>CM062291.1:166765029-169165029 GCA_031216915.1 Pictodentalium vernedei | reverse complement strand
ATATGCAGGGTAGAGGTCATCATCTAGGCATGGAGGGTTACTTGGTACTGAACCTGTCGAATAAGGACACCTATGGACTAAAAATAACATTTTTACAGAGTAATTTTCATCTTATGGTCTGTGCAGTTCCATACTTTCAAGGGATATTGTTTTGGAGTGAAAACAACACCTATGATTGTGTTTTAATATCAGGATTAAATTCTTAAAACTCAGACAATTGTGGCATTGTCACATTGTCAAGGGTTGTTCTTGATGACCTTTTTTCTGCGCTCATTTGTTTACAGTTACTTGTTTCACTGTTGTTCTAAACATTTTTGGGGGGTAGGGGGGTGTTTCTATTATATTTCGAAAATTACTCCTTAACCTGCCAGGCCCAATTTTAACATTTATGGGGAACCAATACATATGCTTGTACATGAGGAAGTTTAATCAAAGATGACAGTGTTAGTATGTGCATACCAGAATGTGTACATTATAATAAAATACTAGAGAAACAGAATTAACTGCAACCAGTAAAATTCGAGTCTGTGTGAATATGATGAAAGCATCAGAACTAAATTATATAGAAAAAGAATTTATGGAGACTTAATTTTGGGAGTACAATATCTTTCAAGAAAACAGAAATAGGTTTTAGTAAACAGCATTTAAAGATTTTCATTTTGGATTCAGATTACATTTTTCATGAAACTGAAAATAACTTCTGTGCATAGCATTAAATGTGTTCTATAAATGACACAGCAATGGATATTTTTGACTCTTCCCACTTTTTGCGAGAAGAAATACATGTATTGACTCCAGAAATACAATGAGGTCATAAAATGCAATTTAAAGCAATTCTGAAGGCTGCACTTCATGAGACTTGTGTGACCCTTGTGAATTGAACGCAAATTATTAACTTCCATGGTATTTTGACTCATTTGGTGTTGGGCCAAGGTCCATATTTCATATCATGCTTAAGATATGAACAACTCTCAAAATTGTTCCCCCGCCAAATGTCTTTAGAATAAAAATACATATATGAACTGCGGCAATGCACTAGGAGATCAAAAAATGTGATTTCCAGCAATTCTGAAAAATGCACTTAATGACCCATGGGTGACCTCAGTGACACTGACCATTATTTTGAACCTCCATTGAGTTTCGACTCTTTTGGTGTTGGTCCCAAGTCCCTATGTCATACCATGCTGGAGATATTAGCGTGACTCACTTTCAAAATGTTTTGCCACGCCCACCTTATTGCTTGTAAAAATGCATGCATGAACATCAGGAATGCATTAGAGAGTCAAAAAATTGATTTCCAGCAATTCTGAAAAATGCACTCAATGACTCCCTGGGTGACCTCCGTGATCTTGACCCATATTTTAAACCTCCATTGTATTTAGACTCATTTGGTGCTGGTCCCAGGTCCATGTATCATATCATGCTTGAGATATGAGCATTACCCACTTTCAAAAAAATTGGCCATGTCCACTTTTTTCATGTAAAAAATGCATGTATGAATTTCAGGAATACATTAGGGGGTCAAAAAATGTGATTTCCAACAATTCTGAAAAATGCACTCAATGATCCCGGGTGACCTCAGTGACCTTGACCCATATTTTGAACCTCCATTGAGTTTTGACTCATTTGGTATTGGCCCCAGGTCCATACATCAGACCACGCTTGAGATATGATTGTGACCACTTTCAAAATTTTTGGCCACGCCCACAATTTTTCATATAAAAAATGTATGTATGAACTTCAGGAATGCTTTGGGGGGAGGGGGGGGGGGGGGGGCAAAAAATGTGATTTCCAGCAATTCTGAAAAATGCACTCAATGACCACTTGGTGACCTTGATCCATATTTTGAACTTCCATCGAGTGTCTACTCATTTGGTGTTGGTCCCAAGTCCATAGGTCATACCATACCAGAGATATGGGCATGACCCATTTTCAAAACACCCCTACGGACACCCCTAATGCCCCAGGAATCTGAAAAAAAACTAGGTGGCCAAGTACTTGTAACTGTCTATCAGTATGCCAAAAATCAGCGATAGGACAATTTGTTTTCGAATTATTGTGTGGACAAGGAAGTGCATAGAAGACAGAAGACAGGAGAATAAGAAAAAAAAAAAAGAAACCATACAAAAACAATAGTCTGTGTATTTCACAGAGACTATAATAAGACAATTGTTGTGATCAGTAGTAAAAAGGTTAAGCCTCTGAAACAGTTTAAAATGTAATACTCTCGTCATGACCATGTATATCACCAACATAATTATATACAACAAAGTCAAAGATGTTCCACCTGAAACACAGGAGCAAAGAGCCATGACCCCAAGAACTTTCATTAAAAAATGTCATTGACCCACAATATTAGAGATGGATCGACTGAAAAAGATAAAAGTAATGACAACATATATCAGATCAATGGTCAATGACTTATTATTTTTCTATCCTTCATGCCAACTATAGATATAACCCTAAAAACCTGGTTAACCCTTCACCTTACATGACTAAAGTCAACTAAATGGATAACAATTTTCATTTTAACACTTCCAAAACATAGCTTATGACTCTTTACTCTTTACTGGAAAGAGTTTGACAAAGTTGTTTTAATTTGGGGATCAAAAGCAACTATGTTGTGGAAGCAAAAAGTGAAAAATATAATTTGAATGATGAGTTTTGTGTACAGAACAGAATGAATTTGGTTAACCCTTTACACAATGCAGACAATATCAAAATTTATTATTTTATATATCATTTTTTTTTAACTTTTTCAACAAAACCATATCATGTGACCCCCTCATTGGAATGATCTCGTTCCAAAGGGGGTCACATCATATGGTTTTGTTGGAAGTTTTTGAAACATAATATTTTTTCTGCTGCTGAATTTGCATATTACGTGGGCGGATGTGGCTGATTCATTGGGTAAAGGGTTAATGCATTACATAAAAAGTCAACCCTCAACCAACGTAATGGCCATAACCAACCTGTGCTATTCACAAAAATTTTATTAATTTTTCAATTTTCCACTGAAAAATAGCTTATGACTCCTCATTGGAATGAGCTCATCTACAGCGTTCCAATGAGGAGTCATAAGCTATGTCTTTTCAGATCTTCGTGAATTTGCAAGTGTTGTCTATTTGAATAATTCATTAGTAGTAACTTTAAGAGGTTCGAAAATAAAGTGGACACACAATTTGTGACAGATTCAACATTGGACCACATTGCATGACAGTCTACCCAAAGGTGCAGATCAGACGATTATACATGACACTCCTTCCAGGGTATTTGTTGTTCGGTTTCGCATTGCCATTTACAAAGCAATATCTCCCAGTCACGAACCAATATCTACAAATGATTCGCACACTGCAATACAAAGTCTTTCTAAGATTTCTGTCAGTATGACTGTCAGACATTCTCTTTAATCGCAAAGATTGCTATTACAGAACCACCAATGCAGGGACAACTGACTGGGTTATCCCACTCATGCACATTGCACTTTCTAGGTCACCATGTCCAGTCACTGACTCAATCATTCATTTTATCAATGTCATTGGTGCTCATGTTCAGGAAAATCCAACATAAATACAACAACTGCGCATGTGTATGGCGCAAACTGTGCTCTGAAACAAAACTTCGAAATTTCAGTCACAAACTAGTGACACTAATTGATTTTAGGGAATAAGTAAACTGAGGTAAGCCAACTTACTGTCTTATTAGTGTGTCAGTGATGCTAACCCATAAAAAAGAATGCATGCTGAACTGCATTATAATGCCGCAGTCAATGTTAAGCCCATGAAATTGCTACAGCAAACTGTTACAGAAGGGGAAACTGAATTTAGGTGCCTGTGCTGAAGAAATGTGCACAGCATGGTATTTTTGACAAAACTAAAATGAAATGGGTTGGATAACACTAAACTGAAAATTAACTAACCTTGGTCTAAAACTACAAATCAGTTTATACCAATTGCTAATCAATGTTCCTGGAGGGGGAGAATATTTATTATTTATTGGTGTTTAAGGTCACATACTTATGCACAATGGCTAATCATGACCATGACAGTTTTTCAGTTGGGGGAAGCTGGAGTACCCGGAGAGAACCACCGAGCAACGACGTGCAGCTGCCAGCTCCCCAACATCGTAACTCTGCACTGCAACACAGGCAGGGTTAGATGGGTTGAAGACATGCGCACCATCGACGTGCAGTACACCTCAGTACATGGCGTCATCATGCCCCCATGTGGACAATCAGGGTTAAGTGCCTTGTCCAAGAACACAGCGCAGGAGTCGGAATCGATCGCTCAGACGGTCACTCATCCAAGGACTAACTGGACTCGACACTGCTTAACTTCGGTGATCTGACGAGAACCGGTTACCGCAATGCCACAATGCCCACATGGAGGGGGAGAAAGCCACAAATCTAAATTCTGAAAACAAAAGATACCCGGTCTTCTAAGTGTCCTGAATAATCCTTAACTCTCAGCACTCTGATGTCAAACAAATGCGAGTGCACATAAAGATGCATCAGTTAAAAACATTTGATCGCAAATTGACTAACTTACCATTTGTACTTTTTGAGCTGTTAACATTTCAGTTTCGACTTGGCATCATGGGGTTTGGTATTGTAATACAAAAGGAATGTTTGATAACAAACAAACATGTTTAACTGGTTGAGGGCTAGATTATTTTTGGTGGTCTGAATTTGTTATTCAAAATTTGTTTCATTACAAATTATTGGAGAGTGTCTACAGGCACTCTCCAATAATTTGTAATAGAACAAATTTATATAAACAAGAAAACGTTGACTTTTGCTCTAATACCCACAATTTTTTGAAAGCCCTGATAGTGGCTTCTTGTACTCAACCAGTTAACAAACAAACATGTTTAATAATGGATAACTGAATAACTAAATAACTCTAGCACTTTTTGACCTTTTGGTTGCAGCAAAGAATAAAAATATTCAATAGCAACATTCTTCCTTGATACAATTCGAAAATGAACCACCGGGCCCTGCCAATTAAGATATAATTGGTTAATCCTCTCACTGTTGAATATACATAGGGACACATCCTTCCCTGGTGAATATATTTCTTTGTCATATAATTGAACCGCTTCCTGCACTTGTAAGCATCTCAAATTTTTCAGGTTTATGAATTACTAATTCATATAACTTTTTGTCAATTTCACTGGCTATCAGAGAGTCATGCAACCTGGTTGGCTGACCTAATATTATGGTCTAAAAGATCGAGCGGTCTCATTGGTGCATCTATATACTACTTGGTTGAATTGATGCGCATATAAATAGAACTATTTCTAACTAAAACAATGCCATTATATTTGAATTTCCACTGAATTCAAAACTGAAAATTGTGGGTAGTGCGACAGTAATGAGAAAGATATTGGCGACAGACAGCTATGTTCTTGAAGTGAATATTGATGGGACAGGACAGACTGTACTAAGTTTTGCCAGCCAATCGACTGACTCTGATCTCTCTACCATAATTGAAAAATGTCACCATGCAGACAACACAAAACAATCAACAGCGAGCATCAACAAGTAACATATCAGATTTCGTTGCAACCCCCCCCCCCCTCCACCCCATTCAATTGGCAGTTATATGATAAATAGAATGTGAAATTTGTGTTTCTTCAATATCCAAATTTTCTGTTTTCCCAAGCCTTCGACTCGTTTCATAAATAACATATTGAAGAAACACTCATTTCATATCCTCTATATATATGTCTATATGTTAGTATATTATAGTATATTACAAGAAATAATACATCCAAAGGCTTGGCGAACTGGAAAATTCTAGACTTATTTCATAAATATCCTATTCAAGAAATCCTCATTTCATATCCTCTATATATATGTCTATATATCAGTATATTACAGTATATTACAAGAAACCAAAACATCCAGTGCCTGCATACTGTGTTTTGACGTTTTAATGTCGGGCAATTATTTCACACACCTTCATTTGCCCCTTAAATTTTCACCTGTTACACTTTCATTTCGGTCAGAACTGTACTTATCAGATGGCTGGGAAGGTCCTGCGCTATCATCTGATTCAGATAAATTCAACACTGACTCAGAAATGGCATCATTATCGGAACTTTCAGCGAGATCATCAACTTGAAAAATTTGGCTTTTCTTCCATCATTTCTGTTTACAAGGTCGATTGAATCATCCTCTATACCTTGATATGAATAATTACTACTCATCTGTATGAAATCACCATTTGATGTTACTTATTCTTATAAACATTCCGCTATTTGCTGACTAGAAGTTAGTACATTTATAAGACTACAGATCGAATTGGTCATTCAAGACGAATTAACAAACTAACAGCTTTGACATACATTATAACCTGGAAGCCAATAGTATCAGCTTGCCACAGTCTCCTAGGAAGGCACAGGTATCAGTTTGCTGTGGTAAGAGAGTGGTGTCCTACATGGTAAAAAAAATGTTGTAGAAGGGAGCACTATTATATCAACTGGTTGAGTACTTGATTCATTTTGATAGTTCAAAATTGTTCAAATTATTAGCCTTGTAACAATTTATTGAAGAGTAGCCCTTGTCACTCATAATCCATATGAGCAAAAACATTGTTACTTCCATGAGAATATGAAACACATCCACCGAATACAAGTCTTTTGGTATTGGAACCAGCAATTTTCAGTTTGTTTGCTTGTTCATTGGGGTTCAACTCTTAACTGGTAGAGTGCTAAATTTTTTTTGGTTGACAAAATTTGTTCATATGTCTTAGCCTTGTTACAATTTATGGGAGAGTGCCTCTCCCATAAATTGTAATAAAGCAAATCCATACAAAGGAAATAAATTCACTTCAGACAGACTGTGAACAACATCCACAAAATATGAAACTTTTAAGTTGTGGCATTTGCACTTAAGAATGCAGCCCGAATATGGGCTTCCAGCACTCAACCAGTTAAGGGCCTGGATAAGTGTCTTGAAATTCACCATTCCACAATCTCTTTACGTCCAATGGCTTAGCAGTGATTTCTGGTTAAGTCTTGGCTACCTGTTAAGGCAGCCAGGACTTGACTAGAAACCACTGCTCAGGTAATTTGTCTCTTTGTCAGAAGGACCTCCTCATGTTAAGGGCACCTGTTCTGAGGTTGAAAAAGTCAGAAATAGACCTTAAACGGTTAACTCTTTGCATGCTAATGGCAGATATTTCTGCCCTGGACAGGAAATCTCATGCCACTACAATAAGTAAAATCTGAACACATTCAACCAAATATTCCCTGCAAATTGTCTTGACTTTTTGACCAGTGATTTCTCGAGATATTTTCATCAATTTTTCATCAAATCTAATCTACAGCAGCCATGACTAGATTTGATGAGAAATATTTTAAAAATACTTAGCGGGTTAATGACACTTTCAACAGCTAGTGCCGAAGCACGTCAGGCAGTTTTATGGGTGGGGGAAGCCAGAGTCCCCAGAGAAAAAAACATTGTGCAGTGGCGAGTAACTGTCAAACTATCCAACTCACTAACTCTGCACAAGCAGTATTTGCTGCAATTGAAGGCAAATTCACCATCAACATGCAATACGCCTTAGTATACAGTGCCACGTGCCTCCACATGGGCAATCAAGATTAAGTGTATTGACCAGTGATGCAGTTACCAGGATCAAACTGTTGACCTTTCAGTTTAAAGTCCAATGCTCTAACCACTGAGTCACCATGCTTCCACTCAACCAGTTAGTGAGCTAGAGGTTAAAAACTTTTCTTCTGGAAGTCTGAAAGATTCTTCAACAAAAGAGGCATTTGTTCAAGAGTATCCATAACATAAAGTGGTATACACAATGTCATGGAAAGTATTAAAATTTGAGATGTCGGGGATAAAAATTGACATTATTCTGTACAGAAATTCATGCTGGATCACAGGACAATTTGGATGTGCTGCAAATTGATTAAACTTAATTTAGTAATTTACCGAAACATGTGATAACTATAGAGTCAATAGTAAATAATTTTATTTTGGCAAGTAATTGTAATTCCTAACACACTGGACATTTGGATTTGTCAAGATAACAATCTAGCTTAATTAACTTGGCAAAACATCAAACCATTTCCAAGATTAACCTTTTCATACAAAGATAATTTGTATTCTGCTTCACTTTATACAAACTTATGTATAAATGGAAAATATTTAGTGAATTTAACTGAATTGATTCTGGAAATTACAGTCTCTTATAACGTACCAGACAGCTTAATGAAATAACTGACAAGTACTTTCAGTAATGAAGCTAACTTCACTAAGTAAAAATAAAAATTTAAAACTTATTCATCCTGAATCACTTTAACTGTCTATTACAGTACTTTCCTATCCAGTTGTACCCATTTTATCTTTTCATAATGGTAGAAATGCAATTATGTCACAGAGCTGATTTGGAAGACAGGAGTTTATGATGACTTTCCAATATAAATATGGAAAACACCATTTTAAAATTCATGAACAGTGTTGTCCTATGTTCCACTCCACATTTCAAAAATGTACAGTGGGTGCACATGCATGATCAAATTCATACTATCTGCCCCTCATCCCCATGAGATTGTTTTATAACATGTTTTTTTCAAATTTTCTAATACATTTTAAAACTTGTACCCATTCACTGCCTGAAACACTAGCGAGTGATGTAAAAGTGTATGTTATTGGAGAGACAACAAACTGATCTTACTCATAAAATGAGGTTGCAGACAAAGCGGAATGACACCAAGTGGGAATGTGGATGTCACCCTGTCTTGTCAGGGAGTGGTAAGGTAGAGTACTACCGCCAAATATTATATCTCACATGACTTCCTTGCATTCTGATTGGCTGAAAGATGATACCTTATTTCGTGTAGTTTGCATCCACAGAACTGACCAGGCACTACACCCAGGCACTACACGTTTTCTATTTTTAGCACACTACTATATCAGTTTTCTTTTCATACTGGGCGAATAAAACTAATCAGGCTAAATTCACAGAGGCACAACATCCACAAAACGACCCAGAAAGAAATCATTGTGGAAAAATGTGTCGATTTTCCATCGTTGAAGTCACATTTTCCGAGGCGTTCATTTTATTCCTTGAGAAGATGATCCATATCTCGTTTCGAAGAGAATGATCCATACCTGGGTCCAACTTTCATAAGAACGCGTCCGGATATGAAAAATCGCTTGTTTCGCTGCTCATGTTATTTCGCTATTCAGTTGTATGTTTTGGGCAGTAAACGAATAAATAATGGAATTCATTTGAATCTTCTGCATTTGGTATCCTGTACTGACTCATTCGGTAATGTATATGTGTGACAAATGTGTAGAAATTATCAAACTGCGTTGTCAAATTTCTAAAATTTTAGCTTTCATTTGCGAGTTGCGCGATTCTAGAATACACAGTTCCGTTTGGGGGAAATGTTTTGTTTACCCTTGCCGACCGAATCAAAATCTGTCTTCTGCTCATATCAATAATCCAAGTTAGCCGTGTTTTGGAAGAAGAAAATGTTTTTTTAAAAACTACATGGTATTTTTTTTCTATATAACGCTGGTTGGTAGGGCTGCTACCTTGGTAATAGATTAACAAATCGGACAGATGTTTTTCTTGATGGGTGTTTGATATAATATAAGGATTAGTGCATGTCTTGTCGTTGACTATGCCCATATAGTGCCCAGTGAGGTGGTGTAGTTCCCTCCGCTTCACGGCGAGAACTACACCACCTCACTGGGCACTATATGGGTGTAGTCAACTCCAAGCCATGCACTATTCCTTAAATAGTAGGCATGTTCCAAGACCTCCACACAGGCATAAAACTGTCATAGGTGGTTGTTGCTTTGGTGATTTGCGAATCAGACAGGCCTTAAAATTTGTCTAGATTCTTCACGAGAATCAGTTTCGATTCACGCAAGCTCCTCTGGTGAGATTTATTTATTTATTTATTATGGTTTAAGGTCACATACTTATGCACAATGGCTAATCATGACCTAGACAGTTTTACGGGTGGAAGCCAGAGTACCCGGAGAGAACCACCGAGCAATGATGAGCAACTATCAGCTCCTCAACATTCTTACTCTGTTCAAGCACCGCTCAAGCTGGGTTACAGCGGTTGAAGACATGTGCACCATCGACGTGCAGTACGCCTTAGTACACAGCGTCATCGTGCCCCCATGTAGGCAATCGGGATAAAGTGCCTTGCCCAAGGACACAACGCGGGTCGTCCCGGACGGGGATCGAACTCGGGACCTCTAGCAAAGAAGTCCAACAGTCTACCACTGAGCCACCGTGCTCCCCCTGTGGTGAGAAACAATTTTCAGTTCTTACATATTTTGAATATGAGAGTACTGTTATACCCCTGTGAGTGAAACATGTACATATGCCATAGTAAAATCAAATGTATTTTTTTAAAGAGAGTTTAACCTGTAAGAACCCAGTTTCAATTTTGTCGAGTTTCTCATGCATGTGCACGTAGAACACGTGTTCCAACATACAGGCTTTTTTGGTGGTCTTGCTGATGGAAATTACATTATCGTGGCAGTGGTGTCTGGTGAAGTCTACCAATGCTAAGTGAAGTTTTGTTACCTTATAATGAAGGAGCAAAGACAGAGCATTCATTTGGCTTTTTTAAGCTACTTTTTGAATCTATGACAAGAATCAAATGAACATTTTGTGCAAATCAAGGTTGATTTTCATTGTTTGCATGAACTGATTTTGATTCTCGCATGAATTTTAGGACCCCCCCCCCCCCCCCCCTCCGTCTCCAAACCACTATTCCAAGGTAAAAGCTGAGGTAGTCTTACATGGCTTGTACTGTCGCACAGCCAATTGTGAAGGCTTAATGCAGTGACTGTAGATTTCTTGTCTGAATAGATAATTAAGAAGCATAAGCACATGTACATTAGTAGGGCAAATTCATGTCATGGTTGGGCTAACCTGGGTCACATAACCCCAACCTCTGAGGACAGTTGAAGAGGTTTGGTTGTGAGCAGTGAAGGCCTAAGTACATGAGGTGTAGTCTGTTCAAGAGCATCCATTTATCACCCCCACCTCTCACTTCCCTGCACAGATTCAAGCGAGAGGTGGGGATAACAATTGAAATGTTCTTGTCAAGACTATTATGATCATCAATGGTTGTGAGTGTAGGATGAGAAAAAATCATTTGAGGGTAAGACGATTTGCACCAGACACAAGGCTTGCCAAGGTCTGGTGCCAATAATGTTACCCAAAGGGTAAGATTTCCTCATCCGCACCCAAAACCACTCAATGATAATTTTTTCCCACCTAAATACCAATGTGACATCACTTGGGTTCAAAGACTGGTCATGAGCTACCTGACCTACATGAAGGAGGCTTGTCTTGTTTTCAATAGTCAATGGACCTTTAAAACATGATTATTTTAAAGATATTTTTCATCAATCAAGTCATGGGTGGTATCAAGCAGCCATGACTAAATTTGATTAAAAATGAAAGTGCCAACGACACTGTAGCTCAACTTGACTGTGGGTATTGTTTGATGAAAAGGATAATGTTCAATGTTTATGAAAGGATTATGAAATAAGACAAGAATTGTGATAAAAGAGAATATGTTAATTTCTGTTCCCTGTATGCAATGTTTTCAATAAGAATAATTTGAGTGTAGACTGTACTAAAGAATTAAGACCTGGGTTGATGTGGCCGTAAGAGTAAATGGATGTCAACCAAAGTTACCAAGTTACAGTAAAATCATTCCAAAACAAGTCATCCTACCAAGTTACAATGAAATCCCTTCAAAAATATAACTTGTAGACTTTGCTAAAGGAATCTAGGTTAGGTGGTCAGGGTTGACCGATCATGACCAAAATATGAGAGTCTCATCTAGATATCCTGCCAAGTTATCCTACCAAGTTACAATGAAATCCCTTCATAATTATTATTTATTTATTGGTGTTTAAGGTCACATACTTATGCACAATGGCTAATCGTGACCGTGACAGTTTTACGGGTGGAGGAAGCCGGAGTACCCGGAAAGAACCACCGAGCAATGACTAGCAGCTGTCAGCTCCACAACATCGTAACTCTGAACTCTGCACCGCAGCACAGGCAGGGGTAGATTGGTTGAAGACATGCGCACCATCGACGTGCAGTACGCCTCAGTACACAGCATCATCGAGCCCCCATGTAGGCAATCGGAGTGAAGTGTCTTGCCCAAGAACACAACACGGTTGCCGCAGGTGGGATTCGAACCAAGGACCTCTCGGCTTGCAGCCTGCACCTCTACCAACGGAGCCACCGCGCCCCCAAATCCCTTCATAAAAACAACTTGTAAGCAGTGCTAATGGAATCTAGGTCAAGTGACCAGGCAGCATTAACGACTGACCGATTGTGACCAAAATATGACAGTCTCATCAGGACATCATACCAAGTTATCCTTTCAAGTTACAATGAAATTGTTTCATAAATATAGCTGTAGACTGTGCTAAACAAATCTAGGTCACATGCCTGTGCGGCTATCACGGTTGACCGATCACAGACAAAATAGCATGTTGTCATCTGGACATTATACAGAGTCATCCTACCAAGTTACAATAAAATCCCTTCATAAATACAACCTGTAGACAGTGCTAAAGGTATTCAGGCTTTGGGCTCTTGTACCCATCACGGTTGACTGATCGCGGCCAAAAGGGGATGTTCCCATCTAGACATTATACAGAGTCATCCTACCAAGTTACAATGAAATCCTTTCATAAATACGACCTGTAGACTGTGCTAAAGGTTTTCAGGTTTTGGGCTCTCACATTATTATTATTATCACTTATTGATATTTAAGGTCACATATTTTTGCACAATGGCTAATCATGACCACAACATGAGTATCAGACCAGGGGTGAGCGTTAATAAGCCATGATGCCCATTTTAGAGAGGGTTTGCACCTCCCAAACATTGGTGACTGGGTCCTATTTTACCAGTAAAACAGAGCCTGTTTACCATAGTGGACAGGCACTACTTCACTTCCCGGGGTTCCCGTGGGGATTGGGCTCTCACAGCCATCACGGTTGACCAAACGGGGACGTTCTCATCTAGACATTATACTGAGTCATCCTACTAAGTTACAATAAAATCCCTTCATAAATACGACAAACTGCAGACTGCTAAAGGTTTTCGGGCTCTCGGTTGACCGATCACGACAAATAGGGGATGTTCCCATCTAGACATTATACAGAGTCATCTTACCAAATTACAATGAAATCCCTTCATAAATATGACCTGTAGACTGTGCTAAAGATTTTTTGGTTTTGGGCTCTCCCAGCAGTCATGGTTGACAGATAGTAGCCAAAAGAGGATGCTCTCATCTAGACATGACCTTGAACCTGCATATGAAATTTTGTGACGATAGGTCAAGAACACCAGGGTGTAGCCTGTGCCAAAAAAATGTGAACAGACGGACAGACTCACAGACTTCTGCATGCGTGATGGCAATAGCTTATCTTGACAGTCAAGTTATTTATTAAGGTTTAATGACACTTTAACAGCCTATGTGTGGAGGAAGCCGGAGTACCCAGAGAGAACCACCGAGCAGCTGCCAGCTCTCTAACATCGTAACTCCGCACAGCAGCACAGGCAGGGTTAGATTGGTTGAAGACATGTGCACCATCGACGTAGTACCCAGCGTCATCGTACCCCCATGTGGACAATCGGTGTTAAGTGCCTTGTCCAAGGGCACAACATGGGGGTCCGGACTGTCAAGTTAAGCTAGAACTTATTCTAAATGTAACACAAGAAATCATTAGTGAAAAAATTCATTCAATTTACAGGGGGGTGGGAGGGGGGGGGGGGGGTGGGGGGATGGATATGATTAAATATGCCCAAATTATACTTATTTCAGTGACAAGAGAAAACATGTGCTGGACAGGAATATTCACCAGCAGCATGTAAAAAGTTAAGCGTCATCTTCATGTGTTAAAAGTGGAATAATGATTCATAACATTTCATTTTTTGACAAGAACATGACGTTTCAACTTTATTGTGTTGTAATTTAGACTGTTGCTGGGGTAAACCGATTTATATAAATCCTCTAGTTGTGGGTGGAATGACAGAAAGAAAATCACCCAAATTACCTAACTGTAGTAAAGATCACAGATCTGTAATAGGATCTGGCACTAATAAATGATTATGTAATTACCAGTACTGTTCACCTCTGAAGACCAATGTCTAGCCTGAAAAACATGGAAAACACATTAACTGTGCAATAACAGTTTACAACAGGATTGTCCCATGGATTTTTTATCAACTCTAATTTCATCTTCAAATAATACATATATCAGATTTATGCAAAGCATTAAAGTGGAAATGGTTAACTCTTGGCCACACAAATACATATACCTGTACTAATTAGAAGTTAACCGTCTGAACACTGATTTCAAAATATCAAAATATCAACTTGCAAATTTACCCATAATTCAACTAGAAAATTAAGGCGTAAAAAAGTTAAAAAGCTGTTTCTTAGATACCACCCCCCCATGGTCCTTTTGGCTGCCTCATGTTCTCTTTTTATAATAATCAATGTAAACTTGAAAAAATAAAAATTAAATGGTTTATGTCGGATATTTTACCAAAATTAATAAAACTGATAAATTTTCCCTTCAGTGCTACAAGGCTTTGCAATGAACTTTTGATGGCAAAGAAATAATTACAAAAATAAACAAGACGCACTGTCACAGTGCCGAATCTGTGACGATTCGTGCAATGCCAATGATGTTTTAAAACTCGTTGGTGACAAAAGAACTTGTTGGTGACAAAAAAACTTGGTGACAAGTCCATAAATGTGACAGAAATTATCCAAATGACATGCACTATTGAGAGGGTGTAGACATCATGAAGATACACTTGTATACCAAGTATGGTGTCATTCCATCATGTATTTTAGGAGTCATGGTCTTTTTTAACCCTTTACCCAACGCAGACGATATCAAAATTTATTATTTTAAATATCATTTTTTAAATTTTTTCTAAAAATTTCAACAAAACCATATCATGTGCCCCTCATTGGAACAAGCTCGACGAACTCGTTCCTAAGAGCAGTCACATGATATGTTTTTGTTGAAGTTTTTCGAAAAATAATATTTTTTCAGCTGCTGAATTTGCATATTACGCAGGCGGATGCGGGTGATTTGTTGGGTAAAGGGTTAAACTCATTGGTTACAGACCGATCGACAGACAGACCAACAGACAGGCTGACATTGCCACATACAGAGCTGCTCATCGCAGCTAAAAATAAAATAAAAAACACCCGCCCACATGCAAGTGTACAAAAAATGGTCTGAGAAACTGAAGATCTCTACTTTGTGGGGCCTAACAATTTTAGCTTATGTTGTAATAACAATTTAATAATAAAATTGTTATAACCTTAAATCCAAACATGGTGCTCTATGGTTGTACAAAATTGCAAAATGCCTTATGGAAAAAGTATGTTTTAATGCCTGGCTTGAATGATTCTAGAGAATTCAGTTATTTAACATTGTGTAGATGGATTAGGTGCAGATTAGAATTTGTTGCTGTGATTATAAATCTCTTACAAGGCATTTGGGGCAGGGTCAAACCACGCACAGCAGCCATCTTGCATGATTTTGCAATGTGAATCTCATAATAATAATACAGTGTAATAATAATAATTTTATAGCATCAAGTCCATACATGGTGCTCTATTGCTGTACAAAATTGCAAAATGTCTTATGGAAGAGATATGTTTTAACCCTTTAACTCTAGTGGTATCTTACATGCCAGTTCAGTGAAAGCACTTGGAACAGTCTATATTCATTATTTGGGGTAGACCAATTAATATTTTCAATGTGCAGCCTTGGGGCTACACATTGAAAATATTGATTGGTCTACCCTACACATTTTAGCGATGAACCGATTATCAAAACTTGCTATCAACCGATTACCGATTATTTCTCTGCCGATTCCGATGGTTGAAACAGGACACAGAAGAAAATCTATTACCATTGTTGGTGCCTGTTATACAACAGAATTTTGTTGATAAATCATCAATTACGAAAGCTTAAAACCACATAAGTTCTCAGAGTGTCCATATTTAGTGCTGGGCAATATCAGCCAAAATAATATTTGCACTTTGGTTGGGGTGTGAGGAACAGATTGTTCTTAACGATACAATCACACGATATTGTTCTCGTGAAGATTGTGTTTTATTCCGGTAAATAGTATTAATAGAGTTTTGTGTAAGGAAACAATACACTTTGCTGTATTAACCAGGAATATACCAAGCACACATACTTGGTGTTTTAAATGAATAATAATTTTGATGTTGATGTGTGTTGTGAAGTTGTATGACGCATGGTTTACATGTGAATCAGAATGTTTTATTTAATGATCTTTTGTCAACTGTTTATCTCCCTTGATGTGTTTCTCATGTTTACATGAACTCGACAATCTACTAGAAATGGTGGCGATCTTGTACCGATTGCAGTTGGTAAATTCCATAATATCTTTGCTCTGCAAATCCCTAAATTGCACTACACACGTTTTTAATGGGGAAACTTTATTGAAATGGCCAGATATCACCAGGATTTTTAATAGTCAGTGTTAAATATAGAATAACCGGAAACTGCCGGCTGTTATAATCGGCCGATGCCCCATAACCGGCCGGTTCCGCTTGCCAATTCCGATTATCGGTCCATCACTAACACATTTACTGAACAGTCATCCTATTTAATGACGTTATGACATATTATGTTATTATATTCCTGGCCTTAAAAGCGGCCGCTAGGGCTCAAAGGGTTAATACCCAACTTGAATGATACTTGGGAATCCATTTATTTTAGATGTGTTGGAAGAAAATTCCATAGCTTTGGCCCAGCAACAGCAAATGCCCTATCACCATCAGAACTTAATTTAGATTAGGGCAGGATCAGAATAAATTTATATGATGACCGAGGAGGCCGGCTTGTGACTGATAAACAAATCTGACAAGTAGGGTGGTGCATATATCCTTTGATGCTTTTAAAGATAAGAAGACAAAATTTGAATTGAAATCTCTACTGAATCGGAAGCCAGTTGAGATAAAAAAAGGACCAGTTTAATGAAGCAGTACTTTTAAGACTGATTGCTGATGACACTTGTAATACACTGTTGGAAAGGGCACAGATACATCACACCATTTCTTTTGCAAACTTGAAGAATATTTTGTTTTATCATCATTATAAACTGGATGAAGGTTCAACAAGAGTTAAGAAATGAATAACAAAGGTAGTTCCATTAAACTTGCTTGCTTTAAAAATTTTTCATAAAGATTTTTTCACATGTACAGTTTGTACAGACCTTGAAAACCAACATTCTTGTCAATAGTAACCTTGATCACTGACCTTCTAAACTGAAAATTAACTAACACATGCTGAATCTAAGACATGAAAAAACACCAAGATCAATGTTTTTACAACATAAGAAATAAAAATTGAATTAAAATTGAAATCAGATCAAAGTTATAAGTAACAAGAGGCCCCAAGGGGCCTGAGGGCGTTCACCTGACATGGTAGCCTAAATATCAACCAAGAGAATTGATTTCAACAAGTTGCATCTGCTCCTCCTAAGAAAAGCTTATACCAAATATCCAAAGATTCTGACCAGTGGATCTAAAAAAAAAAGATTTTTAAAGAATATTCCTCATATTGAACTAAGTTATAATTCAGGCTCCCACAGGGAGGCCATATATGAACCCAAGGACTTGGCTTTAACAAACTTAAATCTCACCCCCTCCCCCCCCCCTCCCCTAAGGATGCTGCACACCAAATATCAAAACATTCCGACTGCTGGATCTGAAGAAGAGGATTTTTAAAGAAAATTCCTCATTTTGAACTAAGTTACAATTCAAGCTCCCACAGTGAGTCCAAATATGGACCTAGGGACATGGCTTGAACAAACTAGAATCTCACCCCCCTAAGGATGCTGCATATCAAATATCAAAACATTCCAACTGCTGGATCTGAAGAAGATTTTTAAAGAAAATTCCTCATTTTGAACTAAGTTATAATTCGGGCTACCACAGTGAGCTCAAATATGAATCCAGGGACTTGGCTTGAACAAACTTGAATCTCACCCCCTAAGCATGCTGCATACCCAATATCAAAAGATTCTGTCTGCTGGATCTTGAGAAGAAGATTTTCAAAGAAATTTGCCTGAAATGCACTAAGTTCGAATTCGAGCTTTTATAGTGAGCCCAAATATGAATCTAGGGAGCCGATTTGAACAAACTTGAATCAGATCCACCCCACAATGTTGCATACGAAATATCAAAAGATTCTGCCTGCTGAATCTGGAGAAGAAAATGTTTTAGGAAATTTGCCTGAAATGCACTAAGTTCGAATTCGGGCTTCTATAGTGAGAGTAAATATGAATCCAGGGGGCTGATTTGAACAAACTTGAATCAGATCCACCCCTCAATGTTGCATACTAAATATCAAAAGATTCTGCCTGCTGAATCTGGAGAAGAAGATTTTTTAAGAAATTTGCCTGAAATGCACAAAGTTCGAATTCGGGCTTCTATAGTGAGCCCAAATATGAATCCAGGGGGACGATTTGAACAAACTTGAATCAGATCCACCCCACAATGTCGCATACCAAATATGAAAAGATTCTGCCTGCTGGATCTGGAGAAGAAGATTTTTGAAGAAATTTGCCTGAAATGCACTAAGTTCGAATTCGAGCTTCTATAGTGAGCCCAAATATGACTCTAGGGAGCCGATTTGAACAAACTTGAATCAGATCCACCCCACAATGTTGTATACCAAAAATCAAAAGATTCTGCCTGCTGAATCTGGAGAAGAAGATTTTTTAAGAAATTTGCCTGAAATGCACTAAGTTCGAATTCGGGCTTCTATAGTGAGAGCAAATATGAATCCAGGGGGCCGATTTGAACAAACTTGAATCAGATCCACCCCTCAATTTTGCATACCAAATATCAAAAGATTCTGCCTGCTGGATCTGGAGAAGAAGACTTTTTAAGAAATCTGCCTGAAATGCACTAAGTTCGAATTCGGGCTTCTAGAGTGAGCCCAAATATGAATCCAGGGGGCCGATTTGAACAAACTTGAATCAGATCCACCCCACAATGTTGCAAACCAAATATCAAAAGATTCTGCCTGCTAGATCTGGAGAAGAAGATTTTTTAAGAAAATTTGCCTGAAATGCACTAAGTTCGAATTCGGGCTTCTATAGTGAGTCCAAATATGAATCCAGGGGGCCGATTTGAACAAACTTGAATCAGATTCACCCCACAATGTTGCAAACCAAATATCAAGATTCTGCCTGCTGCATCTGGAGAAGAAGATTTTTTAAGAAATTTGCCTGAAATGCACTAAGTTTGAATTCGAGCTTCTATACTGAGCCCAAATATAAACCCAGGAGGCCGATTTGAACAAACTTGAATCAGATCCACCCCACAATGTTTCATACCAAATATCAAAAGATTCTGCCTGCTGGATCTGGAGAAGAAGATTTTTGAAGAAATTTGCCTGAAATGCATTAAGTTCGAATTCGGGCTTCTATAGTGAGCCCAAATATGAATACAGGGGGCCGATTTGAACAAACTTGAATCAGATCCACCCCACAATGTTGCATTCCAAATATCAAAAGATTCTGCATGTTGGATCTGGAGAAGATTTTTTAAGAAATTTGTCTGAAATGCACTTAGTTCGAAATCGGGCTCCTATACTGAGCCCAAATATGAACCCAGGGGGCCGATTTGAACAAACTTGAATCAGATCCACCCTACAATGTTGCATACCAAATATCAAAAGATTCTGCCTGCTGGATCTGGAGAAGAAGATTTTTTAATCTTTTTCCCATTGCCAACAGTATTAAAAAGTGCTGACTCAGCACTTTTTCAAAGTCCTGAAAAAAGTACCTTGTGATCAAACCGATAGGGATTTATTTTAACCATTCTATTCTACTGGATAAAAGTAAGCTTTATACAAGAAAAGAATTCTCTGTGCCGTGTAGTTTTGGAGATATGGCAGTTTTAAGGTTTTTCCTATTTTAAGCTCCCGAGGTTCCCACGGGGCAATAAGAATTTTTTTTTTTTGCATCAATCAACTACTTATGACCCATTATCACCTCATATCAAATTTGGTTCAAATCGATCTGACAGTTCTGAAAAAGGAAATTTTAGGCATGGCCAAAATTTTTGCCCCTCCCATAACGAAGGCAAATAATGCCTGACAAACTTCTCTTGAACAAACTCGATTCTAAACCTCAAAAGGACTCTGTATACCACATATCAAGTCTCTGCTACTGGTGGTTCATTAGAAGATTTTCAAAAAATGTGGCCATTTTTTCCCCACACCTCTGCTCAATGTGAGCTGAAACCTATTTTGGATAAAAATAGGTATGACCTGTAGACTGTGCTAAAAGTTTTCAGGCTTTGGGCTCGGGCAGCCATCATGGTTGAATGATCGCAACCAAAGGGGACAATCTCATCTGGGCATCATCTGGAGTGATCCTACGAAGTTACACTGAAATCCCTTTATAAATATGACCTGTAGATTGTGCTCAAGGTTTTCAGGCTTCAGGCACCTGTAGCCATCACAGACCAATTACGACCAAAAGAGGATGTCATCATCTTGGCATTATATGGAGTCAACCTAACAGGTTACAATCAAATTCTTCCATAAATATGACCTTTTGCCTATGCTAAAGGTTTTTGGATTCGGGCACCCATCAAGGCTGAATGATTGCGATCAAAATGGGACGTTCTCATCTGGACACTATTTGGAGTCATCCTACCAAGTTACAATGAATTCCCTTCATAAATATGACCTGTAGACTGTGCTAAAGGTTTTCGGGCTTCGGGCCTCTGTAGCCGTCACAGTTGCCCAATCAGGACCAAAAGGTGACTTTCTCATCAAGACATAATATGAAGTCAACCCACCAAGTTTCAATAAAATTCCTCAATAAATATGACCTGTAGACTGTGCTAAAGGTTTTCGGGTTTTGGGCTCGGGCAGTCGTCACGGTTGGCAGATCACACCCAAATGGGGAAATTCTCATCTGGACATCATCAGGAGTCATCCTACCAAGATACAATGAAATCCCTCCATATTAAACATGACCTGCAGACTGTGCTAAAAGTTTTTGGGTTTCGGGCTTGAGCAACCATCACGGTTGACAGATTATGCCCAAAATGGGACGTTCTCATCTAGGCATTATACAGAGGCATCCTACCAAGTTACAATGAAATCCCTTCATAAATACAACCTGTAGACTGTGCTAATGGTTTTCGGGTTTTGGGCTCGGGCAGCCATACCGGTTGACCGATCGCGACCAAAAGGGGACGTTCTCATCTAGACATGACCCCAAACCTGCATATGAAATTTCGTGACGATCAGACAAGGACTGCGGGGTGTAGCCCGTGCTAAAGGAAAATGTGAACAGACTCACAGACTTCCGTACGTGTGATGGCAATAGCTTATCTTGACTATGTCAAGTTAAGCTAACAAGAGTTATTTGACAGCAAAAAACCTTATAAATCAACCTAATGAAGGCTCCAGATAAAATGAATAATTACAATTTAAAATTTAGTAAAAAGGTTGATTACTTTCAGAAATGACACAACGTTATGTGGATTTGTATTGTAAAATAAGTCTCAAAGAGACACAACATTAAAATACTGTCGTCTAACAAGATCAAAATCAGTACAATGTAAAAGAATGTGCTCCACTGACAGCACCTGCTGGCAAGGAACACACTCCGGTCACATATTACCCTCCAACAAAAAGGAATGTGTTAGTCTTGTGTGACCAACATGACACTGTGTCAGAATAACATGATCTTTTCTACTAAGGTTACTGGACGGGTATTGATCAAAGACATTTGGTCGAAAGCGATGGAGCTTGTTATTTGTCGCTCCATCCCAGTCAGACTGCCACATGGACTTGATGCAACTAGTGATATGTGGTTTGAAATCACTGAAAGGATTAAAAAAGAATGCCTTACTTTCGAAGGTAAACCTGGAAAGGTGTCGCCTTACATATAGAATTAAATGTTACAGAAAGGAAAGTGTAAAAACATTCTGTAGCAATGAGTTATATGAAGGGTGTTTGTACTCACAATGAAGTATTAAGAAAGTTAAAAACAGACAATTAAAATATTCCATTTCATTACTTTATAATTGTGATAGGTGTTTTGAGAAAGCCACACACCACTCCATAACGAAACCTGTTGAGTTATGATTGAGAATAAATAAATCTTAAAAATGCTTTGAAATGTGAAGGGTTCTATTTTCAACATGGTTAATTTTGTAACATGATATTAAATAAATATGAAATGCTATTGGATGTAAAATTTGCAGCATTCTTTCTGATCACTTTGTTTATGAGAGATTTTATCAAGTTTTAAATAATGGCTTTTGACTTCAGTGAACTCATTAGCAAGTACAGTCTATTGGTATAACAAAACATTAAGATAGGATTGATTGTATTAGATTATCGTGTTGACAAACAGTGCATATAAGACACAAATATTACAACTACACTATCAAGGCATGCCTTCTATGAATGTTCTTTGTTTATTTATTAGGCTTAACAACACTATTGACAGCCAATGTCAGCCTGTGCCAGACAGTTTTAAGGGAGGAGAAAGCTGGAGTACCCTGAGAAACCACTGAGCAAATGCAAGCAACTGTCAGGCTCCCCAACAGACTGACTTCATACAAGCAGGATAGCATTTGTTGAAGACAAGTACACCATCGACGTGCAGTACATATTAATGCACAATGCCACCATGCAGTGGGCAATGGGGGTGAAGTATGTCAAGGACACACTGGCATTCGAACCGAGGACCTCTCAGTTTGCAGCCTTCGCCTCTACCTACTAAGCCACAGAGTCCCTTCTATGAATGTAATTGGAATACTTTGCAGGCTTATTTTTGGGAATAAAATAGTTTTAAAGAAATCAGACATAGGTTTTCGTTAACAGTATTTAAAGATATTCATTCAGGAATCTGATACACTTTTCCAAAAAACCAGAAAAGGCATATATGTACAGAGCAAAAAAGGGTTCGATCAAGGAAATGCATTAGGGGAGGGCAAAATGTGTTTTCCAGCAATTCTGAATAGTGCACTCAACAACCCCAAGGTGACCTCAGGGGACTTGATCCATATTCTACCCAACACCCCCCCCCCCCCACCCCCCCAACTCATTTGTTGTTGGACCCAGGTCCATTCATCACACCATGCTTGAGATGAGTGTGTCCACTTTCAAAATGTTTGGCCACACCCACTTTTTTCATGTAAAAATGCATGTATGGGTTTTGGGAATGTGTTAAGGGATTCAAAGTGTGGCTTCCACCAATTCTGAGAAATGCACTCAATGACCCCTGGGTGACCTCAGTGACCTTGACCCATATTTTGAATCTCCATCAAGTTTCAACTCATTTGGTGTTGGTCCCAGGTCCATATGTCATACCACGCCCGAGATATGGGCGTAACCCACTTTCGAAACACCCCTATGGACACCCCTAAAGCCCCAGGAATCTGAAAAACATAGGTGGCCGAGAACTTGTGATTTTCTATCAGCCTGCCAAAAATCAGTGAGATAGGACGATTCATTTTTGAGTTATCATGCAGACAAGGAAGTGCATAGAAGACAGAAGACAGGAGAATAAGAAAAAGAAAAAAAGAAAAAGAAAAAGAAACCGTACAAAAACAAGAGTCTGTGTGTTTCACACAGACTAATTAAGGTTCTTAAAAACCTAAAAGTCACAGGAACAACACCTGAACCTCCCCACAATCGTCCCCCCCCTCCCCCCTCCCCCCCCCCCCCCCCCCCCCCCCACCAAAACAAAAAAAACCACTAAATGGGACATGATGAAATGAAATGTGACCAAGAAGTGTGACCTTGACCTTGGAGTTGCACACCCCCCCCAGCTGTAGTTGGGTGACACATCCTCTCACTATCCAGTATAATTATATTGATGATTATAGCTCCAACAGTTATGCCTGAGACACGATTTATGACCTAGAACAATCAGAAGTTCAAAATGAACTTGACCGTGAAGATATGCAGATATATATTAAACATGACACACTTTCTGATTGTCAGTAACATTTGTATGAAGTTTGAACATTGTGGCTTGAATCATTTTGGAGTTATGGCCCAATTTTAAGTGTGACCTTGAAGTGTGACCTTGACCTTGAAGTTACAGAGCAAGTTATGTTCTGTGAAGTTTGATAATTATGGCCTCAATAGTTCAGTTACGACTGAGACACGTTTTGTGACCCGGAACATCTGAAGGTAATGTATGACCTAGAAGATGCGGGAGCAACTATTATATGAGGCGCACTTTGTGACTGTCTGTAACATTTGTATGAAGTTTGATGATGGTAGTTAGATTCATTTCTGAGTTATGGATGAGACTCGAACATTGATGGTTTGAAGTGTAAACCTTGAAATATGACCTTGACATTACAGTCCCAGCTATGGTGTGTGACACCCTCCCCCTGACCTTTATAATATCTATATTTTATAGTAAATTTCCTTTCTTATTATACCTACCACAATTGTTTACTACAGGCTTGCACTACAATGGAAGTCCCTAACTCGGATAATATACTCTCTATTTTTGTCTTTCCCAAGCAATTTGGGAAAGAAAAGTGGTGCAAAAGCACCAAGAAAAAATAAGCCAAAACTGGGTCGAGAGCAACTGGCGCAGACCCAGTACGGGACGCTCTCTCCCAAGTACAACTCCACAACTTCCGTTGCCAGTGCGCATATACGTCGCTAAAGACTCATTATTTTTGAATCCGTAAACGTTAGAGTTATGTGATCAGCGGGGAGGAAGGATTCTTTACCCGTAAAGAAGACAGGAGGGCCTCCATGTAAACAATTGTGGTAGGTATAATAAGAAAGGAAATTTACTATAAAATTTAGATTTCTTATCAACCTACTCACAATTGTTTACTACAGGCTGAATAGACAATAGGCTGGAGGGAATCGCATAACCAACCCACACATAACCTCAGTGCACTGGAACCGTGAAGCAGAAGGAAGAGGTCCCGAGGCTTATCAACTGTAATGTCGCAATCATTGGTAAAGGACAATGAAAGGAGACATATGGGCCTGTGTGACACACAGACAGAAAAGGGCAGTAACAACGCAAGGCTGAAACTGACCTTCAAGAAGCCTAATGGCTAGGGCAGACAACAGCCTGAGCAGAAGAAAGAGGACCCAAGGCAAAAAGGTCCTCCGACTGCTCCTGCAACTGGCGCAGATAAAAGGTGGAGAAAGTAGAGGCATTTCTCCAGTAGGCTGCCTGCATAACATCCGACAACTTGACAGAGTTAGAATAAGCCCAAGAGGTGGACAATGCCCGCACCTCGTGGGCAGAAATACGATTGGTAATACAATCGGCAGCTGCTAAATGACCGTAAGCCGTAGCCGTACGAATAGCAAGACAAATCCATCAAAAAATGGATTGAAGAGAGATCTTCTGTCGACCAGGAATGAGAGACAGAAAAAAATGTTTCCTGCCTTTCCGTATGAAACGTGTCCGATCGAGATAAATGAGAATAGCACAGACCGGACAGAGCAAAGGACGATTACCCTCAACAGAAGGAAGAGCCCTGATACAGATTGGAGGAGGAGGAGTATCTGGTAACTGATTCTTGGCCAGAAAAGAGCAATCAGTGGTAAAAGTAACACTGTTGGGAGAGCTCTAAAAAAAGGCCGGGTCAACCGAGAGGGCGTGAAGCTCACTAACCCGTCTGGCAGAAGCAAACGCCATCAGAAACGCCATCTTATATGTGAGAAAATGCATATCCACCTGGGATAAAGGTTCGAACAGCGTCTCTCTCCCCCCCCCCCCCCCCCCCCCCCTTCCAAGCAAAGCAGCACCAACAAAAGATTCCATCGTGGGGTAAGCTGCAAAGTCCGGGGCCTATTCAAAGAAAAGTGCCGAACAAGCTTGGAGAGGTAAGGATTAGTGCCGATATGACGCTTCCCCACATAAGAAAAAGTCTCTGAAAGCATGGATCTGTAACCCTTTATGGTAACAGGCTGGAGACCCCGAGAATCAAACAGATATACCAGAAACTCCGCAATCTGTGAAATCGAAGGATTGGCATAATCAATAGAGTGATCAGCACACCATCGACAGAAGACCTTCCATTTAGCTGCATAAGCTAAACCAGTGGAGTGCCTCCTTGAAGAAGAAATGCACTCCACTGCTGGACTCGAAAAACCTCTACGGAGGAGACAGGACCTGACAAAAGATATGCGTGAAGGCACAATGAAGTCGGGTCGACGAGAAACCTCCTCGGGTGACCTTGACAAAGAAGGTCGCGATGTAGCGGGAGATGTGCCAGAACCGCCGCCATCAGCGAGCGGAGCTGCTTGATCCACACCCGCTGAGGCGACAGGGGAGCGATCAGAATGATTCGACAACTGCAGGTTCGAATTTTGGCAAGAACCTGAGGCAGAATCGGAAGCGACAGGAAGGCGTAGCCGACTAGACCATTCCAATCGAGTGACAGAGTGTCCACGGCAAAAGCCAGAGGATCTGGACACGGGGACACGAAAGTGTTTACCTGATGGTTCCAACGAATCGCAAAGAGATCGATGTGGGGACGTCCCCAGAGATCGCAAAGCGACTGGAACACTGCCCTGTGGAGCATCCACTCGGTGGAAATAACCCTGCCCTGTTGGGACAGGGAGTCGGCTAGGACGTTCAGACGATCGGGAATGTGACGAACAACCACTCCAGCGTGAACATCCTGAGTGAGCAGTAGAAGATCCCAAGCCAATTCGTACATCGGAACCGAGTGCGTGCCGCCCTATTTTCGAATGTAAGCAACCACTGTCGAATTGTCGGACAGCAGAAGGACCTGGCAATTCAACAGGTGAGGGATCCACTGCCTGAAACTCAGAAGAAGAGCAAGAAGCTCCTTCTGGTTGATGTGTAGAGCTGCTTGATCCTGGTCCCACATCCCGTGGAGGGAAAGACCGAGAGGATCCAACGTCGCACCCCATCCGAGATCGCTGGCATCTGATCGGACGTGGGTAAGTCCAATGGAACACCCTGCGTAATCCACTGAACATCTGTCCAGGGTAGAAGGTGAGGATAAAGAGATTTCGGAAACGGAAGCACCAGATCCAGAGAATCTACATTCGGTCTCCAACGACTGAGCAGAAAGTGTTGGAGAGGTCTGACACGCAGCCGACCTAGAGGAATGAGATCCGTCACCAAACCGCAGAGACCGATCAGAGAATCACAGCCTTGGCCTGGGGAACCGCTACCAAATTGAATTGGGTTTGGAAAGCCATCCCCAGATGACAAAACGACTGAGAAGGGACCAGGTTTGACTTCTCCGCGTTGACTCTGAATCCTAGCGACGTGCAAGCTCAACAGAGTGGCGACATCCGACTCCAGTAAGGCAGCATTGGAATGCCTCTGGAGGATATCGTCCAGATATGCCAAAGTAGTCACCCTGGACTGTGTGCGATGGAACGCTATCACATGCGACATCAGTCTGGTAAAGGCCCAAGGAGCCAGGTTGAGGCCGAAAGGCATGGCCTTGAACTGGTAAACTCACCCCAGAAAAGCGAACCTGAGATACTTCCGTGACGCTCGATGCATCGGAACGTGGAAGTAAGCGTCTCGCAGGTCGATGCTGGCAGCGAAATCTCCCTGGTGAATTGAATGGCGGACCGACCTGAAAGTCTCCATGCTGAACTTGGGAGCAATGATAGACTGGTTCAGGATACTCAGATCGATAACCGGTCGGAGTCGGCCATCCTTCTTCGGCACCAAGAACAGGCGGGAATAGAAACCCACTGACTGAATGTTATTGATGACCTCGATCGCCCCCTTTGCCAGGAGATTGCCAATCTCCGTGGACAAAAGTTCCCGACATAAAACGTCTGAAGGAACTGTGGTTAGAAGAGGCTCCCTGGACAGAGTGGGGTGCCGTCAGAAGGATATTCGCAGCCCAGACCGAACAACATCTAACACCCACGGATCGGATGTGATGGTGGCTCAATGGTCTGCGAACTCTGCTATCCTTCCTCCAACCTGGGACGAGTCGAGGTGAGGACCGTCACTTCGAGCCCCGACGAGGCCCGCGAGAGGAGAAACCACCTCCTCTACTAAATGAAGAATCCTGAGACTTCCCTCGATTCTGCCGACCCTTACCCTTACCCCCTTGAGTAAGAAGTAGAAACGGCGGCAGAAGGACCAGCCTTTTGCTTCGCAGAGGAAGCAGAAGGGTACTTGTTAGGCTTGGAACGGCCCCTGCTTCCCCTAGAAGGCTGATCAAGCTGACGAAACAGCAGCTGATCTTTGGAATGATGTAGGACGTCATACCGGACCGTCGACACGGAACCATGGAAAAGTTGCGGACCTGCCAAAGAAGCAGATCGAAGAGCAGCGCGCTGCTCCTCGGGAAGGGATCGTACTGTGTCCAGCACAGAGTCCCTTCGAACTAATTCCAGATTAGCCGTGTTACAGGCATGCGTGTGAGTAAGATGCAGGAGCGCCTTGGACAGCCCACGCAAAGGAGCCTGTATCTCGTCAAACTTATCTGGAGGAAGATAAGCCGCTAAAGCTGAGACGACGTGATCTGAGAGAGAAAGCATGCCAAGCATCTCTCTAGATAAGCCCAACGTGGACTCCAGAGTCGTCATTGGAATGACGGCAGACTTGGGCTTGGAAAGCCCGAGGGAAGTGGCAGACCGACGGATTGGCGGAATCGTAGGAACGATAATGCACAGGAGGCAAAAAGGTGTCAACCCTGGTGAAGAACGGAGCCTTCATAGCCTTGGAACTCAGCTTGGAGTACAATGCTGAAAATGCTTCAACCACCTGTACCGACTGGCACGGTCGAAGACGCCCAGAAGCAGGTTGCTCCATAGGCTGTAGGCACGCGACCGATGATCACGGCCTGGCTGACACTGTCGGCTGGTTAGATGGTTTGAGATCAGGCAGAAACCCAAACACAAAGTCAAGAGCTGCCCCCAAGTCCGAAGACTGCTGGCCCTCGACATCAAGCATGTCGGACTCCTCCCCAGAGTCAGAAGACACATAGCCCATCGTGGGCAAACCTGCCGACGCCTCCCATGGTGTTGGGACACCAGGGGAATCAGAAACCGGCCTGTTTCCAATCCTGGGAGGCGGTGCCATAGGAGGCGCCTAGAAACCACTCGCTGCCTCGCTGGAAGCAACAGGAAGGCTCTTTGACAGAACCTGAGTGAGTAAGGAGAGGGCCTCCCTAAGCTCACTGCCCGAACTGGCCGGTTCGACAGGGGAGCGAACTGGCAAAGTGGCTTCAACTCTGACCCTCTTAACCAGCGAAGGGTCACGATCCTCCAAAACACCTGAAGTGGGACGACGGGCGGCAGCCGAAACATCTGAAGGCAGACGTGTATAGGGGTACGAGGCACCCCGAGGATCAATATAGCGAGAACTCATGAGAGTCACCGCAGACCTTTGCAGGGCAGAAGGTCCGGGCTGCACAAAAGGCGTTGGTCCCCCAAAACTGGTTGTGTGGCCAGAATGAGTGGACGGAAACGCCACGGAGTTCATAGTGTCTCCACTAAGAACATCCGAATCCAAAGACACAACTGTGGTGCTCGACGGCGTAGAGACCACAGTGGTGGGTTCGGCCGGCAGCCCCTTCCAACTTTGCCGAGTTGAAGTCAGGGAAGGCTGAGGCCGATATCCCACGTCTACAGTACCAGACATTCCTGCAGTCCCCAACCCTAGTGACAGCCTCAGATGTCGACTGGAGGGGGACCGTAGTCTCGGAACCAGGCACCTCTTCACCGGAACACTCAATGGCTCCCGCAGTATCCACTACAGGAAAACACTGCACATCCCCCACGGAGGAGGAATAACTCTCACCAGACATGGTCGGGTCGGGAGCCCCCGAACGACCGCGTTCTCCTTTCCCGCAGGAGCGGGAGGCACGGCCACAAGAATGAACAACACGGTTAACTGACGCTCAGAAAGTGGATGACCAAGATCTACAGACACCACATGGCCACTCGGCTGAACACCCATTACAGGAGGAACAAGAAGAATGTGAATCGTCCACATGCTTTGGCAGCAGACATTGCCCACAAGGAATTGTCCTGGGCATGATAGAGGTGAGAGGAGCAAAGAAGGTGGAATCAGATAACAGAAGAACACCCCCAAAGAAGAGAGAAAGGTGACAGAAATTAAGACCCCAGACGGTTGACTGGGAACCACACAACAGGATGACTACTCTCAAAGGAGAGAGGAAAAACTGCAGAAGCGGTACCCCCCGCTGACACCCAACTCAAACACAATTAGAAAAATTAGCAATTTAAGCATTGACAATAATTGTGAAAAATAATTTAAGTCCGAACCGCATGGAACACGAAATTCGCGCGCGACTCGAGAGAGAACATATAAAATACATTATGGATATATAATATGTAAGAGAATATAATAAAAACTGTTCCTGAGAATACAAAGGATACTCGGATACACTATGAATCAGGAAACATCAATCAACGAGTTGGATGAACACTGATAAGCGTGCAGAACATCTCATCACAAGGCGGATGACAAAAAGAATGAGTCTTTAGCGACGTATATGCGCACTGGCAACGGAAGTCGTGGAGTTGTACTTGGGAGAGAGCATCCCATACTTGGTCTGCGCCGGTTGCTCTCGACCCAGTTTTGGCTTATTTTTTCTTGGTGCTTTTGCACCACTTTTCTTTCCCAAATTGCTTGGGAAAGACAAAAATAGAGAGTATATTATCCGAGTTAGGGACTTCCACTGTAGTGCAAGCCTGTAGTAAACAATTGTGAGTAGGTTGATAAGAAAGTGTGAAGTTTGTAGCCCCAATAGTTTCTGAGTTATGCCTGAGGCCTGATTTGTGACCTAGAACATATGATGGTCAAGTAGGACCTTGACTTTGAAGATGTGGGAGCAACAATTATATGCGACACACTTTCTGGCTGTCCTTAACATTTGTAGGAGGTTTGATAATTGTAGTTTGATTCATTTTTGAGTTACTGTTGAGACATGAATACTAACTTGTTTTAAGTCTGACCTTGAAATGTGACCTTGATCTTGAAGTTACAGAACTGGCTATGGTGTGTGACACATCCTCTCACTGACCTTTATAAAGGTGTGAAGCCTGATGACTGTAGCCCACCAACAGTTTCAAGTTATTGCCTCAGACACTCACACACACACCCTCCATCTTGTTTAGCCATCCTTGTGGGGACTTGTTTTTTCTTTTGTTCTCTGTGATAAACAATGACAAACAAGTTCCTAAACAATGACAAACAAGTTCCAATAAAATCAGGAAGACAAACCCTTACTGATTATTTGTGAACACCTGGAGAAAGCAAAGGAACTACTTATGGAGATGCAAACACTATTGTCGAAGTTCTCACTAAGTTGGGAAGACAGACTCCCATACATTCACCCACCCTTACTTGCAATGTGTATTGACCGGGCTCAAAACAGGCAATCGTGTTCTATGCTTTCTATTGTATCCCAAGAATGAAATTTGTAAATGGCGAAAGATCACTCATCCAAATCAGTTTCTGTTGTTTCTGTGTTCGTGTCTGTGTGTGGGGTTAGTTAGCACCGACTTTCTGGCACACTCACAAGACTCTGAACATTCTAACATGGCTCACGCTTGTGACATCAAATGGGGTCAGCCCTTTTGTAGTGGTCATACACAACACACAGATTCTGGAAAAAACATCCAACCTGAGTCCCTCTCAAACTTCAATTTTTCTGTTAATTAAACTAGGGAGACGAGTTCTGGTGGCAGCTACGAATGGGTTCATGCCTAGCCCAGTTAGTAGGTTAAAAGTCTGGAATTTGAGGCTGGTTGTCACTGATTCAATAGCTATATGCCACCCAACAAAAGTCGGGGGCCTAAAAATTAAAAAATCAAATAATTAGTGGAAACACCTATTAGTGTTCATGAGAATAAGGTAGTGAATTTGGTAGAAGCAATATTTTCTTCAAGTTATCAGAGGGGAGTAAACAGAATGGTATGTTATCAGTGGTGAGTACACAGCAATTAGTTAACCTTGTTAATGTCCCTATAAACTTAATACCTGACAAAACGAAAAACCACTAAACTGCACTAAACCCAATGGAGAGATAACAGGGATTGAACCATCGAGCATTGCTCATGAGAAGGTGCAGAACTTGGTAATTAGTATGTTTTTCTTCCATTTTATCGGTGGGGAGTGAACAAAATGGTTTATTATCAGTGGGACAGACATCAGAAATACAGACAGGTATCAGATACTGATTTCCAGTAATGCAAAACTAGGGAGCCCAATATCAACATAGAGTCTTAACTTGACCTGACTCCCCCATCATGATTCTGACTCTCGGATCTGAAAAAGCAGATCCCACAGCCAAAACTGTTTTCGACATCGGCCAGTATCTCAGATACTGGTGATGTCAAAAACAGCTGAAACTAAGTGCGCAAAAGCAGGTTTAACAACTGTAACTAAGTGCACAAAAGCAGGTTTACTGCCACTCCTGTTTTACCCTTTACAAAGGGATGTCAGCCATGTCGAAACGAGCTGAAATCAAGCATACAAAAATTGTTTAGGTTGGATTAAAATTGCAAGAGTGGTAGGCATGAAAAAAATTGCCAAGTATCAGATTTCCACCACTGTACAAGTGACAATAAACCATTGACCAGTATTTCAACCTTTCTACAGAGACTTGTGTAAAACATTTTACAGAGACTTGTGTCAAACAATCTTAAATTGAATTTGGCCTTTACAAATAAAAGAGTAAAAAGGGTTTTATTTCCACAGACCTCTGCCACCTGAGAAAATGTAATTTATTCAATCTCAGCAGGTAACAATTCACCTCAATGGCTTTCAGAAGCTTCTTGTCTTCACCAACACCAAATAATTACTTTTACAATAATTACTTAAGAGTGTCTCGCATATTGTATACAAAGCAATTTTTAACAATCCTTGAATCTTCTTATACTATTTTTTACAGATAAATAAGATTTTAGCAGTGTTTGCCTTTTATTCTGACAGAAAACGAATTGGGACTGCCAAATAAAAAATTTGGAAGAACTGATGTGTTTCCATAGCTGCGAAATGAAAAATTCTCTAAGATATAATGACAAAGTCTACATAATAAAATTGCTATAACAACTGTTCTGAACAGACAATTGGATACATTTCTCAATACAATGGGTCCCACTTTATCAGTAACTCATCAACAGAACAAGAAAAAAGCATCACATTGAGATTCCAAAACATCTTATTAACCCTAGGATAGTCAAAAATGTGATAAAACACTTAAAATTATTGAAATCTAATAATTATAGCTGAATTTATCAAACAATCATTTCCAATCATCATAAAAAAATAAAAGGCAATAACTTTCTTAATTTTTTCTCACCATGTTTTGGACTTGTACAAGACAATGTTACTTACTGTAAGACTGCATATCAAATGCTACTGAAATCTGAGGATTACTTTTCCAAGTTATTGCATAAACATAAAAAAAACACGTAAATCGAGATACACAGAACAATGACTCCTTCATTGTGGGCTTAGAACATGTCCATGACATTATCATACAAAGCAGCATATCAAAATTTATTGAAATCTCTTTTTACGACTGTTCAAATTATTACATAATGGAATTCTGACCAAAATTCTTTGCACAAAGGGCACTAAGAGTTGCCCAATTTTCGAGAAATCAACTTGGCTTTCAAACATGTCCAAGATATTACTGTATTAAAACAAGAGGTACCAGGGGACCTGAGGGTGCTCACCTGACATGGTAGCCTAAATATCAACCCAGGGAATTGATCTGAACAAGTTGCATCTGCCCCTCCTAAGAAAAGCTTATACCAAATATCAAAAGATTCTGACCGGTGGATCTGAAAAAAATAGATTTTTATAAAATATTCCTCATATTGAACTAAGTTATAATTTGGCTCCCACAGGGAGCTCAAATATGAACCCGGGGACTTGGCTTGAACAAACTTGCATCTCACATCCCTAAGGATGCTGAAAACCAAATATCAAAAGGTTCTGACTACTGGATCTGAAGAAAAATATTTTTAAATACTCCTCATATTGAATTAAGTTATAATTCGGGCTCCCACAGGGAGCCCAAATATGAACCCAGGGACTTGTCATCAACAAACTTCAATCTCACCCCACTAAGGATGCTTCATACCAAATATCAAAAGATTCTGATTGGTGGATCAGAAGAAGAAGATTTTTAAAGAATATTCCTCATATTGAACTAATCTGAACATTTGGTCTTCCACAGAGACCAAATATGGACCCAGGGATTTGATTTCAACAAACATGTGAATGAATCTTCCAAAGATGTTATATGTGAAATATGAAAGCCTTTGGAGCAGTGGTATGGGAGAAGAAGATTCTTTAATGTTTTTCCCATTGCTCACAATGTTAAAAAGTGATGACTCAGCATTTTTTCAAAAGTCCAGGAAAAGTACCCTATGATAAAACCTATGGCAATTTTTTTTTGACCATTCCTTTCTGCTGTTCCTAAGGAAGCTTCACACAAAATAAAAATTCTCAGTGCTGTGTAGTTTTGGAGATATGGGTGGTGTTCTAAATTTTTTCTATTTTTAGCTCCTGTAGTTCCCATGGGGCGACGGGAAAAAATGTTTTGGCATAAATTACGTACTTATGACCCAATAAGCCCTTATATCAAATTTGGTTCAAATCGGCCTCTCAGTTCGAAAAATATCAATTTTGGTACAATTTGGGCTCCCCCAGGAAGCCCAAATACAAACCCAGGGACTTGGCTTTAACAAACTTATATCTCACCTTCCTAAGGATACTGTATATCAAGTATCAAAAGATTCTGACTGGTGGATGTGAAGAAGAAAATTTTTGAAGAACATTTCTCATATTGAACTAAGTTATAATTCGGGCACCCAAATATGAACCCAAGGACTTGGCTTGAACAAACTTGAATCTCCCCCCCCCCCCCCCCCCCCCCCCACCCACCCCTCCTAGGATGCTGCATGCCAACTGATTGGTGTATCTGAAGAAGATTTTTAAAGAATATTCCTCATATTGCACTAATTTGAACATTTGGGCTCCCATAGAGAGCCCAAATATGGACCCAGGGAATTGATTTCAACAAATATGTGAATCAATCTTCCAAAGATGTTATATGTAAAATATGAAACTTTTTGGAGCAGTGGTTTGGGAGAAGAAGATTCTTTAATGTTTTTCCCATTACCCACAATGTTAAAAAATGATGACTCAGTACTTTTTCAAAGTCCTGGAAAAGTACCCTAAGATAAAACCTATGGCAATTTTTTTTTACCATTCCTTTTTTCTGGTCATAAGGAAGTTTCACACCAAATAAAATTCTCAGTGCCATGTAGTTTTGGAGATATGGGCATTTTAAATGTTTTCTATTTTTAGCTCCGGCGGTTCCCATGGGGCGACAGGAAAATGTTTTGGCAATAAATTAAGTTATGATCGAATAAGCCCTCACATCAAATTTGGTTCAAATCAGCCTCTCGGCATGGAAAACAGAAACTATGGGCGGGGCCAAAATTCTTGCCCCTCCCATAACAATGGCAAATATAGCCCCTCGAACTTCTCCAGAACAAATCTGAGTGTACACCTCAAAAGGAAGCAGCACACCAAATATCAAGTTTCTGCTACTGCTGGTTCATGAAAAGAAGAGTTTTTAAGATTTAGGCACACTTTTTGGGCGTGACCTTACCCAGGGGCAGGGCAACTTGATTTGAACAAAATCAAAATGTGATGTCATAACAAACAATCATCTCAAATTTCACTTAAATCTGTTCTGTGATTTTTTTGGAGAAGTCGCAAACACCATGTTCACGGATGATGGATAATGGACGACGACAGATGGAAACTGATCACTACAGCTCTGAGCTAATAAGGCAGAAAACAAAAATTAATTGAAATCCAATAACTACATGTCTTGTTGAAGTCATTGCATAAACAAACTTCTGGATGGATGGAAACACAGAGCTTTTTACTCTATCAATTCCACACAGGAAAATAATGACTTTATTTGAATATAATTGTCAAGAACCAAATCATTTACCACACATTCAGTACAACCTTGATCTGACGGATGGATGGATGCACGCACCTAAAATCAGGGTTTATGTGGCTAAAATGTTTGAGGAATATAAAATGCATGAACAACCACTAAAAACTCTTTTGTAAGTCTAATTTCTGGGTGGTAGCAAACTCTAACCCTTTCAGGTTACTGCCCCTAACCCTAACCCTTGATCCTCACATAAAATCCCTGGAAATACAATAACCATTTTTTGTTACTTTTTAGCCACATAAATCTTTGTAGCCATATAAAAAACATTTTAGCCACATAACCCACTTTTTAGACACATAAACACCATTTGTTAGTTCAAATTTATGTGGCTAGTCACATAAATCAGACTATCTGTAGGCACATAACAGTGCTCTGCACCAACAACTAGGCAAATAAACCTGATTTGTTTCGTCGGATGGACAGATGGATGGATGGACAGATGGATGAACAGACAGACAGGCATGAAAGTAATTTTTAACAATAAATCAGGTAATCAAAATCATTATTTACCAAATTATCAGCTAAAAATAATCCATTATGTATCATAAATTTGTTAATTTTAGGAGAAAGAGCAGAAATCTGAGAATGAAGTCTCATCAAAGTGTAAATCAAATTTAGTCAAGATGTACTATGTCATGAAACAATAATATCAAAGCAATGGATCTGAAAAATGTTACATCAAAAAAGTCATTGTTGAGCTTTGTGCATTTTATCGTGCATGTTCAAGACACAAAACACAAATTTTGCAATGTTTTTTAATTCTTCTCTCAAAGCATTAATGCTCTTACAGAATATCAGTAGTAGAATACATTAAGAAGCAATACTATGGTATCACCTTGATTAAAATAAATTGTTTGTTGAGAGTTCCATTAATCTTTAAAGCTTTCACCCTTTACTTCCTTCTTCCCAACTCTTCATTCAGCAAAACCCTACTGGCCACCACAATCAACAATGACACCATTGTTTGATGAATGTAGGCCACTGATCTCTAGATAATTGAAACACTCATTGGTTGCAAATAGATAAGCGTCTCAACTGCCATCACGTTGGGGGTGGTGGGGGGCCAGTTGGGTAAAGCTATAAATAAACAATGATCAACAAAAAAAAGTCTGAAAAGTTTTCAATATTTACTGAGCCTCGCAATCACTTTTTAACCCTTTACCTAACACTAATAGCGGACAACATTTGCAAAGACAATTCAAGTTGTTCTCTGGAAATATTATTGTGTTATCAGTTCTGGTATGAACATGGTAGCAGACTTCCAGGAACCAGTGGTGCCTACTGTCAACTCTAGGAGTTGATTACATATGTGTTTCGTGTTCTATACACCTCAGCATTCATTTTGATGTATAATTTGTGTATATTTAATTTGAATTTAAGGAATATCAGAGGTGGGAATTTCAAAATAAATACAATTCTCTTGCTCATATTGCACCTTAAGAGCTTTTTTGTCAAACCACCAACAACTAATACACGATCTCGCTTGTTGTTATTTATATTCATGGAAATTCTGTTAAAACGTAAACAACCTGGCTGGTATAGTAATAACAAAGAAAACCGAAAAGCATCACAACACTTTTTTTTCTGTAGGTTACCATCATGTAATTGCTGCATAACCTTCTAATGGGTTTGGATGTAAGCTCTTTATTTCCAGGCCTACAGCAGGGCTTATATTTTGATGAGAATATGAGAATCGATTCACGCAAAGATTCACTCAACAAAACCAGCAAGAATCCACGTAGATTCTCGCTGCACTTCTTTTAGGATTCGTGTGAAGAGTTGAGTCAAATTAACCTTTTACCTAACATACTGGCAGCAACTTAACCAATACAAGGCTTATATGACCAGAAATATCCTATCGATTTGTCAATAAAATTGTACAAATATGGCTGTCATTGGAACTGGCTCAATGATCCGATTCCAGTGACATCCTTATTTGTAAGGTTTTATTGGTAAATGTTGTTTTTTTTTTTTTAAATTCAGTTAATGTTTTAAAAATTAAAAAGCTGTTTTAGATAAAGGGTTTACATGTGTTATCAGTATACAACAGGCGTTCAACTATTGTTGCCTCATGGGATCCTGAGACACTCATAGCAGGTATGGATCCTCACAACCATTTTCGTGAGAATCCAAATGGATTCTCCCAAATTTAGATGAAATATAAGCCCTGCTGCAGTTCTATATCTAGCAATGTCAGTCAGTCTGTGACCAACAAGATTTTAAAGTCAATAACCTTCAAAATACTTGGTGGAATGACATCACGTTTGGTATGTATGTGTATCTTAATGATGTCTAGCCCTTGGAATATTTCATCAGAGTTATTGTCCTCTATGGACTTAATTTTGTTTCAGTTCTACCATCAAAACTCAAAAACTTTTAAAATACTTGGTGGTATGAAATCATATTTGGTATGAAAGTGTATTTTATTGATGTCTACCCCATGTTCAGTGCAGGTGTTTTTATCAAGTTGTTGTTCTTTATGGACTTGTTTCATTTTTACCATCTGTCAAAGCCTAGATGTGATCTTGAAACTATCATTATTCTTTCTCATCTGTAATATTTACAGTCTTCAAAGTTCATGGCAAACACAGCCAAGTGGAAGCAATAGTATTTTGTGCAATGTTATGTCTGAGTTCAAGTTTTATTCATTTCTTCACATTTTTCCTTTTTGTTTTCTCAGCTTCTGATTTTCCTAGTCTTGTTTGCAGTGGAATCGAAGTAAAAAAACATGAAGGCAACTAATATCATAGGCACACACATAAAACTAATATAAAATTGACAAGTTAGAGATGTTATAGTATCATAAAATAAGAATCCATCCATGCCAGACTTATGTGAAATCAATGTCTCTTTTTTGCATCCTGATATGTATCACGTCAACAGGATAAATATCTAATATCAATGAAATGACACAACACACATTTCTAAACAAATTCTTCCACTGTTGAAGCTCACTTCTCAATAAGATTTAAAGTGGTGCTATTACTATATAGTAAAACCCTGTTAATTGAATAGCTACTTTGGCAGAGAAAAATATTCAATTAACAAGAATTGGGTCATTTCCCTATCATCTAGTTATAAACTGAGCATTTGTACTATTAAATTTTGTTTGACAGCAAGCCTGAAATTAAGCAGACTGTCATCTACAAAATGAGGTCCCCCTGCACAGCAGGGTAGCATCACAAAATTTACCCTCTGTGAACCTCAATCTGAATCAAGGTCTCAAGCCAAAACAGAAAGATGCACCTAGAGGATAAATTAGCCCACTTTATGGGATAGCATCAGCAAATTCACCCTCTGGGGACCTCATTTTGCAAATGAAAGGTTGCTTATATTCAGGCTTGTTTGACAGAGCTCACTGAAAATTCTGTGTGTCAGAGTAATTCTTCAATAGATTACAATATTTTTATTCAGTTAACAGAAGAGTTTAATCTGTAGCCAATATGCTATTAACAGGTCAAATTTGTACTGAAGGGTATGGCTTGATGTTTGCTGGGATCTTGCGTAACCTCAAATAAAAGGCAAAATAAATAAAGAATACAGTGGATACAAGAATTATCTCATGAGTGGGTGGAAAGAACTAAACATTTTAACCATTTACCCAATGCAGACAATATCAAAATTTATTATTTCAAATATTATTTTTTGATTTTTCAAAAAACTTCAACAATACCATATCATGTGACACCTCATTGGAAAGAGCTCGACGAGTGCCATCGCAGATGGATAAAACTTGAGGCCTGTGTCCTCTCGTTTTATCCTTCCACGCTGGCACTCGTGCCATATCACTTAACCCATTCACACGCATGTGTCGCTCTGTGTATAACCTGCTGAGTGTTTTTAAGAGATTTCTCATCAAATCTAGTCATGGCTGCTGTGAAGCAGCCATGACTAGATTTTATAGAAAATTCATCTAAATGTAACTCAAGGAATCATTGAAGAAGAATGCATTCAATTTACAGGGTGAAAATTGGATTAAATATACCCAAAATATACATATTTCAGTGGCAAGAGAAATCCTGAGAAGGAATATCTGACAGCCACATGCAAAGGACTGGAGTATTCTATTGACTTTTTGCTAATTTACCTTTGACTTAGCAGTGGTATTTAGTAAAGTCTTGGCTGCCAATACAGGCAACCAAGACTTCTCTAGAAACCACTACCAAGGTACAGTAACTTCCATCAGCAAGAATACCAAAAGCCTGAATGTTGGAACAAGAAACTTAACAAAATTGTACATAGGCTCTAATGTACAATTAACTCAAGTTAATAAATAAGAATATGAGGTTCTGTTTACAATGGAGTATGTCCTAGTTGCACACACAAGGGTACAATGGAAATTGAATTAAATTAAATATGCCCAAAAATATGCATATTTCAGTGGCAAGAGAAATTTTTGGTAGAGCTGAAAGGGTTAACTAATTAATCGATTAATCAATGATCAACATCCTAATCGATCCAAAAAGTGATTGATCGATTAACCGTTACTTTTGAACTACTGTATTATATGGGTTAACAAAGGAACAAACTTGCTCCAAAACAGGCAAACATTGTCACACTGACTCACATCAATTATATGAGATAGAGTAAAGCATGCAAGTTACTTGCTGACATACTTGTTTACTTGCATGATCATCATACTGTATCAGTAGCTGGAAATGGTCATTCTTAACCCTTTATCCATTGCGGGTAGTAGACGATACTTGCAAAATAAATTCATGAATTACTAAAAAATTTCAATTTTTGTCTCAAAAACATAGCTTATGACACCTCATTGAAACAAGCTCGTTCCAATGAGGGGTTATAAGCTATGTTTTTGAGACAAAAATTGAAAACATAATAAATTTGAATGGAGATTTTTGTATATAGGCCTAGTCGGTTTTGTTTGTTATGTTGGATAAAGGGTTTATGCTGTAAATCATCAACGGTATGGCAGTTATTCAGATATCTATTTGGACAAGTGATTAATCAATTAATCAAGGTTAATCCACATGATTAATCAATCAAAAAAAGCCCCTTAACCATTTTAGCCCTAATTCTTGGAAGGAATATCGGTCAGCAGCATTCAGAGGCCTGGAGAATTCTATTGACTTTTTGCTTCCTCATATTAAAGTAACCTTTGACTTAGCAGTAGTATTTAGTAAAGTCTTGGCTGCCTATACAGGCAAACAAGGCTTCACTAGAAACTACTACAAAGGTTCTGTAACATCAGCTAGAACACCAAAAAAGCCTGTATGTTGGGAGTTTGGGGCAAGAAATTTACCAAAATTCCACAGAGGCTCTAAGGGGTTAAACTCAAGTTAATAAATAAGAATATGAGGTTTTGTTTACAATGGAGTTTGTCCTAGTTGCACGCACAAGGGTATAACGGTTCTCTCAAATCCTAAATTATTTAAGAAATGAAAATTGATTCACTCAGCACGAGTTCATAAGAATCGAAACCAATTATTACAAAATGGGAAAATTTTTAGGTCCTGACTTTTGGAAGAGTTTGTTTGTTGGGCTTTATGGTAACTTTTAAATTTCAGCATCTATAGCTATATAGCAACCACAATATGTAAAAAAGAGGCCCATGGGGCCTAAGGCACTCACCTGAGAAAGTTGTTTAAAGAAGGAATTAATGTAACAGTCAGCATTTATGACTACTCAACACTACAGAAGAATGAAGAAATGTAATTATTTATAACTTGGATGTCCATTGATGTTAGATGATAGCAGATGGAATTTGATCCTACTATGGATGCTGAAAACCCAATATCTAAAGATTATGACTAGTTTATCTGAAGAAAAATATTTTTATAGAATTTTCCTCATATTACACTGAGTTAACCCTTTACCCAATGAAATGGCCAAAACCGGCCAGCACTATTCACAAAAATCACCAATTAATTTTTTTTATTATTTTTTCATTTTTTGTCTCAAAAACATAAGTTATGATCCCTCTTTGGAACAAGCTCATTTCATAACCTTTGTTTTTGAGACAAAAAATGAAAAAAAATTAGTTCAAGAATTTTGTTTGCAAGTGCCGTCTGCTTTTCATGTTAGGTAAAGGGTTAAAATTGGGGCACCTGAAAACCCAATATCTAAAGATTGTGACTAGTTTATCTGAAGAAAAATATTTTTATAGAATTTTCCTCATATTACACTGAGTTAACCCTTTACCCAACGTAATGGCCAAAACCGGCCAGCACTATTCACAAAAATCACCAATTAATTTTTATTATTTTTTCATTTTTTGTCTCAAAAACATAAGTTATGACCCCTCTTTGGAACGAGCTCATTTCATAACCTTTGTTTTTGAGACAAAAAATGAAAAAAAATTAGTTCAAGAATTTTGTTTGCAAGTGCCGTCTGCTTTTCATGTTAGGTAAAGGGTTAAAATTGGGGCACCCATTGTGATCTCAATTATAAACCCACAGAATAGATTTGAACAAACTAGAACCTATCTTCCCTAAGGATGCTGTATAATAATAATAAACATTATGAGTTATTGTGATGTATTGATGGTAACATTGTCTGAGGTTTGCAGCCTGGAGTTTATGTTCAACCGAGATGCGAAAAAATTGGATAATCGCCGATAGCAGAGGCATAACTCAACTTACTCTCTCGAATATAGATCAGCTGGAAGTTATGCAATATTTGATGGATTATCACACTTTTCATTGTAATTTGAAATGCCTATGTTTGTGACTTTCACTCAGCAAGACGGGCAATAAAACACTCACCTGGATGGAAAATTGGGTGGGCGATAGCACTTGGGGATGATCGCTCACCTCAAAACACCAAGCCTGCTGGTGGATATGAAGAAGATTTTTAAAGAATTTTCCACATATTGCACAAAGTTAAAATTTGGGCTATAGGGTGCCCAAATATGAATCTATGGAATTGATTTGAACTAACTAGAATCTGCCATCCTCAAGGATACTGTATACCAAATATCAAAAAATTCTGACTGAGCATTCTGAAGAAGACTTTGAAAGAATAGTCCTCATGTTGCACTAAGCCCATAAGGAGCCCATATATGAACAAAGGGATTTAATTTGAACAAACTTTAATCAGACCCTCTTAAGGGTAAATTATATCAAATATCAAAACATTCTGACTGGTGGATCTGAAGGAGATGTTTAAATAATTTCCTCTTATTGCATGAAGTCTAAATTTGGGCTCCCATAGGGATTTCAAGTACAAACCTTGGGACTTGACTTGAACAAACTTGAATCTGAGCCCCCTAAGGATGCTGTATACCAAATATTAAAATATTCTGACTGGTGGTTCTGAAGAGATTTCTGAAGAACACTCCTCATAATTCAGGGTTCTTACACTTTTTTGGCCAAATATTTCCATACTTTTTCCATACCTTATCCAGACCTGACATACCATTTTTCCAGACTCAAATCGCATCATTTACCATCATGCCGAAGGCACAGGCACCATCTCAAGTGGAATCTAGGGCCCGCAACCCTTGAAAGTTCATTACTACATGTACATATATGCTAACAAAGTGGTACTGGTAGCTAAACTGGCAGTGATTCTACATGTTGATTAGCTGCAAACATGTATGTATTCCGCCAATGAAAATGTACAATCCCTACAGCTGAAAATCTGTTTTCATACGGTGTTCAGCATACATCTATAAGGAATGTGTCCCACCCATATAACAATAAAGCAAGTTCTCTCTTAGAGAGCACTTGGTTTGTTGTTATATGAATGGGTAGTTCTGGACAACATATGGACTTCAAGATTAAATAAAAATTTCTTGACGTTGTTTTATCATAAGAGTAAAAACGTCTAACTTACCACAAGACAGTCTGTGTGCCAGAATATATCAAACATTGTAAGATAGCGTGATTTTGTCTCTGAACAAGAAAATTTTGAAGCAATCTGACTATCAGGAAACATGAGGCGAAATACGTCAGAAACACCCTGACAACTCTTGTAAGAATGGCGTTTTTCCATCACATTCAAAGTCCAGTAAATTTCTGCTGTTAAAACACTCTTGTCGGTAACAAAGTCTCCAAGGGTTGAAACGCCCCCAGTGCCAGTGGCTCCATGACTATGATCATGAGACACTTCCAATGCGTCAAGTTTTTGTTTTGAAGAAACACTGTGAAGATCATTGCCAGGTGTCAGATGAGTCTTACCTATTCTCGTAGCTTAGGAAAAAAATCCTTCCATATGATTTTGTTGTTGTTTCATTTTCACTAAGGCAGCGTGTTTTTTACCTGACATGTGACTTAGAAGGGCCGCTTTGCCCATATTCGATACGTCAAATGATTTTCTGCATATTGTGCACATTGCCTTTTTATTCGAAGTTTTGTCCTGAGAAATCCATTGTTTGAATCTAGGGTCTGTTTCCCATTTCGGCGAAAAAACACACTTCCCCATGATAAACAAATACAAAAATAACAAATGACCTTCACGTTGGAAATTTCAAAGACAATAAAACACAGTGCGCATGTGACTTGACCTTCGGAATTCTCCGTAATTCCAAGCTGCATTCAGCTTTGAAACACCTGGGATATCTCGGTTGTATTCCATTGAAAATGCGCGAAGTTTTCCGATCCGAATTTTTCTGTTATCGAATGCGGGGTGTTGACAAATAATAATTCTTGTATGCTGGTTCTTTTTACTCAGAATGATTACACCTTTGTTAAAAACAGTAATTTCCATACTTTTTCAAGACCCCAAGGCTCGACACACATATTTTCAAACCTTTTCCAGACCTTTTCCAAACCGCCCCAAATTTCCATACTTTTTCCAGTTTTCCAGACCCACGTACGAACCCTGTCATATTTCTCTGCTTAGTTATGCTTTGAGTTCCATGGGGAGCCCAAATATGAATATCGAGCCTTGATTTGAACTAACTTGAAGCTGCCCCTCAGTTCCACCACCCCCAGGATGGTGAATCCCAATTATATGAATATTCTCACTGATGGATCAAAAGAAGAAGAGTTTTAAAGAATGTTCCTCATATTGCATAAGTAAAAATTTAGGCTCTTATTTGAATCCAGGGACTTTGTTTGAACAAACTAGAATCTGCCCCCACTATGGAGGTTTTATTTACCAAACTTCAAGAGATTCTGACTGGTGGTTCTGGAGAAGAAGGTTTTTTGATTTAAAAAAAAATGTTTTGGGTGCTAACAGACTTATTCCCCCTGTGGTGTGCCCTAAGGTTTTGGCATCCTTATTAGAACATACTTGAATTGACATTATGATAAGGAACCTGCAAACCAAATTTGGTTCAATGCGGTCCATTAGTTTTTGTGGAGAAGTCAATAATGTAAAGTTCAAAACAGACAACAGTGGATCACAAGTGATTAATTTAGCTCACTCAGGAGAGCTCACAAAAGTTTTACCAGTTTTTTATAATTATGTTTTGCACTTTAGAGAACTCACATCCCAGGTACTGGCCCTGTAGGTTTTCAGGTAAGTGAAACATGTCATGATGACTATCTCCACAAAAACAATCTCAGAAAATGAAGACTGCTTGTTTGTTTATTGGGGTTTAATGACACTTTCAAAAACCAGGTTCACATCATGCTCAGAAGTTTTATGGGTGAAGGAAGCCAGAGTACCAGAGAGAAGCACTGAGCGATGACAAGAAAGTCAGACTCTCCAGATTACTAACCGGGCACAAGCAGTTAGTAGCATTTGGAGACAAGTCCACCATCGATGTGCAGTATGCCTTAGTACACAGTGCCACCATGCCCCCACATGGGCAGTTGGGATTAAGAGTTTTGCCCTAGAGCACTGCGTGGGTCAGGATATTGACCTGTCAATCTTTCATTTTATGTCCAATACTCTAACCAATAAGCCACCGCTCTCCCCATAAAATGAAGGGAGGATGAACATATTTTCATAAGTACATTATTATCAATTAGATATGATTTTCTTTCCCAGAATTTCCCATTATCAACCTCAGCTGATATCACCTCAAACTCAGCTAATATGATGCTGCTCTCAGCCAATATGAACTGAACCAAGCCAGAGTTGTTCCCCTTGATGCATTGTTACTAGGCAAAACCGATTTGTTTACATCAAGATCATTACCCGTCGATCGCAATCGGGAAAATTGGTGTTATATAATGGAGTGGTTTGAAATGGAGTTTTTGAATGACAAGGAATTAATGACATAATGAGTGAGGATTGTGGGGAGGAAGGGAGGAAAGAAGAGAGTTGTACAGAAAATTAAGCTCAAACGGAAGATTTGGAAATGTAAGCAGAAATTTGTTGAAGTGGGAGAAGAAATAGTTTAGCTATTTGAATGTCATGGTTTCCCGGTTTCGAAGCCAAGCTGTTCGGATAACTGAAGTTGGAGAAGAGGAAATTTTGGACTATGTGAAAAGAATGAGAAACAATAACTCTGTCAGAAAACTTTAACAGAACTGAGAACATTTTGTGATTATTTGTCTTGGTTTAATTTTGATCTCAGGCTGATATGAAGTTACCTTGGGCTGATATCTCAGCCGATATGAACCTGACAAAATAATAACCTCTAAATCACCAGCACACTGATGTCAAAATCCCAAATTTCAACTAGCAGCTTTTTCACATAATGCAACTAGGAATTTAATAATTGTATCTTGTTTGAAAGTGCTCAATGAGCTCTGTCAAACAGGACTGAATTAGTTAAATTCCTAGTTATTTATTTTATTTATTATTTATTTGGGATTTAATGACACTTTCAACAGCCAGGGTCACCACATATCGGACAGTTTTATGGGTGGAGGAAGCCGGATTACCTGGAGAGAACATTGAGCAATGGCGAGCAACTAGACTCCCCAACATACTAACTCCACTCAAGCAGGGTGAGCAATGGTTGAAGACAAGTGCACCATCGACAGAGTCGGGATGAAGTGCTTTGCCCAAGGACATAATGCAGTTACCCCTGCCAGGGATCGAACCATGGACCTTTTGGTCTTAAGTTCAATGCCATAACCATTGAGCCACTGTGCTCCCAAATTCATAGTTACATTATGGGAAAAACAGTTTGACATTTTAACATCTGTGTGTAGAGGGTTAATTGACATTTCTGAATCAAAAATGTACACAAATATATTAAGAGACTGACAGACATTCTCCTTCTTATTTTGAGAATAAGGTGTGAGAAAACAGTTCTGTCAATTTGGCAAGATGATTTCAGGATACCCTTTCTAGTATCTTACAACTTTGTTAATCAAAACTAATTTTAGAGAGGTTATATGAATCAAAACGATATCTAACAAAGACCAGCATTTAATATCTATCACTGGCAGGTGCTTCAAACCTCTCAGTAGAACTATCTATCTGAACCACATTGTGTTTCATACTGCAAGTGAGAATTATGGTTCACATCTGGTTAAAAAAAACAAATTAGTATCAAAGTACAAACTAATTACCATGTTAAAACAGGGTAATTGCTGCCAGATGGTATGGAGTTTTATGCAATGATATGAGATCTCCCATGAATGTTCAAGAGTTATAACTGTAAAGAATCATCTTTGAGTAGATAAATAGATTTGATGAACATGCCAATCACCTGTACATAATGTACCAGATTGCCCAGATCTACAGTGACTGTGTATGAATGCAGGCCTGTAAGGATCTGCAGATACTAAGCTGGGGATGGAAGGTGGGTGAATTTGCACAACTCGTCCCTTGAGTGGAGCAAGGCACCATCTGCAATACAATGACCGAGTATGAATGCTGGCCCATAACTACATGTATTTGCAGATATTAGGCTGTTGATAGGAGGTGGGTGATTTGAGCCACATTTACTCTGGCTCAACATAAATTTGTACACCTTGTCCCTTGAGTAGCACAAAGCACTATCTGCAATGCTAAAGCAGATGACACCTTATTTCACTCAAATACCAACTGTTCTTATGTACCTATGCATTTTCGTGATCTATCTTCAGGGGTGTAAGTTGCAGCAAGTCAAAAAGCCAGAATGTTTATGACAGGGGGTAATGTAAGTTGAAACAGGTCATTTGAGCCCAGATTGGCCTGAGTCTTGCAAAGGCTAGCACACAAATTGTCAGCTTCACCTGTGCTCAATAGATGATTTAGCTGTAATGGCATACCATTCACAGCCAAATTCAATAGCAAAGAATGAAACACCTCTGACGTACCAAAAAAATATAAATTTTATAGTAAATTTCCTTTCTTATTATACCTACCGCAATTGTTTACTACAGGTTTGCACTACAGTGGAAGACCCTAACCCGGATAAAATACTCTCTATTTTAATCTTTCCCAAGAGATTTGGGAAAGAAAAGTGGTGTAAAAAACACCATGAAAAAATAAGCCAAAACTGGGCCGAGTGCCAACAGCGCACACCCAGTAGGGGACGCTCTTCTCTTAGTACAATTCCACGACTTCTGTTAACCAGTGTACAAGGCAGACATCAAGCCATTCTTTTGAGTCCGCCAACATAGGAGTTATGTGATCAGCGGGGAGGAAGGATTCTTACCCGAATAAGAAGACAGGAAGGCCTCCATGTAAACAATTGCGTTAGGTATAAGAAAATACTATAAAATTTATATTTCTTATCAACCTACCTTACAATTGTTTGCTACAGGCTGAATAGACAATAGAATGGAGGGAAGCACATAACCAACACACACATAACTCAATTGCACTAGAACCGTGGACAGAGGATGAGGTTCCTAGGCCTATCAAACCATCACATCACAAACATTACTAAAAGACAATGAGAGATGAGGCATATGGTGATGTGCGACACACAGAAAGAAAGGGCAGTAACAGCACAGAGCTGGAACTGACCTTGTAAGAAGCTGAATGGCTGGGATAGACAACAGCCTGTGCAGAAGAAAGAGGGCCCATAGAACAAAGGTCCTCTGCCTGCTCCTGCAACTGTCGCAGATAAGTGGAGAAGGTAGCATTTCTCCAGTAGGCTGCCAGCTTAACATCCGACAACATGACAGAGTTAGTATAAGCCATGAGAGGTAGACAATGCACGCACCTGGAAAACGATTGGTAAACAATCGCCAGTTGCTAGACAAGCGGAAGCTGCATGAATAGCAAGACAAATCTATTAGGAAATGGATTCAGGAGAGATCTTCTGTGGACCAGGAATAAGAGACATAAAATCGATCCTACCCTTCCAAATGAACAGGGCAAAGGGTGTTAACCCTCAACAGAAGGAAGAGTCCCGATACAGATAGGAGGCAGAGTAGTCTCCGGTATCTGATTCTTGGCCAGAAAGGAGCAATCACTGGTAAACAACACACGTAGGAGAGCTCCAGAAAAAGGTCAACTGAGAGGGAGTGAAGCTCACTAACTCGTCTGGCTGAGGCAAAAGCCATCAGAAAAACTGTCTTGTATGTGAGAAAATGCATAGCCACCTGGGATAAAGGCGTGAATGCCCCCCCACCCCCCCCCCCCAAGCAGAGCAGCACCCAAGAAAGAGTCCATCTTGGAGTAAGCTGCAAAGTCCTAGGCCTTTTCAAGGAAAAGTGCAGAACAAGCTTGGATGAGTGCCGATACGACGCTGTCCCACATACGAAAAAGGTCTCCGAAGCATGGACCTGTACCCATTGCTGGAGACCCCCAGAATCAAACATATACCAGAAACTCTGCAATCTGTGTGATCGAAGGAGTGACAGAAGCAACAGAGTGATCTGCACACCATCGACAGAAGACCTTCCACTTAGCCGCAGAGGCTAAACCAGTGGAGTGAGTGCCTCCTTGAAGAAGAAAAGCAACTCCACTGCTCGTCTCGAAAAAAACACTACAGAAGAGACAGGACCTGACAAAAGACATGCAAGAAGGCACAATGAAGTCAGGTCTACATGAAACCTCCTCGGGCGACCTTGGCAAAGAAAGTCGCGACGTAGAGAGAGACGTGCTGGAACCGTCGCTAACAGAGAGCGGAGCAGATTGATCCACACCCACCGAGGCAACAGGGGTGCAATCGAAAGGATTCGACAACTGCAGGTTCGTATCTGGGCTAGAACCTGAGACAGAATCGGAACCGGCAGGAAGGTGTAGCCGAGAAGACCATTCCAAAGAAGGGACAGAGCATCCACGGCGAAAGCCAGAGCATCTGGACACGAAAGTGTCCACCCGATGGTTCCATCGAGTAGCAAAGAAATCGATGTGGGGACAACCCCAGAGATCGCAAAGAGACTGGAACACCGCCATGTGGAGCATCCACTCAGTGGAAAAGAACCTGCCCCGTCGGGACAGGGAGTCAGCTAGGACGTTCAGATGACTGGGAAAGTGACAAATCACCACACCGGCGTTGACATCCTGAGCGAGCAGTAGAAGATCCCTGGTTCCGAATGTAAACAACCACCGTCGAATTGTCGGACAACAGAAGGACCTGACAATTCGAAAGGCGGGGGATCCACTGCCGGAAACTCAGAAGAAGAGCAAGAAGCTCCTTCTGGTTGATGTGAAGAGCTGCTAGATCCTAGTCCAAAGACCTGTGAAGGAAAAGACCTAGAGGAACGAACATCACACCCCATCCAAGATCGCTGACGACTGCCGTCGGAACACGATCGGACGTGGGGAAGTCCAACGGAACTCCCTGCATAATCCACTGAACATCAGGCAGGGGAGAAGGTGACGAGGAAGAGACTCTGGTAACTGAAGCACCAGAACCAGAGGATAAACATTCGGCCTCCAACGACTGAGCAGAAAGTGTTGGAGAGGTCTGACATGCAGCCAACGTAGAGGAATGAGATCCGTCACCAAACCGCAGAGACTGAGCAGCCGGGGAAGACTCCGCGCTGTTGCGGCCATGGACTGGGACAGAGTCAGGGCAAAAGGCTGAGAAAACCACAGCCCTTGCCTGAGAAACCGCAACTGTATCCAGCTGAGTACGGAACTCCATCCCAGATGACAAAACAACGAAGGGACCAGGTCCGACTTCTCCCCATAGACTCGGAACCCTAGTGACATGAGTAGGCTCAACAGTGTGACGATATCGGACTCCAGAAGGGCAGCATTGGAATGCCTCTGGAGGATATCAACTAGATAAGCCAAAGAAGACACCCTGGACTGTGTGCGATGTAAGACTAACATATGCAACATCAGACAGGTGAAGACCCAAGGATCCAGGTCGAGGCCAAAGGGCATGGCCCTGAATGGGAAAACATCCTGGGGAATGGAGCGGCGAACCGACCTGAAAGCCTCCATGCTGAACTGAGGAGCAATGATAGACTGCATCAGGATGCACAGATCGATAACCTGTCTGAGTCGGCCGTCCTTCTTTGGCACCAAGATCAGGCGGCTATAAAATCCCACTGAAAGAAAGCTCTTGATGACCCCGATCGCCCCCTTTGACAGGAGATTGCCTATCTCAGTGATCAAAAGTTCCCAACGTGTAACGTTGAAAGGGACTCGTGTTGGAAGAGGCACTCTCGACTGAATGGAATGCCTCAACCTGGGACGAATTCAAGGTGACTACTGCCGACGCCTACCCTTACCCTGTGAGTGAGTAGAAGTGGCGGCCGGAGGATCAGCCCTTAGCTTCGCAGAGGAAGCAGAAGGGTACTTGTTAGGCTTTGGATGGCCCCTGCCTCCAACATAAGGCTGATCAAGCTGACTAAGCAGCAGCAGATCGAGTCATCCCGGACCGTTGCCACGGAACCATGGAATAGTCGCGGACCCGCCGATAGAGGCAGATCGAAGAGCAGCGCACTGCCCCTCAAGAAGGGAATGGCTTGTGTCCAGCACAGCGTCCCTGTGAACTAATTCCAAGTTAGCCGTCTTACAGGCATGTGTGTGAGAAGATGCATGAGCGCCTTGGACAGCACACAAAAAAAAAAAAAAAAAAAAACCTGTTCGTCATCAAACTCATCTGGGGCCAGCAAAGCAGAGACGATGTGATTGAAGAGAGAAAGCATTCCAGCATCTCTCCCGATAAGCCCAACATGGTCTCCAGAGTATCCATATGAAAAATGGCCAGCTTGGGAGTTGGAGTCCTGATCCAAGTCTGGCACTGGAGGCAAAAAAGAGTCAACCCTGATGAAGAATATCTTCATAGCCTTGGAACTCAGCTTAGAGTCCAAAGCTGTAAATGCTTCAACCACCTGTACCGACAGGCACGGTCGAAGGCGCCCAGAAGCAGGTTGCTCCACAGGTTGTAGGCGTGCATCCGATGATCGTGGCCGGGCTGACACTGTTGGCTGGTTTGAGGTTTTAGACCTGGAAGGAACCCAAACACAAAGTCAAGAGCTGCCCCCAAGTCAGAAGTCTGTTGGCTCTTGATGTCAGGTATGTCGGACTCATCCCATGAGTCGGAAGACACATAGCCCATCATGGGCAAACCAGCCGACGTCTCCCACGGTGTAGGCACACACCAGGGGGATCAGAAAGCGGCCTGTTTCCAATCCTGGGAGATGGCGCCACAGGACAGAACCTAAGTGCGCAAGGAGAGGGCCTCCCCAAGCTCACTGACTGTGTTGGAACGGTACGGCGTGGGAACGAACCGACAAAGTGGCTTCATTCCTGACCCATTTTACCAGCGAAGGGTCACAATCCTCAAATACACCCAACGTGGGGCGATGGGCTGCAGCCGAAAACATCTGAAGGCAGATGTGTATTGGGGTATCACATACCCTGAAGATCTACAGAGCGGAAACTAAGGAGAGTCGCCGTGGACCTCTGTGGGACAGAAGGTCCAGGCTGCACAAAAAGCGTTGGTCACGCAAAACTGGCCATGGGACCAGAGTGCGTGGACGGAAACGCCACGAAGCTCATGGTGACCCCACCATGAACATCCGAATCCAATGAGAAAAACTGAGGTACTCGACGGCTGAGAGACCACAGTAGAGGGTTCGGCCGGCAGCCCCTTCCAACTTTGCCAAGTTGAAGTCAGGGAAGGCTGAGGCCAACACCCCACGTCTACACTACCAGACATCTCTGCAGACCCCTGCAAGGGTTAAAACTGCTGTGCTCAATGGCGGAGTGGACACAACAGGGGGTTCGGTCAGCAGCCACTTCCAACTTCGCCGAGTTGAAGTCAGGGAAGGCTGAGGCCGATACTCCCCACCGCTGCAGACCCCTGCAGGGGTAAAACTGCTGTGCTCAACAGCTGAGAGGACACAGCAGAGGGTTCGGTCGGCAGCCACTTCTGACTTCGCAGAGTTGACGTCCGGGAAGGTTGAGGCCGATACCCCACATCCACACCACAGACATCACTGCAGACACCTGCAGGGATAAGCCAAGGTCGGCTAAAACGGTGACCGGTGACGTTGTAGACGGAACAGCTTTAGCAGTAGATACGACGGGAGCTGTTGTAACTGGCGGAAAAGGGCAGAGAGCAACCTAGCTCAGCCTTCAAAGGAGGAGTCACAACCCTAGTGACAGCCTCAGATGTCGACTGGAGAGGGCGCATAGTTCCGGAACCAGATATCTCTTCACCAGACATCCAACAGCTCCCACAGTATCCACCACAGTAAAAAAAACTGCACATTCCCCACAGAGGGGGTATAACTCTCACCAGATGTGGTCATGTCAGGAGGCCCCGAAACGACAGTGTTCCCCACCCCCAACCCCCCGTGGATGCAGGAGGAGCTGTACCACCCCCACAGAGAGGGTATAACTCTCACCAGACGTAGTTGTGTCAGGAGGCCCCGAAACGACAGCGTTCCGCCCCTCCCCTCCATCCACGGGTGCGGGAGGAATGTCCATCAGAACGCACCAAAAGTGAGGGCAAAAGGCATTGCCCTAAAGGAACCGAACTGGACATAACAGAGGTAAGAGCAGTATCAACAGATACAGAAAGTAGAAGAACACCCCCAACTACGAGAGAAAGGTGGCAGAAAAAAGAACTGGCGGGAACACAACAGAACCCAGACGGCCGACAGGGACCTAAAAAACAGAAATTCAGCCCTCAACAGAGTGAAGAAATCCCTCATTGACACTTAACTCCAATAATAATAATAAAATTTATCAACCGAAAAATTTTATGTCCGAACCACACAGAACGTTTTCGAAAATTGCGCGCGACATCGGAAAATATATATAAAATTTAATGAAAATGTGGTTGAAAATATTAACGAGAATATATAAAACACAGTCCTTTTATTAAACAATCCGCAGATCCATAATTCCAGTCACAGGAAACCATTATCGACGAGTTGAATTATCACTGTTTCATAATGCAAATGGCGGCACGTCCATCATGTGTAGCGGACAAAAAAAGAATGGCTTGATGATTGCCTTGCACACTAGTTAACGGAAGTATAAATTTTATAGTAAATTTCCTTTCTTATTATACCTAACGAAATTGTTTATTACAGGCTTGCACTACAGTGGAAGAACCTAACTCGGATAAAATACTCTCTATTTTAATCTTTCCCAAGATTTGGGAAAGAAAAGTGGTGTAAAAACACCACGAAAAAATAAGCCAAAACTGGGCCGAGCGCCATCGGCGCATACCCAGTATGGGACGCTCTTCCATAGTACAAATCCACGACTTCCGTAACAGTGCGCAATGCATCAATTCGTCATTCTTTTGATTCCGAACAACACAGGAGTTATGTGATCAGCGGGGAGGAAGGATTCTTACCCGAATAAGAAGACGGGAGGGCCTCCATGTAAACAATTTCGGTAGGTATAATAAGAAAGGAAATTTACTATAAAATTTATACTTCTTATCAACCTACCTCAATTGTTTACTACAGGTTGAATAGACAAAAGGCTGGAGGGAATCACATAACCAACCCACACATAACTGAATAGCACTGGGACCGTGGACAGAGGAAGAGATCCCTAGGCCTATCAAACCATAGCATCACAAACATTAGAAAAGCCAATGAAAGATGAGGCGTATGGTGAAGTGCGACGCACAGACAGAAAGGGCAGTAACAGTACAAAGCTGGAACTGACCCTGAAAAAAGCTGAAAAGCTTGGATAGACAACATCCTGAGCCGAAGAAAGAGGGCCCCAAGGTTCTCTGTCGGCTCCTGAAACTGTCGCAGATAAAAGGAGAATGTAGCATTTCTCCAGAAGGCTGCCAGTATAACATCAGTCATCCGACAACATGACAGAGTTATTAATAGAGGAAGACAATGCACGCACCTCGTGGCAGAAAAAACAATTGGTAATACAAGCACCAGTAGCTAGACGAGCGGAAGCTGCACGAATAGCAAGACAAGTCCATCAAGAAATGGATGCAGGAGATATCTGGCATGGGGAAAACGCATATTCATCCAGGATAAAGGCGTGAAAGCCCCTCACCCCCAAGCAGAGCAGCGCCCAAGAAAGTGACCATCTTGGAGTAAACTGCAAAGTCCTAGGTCTTTTCAAGGAAAAGAGCTGAACAAGCTTGGAGAGGCAAGGATGAGTGTCGAAACAATGCGGTATCACATAGGAAAAAAATGTTTCCAAAGCATGGACAAGTACCCATTGCTGGAGACCCCCAGAAACAAACATGTACCAGAAACTCCGCAAGCGGTGTGATCGAAGGAGTGACAGAAGCAACAGAGTGATCGCACACCATCGACAGAAGAACCTTCCACGTAGCCACAGAGGCTAAACCAGTGGAGTGAGTGCCTCCTTGAAGAAAAGCAAATCCACTGCGTGTCTCGAAAAACCACTACGGAGGAGACAGGACCCGATAAAAGACATGTGCGAAGGCACAATGAAGTCGGGTAAACTTGAAAACCTCCTCCGGCGACTTTGGCAGAGAAAGTCACGAGGTAGAGGGAGACATGCCGGAACCGCCGCTAACCGAGAGCGGAGCAGATTGATCCACACCCACCGAAGCGACGGGTGTGATTGAAAGGATTCGACGACTGCAGGTTCATATCTGGGTGAGAACCTGAGGTGGAATCGGAACCGGTAGAAAGGCGTAGCCGACAAGACCATCCCAAAGGAGGGCCAGAGCATCCACGTCGAAAGCCAGAGCATTTGGACACGGGGACACAAAAGTGTCCACCGGATGGTTCCAATGAGTCACAAGAGATCGATGGAACCCGCCGTGTGGAGCATCCACCTGGTGGAAATGACCCTGCCCCGACGGGACAGGGAGTCGGCTAGGACGTTCAGGCAACCGGGAATGCGACGAACAGCCACCCCGGCGTGGACATCCTGAGCGAGCAGTAGAAGATCCCAAGCCAATTCGTACATTGGAACAGAGTGCGTGCCGCCCTGGTTCCGAATGTAAGCAACCACCGTCGAATGGTCGGACAACAGAAGGACCTGGCGATTCGACAGGTGAGGGATCCACTGCCTGAAACGCAGAAGAAGAGCAAGAGGCTCCTTCCAGTTGATGTGTAGAGCTGCATGATCCTGGTCCCACATCCCGTGAATGGAAAGACCTAGAGGATCCAACGTCGCACCCCATCCGAGATCGCTGGCATCTGCCGTCAGAACGCAATCGGACGTGGGTAAGTCCAACGGAACACCCTGCGAAAGCCATTGGACATCCGCCCAGAGGAGAAGGTGAGGATAAAGATATTCTGGAAACTGAAGCACCAGATCCAGAAAATCTACATTCGGCCTCCAACGACTGAGCAGAAAGTGTTGGAGAGGTCTGACACGCAGCCGACCTAGAGGAATGAGATTCGTCACTGAACAGCAGAGACAGATTAGCCGGAGAAAACTCCGAGCCGATGCGGATGTGGACTGGGACAGAGTCGGAGCAAAAGCTGAGAGAATCACTGCCTTGGCCTGGGGAACCGCCATCAAATTGAATTGTGTGTGGAAAGCCATCCCCAGATGATAAAACGACTGAGAAGGGACCAGGTCTGACTTCTCCTCGTTGACTCTGAAACGTAGCGACGTGAGCAAGCTCAACAGAGTGGCGAGATCCGACTCCAGTAAGGCAGCATTGGAATGCCCCTGGAGGATATCGTCCAGATATGCCTAAGTAGTCACCCTGGACTGTGTGCGATGGAAAGCTATCACATGCGACATCAGTCTGGTGAAGGCCCAAGGAACCAGGTTGAGGCCGAAAGGCATGGCCTTGAACTGGTAAACTCGCCCCAGAAAAACGAACCTGAGATACTTCCGTAACGCACAATGAATCGGAACGTGAAAGTAAGCGTCTCGCAGGTCGAAGCTGGAAGCGAAATCTCCCTGGTGAATTGAACGGAGGACCGACCTGAAAGTCTCCATGCTGAACTTGGGAGCAATGATCGACTGGTTCAGGAAACTCAGATCGAGAACCGGTCGGAGTCGGCCATCCTTCTTCGGCACCAAGAACAGGCAGGAATAGAAACCCACTGACCTAATGTTCTTGATGACCTCAATCGCCCCCTTTGTCAGGAGATTGTCTATCTCCATGGACAAAAGTTCCCGACGTAAAATGTCTGAAGGAACTGTGGTTGGAAAAGGCACCCTGGACAGAGTGTAGTGCCGTCGGAAGGATATTCGCAGCCCGGACCAAACAACATCGAACATCCAAGGATCGGATGTGATGGTGGCCCAACGGTCTGCAAACTCTGCTATCCTTCCTCCAACCTGGGACGAGTCGAGGTGAGGACCTTCATTGCGAACCCCGACGAGGCTCGCGAGAGGAGAAAACACCTCTACTGAATGAAGAATCCTGGAACTTCCCTCAAGACTGCCGACGCTTACCCTTACCCCTTGAGTAAGAAGTAGAAGCGGTGGCAGAAGGATCAGCCCCTTTGCTTCGCAGAGGAAGCCGAGGGCACTTGTTAGGCTTGGAACGGCCCGTGCCTACCCTAGAAGGCTGATCAAGCTGAAGAAACAGCAGCTGATCATTGGAATGACGTAAGACGTCATCCCTGACCGACAACACAGAACCATGGAAAAGTTGCGGACCTGCCAAAAAAGCAGATCGAAGAGTAGTGTACTGCTCCTCAGGAAGGGATCGGCCTGTGTCCCGCACAGAGTCCCCTCGAACTAATTCCAGATTAGCCGTGTTACAGGCATGCGTGTGAGTAAGATGCATGAGCGCCTTGGACAGCACACGCAAAGGAGCCTGTACCTCGTCAAACTTATCTGAAGGCAGATAAGCAGCTAAAGCTGAGACGACGTGATCGGAGAGAGAAAGCATACCAAGCATCTCTCTCGATAAGCCCAACGTGGACTCCAGAGTCATCATCGGAATGATGGCAGACTTGGACTTGGAAAGCCCGAGGGAATTGGAGTCCTGATCCAAAACCGTCAAAGTCTGGTAGACGGACGGATTGGCAGAATCGTAGGAACGATAACGCGCCGGAGGCAAAAAGGTGTCAACCCTGGTGAAGAACGGAGCCTTCATAGCCTTGGAACTTAGCTTGGAGTCAAAGGCTGAAAATGCTTCAACCAACTGTACCGACGGGCACGGTCGAAGACGCCCAGAAGCAGGTTGCTCCATAGACTTGGCACGACCGATGATCGCAGCCTGGCTGACACTGTTGACTGGTTAGATGGTTTGAGATCCGGAAGGAACCCAAACACGAAATCAAGAGCTGCCCCCAAGTCTGAAGACTGCTGGCTCTCGACATCAAGCATGTCTGACTCTTCCCCTGAGTCGGAAGACACATAGCCCATCGTGGGCAAACCAGCCGATGCATCCCATGGTGTCGGAACACCAGGGAGATCAGAAAGCGGCCTGTTTCCAATCCCAGGAGGCGGCGCCATAGGAGGCGCCTGGAAACCACTCGCTGCCTCGCTGGAAGCAACAGGAAGGCTCTTTGACAGAACCTGAGTGAGTAAGGAGAGGACTCCCTAAGCTCACTGCCTGTACTGGCCGGTTCGACAGAGGAACGAACCGGCAAAGTGGCTTCACGTCTGACCCTCTTAACCAGCGAAGGGTCACGATCCTCCAAAAGACCCGACGTGGGACGACAGGCGGCAGCCGAAAACGTCTGAAGGCAGACGTGTGTAGGGGTGTGACACACCCTGAGGATCAACATAGCAGGAACTCATCAGAGTCACCGCTGACCTAGGCTGCACAAAAGACGTTGGACCCCCAAAACTGGCCGTGTGGCCAGAATGAGTGGACGAAAATGCCACGGAGTTCATAGTGTCCCACTAAGAACAACCGAAACCAATGACAACTGTGGTGCTCGACGGCGCAGAGACCACAGGAGAGGGTCCGGCCGGCAGCCACTTCCAACTTCGCCGAGTTGAAGTCAGGGAAGGTTGAGGCCGATACCCCCACGTCTACACAACCAGACACCGCAGCAGACCACTGCAGGTATAAAACTACTGTGCTCAATGGCGGAGAGGACACAGTAGGGGGTTCAGTTGGCAGCCCCATTTGACTTCGCCGAGTGGAAGTCTGGGAAGGCTGAGGCCGAAACCCCACAACCACACTACAGACATCCCTGCAGACCCTGGCAGGGAGAAGCCGAGGCCGGCTAAAAACGGTGCCCAATGACGTTGTAGACGGAACAGCAGTAGCAGCAGATATGGCGGGAGCTGTTGGAACTGGCAGAAAAGCGGAGAGAGCCACCAAGCTCGGCCTCCAAAGGAAGAGTCACAACCCTAGTGACAGCCTCAGATGTCGACTGGAGAGGGCGCATAGTCCCGGAACCAGGCATCTCTACACCAGAAAACCAACAGCTCCCGCAGTATCCACCACGGTAAAACACTGCACATTCCCCACGGAAGGGGAATAACTCTCACCAGACATGGTCGAATCGGGAAGCCCCAAAACGACAGTGGTCCTCACCCCCAGCTGGTGCGGGAGGAGCTGCACATCCTCAACGGAAGAGGAGCAATTCTCATCTGATGTGGTCGAATCGGGCGACCCGAAATGATAGCGTTTACCACCCCCCGCGGGAGCGGGAGGAGTTGCACATCCCCCATGGAGGGGGTCAAACACACACCAGACGTGGTCGAGTCGGGGGGCCCCGAAACGCATAGTCCCGGAACCAGGCATCTCTACACCAGAAAACCAACAGCTCCCGCAGTATCCACCACGGTAAAACACTGCACATTCCCCACGGAAGGGGAATAACTCTCACCAGACATGGTCGAATTGGGAAGCCCCCAAACGACAGCGGTCCCCACCCCCCGCTGGTGCGGGAGGAGCTGCACATCCCCCACGGAGGAGGAGCAATTCTCATCAGACGTGGTCGAATCGGCGACCCGAAACGATAGCGTTTACCACCCCCCGCGGGAGTGGGAGGAGTTGCACATCCCCCATGGAGGGGGTCAAACGCACACCAGAACTGGGAAGAACAGAGGTGAGAGCAGTAGAAGAAAAAGGTGAACTCAACAGAAACAGAATGTAGAACACCCTCAACTACGAGAGAAGGTGGTAGAACCCAGACGGCCGACACCTACTCCAATAACAATTTTTTTATCAACCGAAAAAATTCATTGTCGAATCGCGATGACACGATGTCGCAAACAAAACATTCGCAAAAACGGAATAGAAATTAATAAACAATGAGAATGTGGTTGAAAATATAAACGAGAATATATAAAACACAGTCCTGTTATTATACGATCTTCAGATCCATAATTCCAGTCACAAACCATTATCCACGAGTTGAATTATCACTGTTTCATAATGCATATGGCAGAAACACATCCTGCTTGTGCTTCGGATAGAAAAAGAATGGCGAACTGATGCATTGCGCACTGTTACGGAAGTCGTGGATTTGTACTATGGAAGAGCGTCCCATACTGGGTATGTGCCGATGGCGCTTGGCCCAGTTTTGGCTTGTTTTTACACCACTTTTCTTTCCCAAATCTTGGGAAAGATTAAAATAGAGAGTATTTTATCCGAGTTAGGTTCTTCCACTGTAGTGCAAGCCTGTAGTAAACAATTGAGGTAGGTTGATAAGAAGTCGTGGAATTGTACTAAGAGAAGAGCATCCCCTACTGGGTGTGCGCCGATGGCGCTCTACCCAGTTTTGGCTTATTTTTTCGTGGTGTTTTTTACATTACTTTTTTTTCCCAAATCTCTTGGGAAAGATTAAAATAGAGAGTATTTTATCCGGGTTAGGGTCTTCCACTGTAGTGCAAGCCTGTAGTAAACAACTGTAAGGTAGGTTGATAAGAAATCACAGTTGTTGGAAATCTGCAAACTTTGATGCAGTAAGTTTGTCCAAATTCAGAGTTCAAATAACTCTACAATTAGAATATTCATGTCCCTGAGCAGCCTTGGAAAGGCAGAAAACAGTAACAAAAACCAGGAATAACAAAAAACAGGAATAATGGAAAAAGTCAGAAAACTTACATCCCTGTTATGTATACATACTTATGCATTTTTGTGAGCTATCTTTTACATTTGGACTTCAGCAATGCCAAAAGTCATGGCAGTTTGGCTTTTACAAAGGAATTGCCAATTGCCATGGCTAATTTTTAGGGTTGGCCTGACTCACATATCACCAAGCTAGAAACTATCTGTTAGTTTTATGCATATATGGAGGTCTTTGAACATGCCAAGGTGCCAATGTCTTTATACAATGCTGGATACACTGGGTAGATTCATCATTTCCATGTGACTGGCATTCTAAGACCCTGTGTTCTAACTTCAGGTCTGGGTCCAACAATTCCAATTATGACAAGAAAACACTCTTATTTTGTGCATATATCAAGCAATCTCTTCGTATCAAACTGATTTGCAAACTGCAATGAAAAATTTAACCTTTTCTTGCATGTTTTATTTGCAGAAAAGATACTTTCAGAAAAAATGTGTGCAGTATGGAACTGCAAGGTTACATACGCTGAATATAAATTACTTAACATGTGGTTATTATTTTCAAATATCTTCAGTAGTGATGGTTATATTATTTTGATTGTGCATATTTGGATATATATATGATGCACATTTTTTAGAGATAGGCGGTACTGGAATTTTGAGTTTGGTATCGGTTTCAGTATTTTTAAGGAGGTATATCTCGGTACTGGTTCGGTGTTTGGTATCTGATTTGACTGAGATTTGCTGATAGTACCAAAGAGGAATTCACATCAAGAAAATCAGAATAAGTTGCTGTAGTATCATTCTACCACAATGCTATATATGACACTGCCAATGAGCTCAACAGTGGCATTCTTTTACAAACACAAATTATATCTACAACAATTCTGTGACTTGTTCTGAACACACCTTAATGTCTAGGGACCTATTTCAGGCTTTTGTAATCCCAGAGCATGTGCCCTGACCATGCCATCTTTGAGAAGCCTGCTGACATAGATAAAACACCTGGGCAGTGATTTCTAGTCAAGACCTGACTAGAAATAACTGCTAAGCAATTGGAGATGTACAGGTTGTAGTCCAGTGGGAATTCAGGACAGTTGCCCAGTCCGTTGAGGGTTAACAAAACTAAAAGAAATTCTGTCACTTCTTTCATGAAAATGAACTGTTCATCTGTTATCAAGCCTCAACCTGAACTTGTTAATAGCAAATGTTGGAAAATTTGAAAATTCAGATGGCATCGGTATTCAACAATTGGTTCGTTTTTTTTTTTTTTGTCATCCCCATGATATCGGTTTTGGTTTGGTTTTTCGATATATTGCCCATCTCTAATATTTTTATTGGCATAAGGGAATCCACATGTTAAATGTTTTAGAGTCTTTTGCCTTGATGTACAGAAAATACACTGTACACTGTAAAGTATGGTTTGCCCAGGTATCTTGCACTAGCTAACAGTTGTTAGAAAAGCTTGCTGGAACAATTTCAGTGGATCTGTTTCACAAATTACTCTGTTTTTCCCTTCATTTGAAATTTTATCAGAGAAATAATATGATGACATTAAATGTGTCAAGAATATATTCTATGATGCTTCTTTGGATTGCTGATTTACTATTCAGTGGAGCACCCTTAATTGGATATCGCTTAACTGAATAGCACTGTTAATTGAATATAAACTTCAAACAACAAACCATTTACCATACTTTCAGTACAAATTTATCCTGTTAATTGAAGACAGGTTATAGAATAAATTCCTGTTAGTTGGAAAAAAATCTTGCAATATGTTGAGAAATTACCCTAACAATCATCAAATAATCCTTGTTTATAGACCTGTATTGACAAGGTATAATAGATTTTTGCTCAGTTTATCTCTAGAATACTGACCAACTCCCTGTTATCTGAATACTCCTGTCAATCCCCATCTCATCCAAGTATCCGAAGGATGTAACACTGACATATTGTCTCGCACGAGATAGTTGTTCCACCCATTTCAAAGAAACAAAAGAACAAAGGAGATGCACACTATAAAGGCGATACTCAGGTGGGTAGAAGTGTCTTTTTAAAGCATACCATATTCAATGATGAAGAAGCAGATGCTGCCAACTAGGGTGTGGCGAGAAGATATATTGTTGAGATATGTTTGAAATAAACATAATGAAATGAAACTGACAAAGACACTTTGGGTGGGTGTTACATTTTCCAAGCCTTCAGGCTTGTATTCAAAGAATATCCCACATCCAGCACATCCTTTGGATGCTTGGATGAGGTGGGGGGATTCTTTTCCATAAAGCCTTCTGGCTTTGTGGGATGTAACACTGATTTCAAAGCCTAAGTAGTATGGAGTTTAATATCACTGATAAACAAGTTTGCTCAAGTTCCTCTGATTAGGCATAACACAGCCTGTTATGGAAAAGAGTCTCCACGAAACGTTGAAATTGCTGAAGAGTCATCATTAGTATGAACACCACAAAAGTCTTTGAGTTCATAAATCAAAAGTTAATTACTTTCGGGACACAGCACCAGCAAGCAGCATGAATCATGATAGAATAGATCTGGAAAGCATATCATGCTGCATACATGTACATTTCAGAAATAAAAGTGATGAAAAGTGTTAGCAAATTGCCAATCTGCAGCCATTAGTACCTGATGCAAAGAAACACCCTTCTGCATTACAGCAGAAGTTGCAGCCCCCTAGTGGAATGCACTTTGTAGGGTTGTTTGAAACCAGCTTTATACAAGCAGTTGGAAATCCACCATGCAAAAGTTGATGTTGTAACAGAGTGTTTGGTTTTAAAAGAAAGAAATAAATTCTCAGATTTTCTAATGTGTTGTGTTCTCTTTAAATATTCTTACAAAGAGCAAAAGATGCAAAGTGTCTTTTAAGATTGAAATAATTTCACTGCATATGAAAAATGACCTGGTTGGGAGGTTTTTTGTTCTGTGGAAGTTGTAAAAATGACCTCATTAGTATGTACCTGCATATTACTTAGTTTTAAAGAAACAAATGTCTGTATTCTTTGGGGAGAGACCAGAGCCATTAAACATGCCAATTTTTTGGTCAATAATTCTAGCTTCAATTTCAGCACAAGGATATGTTTTGAGATAGGATAGAACCTGAGAAACATCCCATGTTGTTGCATAGCATGGTTTGGGCAGTTTACTGTTGAAAAAAACACTTCATAAATCTTGAAATTAGTGGTGAAGAGGTAAATTCCGATCTACCAATGGAGATAAATGTTTGAATCAACATACTTCGATGGGTGGTAACAACGCTGTATGACTTCTATAACCCTAGATCAGATAAATCATTAAAATCGGAATTTCAATTGGCTGAAAGTGATTAATCTTGTGTCTATTACACCGCATACACTATTTTTGCCATGCATAACCATACTGTTCATTGGTTGATTTCTGCTATGATGAGGTGTCTGGGAAGTTTTTTCCGAAATACTCTTACATTGGAGGAATTCCCGGAAACAGTACAGGCGATCAGTTTTAAATTCAGCAGTGGAGGACAAAACATGTCTGAAACTGGTTTTACTAGTAACTCCCTGTTGTGTGGTAGATGTACTGGGTAGGAGATCATCAGCTGCAGCAATTTTGGAAAACCATGGCTGTGTGGCCCAGTGAGGTACAATCAAAATGGCATGTTGAACTGTTTCTTCCTCAATAGTGACTAGCACCTCTCTGATCAGACTGAAAGGAGGTAAGTGATTGGCCCAAGAGAAGGAAAAAAGCATCAACAACGGATGCAGAACTATTGGTATATCAACTACAATTTCCAGGCAACTTATGAATGACCATAGATGCAAACATGTCAATAGTAGGCTGGTAAAAATGATGACATATCTGACGGAAGACACTGGGTTGTAATTGCCATTATGCAGAACTTTTGAAATGCCGTTGAGTGATAGTCAGCAAGAGTGCTTGTTTGAACAGCTGAGATGTGTATGTTTTGGGCAAAACACCACAATCAAATATCGTGAGAAATTTTGAAAAGAGAAGTCTTCCTACCACCATAATTATTGAGATAAGATACAGCAGTGGTATTATCAGCTTGAATACAAATATGACAAGGACTCAGGTTATAAGCTAATATCAGTAATGACTTCTTGATGGCTTGAAGCTCCAGAACATTGATATGTTTAGTTTTTCACCATTAGTCCATAGATTGCCTAGATGTCCACCCCAGCCATAAGAAGAGAAGTCTGTCATAAAAATGTGGTCAGTTTGAGAGTAACTAAGAAGGCAACTCTTCATTAATGAAAGATGGGTTATCCACCATAAGACTTCATCCTATTTGATGATGATAATTTCATAGTATGAGAGTGGGATGTATAATATTTGGAGAGCTTTAGTTTTATCTCTGTCCAGTGATCTATAATAGAAATGCCCAATCTTAACTAGAGGTACTGTGAGCAAGCTTATAAGGATGGACAGACAGATGGATGGACGGACAGGATAATTCCTATCTACCCCCCCCCCCCCCCCCCCCCCAAACTTTGTTTGCAGGGGGTATAATAACCAGAAATGTTGAAACATACATCCCAATTAACCGTTCAATTAGTCATATGGTTGGCTTGTCATCTGACAAATTTGTTTGGAGAAATCCAGAATCTTAGTTATTTTATCGTGGTAACCATAGAAGGAATTGTTGGGAGTCTATCACATGACCCATGGCCCAGATATTGAATTTGTTGTTGAGGTTCAAGCACTGACTTCTTACATCTGATAGCAAATTCCAAATTGCTAAGTGTGTGTGTAATTGAATTTGTCTCTACAACAAGTTTTTGCAGAGAGTTGTTCATACCTAAAGAATCATCTATATAATATGTACATTGGATGTCTTTGTAGTGAAAAAAGGCAAACACAGGTTTCATGATGTTGGTGAACAGGCTGGAAGCAGGTGATAAACCAAAAAGTAAACAAGGAAATTTGTAGAGAATACCATGCCAAAGAAATTTCAATTATTTTTGATGAAGATCATAGATGGAAATGCTGCAAAATGCATCCTTCAAGTCAATGGATGTGAAAAAATCACCTTTTTGAATCAGTGGCAGTACATGAGACAGTCTCCATCTGGAAATGGGAATATTCAGTGTATTTGTTCAAGGTCTTCAAATTGATAACTGGGGGTGCATGGTGTCATTTTTCTTTTCGTGTAAGAAAAGATTTGAAATAAACTGCCCTGGATCATGATGGCAAAGAACAATGGCACCTTTATCCAGCAGATCCAAGACATCTGCCTGAACAAGTTGTGATTCAGAAGGAGAGAAGTTAATCTGCTGAGGAATATTGTGCTGCACTGATGAAGATACAAATTCAATCCTATAAGCGGTAACCACTTGGAGGATAAATTGGTCACTGGTTCAGTTTTTTCAATTGGATAGAAAAGTTTGATTCTACCAGCTTCAGGAAAATCACAAACATTATTTCTTCTGATGGCTTTGATAGGGCTTCTTGAAGCCTCGGCACTGTTTTTCTTGACTGTAGCCAGTATTGTAAGAGTTCTGCCTGTAACTGTAAAATTCTGGTGCCTGCCCAAAAAAGGCTGAAATGTTTTGTTTGTGAAAGACTTTGGTCTATTTGCAATTGCAACCTTAGTTACTTCTGCCTTTTAAATATCTTTGGAGACATCATCTCCAAAAAGGTGCAATGTGAAAGGTCTATCCACAGCACAAAGAGATTTTAATTCTGCACTGAAAGTAGGTTTAATCAGAAACTGACGCTTGATAGGGAGGTCACACACTGTTGACCCTACTAAAATAACCCCATCCACAAGTTAAGTTTTCATGGTTTCTAGTGATCTATGAAATCTTTCATTGAGGTGCTTTAGACTGGCTTTGTTGGTTAATGGTTAGAGCCTCATGCAAAACACTTTTCATTTCTTTGAGATTGTCAAGTATTTGTAAAAAAAGGGAGTTAATGCATGCCCAAGAAGTTTCTGAGTGTTCTGCAACCGACAACCAAGTGTTTTACAGCGTGAGCCATGCTGGGTCCACAATTCTGGACTTACTCCAGTGGCAGAAATAATTGGACAACTTCTTGGTGATTTCCAAAAGATCAATTTAGGTAGTAACAGATCTATTTGCAAAGTCAGCAGTTTCTTCATTTATGGCTGTGCCAAAATTGGTTTCATCATCAAAACGTTTGGGAAGTGCAAAGAAATCATCATCATCATCACCACCACCATCATCATCATCATCATCCTCATCATCAGAACAAGCACCGTCAGACTGTGTAGGGTGTGTGTAATCATCATGAGCATCACCAAGAGAGTGCTCTGAATCAGATCCAGAAACGTCAGGAAGATTGGGTTGTACAGATTTTGATACTGTAGTAGAACGTTGATACGATTTTTACCTTTTTGTGAGACTTATCTTTGTCATGTTCATTTTGATGTTTTTAGGAGCTCCAGAACTTATTTTAGGATCAGTCTTTTTAGTACCACCAGTGACTTTTGCTTGCAAAAATACATCCTGATCACACCGTAATGTTGTTTATTGTACAGTTCGGCTACAACTATGTTGTAGTATAATGGGAGGGCCCTTGTCCATTCCCTCACCATGCCTAGGTGACGGGACTGCATAAACATCAACGGTTATCTGCAAATTATGCTGAAAATATACTCTTCAAAACTGTGGTCATCGTTATCAGAAACAAAAACTGCAATGTGTTACTGTATATAATAATAATAATAATAATAATAATAATAATAATATAATAATAATAATAATAATAATAATAATAATAATAATAATAATAATAATAATAATAATAATTTTAAAGCCTAGAATCCACATACGGTACGCACCTGGTAATGTCAGTTTATGACCAAAATTAAAAGACCACTGAAAGAAATGCCTTTCGAAAAAGGTAGGTTTTAGTACCAGACTTGAATGATTCAAGTGATTTACTGTTTTTTATGTCGATTGGAAGAGAATTCCAAAGCCTTGGCCAGCAACCGCAAAGGCCCTATCACCAGCACTAGTAAATTTAGATACGGGCTGAACCAGATTGAGTTGACCTGATGACCTAAGAGACCTCGGTGGTTTGTGGATGGTAAGCAGATCGGACAGGTAGGATGGTGCAGATCCCAAGATACACTTAAACACCAAAAGGACAATTTTAAATTGAATTCTTTGCTTAACGGGTAGCCAGTGTAACTCAGAGAGTACTGGTGTTATATGGCAGTACTTTTGAGTTCTGGTTATGACCTGTGCATCAAATTTTGGATGTGTTGTAGCTTTTCAAGAATAGAGTTGCAGTAGTCGAGGCGACTGGTAACAAAGGCATGGACAAGCTGTTGTGACGTCTGTTATCAATGAAGGATCAAATTTTGCTAATATTTCTAAGATGAAAAAATGCACTGCGAGAGACAAGTTTGATATGTTCATCAGTGGCCAAATTTTCATCCATGAAATAACCTAAGTTTCGAACACAGCTACTGGGTTTTATCGCAGAACCACCAATATTGAGGGACAGTTTGGATATTTTTGAAAGTTGATGAGGTAGACCTATATATATTACTTCTGTCTTGTCATCGTTCAATTTAAGAAAGTTTTTAGTCATCCATGCCTTGATGTCTGAAATAAAAACTTCAATCTTACTGCATGCTTCAGGCTCAAAGGCGTGAGTAAAACTAATATACAGCTGTGTGTCATCTGCATAATAAACAGCTGCGCCATGAGCGCATGATACGCCCGTTATTAATTACAAGAGGGAACCACACAATATGAGTAAACATGTGTACTTGTCAGGTTACATATACTTGCCACCCAAAAATCATGAAAATTGCTCAAAGTCCAACATGTGGAAAATTGCCTATATTTTGATGAATAAAGTCCCATAACTCTGGAATGACAAATAAGACAGTGACAGAAATTGAAAGGGAGATTCCTTTTATCAACATATACTTGCAACCAAAAAATCATGAAAATTGCTCTAAGCATTTTCAAGTTATTGTTCGACATGTGAAAAATAAAGTCCAATGTTTTGGACAGTTTCCTGAAGATTGTTGGGTTGTTTGGATTAATTCGATATCTATTGTCGGGTTGTTAAGAGTGAGACACAGCATGTGTCCCTATAACAACACGCGCTGCGCATACGCACTCCTACCACCTTTTTTCATGATAATGACATCACAACATGGCCACCCACGTGCACTATCATGACAACCCAACATGACCGCCCAGTCACGTGACATGACGTCACTTCTGGGATCCTGCCCCGGGGTCCTACAAAATGGCTCATTTTCAACATACATAACTACTCAACACCATCACCACACCGTCACAACACCAACATCAACACAACTCCTCCTCCACAATCTCCTCCTTCTCCCTATACTGCCTGTTCTAGTGATTCCGCCTTTTCCAGAAGCTGTAATCCCAAATTCATCACTTCCACTTCTTCCAACATCTCCACCATCTATATTATCATACCGTCTAGCACTACTCTCTTATAGTATTCTCAGATAGCCTTCTTTGCACAATCACCCTGATGTACTAATCCATGACCTCCTCTCTTTCTCAGCCTAATCCCTGCCCACCCCTTTCAATCCTCCTAAACCCCATTCCTCTTCCTACCCAGTCTTGCATCTTATTCTCCAGCTTCCGTGCGACACTACCAACCTATAACATCCACCATATGTACCTCACTCCATCCAACTTTTTGACCTCTGTTAACTCCACCTCATTTTTGTTCACTGTTAGTTGTTAAAATGTCAAATTAATGAACAATAAGCTATTCTTATGACTAAGAAATATGCGACAAATGAGTTTTAGATGCCCAAAACAAGCAGAAACAGAGGCATTTGCCCATCCCCAAAGGCGTCAGGGGACTATGGTGCACTACATTTCTGGAAGCGGAGATTACGCATGTTGGTAAACGCACCAACCGGATAAAATAGTACCCCTCCTCCACCACCCCCGCCTTCACCATGTTGGGCACTGGATGATCATGGTAATGACGTCACACGATTGAGTTACCAGGATAATCCACGTCTATGTAATGTGACTAGGTCATTCTATGATAAATCCCCGGGAGTTGGGGGGGGGGGGGGGTCTCCTCGCCTTAACCAGAGCAGAAACCTTTAGTATAAATATTACATACCTTTATGAGGCAATAAATGGTAAGTGGTAAAGTCCATCTGCAATAGCTGTAACTGGAATTAGTTTTCAGAAGTTATAACATTATCGGTTAATTTGTTGTAACATAACGGGTTGATAAAAGTTATAACATTATGCGTTGATTTTTACAACATAATGGGTTGAAAAAAGTTATAACATTATGCGGAGTTTATAACATTATCAGTTGGTTACTACATTTTTTGTAACATTATGCGTTGGTGTAACATTATGCGGCGTTGTAACATTATCGGTTGTAACACGCCAATGCTTCAGATAATGTCACCGAGAGGTAAGACATAGACAGTGTACAGTAGGGGACCCAACACCGATCCTTGAGGGACACCAAAGCGTAGTGTGACCTTGTCTGACAACTCACTGCCAATAAGGACACTCTGTGTGCGACCGTTAAGGTATGACGAAAACCAATTAAGTGCTCGGTCAGTGAGGCCTATTCTCACTGCCAGTTTTTCAATAAGTATGTTATGATCTATGGTGTCAAAAGCGGCGCTTAAATCCAACAAAACAAGACAGGTTAGGTTGTGCCTGTCCGTGGATAGGATATCATTTTGGACCCTTAGAAGCGCCGTTTCTGTACTGCAATTAGATCTGTATGCAGATTGGTTAACTTTGGCTAGGCTGTGGGCTGGACCCAACTTCCAAGCAGGTGAGTGGGAAAAAACAATTGCAGTGGACCTGTCAAAATTTAGACAATTTAGATTTGCTACTGCCACTTTCGGACGAAACCAATTCATCTAAACTGGACGATGATATTATAGTGGAACGACTAGCTGCTCAAAACAAAAAGACAAAAAGACACTTCTCCCCACCTGAGTATCACCTTTATAGTGTGCGTCTCCTTTGTTCTTTTGTTTCTTAGAAATGAGGTGGAACGACGATCTCCTGCGAGACAATATGCCAATGTTACATCTGACAAAGCTTGTGTTTCTTAGAAATGAGGTGGAACGACTATCTCGTGCAAGACATTATGCTAGTGTTACATCCGACAAAGCCGGAAGGCTTTATGGAAAAGAACTGAATATTTTTCACTGGTAAAAGTGGTTATTCAATTAACAGCGTTACACTGTACCATGTTTGAATTGGAAGCACAATGGCTCAATGGTTATAGTGCTGGACTTTAAACCGAAAGGTTATTCGTTCAATCCTGGTTCACACCTTTAGTGTTGTGTCTTTGGGCAAGACGTTTAATCCAGATTTCTCAAGTGGGGTCATGGAGGAACTGTGTACTAAGGCGCTTTTAAAATCTAGGAGCACATCGTGTCTGACAGTTTTACAGGGTGAGGATGATGGAGAGAACTACTGAACAGTGGAAAGCAACTGCCGAACTCTCCAACTTGTTGTTGAAGGAAGGTGCACTATTGTGCTATATGTCATTAAATGCCAATAAATAAACATCCAACCAATCAACCATGCTGGAATAATATTCACTTCAGGTACATATAAACATAATTGTGCCAGCGATTTCAAATACTACATGCATTTGCAATGCAGCTTGTGGGGAGCATGGTGGCTCAGTAGGTAGAGGTGCAGACTGCAAGCCGAGAGGTCCTCGGTTGGAATCCCACCTGCGGGAACCGCATTGTGTCCTTGGGTAAGACACTTCATCTCCATTGCCCGCGTGGGGGCACGGTGACGCCGTGTACTAAGGCGTACTGCACGTCGATCAGGGCTTGCCTTGAGTCGGGGCTGATCAGCCCAGGCCCTGAGATCAGCCCCGAGGAGCACTTGCTGGGGGCTTTTTTTCAAGCCCTGACATTTTCCACAAAAAAGCACTAACAATAATGGACAAAATGGAAAATCAGCTCCGAAAAGGCCCCGACCTCAATATGTGGGGCACTTTTTTTAGGCCCCGACCATTTTACTCAAGGCGAGCCCTGGTCGATGGTATACATGTCTTCAACCAATCTAACCCTGCCTGTGCTGCAGTGCGGAGTTACGATGTTGGGGTGCTGGCAGCTGCTCGTCATTGCTCGGTGGTTCTCTCCGGGTACTCCGGCTTCCTCCACCCGTAAAACTGTCACGGTCCTGATTAGCCATTGTGCATAAATATGTGACCTTAAAACATCCATAAATAAATAAATAAATGCAGCTTGTACCAAAAGCTTCACTACTTCTTTCCAGTTTATTTTTAGTTGGGGGGGGGGGGGGGGTGGGAGGTGGGGTTCAGATGGGGGGATTTTTCATTTGTTTCCTCTATTCAATTTTTGTACTTATTTGAGTTTGGGGTAATTAGCTTTTAGTTTTTTATAATTTTTTTATTTCATTTACAAATTTAATATTATTATACATGTAATAAAAACTGTTTGTCAAAGTTGGATGTTTACTAAACATTACAAATTTGGTTTGTGATTCTTGTGTGGTATTGTAAAATCTGATCAGCTGTTAAATGGGCTCAGTCTGATGTACAGCAGCAGAATTATTGGACTGACTTGGTTCGAAATTTTTACTACTTTAGTGCTCACAACAAGTTCAGAAGTCAAAAAATGGTATCGACAAGATGTTTTGATTGATTCTGTACATAATCAATCAAAATCTGTTAACAAATAGAATTTTTTGACTTCTTGGCTGGTGCTGAACACCTGTTATTACAGACATGGGGGGGCATTTGAAAAACCAATAGAATTTAACTGCATACGACAGATTAGCAATAAACTATTTGAATACTTAACCCTTAAAGGCCTAATGCCAACTCTGGTCACTTTTTACTGCCACAAAAAAGGTACCCAACATACTGTCTCCAGATAAACTCATAAGTTACATACTAAGTAAGTTGCCAGTTGTTTCTATGCAAGCCTTGGCAGTCAATGTAGGCAAGCAAGGCTTGCCTTAAAACAACTCCAAAGCCACAAAATGTAAACTGTCAAAAGTGAAGTGTAGTCAAAATGTGCAAACATCTCCAGGCCCTAAATGGTTAAAGAACATTTCTACTTCTAAACATTACTTTCCATGTGTTTTAGCTGAAAATACTTATTTATTTGATGTGTTTTATGATACTTTCAATAGCCAGGGTCATATCGTGTCAGACAGTTTTATGACGGAGGAATCCTGAATACCCAGGGAGAACCACCAAGCAGGGGTGAGTAGCAGTCAGACTCTCCAACCTATTAATCCAGCATAGCCAACCTTTATAACAAAACTTAAAGGATTTTTACCAATCATTATCTCTCAAAAGCCTCAAAAATTGTTGCTGAGGCATTTGATAACTGATGAAAGCTATAAAGACTTTCATGTGCATCTTCTCTTACAAACAACTAATACAGTTTGCGTTGGAAGCCATTCACTTGCAGCACAGAACAAGAATATTTACCATTGCATTACCTGAGTTCTTTTCTATACACAGAATCTTTTCTTCAAGTCAAGAGCGGCTTGCTGTGATCTAATATATTATTAGCTGCTTGTCATTTAACACATGACATACACAGAACCTCTGCTGATTGGAGACCCCTGTTGCAAGAAAGGATTATGTTATGCATTTTGTCACTAATTACAGTATTTACTACCATAGTCTTAAAAAATTTATATGTTTTTGCACAACTAGATGTTTGTAATTTAGTATTACAACTGTTTTCAAAGTTAAGGATGAGTCACCAAACTGATCAAAACTGAGAGGAAGTTATGTACATGTGAATGCATGCTTTATGGGTACTGGATATAAGACTTCACACTGAAAGGAGGAGGGGGGGGGGGGGGGAGGGGAGACTCATGACTCCAGTAAACAAGGGCAACACAAAGCATGGGCCACTGCCCCACCTGTATGCAAGTTCAAAGTAGCCTAAAGGTATTGTGGGACAGAAATTTTTTTTTTAAGTGGAAACAGGGAAAACAGAAAAATGTTCTAATGTTCTAAGTCCAAAAAGGTCCATAACTCTGAGAAATATTATTGGATGGAACCCATTCCTTGTGCATATCCGTTCCCCCATGCAGGTCTATCAGCATACCAAAGGAGGTCCAAATCCGAGCTATGGCTTTGAAATTACAATGCAAAATGTTTGTATGGACAGACGAGCAGACACACAGACAAACAGATGGCTTCACTAGATACCCCCGAATCCTCCTTATGAGGTTGGGGGCATAATAATTAACCGTTTGCACACTGATGTCAAATAATCGTTTCCTAGCTGCTAGTTTTTCCCATTATTCAACTAGGAATTAAGCCAATTCAGTCTTGTTTGACAGAGCTAAATGAGCCATGTTGAAGGAGTCTGAATTGGTTGAATTCTGTGTAACATAATAGGAAAAATATGCTGCTTGAAATGTTGTTATTTTGAAATCAGTGTGCAGAAGGTTAGAGTCTGGACAGTTTTTCACATTCTCTATTTTCCACAACTAAATCTGATGGCTAGTGATTTTTAGTAAACTTCTTCTGGGCTGTTGCTGAACAAATGCAACCACTAACAAAACCCTTTATCACAGGACATGTTATCATGCCCTTTGCTGCATGTTCAAATCCTTTGGGGTTGACCAATTTACTTATATCATAGTGACATGCAACTATAAATCATGATGAGAGCTGACAAATATTGCACCTACTGCCACTGTAGTTTTGGAGTATTGGTAATACTGTAACCGTGGGGAATGACCATCGGTATCTGTTGTGTAATTCTGGACTCGGAGATAAATTAAAGATAACAATTTAATGGCGAATCTGGTATTCCAATGTCCAACAGCAATAAACATTTAACAACTAAACTTGTTGGATATATGAACAATATTACAGCAACAGCTTGTGGGATTTCCCAATAATATGAAGCAGAGTAACATTTGGAAATCCAAATTATAACTGAACTCTTACTTGTCATCAATGTTATATATACAATACAATAAATGAGTCATCTCACTACAAGTTTGCTGGGTATAAAGATTAAAAAACAATGGAAAGAAATTTAAATTTTATAGTAAATTTCCTTTCTTATTATACCTACCACAATTGTTTACTATAGGCTTGCACTACAGTGGAAGTCCCTAACTCGGATAATATACTCTCTATTTTAATCTTTCCCAAGCGATTTGGGAAAGAAAAGTGGTGCAAAAGCACCAAGAAAAAATAAGCCAAAACTGGGTCGAGTGCTACCAGGCCAGACCCAGTAGGGGACGCTCTTCTCCAAGTACAATTCCATGACTTCCGTTGCCAGTGCGCATACACGTCGCTAATGACTCATTCTTTTGAATCTGCCAACGTTAAGAGTTATGTGATCAGCGGGGAGGAAGGATTCTTACCCGAATAAGAAGGTGGGGGTGGCCTCCATGTAAACAATTGTGGTAGGTATAATAAGAAAGGAAATTTACTATAAAATTTAAATTTTTTATCAACCTACCTTACAATTGTTTACTACAGGCTGAATAGACAATAGGATGGAGGGAATCACATAACCAACCCACACATAACCCAAGTGCACTAGAACAGTGAAGAGAGGAAGAGGTCCCCCAGGCCTATCAAACCATAGCCACACAAAACATTAGTAAAAGACAATGAGAGGAGGCATACGGCTCTGCGTGACAAACAGACAGAAAAGGACTGTAACAGCACAGAGCTGGAACTGACCTTGAGAATAGCCTAATGGCTAGGGTAAATAACAGCCTGAGCAGAAGAGAGAGGGCCCAGAGCAAAAAGGTCCTCTGACTGCTCCTGCAACTGACGCAGATAGAAGGTGGAGAAAGTAGAAGCATTTCTCCAGTAGGCTGCCTGCATAACATCCGACAACTTGACGGAGTTAGAATAAGCCCAAGAGGTAGACAATGCACGCACCTCGTGAGCAGAAATACGATTGGTAATACAATCGCCATTTGCTAGACGTGCGTACGCTGCGCGAATAGCAAGACAAATCCATCGAGAAATGGATGGAGGAGAGATCTTCTGTCGACCAGGAATAAGAGACAGAAAAAATTGTTTTCTGCCTTTCCTAATGAACTGTGTCCGACTGAGATAAATGCAAATTACATAAACCGGACAGAGCAAAGGGCAGTTACCCTCAACAGAAGGAAGATTCTTGGCCAGAAAGGAGCAATCAGTGGTAAACGTAACACTGTTGGGAGAGCACCTGAAAAAGGCCGGGTGAACCGAGAGGGCGTGAAGCTCACTAACCTGTCTGGCTGAAGCAAAAGCCATCAGAAAAGCCATCTTGTATGTGAGAAAACGCATATCCACCTGGGATAAAGGTTTGAATGGCACCACCCCCCCCCCCCCCCCCCCCCCCACCCCCTCCCAGGAAAAGCAACACCCAAGAAAGATTCCTTCTTGGGGTAAGCTGCAAAGTCCAAGGCCTTTTCAAGGAAAAGTGCTGAACAAGCTTGGAGAGGTATGGATTAGTGCCGATACGACGCTTCCCCACATATGAAAAGGTCTCCGAAAGCATGGACCTGTACTCCTTGATGGTAACAGACTGGAGACCATGAGAATCAAACAGATATACCAGAAACTCCGCAATCTGTGATATTGAAGGAGTGGCATAATCAACAAAGTGATCGGCACACCATCGACAGAAGACCTTCCACTTAGCCGCATAGGCTAAACCAGTGGAGTGCCTCCTTGAAGAAGAAATGCACTCCACTACTCATCTCGAAAAATCTCTACGGAGGAGACAGGACCTGACAAAAGATATGCGTGAAAGCACAATGAAGTCGGGTCGACGTGAAACCTCCTCGGGTGACCTTGGCAAAGAACTGCTGCCAGCAGAACTGCCGCCAGCAGAGAGAGGAGCTGATTGATCCACACCTGCTGAGGTGACAGGGGAGGGATCAGAATGATTCGACAACTGCAGGTTCGAATCTTGGCTAGAACCTGAGACAGAATCGGAACCGGCAGGAAGACGTAGGTGACTAGACCTTTCCAATCGAGTGACGGAGCGTCCACGGCAAAAGCCAGAGGATCTGGACATGGTGACTCGAAAGTGTCCACCTGATGGTTCCAATGAGTTGCAATGAGATCGAATGTGGGGATGACCCTAGAGATCGCAAAGCGACTGGAACACTGCCCTGTGGAGCATCCACTCGGTGGAGATGACCCTGCCTCGTCGGGACAGGGAGTCAGCTAGGACGTTCAGATGACCGGGAATGTGACGAACCAACACCCTGGCATTGACATCCTGAGCGAGCAGTAGAAGATCCCAAGCCAATTCGTACATGGGAACCGTGTGCGTGCCGTCCTGGTTCCGAATGTAAGCAACCACTGTCGAATTGTCAGACAACAGAAGGACCTGGCGATTCGACAGGTGAGGGATCCACTGCCGGAAACTCAGAAGAAGAGCAAGAAGCTCCTTCTGGTTGATGTGCAGAGACCGCAGAGACCGAGCAGCCGGAGAAAGCTGTCGTGGACGTGGACTGGGACATAGTCAGAGCAAAAGCTGATAGAATCACAGCCCTTGCGTGGGGAACCACCAGCATATTGAACTGAGTACGAAAGTCCATCCCCAGATGTTAAACGACTGAGAAGGGACCAGGTCCGACTTCTCCTCATTGACTCTGAACCCTGGCGACGTGAGCAGGCTCAACAGAGTGTCGACATCCGACTCCAGAAAGGCAGCATTGAAATGCCTCTGGAGGATATCGTCTAGATATGCCGAAGTAGTCACCCTGGACTGTGTGCGATGGAAGGCTATCACATGCGACATCAGTCGGGCGAAGGCCCAAGTAGCCAGGTTGAGGCCGAAAGGTATGGCCTTGAACTGGTAAACTCTTCCCAGAAAAGCGAACCCGAGATACTTTCGCGATGTCCGATGAATCGGAACGTGAAAGTAAGCATCTCGCAGGTCGATGCTGGAAGCAAAATCTCCCTGGTGAATGGAACAGCAGACCGACAGTCTGCTGAAATTGGAAGCAATGATAGACTGGTTCAGGATACTCAGATCGATAACCGGTCGGAGTCGGCCGTCCTTCTTCGGCATCAAGAATAGGCGGGAATAAAACCCCACTGACTGAATATTCTTGATGACCTCTATCGCCCCCTTTGCCAGGAGATTGTCTATCTCCATGGACAAAAGCTCCTGACGTAAAATGTCTGAAGAAACTGTAGTTGGAAGAGGCCCTCTTGACAGAGTGGGGTGCCTCCAGAAGGATATTCGCAGCCCAGACCGAACAACATCTAACACCCAAGGATTGGATGTGATGGTGGCCCAATGGTCTGCAAATTCTGCTATCCTTCCTCCAAACTGGGACGAATCGAGGTGAGGACATTCATTTCAAGCCCCGACGAGGCCCGCAAGAGAAGAAACCACCTCCTGCTATATGAAGAGTCCTGAGACTTCCCTTTAGCCTGCCGACGCTTACCCTTACCCCGAGAGTAAGAAGTAGAAGCGGTGGCAGGAGGATCAGCCCTTTGCTTCGCACCTGAAGCAGAAGAGTACTTGTTAGGCTTTGAACAGCCCCTGCCTCCAACAGAAAGCTGATCAAGCTGACGAAGCAGCAGCTGATCTTTGGAATGATGTAGGACGTCATCCCGAACCATCGCCACGGAACCATGGAACAGTTGCGGACCTGCCAAAGAAGCAACACGCTGCCCCTCAGGAAGGGAACGGCCTGTGTCCATCACAGCATCCCTGCGAACTAGTTCCAAGTTAGCCGTGTTACAGGCATGCGTGTGAGTAAGATGCATGAGCGCCTTGGACAGCACACGCAAAGGAACCTGTACATCGTCAAACTTATCTGGGGGCAGATGAGCAGCTAAGGCAGAGACGACATGATCTGAGAGAGAAATCATGCCCAGCATCTCTCTCGATAAGCCCAACACGGACTCCAGAGTTGCCATAGGAATAACGGCTGACGTGGGCTTGGAAAGCCCGAGGGAATTGGAGTCCTGATCCAAGACCGTCAAAGTATGGCAGACCGACAGATTGGCGGAACTGTAGGAACGATAACGCACTGGAGGCAAAAAAAGTGTCAACCCTGGTGAAGAACGACGTCTTCATAGCCTTGGAACTCAGCTTAGAGTCCAAGGCTGTAAATGCTTCAACCACCTGTACTGACTGGCATGGTCGAAGACGTCCAGAAGCAGGTTGCTCCACAGGCTGTGGGCGCACAACCGATGATCGCGGCCTGGCTGACACTGTCGGCTGGTTTGTCGGTTTGAGATCCGGAAGGAACCCAAACACAAAGTCAAGAGCTGCTCCCAAGTCAGAAGACTGTTGGCTCCCGACGTCAGGTATGTTGGACTCATCCCCTGAGTCGGAAGACACATAGCCCATCATGGGCAAACCAACTGACGCCTCCCATGATGTAGGCACACCAGGGGGATCAAAAAATGGCCTGTTTCCAATCCCAGGAAGTGGCGCCATAGGGGGTGCCTGGAAACCACTCGTTGCCTCGATGGAAGCAACGGGAAGGCTCATGGACAGAACCTGAGTGAGCAAGGAGAGGGCCTCCCTAAGCTCACAGTCCGTGTCGGCCGGTTCAACATGGGAACAAACCAGCAAAGTAAAGTGGCTTCACTCATGACAGCATCCCTGCGAACTAGTTCCAAGTTAGCCATGTTACAGGCATGCGTGTGAGTAGGATGCATGAGCGCCTTAGACAGCATACGCAAAGGAACCTGTACATCGTCAAACTTATCTGGGGGCAGATGAGCAGCTAAGGCAGAGACAACGTGATCTGAGAGAGAAAGCATGCCCAGCATCTCTCTCGATAAGCCCAACACGGACTCCAGAGTCGCCATAGGAATAACGGCCGACATGAGCTTGGAAAGCCTGAGGGAATTGGAGCCCTGATCCAAGACCGTCAAAGTCTGGCAGACTGACAGATTGGCGGAATCGTAGGAACGATAATGCTCTGGAGGCAAAAAATGTCAACCCTGGTGAAGAACGATGTCTTCATAGCCTTGGAATTCAGCTTAGAGTCCAAGGCTGTAAATGCTTCAACCACCTGTACCAACTGGCATGGTCGAAGACGTCCAGAAGCAGGTTGCTCCACAGGCTGTAGGCACATGACCGATCGCGGCCTGGCTGACACTGTCGGCTGGTTTGACGGTTTGAGATCCGGAAGGAACCCAAACACAAAGTCAAGAGCTGCTCCCAAGTCAGAAGACTGTTGGCTCTCGACGTCAGGTATGTTGGACTCATCCCGAGTCGGAAGACACATAGCCCATCATGGGCAAACCAACAGATGTCATCCGTGATGTAGGCACACCAGGGGGATCAAACAATGGCCTGTTTCCAATCCCGGGAGGAGGCGCCATAGGGGGTGCCTGGCAACCACTCGTTGCCTCACTGGAAGCAACGGGAAGGCTCTTGGACAGAACCTGAGTGAGCAGGGATAGGGCCTCCCTATGCTCACTGCCCGTGTTGGCTGGTTCAGTGTGGGAACGAACCAGCAAAGTAAAGTGGCTTCACTCATGACCCTTTTAACCAGTGAAGGATCACAATCCTCAAATATACCCGAAGCGGGGAGACGGGCGGCAGCCGAAACATCTGAAGGCAGACGTGTATAGGGGTATGACATATCCCAAGGATCTACAGAGCGGGAACTCAAGAGAGTCTCCACGGACCTCTGAGGGACAGCAGGTTCAGGCTGCATAAAAGGCGTTGGTCCTGCAAAACTGGCCATGTGACCAGAGTGCGTGGACGGAAACGCCACGGAGTTCATAGTGGCCCCACCATGAACATCCGAATCCAATAAAAAAACTGTGGTGCTCGACGGCAGAGAGACCACAGTAGAGGGTTTGGCCAGCAGCACCTTCCGACTTCGCCGAGTTGAAGTCAGGGAAGGCTGAGGCCGATATCCCATGTCCACACTGCCAGACATCCCTGCAGACCCCTGCAGGGATAAGCCGAGGCCGGCTGAAACGATAACAGATGACGTAACAGACGGAACAGCAGGCGCAGCAGATACGTCAGGAGTCGTTGAAGCTAGTGGAATTGTGGAGACAGCATCTGCACTCGGCTCCGAAGGAGGAGTCACAACCCTAGTGACAGCCTCAGATGTCGACTGGAAAGGGACCCCAGTCCCGGAACCAGGCATCTTTTCACCAGACAACTCAACAGCTCCCGCAGTATCCACCACAGGAAAAGACTGCACATCCCCCAGGGAGGAGGAATGACTCTCAACAGATGATAGAAGAACACCCCCAACAAAGAGAGAAAGGTGACCGAAGACAATAGACTGGAGGGAACAAAACAGATCTCAGACGGTCGACAGGGAGCCAAAAAACAGAAGGACCACTCTCAACGGAGAGAAGAAATTTCGTTTAAAAAGAACCCTGTTCGACACCTAACTCTAACACAATTAACAATATCAAAAATGATAACATATAAATAATTGTGACAATTTTCTAAGTCCGAACCGCACGGCTCACGAAAATCACGCGCGATGCGGAGAAGAAAAAATAAAGCATAATTGTGAATAATTTATAAACGATAATATAAAGAAAAACCAGGCCTGATAACAATGGATTCTTTGATCCAACAACTTAATGCAGGAACACACATACAACGAGCAGGATGATCACTGATTACAAGTGCTGAGAAGATGTCTCGTCAACATGGCGGACGAAAAAGAATGAGTCATTATCGACGTGTATGCGCACTGGCAACGGAAGTCGTGGAGTTGTACTTGGAGAAGAGCCTCCCCTACTGGGTCTGTGCCGGTAGCACTCGACACAGTTTTGGCTTATTTTTTCTTTTGCACCACTTTTCTTTCCCAAATCACTTGGGAAAGATCAATATAGAGAGTATATTTTCCGAGTTAGGGGCTTCCACTGTAGTGCAAGCCTGTAGTAAACAATTGTAAGGTAGGTTAATAAGAAACACAGAATAGAGGTAATTTGTTAACTGCTACGAAAGAGACTTGTGGTTACACAATTAATTGAAGAAACATGGTAAGTTTGAAACAACTGAAATTAAATTAGTCTTTTGTATTGAAAGTCAATGTCTTGAAACATGTTGCAGTGATATATCTCTGCTGCTCCAATTTCAATTCATCCTGAATCAGCACTTTATTTGAAACTGAGTTTATGGGCATGTGTAAGTTATCGGGGTAATTTATTGTGATTTCTTAGTGGCAATGTATGACAGTATATGTATTTCCTATCTACATTTCAAAACTGATAGAGTACAATCCCAGAATTGTCACTCAGCCAATATACTACTTGCAAACGCTTGTCAAGTTCTTGTATGTCGAACACTAGGGTAAGCTCAACATCATAGTCCACAACTCCCCTACAAGGATAATAGAGAAGAACATACTCAGTCACTGTCGAAATCTCTGGGAAATGTTTGCAGCTAGAACTTCTGGGCTTGTTGTGACGTCGGTCTGCATTTCATGGCTGTGGCACCTGTGAGAAAATGATTGTCCTTTAGTTAGCTGAATATTTGTTGATGTACTTTGAACATCTTCTTTCAAAATGTCGCTTTGTACAGTGGAGTCTCATGTAGATACTAATGTTTGGGCACTGGTAGTCGTCATTAATGTTGGCTTTGCCAAAATCACAGCAACCTTAGTTGTAACAGTGAATGTCAGCATACTAACAGAGTCCTCGTGAATGTGTTTGTCTTTTCCTAATATAGCACTTGAAGTAAATATACTAACCTCTGGCCATTTATGAGAGTTCTGTTTCAACTTAATAGTCTTATTCTGGTAAGTCTGTTATCGTAGCTGTTAAGTGTTTTTCTTCTAGTTGTATACAGTCATTTGACAATCATCTCGCAGTTTATCACCAATCTGAAGTGTCCGTTGCATTTTCATTTTATCCAGTTGAAGATTATCAAGGATTGTCTGTATAATGTCTGGTAGTTTATTGAACATTTTTTCAGTACAGAATTGGAACGAGGCACCTGGATCATTTGGACAAGGTAAGAAGATGCCCAGCCATGGATTCTCTTACCAAATACAACCGTAGGGAATAAGCATCTGTATCTGTTGTGTTATTCTAGTATTCAACTGATGACTTGGAGATAACTTAAAAATGATAACAATTTAATAGCGAATCTGGTATTCAAAATGTCTAACACCAATAAACATTTATATCTGAACAAGATTACAGTAATAGCTCATGGGATTTCCCAATAAAATGAAGCAGAGTAACATTTGGAAATCCAAACTATAACTGAACTCTTACTTGTGATCAATGCTATATGCACAATACAATAAATGAGTCATGTCACTACAAGTTTGCTAGGTATAAGGATTAAAAAACAATGGTGGAAACAACACTGAATAGAGGTAATTTGTTAATAACTGCTACAAATTTGAAACAACTGAAATTAAATTAGTCTTTTGTATTAAAAGTTAGTGTCTTGAAACATGTCACATTGATAATACAGTGGATATCTCTTTATTCAATTAGCCTGTTAAATGAATATAATTTACCATTACAAAACCATTTACCATATCTGCAGTACAAATTTGACCTGTTAATTGCAGGATATACAGTAAATTGTTAATTGAATAAGTAATCTTATATATGTTGAGAAATTACCCTGACAATCACTTAATTCACCTTGTTTAAAGACCTGTTTTGTGGGAGTGTGGTGGCTCAGTTGTTAGAGTAACAGGCTTCAAACCGAGCGGTCCAAGGTTCAATCCTGGCCTAAAGGAACTGCATTGTGTCCTTGGGAAAGGCATGCAATCCCAATTGCTCACATGGGGGCACAGTGGGGATGTGTTCTACACGTCAATGGTACACTTGCTACAGCATTGGACTTTGAACTGAAAGGTTGGCAACTTGATTCTGTCCCGCATCAGCCACATTGTGTCCTTGGACAAGACACATAATCCTTATTGCCAACATGATTTGAACAAACTTGATCCTGTCCTCCCCCCCCCCCCCCCCCCCCCACTCCCCCAGATATGTTGTATACCAAATATGAAAGAATTCTAACTGGTGGATCTGAAGAAGAAGATTTTTAAAGAAATTTCCTCATACTGTACGAAGTTAAATTTTTTTACTCCAATAGAGAGCCCAAAAACTAACCCTGGGACCCGATTTGAACAAACTTGAATCTGAACCCCCTAGAGATGTTGTATACCAAAGATGAAAGCATTCTGACTGGTGGATCTGAGCAAGAATATTTTTAAAGAAATTTCCTCATATTGCACTAAGTTAAAATTTGGGACTCTATTTGAGCAAACTTGAATCTGACCCCCCCCCCCCCCCCCCCCCCCCCCCCCTCCCACAGATATCATATGTACCAAATATCAAAAGATTCTAATTGATGGTTCTGGAGAACAAGATTTTTTGTATTTTTGAAAACAATTTATGGGTGCAGAGTAATGTCTCTTGTGGTGCCCCCCTGTGGGGGTGGCAACTTTATTTGAACAAACTTGAATCAACATATGATAAGGAACAAGCACATAAAATTTGGGGCAATTTGGCTAAGTGGTTTATGAGAAGTCAAGAATGTAAAGTTCACGTTGGACGGATGGATGACGAATGGACAGCGGACAAAAAGTGACCACTTAAGCTCCTCCTGACTTTCAGTCACGTGAGCTAAAAATGTAGTGAACATATGGTAAATGGTTTTGTGCTCGGACGTTATATTCAATTAACAGGATTATTCAAATAGGAGGTATCCAATTAAGTGGGCTCCACTGTAGTGTACTAAACGATCCCAAAGTTATTGTGGGAAACCAAAACACAATTATTTTTTTTTTACAAAATCAGGTATAACTGTGGATTAACCAATGCACCCAACCAACCCTTCAGAAGAAAAGTTAAGTACAAGCACTGTCGCACGTCTCCAATTCGAAGATCTGCAACAAGATAACACACCTTGAAATCTAGTACATTCCTAACATGTGAAAAAACTAGTCTTCATTAAGTACTGCTATTATTCTTTCCATAAGTGCAGCAAACTTTGAATAATGCTCAAATAATGATGAATGACATCAACAGGAACCTTGAGTAGCAGTTCAACTAATTCCTCATAGATAATGAAGACAAATGCATGAATAATGGTTTGTTATCATTCCTGGAAATCTTCCCTTGATAAATGATGAAAATTCTCACATGATGTATGTAGTGAGTGATGCCTTGCAATAATCTAATTAGTTTGGGTTCATTGAGAAAAAGGTTTACACTATTTATTCAATAAACCACTAAAGTAGGTTAACCATTTACCTAATAAAAATATTATGGAAAGAACATCCATTTGTTGGAGGATTTGTGCATTAACTCTTAGAAGCTGGGGAATCAGAATGAATTTATTGAACATGACATATCGCGAAAAACTTACAGTAAAGCAGGTGCTTCTTGTCAAGTGTCGTCTGCCTATTCAGGCAGACGACACTTGACTAGAAGCACCCGCTCAGTGTTTAATTCTCTCCCAGCCCCAAGATACCCAAACCGTCACAGCCATATTACCGTTTTACATCACAGGCAAGAAAACTTGACTCCCGACTTCTAAGAGTTGATCAGGTCAGAAAAGTACCAGCTGAAATAAGTTGCTGAAATATCATCCCAATTTCCTCTTTTTATAAATCCAAGCCTTGATATCATTTTCTTCAGATGGCTATGCTAATAATTTAACATTATGGAACAAAACGACAACAACCTATCTGGAGACTTCAACGGTTTAATTTATCATTTCTTGGGAAGCTTCTCAAAATAGAGAGCATTCCATGACATGATGTGAAGGCTTGGAATTATTGATAAGGAAAAAATAGGAAAGTTAAAATAATTTCTATATAGCCAAACTTTAGGTAGATAGCCCGCAACATAATTTGGCAACCGTCGAGCTGCTGATGCACCTTGGTGTTCAGGTTGCAGCAGTCAGCTTATATAAAATTAGCACCTAGAATGCTCGCACCATCGTAGCCATCACTCTACAGCGATGAGTTCTGGAAGAAACTTAATCTCTTACTTCATAATGTTAGAGAAGAAGGATCCATGTTGCAGAGAAGAACCAACATTATAATGGTCCTGCGGTGCCAAAACAATCAAATCATAACTCTATGACAGAAGAGCTGAATCTTCTTGAAAAGAATATTCCCGTTGGCCTTGTGGAAGAGAATCACCTGTCATCTGACAACTTTCTCTTCTATGTTAGAGATGACTCGTTATGTAGGAGTTACCATAGGCTTAGGTTAAGAGAAGCACTTTAAATCTCTTGGACACTTCCAAAACTAAAGAAGATTGCATCAGAAACAACCAAGCCCTCTCTGGCCTCTGCAAATGACATCTCTCTACTGAAGATGATTGCTTAGAAGTACATGCCAAGCTCTGTACTTCCTTTGGCACTGTACCTGGAAAATAATGTTCAATAAAATGCATTGTCGCAGTATGATGTAGTGGCAATGAAAGGTTGCCAGTCATCTGATGACTATTCAGAATGAGAACGAGATGATCTATAATGGTAGTAATGGTCCTCCAAGCATTGATTGGACCGAGAATGAGAACCGGAGCGGACTGAGTGGGAAAAGGAAGTGTGCACTCTACTAGACAACTCCTCTCTCATAGTAAAAGCAGTAGAGATCAATTGTAAATCAGCTGGCCTCACACATGCTTTCCCAGACTTGGGAGTCCCATGGAAGCTGTTCTTTTCTGTGTTTGATGGGGGACTGTGATGGAAAGATGCTGCCGACGTTAATGACTGTGGTGTCTAGCTTTAACCGAGCATGACTGGTACAAAGAGTCAATCCTAAGATGAGAAGAGTGCTTCTTACTGTGGTGATGTGAGATCGACGACTTCTTGAAGAGTGGTGGCTTAGTGAACGTTGATGAGACTGAGACAGCTCTGTCGAATAAGTGACGGGAACTATCTTCTGAGTTTCCATCAGAAATGTATCGACAATGTAGTTTTCTAAGGTACTGCTGGCTGATTTATCTGGGTATTTATTTTGGGGTAAGATACCCTTATGTGAATCCCCTTTAGGGCTATTTTTCTCTCCTGCTTTATGTTTATTTTCTAAGCACATGTGCCCTTGTGAGCTGGCATCTACGCCACTGGATTGCCTTGTTAACAAGGTCGCAGTGGCTGTATTATTATGTACCACCCTTGATACTAGCTGATTTTCAGCCATTCTGCTGGAATATGTTCCGTATTAAGTGGTACATAATCCGCTGTTGCCATCTTCTGTAGTGTGGAATCTTCTGCTGATCTTCCTATAGTAGAAGATTATTTAAAGAAAAACTAGGTGATAGCCTAAGCACAGTTGGTTCAGAGCCGACTATAGATGGTTGAATCTTTTCCCATCCACTTTTATTGCAGTTCCCGCATTCAATACAAGTATTCTGTGGGTTACAACCTGAACATAAAACGCATGACATGTGATTGTTGTGCCTCAACTTAATGGCAATGCAATTCAAACAAAAAATTTTCATATCTCAAACTTCGATTGCATGAAAACAGGTGATGAGAAAACTATTTTGAGTGAAAAGACTGTATGAACTCAAAAACGGTAAAACAACCTGTAACAATATTTCCTATGCATTTATGAATGAATATCTAAAAAAAATTGATAAATTTTTTTCAAATCAAATTACTCAAGATGACACTAAGCCACAACAATTTAGGGTATAGCCAAAGTGGCTGAAAGCAGACAAATTATTTTAAATTATATTTATGATAATAATAATACAAAATAACCATTATAGCAGTGTAATAATAGCTGTAAAGTATATGTGAAAGAGGAGATTGGCGTTAAATTTTTTTAAAAATGAGCAACGCCAAGGGTGGCTATGCTCCCGCCCCCACTGCTAAGCATGAGTTTCTAGTCATTTATTTTTGTTGATATTGAATTAATTAATAAATATCTTATCTTATCTCCATTAAACCATAGCACCAATACAGTAGGACACCAAATGTGTCCATGGGTCACAAATGTCCCCGCTAAAATGCCTTCAAAGTCAGAAAAGGTCCATAACTCTGCCAAACCAGAGGACACCATTGGACGGTGCATAATAAACCCGCACTTCCAGAAATTATAAAACATTATTCATGTTGCAATTGAACTTTACTGTCAGTTTCTCCATTTTAGTTAATTATACTTATTCAAAAAGTTCGCAAAATGAAAAAAAATCTGGAAAACTCAAAAAATTCTAAGTTCAAGGGCAGTAACACCACCAAAAATCAACCGAGTAGAACGAAATTCAATCTTGATCTGTAAGTATCCATAACAAAGCTATATATAAAAAAAGTTCTCAATATGTCAATCCATAACGAAAAAAAAATAGGAAAACGGTAACTAAGCTCAAGGGCAGAAACTCCACTAAAAAATCAACTGAGCGCAATGGGCAGACGGATGGATGGATGTCAACACCATAACATAATACAACTTTTTTTATAAAATGGGAGTACAAAAAGTCTGGAAAATGAAAAAAAAATCCAGAAAACTCTAAAAAATCTAAGGTTAAGGGCAGTAACTCCTCCAAAAATCAACCGAGTGGAACGAAATTTGAACTCGATCTGTAAGTATCCATAACAAAGCTATAGATAAAAAAATTTCTTAATATATGTCAATCCATAACGAAAAAAAGTCAGGAAAACGGTACCTAAGTTCAAGGGCAGTAACTCCACCAAAAATCAACTGAGTGGAACAAAATTCGAACTTGATCTGTAAGTATCCATAACAAAGCTATGTACCAAATATTTTCTCAATATGTCCATCCATAACAAAAAAAAGCCCAGAAAACAATTCTGGACAGACGGATGGCTGGACAGATGGACTTAATGCCCCTTCACCAAATTGGCGGGGTATAAAAATTCAACAAAACGTTTAAAACAATAGAACTGCCAGAAGTGAACAGGAATTTGGTTATTAATCTGTAAACAATTGAAAATGATATGGTATGGGTAAGCAGAATATATATAATAACATATCCGACTGTAACATAAAAGGTATTTTAAGAGGAAAATCTGCTCAAATACCTCTCGCATATTAGCTATCTCAACAATAAGGTCACGACACAGTGGTTCTACAAGGGCATCCTATGATGATGAAGCAATAACATATAACATGAAACTTCAGCTCCTAACCACCACAAAGGGTGTAATGATCCCTGACAATTTCTAAGATGTGTTATCTTCATAGTAATAATTGTCCCAATAGAAACAGAATTACTGGAACTGTTATTCCAAAATGGCAAAAAATGCCAAACTCACATGGGACAGGGCCTACATGGGACTAATGTAGGGGTACCCAAGAAATGGTGTCCTTGGGTAGCTGTTGCCAATGTAAACGAACACGAAGAATTTCTGAAAAATAAATTAAAAGAAAACCCACAAAAACATGGCAACTGCAGGGGAGATGGGAAAGGAGAAGGTAACAGTGAGCAGACATAATACAAGAGGGGGAAGGGCATGCCCCGGGCATACCCCCGAGGTGCATACCACCAAACAATGACAAGAGAAGAAATGATCCATAATACTGTGAAAGCTATTCCCATAAACAATCTTCATTCTAAATTTCATTAAGAGCCACGAACCCCAACCAGAGATATGAGGCGAACAGACGAAAAATTGGCTATTTTAAGATACAAACAGCAAAATTATTGTCTTTGTTTTACAGCAAGGTAATTGAGAAGGCAAGAAACACCTGTTACTGAAGTCTAGTGATGATCAGACCATTCACATAAGAGACGTAGAACAAAGACATAATGCCACATGAGGGGATGTGATTTGCATGTATTTTATTTGTTTTACTGCAGGGACCTGACTCACTTAACTCACTTAAAAGCCTTTCCCATAAACAATCTTCATTCCAAATGTCACTGAAATCTGATAACCCAAACCTCAAAAAACAAAGACATAATGCCACATGTGGGGAGGAGATTTGCATGTATTTTCATTGTTTTACTGCAGGGACATGACTCACTTAAAAGCCTTTCCCATAAGGAATCTTCTTTCCAAATTTCATTGGAATCTGATAACCCAAACCTTATAAAACAAAGACATAATGTCACATATGGGGAGATGATTTGCATGTATTTTCTTTGTTTTACTGCTGGAACCTGACTCACTTAAAAGCCTTTTTCATAAACAATCTTTATTCCAAATTTCATTGAAATCTGATAGCCCAAACCTTATAAAACAGACATAATGCCACATGTGGGAAGGGGATTTGCATGTATTTTCTTTGTTTTACTGCAGGTACATGACTCATTTGAAAGCCATTCCCATAAACAATATTCATTACAAATTTCAGTGAAATCTGATAACCCAAACCTGAAATATGAGGCGAACAGCGATTTTTCAAAGTTAAAAGGGGGGATAAGTCTAAAAAGTGAAAAGTAAAAAATATTATTAGAGACTCATTTGAAAGCCTTTCCCATAAACAATTTTCATCCAGATTTCTTTGAGATCCAATTACCCAAACCTGAGAAACGACGCGAACAGACAAAAAAAAGCCTATTTTGTATATTCAAAGGGCCATAACTGACAGAAAAAATAGGCCGATGAGATCGTCAGATGTGTACCCATACATGCAACTAGTAGAAAGCTGTATGACAGAGGGCCACCCTGGATGCCTACAGTATGTACACCATACATGGTATGGGTACATATAGAAATAGACTGGAGGAGTGCCTAATTTGATGGATAAAGGGTTAATATCTCCAGATCAAATTATTAGATTTACATAAAAAACTATACAGCACAGCACATCAGTAACCTGAATACATATACTTAGATGTGAGTCTTCCATGGAAGACGTGTGTCGCCTGGCGTTTCAGACAGAATTCTAAGTGGAAAAGGGGCATAACTCTGGAAAAAATACAGCGGATCAAAAAATAGAATGGGAGGTGCACAATGCCATGATGTGATAAAGAATCACTGAAAGTTTCATCAAAATCCATTCATAGGTTAAAGAGGAGTGGCGGATAAGAGAAGCCTGGCATTTCAGACAGAATTCTAAGTGGAAAAGGGGCATAACTCTGGAAAAAATACAGCGGATCAAAAAATAAAATAGGAGGTGCACAATGCCATGATGTGATAAAGAATAACTGAAAGTTTCATCAAAATCCATTCATAGGTTAAAGAGGAGTGGCGGATAAAGAGGACGATGCGGACGACGCGGATGCTGCAAGACGACAAAAGTAATCCCTATATGTCGCTCCCCACTTCATGGGGCGGCGACACAATAAAGTAACCTGATAATCGGATTAATATTTATTGAGTTATCGCATGCCGAAGAAATGGATTGGAAGAATTCTCAATTTGAGGGTTAATATCACAGGATCAAATTATCAGATTTATACCAAAAACTATACAGCTCGGCACATCAGTAACCTGAACACAAATATAAAGTAACTTGACAATCCAAGCAATATTTTTCAAGTTATCAAATGCCAAAGGGATTGGAGGAATTTTCAATTTGAAGGATAAAGGGTTAATATCTCAGGATCAAACTATCAGATTTACACCAAAAACTATACAGCTCGGCACATCAGTAACCTGAACACAAATATAAAGTAACTTGACAATCCAAGCAACATTTTTCAAGTTATCGAATGCCAAAGGAATTGGAGTAATTTTCAATTTGAAGGATAAAGGGTTAATATCTCTGGATCAAACTAACAGATTTAGACCAAAAACAATACAGCTCGGCACATCAGTAACCTGAACACAAATATAAAGTAACTTGACAATCCAAGCAATATTTTTCAAGTTATCGAATGCCAAAGGGATTGGAGGAATTTTCAATTTGAAGGATAAAGGGTTAATATCTCAGGATCAAATTATCAGATTTACACCCAAAACTATACAGCTCCGCAAATCAGTAACCTGAACACAAATATAAAGTAACTAGACAATCCTAGCAATATTTTTCAAGTTATCGAATGCCAAAGGGATTGGAGGAATTTTCAATTTTCAATTTGAAGGATAAAGGGTTAATATCTCAGGATAAAATTATCAGATTTACACCCAAAACTATACAGCTCAGCACATCAGTAACCTGAACACAAATATAAAGTAACTTGACAATCCAAGCAATATTTTTCAAGTTATCGAATGCCAAAGGGATTGGAGAAATTTTCAATTTGATGGATAAAGGGTTAATATCTCACGATCAAAATGACAGATTTACACCAAAAACTATACAGCTCGGAACATCAGTAACATGAAAACTGGATTGATATTTTTTGAGTTATCTCATGCCAAAGGGATTGGAAGAATTCTCAATTTGAAGGATAAAGAGTTAATATCTCAGGATCAAATTATCAGATTTACACCAAAAACTATACAGCTCGGCACATCAGTAACCTGAACACAAATATAAAGTAACTTGACATTCCAAGCAATATTTTTCAAGTTATCGAATGCCAAAGAAATGGATACGGACACCGGACGGACAGACAGACGGACAGACAAAGGATGGATGAACGACGGATGGCCACCCCGGATTCCGGTATTATGTGTACCATACATAGAATTTTTTTTTTTTTTTTTTTTTATTTGGGTTTAACGACACATTAACAGCCAGGGTCATATCATGTCGGTGACAGTTTTACGGGTGGAGGAAGCCGGAGTACCCGGAGAGAACCACCGAGCAACGACGAGCAGCTGTCAGCTCCCCAACATCGTAACTCTGAACTCTGCACCGCGGCACAGGCAGGGTTAGATTGGTTGAAGACATGCGCACCATCGACGTGCAGTACGCCTTAGTACACAGCATCATCGTGCCCCCATGTAGGCAAGCGGGGTGAAGTGTCGTGCCCAAGGACACAACGTGGTTGCCGCAGGTGGGATTCGAACCAAGGACCTCTCGGCTTGCAGCCTGCACCACTACCTACTGAGCCACCACGCCCCCACCATACATAGTATGGGTACACATAAAAATATTTCAACAGCAATGCTGCTTCAAGGTCTCATGGTGGTGAACATATCTCTGAAATTTCATCGAAATCTGAGCAGTTATGTTGAAGTTATAATGCGAACAGACATCTGAGTTTGGACGGACGGACAGATGGATGCAAAGATGGACGGATGCACCGCCAGATGCATTGCCAGGCGCAATCCAGTATACCCCACTTTTTTTTAAAAAGTGAGGGTATAATAATTAAAAGAACAAGAGGCCCCAGGGGGCCTGAGGGCGCTCACCTGACACGGTAGTCTAAATATCAAACCAGGGACTTGACTTGAATAAGCTGCATACGCCCCCTCCCAAGAAAAGCAGGGTGAAAAAAAAAAAAAATTTTTTGTCTTAAAATTGACCAAAACACAGAAAAAAAAAAAAAAAAATTTTCGGATTTTTAGGCCAAAATTTTTCTAAGTCCCACCCGCACCCCAAATTTTTCAAGGGAAATTTTTTTTTTTTTTTTTTTTTTTTTTTGTCTTAAAATTGAGAGAAATGCATAAAAAAACAAACAAAAAAAAAATTTCCGGATTTTTGGTCCAAAATTTTCTAAGTCCCACCCGCACCCCAAATTTTCAGTGGAAAAAATTTTTATTTTTTTTTTTTGTCTTAAAATTGACAGAAATGCATAAAAATCAAAAAAAATTTTTTTTCGGATTTTGGTCCAAAATTTTCTAAGTCCTACCCGCACCCCAAATTTTCAGGGGAAAAAAAAAAAAAAAATTTTTTTGTCTTAAAATTGACAGAAATGCATAAAAAACAAAAAATTTTTTTTTCGGATTTTGGTCCAAAATTTTCTAAGTCCCACCTGCACCCCAAATTTTCAGGGGGAAAAAAAAAAAATTTTTTTTGTCTTAAAATTGACCGAAACGCCTAAAAAACAAAAAATATTTTTTTTCGGATTTTGGTCCAAAATTTCGAAGTCCACAACGGGACCCCAAATTTTCAGCCTAAATATGAACCCAGGGATTTGGCTTCAACAAACTTGAATCTCACCCCCTAAGGATGCTGCATACCAAATATCAAAACATTCTTATTGCTAGATCTGAAGAAGAAGATTTTTCAAAAATACTCCTAATACTGCACTAATTTAAACATTTGGGCTCCCATAGAGAGCCCAAATATCCACCCAGGCAATTCATTTCAATAAACATGTGAAACAATCTTCCAAAGATGTTATATGTGAAATTTTAAAGCTTTTGGAGCAGTGCTTTCGGAGAAAAGTAGTCTTATGTTTTTTCCATTATCCACAGTGTTAAAAAATGCTGACTCAGCACTTTTTCAAACTCCCCAAAAAGTACCCCATGATAAAACCGATGGCAATTTTTTGGATCATTCCATTCTGTTGGTCCTAAGGAAGCTTCACAACAAATAAGAATTCTCAGTGCCGTGTAGTTTTGGAGATATGAGCGTTTTCATTTTTTTCTATTTTTAGCTCCTGTGATTCCCACGGGCTATGGGGAAAAAAATTTCGGCATAAATTAGGTACTTATGACCCAATAAGCACTCATGTAAAATTTGGTTCAAATCAGCCTCGCGGTTTGGAAAATAGAAATTTGGGGCGGGGCCAAAATTTCTGCCCCTCCTTTAACATCGTCAAATATAGCCCCTCCAACTTCTCTTGAACAAACTTGAGTCTACACCTCAAAAGGAAGCTGCATACCAAATATCAAGTCTCTGCTATTGCTGGTTCTTGAGAAGAAGATTTTTTAAGAATTCGAGCATTTTTTGCCCCATCCCTCTGCTCAATGTGAGCCGAAACCTAATTTGACAAAAAATCGGTGTCTGCAGACACAACCCCTTCTCACATGAAATTTCATTAATATGCGGCCAGTGGTTTGGGAGAAAAAGCCCAAACACCACCTTCACGCCGGAGCCGGACGACAGACGACGGACGAAAAGTGATCAGAATAGCTCACCCTGACTTTCAGTCAGGTGAGCTAATAAGAATGCTTATGCATCAGGGAAAAACCTAAATGAGAGTGATAAAGGATTCTAAAATTTTCTGAGATAATTAATTTTTAGAAAGCACTGTCCTGATCCAGTGTTTGAGCCATCAAAACTTGAAATGTTTTGGGAGAAAGTCAACAGTAAACTGTGATACAGAGACCAGACAAAAGAATGATGGTTGGCAGGATTGGAAGACAGTTCCCGGACTTCCACACATGCACAGATGTCAATCCATGGCGCACTATACAGAACTCTTTTTTTTTTGTTATTTGGCTTAATTTTGGGGGGAGTTCAAAATTAAGTGTTTGGCTTGAATTCTGTCGAATTGTGTATTTTAGTCAGTCTGGGTCAGTGGTAATGGTGGATAAATATGTAAATGATGTTAAATGTCAAGGCTTGGAATTATCGAGAAGGAAAAAATGTAACAAATTTTCTTGTTACCTTGAATTTCAAGAGGAACTGCAGCGCAATGATACAAGAAATCTTGCCATGTAAAATTAAGACAGATACACATGACAGCTCCAAACAGCCCTTTTTTTGGTCAAATTTCTACCAAATCTCCAAGGGGACATCTTGAGACATTCACCAAATAGAAGACACACTCAACACTCAAACCACATTGTCGTTTGCATGCTGCATATCAAATTAGTAGAGTGGAGCCCACTTTACTGGATATCTCTTAACTGAATAATCCTGTTAACTGAATATAATTTTTAAACACAAAACCATTTGCCATATCTTCAGTACATATTTGAATGTTAATTGTATATAAGTTATTGAGGAAACTCCTGTTAATTGAATATAAAAATCTTGTTATATATACCGAGAAATTGTCGTGACAGACACTGAATTCCCCTTGTTTATAGATGTAGTTGGTCTCAGTACATCTGACATAGGTATTTAATCTTTTATATCTTCTCTTTTGACACAAGTTGCATGTGTTAAACAAGAGTTAATAGAAGCCACTGTATCCATATCGGCAACTTTCACCTGGTTACTTTCTCATATCAGGCATCTTAGCTTCAGCCTTGGCATTAAAATACATGCTAACATGTGTACTGAGTATTCATGTAAACTCACTGCATTCATGATTTCATGAACACAACTTGATAATAAACCTTTCCCCCAAGCAGGTCTATCATCATACCAAATAAAATACGAATTAGGTTATCAGTGCTGGAAATGAACAAAATTGACGGGTGCAGTTTTAAGCTCCCGCGAAATCAGAGACGAGTAAATTGCACCCGTAAAATGTTAGTGTATGAATTTTCAAGGGAATACTGTCACCAAACACCAGAAACCTTAACCCTTTGAATACGGGTGGCCACTTTTCCAGCCAGGAACATAAAGTCATTAAATAGGATGGCTGTTCAGTAAATGTGTGGGGTAGACCAATCAGTATTTTCAGCATGCAGCCCCGAGGTTGCACATTGAAAATATTGATTAGTCTACCCCAAATAATGAATATGGACTCTTCTGATTGCTGCCATTAAACTGGCATGGCAGATACCAATAGTGTTCAAAGAGATAAATGTATAAGAAATTGCTGAATTATGACAGTAACTTGCCACTGGCCATCGAGTGCGGCTTTCACAAAACAACACACATTTATATGCCCTCACAGTATATTAGCGCTCCACAATATTTTTCAACGAGTTCAATTTTTAGCTCCCGTAAAATAGAAAACACGGGTGCTGACGGGAGCAACTGCACTCGCACACATCTCATTTCCAGGACTGGGTTATTGATGATTGAGTTACAACACATAATGTTTGTACAGACAGAAATCTCACTTTATTTTGAAGTCCAAAAAGGGCTGTAACTCTGTTAAGAATGAGTGGATGAAATCCACCTTGCGATAAAAGCCTTAATACCTAGATTTTTGTGTATTCAAGATTACCCTATACAATACAGACATTGAGCGAGAAATGTGCTAGGTACACCGTGCCTACGTGTAAGAACGCCAAGTAAAAATGTAATTGGTCGTTATGCATCTGAGTGATGTTATGCCATGAATAAAATCCTTCGACACAAAACAGTGTCAAGCAACAATGTAAAGGTGATATTTTTCTTTAACCCTTTACCCAACACAGACGATTTCAAAATTTATTATTTTGAATATCATTTTTTCAAAAAATTTCAACAAAACCATATCATGTGACCCCTCTTTGGAACGAGCTCAACGAGCTCGTTCCAAAGAGGGGTCACATGATATGGTTTTGTTGAAATTTTTCGAAATATAATATTTTTCCAGCTGCTGAATTCGCATATTACGCGGGCGGATACGGGCGATTCGTTGGGTAAAGGGTTAAATAGCTTCATTCTCTCTATATCAAGTTTAATTGTGATACATATACGTTATCATGACCATGTGCATGTCCTGTAATCTGTGGACTTGTTGCAATCTAATTGTAAACACGACCTCGAATCTGATAAAATTACAGGGTGTTTACCAGAAGTTGAATCTGTCTGGTATGGAATGGGAACAGGGGGGAGGGGGGGGGGGGGGTGAAGGGGGGGGGGGGGTTGATACAAACATTTTTTCAGAGATTTGGGGTGCAAATTAAGTTGATTGTTAGATAAAAATACAAAATACAACTTGGGTAGAGTACAGGGGACCAGAATCAATGACCCTTTTTGGAGTTTTTCCTGTATCTCATATGCACATTCGACACTCATGAAATACAGGAAAAACTCAAATGTGGTTTATTGATTGCAGTCCCCCATGCTCAACTCTTGTTGTGTTCTGCCTTATTACCCCATGCAAGTCTATGATGATTCCAAAAGACATTAAAAATTGGACTATCGATGCTTGAGTTATGACTCAAATTCTTTATACAGATGTATGGACGGAACTCCTAACTATATCTACCAGACCAAATAGCCGGTAGGGGCATAACAAAAAGATTTTACTGGTGTGAACACCGCCTCAAAACCAGATGTAAAATAAACAAGTGCAATTCCATGAGATGGTCAATCCACTGCCACATAAGTCCAAGACAGCAAAAATTTCAAAGAAATCCTTGGACACAACTGGTTCATAATCCCCTTCATGATATTATCCCCATAAATCTATACTTTAAATTTGGAAAGAAAATCTTGGAACAGTTTTCTTTGAAATTTGATGACAAGAAATGGTAATGTGATGACAAGAAATTCTTAGTCCAACAAGGACAATAACTCTTGAAACAATACTTGAACACAGCTGGGTCATAATCACATGCATCATACTATCCCCATAATGCAATATATTAAATTTGGGAAAAATAGTCTGAACGGTTTTATTTAACATGTCATGAAAAGAAATGGGAAGGACAGATGGATAAAAGGATGGTGGGAAAGATGGAATATTCATTTTTTTGGTTTTTAGTTATTTTTTAACAATGACGTAATCGTGACAGCAACATAGAGACAAGAGGCTCAAATGAGCCTGAAACGCTCACCTGGCTCAAATTGTCAAAAGAGATGAGTGTATCAGTAAGTGAACAGAAGCAAGAGCAATTTTTTGATTTGCTATGACGCAACCAAAGGCAACTTTTTTTGATCATTCATTTCTGTTGGTCCTAGGAAAGGTTCCTAGCAAGCTCTGTTCAGTGAAGTATTCAAAAACAATAACCAAACAAACCCCCCCCCCCCCCCCCCCCCCCCCCCCACCAAAAAACCCCAAAAAACAAGTGACTCGATTTGAACAAACTTGAATTTGACACCCCTAGAGATGTTACATACCAAATATGAAAGGATTCTCACTGGTGGACCTGAAGAAGAATTTTCAAGAAATTTCCTCATATTTGACAAAGTTAAACTTTGGGCTTCAATAAAATGCCCAAATATTAACCCAGGGACCTGATTTGAACAACCTTCAATCTAACCCTCCCAGAGATGTTGTACACCAAATATCAAAAGAATCTGACTGCTGGATCTGGAGAAGAAGATCTTTAAAGAATATTCCTCATATTGAACAAAGTTACAATTTGGGCTCCCACCATAGGGAGTTGGCTTGAACAAACCTGAATCTCCCTTCCCTAAGGATGCTGCATACCAAATATCAAAAGATTCTGACTGTTGGATCTGGAGAAGAAGATGTTTAAAGAATATCTCTCATATTGCACTAATTTGAACATTTGGGCTCCTGTAGAGTGCCCAAATATGGACCCAGGGGTTAAATTTCAACAACCATGTGAATCAATCTTCCATAGATGTTATATGTGAAATATGAAAGCTTTTGGAGCAGTGGTTGGGAAGAAAAAGATTATTTTATACTTTTCCCATTACCTTCAGTGTTAAATAATGCTGACTCAACATTTTTTCAAAGTCCCGAAACTGTACCTTAGGACAAAACTGATAGCGATTTTTTTTTTCACCATTCCTTTCTATTGGTCCTAAGAAAGCTTCACAGAAAATAAAAAGTTTCAGTGTCATGCAGTTTGGGAGATATGGGCGTTTGAATTTTTTTCTATTTTTAGCTCCTGAGGTTCCCATGGGGCAGCGGGAAAATTTTTTTTTGGCATGAATCAAGTACTTAGGACCCAATAATACCTCATAGCAAATTTGGTTCAAATCAGCCTCTCGGTTCGGAAAATAGAAATTTTGGGCAGGGCACAAAATAGGGGTTCTCCTGTAGTGAGCCCAAATATTGACCAAGAAAATTTCTTTGAACAAACTTGAATCTTGAGTACCAAAGGAGCTTACATACCAAATATCACAGCATTCTGACTGGTGGTTCATAAGAAGAAGATTTCAAGAGAAATTGATGCTTTTGGGGCATCACACCCACCCCAGTGGGGGCACTGAGTTCATTTTAACAAACTGGAAAGAGGATACCTCCAATATACTGTATGTCAAATTTGTTTAGGTTTGGGCTAGTGGTTTTGAAGGAGAAGACCGAGTTGCAAAAGTTAATGAACGACAGACGACGGACGCCAAGTGATGGCAAAAGCTCACACTGACTTTCAGTCAGGTGAGCTAATAAAGTCAAGTTTTATATATAATAGTCAATTGTTTATACCCATGTTGCCCATTTCAGGGGACTTCTACCCGAAGCATTGGTAACTGGGTCCCATTTTACCAGTAAACCAGAGTTTGTTAAAACGTGGCAGGGGATAATAAAATCTAAAGCATTAAAAATAATTACATTCTAAAGCATCATACAGGGGTAGCAGATGGGAGTGGAGGCAGGGATATCAAAAAATATATTTAATTTAGTTTTTCCAGACATACTGGAGCATAGACACACAAAAAAATGGTACTATAAGGATTCCAACTGTGATATGTGATCATTCATTGAGGATTTTTAACAGGATTCCCACTGATATCACAGAATCAAATTCAAGCACTACGTATTTAAGTACTTTTCAAGGACTCTGACAAAACGTTTCAAGGACTATTATAATTTTCACATTAACTTACAACACCCTGAACAACCCAAAGAATTTCAACCTCGAGGAATGAATTTTTAAAAAAAAAAACCTAGCTAGGTATATATAATCCAGGAGTGCGACAAGGTGCCATCTGCAATGTTTTAGATGGCTCCTTGTTCCACTCAAGGGACAATATAAAAATCAAAGGGATGTGGTTCCTGTGTGGGATAGGTTATCATGAAACTTTTTGTATCATACTATCTCACCCGGGGGGAATGGAAATCAAGTACTTTTGAAGGATAGAAACAAACTTAAGCCCTCTTCAAGGAAGGGGGCCAAAATTCAAGGTCTTTTCATTTGAGTGGGAACCCTGCTTAACCCTTTACATATTGTGCCCCACTGGACCACCTATTGTAATACCAGAAGACCCTTGCAACCATCATATTTATGTTATACAATGGATTTATCCATTGTGAACAGGGCAGTAGGTGGTTACTACTCTTGCCTCTGCAGGGACCATGGAACAATTTTGAAAGTGGAGGGGGGCCAATTGAATCTAAGGTTAATTTTTTTGTATTTTGTACGATGGGGGTTGTGAAGAGTGGAGAAAGAGGGTGAACATGGGTATGCTTCAGTGTTATTTTGATTTTAAGAATTGTTCACCTGAATTAAAGTGTAAGTGAAATGTTTAAAACAACTGTGTACTACCAATGCTGCTGTAGTAGTAATGATAATGGATTTCTTTAAACATTCCACTTACACTTTTTTCAAGTTGACAATTTCACTTGGTGGGAGACAAAGGCACAAAGCGAAATCCCGAGTAGGTGCAGGTAAATGGAACACTACTGTTTTTCATGGTTGGAAGTTTTGGACATTCCGTTTTGATTCCACCTATTACTGCCATTAACTCTTACCTGCTGAGCATTGTAAAAATATTTTTCATAAAATCTAGTCATGGCTCCTTTAACCCTTTACCCAACGAATCGCCCGCATCCGCCTTCGTAATATGCAAATTCACCAGCTGAAAAAATATTATTTTTTCGAAAAATTTCAACAAAACCATATCAGCTCGTCCAGCTCATTCCAAAGAGGGGTCACATGATATGGTTTTGTTGAAATTTTTTTAAAAAAATTTAAAAAATGATTTTCAAATAATAAATTTTGAAATCGTCTGCGTTGGGTAAAGGGTTAAAGTAGCCATAACTAGATTTGATGAAAACTTAATGGAAATTTGACACAAAGAAATCAATTGTCAAAAAGTTGATTCAATTTGGTTAAATGTACCCAATGTTTTCTTATTTTAGTGGCAAGAGATTTCTTGTTCTAAATGGGAATATCTGCCAGCAGCATGCAAGAAGTTAACTGGCATTGTTATGGAAGTTCAATACTCTTTTGTTTGATTGTATTACTTGTCAAAAAACGACACCTTCTAAAAAAAGGTGCAGGGGCTTCAGTCCTGCCCCACCCCCACCCCAGTTTGCTCTGGGCTCCCCATGTATGCATGGGCTAGTCCTTCCCCACTACCACTCCATGGGGTTTGCTTTGGGCTCCTCATGTTCCCATATATTACATACAAACATTCTAGTGTCTTAAAGCTATAAAGTTACCTTAACATAAGAATCCAGTGCAGTATATCAGTGCTATGAGAGGAAAAATCACAATAACTCACACTAGCCTAGCACTTGAAAATAATTACCATACCATTTAAACTGAATTGGCAAGTTATCCAAACTCAACCAGACCAGCATCCATCATAACCCTAGAGCTAATTAAAACATGATTTATCCAACGTTCCCTGTTTTTACACCTTTTATTGATGTTGAAGGCAAAATTATGCATTTTTTATTACGTATGTCTGATAATTTTAGTGATAAAACCTTTCTCCAGCTGAATTAAGTACTGGCACAGTACCACAAACCACCCACCAAAATCTTCATTGAAAAATATTTGAAACACCTTATATTAACCCTCTATAAACTGATTCCAAAATGATGAAATTTCAGGTCGCAATTTTTTCCCATGACACAAGTAGGAATTTAACCAATTCAATTATTCATTTGTTTATTTTATTTATTGGGGTTTAACAACACTTTCAACAGCCAAGGGTCACCAGGGTCACCTCGTGTTGGATAGTTTTATGGGTGGAGGAAGCCGGAGTGCCCGGAGAGAGCCACCGTGCAACAGCGAGCAACTGTCAAGCTCCCCAACATTCTAACTCTCCACAAGCAGGGCTAGCATTGGTTGAAGACAAGTGTACCAGCAATGTGCAGTATACCATAGCATACAACGCCACCATGGCCCCATGTGTCTTGCCCAAGGACACAACTCGGTTGCTGCAGGTGGGATTCGAACCGGACCTCTAGGCTTGCAGACTGCACCTCTACCTACTGAGCCACCGCACTCCCAACCAATTCAACCTTGTATAATTTAATTTTCTTTAATATCTGATTTGCTTACATATGATTGGTCAAGGTGAGTTTTTCTTAACTCTAACAAGAGGCCTGCATTGCAAAGCGCTGCTAATGCCCCCAACCGCAAAAAAATTTCTATGTCGAAACAGTGAAAAAGGGCCATAATAAAAAAATGTGTGGAAGAAACTCAAACTACACAGTTATCATTTCCCCATGATGCTCTATTACAACACCATATATCATTCAAATCCCAGTAGCAGTGGCTGAGATACAAGGGACAAAGTTAGTATGGACAGATGGACAGAGGTATCCACTAGATACCCCTTTGACTTTTCAAGTAGGGGGCATAATAATTTTCCTATCTCATGAATGGGTTTGCTTTGTCCGACTCATAAGTCAAATAAAAAATTGTGGCTGTATCCAACGATGCAATTAACACTTAACCTGCTGAGTATTTTCAAGATATTTTTCATCAAATATAGTCATGGCTGCTGTGAAGCAGCCATGACTATATTTGATGCAAAATTAAATCAAAATGTAACACCTGGAATCATTGTTAAAAAAACATTTGATTTACAAGGGGAAACATTGATTAAATATGACCAAATTATACTTATTTAAGTAACGAGAAACTGGTGCTGGGCAGGAATATCCACCAGCAGAATGTTAGGAAATAAGCCACCCAGACACGTGCATGCATTTTGGTCACGAACAGGTCCGCATTCTTGCGTGCCACATTTGGGGCATGAAACTTCTCATCACGACAAATTTAAGCATAGTTTGCGCCATGTCATGCCATCTGACACGCCATAGTTAAGAACTAGGTCTGCATCTGTCACGAACATGTGACACACCTATGTCACCCAATGGCAGACCATGGCAATCATCATTATGCCATAGCTGTGCCAAGAGTATGCACTATTTGAGTATAAGTTGCGAGTTTGTCACACCAGGGCACAGATGGTTACTCATTGACACGCCATAGTTGCACGTAAATGAAGTCATCGTAGAGAAATTTGGGGTGTGAGTGCCTGCGCATTGGGATGCTAAAGCAGTCACGTGTGTATAAACTATGCACAAACTATGGGCAACCTATGCGTACCATTGCATGCCACTGCGTTCCACTGATGTTTACATTGCCACGGAGGAACGGATTACCAAGCAGTGACATTCAGTGGCCCGCAAAAGTTTTGCATGAGTTGCGCATAGTTTGTGCATTAGGCACGTCACTGGCACGAAAATTTAAATTTTATAGTAATTTTCCTTTCTTATTATACCTACCACAATTGTTTCCTCCAGGCTTACACTACAGTGGAAGACCCTAACTCGGAAAATACACTCTCTATTTTAATCTTTCCCAAGGGATTTGGGAAAGAAAAGTGGTGCAAAAGCACAAAGAAAAAATAAGCCAAAACTGGGTTCAGTGCTACCGGCACACACCCAGTTGGGGACGCTCTTCTAGAACAGTTCCACGGCTTCCGGTACCAGTGCACAGGCAATAGCTAATGAATCATTCTTTTGAATTCGCCAACATTGGAGTTATGTGATCAGCGGGGAGGAAGGATTCTTACCCGAATAAGAAGACAGGAGGGCCTCCAAGTAAACAATTGTGGTAGGTTTAATAAGAAAGGAAATTTACTATAAAATTTAAATTTCTTATCAACCAACCTTACAATTGTTTACTGCAGGCTGAATAGACAACAGGATGGAGGGAATCACATAACCAACCTCCACATAACCCAATTGCACTGGGACCGTGGACAGAGGAAGAGGTCCCTAGGCCTATCAAACCATAGCATCACAATCATTAATAAAAAACAATGAGAGAAGAGGCGTACGGTTCTGTGCGATGCACAGACAGAAAGGACAGTAACAGCACAGAGCTGGAACTGACCTTGTAAGAAGCCTAATGGCTAGGATAGAAAACAGCCTGAGCAGAAGAGAGAGGGCCAAAAGCAAAAAGGTCCTCCGACTGCAACTGACGCAGATAAAAGGTGGAAAAAGTGGAAGCATTTCTCCTGTAGGCTACCTGCATAACATCCAACAACTTGACATAGTTAGCATAAGCCCAAGAGGTAGACAATGCACGCACCTCGCGGGCAGAAATACGATTGGTAAAACAATTGTCAGTCGCTAGACGAGCGTAAGCTGCGCGAATAGCAAGACAAATCCATCGAGAAATGGACTGGGGAGAGATCTTCAGTCGACCAGGAATAGGAGACAGAAAAAATCGTTTCCAGCCTTTCCTAATGAACTGCGTCCGATTGAGATAAATGCGAAGTACACGAACCAGACAGAGGAAAGGGCGATTACCCTCAGCAGAAGGAAGAGCCCTGATACAGATATGAGGTGGAGTCGTTTCTGGTATCTGATTCTTGGCCAGAAAGGAGCAATCAGTGGTAAACGTAACACTGAGATAGCTCCTGAAAAAAGGCCAGATCAACCGAGAGGGAGTGAAGCTCACTAACCCGTCTGGCTGAGGCAAAAGCCATCAGAAAAAACGTCTTGTATGTGAGAAAACGCATATCCAACTGGGATAAAGGTTCGAACGGCACCCCCCCCCCCCCCCCCCCCCCCCACCTCCCCAAGCAAAGCAGCACCCAAGAAAGATTCCATCTTCGGGTAACCTGCAAAGTCCTAGGCCTTTTCTAAGAAAAGTGCCAAACAAGCTTGGAGAGGTATGGATTAGTGCCGATACGATGCTGTCCCACATACGAAAAGGTCTCCAAAAGCATGAACCTGTACCCTTTGATGGTAATAGGCTGGAAACCCCAAGAATCAAACAGATATACCAGAAACTCTGCAATCTGTGTTACTGAAGGATTGGCCTAATCAACAGAGTGATCGGCACACCATCGACAGAAGACCTTCCACTAAGCCACATAGGCTAAACCAGTGGAGTGCCCCCTTGAAGAAGAAATGCACTCCACTGCTAGTCTCAAAAAACCTCTACAGAGAAGACAGGACCTGACAAAAGATATGCGTGAAGGCACAATGAAGTCGGGTCGACGTGAAACTTCCTCGGGTGACTTGGCAAAGAAGGTCGCGACGTAGAGGGAGACGTGCCGGAACCGCCACCAACAGAGAGCAGAGCTGATTGATGCACACGCGCTGAGGCGACGGGGAGTGAACAGAATGATTCGACAACTGCAGGTTCGTATCTTGGCAAGAACCTGAGGCAGAATCAGAACAGGCGGGAAGGCGTAGCTGCAAGGCAGTTCCAATCGAATGACAGAGCATCCACGGCGAAAGCCAGAGGATCTGGACACAGGGACACGAAAGTGTCCACCTGATGGTTTCAACGGGTCGCAAAGAGATCGATGTGGGGACGACCCCAGAGATCGCAAAGCAACTGGAACACTGCCTTTTGGAGCATCCACTCGGTGGAAATGACCCTGCCCCGTCGGGACAGGGAGTCAGCTAGGACGTTCAGACAACCAGGAATGTGACGAACCACCACTCCGGCATTGACATCCTGAGCGAGCAGTAGAGGATCCCGAGCCATTTCAGATATGGGAACCGAGGGCGTGGCGCCCTGGTTCCGAATGTAAGCAACCACTGTCAAATTGTCGGTCAACAGAAGGACCTGGCGATTTGAAAGGTGGGGGATCCACTGCCGGAAACTCAGAAGAAGAGCAAGAAGCTCCTTCTGGTTGATGTGAAGAGCTTCTTGATCCTGGTCCCATGCCCGTGGAGGGAAGACCTAGAGGATCCAACGTCGCACCCCATCCAAGATTGCTGGCTCTGCCATCAGAACACGATCGGACGTGGGTAAGTCCAACAGAACTCCCTGCATAAACCACTGAACATTCGTTCAGGAGAGAAGGTGATGATGAAGAGACTCCGGTAACTGAAGCACCAGATCCAGAGGATCGACATTTGGCCTCCAACGACTGAGCAGAAAGTGTTGGAGAGGTCTGACATGCAGCTGACCTAGAAGAATCAGATCTGTCACCGAACCACAGAGACCGAGCAGCCGGAGAATACTCTGAGTTGTCGCGGACATGGACTGGGACACAGTCAGGGCAAAAGCTGAGAGAATCACAGCCCTTGTCCGGGGAACCGCCACCGTATTCAGCTGAGTACGGAAGTCCATCCCCAGATGACAAAACGACTGAGAAGGGACCAGGTCCAACATCTCCTCGTTGACTCTGAACCCTAGCAACATGAGCAGGCTCAATAGTGTGTCGACATCTGACTCCAGAAAGGCAGCATTGGAATGCCTCTGGAGGATATCGTCTAGATATGCCGAAGTAGTCACGCTGGACTGTGTGCGATGGAAGACTATCACATGCGGCATCAGTCGGGTGAAGGCCCAAGGAGCCAGGTTGAAGCCTTGAACTGGTAAATTCACCCCAGAAAAGCGAACCTGAGATACTTTCATGATGTCCAATGAATCGGAACATGAAAGTAAGCTTCTCGCAGGCCGATGCTGGAAGCGAAATCTCCCTGGAGAATGGAGCGGTGAACTGACCTGAAAGTCTCCATGCTGAACTTGGGAGCAATGATAGACTGGTTCAAGATACTCAGATCGATAACCAGTCTGAGTTGGCCGTCCTTCTTCAGCACCAAGAACAGGCGGGAATAAAATCCCACTGAATGAATGTTCTTGACGACCTCGATCGCCCCCTTTAACAGGAGATTATCTATCTCCATGATCAATAGTTCCCGACGTGTAACATCTAAAGGAACTTGTGTTGGAAGAGGCACTCGAGAGTGGGGTGCCTCCAGAAGGATATCCGCAGCCCAGACTGAACAACATCTAACACCCAAGGATCGGATTTGCTTGTGGCCCAATGGTGTGCAAATATCCTTCCTCCAACCTGGGACAAATCGTGGTGAGGACCTTCATTTCGAGCCCAGGCAAGGCCTGTGAGAGGAGAAACCACCTCCTCTACCATGTGAAGAAACCTGAGTCCTTCCTCAAGCCTGCCAACGCTTACCCTTACCCCGTAAGAAGTAGAAATGACGGCAGGAGGATCAGCCCTTGGCTTCGCAGAGGAAGCAGAAGGGTGCTTGTTCGGCTTTGGACGGCCCCTGCCTCCAACAGAAGGCTGATCGAGCTGACGAAGCAGCAGCTGATCTTTGGAATGATGTATGACGTCATCCCGGACCATCGCCATGGAACCATGGAATAGCAGCGGACCCGCCAAAGAAGCAGATCGAAGAGCAGCGCGCTGCCCCTCAGGAAGGGAACAGGTTGTGTCCAACACAGAGTCCCGGTGAACTAATTCCAAGTTAGCCATGTTACAGATGCATGAGCACCTTGGAAAGCACACACAGAGGAGCCTGTATGTCATCAAACTTATCTGGAGGCAAAAAAGCAGCTAAAGCAGAGATGACGAGATCTGAGCAAGAAAGCATGCCCCGCATCTCTCTCGATAAGCCCAACAGAGACTCCAGAGTCGCTATAGGAATAACGACCGACTTGGGCTTGGAAAGCCCAAGGGAGGTGGAGTCCTTTTCCACGACCGTCGAAGTCTGGAAGATTGAAGGATTGGCGGAATCGTAGGAACGATAACGCGCTGGAGGCAAAAAAGTGTCAGCCCTGGTGAAGAATGAAGTCCTTGGAACTCATCTTAGAGTCCAAAGCTGTAAACGCTTCAACCACCTGTACCAACTGGCACGGTCGAAGTTGCCCAAAAGCGGGTTGCACCACAGGCTGTAGGCGCGCAACCGATGATCACGGCCTGGCTGACACCGTCGGTTGATCTGACAGTTTGAGATCTGGAAGGAACTCAAACACAAAGTCAAGAGCTGCCCCCAAGTCAGAAGTCTGTTGGCTCTCGTCAACAGGTATGTCTGACCCATCCTCCGAGTCGCAAAACTGGCCATGGGACCAGAGTGTGTGCACAGAAATGCAACAGAGTCCATGGTGACCCCACCATCAACATCCGAATCCAATGAAAAAACTGCCCCTTCCGACTTCGCTGAGTTGAAGTCAGGGAAGGCTGAGGCCGATACCCCACGTCCACACTACCAGACATCTCTGCAGACCCCTGCAGGGATAAGCCGGACGGAAACACAACAGAGTCCATGGTGACCCCACCATGAACATCCGAATCCAATGAGAAAACTGCTGGGCTTGACGGATGAGAGACCACAGCAGAGGATTCGGTTGGTAGCCCCTTCCGACTTCGCCGAGTTGAAGTCAGGGAAGGCTGAGGCCGATACCTCATGTCCACACTACCAGACATCCGACCCGTTATTTTGCTTTCGTTATCTTCGTTTTCATTTTTCGATTTTTGTATATTTTATTCAATCGTGTTGACCGCCGGCTCGGCTAGTGCGACTCGCTCCTGTGTCACCAGACACCATTGCACGTCCACTCCACACGATACATTCCACCTTCCTGGTGAAGTATACACTGGTGACCCACACCAGTTTTTACGTCGACCCACGACGTTCAAAGAATACCTTCCCGAAAGCATTATCAAGCTAACATTCTTAGCTCTTGGCACTCGGATTGGTACTTACAATCATCACAAATTCCACCTTCCTGGTGAAGTATACACTGGTGACCCACACTAGTTTTGACGTCAACCCACGACGTTCAAGGGATATCTTCCCGAAAGCACAATCAAGCTAACATTGTCAGCTCTTGGCACTCGGATTTGAACCCAACAAACATCACAATTTGTGCTTCAAAACCTCAACACAGCTGGCTACCAAAGCTACAGCCCTCTATCGTGTTTTTCTGGTTCCCAGTCAACCATCACATTAACACAATAAAGTCGTGACCATTCCCGACTTTCACACTCATAGCTGCCTTACCTAAGTCGCTATCACTGTTACTCCTGTCCAACAGGTTCATACCTCCGATAATTGGAGAGACCGTCACACACCTGGGTTTTGTTTCAAAACAGTACCACCTACACACAACAGATCTCTGTATTTGTTTGTTTGATAAAGCCATTCAGGCTGAAACCTTGGTTACACATTGCGGAAGTTAATTCCGGACAAATACAAATAGAGGTCCACCTCACCTCTCACTCATTTACCTCGTCTCCACAATGGAGTCGTTTAACCCTGAAACACACCGCAAGCTCCGACTGCAACTCAATAATACTCGGAGACTCATGTTTCGGGAAGCTGATGCGCACCATAAACATCGCATTTACCAACGATGCAACTCACAAAATGTCGTGCCCGCAGATCTTCTCAGCACCATAAATACAGACAGACGCCGCACCGTCAATGGCGTGCTCAAATTTGATAAAGACATATCGTCGGACCTCAACGAGCTTGCCCACCAAACCACTAAGCGTTTGACACAACTCCTAGAGACACAATACTGGAAGCGCAACTCTGACCTAGAGACCGAGATATCTGAGTATCTCAACAACCCGCTTCCCCCTAATATCAGTGAGCAGGACCAACCTGCCTTTCTTGAGCTCTTCCACACTACTATCAAGCGCTTTTCCAGTGGTGACCTCACCAAATATCGGCTATCTAATGCTCGGCGTCTTAAGGAAATAATGGCCACTGCTGTACTGGCCCCTAACCAGGGTTCTGACACAACAGCTGCTGCTACTGTACCCCCGCCAACCACACAAAGGGTCATTATCCACTCACCGAGTGGACAAACTGGTGCAGGCCCCCCGAAGCGTGCCCACGGGCTAACTGCTCCGATAAACACCAACCAAACCTCAGCTGATTCACCTCCAAGCGCACCTAAGTGCCGCAGGTTGTGAATGACCAAGACTCTTCCCCTGAGTTCTATATCTCGGCTCAATATATATCCGACTTCTGCGACCTCTCCCAGAGATGTCCTCCCTGTCACCCACAGGGTGGAGCTTACTACCACTAAACACAGGGCCACCACTAGAGAGGCTAATTCCACACCTAGCGTACCTCATGTCCACACTACCAGACATCCAACCCGTTATTTTGCTTTCGTTATCTTCGTTTTCATTTTTCGATTTTTGTATATTTTATTCAATCGTGTTGACCGCCGGCTCGGCTAGTGCGACTCGCTCCTGTGTCACCAGACACCATTGCACGTCCACTCCACACGATACATTCCACCTTCCTGGTGAAGTATACACTGGTGACCCACACCAGTTTTTACGTCGACCCACGACGTTCAAAGAATACCTTCCCGAAAGCATTATCAAGCTAACATTCTTAGCTCTTGGCACTCGGATTGGTACTTACAATCATCACAAATTCCACCTTCCTGGTGAAGTATACACTGGTGACCCACACTAGTTTTGACGTCAACCCACGACGTTCAAGGGATATCTTCCCGAAAGCACAATCAAGCTAACATTGTCAGCTCTTGGCACTCGGATTTGAACCCAACAAACATCACAATTTGAGCTTCAAAACCTCAACACAGCTGGCTACCAAAGCTACAGCCCTCTATCATGTTTTTATGGTTCCCAGTCAACCATCACATTAACACAATAAAGTCGTGACCATTCCCGACTTTCACACTCATAGCTGCCCTACCTAAGTCGCTATCACTGTTACTTCTGTCCAACAGGTTCATACCTCCGATAATTGGAGAGACAGTCACACACCTGGGTTTTGTTTCAAAACAGTACCACCTACACACAACAGATCTCTGTATTTGTTTGTTTGATAAAGCCATACAGGCTGAAACCTTGGTTACACATTGCGGAAGTTAATTCCGGACAAATACAAATAGAGGTCCACCTCACCTCTCACTCATTTACCTCGTCTCCACAATGGAGTCGTTTAACCCTGAAACACACCGCAAGCTCCGACTGCAACTCAATAATACTCGGAGACTCATGTTTCGGGAAGCTGATGCGCACCATAAACACCGCATTTACCAATGATGCAACTCACAAAATGTCGTGCCCGCAGATCTTCTCAGCACCATAAATACAGACCGACGCCACACCGTCAATGGCTGCTCAAATTTGATAATGACATATCGTCGGACCTCAACGAGCTTGCCCACCAAACCACTCAGCGTTTGACACAACTCCTAGAGACACAATACTGGAAGCGCAACTCTGACCTAAAGACCGAGATATCTGAGTATCTCAACAACCCGCTTCCCCCTAATATCAGTGAGCAGGACCAACCTGCCTTTCTTGAGCTCTTCCACACTACTATCAAGCGCTTTTCCAGTGGTGACCTCACCAAATATCGGCTATCTAATGCTCAGCGTCTTAAGGAAATAATGGCCACTGCTGTACTGGCCCCTAACCAGGGTTCTGACACAACAGCTGCTGCTACTGTACCCCCGCCAACCATACAAAGGGTCATTATCCACTCACCGAGTGGACAAACTGGTGCACGCCCCCCGAAGCGAGCCCACAGGCTAACTGCTCCGATAAACACCAACCAAACCTCAGCTGATTCACCTCCAAGCGCACCTAAGTGCCGCAGGTTGTGAATGACCAAGACTCTTCCCCTGAGTTCTATATCTCGGCTCAATATATATCCGACTTCTGCAACCTCTCCCAGAGATGTCCTCCCTGTCACCCACAGGGTGGAGCTTACTACCACTAAACACAGGGCCACCACTAGAGAGGCTAATTCCACACCTAGCGTACCTCTGGACACTATCACCTCAACCGTACTTAGTACACTTATGATCCCTTGTAGTAGCCAACTACCATGGTCACAGGTCACTATTCCAGAGAGATTGTGGCCCCTCTACGGACCAGGAGTCTACCAATAATGCGGATGATACCGTCAGTACTATCACCAACATACAACCGGTATTAACCGACACTGAATCAGCTCGACCTGATACACCACCAACCACCGAGCCCACCGACATATCCACTCACGTCGGTCGAAGGGATCCATCCCCTGGGTTTCCACTCTGACACTTCCTTGTCAGACCTTGACCACGATTCCACCACTGGGACCAACAGCTGTCTCACCAACACGTCATCAGAGTGCATTAAAGCTTCCTATGCCTCTTCTGACGACCCTGTAACTCTGTCCAATTCCACTGAACCTGACGCGCTGGACACAGGCACTCCACCTACAGGTGCCTTCAGGTTTGATGGCTCTTTCCATCCCCCTTCCCTGGGTACACAAAACATGGACCACTCATGTGTAAGTACCCGCACGTTGGGCAGTAAATCACTCGCTCCCACTTCCTTTACCGAGCTTGCCTACAAATGCACAAGGGAAGGCATACTACGCAACCTGACCAGGATACTCGATAATAAACAATCCTGACTAGGCCGACTCGTTCCTCCCAGTGGAGCTCATTCCTCCAGAACTCGCTGCTCACCCCAGCGCCATCGAGCAAGAAGCTCACATGCCACTTTACATGTCAAACGCACCCGGCGATTGGACACACGGCAACAAATGAAACGACAATCGCACCTCACCGCACTGGCAGACACGGCTAGCAAACATATTACCAACCTGTCAACTTACATTCTCAGTCCACATGAGAAAATTGTACTTGGCAAGGGACTCAAATATATATCAACGCCACAAAGACCCACCAGGTTCTTCCTCACTGAAGACATTCAGCTGCTTCATAACAGAATGCGACTTCGCGTCATCCATTATATCACTCCAATGATGAAACTCATCAATTAGCCTCCATCACATGGAAGCTCACACCCCTGCAAAATGCAGGGCGGCGTTAACTGAGCCCCGGGCCATCAGCCTGTGGGGGCTGACCTCTGATCCACCTATGGTGACCACATACTTACATTCGCCACTGGCATCAGTTTGGAAGTAGTATCCATGGGCACCCCGCCCATCTATAAACATAGGAACCCACCTAGGGTCCACACACAAATGCCCCACCCCCTACATTTCTACATAGAATTGGGGCGCATACCACCATGCACGACAACGGACATACCTCTACGTGGCCCAGCCACGAACGACCATCTACGACCCACTTACCGCGGGTCTCATTCACCACACTACTTAAGACGCCCAGAGAGGCGCTTTGCTGCACAGCGAAATGGGCCACCGGTGCCCCCTTATATTACAGCAGTCAGATGCCATACGTGAAGCTTGCGGGCGAGCCTAGTGGTCTCTCTATCCCTTTATTCACACGGCGGACCGACCTGAAAGTCTCCATGCTGAACTTGGGAGCAATGATAGACTGGTTCAGGATACTCAGCTCGATAACCGGTCGGAGTTGGCCACCCTTCTTCGGCACCAAGAACAGGTGGGAATAAAACCCCACTGACTGAATGTTCTTGACGACCTCGATCGCTCCCTTGGCCAGGAGATTGTCTATCTCCGTGGACAAAAGCGTAAAACGTCTGAAGGAACTGTGGTTGAAAGAGGCACTCTGGACAGAGTGGGGTGCCTTTGGAAGGATATTCGCAGCCCGGACCGAACAACATCTAACACCCAAGGATCAGATGTGATGGTGGCCCAACGGTCTGCAAACTCTGCTATCCTTTCTCCAACCTGGACGAATCGAGGTGAGGACCTTCAGTTCGAGCCCCGAAGAGACCTACGAGAGGAGAAACCACCTCCTCTACTGAATGAAGAATGAAGAATCCTGAGACTTCCCTCTAGCCTGCCGGTGCTTACCCTTACCCTGTGAGTAAGAAGTAGAAGCTGTGGCAGAAGGATCAGCCCTTTGCTTCGCAGAGGAAGCAGAAGGGTACCTGTTAGGCTTTAAACGGTCCCTGCCTCCCCTAGAAGGCTGATCAAGCTGACGAAGCAGCAGCTGATCTTTGGAATGACGTAGGATGTCATCCCAGACCGTCGACATGGAACCCATGGAACAGTAGCGAACCTGCCAAAGAAGCAGATCGAAGAGCAGCGCACTGCCCCCAGGAAGGGATCAGCCTGTGTCCAGCACAGAGTCCCTTCGAACTAGTTCAAAATAGCCGTGTCACAGACATGCCTGTGAGAAAGATGCATGAGTGCCTTGGACAGCACACGCAAAGGAGCCTGTACATCGTCAAACCTATCTGGAGGCAGATACAACGTGATCAGAGAGAGAAAGCATACCCAGCATTTCTCTCGATAAGCCCAACATGGACTCCAAAGTCGTCATAGGAATGACGGCTGACTTGGGCTTGGAAAGCCCCTGGAGTCCTGATCCCAAACCATCAAAGTCTGGCAGATTGACGGATTGGCAGAATCATAGTAACGATAACGCACCGGAGGCAAAAAGGTGTCAAACCCGGTGAAGAACGGAGCCTTCATAGCCTTGGAACTCAGCTTAGAGTCCAATGCTGAAAATGCTTCAACCACCTGTACTGACTGGCACGGTCGAAGACACCCAGAAGCAGGTTGCTCCACAGGCTGTAGGCACGCAACCGATGATCCCTGCCTGGCTGACACTGTCGGCTGGTTTGGTTTGAGAACTGGAAGGAACCCAAACACAAAGTCAAGAGCTGCCCCCAAGTCAGAAGACTGCTGGCTCTTGACATCAAGGATGTCTGGCTCCTCCCCGGAGTCAGAAGACACATAGCCCATCGTGGGCAAACCAGCCGATGCCTCTCATGGTGTAGGCACCAGGGGGATCAAAAGCGGCCTGTTTCCAATCCCGGGAGGCGGTGCCATTGGGGGTGCCTGGAAACCACTCGCTGCCTCGCTGGAAGCAATGGGAAGGCTCTTGGACAGACCTGAGTGAGTAAGGAGAGGGCCTCCCTAAGCTCACTGCCCGTACCAGCCGGTTCGACATGGGAACGAACCAGCAAAGTGGCTTCACACCTGACCCTCTTAACCAGCGAAGGGTCACGATCCTCCAATACACCCGAAGCGGGGTGACGGGCGGCAGCCGAAACATCTGAGGGAAGAAGTGTATAGGGGTACGACACACCCCGAGGATCAACATAGTGGGAAGGTCCAGGCTGCACAGAAGGCACTGGTCCCGCAAAACTGGCCGTGTGACCAGAATGAGTGGACGGAAAACACCAATGACAAAACAGTGGTACTCGACGGTGCAGAGACCACAGTAGAGGTTCCGGCCGGCAGCCACTTCCAACTTCCTCGAGTTGAAGTCAGGGAAGGCTGAGTCCGATACCCCCAAGTCTACACTCCCAGATACCGCTGCAGACCACTGCAGGTATAAAACTACTGTGCTCAACGACTGAGAGGACACAGTGGGGGGTTCAGTCGGCAGCCACTTTCGACTTCGCCGAGTTGAAGTTGGGGAAGGTTGAAGCCGGTACCCCACAACCACACTACAGACATCCATGCAGACCCTTGCAGGGATAAGCCGAGGCTGGCTAAAAATGGTGCCCGATGACGTTGTATACGGAACAGCAGTAGCAGCAGATACGACGGGAGCTATTGGAAAAGGGGAGAGAGCCACCTAGCTCGCCCTCCAAAGGAAGAGTCACAACCCTAGTGACAGCCTCAGATTCGACTGGAGAGGGCACATAGTTCCGGAACCAGGCATCTCTTCACCAGAAATCCAACAGCTCCCGCAGTATCCACCACGGTAAAAAAAACTGCACATCCCCCACGGAAGGGGAATAACTCTCACCAGACATGGTCGAGTCGGGAGGCTCCGAAATGACAGCGTTCCCCACCCCCCATGGGTGCGGAGGAGCTGCACATCCCCCACGGAGGGGGTATAACTCACACCAGACGTGGTTGAGTCCTCCCCCCTGTGGGACGTGGTCGATTCGGGAGGGCCCGAAACGACAGCGTTCCACACCACCCGCAGGTGCGGAAGAAACAGCCACGAGAACGCACCCAGGCGAGAGCAAAAGGAATTGCCCTAAAGGAACCGAACCGGAAAAAACAGAGGTGAGAGCAGGAGAAGAAAAAGGTGAACTCAACAGATACAAAAAGTAGAAAAACACCCTCAACTACGAGAGAAGGTGGCAGAAAAGAACCCGGTGGGTACACGACAGAACCCAGACGGCAGACAGGGACCGAAAAAACAGAAATTCAGCCCTCAACAGAGTGAAGAAAACCTGTCCAGACAGTCCCTGATTGACACCTAACTCAAATAACAATTAAATTTATCAACCGAAAAATTTAATTGTCGAACCGCGTTGACACGATGTCGGAAAAAAAACATTCGCGAAAACGGAATAGAAAATAATATACAATGAGAATGTGGTTGAAAATATTAACGAGAATATATAAAACACAGTCCTGTTATTATACGATCTTCAGATCCATAATTCCAGTCACAGGAAAACCATTATCGACGAGTTGAATTATCACTGTTTCATAATGCATATGGCGGAGACACATCCTTCACGTCTCTCAGATAAAAAAAAGAATGAGTCATTAGCGATGCATATGCGCACTGGCAATGGAAGTCATGGAGTTGTACTTGGAAGAGAGCGTCCCATACTGGGTCTGCGTTGGTTGCACTCAACCCAGTTTGGGCTTATTTTTTCTTGGTGCTTCTGCACCACTTTTCTTTCCCAAATTGCTTGGGAAAGACAAAAATAGAGAGTATATTATCCGAGTTAGGGACTTCCACTGTAGTGCAAGCCTGTAGTAAACAATTGTGTGTAGGTTGATAAGAAAGAGGTATTCGATCATGCATTGGAATGGGCCATCTGAATTGTTCTGAAAACAAAACAGGAAAATGTTTTAGTTAACCAGGGGAAAATCAGCTAATCGTATTAGCTAAAAGGTTAAAAAAAAATCTGCATGAATAGATAAGATCAGATTTATTTATTTATTGCGACACTTTTGAGAGCCAGGATCACCTCATGTTTGACAGTTTTACTGGTGGAGGTAGCTGGAGTACCTAGAGGGAGCCACCAAGCAGTGGCTCATAACCACTGTCAGTCTCCCCAATGTACTAACTCCACACATATAGGGTGAGCATTGTTTGAAGGCAAGTGCAGTATGCCTTTTCACACAGCGGCACCATGTCCCCACTTGGGCAATCGGGATTAAGTGTCTTGCTCAAGGACAAAACACAGTTACCACTGGTCAGGATCGAACTGTGGACTTTTTAGTTTGAAGTTCAATGTCCTAGCCACTGAGTCACCATGCTCCCATAAGATTTGTGTTTATCTGGAAAGGGATTATTCTAAATTACATTTGAAGTACTCACCTGTAAACAAATTATTCTCAGGCACTTTGAGCTGCCAAAGGCCACCCCTCTCTGTACCCATCAACTGCATGGGCACACAAATTGTTTGTTTATTGGGGTATAATGACACTTTCAACAGCTAGGGTCATAATGTGTTAGACAGTTTTATGGGTTCAGTAAGTCAGAGTACCTGGAGGGAATAGTGTTCAACCAATGATTGGAACCGGCCACCACAATCGGCCGATTGTGGGCATGTGGGCAATCGGAAGACAACAGCAATGGCTCCTGGAACATCGGTTCAACCGATTGTTGCCAATCATTTTGTGATGATTCATAACCGCATTTTATTATCTTTTGTCCAATTGTTAATGTAAAATGATGTCAATGATACCATTCAAAGAAGCTGAAAAACCACCACAATGTGTATTCTTAATCTCTCTAGATGCCCATTTACGAGATATACAAGTTAAACGACATGTGAAGCTTACAATTGAGCGTACTTGCAGCAATCGCCAGTTCATATCGGAAAAGTGAAGGTTGCACTCCATTGACTCAGGTCATAGTAAAAATTACCAGTTGCGCGCACTTGGGTGGTAAACGTGGCTCTGAGAGCCACGTTTACCGCCCAAATGTGCACGACTGATTTAACACTATGAAGTATGTTCAATTTAATCTAGTTCTTTTGAGTCTCGACTTATCTAGTAGTGAAGGACTGTAAACACTGTAAAAATATGTTCAATTTAATGTAGTTCTTTGCGAGTCTCAACTTGCCTAGTAGTGCATGGTATTACAATTGGAATCAGCATCGGAATCAGCCGATGGTGAGCTCAAATCACCAGCAATCGGTCAGCGGCCATTTTGGGTAATCGGTTGAATACTAGGAGAGAACCACTGAGCAGCAGTAAGCAACTGTCAGACTCTCCAACTTACTAACTCCGCACAGGCCGAGTTAGCAGCAGCTGAAGGCCAGTGTACCTTCAACGTATGGTATGCCTCTGTACACACAAATATCATACGCCATGTCCTAAGTCACCAGTAATAAATAGAAATAACATCCCCTCCAGGGACCTAAAGCACTCATTTGAGTACTAGAATACTCAAAACAACAGGTGACCTATAATAAATCCAAACTAGTAATGAGAAAGTGGGTCACAAAAATATGGATGGCCATTTCATAGCCAAACCATAATGCTACACTATGAATTTTTTTAAAATGAAATATGAAGATGACCTGGAGCTCACAAATTAACTGGAAGCCCAAGTATGGCAACCCCTGAAACGTGACAGTACTGCAAGTACTTCTGTTGACGTGTCATATTCTGTTAGAAGCAAAATATATTGTTAACATGGATTTGTTTTGTTACTATTTATTGAAGACTGCCACAGGAACTCTCCAATAAATTGTAACAAAATATTGCAAATGCCATGCTGAGAGTTTCTTTTGGCACTAACTGCCTACCCGAACAATATTAAACCACACACACCACTCAGCTACCAACAGACCTTGAAAGCCAATCCTATTTTAAAAAGAATACATGGGGCTAGTACAGCTGGAATATTCAATTTTAATTATTAGTATTAGAAGGTTGCATCACTTATTCCACATATTACACTTCAATGAAAATCAGCAAGAACGTCTTTTTTCACATTCCTGAGTGCCATTGAATCAAGAAAGGATGTTGATTATTTTGCAGATAGCATAGCAAGGGTTCAAAGCCATGCCAAGAGAGTTTCCTTTGGCACCAACTACGTAGCAAAACTATACTAAACCATGCACACTGCTTGGAATTTGTAAAAGAGATGTTCTCACAAATTTCCAGTGAAGTGTGTAGAATTAAGTAATGCAACCGTCTGATAATAAATGTATCAAAATAATTTTTTATGAAGCAGAGTAAGCAGCGCATGAAGGAAAGTGCTCCATCTACATGCAGTATGCCTTAGTACATAGCACCACACAAGTGGGCAATCAGGATTAAGTATCTTGCCCAAAGACACAATGTAATTACTGCTGGTTTGCATTTTGCATGCAGATTTTCATGCTTAGAACAAAAATATTCTGTTTCTGAGATGAGGAATGTTACTGCTCTTGTTAAGAAAATACACCCTTATAAATCAAGAGTAATCCCCTTTTAGAATGAGCCATACTCTTTTGAAGCATCCATGATTTCACTTTAAATTTCAAACTCTACATCAAGCTCTCAAGCCACCAGTTTAATTCTGTAAGGTATTTGATGCCATTATGGGTTGTTTAATTACCCACTGTTTGTGAAGTGTGCACTCAGACTACCGTTGGTGTAACGTGCAGTGTAATAAAAAAACTACTGCTGTGGTGAGTCTTCATTCCTAATGATAATGTCATCAAAACTTTCGTCATATGAAGTCTCGATTGAGTAACAATTCTTGCACTGACTCAAAGAAAAGGAATGTTTGAGGTATATTTTGATTTAATTGTCTGGAATATATCAGTTGGCTGGAAAAGCAAACCAGGGGTTTGCTTTTAGGACCAAATGAAATATTACAGACATGTGAATCTAAACACAGGCGAGAGACTATTCAAGGGTGAGACTGGATCCAGGCCATAACAGCGTCAAATTGCTTACAGAATTAGACTGGTGCCTAAGAGCTTGACTCTACGTATCAAACTGCAGTACGTTTCACTGATAACATCACTTCTTCTGGTCTTGTAAAATGATAAACTAAGAACAAACTTACCTTTAAAGCAGCTGCTGATGTGTTGAAGGTGACTACATGCAACTGAAAAAAAAGAAAGGCTATATTAGACATACAAAATAAATTATTGATTCTTAGGCAATTTTTTTCAAATCAGTGAGGGAAGGTTTTATTTTTAATTTTTTTTTCTTGCATGTAGTGAGCATGAATTGAGAGCCTTTCCACTGTCTTTTTACACACCAAGCTTGTCATTATCAGAATTGCAAGAGGGCCATAATGGTTTGCCTAAAATGGGTCCAGGAGAGCCATTTTTGGTCCACCTTAATCCATCAAAGGAGGGCAACTGGGGGTCGGGCCTATTCTTCAGTTGACACAAAGTTAGGTGAGCTTTGCCGATCCAGTGACCAGTGATGTCCCACAAACATCAAACAGTTTACCTTGGGTTCCGGCAAGAAAATTTGGTGAAAAAAAAACCAAAGAATAATACATACTGGTAAATATATTGGAAGAATTGTTACTCAATAAAGAAATATTCTGATATGCTGTTATTTCGAAAACAGAACGTTTCCAAAAACGGGAGACTGAAAGCAAGAAAGGAAACCTGGAATCAGCTGTTCAAAACAGAGCTCTGCACATCGAGGGAGAATACTCAACACATGTGGGTGAAATGACGTGACACATGGCAAATAAAATTAAAACTAGAGGGGTGTCATTTGTGTGCAAAGCACACTATAGTATATCCCTGCATTCTTATTTGTGATTATTGTTGGGGCCGAATCAAAAATCCAAAACCTTTATGCACATCTATAGACGCTATTGATTAACATGAACACACTTTTAGTGTTTCGAATTGAAACCCCTAGGAGTTTTTCTCTGGAAACCATTCCTCTAACGACAAAAGTGGTACCCCTTGCACCCCTCGGGGCCAAATCAAAAATCCAAAACCTTTATGCACATCTACAGACCCTATGAATGAACATGAACACACTTTCAATGTTTCGAATTGAAACCCCTAGGAGTTTTTCGCCGGAAACCATTCCTCTAGCGACAAAAGTGGTGCCCCTTGCACCCCTTGGGGCCGAATCAAAAATCCAAAACCTTTATGAACATCTACAAACCCTATTGATTAACATGAACACATTTTTAGTGTTTCGAATTGAAACCCCTAGGAGTTTTTCTCTGGAAACCATTCCTCTAACGACAAAAATGGTGCCCCCTGTGCCCCTCGGGGCCGAATCAAAAATCCAAAACCTTTATGTACATCTATAGACCCTACTAATGAACATGAACACACTTTCAGTGTTTTGAATTGAAACTCCTAGCAGTTTTTCGCCGGAAACCATTCCTCTAACGACAAAAATGGTGCCCCTTGCGCCCCTCGGGGCCGAATCAAAAATCCAAAACCTTTATGCACATCTACAGACCCTATGAATGAACATGAACACACTTTCAATGTTTCGAATTGAAACCCCTAGGAGTTTTTCGCCGGAAACCATTCCTCCAATGACAAAAGTGGTCCCCCTTATGCACCTGAGGGCCGAATCAAAAATCCAAAACCTTTATGCACATCTAAAGACCCTATGAATGAACATGAACACACTTTCGATGTTTTGAATTGAAACCCCTAGGAGTTTTTCGCCGGAAACCATTCCTCTAACGACAAAAGTGGTGCCCCTTACGCCCCCGAGGGCCGAATCAAAAATCCAAAACCCTTATGCACATCTACAGACCCTATGAATGAACATGAACACACTTTCAATGTTTCGAATTGAAACCCCTAGGAGTTTTTCGCCAGAAACCATTCCTCTAACGACAAAAGTGGTGCCCCTTATGCCCCCGGGAGCCAAATCAAAAATCCAAAACCTTTATGCACATCTACAGACCCTATGAATGAACATGAACACACTTTCAAATTTTTGAATTGAAACCCCTATGAGTTTTTCGCCGGAAACCATTCCTCTAACGAAAAAAGTGGTGCCCCTTATGTCCCCGAGGGCCGAATAAAAAATCCAAAACCTTTATGCACATCTACAGACCCTATGAATGAACATGAACACACTTTCAATGTTTCGAATTGAAACCCCTAGGAGTTTTTCGCCGGAAACCATTCCTCTAACGACAAAAGTGGTGCCCCTTATGCCCCCGAGGGCCGAATCAAAAATCCAAAACCTTTATGCACATCTACAGACCCTATGAATGAACATGAACACACTTTCAATGTTTCGAATGGAAACCCCTAGGAGTTTTTCGCTGGAAACCATTCTTCTAACGACAAAGTGGTTCCCTAACGCCCCCGAGGGCCGAATCAAAAATCCAAAACCTTTATGCACATCTACAGACCCTATGAATGAACATGAACACGCTTTCAATGTTTCGAATTGAAACCCCTAGGAGTTTTTCGCTGGAAACCATTCCTCTAACGACAAAGTGGTTCCCTAACGCCCCCGAGGGCCAAATCAAAAATCCAAAACCTTTATGCACATCTACAGACCCTATGAATGAACATGAACACACTTTCAATGTTTCGAATTGAAACCCCTAGGAGTTTTTCACTGGAAACCATTCCTCTAACAACATAAGTGGTGGCCCTTACGGCCCCGAGAGCCGAATCAAAAATCCAAAACCTTTATGCACATCTACAGACCCTATGAATGAACATGAACACACTTTCAATGTTTCAAATTGAAACCCCTAGGAGTTTTTCGCTGGAAACCATTCCTCTAACGACAAAAGTGGTACCCCTTACGCCCCCGAGGGCCGAATCAAAATTCCAAAACCTTTATGCACATCTACAGACCCTATGAATGAACATGAACACACTTTCAATGTTTTGAATTGAAACCTCTTGGAGTTTTTCGCCGGAAACCATTCCCGGACGTACGGACGGATGGATGGACAGACGGATGGACGGACGGACAAAGACAACCAATATATCCCCGCATTTTTCCAAATGCGGGGATAACAAAGCGGTTGTGGGGGTGAAGCATCCTGCCTATTTTTTGTATTTAGCTGGATATATTAATTGAATATAAATAGCCCATCACTCAGACTTCTGATACAAATTCATGGATAAGGCTTTATACTTAAAGGAATTCTCACATTGACAAAATGAGAGACATTTTACTGATATGAAACATTGGTCACTTCGCTCATTTGCATACCAATTTTTATTGGAATGTTTCGAAATTTTGTCGACGTGTTCTGTGCATAATTCTCTCAATTTTAACTGGAACTGTGTCCCGCAATGTCTCAAGCTCAGTTAACATATTGAGGCTGGCAAGTATTTATCGCCCACGGTATTTTGCATGAGGCGGTCGTTTATGGTTCGCCGATCGTCAGCCTCAAAATGACAAGCCTGCACACAGAAAATATACAATGTGCATAATTATAAAAATAAACTCGTTTAATTTTAGAAATAAAACTTCTTTACATCTTTAGTTCTGCTCTTCAGATTTAAGTTTCAGAGTCCCAGTCTCTGAATCAGCTGATTCTGTAGGAATATTGGAAGGAAGACACTGCAAGGCAATAAAAACGGTCAATGAGGGGGGGGGGGTTCAATTTCAATGAGGGATCGCCTGAGAATCAAAATATATATATTTATTTAGCCTTAGTTCCTAACTGGTATGAAAAAATGAATGAGCAAGAATATCTTTCATTAAGCTTTCATAACATTGTTTATAAACAACTACCAATAAACTATCAATTGGTCATAGTCAAGAGATTTTTTTAATATTACTATCAAAAAAAATTTTTTTTCTACAATTTATTGGAAACTGACTTTTATGCAGTCTTCAATAATAAACTGTACTGAAATAAATCCATAGAAAAAAAAGGTTTACCGCCAACCAAATATGTAGTACATCTAAAAATTAAAAACTTTTATCAACTTATGTACCTGTGCTTTTCAACCTGACAATGGCTTCATGCACAAACACAGTTAACCCTTTACCTAACACAAAGGATAACATAAAAAAATTCATTAACTAATCATTTTAATTTTTGCCTCCAAAACATAGCCTATGGCATCTAATTAGAATGAGCTCAAAAAGCTTGTTCCATTAAAGCAATAATAAAATCAGAAAGCCTTCCTGATCAGGCCAAATGAATGAGTGTTTTCAATATGAAATTTCATAATAATTGGGGTTTAACTGACTAGGAGCACTATCATGGCTCTATTGAAAAGTGCTGAAAGCCACTTTAGTGGTTTTATAACCCATGCAGTAGCTTGATGTTTGCCTAGCAGCACAACAAAGCATGTTTATTGGAAACAGTTTTGTTACAATTGGCACTCCCCAATAAATTGTAACAAATCAATTATTTATCAAGAGAGTCAAGTAAAACTTAGGCTCTCCTTACTTGCAGCAATAAAATCTGTGAATAATAGACACGTTACAAATCGCCTTTTCAAAATAATTTAGCACACTATCAGTTAAGATCACATATTTCTGCATAATGGCTAATCGTGACCACAACATGGAGATAAAGTCAATGGTCTATACCCATGTTGCCCATTTTAGAGGACATCCACCCAAAACATTGGTGAATGGCTTTTATTTTACCAGTAAAAGAGAGCTTGTTTACCACAGTAAACAAGCACTGCTTCACTTCACGGGTTCCCATGGGGGATGTGAATATCCATAGAATTTCACGATGGCACCATTGGTTGGTGGTATTGGCTCAGGCTGGGTCAGTGTACAAAACTTGAATAATGCAGTAAAGGTGGACCTTATGTAAATGATTGAGTTGGTTGCAGAGAATGGCAATAGGGTTGTTGCGTTTCTATTTCATGTCACTCAAGTGTTCTTTCAAACGTATAGTGAAGTGACACTCAATTTCTTGCAGAGAATGGCAATGGGGTTGTTGCGTTTCTATTTCATGTCACTCAAGTGTTCTTTCAAACATATAGTGAAGTGACACTCAATTTCTTCAACGTATTGTTTATTGCAGGTTTTGTAGATACAATTTCTAATCATGCAATTTAAATGTCATGGTCCTTTGTGGCATTTGTTCCAGTTGGAGCTAGATTATGCTGCAGAAATTTTCCAGTAATGGACATTTCAAAAACAGGACTGTTGACATGGGTTTTGATGTCCAGTTTTTTGTGTTTAGCCCACCTTTGCAGTCAGTGTCTATAGAGGTTGCAGAATGGATACTGAGCTTAAGGTCAAGTTGCTCAAAGAATTTCTGGCCACTGACATACTAGCTGTATCTGAAGTCTCAGGCTGAAAAGATAATCAACAGTGAAAAAAGACTCCATGAGTGTGAGAGGACCTGAGGGTTTAGAAATTCAATAAAGAGCTTGTGGTTCAAAAAATAATAAACTCTGAATGGCCGTTTTTGTAAATAGTGCTGACCAGATATAACCATTAGGATAGGTAAAAGCTTTACATTTTTTATTTTGATTATTTTTTTTTCAAATTTTTCAAAAGTTTCAACAAAACTGTATCATGTGAACGCTCTCATTGAAACCAGCTCGACAAGCTTATTCCAATGAAAGGTCACATGATATGGTTTTGTTTCAATAGTTTAAAAAGAAATTTTTTTTCAACTGCTCAATTTGTAACTTAGGCAGACAAATACATCTGATTCATTAGGTAGAGGGTTAAAGGAAGAAGTATTACTTTCAGGTGATTAATACCCCTACACACATTCTAAAACAAAAGGTCTCTTCCTTCCAAATTATAGGGTATCATAATTTGGGAGGCAGGAGGGGTCAAAACTCAGCTTGTACAAAGTCAGCTTGGATGTTTATAAGACTAGAGAATTTCATTGAGATATTAAAAGAATACATATGATGACAAAATTTCAGCGTGAGAGAAAGCACTTAGTAATAATGATCAAACCTGTCTCAGAAAAGTCACGAACTCAAGAGCCATAACTCTGTTTCTGTGAAGTCAGTCATTCTATTAAAATCTGTGTCATAAGCATATATTTTGTACTTACTTTTAAGATTAAAGGATTTCTGGTTTATTCAAAAATTTTCACACAAAAAGTTCAAATGAAAAAAAATACATTCAGGACCTGATTCAAAAAATGACAAAAAAACAAGAGCTACTGCTGAAGGCAATTCATACCCCCACTGAAGTGCTAGAGAGATGAAACATAAATGAATTAAAAAAATCACTGAAAATTTGCAAAAGTGAGGGCCATAACTCTGGTAAAAATAGGATGAGCAACTGTGCTCAATGTGAGGAAGAATTGCATCATCCCAAGGATACCACATACCCAATTTCACTGAAATCCATCCAGCCATAGCCGAGATGTTGCTCTGGACGGACAACGTGACCAACAAAAATCACTGAAAATTTGAAAAAGTAAGGGAAATAACTCTGGGCCAAATAGTGTGAGCAACTCCTTGCAACATGAGGCAGAATACTGCATTCCCAATTCTGTTGAAATCCAGCCACTCACAGCTGCGATATGGCTCCGGACATACAAACATGACCAACAAAAATCACTGAAACTTTGACAAAGTAACTCAGGTGAAAATAGTGTGAGCAACTCCGTTGAACATGGGGCAGAAGCGGAGCATCCCAAGGATACTTCACACTCAATTCCATTGAAATCCATCCACCCACAACTGAGATATCGCTGCGGATGAACAAATCATCCAAGGGTCATCCCAAGGATATCACATACCAAATTTCGTTGAAATCCATCCATCCAAAGCTGAGATATTGCTCTGGACAGATGGATGAATGAACAGATGGATAGACAGACAAATAGGCCAAGGGATGGACAGACAGGGCAGACAGATGCATGTAATCCACTAAACCCATCAACCTCTTCGAGAGTGGGGGTATAAAATTAAATGAGTGAGTTGCCAAGAAAATTTTTCCTGGAAAGCATTGTACTTAAACACAAAAACAAATTTCAACAATAATATGGTTAGAACAGATGTTTTGGATACGTTTACAAAACTAAATATGTCATTTTTTTGCAAATCATGACGAGTAAAATTTTATACTAACTGTAAGTGTTCAAAACTATTGAAAAATGTTTTTTCAAAGTCATTTGTCATTTTCTCTTTTAACCCTCTGCACACTGATATTGAAATATCAAAATTTCAAGCTGTAAATTTTTCCCTTAATGCAACTAGGAATTTAACCAATTTGAGTTCTGTGAACAGGACTAACTTAACATGTTACTCATTCTAATCGAATACCATTCAAGATCACAGGTTTCTATAAGGTTATGGGGTCATTTTTGGTCATTATCATCATTGTCGTGTCCTTAGAACACCCCCTCCACCCACTACATTAGAAGTCAATAGACTACATGGAAAACATGTGCCACCATAGAAATCCAACATGGAGGCTTCCATCAACAAAATGTATGATAGAAACACATATTACCCTAACAACATGCTCTGCATATGTGCACTCACTCCACAAATCACAATGAAAATTACATCACAACTTGGCCGCTTAATGTGTTATCATGAAAACCACTTGACAGCAAGTTGACACCCATCATGCACTGTGGTATGACATCACATCCTACGTCCAGAAGTCTAGTCTAGAAGAAAAGGGGCAATATAATCATGCTATACTGCTGCCTTCAACCCCCTCCCCCAACCCCTTCTGATTGCGGAGTGACTTTTAAAGACTATTTTTCAGAAATAATTGTTTCTGACAATTTTTTAAACCTCAGTGGTGACAATTATTTAATTATCAGTCAGATAAAGAGTTTGAGAAAAATTAATTAAAGTGTCAATGACACAGCAGCTTAACTTAAATGTGTGTAGTGTAAGATTTATTTATTTATTATTTATTTATTGGTGTTTAAAGTCACATATTTATGCACAATGGCTAATCATGACCATGACAGTTTTACGGGTGGAGGAAGCCGGAATACCCGGAGAGAACCACCAAGCAATGGCGAGCAACTGTCAGCTCCCCAACATACTAACTCCGTACAGGCAGGGTTACACAAGCAGGGTTAGCATTGGTTGAAGACAAGTGCACCATCGACAGTGCAGTACGCTTAGTACACAACGTCACCATGCCCCCCACGCGGGCAATGTAGATGAAGTGTCTTGCCCAAGGACACAACGTGGTTGTCGCAGCTGGGATTCGAACCGAGGACCTCTTGGCTTGCAGCCTGTACCTCTACCTACTGAGCCACCGCACTCCTGTGTAGCGTAAGATGAAGAGAATAATGTTCAATTTTTGACACTCTCATCTGGATATCATACCAAGTCATCCAACCAAGTTACAATGAAATTCCTTCATAAAAATTACCCCTAGACAGTGCTAAAGGAATGTAGGTCACATGCCCAAGCGGCAGTAAAGGCTGACCGACCGTGACCAAAATAGGATAGCCTCATCTGGACACCATACCGAGTCATCCTACCAAGTTACAATGAAATCACTTCATAAATATGAACTGTAGACTGTGCTAAATGAATCTAAGTCACATGCCCATGCAGCCACCAATCACAATTGACCAATAACGACCTAACTAGAACATTCTCATCTAAACATTATACCCAGTCATCCTACCAATTTACATTGAAATCCCTTCATAAATGAAACCTGTGGACTGTGCTAAAGGAATCTGGGTAACGTGCCCTGGCAGACATCACAGTTGACCGAATGTGACCAAAATAGGACGTTCTCATCTAGACATTATACAGAGTCATCCTACTGAGTTATAAGGAAATCCCTTCATAAATATGACTTGTAGACTGTGCTAAAGGTTTTTGGGTTTTGGGCCTGCACAGCCGTCACGGTTGACTGATCACGACCAAAATGGGATGTTCACATCTAGACATGATCTTGAACATGCACATGAAATTTTGTGATGATCGGACAAGAACTACGGGGTGTAGCCTGTGCTAAAGAAAATGTGACAAGACTCACAGACTTCAACATGTGTAATGGCAAAAGTTTATCTTGACTAAGCTGAAAGTGAGAAATTTCAAAAGTTCCCAACTTTATAGGACCTTGTTTCCAAGGGTACCCAATGTTTTAAACTGTACTATTTTGATATTTATTTATTTATTTATTTATTCATTGGTGTTTAAGGTCACATATTTCTGCACAATGGCTAACCATGACCGTGACAGTTTTACGGGTGGAGGAAGCCAGAGTACCCGGAGAGAACCACCGAGCAACGGCGAGCAACTGTCAGCTCCCCAACATACTGATTCCACACAAGCAGGGTTAGCATTGGTTGAAGACAGGTGCACCATCGACGTGCAGTACGCCTTAGCACACAGCGTCACCGTTACGTGGGCAATGGGGGTGAAGTGTCTTGCCCAAGGACACAACGCGGTTGCCGCAGGTGGGATTCGAACCGAGGTCCTCTCGGCTTGCAGCCAGCACCTCTACCAACTGAGCCACCGCACCCCCCACTATTTTGATAATAACCAATAATTACATAGAGGAATGCCTTCCATGTAGGTTTCATAAGCATCAAAGTGTCAGGACCACCAAATTGGGGTTGAAGTCCCTAAAAGTGAATTCTGTCCCTTATTTCAAAAAATCAGTTAGCACCATGAGATGCCCCACCTAAAATTACCTAAAATTACCCTAGAATACATATCATAGAGCAAATGAAGCCCATTTCCCTAAGGAGCCCAGGTCTGAGACCGACTAATACCAAGACTTTAAATTTTTACTTATTTTGATTTATGTTTATTTATTTGCACATTTTCAACAAAGCTTCATTAAAATACAGTCTCTGCTCTACAGAAACTAATTGAAATAGTAAGAGGATAATATTTATTGTTAAAAAAAATTGCATAAATATGGCCGAACACAAATGTATTTCATGTTTCATTATTTAATTTATAAGCTGGTAAAGTGCTGCAAGTCCAAATTGTTTTTGTTCTTCTTCTTAAGTGCAAGTACTGCAGCCTAAAAACTTCAGATTCTGTGGATGTGCTTCATATTACCTGTTAACCGTTTACCTAACATGAAAAGCAGATGACACTTGCAAACAAAATTATTGAATAACTAATTTTTTCACTTTTTGCATCAAAAACATAGCTTCTGACCCCAACAAGCTTGTTCAAATGAGGGGTCATAAGCTATGTTTTTGACGCAAAATAAAAATGAAAAAATAATGAAAATTGCATGGCAATTTTTGTGAATAGCGCTGGCCGGTTTTGGCCTTTATGTTGGGTAAAGGGTTAAGTGAAATTATTTAGCCTGTATGGACTTGCCTTTTTATAACACCAAATGTACTTTTGGCCTTATACACTGTTTTCAAATTTTACTGAACAAGACTGCACAAGTTGTGCTATTCTCCCCAACACCGTGAGCAAAAGTTAAGTCCAGCATGTTAAATTTTTTAACAAACTTTTGGATGATATCCTTCAGCATCTAAAATGTAAATATTCAGTATGTAATGGTAAAGATAAACACAAAATTTAATTTCAATTCATCAACTATTGGAGAAGTTATTGCAATAATATGATTTAGCCAGACATGGATGGATGCATGTAATCCTGTAATCTTGGAGAGTGGGGGATATAATTACCTGACAGAACCAGAAATCAAAAACCAATACATTAACAAACAGAGACAGAGACTGAAATGAATCAATATAGAAATTGAACAGCCCAACCAAGAGATTTCTAGTCAAGTCTTGGCTGCCTGTGTAGACAGCCAATTCTTGACAAGAAACCACAGTTCACGTGATTGAACTTATGTCTAGAAGCTTTCCTGCATGAAAGGGAACTTATTCAGAGGACCTGTTCAGAGGACCAAAACCTGGTCAAAGTCTGAATTAGGCCCTCAGGGTTAAGTCTGAAATTAATGCTAAGCTGAAACGATTGCTAACATTGTAACAGTTAATTTACATTAAAGTTTCCAAGTTGACAGATACTTTATTTCTGCACATTTCAATTAAATTAAATGCAAATTTATTCACATTAAATACCAATATTGTTCTTTATCCAGATTTTCTGTTTTCACGAACTTTATACAACAATTGTAATCAATTCAACAGAACCTATAAAATGAGAATTCTGCATCTGATTTTACATAAGCAGATGTTATTGGTTTAACCCCTCGAGAACAATGAACTTTCTAGGGATCTGAACTCTGATTTTACATGATGAATTTACGTAAATTTAAACGATTTTCAATGAATAAAATATGAGAAAATCCATGCATTTGATGACAGCTGTTTCAGCTGAAATATCATTTTGCATATTCTTAGAGAGGAGGTTTTGATCTTACCAGTAACTTCAGTCATAAATTGTGGTCTTCAATAAGACTTAACCACATTCACTCTAAAAGGAATGGGTACTGTAATGGTTAATACAGTGCATGGGTTGTGTTTAATTCTTACTTGCATCATCTGCATCTCTAGGAAAGACACACTATCCCAATGGCCCAAATGGGAGTGTGGTAGCAGTGTGCTGATGTAAGCCACCTATGTTAGCCCTGCTTTTGCCAGGCAAGTAAATTGGAGTGTGATAGTTACTTGTAAGTGTTTGGTGGTTCTTGCCAGATGCTCCAGCTTTATCCACTAATGAAACTATCTGACAAGACCTTGGATATCCAGGTGTTATTAAACCCCAGAAAACAACCAACCAAATGGGAACACCATGGTGTTATAAGTGTGTCCACGATCAAGAGGACTGGGCTTAGTCCCATCTTTGTACCATTACCTAGCTGAGTGCTGGAAGACCATATTTGGGATTTATTCTGAAAAGCAGGTATCACAACTTAATGGGTTCATATTCTGTGAATATGCCTCTTATTATCTTTGAAGTGAATTATTTAGTCTGTATGGATTTGCCATGGATTTGCCATGTAATAGTTTATGAGAGAGAGACAGCCTTAACTGGTAAAGTGCTGGAAGCCCATATTTGGGCTTTATTGTAAAGGGCAGGTACTGTTACATAAAAGCTTCATATTTTGTGAGCATGCTTCATATTATCTTAAAAGTGAAATTATTGAGTCTGTGTGGATTTTCCTTGTTACAATTTATGGGAGAGTGCCCTTTGGCACTCTCCCATAAATTGTAACAAGGCAAAGATATGTGAACAAATTCTGATGACCAAAAATAACTTAGCACTCTACCAGTTAAAGCAGTCTCTCATAAATTGTAACAAGCCAATGACATGGGAACAAATTTTGAAGATCAAAAATAATTCAGAATTCTATCAGTTAATATGCAGAAAAGTTTTTATGTTGCTTACTACTTGGTAATTCTCTTTTCATATTAGTGTCCTTCATCCACCATAGGGTTTACTGTCATTTTTGGTACATACATACATACATACATGATGACCACAATACAAGTATAAAGTCAAATTTAGCCAACTGTTTGCAATTATGTAGCTCACTTAAGAGGTATCGAACCTAGTCATTAACTGGACCCATCACATCAGTAAAGCAGAACTTTTTTGCTACTGTAAACTAGCCCTGCTCTTTTTCATGAGGTTCTCACAGGGAATGCCATTGATATGAATAGCCCAGTTACTCCAATATTTTGAAGCCAGTGCCATTAAGCTGGCAGAATGTTAAGTGAGTTAAGTGACACACTTTTGGTTGGAAAAGGCCCAAAGAGCCCTTACCAACAGTGTGTGTCACAGAACAGTATTTTACAATCAAAAGACTGAATGTTGGACTCTTTCAAAATAATTTAATTTAAGACATTATATGCAATCTAGCATACTCTTTCGACTTTTCAAGTTGGGGGCATAATAAACATAAGGCAGCCAGTCAGACAGAATATTTTTGTTGGCAAAATCTTGAAAATATACTATTCAAAAAAAGTAGGGATATCCAAACTGATGTTGATATTTTCGGAAAATGGTATTGGATACGTGTAATTGGACACATCAATATGTTACCAAGTTTAGTGTGGATCATGAATGTCACCAGCCCAAGAAAACTTTGTGCAGGTTTTTGTGCACGAGTGCTGCGTTAATGTCTGTGGGGTACGTTTTGAAATTTTCATTTGTACTGGACAGGCTTTTTCGGAGGTCTCATCATTCTTTTCTTGGTACAGTAGAACCCTGTTAATTAACAAGAGTATTCAATTAAGAGGGATTTGTCACTGTACAGTGTTCGAGATATAAACTGAGCATTTATTCTATTATATCATGTTTGACAGAGCTCATGGAGCACTGTCAAACAAGATATAATATATTAAATGCCTGTAATGGATGCACTAAAGCCTAGTATGTCTATAAACAAGAAAAATTGGGTTACTTTCAGGGCATTTCCACGACATATTGCAAGATATTTTATTCAATTAACAGGAGTTTACTCTGTAACCCATATGCATTTAACAGGGCAAATTTGCACTGAAAGTATGGTAAATGGTTTGGTGTTTGGAAATTATATACAATTAACAGGGTTATTCAATTAAGAGATATACAATTAAGTGGGCTTCACTGCATAAACCTGTTCATCAATAGTTTCTGGTCGAAACTTAACTTTTGAGGTATGCGAAGACTGACACGTGATGAACGTTTAAGTGCTGTTGGCATGTTGGAAACTGGCAATAGACAGACTCAAAGTTACACAATCAGTGATTAGCAGGTTGTGGTCATGCTACAGTCAGACAGGCAATGTTGATGAAAGACATTGGTCAGGTCGCTCAAGGGCAACACCTGCTAACCAGAATCATTTCATCCGAACCACAGCATTACATAACCACTATCAAAGTGCCTCAGAAATTGGACAGCAGCTGCACCGAGTGACAGATGTGAGAGTCAGTGGTCAGACTATCTGAAATCGCCTACACAGCTAAATTTGTATGCTCAACGACCTCGAATAATTCCATGTTTGACTGAACATCATATCGCAGCAAGGTGTAATTGGTGTGAAGCACAACAGCTCTGGGACAATCGTTGATGGAGCAACGTCATGTTTTCCGATGAATCAAGGTTCACTCTCGACTTCCACGACATGCAAAACAGAGTGTCGCGGTGGCAGAACGAACGATACCATGACGTAACCGTTAGGCAGCACGATCGTTTTGATGGTGGATCGGTTATGGTGTGGGAAGGCATAACTATGACAAGCAGAACAGCATTACATGTCATCCAAGGGAGTGTCACAGGGCAGTACTACTGTGACAACATGTTAGCAACTCATGTGGTACAATTTGCGCGATGTTACTGCCGGCGATTCATTTTCCAAGATGACAATGCAAAAAAGCACACAGGGCCTGTGTCACTACAGAGTTCTTCCAGGAATAGAACATCACTACACTGCCTTGGCCAGTACTAAGTCCAGACCTTTCACCAATCGAGCATGTCTGGGATATGCTTGGCAGGCGCCTACGACAATGCCAACAGCTCCCTACCAATGTCCAGGAACTCACAGCTGCACTGTAGGAAGAATGGAGTAACATCAGTCAAACTGATATTGGACCTTTGGTGAGGAGTATACCACGTCGGATCAGCACTTGTCTCGCGAACTGAGGAGGATTTACAAGGTATGGAGGTCTTGGGCTGAATGTAGTAAATTCTCTGACTGCGTGGAATGTGTGCTTGTCAGACATCCAAGTATAGCTGAAATCATTGCAATGCCTCAACTGACTTTTTATTGAAAATATAAATGTACCTGTTCATATATCTCACTTTTATCAAATATCACCTACTTTTTTGGAATAGTTTTGAACTGATCAGACCATCTGCTTTCAACATGAAATTAAATGGTTTCAAGTACCGAAGGTGCACAGGGACAGTGTGGAGCAGGCCTCTTTTGACCCTCTCTAAAAGTTTGTTAGTCTTAATTGTACCCATGCCCGGATGCAGCAGTAGTTGGATGGGCTAAACTGTGGGAGTAGAAGGGGAAGTGGCAGCTTTTCTACCTCTTTCCTTTCCTCGCCTTTGACTCCCTTCTCCAGAAAAGCCTCCAGGCATTTCTACGCTTGGTGGATGGACTCTTCTTCCTCTTCTTCTTGCTTTCCTCTGTTGGTCCAGACTCCCTTGGATGAGGACCAGTGTGAGAGGAGGTCCTCTCACTGAAGGTACTACTTCTCCCCGAGGGTGGTGGGGGTGTTTCCATTTCATATTCCCAGGTCAGGTGGATGCTATTGCCTTTCACCTGGAGTGTCCAGGTGAGAGGACAAGAGCGATGCTGAGCTGACATGGTTTTCTTTAATAGTACTGGGATGTCCAAAGTAGCCATTGAGAGTGATCAATCTGTGTCTTCAAATTCTGAAGTCAGTGGCACGAATGAAACAAATCCGGATCACCATTTGCATTTCTTGTTTTCCAGTCATCAGCTGAGATTTAATATTTATGCTTGAGTGGTGTGGGGGTGGGATTGGTAAATCTCATTCGAGGGTGGAAGATATTTTACCCAGACACAATGCTGAGGGGGAGATTTACCCATCCTACCCCACACACATGAGGATGCTTTTTCTTAATGCCTCTGTCTGACTGATTTGTAAATGAACTGAATGTGTAATGTGTATGCCATATTAGTTTCCATTTCTCTGTGGGGGAAAATTTCCCATTGTGCATCAAATTTTCAACTGATAATTCAAGAATGAAAGGCGGTTGTTTTACAGCATTTGATGAGGTATGGATTCGATCAATTTAGCAGTGTTTTAACTAAATGTTGTGAATCATTTTGTTAGTACCTCAACAAGCAGTTTTCAATTAGTTTTCAATTAGTCTTACATTGTTAACCCTCTGCACTCTGATGTCAAAATACCAAATTTTTTAGCATCAACTTTTTCCCACAAGGCAGCTGAGAATTTAATAAATTATATCTCATTTGATAGAGCTCATTGAGATTAAAGAACTAGTTGTCAAATATATTAACCCTTCAGGGATTCTTTTGGTTTTCTTCAGAGGCTAAATATGGGACTCTTTCCCAATGGCATAAGGACATTATTTTTCCAATTTTCAACCCCAAATTCCCCAAGTTTGGTCCCCATTTGGAACAAAAATTTAATTCACATTTGGCATTCTGAACTAGGCGGTCATAAACCCTCAGAAAAACTGATAATTGCCAACCTAAAGAATGTAAAATGTATCTGAATCCAGGGACAAATGATAAGTTCTTCTTTGATAATATTCTTGTTTAACCCTTTACCCAACACAGACGATATCAAAATGTATTATTTTAAATATCATTTTTCAAAATTTTTCAAAAAATTTCAACCCAACCATAGCATGTGACCCCCTCATTGGAACGAGCTTGACGAACATATTACACAGGCGGATATGGCAGATTCGTTGGGTAAAGGGTTATCAGAGACTATAGAGACTGGAGTGAACATGATTTTATGTAACTGTGTGTTTTAAAACTTACTAGATGTAGCATACAATACATGTAGTTGGTTCTATATTAATGTTCTCAGTTCAATTTTAAGGTAATATTTTTTATTCTTTGTATATTTCTGCTCCTGCAAAACAAATTCCTGATTGGAGCAGGCACGGCACAAATTTTCCCAATTGCGTGGTCCCAGATCCTTTCCCAAAGCGGGCAGAAAAATTCCTGCCCTTTACCCAACCCAACCCAAATAACATACAATTGCAAACAAATTATTTGAATAACAAGAAATTTTCATTTTTGTCTCCATAGCTTATAAACCCTCATTGGAATGAGTTTGTTCTGATATGGGAGTCATAAGAAATGTTCTTGAGACCAAAAAAAAATGGCAAAAGTAATAAAATATGGATGACGATTTTTGTGAATAGTGCTGGAAAGTTTTGGCCATTACAAAGGTAATGAGTTAAAACAGATCCATCAAAATACATGACCTGTTCTAATTTGCTTTATTCTATTTGGCAAAAAATATAACCTTAGATTACAAATGAAATGGAAAAAAAAATTGGCAGAAAAGTATAACCAGCGATTAAGAGCATTCAAGTTCAAATATTAACTAAGCAATGCTTAAAGTAGGACTTCATTTGCACACAAGTTTCATTCCCTGCTGATTTCCATTGGCAGCATAATGTTCCTGGTACCTCTCTAAAGAATTAACAAAGATCAAATTAAGTGTAGCTATAAATCTTCATTTCAAATATACACTCATCCCTGAATTTAAGTTTCTGATCACTGACTGTTATCTGTACACCATGTAGCTGGTCCAATGTCTGCATCATCTCAAAAATCCAATGAAAGACAATAGTAAATAAACTATTAACTCTCTCCACAATGAAATATCAAAATTCCAAACTGCAAATTTTTCCCATAATGCTACTAGAAATTGATGACAATGAACTGTTGATAGTGGCTAGTCCTGTGCAGTACATGGAACGGGCAATACATGCAATCCTTTAAGTTTTTTAACTGTAACCCTTTATGGGTAACTCTCCAGCTACATCATCAAAGCATGGCTTTGATGAAGGCATGCCTTAATGTTGTAGTTGGAATATTTTATTAGTCAAGACGAGCCGTCACAGTCACAACAAATCCCTAATTGCTCATCTTCTAGACACCTCTGATTCGATTCGAAGTTCGATTCAATTTTGAATAATAGACATGTGTCTATTCAAGATTTGATTCAAATTGAAAATATGTGATGTGCAGAACCCTAATGGCAACATGAGCAAGTTCAATTGTATGTAATTCACATTTCAATCATGTGTGTAGATTTGATAGAAATCTTGTCTTATCATTTATTGGAAAGCTCTATGCAGAAGAGCTTTTCAAAAATGATAAATTAAAAAATTGGTGAAGCCTACTAAAATTGGGCATTCTATTAATTTATGGCCCTACAAATGCTTGAATTCAATTTGAATTTCGAATCATTTGTCCAATTCAATTTGATTTGTTTTTCGAATACCTGACCGCCGAATACTAAAACAGAATATCCAGATGACGTTCACGGAAGCCTTTCTTTTCATGTGCATCATTATATGTGGTTATTATTTTTCACCAATTACATTATTATCAAGAATAACTGTTTACTTAGAGCTTTCAGGTGGTTATTATTAAAAGTCAGTATCTGGCCATGAATAAAATCATTAGAGGCAACTGAGTAGACTTTACGTCAGAACATATGTGCATATCAGTTGTACAGACATTTCAACAATGAGTGAATTTGGAAGGGCGGGATATGCAAAAGATGTGCCAACTATGAGCTACATGTTCATCACATGTACCAAATAAATGTCTGATTTGATTTGAATTTGCAGTCTGCAAATTTTGACGAGAACGCTAATTTCGTTCGTGTGTGATTATGCAAATTTAAATCTATGGATGACCAGTTAGCCAAATATTGCATTTTAATTGGTAAAGTCTAAGTAACTTAACTGGTGGAGTGCTAAATTTTTTCTCAGCCTCAAGATTTGTTCACACATTTTTGTCTTGTTACAATTTATGGGATAGTACCTATAGGCACTCTCCCATAAATTGTAATAATGCAAATCGATGGAGATGAAGAAATTTTACTTCCAAGATAATACGACGGACATCCACAGAATATGAAGCTTTTAACTTTAGGCACCTGCAGTTCAGAATAAAGCCCAAATATGGGCTTCCAGCACTCTACCAGTTAACCAGCCATCTCTTGTGTCTTGATAGATTATGAATATACGAATACTTGTCAATGATAAAGAAGCAATTTTCCCAAGAATTTTTATGTAGCTGAAAATGTTCGGTTAGCCATCCCCAAACCACATGAACCATCAGCTGGCTAGAGTCATCTTTTAAATTTTGCACACTGATTCAGTTTGAATTCTGACCTTAAACATGCTTGTCGATTAGTATTTGATTTGAAAGGAAAAAGTCCAGTTTGCAGGGCCCTATATTGAATTATAAATGGTGAAAGATGTTTGAAAGAAAGTGGAATGTACATATTAACTTATACCAGAAATTGTTGCGGTCATTATGTCAGGCATTAAATTTTTGTCAAACATGCAAATTGTGCCTGATATTAACTATGAAAGGCTGCTTCAGGCCTGGTTGGGTTGAATGGACTTATTTTTTTAAGTGTTCTGGCACCCAAGAAATAGTTCAGCATTTAGTAAATTTAAAATTCAGTCTCAAAGCACTGGTGTCAACTAATGAAGTTCTTTGATAACTGGAGATATAAGATCTCACAAAAAAAGCTTTTGTTAAATTGATACCAATGCTGAAGATTTTGAATAAGCTTAGAATGAGATCATGACTCCAGGACAGATAAATTTGTTATCTCCCAAAAGTCTAAAAAATCCATTTGTACTTGAAAGAGAAATTGTTACAATGAGCTTTAAATGTTCACATATCTCTAAATACCAATCAGCCTGAAATACAATTTTCATGGTACCCAAAAGACATGAACTGAATTATTGTCAAGCAATTACAATTGACAGGAAACAAATTCAATAAAAAATTTGAAGGAAAATAACCTTTTTGTACTCAAATCATTTGTATGTAATGAACAAAAATATACAACTCAGTTTGCTAAGCACCAAGTATATCCAACTACCTGTTTTACGTTTTAAAACTTGTGGTTGGAAGAGTTACCTTAGGAAGATAGATTCTCTGTATTAACCACACCGGTTTCGACTATGTTAGTCTCTTCAGTGGTTTACAAGAGTTTCATGTAGTTGTCGGCTTCTCCGGCTCTATTTATATGTTTTGGCGGAGGATAAGTGTACCGCTCAAAGTGTTTGTTGTCAAATAATATATCTGCTGATCCTTTTCGGCGGATAATTGTACCAACTGTTTTAGTTGTTAGGCCATTGTTGGCGGATAATTTGTTTGACGGATTTTTTGGCGGACAACTGATGCGCCCCTAATTTTTTAAGTGCAAATTTTACCGAAAAATCGGTTGTTAACGACCCCAAAATTATATGTTTTCTGTTAGAAAATCCCGTGGTGGGAGGGGGGGGGGAGGGAGGGGAGGTGGGGGTTGAAAAACAATATGTTATTGTTCAACAATAAAAATCTGTGTGGTCTCTTTTGACTGTTTAAAGTTGTAATCTTTGTTTTTCTTTGTATTTGCAGGATTCCAGTGGCTTGGATTATCAGAAAATTACTTTTTATAATAAAATAAGAAAGTCATACCTTTTGTTGTTAAATTATTAATACATATCCCATATACATTAATCAATATATTGATCCCAAAAATTGTCCGGGTTGGGATATTCTAAAGTTGAAAAGTTCAGTTCGGTTGGGGATGGCGAATTAAAATCAATGTTGTGGTTGGTTCCTACACTATTGGTGGGTTCGCTCAACGAGCTGTTGTGGTGGGAAGTGGTTGGTTGGTTCTCTGTTCTTTCAATGGTGCTGGCATTCAGATCTGTACTTGTACTGCGGGACATGATTCTGCCATGGTGATCGGGTTCTATTTTTTGTAGTTGATTCCACTTTGTTGGGATGATCACTGTGTGTATCTGGCTCTTGTGTCCGCTTCGGTGAATGTGTTTGTTGAAGTGTGCCAGTCGTTTGAAAGCATACTGGCAAATGGTGCATTGTATGTAACCAGTACCATAATGTTCCACTCTCTTATGTCTACTTAAGTTAGGCAGACTCCTGTATGTGGTGTGACAAATGTTACACTCATGCATCATGACTTTGATGATGTGTCCATATAAACTCATCCAATTTAAATTGTGACGTTGTGGCTTGTACGTAATGGCATTGTGTTGGGTACAAGTCAAACAATGGTAGTGTTACACAGATCGAGAACCTGGGCTGTAAAAAAAAAACCTCAACGTTCTAAACTTAAGCTGAAACAGAAAACTTGAATAAGTAAAATTAAATATGGTTGCCCTAGTCTAGATTGTTGAGGCCCAGAGGTGTTAGGGTTTGTAAAGTGTAAATTCAGTGTTTTTCACGTTCTTTCCTGATGTGTTTGCTCCGGGTGGTCTCTGGGTTACCTTTTACTACCTCTATAATACGGACAGAGAGCTCATTAGCAGTGTGATCTGTGTTGTTGTAATGATTTGCTACCAGTTTGGCAAGTTGTTTCTTGATATCATAAAGGTGTTCTTTGATTCTGACCCTTAGCTTTCTTTTGGTTTCTCCGACATATTGTAAAAGGCATTTTTTGCATGTTAACATATATATGACATTTTGTTGGTGACAAATGGCTCGGCTTTTTAGCGCAAAGCAATTTTTTGTTTGTGTGCTTTTCAAATATTTTTGTGTGTCCATAATCTTACAGATTATGCATGCCTAGTCATTGCAGGGATCTGTTTCATATGTTAATTTTCCGGATGTTATTGGTGGATATACCGTTTTTGCCCTGACAAGTAAACCCTTTAAGTTTTTATTACGTGGGAAAGCCAGAAGTGGTGTGTGTTTCGCAAAATGTTGGCAGTCAATGCTTTCATTTAATAAAAACCAGTATTTCTGAATTGTATTCTTGAATAGGTGTATGCCTGTAGGATGTGTACATCGTTTCAAACGTTATTCTCTTGTTGCTACCAATTGTTTTAGTTTTGTTAATGAGATCTGTCCTCTTGCCATTCTTTGCTTTTTGGTAAGCCTGATCGATGATTTTTTCGGGGTATCCTCTTTCTTCATAATGTTGTTTCATGTTATGGCATTGGTTTTCAAAATCTACTGTGTCCGAGCAGATTTTCTGAATCCTTAAAAATTGCCCATGAAAGCAATGACTGCCAACATTTTGTGAAACACACCACTTCTGGCTTTCCGACGTAATAAAAACTTAAAGGATTTACTTGTCAGGGCAAAAACGGTATATCCACCAATAACACCCGGAACATCCAGAAAATTAACATATGAAGCAGATCCCTGCAACGACCAGGCATGCATAATCTGTAAGATTATGGACACACAAAAATATTTGAAAAGCACACAAACAAAAAATCGCTTTGCGCTAAAAAGCCGAGCCACTTGTCGCCAACAAAATGTCATATATATGTTAACATGCAAAAAATGCCTTTTACAATATGTCGGAGAAACCAAAAGAGAGCTAAGGGTCAGAATCAAAGAACACCTTTATGATATCAAGAAACAACTTGACAAACCGGTAGTAAATCATTACAACAAAACAGATCACACTGCTAATGAGCTCTCTGTCTGTATTATAGAGGTCGTAAAAGGTAACCAAGAGACCACCCGGAGCACACACATCAGGAAACAACATGAAAAACACTGGATTTACACTTTACAAAGCCTAACACTTCTGGGCCTCAACAATCTAGACTAGGGCAACCATATTTAATTTTGTTTTACGTTTTAGTTGAAATATTGTTATGAAAAGTGTATATACTTTTTATTTAATTATATCTTTAATGATTTAAGTACAAAAATTAAGATTTTGTTTGTGTTTGACATTATTTTTTAGCTTTTGAATATTATAACCATGGAAAATGGATATTATTGGTAAAAGAGGAAATTCTTTAAATTTGCCAAAAAGTTGACGGAGCGAACTGGTATGGGTTCAATATCGAGTATGAGACCCATTACTGGTAATTACAGCTTGACAACGCCTTCTCATGCTTCCAATCAGGTTCCTGATGGTCTTTTGTGGGATGTTGTTTCATTCTTGGACCATCATGGAACCAAGCTCCTGGACACTTTTTGGCTTGACTGGACGGGCTGAAATTGCAAGCTGCAACTCACTCCAGACATCTTCGATTGGATTGAGGTCAGGAGATCTTGCTGGCCAGTCCATATGCTCAATCTCCTCCCCCTGTCAGTGCTTCTGGACAGCATAGGCAACATGAGGACGGGAATTATCATCCATCAGAATGAATCTATCACCCACTGCACTTGTATACAATCTGACATGGGCATCCAGAATCTCATCAATATACCGCTGTGCAGTCAATGTACCACGGTCAAGGACACAGAGCTCTGTACGTTCATCCCAGCTGATGCTGCCCCAGACCATTATTGAGCCTCCACCATAGCGGACATGTCCAGCAATGTTGGCTGTATGGAATCACTCTCCTGGACTTCTCCATACCCTAGAATGCCTATCTGTGTGGTCTAGGCAGTACCTTGACTCATCTGTTAAAAGGACAGGTCGCCAATCTTCTCTGGTACATCCAACATGGTCAATGGCCCATTCATATCGTGTCTGGCAGTGGTTCTGGGACAGCGGAATGCGAATACATGGTCTTCTCGATCGGAGACCACCTTCATGCAACCTTGCCCGGACAGTCTGCGTCAAAACATTTACCCCAGATGCATTCTGAAGGTCACTGCGAAGCTGGGTTTACGTTCCAAATGCAAAACCATTTACCATACCATTGGTTCAAAATTGACCTGTTAATTGCATATGGGTTATTGAGCATATTCCTATTATTGAATAAAACATTTTGTGATCTATCAAAAATTACTTTTCAAAATTCACCTGTTAACTGCATATGGGTTAAAGTGTATATTCCTATTACTGAATAAAACATTTTGTGATCTATCAAAAATTACTTTGACAGCCACTGAATACCTCACATTTATAAGTCTCTTTGAGTCAAGAAAAATATTTTGAACGTTTTTTCTTTAAAATGTGATGACAAGAAAAGGGGAAGGGCAGACAGATGGATGGAACCCATTCCTACATCCCTCTCCCAGAACGTGGCATTGGATAAAAAGAGAGACCATGTAAATTATGAGATAATTTATTTATTTAAATCATCATGGGACCCGATTCAAGCACTAAAGGCCTATTTGTGACTTTTGCAAGCCTCATGGTTTCAAAACAGGTTCCCCAAATTTCTGTTGTAAGAATGTGCTGCAGACAGTGGAAGCATTACAATGGCAGTGATTTCTACTCACATTCTGGCTGCCTCTACAGCCAGCCGGTGATTGTTAACTGTCAATACCGTAAAAAGTTAAACAAGAGCAATGGAAGGGAGGCGGGGTGGTCATATTCTCCCTCCATCAATACCATGGACAGCACCTGCTGCTTCCAAAAATTACATCTATCAGAAACTATCTACACTAATATGAAACAAGTCATACCATGCCTGAAATATAAGCATCAGGCCTTCAAATACGGCACAAACGATCGTTTCGTTCGTGCAAAGGTTATGCAAATTTTCTGGGCATAACCCTTTTTTCCGTTCGTGCAAAAAACTAAAGGCCTCGCTGATGATCTGCCCTATCTTGAGAACATTAGTTGGTGAATACGATCTAATTTCGTACTAAATTATAATGACGACATCAAACGGCAAATGTGCATGTCGCCGCAATCAGCTATCCCGGTACTGACAGGAGTATCACACCTATAATGACATTTACTCATTTGATTTGAGTGTTACTAATTTTATTACTACCCGCGATTCCTAGTGTATTCTGAGCCACAGTATTCAAGAAATGATTGGTTATATATCCCCGACTAATTGGCAATGTGCCCCCCCCCCCCCCCATTACACACACTCGCGTACCACTCGCATAAACGCAGAGCGAGCCAAATCAAGTAGCGCATTTAAAAAACAATGATGAGTTTTAACAGTCTGAACTGAATTTTGAAACTGCCCAAAAGAGAGCGAGTCAATTTATTTGTTCTCAAATATGCTAGAATAATAACACAGCACAAAATGAGTATTTCCCAGCTTTTTGCCCAAAGGAAAAACTCTAAGAACGTGGTCGGCAGTACTCTGTGCCCCGAGTCGGAGTTTGAACAAGAGGAAATTGAACCACGTTTTATCAGTCCTTATCCACGACTTAGAACAGCAATCTGTATCTCCATCCTTTCGGTTCTCACCGGTAATCACAGCAGCTGATTGGAAGATGAAAACCACGTGCTGTCTGTGCATAATTAATCAGCCCTGGGCAAACTGATGCCTTTGCAGAAAGAAGACTTTCTTATCATATTGGAAATTTTCGAAACAATTATTTTATTCTATCATTATCTGTGATATATATCTCTGCTATTAAAACTTTTCTGTATTCATTAATCAACAAATTTAACTTTGCCTTCGAAACTGATTTTATAATTTAAGCGTCATTCTCACGACCACACTGATACTTTAAGAGTGAAGACAAATTTTGTCTTGGGAAACTCCAAGCATGTGTGTCGACACGTGTTTGTGAAATCCCACGTCAATATTTGGCAACACTCACACTGCGCATGTATTTTCGAGACCCCGAAATTCGCGAAGTTTTCGGAAATGACTTTTGTGTGTGTGGTACATTCAATCAAACGCCATTGGGCGTAATCTATTTTGGCATTGACGAGCCTTGATATCATTGTTATAACGAGGTTCAGACCGCCAATAGCTGAATCATGGGGATTATTCATGAATCGCCACTGTCCAGGGGTGATCTTTCAGACAATTTTCCAAGTCAAATTCAAGAGGAAAACCGAGTATGGATGTAAACAATAAGATCACGTGCCAATAGCACCCGACAATTTTGAAACAACCGGGCATGAAAAGTTCGCTTGTGTGTGACAGTGTCGGGCTGTGTCCCCATGATGTCCTGTAGTCGGCACCCTGAAGAAGTTTCATTCAACTTACCTTATGACCTGTGGGGTCGGCGGTCACGGTGAAATGTCAGATGATGCTCTTGAAATATTGTCCACAGTTTAATGTCAGTCCACTATACTATACTATAGTACAGAAAAGGGGGAATATATAACAGTTACGTGAAAATATATTTATTAAACCATTTGTCAAAATTATATTTCAACAGGGGTAGACTTTTTTTATTCACGGTGTTTAGTAAAGTGATACATATACATAATAAACAAACGGTACAGAAGGTATACATAAGTGACAGTGGTCTTTAGACGTGTTTCAGTGTTACATAACTCACAATTCTGAAAAATTGGAAAACGGGTTATGCAAATGAAAAAAAGGTTAAGCAAACTTTTTCCGCATAACCTTTTTTGGGGTTATGCAAATTTTTCTTATTTGAAGGCCTGAGCATGGCCCACTTTCAGAATATTTGGCTCTGCCTGCTTCATTGAGTAATAAAATACAAAAAGGAGTTTCAGAAATGGGTGTCTCCAAATGTGATCTCCAGAATTTTTAAAAATTACAGTCAATGAAATATGGTTGACCCCAGGGTCCTTGACACATATTTTGAGACACAGATAAGATTCGACTTATTTGGTGTTGGTCCCAAGTTGATATGAACATACTGAGGGAGAGAAGAGGTTTCTCAAAAGTAATTTCCAGAATTTAGAAAAAATGTTCTCAATGCCCAAGTGGTGAATTTTGACCTCTCAACCCTACCCACAATTTATTACCTATTTGGTATTGTCCCAAGTTGATATATATTGTACATGAGATTATTATTATCCCTGATGGGGGTGGGTGTGAGATGGGGAAATCTCACCCGAGGGCAAGATATTTGGGCCAGACACGAGGCTTGCAAAGTGTCTGGGCCAAATATCTTGTCCTGAGGATGAGATTTCCCCATCTCACACCCACCCCCATCAGGTATAATTTTTCTCCCCCCACCAAAACACACTGATGTCATCAAAAGTAATTCAGGGGCATGTGCAGTTATATCGAACAATTTTCTTGTCCATTTCTAAAAAAAAAACTCATTTGCTTATCGGAAAGAGCGCACAAAAGTTCTGTATATACCACAGGTATATACCACGAAATTAAATCCCAACGACGGCAAGACAGGGGTTAAAGATTTGTAGCGAAATGAACATTGACACATTCCTATGATGTCATATTATGAATTCTGTAATGTATTCGCATAATTTTTCTACGGGAATTTCGTGCAACTCGCTCCACTCATAATGGCATTCATCCAAAAATTCATATAAAAGAGTCAAGTGTCCTTTGGTTTTGCGGTCTGTGTTTTCATTTCTATTTTTGTCGACAAACGTTTGTCTGCTAATATTTCCGACAAGTGATACCATTTTGTTTGTTTACAGAAGAACGTGCGATGATTGAATAGACCTGTGATCATTAAATCTGCTAATAAGCCGATATAGGTTGTCACGTGGGTGGGTTGAGATAGCTTTCACGTGGGTGGGTGAGACAGGCATATCTCTCCCAGCTGTCTCACACGACTTTAAAATGTCTCAATACCTTAGTGGTGGGAGAAATAAACATGCCCGCTTTTCAGCATAGCTGCATTCATAGCAGTGCCCATTGAGCTCCAGTTTTGAAATCGCAATATCTAGTGTCTCCATGGAATGCTGGCATTTTTCAAAGGTAACTAATATGTGAAAAAGCAAATGTTTTCAATGTGTGAGACAGGCTGTTTCCCCAAAATTCAAGATGGCATACATTTCTGACATTTTGAACAAAAACACAGGCACATTTGCATATTAACTCTGCAAACCGCTCCTTGCAAACTTTATCAACATGGTCGATATAAAAGTTATTCAATATTTTCTTCTTCATCCAATAAAAATTATTCCCATCGAGAAAAAAAAAAACAATAACCATGAAGGAAATAACAGATTTTTTTATAGAACCCCAAGTGTGGAAAGAGCAAGTAACTCTGAAACTAAACATGCAATTGCATGGCTGAAGTACAAATGCTAGACAAATACATTTTTATAATCTTATTTATTTATTTATTAGTGTTTTAAGGTCACATATTTATGCACAATGGCTAATCATGACCGTGACAGTTTTACGGGTGGAGGAAGCCGGAGTACCCGGCGAGAACCACCAAGCAACGGCGAGCAACTGTCAGCTTCCCAACATACTAACTCCACACAAGCAGGGTTAGCACTGGTTGAAGACAAGTGCACCATTGATGTGCAGTACGCCTTAGTACACAATGCCACCGTGCCCCCACGCGGGATTTTCAAAGAGTATTTCTCAAATGTCACCAAATAAAAGACCAAATATGACCCAGTGGACTTGATTTAAACAAACTTGAATCTGAACCCTGTATGGAAGCGGAAGACTAAATACCAAAAGATTCTCACCTGTGAATCACAAGAGTATTCCTCATATTGGACCAAGTTAATATTAGGGCTTCCAAATATGTACAAGAGGACCTGATTTGAACAAACTTGAATCTACCCCTTCCTCTTCCCCAAAGAATGCTGTATAATAATAAAAAAAAAAAAAAAAAATTAAACTGGGGAATCTGAGAAGATATTCAAACAATATTCTTCACATTTTAATAAGTTAAAATTCGGGATCCAACAGAGAGCCCAAATATGAAGCCAGGGACTTGATTTGAATAAACTTGAATCTCTCTTCAGCTTGACATCTTCACATTTTAATAAGTTAAAATTCGGGATCCAACAGAGAGCCCAAATATGAAGCCAGGGACTTGATTTGAATAAACTTGAATCTCTCTTCAGCTTGACATAAGGATGCTGACTACTAAATATTAGAAAATTCTCACTGGTGGATCAGAATAAGATTTTCAAAGAATCTTCCCTTATATTACACCAAGTTAAAATTTGGGCTCTAATAAGGAAAGATGATATGTTTTTAATATAACTGTGCATAGCATGTCAACAGCCTACAATATTGCCCCTCAAATATGAACCCAGGGACTTGATTTGAAACAAACTTGAATATGCCCCACATAAAGATGTTTGTTTCCAAACATCAAAAGATTCTAACAGGCAGATCAGAAGAAGATTTTCAAACAATATTCCTCATACAGCACTAACTTAAAATTTGTGCTCCCACAAGGAGCCCAATAATAAACCCAGGGACTTAATTATTAAACTTGAATCTGATCCACAAAGGTATGTTGTATAACAAATGTCAAATAATTCTGACAAGTGCTTCCGGAGAAGATTTTTCTAAAAAAATTTTTTTTAAATAAGCTGACTTAGGAGACCTGATGGTAGAAGAGTTCAGGAGACATTTGCTAGGATTTTGAAAATATCTCGACGATATGAAAATGTTTAGAATCCTCCCGATTCAAAGCAAATCGTTGGGACAATTTCAAATCAAACTGTTTTTCGAAGCTTAGCAGGGCTCTATGTTAAACCAAAACAGTGAGGGAGGGAGAACGCAGGGAGGTGGGTTGGCGAGTTGGCAATACTTGCACAGAGCCATGGGACACCTACTGACTCAACAATCAATATGTATTCTCAGGGTATCTCTCACCGAGAAAGCTCTTAAAATATTCACAATTAAACACAACTCACCCGACTCTTAAAAACTGAGGACTGAGTAATGAAGGGGAGGGAGGGGTAAATAAACCCAATCCACCTTCTACAAACAAAAAACTGAGTCAGAAGGGGTAGCACCGTCTTGTTAATAGGAATTGGAGGCCTTCCCCCGAGAAAAATCCAAACAGTTAAACACAAGAAAATCTTCTATCAACAGACGAATAGCTGAGTGGAGAGAGATGGGGTACAGGGGATAATTAATTAAATATAGGCCTGGTGATGCTCAACAAATGAAGGACTGATCGGGGGAAGGGTATGGAAGATATCTACTGTCTGTTGGTGGGGTTTGGAGACGCCTCCCTGAGAATATTTTACAAGAAATATAAATTTTATAGTAAATTTCCTTTCTTATTATACCTAGCGCAATTGTTTACTGCAGGCTTGCACTACAGTGGAAGGCCCTAACTCGGATAAAATACTCTCTGTTTTAATCTTTCCAAAGAGATGTGGGAAAGAAAAGTGGTGTAAAAAACACCACAAAAAAATAAGCCAAGACTGGGCCGAACGCCATCGGCGCACACCCAGTATTGGACGCTCTTCCCTTAGTACAAATCCACGACTTCTGTTAACCAATGCGCAGGGCAGTCATCAATCATCATTCTTCTGAGTCCGCCAACATAGGAGTTATGTGATCAGCGGGAGGAAGGATTCTTACCCGAAGAAGAAGAGACGGCCTCCTTGTAAACAATTGCGGTAGGTATAATAAGAAAGGAAATTTACTATAAAATTTATATTTTTTATCAACCTTCCTTACAATTGTTTACTACAGGCTGAATAGACAATAGGATGGAGGGAATCACATAACCAACCCACACATAACTCAACTGCACTGGAACCATTGCTGGAGACCCCCAGAAACAAACATATATCAGAAACTCTGCAATCGGTGTGATCGAAGGAGTGACAGAAGCAACAGAGTGATCGCACACCATCGACAGAAGAACCTTCTACATAGCCACAGAGACTAAACCAGTGGAGTGAGTGCCTCCTTCAAGAAGAAAAGCAACTCCACTGCTCGTCTCTAAAAACCACTACAGAGGATACAGGACCCGATAAAAGACATGCGCGAAGGCACAATGAAGTCGGGTCGACCTGAAACCTCCTCGGGTGACTTTGGCAAAGAAAGTTGTGACGTAGAGGGAGACATGCCGGAACTGCCGCTAACAGAGAGCGGAGCAGATTGATCCACACCCACCGAGGCGACAGGGGTGTGATCGAAAGGATTCGACAACTGCAGGTTCATATCTGGGCTAGAACCTGAGGCAGAAATGGAACCGGCCGGAAGGCGTAGCTGACAAGACCGTCCCAAAGGAGGGCCAGAGCGACCACAGTGAAAGCCAGAGCATCTGGACACGGGGACACAAAAGTGTCCACCTGATGGTTTCAACGAGTCGCAAAGAGATCGATGTGGGGACGACCCCAGAGATCGCAAAGAGACGGAACACCGCCATGTGGAGCATCCATTCGGTAGACAAAAACCTGCCCCGCCAGGACAGGGAGTCAGCTAGGACGCTCAGACGATCAGGAATGTGACGAACCACCACTCCGGCGTTGACATCCTGAGCGAGCAGTAGAAGATCCCGAACCAAATCGTACATGGGAACAGTGCGATCCGCCCTGGTTCAACCACCGTAGAATTGTCAGACCACAGAAGGACCTGACAATTCGAAAAGCGGAGGATCCACTGTCGGAAACACAGACGAGCAAGAAGCTCCTTCTGGTTGACATGAAGAGCTGCTAGATCCTGGTCCCATGACCCGTGAAGGAAAAGACCTAGAGGATCCAACATCACACCCCATCCGAGATCGCTGGCGATTACCATCAGAACACGATCGGACGTGGGGAAGTCCAACAGGACTCCCTGCATAATCCATTGAACATCTGTCAGGGGAGGAAGTGACGAGGAAGAGACTCCGGTAACAGAAGCACCAGAACAAGAGGATCGACATTCGGCCTCCAACAGCTGAGCAAAAAGTGTTGGAGAGGTCAGACATGCAGTTGACCTAGAGGAATGAGATCCGTCACAGAAACGCAGAGACCAGCAATCGGGGAAGACTCCAAGCTGATGAAGTCCATCCCAGATTACAAGACGGAGAAGGGACCAGATCCGACTTCTCTCTGTTGACTCAGAACCCTAGTGACGTGAGTAGGCTCAACAGTGTGACGACATCAGACTCCAGAAAAGCAGCATTGGATTGCCTCTGGAGGATATCAACTGTGTGCGATGTAAGACTAACACATGCGACATCAGACAGGTGAAGGCCCAAGGATCCAGGCCAAAGAAATGGCCTTGAACTGGAAAACATCCTGGGGAATGGAGCGGCGAACTGATCTGAAAGCCTCCATGCTGAACTGAGGAGCAATGATAGACTGCATCAGAATACTCAGATCGCTTTTAGTCGGCCGTCCTTCTTCGGCACCAAGAACATGTGGGAACAAAATCCCGCTGAAAGAAAGTTCTTCATGACCTCGATTGTCCCCTTTGACAGGAGATCGCCTATCTCCGAGGTCAAAAGTTCCCAACGTGTAACATAGAAAGAGACTCATGTTGGAAGAGGCACTCTCTACGTAGTGGAGTGCCTCAACCTGGGACAAAATCAAGGTGACTACTGTCAATGCCTACCCCACCCTGTGAGTGAGTAGAAGTGGCGGTAGGAGGATCAGCCCTTAGCTTCGCAGAGGAAGTACTTGTTAGGCTTTGGACGGCGCCTCCAACAGAAGGCCGATCAAGCTGACTAAGCAGCAGCAGATCAATGGAATGACAAATAACTGTGGAGCCATCCCAGACCGTCGCCACGGAACCATGGAATAGTCGCAGACCTGCCGAAGGAGGCAGATCGAAGAGCAGCGCACTGCCCCTCAAGAAGGAGACGTCTTGTGTCCAGCACAGCGTACCTGCGAACTAATTGCAAGCTAGCCGCGTAACAGGCATGTGTGTGAGAAAATGCATGAGTGCCTTGAACAGCACACACAAAACAAAAACCTGTTTGCCGTCAAACTCATCTGGGAGCAGATAAGCAGCAAAGCAGAGACGATGTGATTGAAGAGAGAACGCATTCCAGCATCCCTCTCGATAAGCCCAACCTGGACTCCAGAGTCTCCATATGACTGAGGAGTTGGAGTCCCAATCCAAGACCGTCACCAGAGGCAAAAAGTGCCAACCTTGATGAAGAACGACATCTCCATAGCCTTGGAACTCAGCTTAGAGTCCAAACCGGTACATGCTTAAACCACCTGTACCGACAGGCACGGTCGAAGGCACCCAGAAGCATGTTGCTCCACAGGCTGTAGGCAGGCGACCGATGATCGCAGCTGGGCTGACACTGTCGGCTGATTTGACAGTTTGAGACCTGGAAGGAACCCAAACACAAAGTCAAGAGCTGCCCCCAAGTCAGAAGACTGTTGGCTCTCGACGTCAGGAATGTCAGACTCATCCCACGACTCGGAAGACACATAGCCCATCATGGGCAAACCAGCCAATGCCTCCCATGGTGTGGGCACACCAGGGGATCAGAAAGCGACCTGTTTCCAATCCCGGGAGGCAGTGCCACAGGGGGCACCCGGAAACCAATCGTAGCCTCGCTGGAAGCAACGGAAAAGGCTCTTGGACAGAACCTAAGTGAGAAAGGAGACGGCCTCCCTAAGCTCAGACTGTTGGAATGGAACGACGTGGGAACGAACCAACAAAGTGGCTTCACTCCTGACCCATTTACCAGCGAAGGGTCACGATCCTCAAATACACCTGACGCAGGGCGACGGGCTGCAGCCGAAAACATCTGGAGGCAGATGTGTAGTGAGGCAGATGTGTAGTGGGGTAGCACATACCCCGAGCATCAACAGAGCGGAAACTCAAGAGAGTCGCCACGGACCTCAGCGGGACAGAAAGTCCAGGCTGCACAAAAGGCATTGGTCACACAAAACTGGCCATGGGACCAGAGTGCGTGGACGGAAACGGCACGGAGCTCATGGTGACCCCACCATGAACATCCAATCCAATGAGAAAAACTGAGGTACTCGACGGCTGAGAGACCACAGTAGAGGGTTCGGCCGGCAGCCCCTTCCAACTTCGCCAAGTTGAAGTCAGGGAAGGCGGAGGCCAATGTCCCACCTACGTATACACTACCAGACATCTCTGCAGACCCCTGCAGGGATAAAACTGCTGTGCTCAATGGCTGAGAGGACACAGCAAGGGGGTTCGGTCAGCAGCCACTTCCAACTTCGCCGAGTTGAAGTCAGGGAAGGCTGAGGCCGATACCCCACGTCTACACTACCAGACACCACTGCAGACCCCTGCAGGGATAAGCAGAGGCCGGCTAAAACAGTGACCAATGACGTTGTAGACGGAACAGCAGTAGTAGTAGATATGACGGGAGCTGTTGGAACTGGCGGAAAAGGGGAGAGAGCCACCTAGCTCGGCCTCCAAAGGAGGAGTCACAATCCTAGTGACAGCCTCAGATGTCAACTGGAGAGGGCACATGGTCCCGGAACCAGGCATCTCTTCACCAGAAATCTAACAGCTCCCGCAGTATCCACCACGGTAAAAAAAACAAAACTGCACATCCCCCACGGATGGGGAATAACTCTCACCAGACGTGGTCATGTCGGGAGGCCCCCAAAATGACAGCATTCCCCACCCCCTGCGGGTGCGGGAGGAGCTGCACATCCCCCATGGAGGGGGGTGTAACTCTCACCAGGCTTGGTCATGTTGGGATGCCCCAAAACGACAGCGTTCCCAACCCCCATGGGTGGGGGAGGAGCTGAACATCCCCCACGGAGGGGGTATAACTCACATCACATCAGAGGCCCCAACAGCGTCCCCACGGGTGCGGGAGGAACAGCCACGAGAATGCACCAAATGCGAGGGCAAAAGGAATTGCCCTAAAGGAACCGAACTGGAAATAACAGAGGTGAGGGCAGTAGAAAAAAAAGGTGAACTCAATAAATACATAAAGTAGAACACCCCCAACTACGAGAGAAGGTGGCAGAAAAAAAATAACCGGTGGGTACACGACAGAACCCAGACGGCTGACAGGGACCTAAAAAAACAGAAATTCAGCCCTCAACAGAGTGAAGAAATCCTGTCCATACAGTCCCTCACTGACACCTAACTCCAATAATAATAATAAAATTTATCAACCGAAAAATTTTATTTCCGAACCGCGTTGACACGATGTCGAAAAAACATTCACGAAAACGGAATATATAAATAAAATTCAATGAGAATATGGATGGAAATATTAACGAGAATATATAAAACCCAGTCCTGTTATTATACGATCTTCAGATCCATAATTCCAGTCACAGGAAAACCATTATTGACGAGTTGAAATATCACTGTTTCGTAAAGCAAATGGCGGAGACACATCCTACACGTGTCTCTGATAAAAAAAAAGAATGATTGATGACTGCCCTGCACATTGGTTAACGGAAGTCGTGGATTTGTACTAAGGGAAGAGCGTCCCATACTGGGAGTGCGCCGATGGCGCTCAGCCCAGTTTTGGCTTATTTTTTCGTGGTGTTTTTTACACCACTTTTCTTTCCCACATCTCTTGGGAAAGATTAAAATAGAGAGTATTTTATCTGAGTTAGGGTCTTCCACTGCACTGCAAGCCTGTAGTAAACAATTGTAAGGTAGGTTGATAAGAAATCAATGCTCAGGGAACAAATGAGCAACCTTCATAGCACATACAGGCTTCACACCATACTGAGGCACTCTGTTATGTGAAACCTGCTTTGGGCTACATTTTAGAGAAGAAGTGAAAAGATTTGGCAAGATTTGTTTCCCACTGATGGAGGTTCATTCCCAGATGCCCTCCCCAGATAATATTCCTAACAGCTGGGAGGGTAATTGAACATGACCCAAGCAAATGAACACGATTCACTCGAGTCTCAACAAACGAAGAGCAGAGTGCGGGAGGTTATGGAAGGGGTGTATCTACCTCCCTTTGGTGGGCTTCCATGAGAAAATTGTTCAAAACAAGCACCCTAATTTGCACTGGACCTGTATTTTATGTTGATACACATACATACCAAATTTCAATTGATTTGGCTGACTATAACAAAAGTTATCATCGGGAAACCAGTTTTTTTCGGGGGACAACAAGAGAAAGTTTCATCTCAGGATGACACAAAGATACCCATTCAACCACCGTTGCTGTACCCCAGGCCACAAATCTGCAAATGGCAACAACAGTGCATGGATGTTCTAATCATGGTTGCTCAGTTTACAAAATATCAAATGAAAAAGATTAAAATTTTGAAACTAGTTATAGATTCAGAGTCATAATAGTCTTGTTCAATAATGCATGTTAAAAGGGGCAATAACTCATGGAATATAAGGTACAGTAACATATGTTAACGGTATTCGCAAGTTCATATCACGGTTATGCATCATATAAAATATCAAATATTTTCAATGAAAAGTGTGAGACTAGTTGCAGTTAAAAGTTTGCGACAGACTTGTTCAAAAAGCTAAGTGAAAAAGGGCAATAAAACTTGAAAAATAAGGTGCAACAGTATGGCATAATGACATGCCCAAAATTCATATCATGTTTATTCATCATACAAAATATCTAAAATATTCAATGGAGAGTGTGAGCCTAGTTGCGGATAAAAGTTTGAGATGGACTTGTTCAATAATCTAAGTGAAAAATTGTGATAACTACTGAAAGGTGAGGTTGCAACATGGCCCAACGATATGCTCAAGTTTATATCATAGTTATTCACCATTGTGGAAAGTGTGAGAGTAGTTGTGGATAAAAGTTTGGGATGGAGAAACATCTGCATCCACGGATGGATGCACGAATGAATGGCTTGATGGATGATTAGATGGAAGATTAGATTCCTGATAAAAACGTACCCCTAGTAGACCCCTCTGAAGACATATATTGGTAAAAAAAAATGTTGGTCATAACTTTTGGTGCCCCCTTACACCCCCACCCCACACACTTTTTTAAACCTGACGATGACCTCCGCCATAAAAAGTACTCCAGTAGACCCATTTTGGACACTCGGGGTGGCCCCATATTCATTTCTATAACGGTCAGACAGACAGACAGACATTCTAAAATATAGTATAATTTATTTATTGGGACTTAACAACACTTTCGGCAGCCAGGATCACCTCATGTTAAACAGTTTTAGGGATGGAGGAAGCCAGAGTACCTGGAGAGAACCACTGAGCAATGGCGAGCAACTGCCAGACTCCCCAACGTGCTAACTCCAGACAAACTGGGTTAGCATTGGTTGATGACAAGTGCACCATCAACATGCAGTATGCCTTAGTAGACAGTACCACTGGGCTTCCACATGGGCAATCAGGATTAATGGCCTTATCTAAGGACACAACACAGTTACCCCTGGCTGTGAAACGAGCCGTGGACCTTTTGATTTGAAGTCATATTCGATAATCAGTGAACCACCACACTCCCAGGTTTATATTCAATTCCAAGAAATTGTACTAGTTTTTATATTAGGCACAAGAGAATTGGTGCCTGTCAAACATGCAAATTGTGCCTGTCACTGAAAATGATGTACTGCCTATGTACAGGCTTGATCTAGAAGACATCAATAACAGATGGAAACACCATCAGCTAAGTAACTCCAATACAGGAAGAGAATAAAAAGCATTTTTAAACTGGAAGAGTTAACTGATATCAAAATCATGTTCCAAAAATGAAGTAAACATTCTTAGTGGTATGTAATTAGTACTGCAACAAGAAATCCTAATCAATCGATGTATGTTTTTGGCAGCACCACAATGTTGTTATTTACCTAATTCCCTGATGCTCCAGGAAGCACCTCTACTCCATGTTTTTTTCTATAAATTAACTATTTAGATGCCAGAGGTTAATTTTAGAATTAATATCAATTTATTAATGATGAGTGGCAGATAAAATTTACTTCATCATTTAACTATTTTCATTTACTGATTGATATTAAAATATCTACTTACAGTACAGTTGCCGTAGACTGGTCATAATCCATGCATGGGCAGTGATGTCCACGCATGCATTTACCTGGTAATAAATATCATCATCAGCAAAATTTTAATTAATGAAGCACTGGGGTTTACCCGGTGCTTCATTAATTAAATTTTTGATGATTATTCCTGAAAGTAGTGCGTGGAATCTAATATCATTGCGTCTGTGGGAATATTGCCTACCCATGGAAAGTGACCAGTCCACGGGAGCTATACTGTACTAATGTTTACGAATGTTTGATGATATTATCATCAGAAATGAAGACTCACTACATTAATAGTTCTATGATTACATCAAGTAGTTCCTCTAATTGCGCCAATATCTTAGTGTTTTCAAGGTGAGTTAAACGCTTACTAACTGGAATATCTAAACTAGAGCAAGAAAGAATATCTGAACATATTTGAGAGTGAAAGGACATCACATTACATCAACAGTAGTCTGCATGCAAATTTCCACAAAAAGTGGGTAAACAAACAGCCGATTATAGCATCAAATTCCGAACAGAATTAGACTGGTGGCCTGAGAGTTTGTATTTCAATATCTTCTATCAACTTTGTCAGTCAGAATAACAAGTCCTCATGAACAAAATATTGATAGTTCCAGGGATCTGCAAATTGCTGATTTTGATCAAAGTGAATATCGAATTGAATTAGTGAAAATAAATCGAATTTTGAATCAAACCTTGAATTGAACCACAGTTAATGGATACGTCATCAAAAGAAAAGTTTTTTCTAAAATAACCCTGGTTATTAAAAGACACACAGTTATGTAGAATGCATTTTTTGCCTCACCACTTCCCACACTATAAATTAAGATATAATCCAGAATACTAGCTATTGTTTGAAACTATTCGATTTGTTGACTTTGTAGCTTTGAAACTGCAGCAATAAACATTTTTAAATGAACCTGGCTGATAGGGCTCATGCCCTACTTTTATCATGTTTTCTTGAAAAAAAAACTTGTTTCAAATCAGATCGACTCCCTTCAGTTGTGAAGCCATTTGTTTTAAAATGCGGAATGACTCAAACAAAACGATAATTCAATGCCGAATGGAGTCGATCCGCTTGTTAATTAAAGCCTGCACTACTTCTGTTTATATAATAATCAGGGGTATTCTTTTAGAAAACTGTTGCTTTTGACAATGTATCCAGTAACTGTGATCGAAGAGAACAATACTCAATATAAAATAATGTGATCATGTTGTGGAACAAATCATTTACTGAAGTTGAACAGCTGAATAATTTTCAAAGTTCAAAACTTTTTATAAATGGTCACTGGTCATAACGCACAATAAGTTGAAATGAACAGTTGTAGCAGTAATAGTTTTTGTAGCAATGCTACAAACACTGTTACTGCTACAAGTCAGTTACGTTTCTACTCAGAACAATACTCAATATAAAATAATGTGATCAATTACAATCTGTAAACATTCACGGGTTATGGCCAAAGTATATTCAAAAATATTTGAATTTCCTACTTTGAATCGAATTGAATCGAATATTGACTTTGAAATCGAATTTTGAATTTTCGCAGACTACATGGATCCTAACTGAAGATGAAGAGAATTTATGCAATGAGTATGAAGCTTTCATTGTTAACCAGAACTTTTCAATCAAGAACTGAGTGTTATTTTCAACACTCTCTCAAATATAAGATTAACTCTCTTCACACCGAAAAAGAAATAACCCAAATCAACAATTTTATTTTGTAAAGTTCAAGTCTTAACTGGTTGAGGATTAGAATATTTTTGGCGATCTAAATTTTCTATGCAAAATTTGTTTTATTACTAATTATTGGAGAGTGCTCTCTGGCACTCTCCAATAATTTATAACAGAACAAACTTATATAAAAAAATATTTTTTGCATGTGACTGAATAGAAAACATGAGCAAAGAAAATGTTGGGTTTTGTACTGGTACCCTCATTTTTTTTAACTGGTTGAGGGTTAGATTATTTTTGGTGGCCTAAATTTGTTATACCAAATTTGTTTTATTACATATTATTGGAGAGTACCTATAATTTGTAATAGAACAAACTTGTATAAACAAAATATTATTTGCATTTGACTGAATAGGAAACAAGATCATGAAATTATAATGTACGCTTTTGCTTTGGTACCCTCATTTTTTTTAAAGCTCTGATAGTGGCTTCTAGCACTCAACCAGTTAAAGCCCTAATAGTGGTGGCTTTGAGCACTCAACCAGTTAATGAGAAAACCTAGGGAGTGCAGTGGCTCAGTGGTAGACTGTTGGACTTCTGTGCTAGAGTTCAATCCCCATCTGGAACGACCCACACTGTGTCCTTGGGAAAGACACTTTATCCCGGTTGCCGATATGGGGGCGTGATGACGCCGTGTACTAAGGCATACTGCACATCGATGGTGCACATGTCTTCAATTCAATCGCTGTAACCCTGCTTGAGAGGAGCTTGAACAAAGTTAGAATGTTGAGGAGCTGACAGTTGCTCATTGATGCTCAGTGGTTCTCTCCGGGTACTCCGGCTTCCTCCACCCGTAAAACTGTCACGATTAGCCATTGTGCATAAGTATGTTAAACACCAATAAATAAATAAATGAGAAAACCTAACTATGTTTTGGAATTATTATTTATTAGTGTTCAAGGTCATTTTCAACATATATAGCTACATCATGACCATAAGCAAGTATGAAGTCAAATTTAGCCAATCGTTTACACTTATGCAGCACACTTTATATGACTTTCACTCCAGGTATTGGTTACCAGGCCAAAACTTCTTTACTATGGTACACAAGCACCAATGCATCTTACCAGGGTTCAGATAGGGATATGTTTTGGATGCATAAAATTTGTAATGGCCGTTTATGTGAATGGTGTATTGCAGATCTGGACAAATTGTGAGGTACAGAGGATTAAAGGCTTCCTACGTAGTATAATATTACACCAATAACATTTCCCAGAAAAAAATCAATTACCACCACTGCATCTTCTACCTTGAGAAAGTATTAAAGAAGTGTTACTTATACACTATTTTACTGACAGGCCAAATTCAATCTGACAGACTCTGCTAATAGAATTTTGTATACTTTCTGAGCAGTAGAAAACAGTTCTCCCTGTAGGTTAATAATCCTTCTTCTATTACAGGCATTATTAAGGAATCTTCATCTAATAGCTGGTTTACTTAATTTTGTGGTATGAACTTCAAGTATTCCATCTTGCACAGTGACCAGCTCTGCCTCATCCTTTCAAGTACTCTCATGGAAAAGAATGAGATAGGATACAAAATACAGTGGAACCCTGTTAACTGAATGGGTCCTTTGTTGGTGAAAAATATTCAATTAAAGCCCCACAATTAAATTTTCGGTTTCTCAGGCCATTTTTTGTAAAATTGCATGTGGGGCGGAGTTTTTTTTTTATTTTACTTTTTATTTTTGTAATTATTTCTTTGCTATCAAAAGTTCATGTTCTTGGTTTGTTTTATCTTTTAACTTCATCCACCCACAAAAGTCTGACATGATATGACTCGAGCTGTTGAAAGTGTCATTAAACCCCAATAAACAAACAAACATCCACAGATGCTCTTCTATTTGGGTGGCCGAGTACCATATTTAACTCTTAACACGCTGAGTATTTTTTAAAATATTTTTATCTAATCTAATCATGGCTACTGTAAAGCAGCAATGACTAAATTTTATGAAAATATTTCTGGAGTTTAACTCAAGAAATCATTGGTCAAAACCTTGACTTAATTTACAGGGTAAATTTAATTAAAAATGTCCAAATTCTACTTTTTCTAGTCCCTAGAGATTTGCTGTTTAGGGCAGCAATATCCCCCAGCAGCATGTGAAGAGTTAACGTGTGTGCATTATGAATCAGTTGTGTCACAAATTTCTCATTAATCAAAAACAAGAGTATGCTAACATGAATTGGCACAACCTCTACATGATCTAAATGCGCATTTAAACTTTTTTTTCCAGAGGCTAGAGTTAACCACACTTTTTGAAGGAAGAAGCCACAATTCAAGGACTTCTCATTTCTGAATGAGTGAGAATGCTGAAATATCAAAATTTCAAGTTGTGAATTTTCCCATAAAGCAACTAGCCATTTTACCAATTCAATCTTGTTTGACAGAGTCTACTGAGCACTGTCAAACAAGAAATTGGTTAAATTCCAAGTTGCATTATGGAAAAAAACTTCTACTTGAAATTTCTGTATTTTGACATCAGTGTGCCAAGGGTTAAAATCAGTAAAGCATAATCATTCAATAACATTCTGGAAGTAGCCCCAGATGTGCTCAAAACTGGAACCATGCCCTCTGGTCATCTGTTTACATTCTGTATGTTACATTTTGAAAAATAACAATAACACATAAAATACAATTTCTGGCAGTACCTTTCTGATGAATTAGGTTGGAGAAAACTGACAGCAAAGGGCACGTGATCAGCTACAGCAATTATGCAAGACATGACAATTTTTTGAGTAGACGTTCAGTCTTATAATGTACTGTTTTAAACAACGTAATTCACAACTTCATAGGTAGCGATATTTGCTTCTCAATTCATTTTGGAATATTTTATCAAGTTCTGAATCAAGTGATCAATAGAATCTTGAAGCCCGTCATCAGTTTATACTGAAATTTATGAAACTCTTCCAGGAAATTAGATCTGCACCTCTCAGTAGTCACAGTCCAGACCAAATTTACTGGGGCATTCACTGTGAACATTTAAGTCATTGGAGATTCTCGGTTTACGTGGAAAGCTTTTTGATTACATCAATCCCCATAATCACTCTGAAATCCTCTCCATCATGAAAGTCCATTATTAACAGAAAAGAACCCTATTAGTCTAAAAAATTGCAGCATTTATTGAACTTTTTATATCGTCTTATACTATACAACTGACTTATCACTGTGCAACTACATAAAACCCATCATAATCAGGAATGAGGAAAATGAATATAATCCTTTTAAGCTCTGAACAGGAAGAAGAACTTCACAAAATCAAGCCACAGAAGTGCCAGCTTTGCATTCAAATGAAAAATAGTTTTAAGGTGAACAAATGCAGATAAATTTAATTAACCCGATGCACACTGATGTCAAAACAATGACATTTCAAGCTGTAAATTTCCCTTGATCAAAACAGCAAAATGTCACATTACAAATTTTCCCAGGTCAAAACACCAAAATTTCAAGCTGCAAATTTGGTCAAAATACAACTAGGAGCTTGTATATATATAATGACACAAGGTACAGGAAGGCTGACTGCTACTCCAGGCCTGCTGTTTTCAAAATTTTGCGTAACCCATTTATCATTCACCTGGTCTGACCTTTGGTAACTTATCGCTTGTTTCCCTGTAATTAATTAAGGTAACCCATTAGCCTAAGTAACCTCAATATATATGTTTCGCAACTATGCCAATATATGAACTGTTGTATCATAACAAAGTTCTTTCTCCTATGGGCAATATTCTGATGAATAAAGATAAATCCTTAGGAACAATAATGAGGCTGTGTTGCAGCAATTCAGATACAAATTAGTTGCAATTATAGCCTAATCTTGGCATGGGCTAGCATTCTGCAGAAGAGTATGGCATCCATAATCACCATTTGTTGCAGTCATGAATTGCTGCCATTTCCTGATTTTTGTATCTAAGCTACATGTTAAGATGATCAACAATTTAAAACTAGAGATACTGTGAGCAAACTCACAAAGTGATACCCCCGCGCCTGAAATGTATAAGTTAGATTATCTCCCCTTGGAAATGTCATAATGGAATTATATTGCTTCATGCACATCTTCATAGGGAGTTCTTCCATTGTGTAAAGTTTCATGAAAATTCTTCAAACGGTTTAGGAGGAGTTGCGCTTACAAGGATGGACAGATGGTATAAGTTAGATTATCTCCCCTTGGAAATGTCAGAATGGAATTATATTGCTTGATGCACATCTTCATATGGAGTTCTTCCATTGTGTAAAGTTTCATGAAAATTCTTCAAACGGCTTAGGAGGAGTTGCGCTTACAAGGATGGACAGACGGTATAAGTTAGATTATCTCCCCTTAGAAATGTCCGAACGGAATTATATTGCTTCATGCACATCTTCATAGGGAGTTCTTCCATTGTGTAAAGTTTCATGAAAATTCTTCAAACGGTTTAGGAGGAGTTGCGCTTGCAAGGATGGACAAACGGTATAAGTTTGATTTTCTCCCCTTGGAAACGTCAGAATGGAATTATATTGCTTCATGCACATCTTCATATGGAGTTCTTCCATTGTGTAAAGGTTCATGAAAAATCTTCATCCAGCTTACAAGGATGGACAGATGGACAGACGGACAGGCGGACGGACGGGCGGACAGGGTGATTCCTATATACCCCCCCCAAACTTTGTTTGCAGGGGGTATAATGATGCATCAACCAATCATCAACACAGGTGTTTGATCTTCCTGAAGTATGGCTGCTCTGTTGGCCAATAATTGGCCAACAGAGCAGCTATACTTCAGGCAGATACAAACACCTGTGCAACTGATGATTGGTTGATGCTCAACATAGTTCCGCCATTCATTTGTACTAGATCATTCAACTTGGCAAAGATCTTGCGTGAACCAGTGACAATTTGGTGCAACCCATTTTTTGTTCACGGGTTTTTCATTTTAGGTAACCTCCACGCGACCCAAAAGGCTGTTCGCCTCAAATCGACAGGCCTGCACGACTTATTAAAGATGGGTAGTATTGGAAATTTGAGTTTGGTATCAGTTTCGGTATTTTCAGGGGTATACATCGGTATCAGTTCGGTATTCATTATCTGACTTCACTGAAATTTGCTGATAGTACTAAAGAGGAATTCACATCAGGAAAAACAGAATAAGTTGTTGTATCAATAATTTCTATCACAACACTGTAAATGACACAGCCATTGAGCTCAACAGTGGTATTCTTTTACGAACTCAAATCACATCTACAGTAATTTTGTGACTTGTTCTAAAAGCACATTGATGTTTGAAGACCTATTTCAGGCTTTTGCAGTCTCAGAGCATGTTCCTTTACCATGTCATCTTTAGGAGGTCCTGCTGACAATAGACAAAACACCTGGGCAGTGATTTCTAATCAGATCGTTAAGGCAGCCAAGACTTTACAAGAAATCACTGCTAAAAAGTTGGACATGTACAAGTTGCAGTCTAGTGAGAATTCAAGACAGTTGCACAGTCTATTTAGGGTTAACAAAACTGAAAAGAAAATCAGTCACTTCTTACATGACAAGAGGCCCCAAACGGCCTTAATCGCTTGCCTGACAAAGTGGTTCAAAGAAGTATTTTGGGTCACATTCAGTTAGTCATGGTTCATCAACACTACAGAGGAATGAAATCATGAATTTATTCGTAACTCTAGTGTCCATGTCAGATGATTATGATCAGTCTTGCGACTGCTTCCAATTCTATCAGCTGTAGACAAACATTGTCAAACTTCCAAGGGCTGTTAGGTCATTGCAGATTGGAAAGCAAATTTTAGGGCAAAACACTTAAGGAATCGATTTGAACCTTGAACCTAACCTGCCCCCTCTTCATAGAGAGCCCAAATATTAAGCCAGGGACTCGAATTGAACTAACTTGAATTTGATACCCCTAAAGATGTTATATACCAAACATGAAAGGATTCTGACTGGTGGATCTGAAGAAGAAATTTCCTTATATTGCACTAAGTTAAACCTCAGATTCCAAGAGAGGCCAAATATTAACCCCGAGATCCAATTTGAACAAACTTCAATATGACCTCCTAGAGATGTTGTATACCAGATATGAAAGCATTCTGATTGGTGAATCTGAGGAAGAAGGTTTTTTAAAGAAATTTCCTCATATTGCACTAAGTTAAAATTCAGGCTACCATAGGGAGCCCAAATATTAACCCATGGACTTGAGTTGAACAAACTTGAACTGAAAATTCAGATGGTTTTGGTATTCAATGATTGGTATGGTTCAGTTTTTCGGTACCCCCATGATATCTGCATCAGGTCGGTTTTTCAGTATATCGCCCATCTCTACTCCTTATACCCATATTAACTCTTACAAGACAGTCTAACAACATCCATATGATAGGAATAAGTATACGTGGTGATCAAGACAGATGAAAAGATGGATGAACAAACACTGAGATGGTGAATGGACTTCATTGGACAAGGTTAAATACCTCATTTGGTTCATTGAAGATATCTTCCAAAAAGCCGTAATTTTTGTAAATTCAAAGTCGACAAGGGCTATAACTCTGGAAAAATTATTCGAATCAAAACGTCCTTTCAACAAGCACATGTACACATCATACTGATACTGCACACCAAGGTTTGTAAAAATCCAATGAAAAATGCAGGAGGAATTAAGCGGACAAGCATTCGTGATGGAAATTTTGCTATTATTAATGGCTGTAACCATGCAAAATTCATCATATCGAAAATTCCTGACCACATACACATCTACACTTAATACTTATACTTCAGACAAAGTTTTGTAAAAGTCGAATAAAAATGTAGCAGGAGTTAAGCGGACAAGCCTTTGTGATAGAAATTTTGCTATTTCCAAGGGCCATAACCATGCAATATTTGTTGCATCTAAAATTCCTGACCACATGAACATTAAAATTTTATAGTAAATTTCCTTTCTTATTATACCTACCACAATTGTTTACTACAGGCTTCCACTACTGTGGAAGTCCATAACTCGGAAAAATATACTCTCTATTTTTATCTTTCCCAATCAATTTGGGAAAGAAAAGTGGTGCAAAAGCACCAAGAAACAAGAGGCCCCATGGGGCCTGAGGTTGCTCACCGGACATGGTAGTCTAAATATCAAACCAGGGACTTGACTTGAATAAGCTGCATAACCCCTCCTAAGAAAAGCATATACCAACTAGATGAAGCGATTGTGGCCACACAATACACAGGATTTTCCTTCTATTTTCAGTTCCTGCACTTTTACATCCCAAAACTGAGATAAATGCATAAAAACAGATTTTTTTTATTTTTGTTCGGAAATTTTCCACCCGCCCCCAAATTTTCAGTGTAAAAAAAAAAAATTTTTTGTCTTAAAATTGACCGAAACTCATAAAAAAACAACAAAAATTGGGTCCAAAATTTTCGAAGTCCCACCCGGCCCCCCAATTTCCAGTGTAAAAAAAAAAAAATTTTTTTGTCTCAAAATTGACCAAAATGCATAAAAAAAATAAATAAATGTCCGGATTTTGGTCCAAAATTTCTAAGTCCAGAACGGGACCCCAAATTTTCAGCCTAAATATGAACCCAGGGACTTGGCTTGAACAAACTTGAATCTCACCCCCTAAGGATGCGCATACCAAATATCAAAAGATTCTTATTGGTAGATCTGAAGAAGAAGATTTTTAAAGAATATTCCTCATACTGCACTAATTTAAACATTTGGGCTCCCAAAGAGAGCCCAAATATGGACCCAGGAAATTGATTTCAATAAACATGTGAAACAATCTTCCAAAGATGTTATATGTGAAATTTGAAAGCTTTTGGAGCAGTGGTTTGGGGAAAAGTAGTGTTAAATGTTTTTCCCATTACCCACAGTGTTAAAAAATGCTGACTCAACACTTTTTCAAAGTCCCAAAAAAGTACCCCATGATAAAACAGATAGCAATTTTTTTATACCATTCCATTCTGTTGGTCCCAAGGAAACTTCACAACAAATAAGAATTCTTAGTGCCATGCAGTTTTGGAGATATGAGCGTTTTAAATTTTTTCTATTTTTAGCTTCTGTGGTTCCCACGGGGCAACAGGAACATTTTTTGGGCATAAATCAACTACTTATGTCCCAATAAAATCTCATCAAATTTGGTTCAAATCAGCCTCTCGGTTTAGAAAATAGAAAATTTGGGCTTGACAAAAATTCTTGCCCCTCCCATAACGATGGCAAATATAGCCCCTAGAACTTCTCTTGAACAAATCTGAGTCTACACCCCAAAAGGAAGCTGCACACATAATATCAAGTCTCTGCTACTGCTGGTTCATGAGAAGAAGATTTTCAAAGATTATGGTGCCCCTTGGGGGCGTGGCATCACCCAGGAGGAGAGGCAACTTCATTTGAACAAATCTGAATTGGCATTAGGTAATAAACATTTACCCAACATTTGAATAAAATTGGGCAAGTGGTTTTGGAGGAGAAGTCGATAATGTAAAGTTAACGCCGGACGACGACAGATGGAATGTGATCAGTAAAGCTCCCACTGAGCTTCGCTCAGGTGAGCTAACTAGAGGTACTGTGAGCAAGCTCACAAAGTGATACCCCCCGTGCCTGAAATGTATAAGTTAGATTATCTCCCCTTGGAAATGTCAGAACGGAATTATATTGCTTCATGCACATCTTCATATGGAGTTCTTCCATTGTGAAAAGTTTCATGAAAATTCTTCAAACGGTTTAGGAGGAGTTGCGCTTATAAGGATGGACAGACGGACGGATGGACAGGGTGATTCCTATATACCCCCCAAACTTTGTTTGCAGGGGGGGGGGGGGGGGGTATAAAAATAAGCCAAAACTGGGTCGAGTGCTATGGGCACACACCCAGTAGGGGACGCTCTTCTCCAAGTACAGATCCACGGCTTCCGGTACCAGTGCGCAGACATGTGACAGATAACTCATTCTTTTGAATCCGCCAACATTGGAGTTATGTAACCAGTGAGGAGGAAGGATTCTTACCCGAATAAGAAGACGGGAGGGCCTCCATGAAAACAATAGTGGTAGGTATAATAAGAAAGGAAATTTAGTATAAAATTTATATTTCTTATCAACCTACCCTACAATTGTTCACTACAGGCTGAATAGACAATAGGAGGAGGGAATCACATAACCAACCCCCACATAACCCGACTGCACTGGAACCGTGGACAGAAAAATTCCCTAGGCCTATCAAACCATAGCATCACAAACATTAGTAAAAGACAATGAGAGGCATATGGCACTGCATGATGCACAGACAGAAAGGACAGTAAAACAGCACAGGGCTGGAACTGACCTTGAAGAAGCCTAATGGCTAGGGTAGACAACAGCCTGAGCAGAAGAAAGAGGGTCCAAAAAAAATGGTCCTTAGACTGCTCCTGCAACTGATGCAGATAGAAGGTGGAGAAAGCAGAAGCATTTCTCCAGTAGGCTAGCTACATAACATCCAACAACTTGACGGAGTAAGCATAAGCCCAGGAAGTAGACAAGGCATGCACCTCGTGGGCAGAAATATGATTGGTAATACAATAATCAGTCGCAAGACGAGCATAGGCTGGGCGAATAGCAAGACAAATCAAATAAATGTGCCCTGTAAGGCGTGCCAAAGGAATATATTAATGCCCGACTAAACTAAGTTCAAAGGCCGATGCCAGTGGCAACATTTTTCGATGGAAATGGAAGAAAATTGATAGCTCCCATCTAGGCATCACCACAAACAAGCATACCAGATTTTGAATCAATCCGATCATAAATGTGCATTGTAGGGTGTGCCAAAGGGAAATATTAGGTTAGGTAAAGGCCTAAAAGAGAGTAAAAAAAGGGTAACAGATTAACAATAGCAAATTGATAACCAACTAGTTGAGGGTAGTGACAAATTGACAGTAGCAAAGGTGATAACCACCTGGTTGTATTGGAGAGAAAAAGGGGGTAACAAATTTGGTAACAAACTTGTTGTAGCGGGGGTAATGGAACGTAGCCTCAATCAGTGTTGTATTGGCATTAGGAAATGGATTTCCCATGTAAAATTAATAACAGGGTGAAGATTCACTCATAAGAGCCAATTGTTGGTGTGCAAATGAGGGGAACTGATGTCCAGTGGTATGTATACGATGAAATCGATTTGATGTCAGCCCCAGTTATAAATTTACTTGAAAGTATAATGCACCAAATGGTGGATGGTGCGCAGTGTAGTTTGGTGCGAACAGGAGACTTGAAGACAATTTTGGACTGCTGTCTGTATAAAACTAGTAACTTTACCAAATCAGTCTTGTCTGACAAAGCTCATTATCCCCCACTACATAATCAGTACCCAGAGTTGACTCCTCCCCACCCTGTACCTCCCCACCACCACCAGTAGCAATTTTAAGACTGGTGCTTCAAAACTTACAACACTCCTTTTCACAATTTTAACCCCACATGTTTTCCAACAAAGGAAATTCAGGCTTGGGATGGGGGGGGGGGGGGGGTCTGGGTGTGCCTGAATGTTATTTCACCGTAAACTTCACAAAAATACATTTTATTACATCAGTCAGTAGCAGAAGCAAAATATTCCTTCCATCGTGAGTGAAAATTGTTCTCCTGAATCAACTATATGGCACAGCATTTGGATTTTTCTAAAAACATGTAGGTTTGTCAAAAAAGATATTATTGGTTAAATTCTGGAAGGGCATTCTGGGAAAAGTTTTCAACTGAAATCTTTTGTGTTTGACATCAGAAAGCATGGAGTTCAAGTACTTGTACAAGCCTGGAAAATTAGAGTGAATTTATTGGACATCACAGACTGCTCTAGACTCATGGTCTAGCAAGTGTTTCTAGTTAAGTGTTGTCTGCCTGTTCATACAGACATCTGCCTGTTCAGGCAGATGGCACTTGACTAGAAACACCGGCTCAGATTTTGCATTTCTTGCTGCTCACTATTATTCGAAAAGTCAGTGTCAAAACATCACAAAAAAGTTTACTCAACAGCAGACTTCCAAGTGTTAAGAATACCAATGAATTGTCAAGAAAATAATGGGAGACATGCAAATCGTTTTTTTTTTCTTTGGAAATATGTGAACATTAGTTATTTATGTGTGAATATATAAGAATAAAAGTGAAGATTCATAGAATTTTTGCATGTGATGAACTGTCTGCCCATTTCTTTTTTCCCACAAAAAATCTTAACATTGTGTGATGAATACTAATACTGGTTCGAGAAAAACTACTTTTCCCTTCCATGAAAATGTGAAAGTTTCTGAACCTATAATAATAAAAGTCATTATTATACAAGTGTATGAATATAAATGAGACAACAAAGTGTCAGAAGCCTTTGAATATAATTACACATTAAACACCAATCAGAGATGTAATGGTCATCAACATTAGTACTTTTGATAACAAGTGACGTTGGATGAAAATATTTCATCACTATACAGTAAACTTTAATCACACTATAACAAAAATGCTCTCATGACATAAAAGACAAAAAAGAAAGGAAAATGAAGAAGGAAAAAATTTGTTTTGATATACTACCTGGTATATTGCAGGGAACTGGCACAGCTAGGTTTCCTGTCTCTCATCTCTGCTTAACCCTTTACCCAATACACAGGATATCAAAATTTATTATTTTTATTATGTTTTTTTTTAAATTTCTCAAATAATTTCAACAAAGGCATAACATGTGACCCCTCATTGGATTGAGCTTAATGAGCTTGTTCCGATGAGCGGTTACATGATATGGTTTCCTGACTTGTTTTGAAAAATATTGCTTTTTTCAACAGCTCACTTTATAAATTACATGGGCAGATGCTGTCGATTCGTTAGGTAAAGGTGATTTACAGTATTCATATGGTGGCAAAATTTTAAGAAGTGAAATTTGTAGTTGGTGTCCAATTAAAGAAGCTGATGGGTTGACGATCTTTGGTACCTAAGAGACATTCATGTACTTGTGAAAGTGTAAGGGTTTAATATAAACAATTATAACAGGAACTGATCCAGTGCTTCAGATTCCGTAGAGTTGAATGGGGATTTTTGTGTATAGTGCTTGCTGGATATTAATTTTTTTTTTTATTGGACATTTTCAGCATCTTTGGCTATATCATGACCACAACATAGGTGTGAAGTAAAGTTTAGCCAATCTTTTATACCAATGCTGCCCACTTTAGAGAACTTCCATCCCAAATGTTGGTTCAGTGTCCTACTTTACCAGTAAAGCAGAACTTGTATACTGACCCTACAAATAGGAATGCAAGGGCAGCAAACTATTATGATAAACTCTTTGCCAATACATATACAAGTTTGCTAAGATGACAGAACCAATATGCCTTCGCTTTACATACAACAACTAACCCAGACTGCCAAAAAGCCATTTCATGCCTTGAATTGAGCTCGGCATTTATTAAATTCATCTTTTTCATTTTTTTTTTTTTATGATTGACCAATTCAAGTACTAGCATCAACATATGACAAAACCTTTTCATTGGTGACAAAAACTCACCCAGGAAAAACCAGAGATAAAACTTTTTGTCTTGAGTTAATCCTAAAGCTCTGGAAACATTGATCTTAACACAGTGTAATTGTCACCTCCAGAAAGGTGAAGGATATACGACTGTACAGATTTTCATGACAAGAAAACATTAAATAAGACAAGGATCAGTGTTCACTGCTTGATGTCATGCAAAAGCTATCCAAATAAATGTAATTTGATGAGATCAAGGTGACCACAGGGCTTGAACTAAATCAGTGAATAACTTCACCATCTTACACATGCGTGACCGCACACTCTGAACAACTTCAGTGGTACCACTCATAATATAACTGCAATGTAAAGACAAGCTTTTCCCACTATTCCATCAAACCACAGTCAAATATTATTTTTCAGAGATAATTACAAAATCTTTCAAATTCCCAAACTATAGCTCACGACTAGGTTTTTGCGAAAATTCAAAATTCGATTCAAAATTTGATTTGAAAGTCAATATTCGATTTGATTCGAAATCGGAAATTTGAATATTTTCGAATATACTTTGGCCATAACATTGAGTGTTTACAGATTGTAATTGGTCACATTATTTTATGAGTATTGTTCTGAGTAGAAATGTAAATGACTTGTAGCGGTAACAGTGTTTGTAGCGATTTAGCTACAACTGTACAACAGTTGTAGCTACATCGCTACAAAAACTGCTACTGCTACAACAGTTCATTTCAACTTGTGCATTATGACCAGTGACCATTTATAAAAATTTAAAGTTTCGAACTTTAGTTTAAACAGTATTTATTTCTGTGTGATAATATATTACAAGAATAACAGAATGCACACAACTTTATAAATACAATACAAAAAGGGATTCAGCACCAAGCTTTCATCTTATACAAGGCTGTCTCCACGTGGAACATGAATTACACAGTCCACTTCTCAAAGCAGGCAGATTCTTTATTCGTATGATGAGCTACGGGAACAAATACTGTTTCTCAATGAAACCGGAGGGAAAAGAAAATGGGGATAGAGGGAGGAGAAGGAGGGGCAGTGGTATGCATAGTAGCTCGGTATTACTTTACCGCCATCGCACAACTGTTAAGTATAAGGTAAATATGTTGTGGTTTTATTTGTTTAGTAGCTTTTACACTCTAGAAGCGGGGCGTGCTCCATGAACGATTTGTACAAACCGTAGTGCACTCAACACTCCCAGTGCGAAAAAGGCCTAAAGTGGATGAGTTGTTCTGATGCGTCGGAAGCTGAGCATTTTCTTTTTTATTAAAGTAAGCCGGTATTTCGTTTTTCCAAGTTTGAAGCATATCAGTTTCCAAATCTTCGTGACAAAATGATAAACTTCGGTGCTGTTTTAAAACTTGTACAATTCTCAATATATGATAGTGTTTCACTCCCATATAAGAGTGAGTTGCAGTCATTCCACTAGGGTAGATTTAAATGGTTTGATATTTCAAACTTTGAAAAGTTATTCAGCTGTTCAACTTCAATAAATCTGTTCCACAACATGATTACATTATTTTATATGGAGTATTGTTCTGTTCAATCACAGTTACTGGATACATCATCAAAAGCAACGTTTTCTAAAAGAATATCCCTGATTATTATTTAAACAGAAGTAGAGCAGGCTTTAATTTACAAGCGGATCGACTCCATTCGGTGTTGAATTATTGTTTCGTTTTAGTCATTCCACATTTTTATTTAAAACAAATGGCTTCACGACTAAATGGAGTGGATCCGATTTGAAACAAAGTTTTTTCCAAGAAAACATGATAAAACTGAGGCATCAGCCCTAGCAGCCAGGTTCGTTTAAAAATGTTTATTGTTGCAGTTTCGAAGCTACAAAGTCAACAATTTGAATAGTTTCAATCAACAGTTTGGATATTGGTTTATATCTCAGTTTATAGCGTGGGAAGTGGTGAGGTGAAAAATGCACTCTACATAACTGAGTGTCTTCTAATAATCGGGGATATTATTTTAGAAAAACACTTTTCTTTTGATGATGTATCCATTAACTGTGATTTGATTTGAAGTTTGATTCGAAATTCGATTCAAAATTTGATTTGTTTTCTCCAATTCAATTTGATATTCGATTCGATCAAAATCAGCAATTTGCAGGTTCAATTCACTTGGCAAAGAGTTTGATTGGATTTTACACTTGGCCTCTCAATGAGCAATTACAAGCTGAGGCCTGTACGAATTGGAATTTAACGTGATCCTAAACAGACAACCCATTTCTATGGTCAGAGTTTTTAAGCATTGGAAGCATGGTAATGCTGATGCATTTCCCATTGTTACTGCAAAATCTGAGATAAGATACCCAGAATTCAGCAGCTTATTCTGTTTTGAGTTCCATTCATTAATTCAATATTCTGTGTTGCCATACACTTTTTGAAAGGGCCCAGAGAGCCCTTTCCAACAGTGTATCACATCTCAGCATTTTAGCATCAAGAGATTTACTGCAATTATAAAAAAGACTCTCGGAAAGCTAAAAATTGAAAACCAATTTATTTTTGAGTAAACGTTCCTATTTGTCTGAGGTTTCATAATTTGGGTGAACCAAAAATTGGTTACCGTGTTTTTTCTGAGGCAAACGATAGGCCTTTTTACCGGAAAAGCAGAATTTGTTTTTCACATTAATCAAGAACTTTACTTCACTTTCTACGGTTCCCATGTGGGAGTCTGCAAGACTTAACCTCACTTGCTGACACAGGAACAGGAGTGCAATGCAATTAAGTATAAAGTACAATTTAGCCAATCATTAATATTTATTTTGCCCATTCTCGAGGACTCACTCTCCAGGCATTAGTTACTTATCATGTTATACCAGTAAGCAGAACTTGTTTATCGTGGTAACCAAGTACTGCTTCATTTCACAGAGTTCCTGTGGAATCTGTTTTGTGAATGGGGCTGGAAAGTGAAAACTTACAGAAGGGGATGAAGGCACACCATGAAGAGCGGCAGCGGATTGAGAGGTTGAGAACATGATGACAATAACTATAGTGCAATATCAATCTTTTTCAAATTATCATGCCATATGACTTTTGGGGATATCTTTTGTTATTCCTGCAGTTATATCATAATTCTACTGTTGCTAACCATCTTTGCATGGCAGTCTTCCAAAGATCGACAAGAAACCACAAAAAAAAGCTTGAACAGTTCTATGTCTAATTCTGGATTTTGCCATCATGAGGATGATGGCTCGCCTCAAATTTTGAAAAGTTTACCTTTCAGATAAATCCTGGTGGATAAATTATAATTTTACACTTTGTTGTAATATTGCTATCTATTTGTTTAGCAAGAAATATAAATTTTATAGTAAATTTCCTTTCTTATTATACCTACCGCAATTGTTTACTACAGGCTTGAATTACAGTGGAAGACCCTAACTCGGATAAAATACTCTCTATTTTAATCTTTCCCAGGAGATGTGGGAAAGAAAAGTGGTGTAAAAAACATCACAAAAAAAATAAGTCAAAACTGGGCCGAGCTCCATCGGTGCACACCCAGTATGAGACGCTCTTCCCAAGTACAATTCCACGACTTCCGTTAACTAATGCGCAGTACAGTCATCAATTAATCATTCTTTTGAGTCCGCCAACGTAGGAGTTATGTGATCAGCGGGGAGGAAGGATTCTTACCCGAAGAAGAAGACGGGAGGGCCTCCATGTAAACAATTGCGGTAGGTATAAGAAAGGAAATTTACTATAAAATTTATATTTCTTATCAACCTACCTTACAATTGTTTACTACAGGCTGAATAGACAATAGGATGGAGGGAATCACATAACCAACCCACACATAACTCAATTGCACTGGGACCGTGGACAGAGGAAGCGATCCCTAGTCCTATCAAACCATAGCATCACAAACATTAGTAAAAGACAATGAAAGATGAGCCATATGGTGATGTGCAATGCACAGACAGAAAGGGCAGTAACAGCACGGAGCTGGAACTGACCCTGTAAGAAGCAGAATGGCTGGGATAGACAACAGCCTGAGCAGAAGAAAGAGGGCCCGTAGAACAAAGGTCCTCTGTCTGCTCCTGCAACTGTCGCATATAAGTGGAGAAGGTAGCATTTCTCCAGTAGGCTGCCAGCATAACATCCGACAACATGACAGAGTTAGTATAAGCCCCAAGAGGAAGACAAAGCACACACCTCGTGGCAGAAAAACGATTGGTAATACAATCGCCAGTAGCAAGATGAGCGGAAGCTGCACGAATAGCAAGACAAATCCATCGAGAAATGGATTCAGGAGAGATCTGGCATGTAAAAAAACGCATATCCACTCGGGATAAAGGTGCGACCCCCCTCCCCCCCCCCCCCCCCCCCCAAGCAGAGCAGCGCCCAAAAAGGTGTCCATCTTGGAGTAAACTGCAAAGTCCTAGGCCTTTTCAAGAAAAAGTGTCGAACAAGCTTGGAGAGGCAAGGATGAGTGCCGATACGATGCTGTACCACATATGAAAAAGGTATCCGAAGCATGGACTTGTACCCATTGCTGGAGACCCCCAGAAACAAACATATACCAGAAACTCCGCAATCGGTGTGATCGAAGGAGTGACAGAAGCAACAGAGTGATCGCACACCATCGACAGAAGAACCTTCTACTTAGCCAGAGGCTAAACCAGTGGAGTGAGTGCCTCCTTGAAGAAGAAAAGCAACTCCACTGCTTGTCTCGAAAAAAATCACTATGGAGGAAACAGGACCTGATAAAAGACATGTGCGAAGACACAAAGAAGTCGGGTCGACCTGAAACCTCCTAAGGCGACTTTGGCAAAGAAAGTCGCGATGTAGAGGGAGACATACCGGAACCGCCACTAACAGAGAGCAGAGCAGATTGATCCACACCCACCAAGGTGACAGGGGTGTGATCGAAAGGATTCAACAACTGCAGATTCATATCTGGGCTAGAACATGAGGCAGAATCGGAACCGGCAGGAAGGCATAGCCAACAAGACCATTCCAAAGGAAGGACAAAGTGTCCATGGCGAAAGCCAGAGCATCTGGACACGGGCCACAAAAGTGTCCACCTGATGATTCCAACGAGTCGCAAAGATATCAATCTGGAGACGACACCAGAGATCGCAAAGAGACTGGAACAGTGCCATAGGGAGCATCCACTCGATGGAAAGGAACCTGCTCCGTCAGGACAGGGAGTCGTCTAGGAAGGTCAGACGACCGGGAAAGTGACAAACCACCATTCTGGTGTTGACATCCTGAGCAAAGCAGTAGAAGATCCTGAACCAATGCATACATGGGAACATAGTGCATGCTGCCCTAGTTCCGGATGTAAACAACCACCGTAGAATTGTCAGACCACAGAAGGACCTGACAATTCGAAAAGCAGGGGATCCACTGCTGGAAACACAGAAGAAGAGCAAGAAGCTCCTTCTGGTTGACATGAAGAGCTGCTAGATCCTGGTCCCATGACCCGTTTAGGAAAAGACCCAGAGGATCCAACATCACACCCCATCCGAGATCGCTGGCGATTACCGTCAGAACACGATCGGACGTGGGGAAGTCCAACGGAACTCCCTGCATAATCCACTGACCATCTGTCAGGGGAGAAGGTGACGAGGAAGAGACTCCAGTATCAGAAGCACCAGAAGCAGAGGATCGACATTCAGCCTCCAACGATTGAGCAAAAAGTGTTGGAGAGATCAGACATGCAGTTGACCTAGAGGAATGAGATCCGTCACCGAAACGCAGAGACCAAGCAGTCGGGGAAGACTCCGAGCTGATGAAGTCCATCCCAGATGACAAGACGGAGAAGGGACCAGGTCCGACTTCCCTCCATTGACTCTGAACTCTAGTGACGTGAGTAGGCTCAACAGTGTGACAACATCAGACTCCAGAAATGCGGCATTGGATTGCCTCTGGAGGATATCAACTAGACAAGCCGAAGAAGACACCCTGGACTGTGTGTAATGTAAGACTAACACATGCGACATCAGACAGGTGAAGGCCCAAGGATCCAGGACGAGGTCAAAGGGAATGGCCTTGAAGTGGAAAACATCCTGGGGAATGGAGCGGCGAACTGATCTGAAAGCCTCCATGCTGAACTGAGGAGCAATGCTGAACTGCGTCAGAATACTAAGATCGATAACCTATCTGAGTCGGCATTCCTTCTTCGGCACCAAGAACATGCGGGAACAAAATCCCACTGAAAGAAAGTTCTTCATGACCTTGATTGCCCCCTTTGACAGGAGATCGCCTATCTCCATGATCATAAGTTCCTAACGTGTAACGTTGAAAGGGACTCATGTTGGAAGAGGCACTCTCTACTTAGTGGAATGCCTCAACCTGGGACGAAATCGAGGTGACTACTGCCGATGCCTACCCCACCCTGTGAGTGAGTAGAAGTGGCAGTAGGAGGATCAGCCCTTAGCTTCGCTGAGGAAGCAGAAGGGTACTTGTTAGGCTTTGGACGGCACCTGCCTCCAACAGAAGGCCGATCAAGCTGACTAAGCAGCAGCAGATCAATGAAATGACAAACGGAGCCATCCCGGACTGTCGCCACGGAACCATGGAATAGTCGCGGACCCGCCGAAAGAGGCAGATCGAAGAGCAGCGCACTGCCTCTCAAGAAGGGAACGTCTTGTGTCCAGCACAGCGTACCTGCGAACTAATTCCAAGCTAGCCACGTTACAGGCATGTGTGTGAGAAGATGCATGAGCGCCTTGAACAGCACACACAAAACAAAACCTGTTTGTCGTCAAACTCATTTGGGAGCAGATAAGCAGCAAAGCAGAGACGACATGATCGAAGAGAGAATGCATTCCAGCATCCCTCCCGATAAGCCCAACCTGGACTCCAGAGTCTCCATATGGCTGAGGAGTTGGAGTCCCGATCCATGACCGTTAAAGTCTGGCAGACTGATGGATTGGCAAAATCGTAGGAACGATAACGCACCAGAGGCAAAAAGTGTCAACCTTGATGAAGAATGACGTCTTCATAGCCTTGGAACTCAGCTTAGAGTCCAAAGCGGTAAATGCTTCAACCACCTGTACCGACAGGCACGGTCGAAGGCGCCCAGAAGCATGTTGCTCCACAGGCTGTAGGTGTGCGACCGATGATCGCAGACGGGCTGACACTGTCGGCTTGTTTGACGGTTTGAGACCTGGAAGGAACCCAAACACAAAGTCAATAGCTGCCCCAAGTCAGAAGACTGTTGGCTCTCGACGTCAGGAATGTCCGACTCATCCCATGACTCGGAAGATACATAGCCCATCATGGGCAAACCAGCCGACGCCTCCCATGGTGTAAGCACACCAGGGGATTAGAAAGCGGCCGGTTTCCAATCCCAGGAGACGGCCCCACAGGGGGCGCCCGGAAGCCACTCATAGCCTCACTGGAAGCAACAGAAAAGGCTCTTGGACAGAACCTAAGTGAGCAAGGAGAAAGCCTCCCTAAGCTCACCGACCGTCGGAACGGAATGACATGGGAACGAACCAACAAAGTGGCTTCACTCCTGACCCATTTATCAGCGAAGGGTCACGATCCTCAAATATACCCAATGCAGAGCGACGGGCTGCAGCTGAAAACATCTGAAGGCAGATGTGTATTGGGGTATCACATACCCCGAGGATCAACAGAGCGGAAACTCGGGAGAGTCACCATGGACCTCTGCGGGACAAAAGGCCCATGCTGCACAAAATGCATTGGTCACACAAAACTGGCCATGGGACCAGAGTGCGTGGACGAAAACGCACCTTGAACATCCGAATCCAATCAGAAAACTGAGGTACTCAACGGCTGAGAGACCACAGCAGAGGGTTCGGCCAGCAGCCCCTTCCAACTTCGCCAACTTGAAGTCAGGTAAGGCTGAGGCCAATACCCCACGTCTACACAACCAGACATCCCTGCAGGGATAAAACTGCTGTGCTCAACGACCAAGAGGACACAGCAGGGGGTTCGGTCGGTAGCCACTTCTGACTTCACCGAGTTGAAGTCAGGGAAGGCTGAGGTCGATACCCCCATGTCAACACTACCAGACACCTCTGCAGACCCCTGCAGGGATAAAACTGCTGTGCTCAACGGATGAGAGGACACATCAGGGGGTTCAGTCGGCAGTCACTTCCGACTTCGCCGAGTTGAAGTCAGGGAAGGCTGAGGCCAATACCCCACTACCACACTACAGACACCACTGCAGACCCCTGCAGGGTTAAGCCGAGGCCAGCTAAAACAGTGAACAATGACATTGTAGATGGAACAGCAGTAGCAGCAGATACAACGGGAGCTGTTGAAACTGACAGAAAAGGGGAGAGAGCAACCAAGGTCGGCTTCCAAAGGAGGAGTCACAACCCTAGTGACAGCCTCAGACGTCGACTGGAGAGGGCGCATAGTCCCAGAACCAGGCATCTCTTCACCAGATATCCAACAGCTCCCGCAAGTACCTACCACGGTAAAAAAAACTGCACATCCCCAACGGATGGGGAATAACTCTCACCACACATGGTCGTGTCGGGAAGACCCGAAACGACAGCATTCCCCACCCCCCACGGGTGCAGGAGGAGCTGCACATCCCCCATGGAGGGGGTGTAACTCTCACCAGACGTGGTCATGTCGGGTGGCCCCAAAACAACAGCGTTCCCCCAACCCCACCCCCACCCCCCATGGGTGCGGGAGGAGCTGAGGGTGTATAACTCTCACCAGATGTGGTCGTGTCGGGAGGCAACAAAATGACAGCGTGCTCCCCCCCACCTTCCCCCCGTGGGTGCGGGAGGAACAGCCTCGAGAATGCACCAAAAGCGAGGGTAAAAGCAAAAGGAATTGCCATAAAGGAACCGAACTGGAAATAACAGAGGTGAGAGCAGTAGAAGAAAAAGGTGAACTCAACAGATACAGAATGTAGAAGATCACCCCCAACTACGAGAGAAGGTAGCAGAAAAAAGAACCAGTGGGTACATGACAGAACCCAGACGGCCGACAGGGACCTAAAAACCCAGAAATTCAGCCTTCAAAAGAGTGAAGAAATCCTGCCCATACAGTCCCTCATTGACACCTAACTCCAATAATAATAATAAAATTTATCAACCGAAAAATTTTATGTCCGAAACTCGATGACACAATGTCGAAAAACATTCGTGAAATCGGAATATATAAATAAAATTCAATGAGAATGTGGTTGAAAATATTAACAAGAATATATACAAGAGGACCCCAAGGGGCCTGTGGGCGCTCACCTGACATGGTAGCCTAAATATCAACCCAGAGAATTGATTTCAACAAGTTGCATCTGCTCCTCCTAAGAAAAGCTTATACCAAATATCCAAAGATTCTGACCAGTGGATCTAAAGACAACAGAAGATTTTTAAAGAATATTCCTCATATTGAACTAAGTTATAATTCGGGCTCCCACAGTGAGTCCAAATATGGACCTAGGGACATGGCTTGAACAAACTTGAATCTCACCCCACTAAGGATGCTGCATATCAAATATCAAAACATTCCAACTGCTGGATCTGAAGAAGATTTTTAAAGAAAATTCCTCATTTTGAACTAAGTTATAATTCGGGGTACCACAGTGAGCCCAAATATGAACCCAGGGACTTGGCTTGAACAAACTTGAATCTCACCCCCCCTAAGCATGGTGCATACCCAATATCAAAAGATTCTGCCTGCTGGATCTTGAGAAGAAGATTTTCAAAGAAATTTGCCTGAAATGCACTAAGTTCGAATTCGAGCTTCTATAGTGAGCCCAAATATAAATCTAGGGAGCCGATTTGAATAAACTTGAATCAGATCCACCCCACAATGTTGCATACCAAATATCAAAAGATTCTGCCTGCTGAATCTGGAGAAGAAGATTTTTTAAGAAATTTGCCTGAAATGCACTAAGTTTGAATTCGGGCTTTTATAGTGAGCCCAAATATGAATCCAGGGGGTCGATTTGAACAAACTTGAATCAGATCCACCCCACAATGTTGCATACAAAATATCAAAAGATTCTGCCTGCTGGATCTGGAGAAGATTTTTTAAGAAATTTGCCTGAAATGCACTAAGTTCGAATTCAGGCTTCTATAGTGAGCCCAAATATGAATCCAGGGGGTCGATTTGAACAAACTTGAATCAGATCCACCCCACAATGTTGCATACAAAATATCAAAAGATTCTGCCTGCTGGATCTGGAGAAGAAGATTTTTCAAGAAATTTGACTGAAATGCACTAAGTTCGAATTCGAGCTTCTATACTGAGAAAATATAAACCCAGGGGGCCAATTTGAACAAACCTGAATCAGATCCACCCCACAATGTTGCATACAAAATATCAAAAGATTCTGCCTGCTCGATCTGGCGAAGACGATTTTTTAAGAAATTTGCCTGAAATGCACTAAGTTCGAATTCGGGCTTCTATAGTGAGCCCAAATATGAATCCAGGGGGCCAATTTGAACAAACTTGAATCAGATCCACCCCACAATGTTGCATACCAAATATCAAAAGATTCTGCCTGCTGGATCTGGAGAAGAAGATTTTTTAAGAAATCTGCCTGAGATGCACTAAGTTCGAATTCAGGCTTCTATAGTGAGCCCAAATATGAATCCAGGGGGCCGATTTGAACAAACTTGAATCAGATCCACCCCACAATGTGGCATACAAAATATCAAAAGATTCTGCCTGCTGGATCTGGAGAAGAAGATTTTTTAAGAAATTTGCCTGAAATGCCCTAAGTTCGAATTCGGGCTTCTACAGTGAGCCCAAATATGAATCCAGGGGGCCGATTTGAACAAATTTGAATCAGATCCACCCCACAATGTTGGAGAAGATTTTTTAATCTTTTTCCCATTGCCTACAAGTGTTAAAAAGTGCTGACTCAGCACTTTTTCAAAGTCCTGAAAAAAGTACCTTGTGATCAAACCGATAGGGATTTTTTTTTAACCATTCTATTCTACTGGATAAAAGTAAGCTTTATACAAAATAAGAATTCTCTGTGCTGTGGAGTTTTGGAGATATGGCAGTTTTAAGGTTTTTCCTATTTTTAGGTCCCGAGGTTCCCACGAGGCAATGAGAAAATTTTTTTTGCATCAATCAACTACTTATGACCCATTATCATCTCATATCAAATTTGGTTCAAATCGACCTGACGGTTCTGAAAATAGAAATTTTAGGCATGGCCCAAATTTTTGCCCCTCCCATAACAAAGGCAAATAATGCCCGACAAACTTCTCTTAAACAAACTTGATTCTAAACCTCAAAAAGACTCTGTACACCACATATCAAGTCTCTGCTACTGGTGGTTCATTAGAAGAAGATTTTCAAAAAATTTGGCCATTTTTTCCCCACACCTCTGCTCAATATGAGCCGAAATCTATTTTGGATAAAAATCAAAATGCCTCTATATAACCACTACTTACATGAAATTTAATTAAAATGTGGCCAGTGGTTTAGGAGAAAGAGGCTCAAACACCATCTTCACGACGGACGACGGACAAAGAGTGATAAGAAAAGCTCACCCTGACTTTCAGTCAGGTGAGCTAAAAATGCAGTCCTGTTATTATACGATCTTCAGATCCATAATTCCAGTCACAGGAAAACCCTTATCGACGAGTTGAATTATCACCGTTTCGTAATGCAAAATGGAGACACATCCTCCACATGTCTCGGACAAAAAAAGAATGATTAATTGATGACTGCACTGTGCATTGGTTAACGGAAGTCATGGAATTGTACTTGGGAAGAGCGTCCCATACTGGGTGTGCACGGTGCTCGGCCCAGTTTTGGCTTATTTTTTTTCGTGGTGTTTTTTACACCACTTTTCTTTCCCACATCTCTTCGGAAAGATTAAAATAGAGACTATTTTATCCAAGTTAGTGTCTTCCACTGTAGTGCAAGCCTTAGTAAACAACTGTAAGGTAGGTTGATAAGAAATAATATTTTGTATTAACCCTTCACCTAACATCAAAAGCAGACGACACTTGCAAACAAAATTCTTGAATAACTAATTTTTTTCATTTTTTGTCTCAAAAACATAGGTTATGACCCCTCATTGGTTGAGCTCGTTCCAAATAGGGGTCATAACCTATGTTTTTGAGACAAAAAATGAAAAAATAATGAAAATTGGCGATTTTCGTGAATAGCGCTGGCCCGTTTTGAGCATTACGCTGGGTAAAGGGTTAAGCAGAAATTAGTCAAAATGACATTTTGTGCACAATGCTGACACACATTGCTGTGCTTAATTCTGGAAGTTACCATATTTTTGAGGTTTCATCCAAAGGTGAGACCTGATTGATTGCTGCCAGGAAGTAAGTTTTCGTTCAGGTAAATACAAATTGAAAACACAGCTTTACATTCAATTTCCAGAACTAAGGGCATCAAAGTAGGTCAGCAATATACACATAAGACACTTTGAGCTTGGACCACACAAAGTAGATCTTCCGTTTCTCAGGCCATTTTTTGGTAAAAATGCTTGTGGGCAGACATTTTTTATTTTTAGAATGATTATTTCTTTTCACTCAGAGGTTCATATAGTTGGCTTGTTTTATATTTTGGGCCTCATAATCTCTAGAACATCATTGGTGGTGGTGTATTTATCCATTTTATTAACTTGGGGAATTTATCTGACATAAACCAACTAATTTACTTTTTTTAAGTTTGCATTGGTAATAAAAAGAGAGTAAGTAGCAGCCAAAATGACCATGCTTTAATATAGGAGATTACATCTCAGGAAATGAAAGGACAGCAATATTAAAACAACGAAAGTAAAAACTTGGAACATATCTGTTGGGATGTGACTAAAAGGTATACTTTTCCAAAGTTCATTTGAAACATCCTCTCACTTCAGGCTTTGCGAGTGTCAAATACCTAGTGTTTAGTTCACAGACTCTTCTTCCCTTTTTGGGAAAGGGTCTGGGGCCCATGCCATTGAGAAAATTTGTGTCATGGGGGCTCCAATTGAATGGTGGCTCCAATTGAGAAACTGTTTTGGAGGGGAAGAAACACACAAGAAATTTTACATTCAAATAGAACAGAGAACATTAAGACCGATACCTAAGTAACTGCATGTATACTACAAGAACGTTTTATAACAAATTGTCACATGGAATCAGGTTAACCCCAGTCTCTGTAGTATCTCTTAAACAGTTCTCATACTATTAAAGAATAACATGTCATTTGCCTTTGAATTCAGACACTTTCTAAGCTTTATTAGGTAAGCAATTCAAGATTAATACACAATTGGTGTCCTGAACTGGGTGCTCATAAAGCCTAGGAACACTGATGGGTTTTTTTAGGCCTTATGACCACCCAACTCAGTACACCAATTGTGCATTAAATTTTTGTGCATGTGGGGACTGAGATTGGGAAATGTGGGGCTGGCAATTGGGAAATACAATTCATAAATGTCATTGGGAAAGGGTCCCAAGTTCAGCCCCTGTAGACACCCAAAAGAATCCTTGTATTTATTTTTATTATGCCTCAGTTAGTTTGTCCAATCAGAATGCTGAATCAGAAATGCCATCTGAGGGTTCTGCCGTATCAGGTAACTCACCTGATATTATATGATATCAGATGAGTAGCGGCCATTACTATTTTGATCAAATTGATTCATTTCCACTCGCTTCAAATTTTCAAAATTTCAATACCAAATATCAAAAGATTCTTATTGGCAGATCTGAAGAAGAAGATTTTCAAAGAATATTCCTCATACTGCACGAATTTAAACATTTGGGCTCCCATAGAGAGCCCAAATAGGGACCCAGGTAATTGATTTCAATAAACATGTGAAACAATCTTCCAAAAATGTTATATGTGAAATTTGAAAGCTTTTGGAGCAGTGGTTTGGGAGAAAGGTTGTCTTACATGTTTTTACCATTACCCACAGTGTTAAAAAATGCTGACTCAGCACTTTTTCAAAGTCCCCAAAAAGTACCCCATGATAAAACCGATAGCAATTTTTTTTTACCATTCCATTCTGTTGGTCCTAAGGAAGCTTCACAATAAATAAGAATTCTCAGTGCCGTGTAGTTTTGGAGATATGGGCGTTTTAATTTTTTTCTATTTTTAGCTCCTACGGTTCCCATGGGTCGACGGGGAACAAATTTTTTTGCATAAATTAAGTACTTATGACCAAATAAGCCCTCATATCAAATTTGGTCCAAATTTGCCTCTCAGTTTGGAAAATAGAAATTTTGGGAGGGGCAAATATTCTTGCCCCTCCCATTATGACGCCAAATATAGCCCCACAAATTTCTCTTGAACAATCTGAGTCTACACCTCAAAAGAAAGCTGCACACCAAATATCAAGTCTCTGCTACTGCTGGTTCATGAGAAGGAGATTTTTTAAGACTTCCGCACAATTTTTGGGTGTGGCCCTACCAATGGGCGAGGCAACTTGATTTGAACAAAATCAAATTGCAATGTCATAACAAACTATTATCTCAAATATCAATTAAATTGGTTCAGCGGTTTGGGAGAAGATGCAAACACCATGTTCACTGACGACGGACGGTGAGTGATCACTATAGCTCTCATGACTGAAAGTCAGGTGAGCTAAAAATGGACAGAAAATGTTATTTGTAGTCCCAAAAGTTCTTTGTTGTTTTTACGACTATAGCCTATAGGCTACACAGACTATAGTCGATCAATTTTTTTATGCCGAAGCGAACATTTTCTTTACAGTTTACTTAACAAATTACAAGTGATTTTTTTAATATTTAAATGTGCTCTGTTAACCTTTTTCAGGTGATAACTAGAGGTACTGTGAGCAAGCTCACAAAGTGATACCCCCCGCACCTCAGTTGTAGCCTTTTTGGTACATTAAAATGTATAAGGTAGATTATCTCCCCTTGGAAATGTCAGAACGGAATTATACTACTTCATGCACATCTTCATAGGGAGTTCTTCCATTGTGTAAAGTTTCATGAAAATCCTTCAAACGGTTTAGGAGGAGTTGCTCTTATAAGGATTTGTAGCCTTTTTGGTACATTAAAATGTATAAGTTAGATTATCTCCCCTTAGAAATGTCAGAACGAAATTATATTGTATTTCAGATATGTTTGTAGCGATACGTTTTATTTTGTAAACAAATGTCGCACTTCAAACAGCAAAGATTGTTTACTGTCACCATGGACGCATACCGGCACCAGTTACTGCAGGGACATGGCTAGAGGTTTCCGATTGAGGGGGTGTAGGAAGTGAATTTCCAACTAGGGGAAGTGAATTTCCAACTGGGGGAGGGACTGGGAGGGGGTTTCCCATTCCCGGTCCCTCCCCCTAGTTGGAAATTCACTACTGAGAAAGATTTTGAAAATGAAGCCATGAAAGGGGACATAAAATTGATTCTACTAACTGAAATTCCAACACATTTATGATAGAATTATCAGGTTATTATTATTTGGTATTCTTCTGGGAATTGAATATGTGAAAAACAAATGCTCAAGCTTAGAACTTTCAGCAATTCACACTGTCCTAACATTAAATCAGATCTTATGCAGGAATGATCAATTTTCGATGTTTCATCATTTTGTAACTGTGAATGATGGAATTAACTCAGGATAATGATTTTACACGATGTGATTTTCTTGAAGTGCATTTCGAGGATTTACTTTTTATGATGATAAGTAAACTTACTATAGAAATCTCGAACTAACTGACATGATGCATACTTATGAAGCTCGATATTGCATACACTGTATTGTCAAAACACTACAAGTCGGAAATAGTTGCAGTAACAACCGCGGTATAATCAAGAATAGAAATGCGGTTGTAGACATTCAAAAAATGCGTTTATTGTTTTTTTCATGGTTCGCTATGGGAAAATTGCTTATCCTTTCATTCCAGTCCCGTTTATAAATGATGATAAACATTTGGTGACTCACTCGCTTGACCAGTAAATTCGGCAAATACAACTGAGAATGCATCCATTGCCCAACGCCATACTACTAAAAATAAATAAACGAGCCTGAAAAACAAGATATCGGTACATGACAAGTTACAGACAGAAGAAGGTCTGTAAATATGTACTAGTTAGTTATATTTCTATTTCTCAGCTGTTGTTTCATACACCCCCCCCCCCCCCACACCCCTTTCCCCCTCAGAAAATGCTGACATAGGAGTTCTGGACGGAAAAATGACATCAACATAGTTAGTTATGCATCAATGGTCCCTCCCATCAACTCCCAATACCCTGTTTCACTTCTCCGCCCTCTACTGCACCATTCAACAAAACTTGGGCGATAAAATGTCTAGAAGCTTCCAATTTGATAGAAAAAAAGGTACTTGCTATTTCATTATCTCAGAACGCGTGTCCTCTTGGCGTCTTGACTGACTTGATGCTGTGATACGCTTAGCTATGTCGGATGTCATTTACCACTGAATAAAGGCGTCAGTGACCGGAATATGACACCCCACCCCTCCATGCACATCCCATCTTCTCATTCTGAACTCTGAAGGACTCAACAGTTCCAAACATAACACATACATGTGTTTTACATGTAACTCCCTTATCATATGGATGTTACTTTGAAGTAAATTGATATTCTATTTGCTTTCGTTCATTGGGCGAAGATGTTCATGTGATAAAAAAAACAACAGAATGAGCTTTAGTTATTTATTCGCCATAATATTAAAAACAATGTGCTGATTTCTGAGGGAAGAGATTGCCAAAACAAACCAACACACATGTCGATTGCACTTGACAAGATCGTTGCTCAACACAATCATGCATCCGGGAACCAAGAAAATTTGTCCCTATTCAGTTTGACCCATATACTGTATGTCTGCCACTTGAATTTTTCGTTTGAAATAAGGAAACAAACTGAGTTTCTTCATCTAGAGAACTTGTCCCCTCCTCCCACACTCCCTGGAAATTTTGCCATTAAATATTGCGAGCGTAGTAGCACCCTTTTACGAGATTCCACACCAATGAAGGGAATTTTGGGATGAGGAGTCTGGTAATATCTCGGGGGGGGGGGGGGGGGGGGGGGGGGGGGGGGGGGGGGGGGGGGGGGGGGGGGGGAGGTAGTTCAGCAATATGAAAGCAGCAGCTACCCCAGATTCAGATCGCTGAACTACTAGGGCGCATACAGAATAGGATGCCCAGCATCACCCGAGCCATGTAGCAGCGAGTAGAAGAGGGGCACCCCTCTCACTGGGAGTGGGGGGGGGGGGAGCTGCTCCGAAAAAAATTGTGAAACTCGAGACAAAAAAACTCAATTTCCTTGACTCTGAGTCTGCTTGTGTCCATAAATGATGAGTTATGAAAGGCTTCAATACTTAGGCCATATCACCGGGTGGGAGGCAGGACTCAAATGGGGGTGGGGTGGGGGGGGGGGGATTGTACCCAATGCATCAGTGAATTTAACCCATGCCTGGGAAACTCCTAGTTGAGTAACTGTAGGCCTACAGGCCAGTTTAATTTTGGAGTTCTGTATTTTTCTTGGATGCGGTTCAGAAAGTAGATGTGTGCGGGTTAGTATGGTAACACTGGGTGGGCAGTAAAAAATTATGAAACATATTACATCTGCTTCCTGCCTTGGTGTTGTTAATATCTTAAAATTCTTGGATGACTCATCAGTCATTCAGGTACGCTATGGGAAGTGAAAGTGGTGTTTTGATAGAGGATAATTTTTTTACCTGTGTTGGAAAAATGTGTTATTTTCTTCCATTAAACTGTGACAGATTATTGGACCTGGGAGGCTAAGAATATCAGGTAGTGGACAGAACGTTGGCAGTGTGTAGGCCTAGCTGCACATGTGGAAGATGGAGAGGGGGGGGGGGGGGGGGGGCAGTCCGGGAAATTTCATCAGTTTTGAAAGTGTTCCACAACAGTGCCTGTTACCCTTTATTTAATATTCTGCTTCCTTGCTTCTTTCCCTGCCCAAGGTTCCCTCTCCTGGTGGGGGTCCGTATCTGGTGTAAACAAATAGGCTTGTACGTACAGTAACAGCTTATTTTCCAAAGAGAAAGGCTCAGCTGAATCTTCACAAGGGCGTTCGAAAATATGAAAAAACTTTCAGGTGCCGTCATTAATTTTAGTTGGTACATGTAAATACAGGCCTACGGTGTATGATTTGCCGAATTCCTAACATTTGTTTGTGCTCTGGAGCCGTGAAATTGAATTGTACCCCCAACACTTTTATTAGAGCTGCATAATTTTGGATTATATAACGACTGGCGAAACCAAACTAACTTAGGGCGTATCATCTCTTCATAAATGTCACATTGGAATATTTTTCATTAAGAAACAAGTGCAACGCCGATCGCAGGCGATCAGACTCTAGTCCCCCACGGTGGATGGTCTGTTCTATAAAACATGCAAAATATTTTTTAAGCCTGTTGGGCATTTAAAAAATAAGTTGCACGTTATGAAATGGATAAAAGATTGCAACAGCAAGTGGGAATTGAAGCCCTCTCTCTCCCATCATGTATCTGTTCTCAGGCACTTACCATTTAACAACAGGAACAACAATGTAATCATTCCATATTGCATTTTTATTCAAAAATTACTGACGTGCATCATCCTCCTATTATGTGTCACCAATGGTATAAATATGAAAGTACTGTCTTGAAGCATCTATCTATAAGATACAGGTTGTAACCGTAAAATAGGAACACAAAAAAATCAATGAAAATGGTCGTCCTTCTGCCATTTTAAAAAATGTTTCCCAAAAATTTTGACGTGCATCATCCTCCTAACATCTCTGAACAATGTTAGAAATCCTCCTAGTGACGTGCATCATCCTCCTAACATCTCTGACCAATGTTAGAAATATGAAAGAAATAGCTCGAAACATGTCTAAGATACAGGTGATAATGTCAAATATGGCAAAAAAAATGACAACAAAAAAGTCTGTCATTCAGCCATCTTGAATTTTTTTTCAAAAGATTTCGGCCATCTTGAATTTTTTTCCAAAATTTTTTACGTGCATCACCCTCTTAGCATCTCTGACCAATGTTAGAAATGTGAAAGTAATAGCTCAAAATATGTCTAAGATACAGGTGGTAACGTCAAATATGGCAAAAAATAACAACAAAAATGGCTGCCATACGGCCATCTTGAATTTTTTTTCAAAAGATTTTGGCATGAATCATTCTCCTATGGTGTCTGACAAATGTTGAAAATTTAAAACTAATATCTCAAAACATCTCCAAGATATGGGTGATAACATAACTTGGGAATGCAAAAAATGAACAAACATGGCCCGGCCATCTTGAATTTTTTTTTTTTTTTTTATAAATTTTGACGTGCATCATCCTCATAGCATCCATGAACAATGTTAGAAACCTGAAACAAATATATTAAAACATGTCTAAGATGCAGGTGGTAACATCAAATAAGCAAAAAATTATGACAAAAATGGCCGCCGGTTGGCCATCTTGAATTTTTTTTCAAAAAGTTTTGAAGCGCATTTCCCTATTATGTGTCACTGATGGCATAAAAATGAAAGTACAGCGTCGAAGCATCTATGAGATACAGGTGGTAACATAAACTAAGATACAGGTGGTAACGTCAAATGTAGCAAAAAATGACAACAAAAATGGCTTCTATTCGGCCATCTTGAATTTTTTTTTTTTCAAAAGATTTTGGCATGCATCATCCTCCTATTATGTCTGACAAATGTTGATAATTCAAAACTAATATCTCAAAATATCTCTAAGGTAGGGTGATAACGTAACTTGAGAATGCAAAAAATGAACAAAAATGGACGTCATTCGGCCATCTTCACTTTTTTTTTTTCAAACAATTTTGATGTGCATCATCCTCAGAGCATCTATGAACAATGTTAGAAACCTGAAGCAAATATATCAAAACATGTCTAAGATGCAGGTGGTAATATCAAATGAAGCAAAAAATGATGACAAAAATGGCCCCCAGTCGGCCATCTTGAATTTTTTTTCAAAAATTTTTTGGACGTGCATCCTCCTCCTATTATGTGTCACCAATGGTATAAAAATAAAAGTACAGTGTGGAAGCATATATGAGATACAGGTGGTAACATAAATGAGGACCGACAGACAGACGGACAGACGGAGTGCAATCCAATAGTCCCCCAAAACGGTAAAACCGTGGGGGACTAATAAAGTCCAATAATGTGTTGTTGAATTTGTACTTTGTAGTGAACTGTAAAAACGTCTTTGACATGAGATGCAGCGGCATTGAAATTTTGAAGGCTTCCTTTGCCTTTGGTGGGCCTACTTAAACACTCGCGAAAGACAATAACACTGAAAAAAAAATTTTCAACTTGACTTTTAACTTGTTCAAATATAGAATAGATTATGCATTATATTCATATCAGATAATGTTTTCAAGATAATCTCGGCCACTCATGGTCATGGTGATTAGATCCATGGCGTTATTTATATATTTGACAGTCTTCACTATTACTTGCCGAATTGGAAATTTCGTCCCTAAGAGGCAAATAATAGACAATAGTTCAAATGGAATGACATTCTTAATTCTTGAATGCACGACTTGAGCATTGCAAATGCCAGCAACATATTTTGGAGTTTTGCTTTGCATGTGTGTATATCATATCACAATTGATTGTTGGTATCGTTTATTTGCATTTATGACTGAAAGCCACAATGCAGTTTCATCGAAGCCCACGTCTCGTTTCTTCCCACAAGACTAACACTATCGTTTATTTGTGTTTCGGACTCCGGTCGCAAACGTTCGGCAACAGCAGTTATCGTTTTTATTAGTGGCATGGAAACGAAACTCGCATTTTTGTATAGTTTATAACCGCATAAAAAAACACGAGATAATTGCGGTTTACCTTCAACTACTTCCGATTTGTAGTGTCGAGTAGGAATTTTGGGAAGTAATGGAGACATCAGCATCACCAAAGAAGCTCTAAAATCCAGACAGATGGAATTTCCAACTACTCCTGACTTGCCCTCCGATTTCCAACTGTAGGAAATTTTGGACACGATTGGGGGGGGGGGGGGGGGGGAGGGGTTGCCTCACCCGATATGAACTCTCATGGCCTTGTATGGAAATGTACCAGCCAGCAACATGCCATGTAACTTATAATATAGAGTGAGGGTACTTTTTCTTAGATCTCTTATTACATCAAAAAGACCAGTGGAGAGTGTCTGTGATTTTGACTGACATGGACATGATGAATCTTGAGTATACTTTTTTATACCTGACATTTCTCAGCAGCATTCCTAACCTGATTGAGACTGGCTTCAGATATACTTTTTAAAGTGGCAATTTTTGTCATACTGTCAATAAAATTGTTGAATGAAAGAGCACACTGCCTAAATATTCTCTGTGAAGCGATAAATATCTAACAAGAGGATAACAGATATACAAGTCAAATTTTTACATTTAACAAATCGCTAACTTTTTAATAATTAGGGGTGTAATTCTTGGCAGGGGACTGGAGGGAAGGGTGTGTGGTGGTGGTGGGTAGGTGTGACACCCCTCCAAAATGTTTTGTCGCATTTGGCAGAATACTATCGTCGAATAATTGGTATGTTCAGAAATCACTGCTTTGGCATACAACTGTCATAGGTGATTGGTAGTTTGGTGATGTAAGACAGACCAGCCCTGGTAATTAGCCATGGCAATTAACAATGCCGTTGTAATGTTTGTTTGTTTGTTTTATTGGGGTGTAACAACACTTTTGACAGCTAGGGTTACATTATGGCTGATAGTTTTACGGGTGGTGGAAGCTGGAGTATTTGGTGAGAACCAGACTGGTAGCGAGCAACTGTCAAACTCCTCAACATACTAACTCTGCATGAGCAGAGTTAGCAGTGGTTGAAGGCAAGTGCACCATCAATCTGCAGTACATTTTACAACACAATGCCACCACATGGGCAATCAGGATGAAATGTCTTGCCCCAAAACCATGACCATGGTCAGGATTGTACCGTCAACCTATCAATTATCAAAAGTTCAATGCTCTGACTACTGAGCCACCATGTTCCCTTTTACCACGACATTGCTGATAGTCATAGCTAATTACAGTGAATACAAACGCCTTGTCAGAATAGTTTGCTGATAAGCATTGGTATGATTACATTAAAACAGTTGGTCATATTCATGTTATGGGTGGGAAAACATTGATTGCCTCATATACTTCTGTAATATATGAATATAGTTGCTAGCCTGCATCTAACATACTGAAAGTGAGTATGACAGGCTGAGCAAATGGGCATGTACAAGTTGTTATGAGTCTGGTGGGAATTCAGGACGCTTGCATTCAACTGATTGAGTGCTAGAAACCACTATCATGGCTCTTTTGAAAAGAACTTGAAGCCATTTTAATGGCTTTACACTATGCACTAACTTGAGGTGTGATCTCCAATAAATTGTAACAAGACAATTATTTATGAACAAAAACTTGTAAAACTAAGTCGACTTGTGCTGGTAGCAGTGTATCTGTGAAAAAATACCCATGTTTCAAATCACCTTTGAAAAATAATTTAGCACTCAGTTAAGGGTTACAAAAACTAAAAATAAAATTAGTCACTGCTTTCATGAAATTGAATGCTTCAACTGCTATCAAACTTCAACAAGATCTTACAATTAACAAATGTAGGAAAATTTGAAAATACAAATGGTTTCAGTATTCAATGATTGGTTCGGTTCGGTTTTTCAGTATCCTCCTGATTTCAGTATGGTTGGGGAGTCTGGCAGTTGCTTGCCATTGATGGTGGTTCTCTCCGGGTACTCCAGCTTCCTCCACCTATAAAGCTGTCCAACACAAGGTGACCCTGGCTGTCGACAGAGTTGTTAAATTGCAATAATTAAATAAATAAGTGAAAAGCCTGATAAATTTAAATTTTATAGTAAATATCCTTTCTTATTATACCTACCGCAATTGTTTACTACAGGCTTGCACTACAGTGGAAGACCCTAACTAGGAAAATATACTCTCTATTTTGATCTTTCCCAAGAGATTTGGGAAAGAAAAGTGGTGCAAAAGCACCAAAAAAAAATATGCCAAAACTGGGTCGAGTGCCATGTGCACACCCAGTAGGGGACACTCTTCTCTTAGTACAATTCCACAACTTTCGGAACCAGTGCGCAAGGCAGTCACCAATGAATCATTCTTTTGAGTCTGCCAACATAGGAGTTATGTGATCAGCGGGGAGGAAGGATAAAATACTCTCTATTTTAATCTTTCCAAAGAGATGTGGGAAAGAAAAGTGGTGTAAAAACACCACAAAAATATAAGCCAAAATTGGGCCGAGCGCCATCGGCGCACACCCAGTATTGGACGCTCTTCCCTTAGTACAAATCCACGACTTCCATTAACCAATGCGCAGGGCAGTCATCAATCATCATTCTTTTGAGTCCGCCAACACAGGAGTTATGTGATCAACGGGAGGAAGGATTCTTACCCGAAGAAGAAGACGGGAGGGCCTCCATGTCAACAATTGCGGTTGGTATAATAAGAAAGGAAATATACTATACAATTTAAATTTCTTATCAACCTACCTTACAATTGTTTACTACAGGCTGAACAGACAATAGGATGGAGGGAATCACATAACCAACCCCTACATAACCCAAATGCACTGGAACCGTGGACAGAGGAAGAGGTCCCTAGGCCTATCAAACCATAGCATCACAAACATTAGTAAAAGACAATGAGAGATGAGGCGTATGGTTCTGTGTGACGCACAGACAGAAAGGGCAATAACAGCACAGAGCTGGAACTGACCTTGTAAGAAGCCTAATGGCTAGGATAGACAACGGTCTGAGCAGAAGAAAGAGGGCCCGTAGTACAAAGGTCATCTGCCTGCTCCTGCAACTGTCGGAGAAAGTAGCATTTCTCCAGTAGGCTGCCAGCATAACATCCGACAACATGACGGAGTTAGTATAAGCCCAAAAGGTAGACAATGCACGCACCTCGTGAGCAGAAATACGATTGGTAATACAATCGCCAGTCACTAGACAAGCGTAAGCAGCACGGAATAGAAAAACAAATCCATCAAGAAATGGATTGAGGAGAGATCTTCTGTTGACAAGGAATAAGAGACAGAAAAAATTGTTTCCTGCCTTTCCTAATGAACTGCGTCCAATTGAGATAAATGCGAATTGCACGAACCGGACAGAGCAAAGGGCGTTTACCCTCAACAGAAGGAAGAGCCCTGATACAGATAGGAGGCAGAGTAGTTTCTGTTATCTGGTTCTTGGCCAGAAAGGAGCAATCAGTGGTAAACGTAACACTGTTGGGAGAGCTCCTGAAAAAGGCCGGGTCAACCGAGAGGGCATGAAGCTCACTAACCTGTCTGGCTGAGGCAAAAGCCATCAGAAAAGCCGTCTTGTATGTCAGAAAAACGCATATCCATCTGGATTAAAGGTTCGAATGCCTCCCCCCCCCCCCCCCCCCCCCCCCCACACACCACAAGCAAAGCAGCCCCCAAGAAAGATTCCATCTTGGGGTAATCTGCTAAGTCCTAGGCCTTTTCAAGAAAAGTGCCAAACAAGCTTGGAGAGGTATGGATCAGTGCCGATACGATGCTGTCCCAAATACGAAAAGATCTCCAAAAGCATGGACCTGTACCCTTTGTTGGTAACAGGCTGGAGACCCTGAGAATCAAACAGATATACCAGAAACTCCGCAGTCTGTGTGATCGTAGGATTGGCATAATCAAGAGTGATCCGCACACCATCGACAGAAGACTATTTCCACTTAGCCGCATAGGCTAAACCAGTGGAGTGCCTCCTAGAAGAAAAGCATTCCACTGCTCATCTTGAAAAACCTCTACAGAGGAGACAGGACCCTAACAAAAGATATGCGCAAAGGCACAATGAAGTCGAGTCGACATGAAACCTCCTTGGGTGACCTTGGCAAAGAAGGTCGCGATGCAGAGGGAGGACATACCAGAACTGCCGCCAACAGAGCGGAGCAGATTGATCGACACCCACTGAGGCAACAGGGGAGCGATCAAAATGATTCGACAACTGCAGGTTCGAATCTTGGTTAGAACAAGAGGCAGAATCGGAACAGGCAGGAAGGCGTAGCCACCAAGACCGTTCCAATCGAGTGACAGAGCGTCCAAGGCGAAAGCCAGAGGATCTGGACGCGGGGACACGAAAGTGTCCACCTGACGATTCCAACGAGTCGCAAAGAGATCGATGTGGGGACAACTCCAGAGATTGCAAAGCGACTGGAACTACCGCCCTTTGGAGCATCCACTCGGTGGAAATGAACTTGCCCCGCCAGGACAGGGAGTCAGCTAGGATGTTCAGATGACCGAGAATGTGACGAACCACCACTCCGGCGTTGACATCCTGAGCAAGCAGTAGAAAATACCGAGCCAGTTTGTACATGGGAACAGAGTGCGTGCCGCCCTGGTTCCAAATGTAAGCAAGCACTGTTGAATTGTCGGACAACAGAAGGACCTGGCGATTCGAAAGGTGGGGGATCCACTGCCGAAAACTCAGAAGAAAAGCAAGAAGCTCCTTCGTGAAGAGCTGCTTGATCCTGGTCCCATGACCCGTGAAGAGAAAGACCTAGAGGATCCAACATCACACCCCATCCAAGATCACTGGCGACTGCCATCAGAACACAATCGGACAAGGGAAAGTCAAACGGAACTCCCTGCATAATCCACTGAACATCCGTCAGGGGAGAATGTGACGAGGAAGAGACTCCAGTAACTGAAGCACCAGATCCAGAGGATCGACATTCCGCCTCCAACGACTGAGCAGAAAGTGTTGCGAGAGGTCTGACATGCAGCCGATCTAGAGGTCACTTAACCGCAAAGGACCGATCAGCCGGAGAATACTCCGAGCTGTTGAAGACGTGGACAGAGTCAGGGCAAAAGCAGAGAGAAACACAGCCCTTGCCCTGAAAACTGCCACCGTATTCAGCTGAGTACAGAAGCCCATCCCTAGATGACAAAACGACGGAGAAGGGACCAGGACCGACTTCTCGTTGACTCTGAACCCTAGAGACGTGAGCAGGCTCAACAGTGTGTCGACATCCGACTCCAGAAAGGCAGCATTGGAATGCCTCTGGAGGATATCGTCTAGATATGCCGAAGTAGTCACCCTGGACAGTGTGTGATGTAAGGCTAATACACACGACATCAGGTGGGTGAAGGCCCAAGGATCCAGGTTGAGGCCGAAGGGCATGGCCTTGAACTGGTAAACTCGCCCCAGAAAAGCGAACCTGAGATACTTTCGCGATGTCCGATGAATAGGAACGTGAAATTAAGAGTCTCGCAGGTCGTTGCTGGAAGCGAAAACTCGCTGCTGAATGGCGTGGCAAACCGACCTTAAAGTCTCCATGATGAACTTAGGAGCAATGATAGATTGGTTCAGGATACTCAGATCGATAACCGGTCGGAGTCGGCCGTCTTTCTTCGGAACCAAGAACAGGCGAGAATAAAATCCCACTGAATGAATGTTCTTGATGACCTCGATCGCCCCATTTGACAGGAGACTGCCTATCTCCGTGATCAAAAGTTCCCAACGTGTAATGTTGAAAGGGACTTGTGTTGGAAGAGGCACTCTCGACTGAGCTGGATGCCTCAACCTGGGATGAATCGAGGTGACTACTGCCGACGCCTACCCTTACCCCGTGAGTAAGTAGAAGCGGCGGCAGAAGGATCAGCCCTTGGCTTCGCAGAGGAAACATAAGGGCTCTTGTTAGGCTTTGGACTGCCCCTGCCTCCAACAGAAGGCTGATCAAGCTGACGAAGCAGCAGCTGATCTATGGAATGACATAGGGCATCATTCCAGACCGTTGCCACGGAACCATGGAATAGTTGCGGACCCGCCGAAGAAGCAGATCAAAGAGCAGTGCGCTGCCCCCCAGGAAGGGAACGGCTTGTGTCCAGCACAGCGTCCCTGCGAACTAATTCCAAGTTAGCCATGTTACAGGCATGCGTGTGAGTAAGATGCATGAGCGCCTTGGACAGCACACACAAAATAGCCTGTACATCGTCAAACTTATCTGGGGGCAGATAAGCAGCAAAGCAGAGATCAAGTGATCTGCGAGAGAAAGCATGTCCAGCATCTCTCTCGATAAGCCCAACACGGACTCCAGAGTCTCCATATGAATAACGGCCGACTTGGGAGTTGGAGTCCTGATCCAAGACCGTCAAAGTCAGGCAGGCTGATGGATTGGCGGAATCGTAGGAACGATAACGTGACGGAGGCAAAAAAGTCAACCCTGGGGAAGAACGACGTCTTCATAGCCTTGGAACTCAGCTTAGAGTCCAAAGCTGTAAACGCTTCAACCACCTGAACCGACAGGCACGGTCGAAGGCGCCCAGAAGTAGGTTGCTCCACAGGCTGTATGCGTGCGACTGATGATCGCAGCCGGACTGACACTGTTCGCTGGTTCAACTGTTTGAGATCTGGAAGGAACCAAAGTCAAGAGCTGCCCCCAAATCAGAAGACTGTTGGCTCTCGATGTCAGGTATGTCGGACTCATCCCCTGAGTCAGAAGACACATAGCCTATCATGTGCAACGACGTCTTGAGCTGCCCCAAGTCAGAAGACTGTTGGCTCTCGACGTCAGGAATGTCGGACTCATCCCATGACTCGGAAGATACATAGCCCATCATGGGCAAACCAGCCGACGCCTCCCATGGTGTAGGCACACCAGGGGGATCAGAAAGCGGCCTGTTTCCAATCCCGGGAGGCGGCGCCACAGGGGGTGCCCAGAAATCACTCGTAGCCTCGCTGGAAGCAACGGAAAGGCTCTTGGACAGAACCTGAGTGAGCAAGGAGAGGGCCTCCCTAAGATCACTGACCGTGTCGGACGGTTCGACGCGGGAACGAACCGGCAAAGTGGCTTCACTCCTGACCCTTTTAACCAGCGAAGGGTCACGATCCTCAAATACACCTGACACGGGGCGACGGGCTGCAGCCGAAACATCTGAAGGCAGATGTGTATAGGGTATGACATACCCGAGGATCTACAGAGCGGAAACTCAGGAGAGTAGCCGCGGACCTCTGTGGGACATAAGATCCAGGCTGCACAAAAGGCGTTGGTCCCGCAAAACTGGCCATGGGACCAGAGTGCATGGACGGAAATGCCCTGGAGCTCATGGTAGCCCCACCATGAGCATCCGAATCCAATAAAAAAACTGCGGTGCTCGACGGCTGAGAGACCACAGTAGAGGGTTCAGCTAGCAGCCCCTTCCGACTTCGCCGAGTTGAAGTCAGGGAAGGCTGAGGCCGATACCCCACGTCTACACTACCAGACATCTCTTCAGACACCTGCAGGGATAAAACTGCTGTGCTCAATGGCTGAGAGGACACATCAGGGAGTTCAGTGGGCAGCCACTTCCGACTTAGCCGACTTGAAGTCAGGGGAGGCTGAGGCTGATACCCCACATCTACACTACCAGACATCTCTGCAGACCTCTGCAGGGGTAAGCCGAGGCCGGCTGAAACGGTGGCCGATGACATTGCAGACGGAACAGCAGTAGCAGCAGATATGACAGGAGCTGTTGAAACTGGTGGAAAAGGGGAGAGAGCAACCGTGCTCGGCCTCCAAAGGAGGAGTCACAACCCTAGTGACAGCCTCAGATATCGACTGCAGAGGGACCATAGTCTCGGACACCGGGCATCTCTTCACCAGACAACTCAACAGCTCCCGCAGTATCCACCACGGTTAAAAACTGCACATCCCCCACAGAGGGGGTATAACTCTCACCAGGCGTGGTCGCGTCGGGAGGCCCCGAAACAACAGCATTCTCCCCCCCCACTGGTGCGGGAGGAACAGCCTGGAGAACACACCATAAGCAAGGGCAAAAGGCATTGCCCTAAAGAAACCGTACTGGACATAACAGAGGTGAGAGCAGTAGAAGAAAAAGGTGAACTAAACAGATACAGAAAGTAGAAGAACACCCCCAACTACGAGAGAAAGGTGGCAGAAAAAGTACAGACGGGAACACAACTGAACCCAGACGGTCGACAGGGACACAAAAAACAGAAATTCTGACCTCAACAGAGTGTAGAAATCCTGTCCATTGACACCTAACTCCAATAATAATAATAAAATTTATCAACCCAAAAATGTTATGTCCGAACCGCACAGTACGCAAAAGTCACGCGCAACACGAAAAATATATAAAATACAATGAAAATGTGGTTGAAAATAATAATGAGAATATATAAAACACAGTCATGTTATTATATGATCCTCAGATCCATAATTCCAGTCACAGGAAACCATTATCAATGAGTTGAATTATCACTGTTTCTGAATGCGAAAAATGGACGTCCTGCCACATGGTCGTGCGAAAAAAGAATGATTCATTGGTGATTGCCTTGCACACTGGGTCCGGAAGTTGTGGAATTGTACTAAGAGAAGAGCGTCCCTACTGGGTGTGCACCGATAGCGCTCGACCCAGTTTTGGCTTATTTTTTCTTGGTGCTTTTACACCACTTTTCTTTTCCAAATCTCTTGGGAAAGATCAAAATAGAGAGTATATTTTCCGAGTTAGGGTCTTCCACTGTAGTGCAAGCCTGTAGTAAACAATTGTAAGGTAGGTTGATAAGAAATGATCTGCACTGAACAAGCAAATGCAGAAGTTAAGGCAATTACAGTGATATATCACAAGGTATGTGCTTTAACTGGTAGAGTGCTAAATTATTTTTGGTGATCAAAATTTGCCGACATATCTTTGCCTTGTTAAAATTTATGGGAGAGTGCCCATAGGCACTCTCCCATAAATTGTAACAATGCAAATCCTTAAAGTCTAAATGATTTCACTTCAAGGATAATATGAAGTCTATCCATGGAATATGAAGTCTTTAAGATATGTTACCTGCACTTCAGATTAAAGCCCAAATATGGGCTTTTAGCACTCTACCAGTTAAGAGAAAATAGTATCAATATAAACAAAATACTCCCCAAAAGTTAGCTGTTATTATAACAGGGTTCGTATAGACTAGTCAATTTGGTTTTCCATAACTTTTCCATGCCTTTTCCATACCCGACATCAAATTTCCATAATCTCAATGTTTAAATATAACTCAGTATATAATTCTATTTTTTCTTTCCCCCTTCCCACAATTCTTTTAACCCTCAAGAGACCAATTCCCACTTTAATCACTTTGTACTGCAATTAAACTGAGGCCCAATAATTGAGGCTTTAAGTAAATATTTAAGTTACATTCTAAGCACCTTGGGAGTTGTTTCTAGGAAAGTCTTGGCTGCCGATACAGGCAGCCAAGACTTGCCTAGAAACAACTGCAAGGCCACCAGATGCACTCTATCAAAGTATGGCAAAAATGTATACAAACCACCTGGCCTTTAAGGGTTAAGAAGCCCCAAACACTAAAAGTCATGATTCTTGGAGAACCTTAAAAACAATTGAGTGTTCAAATATTTTTGAATGGGCACATTAGACACACAAATGCCCATATTACATGTATCTGTTCATTTTTCACAACTTTTCCAAAGCCCACCCTAATTTTCCATACTTTTCTAGGGCCTGGAAAATCAATTTACTATTATCCAAGACTTTCCAAACCTTTCCATAATCTGTATGAACCCTGTTATAAAAAAAAACTTCTTAAATTAATATTTTTTATGGAGGATGGTGACACTAAAAAGCCTGAATCAGGAAAATCTGAAAACTAGCACCTCTGACTACTGATGACAGGGAATGGGTGCATCATTTTTGTATTTGAGGAGGGGGGGGGGGGAGGCATTCAGTAATAACTTAATTCTACAACTCTATAGAGGTCTTCATAGATAGCCAACCTTTTTTTCAAGCAAAAATTTGTACATAACATGTTGAAAGGGTTAAATTATTTGCCAAACTCATTCAACTTGGATATATATGCTTTTATTTCACTTACAATATCCTGAAAAAACATACTGCAAAAAAGCTAAGCAGATTACTGTCACCACTCATTCACCACAAACAAAAACATGGTTTCATGAGGCATTTAATTTTTCAAGTTCTTGCTCGACAAGCAAAAATTACAAAAAAATCCAAGATGGCTGCCATATTGGATATGACAGAAAACTGATAATGGAAAGGAACCTTCCTCTAGTTACCACTAATCCACCACAAAAAAGTAGGATTCATGGTGTATTTCATTTTCAAGTTATTGTGCAAACAAGCAAAAGACAGACAGATGGAAGGACATGGCCATACCATAATACGGCTTGTTCCAGAGAGCGACCGTGTAAAAAGTGATAACTAGCTTTTATAGAATAGTAAAGAAATTTATGATCCTCGGCTTTATTTTTTTCTTTTTTTTTTTATTGGGCTTTAACACTTTTCGACAAGCCAGGGTCACCTGGTGTCGGACAGTTTACATGTCCAGGAAGCTGGAGTACCCAGAGAGAAGGTGGGCAATCGGGATTAAGTGCCTTGTCCCAAGGACACAATGCAGTTGACCCTGCCAGAGATTGAACCTTAGACCTTTCAGGTTTGAAATCCAATGTCGTAACCACTGAACCACTGCACCCCCACCCCCCTCAGCTTTTCTGATTTAGGGAAAGTACTGGGCTGTTTATGGTCTAAGGGAGATAACTCCTAACATTTTACCTGCTCTGCGCATTTGTGCTTCAGTGATTTACAGTGTGAGTACAATGCAGTAATGAACCAATCAAGTTAGCTTGTTATGCTAGATTTTAATTAGCTAGCCAATCATCAAAAGGAACTAAGACACCTGGGTAGGTCGTTCATTAAGTATTCTTTTTTGGCTTTCTATTTTGGAAAGGCGCTGAACATATTAGAAGGCTCTCCTGAATTACCACCTCAAACCCACCTTCCTCACTTTCGACAATTTAAATGTGGGTGTTCATAACTTTCATTTCAGAAGCACCAAGGCATTTGATTTTCCCACCTTTGTCTTTCTTGTTAGTTAGTTCGTTAGTTAGTTGATTCATTAATTGACTGCTACTGCAGTCATATCTCATTTTGGCATTTATTGTGTTAAAGCTTTATTTTTATTATGTAATCAATTCATGTAATCATAGATTTCTTGAGTTGCTGTTATCTCACATTAAATGCTCATTTAATGCATGTAGTATTACTTTTACCTATTTACACCAGTGAACTAGCATCTGCTCTTGCTTAGTTGAAAAGTCTGATTTCTTTGAGTTTTAAGGGCCTATATAAGTAATGAAATTTTGTTTATTTTGAAATTCTCACCTCTCATATTCCTTAAATTCAGATTAAATATACACAAATTATACATCAAAATGACGGTTGGGATGTATAGAACATGACACACATATGTGATCAACTCATAGATGTGACTGTAGGCACCACTGGTTCCTGGAAGTCTGCTACCGTATTCACATCAGAACTGATAATAAAATAAAATTTCATCAGAACAACTTATGGCCAAATGTGCTTCATATATTCAAGAACAAAGCTAGGCATTCAAAACACTTTCGAATACAGCAATAGGACTGCATTTGGGAAAAGGACAACACTGTCTGCATTTTTTATTGAAGATGGTTTCCATGCTCGACAGACATGCGCAAATCACTCGTTACCACGAATTTCCATCGAAAAATAAAATCGTAATTCTAAGAAATTTCAACAGGTGCAATCTCTATCTAATAACAGTATACTGTATGGAGGCGATCTTTTTCATTATTTGATTTTAGACGGGGTTGTTTTTACATGCTTTTTCTGTCCGATGACATCGACCGGAAATCGAAAGTATACTCATACGTAAACAAAAGCAAAGGATTTGGAATTTCCCCCAATGCAGCTCTGTCGCCGTGTTTTGAGGAATTTTTATCCCCTAGCTTTGTTCTTGGATATATAAAGCACATTTGGCCACAAGTTGTTTTCGTGAAATATTATTAAATTATCAGTTCTGGTGCGAATACGGCAGCAGACTTCCAGGAACCAGTGGTGCCTACAGCCGACTCTATGAGTTGATTCCATATGTGTTTCGTGTTCTATACATCCCAACCTTCATTTTGATGTATAATTTGTGTATATTTAATCTGAATTTAAAGAATATGAGAGGTGAGAATTTCAAAATAAACAAAATTTCATTACTTATATAGGCCCTTAATAGACAGTATGTCACTTGCTCAGGGATCTTAAGGCAGATTTTCAATTACAAACAAGAATTTTTTTTAACAGCATGAAACAAGAATTTTTTGGCAAGTGTATTCTACTAAATGGGTTGGGTAAAGGGTTAACTATCGGATCAAACAATTCTTTTCTTGATGTTTTTGTGGTTAATGCCATGTGCAAAGTCAATGAGAAAGATTTCGCCAGCAGACTCTCTTCAGAGTGTTGTTTAATCAATAATAACATGCACTAAAAATATTTCAAAGACGCGCTGTGTGAATCTTTTTCACAGAAGGTTAACTCCAAACACTTCAACTACAATTTATTAACAATCAACAACTCTTTGTACTGCCAAAAGGAAAAAAATACAGAAAAAATATTGGCAAAGGTATTTATGACTTTAACCATTTATCCAATGTAACAGCCAAAACCGGCCAGAGCTATTCACAAAAATCGCCAATTAATGTTTATTTTTTCATTTTTTGTCTCAAAAACATAGGTTATGACTCCTCTTTGGAACGAGCTCGTTGAGCTCGTTCCAATGAGGGGTCATAACCTATGTTTTTAAGACAAAAATTGAAAAAAATTAGTTATTCAAGAATTTTGTTTGCAAGTGTCGTCTGCTTTTCATGTTAGGTAAAGGGTTAAACAAAACCCTTTGAATCCGACAGTCCACTTTTCCAGGCCAGGAACATGATACATCATATTTCACTCAGTAAGATGGCTGCTAAGTGAATGTGTGGGGCAGACCAATCAATATTTTCAATGTGCAGCCTTGGGGTTGCATTCTGAAAATATTAATGGGCCTACTCCCAAATAATATGGACTCTTCCAGTTGCTGTTGTTGAACTGACATGGAAGACACCACCAGGGGTCAAACGGTTAAAGAGTAAATGACGGAAGGAATAAAGGGTATGAAACCAAGTATGAAGCCATGTTAATGCTTGCATTCCAGATTAATTTCTATGGTACCAGGCCAGTCTAATCACCATCAATGCACATCTTGTATTTTTTGACTGCTTTAATGTCAATCCTGATATGTGCAAAAAGGATATCGCATTTTCTTGATGTTTCTTTAACCTTTCATACATCATAACAGTAATACCCTCTCACTGCTATTCACAATAACTGCCATTCAAGTTTATTATATTTTCAATTGATTTATTTATTTATTTATTAGTGTTTAATGACACTTCGACAGTCAGGGTCACCTAGTGTCATATAGCTAGGTTTATGGGTGGAAAAAGCAGGAGTACCCGGAGAGAACCACTGAGCAGTAAGGAGCAACTGTCAGACAAAGTACTCACTCTGCACATGCAAAGTTAGCATTGGTTGAAGTTAGCATTGGTTGAAGGCAAGTGCACCATCAATATGCGGTGTGCCTTTGTACACAGTGCTACCATTCCACCCCCTTCCCCCGTCATGTCCAAGGAACAACGCATTTACTGCTGGTTAGGATCAGACCATGAACCTTTTGGTTTGAAGTCCAATGCTCTACCCACTGAGCCACCATGCTCCCCAATTTTTACCTATGAAACATAGCTTATGAGCATCTCATTGAAAGAAGGTCGTCATTTGTGAAGAGTGCTGGCCAGTTATGGCAATATGTTCAGTAAAGGGTTAACCTGTACCAATTAACCCACTGGAAACTCACTTCTTGGTTTTGAATGCATATATTGGGGGCGCGGTGGCTCAGTTGGTAGAGGTGCAGGCTGCAAGCCGAGAGGTCCTCGGTTCGAATCCCACCTGTGGCAACCGCGTTGTGTCCTTGGGCAAGACACTTCACCCCCATTGCCCACGTGGGGGCACGGTGGCGTTGTGTACTAAGGCATACTGCACGTCGATGGTGCACCTGTCCTCAACCAATGCTAACCCTGCTTGTGTGGAGTCAGTATGTTGGGGAGCTGACAGTTGCTCGCTGTTGCTCGGTGGTTCTCTCTGGGTGCTCCGGCTTCCTCCACCCATAAAACTGTCACGGTCATGGTTAGCCATTGTGCAGAAATATGTGACCTTAAACACCAATAAATAAATAAATTGAATGCATATATTAAGCTTGTTCATAGCAGTGTGTGGTGAAATACATCACATGTGTTTTTATATGGACAAATAAAAAAAAAATTTATTAACTGGTAGAATGTTAAATTATTTTTCAAATGTGATTTGTAATACAGGTATTTTTTTTCAAAGATGCCATCCTTCTGGCAAGGGGAACCATAGTTTAGCGGGATTTTGTTTATAAATATTTAGGTTACAATGTGGTTCTCTCCAATAATTTGTAACAAAACAATTTTATATATATTTTCTACGGCTGAGCAAACAATAAGCTAATGCATCGAGTGGAAAGCCACTTTGGTGGCTTTCCACTGTTTGCATCACCTTATTGTTTTGCTCTCTTCAGCACTTTTCAATAGAGCCCCAATACTGGCTTCTGTCACTCAACCAGTTGATAACATTGTACACCAAAAGTCCATCCAGACTTTCTTTATAACATCATCCCATATTAGGGTAACTTGTTTAACATTTAAACAGCAGCATTTAAGGAAAAGTAATCATAAAGTGAGTTTAATTGATTAATTTTGATTATTTGTAATCAAAAAACATTGCAACAGATCAAGAGAGAAGTTCTGGAGCTGAGTGTTATAGGCCTCTATTATGATATCAGAAGTGATATGTCTTTGGTTAATAATTATAAACAATTAATATTTTGTGAAATTAATTTTTATTAAGAATAAGCAGCCTTTAGCTGGGGCAATCAGTTGTTTGCACTGAGTGACCTTTAAATGTACCTATCAACATGTTTACAAATACTGTTAAAAAGGATCTACTGGTAGCTCACAGATACAGTGGAAAGCCACTTTAGTGGCTTTCCACTGCATGCATCAGCATGATTTAAGAGTAAGCAGTCTTTGGCTGGTGTGATCAGTTGTTTGCACTGAGTGACCTATAAATGTACCAAGCAACATGTTTACTAATGCTGTTAAAAAGGATCTATTGGTAGCCCACGCATACAGTCAAAAACACTTTAGTGGTTTTCCACTGTATGCATCACCTTGCTGTTTTGCTCTATTCAGCACTTTTCAATAATCCATGATACTGGCTTCTAGCACTCCACATTGTACACCAAAAGGCCATCTACACTTTCTTTAGAACACCATACAATATAAGGAGCAACTTGTTTAGCATTTAAACAGCATTTAAGGAAAAGTAAGGCCCCACAAAGTAGATCTTCTTCTGTTTCTTAGGCCAATTTTTGTAAAATTGCGCGTGGGCGGGCGTTTTCCAATTTTACTTTTTATATTTTTGTAATTATTTCTGTGCCAATAAAAAGTTCATGTTCTCAGCTTCTCTTATGTTTTAGACCTCATGATATACAGAATAGCATGGGCGGTGGTGTATTTCGTCCCTTGAGTGCAAGAAGGCTTTGCAATGGTACAGCATTGCAAAGCCTTGTTACACTCAAGGGACAAATTTATCAATTTTATTAACTTGGTTAAAATATCAGACATAAACCATTTAATTTTATTTTTTTTAGGTTTACATTGGTTATAAAAAGAGCGCATGCGGCAGCCAAAAGGATCATGCAGGAGGGTCTGAGAAACAGATTTTTAATTTTTTTAGGGCTGACCATAAAGTAATCATTAAGTAATCATGCTTACTGTCAATTTCTGAGCTTAATTGTTTACTTTTGATTACTTGTAATCGAAAAACACTGTAACAGATCTAGAGAGAAAGGTGGGAGCTGAGTGTCATAGACCTCTATTATTATATCAGAATTGATATGTGTTTAGTTAATAGTTATAAACAATTAATATTTTGCAAAATTAATTTTTAATAAGAATAAGACGTCTTTAGCTGAGGTGATCAGTTGTTTTCACTAAGTGACCTTTAAATGTACCTATCAAAATGTTTACAAATCCTGTTAAAGGGATCTATTTGTAGCTCACTTATTGTTTATTTGGGTCTCACTCGTTTATTTGAAATTGGACAGAATCATCTAGAAACTTAATGAGGTGAATTAGTGGAACAAAAGAAAATTGGAGAAATTTCTTTTTCTGGAACTTTCAATTTGAAGACTATGTATAAGTCTCTGTCAACAGACTTGTGTTAATTTCACTCATCTCACACAGCATTGAGAAGTGACCATTGTTTATACATTCAGCATTCACTGAGCACTAGAAACTATTATTACAGGATAGTGCATTATTATAGATAACAGCTGAGTTTAATATATATTCTACTGAATATTTTTTTTGTGATCTGTGCATCTTGTATTGGAAAAGTGCTTCAAAAATTTAAAGAGAATTTATGAATTTATTCTTCTTATGGGGCAGGATTTAATCTTGTGAAAAAACAGGTTTTGAACTGGATTATTTTCAAAACTACTTGTGGAGCCAATACTTGTTGGATATTATTTCCATTTGAATTTTGCTCCGTACTTTATTGGAATTTTTGGATACTGCTGAATTTTTGAGTGAACATTTCATTGCAGTTTATTGGACACTGTTTCTGCAGACATATTCTTAGACACTCCAATACCAGCTGGATAGTTTCTTCATAACTGTATTAATGGATTCTACTGAACTCTATTTTGACTGATAAGTATTTCTGTTTTACTCTTCTGTGAACTAAATAGTGTAAAAAGATTTTGTACCATTTTCCTTTCAATTTATTTTTTTTTTAATTAAATTTCAGAATAGTTAAATTGGAGTTATTGTTGTTGATTCTCAGATTTCTTTCTGTTACCATTCTTGTTATTACACACAGTAACACTGTGCCTCAGACCGTCGATCTCTAGAACACAAAGCGACCGATTTACCATGAGACTAAGAGATCCAGACCAACCAGGCTGGTTGGTAAATGGCATTTATACCTAGACTGCTACACCATGATTACTGATTGCACATGATTAATTGAAAAATTATAATTGATTACAAAAGAGTACAATTACTGATTACAAATACCCTAGCCCTGGTACACTTGAAATTTCCAGTGGCAATGTTTCTGGAAATGCAACTAGGAATTTAGCTAATTGAATCGAGTTTGACATGGCGGCTCAATGAGCTCTGTAAAACAAGATGGAAATGGTTAAATTCCTAGTTGCATTATGGGATAAATTTGCAGTTTGAAATTTGAATATTTTTGACATCAGTGTGCAGGAGATTAAAGGAGCTGGCTCACTGGTTATCTTAGTGGACTTTTGATCATTGGTGCTGAATCTAACCATGATCTACTCTCTACTAAGACATTTAGCCCCACTTGCCAGAGTGGTTGCAAACATACCAATAATGGTACACCATAATTCCTTCACTTCAATGGGTCATCTGAAGGAGTTTCTGGGATCTCAATATATCTAACCCGATTTGCTCAAGCAAAAGCACACTGGCACAGTATACTAGGGCAAACATCACGACGACACACGAGGATTCCTGGATCTTCTTGATATATTTTCAAGGAGCTTGATACAAAATATAAATTTTATAGTAAATTTCCTTTCTTATTATACCTAACACAATTGTTTACTACAGGCTTGCACTACAGTGGAAGGCCCTAACTTGGATAAAATACTCTCTATTTTAATCTTTCCCAAGAGACATGGGAAAGAAAAGTGGTGTAAAAAGCACCACGAAAAAAAAAGCCAAAACTGGGCACACCCAGTATGGGACGCTCTTCCCTTAGTACAATTCCAAGGATTCTTACCCGAAGAAGAAGATGGGAGGGCCTCCATGTAAACAATTGCGGTAGGTATAATAAGAAAGGAAATTTACTATAAAAACTATTTCTTATCAACCTACCATGCAATTGTTTACTACAAGCTGAATAGACAATAGCATGGAGGGAATCACATAACCAATCCACACATAACTCAACTGCACTGGAACTGTGGATAGAGGAAGAGATCCCTAGTCCTATCAAACCAAAGCATCACAAACATTAGTAAAAGACAATGAAAGATGAGGCGTATGGTGATGTGCGACGCACAGACAGAAAGGGCAGTAACAGCACAGAGCTGGAACTGATCCTGTAAGAAAATGAATGACTGGGATAGACAACAGCCTGAGCAGAAGAAAGTGGGCCCGTAGAACAAACGTCCTCTGTCTGCTCCTGCAACTGTCGCAGGTAAGTGGAGAAGGTAGCATTTCTCCAGTAGGCTGCCAGCATAACATCCGACATGACAGGAGTTAGTATAAGCCCCGAGAGGAAGACAATGCATGCACCTCGTGGCAGAAAAACGATTGGTAATACAATCGCCAGTAGCTAGACGAGCGGAAGATACACGAATAGCAAGACAAATCCATTGAGAAATGGATTCAGGAGAGATCTGGCATGTGAGAAAATGCATATCCACCCGGGATGAAGGTGCAGATGCCCCCCACCCCCCCTCCCAAGCAAAGCAGCGCCCAAGAAAGTGTCCATCTTGGAGTAAACTGCAAAGTCCTAGGCCTTTTCAAGGAAAAGTGCTGAACAAGCGTGGAGAGGCAAGGATGAGTGCTGCTGTGCAGAAATGATGCAGTACCACATATGAAAAAGGTCTCCGAAGCATGGACTTGTATCCATTGCTGGAGACCCCCAGAAACAAACAAGAGGCTAAACCAGTGGAGTGAGTGCCTCCTTGAAGAAGAAAAAGCAACTCCACTGCTCGTCTCTAAAAACCACTACAGAGGAGACAGGACCCGATAAAAGACATGTGCAAAGGCACAATGAAGTCGGGTCAACCTGAAACCTCCTCGGGCGACTTTGGCGAAGAAAGTCGCGACGTAGAGGGAGACATGCCGGAACCGCCACTAACAGAGAGCGGAGTAGATTGATCCACACCCACCGAGACGACAGGGGTGTGATCGAAAGGATTCGACAACTGCAGTTCATATCTGGGCTAGAACCTTAGGCAGAATGGGAACCGGCAGGAAAGCGTAGCCGACAAGACCGTCCCAAAGGAGGGACAGAGCATCCATGACGAAAGCCAGAGCATCTGGACACAAAAGTGTCCACCTGACGGTTCCAACGAGTCACAAAGAGATTGATGTGGGGACGATCCCAGAGATCGCAAAGAGACTGGAACACCGCCATGTGGAGCATCCACTCGGTGGAAAACAACCTGCCCCGTCGGGACCAGGAGTTGGCTAGGATGTTCAGACGACCGGGAATGTGACGAACCACCACTCTGCCCTGGTTCCGAATGTAAACAACCACCGTAGAATTGTCACGACCACAGAAGGACCTGACAATTCGAAAAGTGGGGGATCCACTGTCGGAAACACAGAAGAAGAGCAAGTAGCTCCTTCTGGTTGACATGAAGAGCTGCTTGATCCTCGTCCCATGACCCGTGAAGGAAAAGACCTAGAGGATCCTATGTCACATCCCATCCGAGATTGCTGGCGATTACTGTCAGAACACGACCGAACGTGGGGAAGTCCAACGGAACTCCCTGCATTATCCACAGAACATCTGTCAGGGGAGAAGGTGACGAGGAAGAGACTCCGGAAGCAGAAGCACCAGAACCAGAGGGTCGATATTCAGCCTCAATGACTGAGCAAAAAGTGTTTCAGAGGTCAGACATGCAGTTGACCTAGAGGAATGAGTTCCATCACCAAAACGCAGAGACCAAGCAGTCGGGGAAGACTCCAAGCTGATGAAGTCCATCTCAGATGACAAGACGGAGAAGGGACCAGGTCCGACTTCTCTCCGTTGACTCTGAACCCTTGTGACGTGAGTAGGCTCAACACTGTGACGACATCAGACTCCAGAAAAGCAGCATTGGATTGCCTCTGGAGGATATCAACTAGACAAGCCGAAGAAGACACCTTGGACTGTGTGCGATGTAAGACTAACATATGCGACATCAGACAGGTGAAGGCCCAAGGATCCAGGCCAAGGCCAGAGGGAATGGCCTTGAACTGGGAAACATCCTGGGGAATGGAGCGGCGAACTGATCTAAAAGCCTCCATGCTGAACTGAGGAGCAAGGATAGACTGCATCAGAATACTCAGATCGATAACCTATCTGAGTCGGCCGTCCTTCTTCGGCACCAAGAACATGCAGGAACAAAATCCCACTGAAAGAAAGTTTTTGATGACCTCGATTGCCGCCTTTGACAGGAGATCACCTATCTCCGTGGTCAAAAGTTCCCAACGTGTAACGCTGAAAGGGACTCATGTTGGAAGAGGCACTCTCTCCTGAGTGGATTGCCTCAACCTGGGACGAAATTGAGGTGACTACTGCCGACGCCTACCCCACTCTGTGAGCAGAAGTGGCGGTAGGAGGATCAGCCCTTGGCTTCGCAGAGGAAGCAGAAGGGTACTTGTTAGGCTTTGGACGGCACCTGCCTCCAACAGAAGGCCGATCAAGCTAAGCAGCAGCAGATCAATGGAATGACAAAGGGAGCCATCCCGGACCGCCGCTATGGAACCATGGAATAGTCGTGGACCCGCCGAAAGTGGCAGACCGAAGAGCAGCGCACTGCCCCTCAAGAAGGGGACGTCTTGTGTCCAGCACAGCGTACCTGCGAACTAATTCCAAGCTAGCCGCGTTACAGGCATGTGTGTGAGAAGATGCATGCCTTGAACAGCACACACAAAATAAAACCTGTTTGTCATCAAACTCATCTGGGAGCAGATAAGCAGCTAAGCAGAGATGACGTGATCGAAGAGAGAACGCATTCCAGCATCCCACCCGATAAGCCCAACCTGGACTCCCGAGTCTCCATATGGCTGAGGAGTTGGAATCCTGATTAAAGACCATCAAAGTCTGGCAGACAGACGTATTGGCGAAATTGTAGGAACTATAACGCACCAGAGGCAAAAAGTGTCAACCTTATGAAGAATGTCTTCATAGCCTTAGAACTCAGCTTAGAGTCCAAAGCAGTAAATGCTTCAACAACTGCACCGACAGGCACGGTTGAAGGCGCCCAGAAGCAGGTTGCTCCACAGGCTGTAGGCGTGCGACCGATGATTGCAGCCGGGCTTACACTGTCGGCTGGTTTGACGGTTTAAAACCTGGAAGGAAGCCAAACACAAAATCAAGAGCTCCCCCAAGTCAGAAGACTGTTGGCTCTCGACGTCAGGTATGTTGGACTCATCCCATGAGTCGGAAGACACATAGCCCATCATGGGCAAACCACCCGATGCCTCCCATGGTGTAGGCACACCAGGGGGATCAGAAAGCGGCCTGTTTCCAATCCCGGGAGGCAGTGCCACAGGGGGCGCCCGGAAACCACTCGTAGCCTCGCTGGAAGCAATGGAAAAGGCTCTTGGACAGAACCCAAGTGAGCAAGAAGAGGGCATCCCTAAGCTTACTGACTGTGTTGGAACAGTTCGACGTGGGAACGAACCGACAAAGTGGCTTCACTCCTGACCCATTTACCAGCGAAGGGTCGCGATCCTCAAATACACCTGATGCGGGGCGACGGGCTGCAGCCGAAAACATCTGAAGGCAGATGTGTAGTGGGGTATCACATACCCTGAGGACACAAAACTGGCCATAGGACCAGAGTGCGTTGACGGAAACGCCACAGAGCTTATGGTGACCCCACCATGAACATTCGAATCCAATGAGAAAAACTGAGGTACTCTACAGCTGAGAGACCACAGTAGAGGGTTTGGCCGGCAACCCCTTCCAACTTCGCCAAGTTGAAGTCAGGGAAGGCTGAGGCCAATACCCCATGTCTACACTACCAGACATCCCTGCAGACCCCTGCAGGGATAAAACTGCTGTGCTCAACGGTTGAGAGGACACAGCATGGGGGTTCGGGCGGCAGCCACTTCCGACTTCGTCAAGTTGAAGTCAGGGAAGGCTGAGGCCGATACCCCACGTCTACACTACCAGACACTGCTGCAGACCCCTGCAGGGAGAAAACTGCTGTGCTCAACGAACGAGAGGACACAGCAGGGGGTTCGGTCGGCAGCCACTTCAGACTTCGCCGAGTTGAAGTCAGGAAAGGCTGAGGCCGATACCCCTCGTCAACACTATCAGACACCTCTGCAGACCCCTGAAGGGATAAAACTGCTGTGCTCAATGGCTGAGAGGACACAGCCTGGGGTTCAGTCAGCAGCCACTTCCGACTTCGCCGAGTTGAAGTCAGGGAAGGCTGAGGCCGATACCCCACAACCACACTACAGACATCACTGCAGACCGCTGCAGGGTTAAGCCGAGGTCGGCTAAAACGGTGACCGATGACATTGTAGATGGAACAGCAGTAGCAGCAGATACAATGGGAGCTGTTGAAATTGGCGGAAAAGGGGAGACAGCAACCTAGCTTGGAGTCCAAAGGAGGAGTCACAACACTAGTGACAGCCTCTGATGTTGACTGGAGAGGACGCATTGTCCCGGAACCAGGGATCTCTTCACCAGAAATCCAACAGCTCCTGCAGTATCCACCACAGTAAAAAAAAAAAAACTGCACATCCCCTACGGATGGGGAATAACTCTCACCAGATGTCGTGGTGCCGGGAGGCCCCTGAAACAACAGCATTCCCCCGTGGGTGCGGGAGGAGCTGCACATCCCCCACGGAGGGAGTGTAACTCTCACCAGATGTTGTCGTGCCGGGAGGCCTCAAAATGACAACGTTCCCCCCCCCCCCTGTGGGTGCGGGAGCAGCTGAACATCCCCCACGGAGGGGGTATAACTCACACCAGATGTGGTCGCATCGGGAGGCGGGAGGAATAGCCAAGAGAATGCACCAAAAGCGAGGGAAAAAGGAACATTTTCCAAGATTTTCTGAGGTGAAAACCAGAAAACTCCCCTCCAACTGCTGCACATTGTTGCATTAACATGTAAGCTCTGAAATATGTACTCAATATTTCCTGTATTAATGTTCTATTGCAAAGACAAAATCCTTTCAACATCCGCCTGCGTAATTTGCAAATTGAGCAGTTGAAAAAAATAAATTTTTAAACATATTTCAACAAAACCATATCATGTGACCCCTCACTGGAACGAGCGCGTTCCAATGAGGGTTCACATGATATTGTTTCGTTGAAAAATTTAAAAAATAGAAATAAAATAATAAATTTTGATATTCTCTGCTTTGGGTAAAGGGTTAAATATACCTCTGCTGTTCATCTGATATCTCATTTTTCAAGTCTTTTCAAGGCTGATTTAACTCCTTGCATGCTACTGGCAAATATTCCTAGGACAGGAAATCTCTACCCATTAAAATAAGTAAAATTTGAAGATATATAACCAAATTTCTCTATGTAAATTGTATAGCCTTTTCAACCAATCATTTCTTGAGTAAGATTTCCATGAATTTCTCATCAAACCTCAAGAATTGATTACAAATATTTAAAAAATTTCTCAATGGTTTAAGAGTTTAAAAATACTCAAGGACTATTCAGGTCCATGGCAAATGATTTCTAGATTCTAGGACATTCAAAGAATGCCTTAAAATAATGTGGATCTGGATTAAGCATTGATTAATATGTTGAATAACCTAACAGCTGAAACAAAGCTCGGTGGTTTTCTCCAGGTTGTCCCAATACCTCCACCCATAAAACAATTCAACATATGACCCTGGCTCTTAACCTTTAATACAACAACATGGGGCACGGTGGCTCAGTTGGTAGAGGTGCAGACTGCAAGCCGAGAGGTCCTCGGTTCGAATCCCACCTGCGGCAACCGCGTTGTGTCCTTGGGCAAGACATTTCACCCCCATTGCCCACGTGGGGGTACGGTGACGTTGTGTACTAAGGTGTACTGCACGTCGATGGTGCACCTGTCTTCAACCAATGCTAACCCTGCTCGTGTGGAGTTGGTATGTTGGGGAGCAGGCAGTTGCTCGCCGTTGCTCGGTGGTTCTCTCCGGGTACTCATGCTTCCTCCACCCGTAAAACTGTCATGGTCATGGTTAGCCATTGTGCAGAAATATGTGACCTTAAACACCAATAAATAAATAAATACAACAACATATCTTTTCAGCATTATTCAGAAAAATTTCCATTCAAAAATTTTATTTCTTTCCAATTTTGCCTCAAAACAAGGAGAAGGACCTGTAACTGGATGAATCCATCAGACTCATTCCAATGAGGGGTCATAAGCTTTGTTTTGGGGGAAAATATTCAGTCAAGAAAGTTTTTGCAAGTGTCGTGCTATAGTTGTGTTAAGTAAAGGGTTAAACATGCAGTCAAAAGCCCAGTAAATAGATGAAAGCATAAGTGAAGTATATTTTGTACAGTGAAACTTTGGTGAATAGCCACTTTGCTAGTGAAAATTATTCAGTTACCAAGAGTATTCATATACAATTAACAGGGATTTGGTCACTTTCCTGTATTCCTGAGATAAAATGAGCACTTATTTCATTATATCTTGTTTGACAGAGCTCATGGAACTCTATCAAACAAGATAAAACAGATTAATGCCTGTATTGGGTGTACTGAAGCAAATTTGGTCCATAAACATAGGGAATTTGGTGATTGTCAGGGAAATTTCTTCACTTATTACAAGATTTTTTATTCAATTATCAGGAGTTGACTCTATAACCTTTCTGCAATTGACAGATCAAATTTGTATTGAAGGTAAGGTAAATGGTTTTGCATTTAGAAGTTAAATTCAATAAGCAGGGTCATTCAATAAAGAGATACCCAATTAAGTGGGCATCTCTCAATAAGATTCACATTTAATATTCTGCACTTGTGTGATGAAAAACCAACATTTTCAGCAACATTTCCCATAATTCAGCTGCAAATTTCACCCAATGATATTTTGTTTGACAGCATTCATGGTCCCGTCACAGATGATATACATGTAATTGGTTACATTTTTTGTACAAGTGCAAAATGGTATTATCTGAGAGATTTCTTTTAAATCATCTGAATGCTGAAGGTTAAGTGCAACAGGCTGGTAAGGTATAAACTTCATCCTATGCACTCTCCCGTCTAAAATAAACTCTCACTATGACCCTACTCACATTTTGTACATGATTTAATATGCTTAGTGCCAGACACATGAAGACTCCCTTCAATGTTCACAGGAATTACACTCTTATGTCTGTTCAGGTTATTTATGAACCTTTGTTCTAATAATCCTTTGGGGAGTCTGCCAAGTAAGAGCTCAATCATTATTTACCAAGTATCTTTTAAAGAGAGTTTATTTTTCCAGTAATATTATTGTTCATTTGTGTTAGCATAATCTATTTCTTTTGAAAATAAATAGTTCTTCGCTACTTAACCGATGTACTTCCACTTTCTAAAGAGAATTCTAAAATAACAAAGCTTGATCTTGATACACCTTACAACTTGCACAAAGAGCAAGATAATGTACCAAAAATAATTTTACACTGAAGGGTGTCATCGTTTCACTTTATTCAAGTTTAACCTGCTGCATACTGTTGACAAAATTCAAAAATTTCAAGCAGCAATTTTTCTCAAAATGCAACTATAAATGTACATTTTTTTAGAAAATTCAATCTTGTTTGACAGAGCTCAATGAGCTCTATCAAACAAGACTGAATTGGCTAAATTCCTTGTTACATTTGCAGAAAAACCTGCAGTTTGTAATTTTGATATCAGGGTGTATAGGGTTAAGATCTCTTTCAGTAACTATAGCAATACCATGACCACAACATAGTAGGCCACTGCGAATACTAAATATTCATTTATTGTTCAATATGATATTCGATACGAATTCTATTCAAGTATGAGGCTCGGATAATAGTTTTGAATAGTTACCAGGTTTAAGTTCGTTATCAACAAAATTTTGTGCCGAAATTACCCTACTTGTTCGGTTCAATGGCTATATTAAACAAGTGCAATGCCAAGGGAGGCTATCCCCCCCCCCCCAACCCACTGCCAAGCATGAGTTTCTAGTCATTTATCTTGTTGATATTCAATTAATAAATATCTTATCTCCATTCAACCATAGCACCAATACAGCAGGCCACCAAATGTGTCTATGGGACACTAATGCCCCTGCTTTATGATAAACCAACCATATTTAGTGGTTAACAAAGTCCTAAAAGGGGCCAAAACTCAGATAAAATTACACCACACTCAAAATCAAACCCGTCTCGTATGTTGTCCACAGTAAGCTATACTCTACGTTTGATTGAAATCGGACACCTATAACTCAAATTACCATCCGGAAACCAACATCAACATGTCTTCTAAGTTGGAAAAGGCCCATAACTCTACAAAAAAATATCAGACCAAGTCCATAATCAATCCCAAGCTGTATTATGTGTAAAAAATTTGGTTTCATTTTGTTCAAACTAAAGTTATCGTCTGGAAACCAATATCCACATGTCTTCTTAGTTGGAAAAGGGCCATAACTCTGCCAAAAAATATATCGGTTCAAGCCCACTTTCAATCCCAACCTGCAGTCAGTGGTTATAAACCTATGCATAAATTTCTATTTCATTTCGTTCAGTCAAACTAAAGTTATCAACCAGAAACCAATATCAACATGTCTTCTAAGTTGGAAAAGGGCCATAACTCTGCCAAAAAATATCAGAGCAAGCCCACTATCAACCCCAACCTGTATTATGTGGTTTAAACCTGTGTATAAAAGTTTGTTTCATTTTGTTTTGTCAAAGTAAAGTTATCGTCCGGAAACCCAAATCAAAAATGTTTTCTATGTTGGAGAAGGGCCATAACTCAGCCAAAAAATATCAGACCAAGCCCACTATCAATCCCAACCTGTATATTATGTTGTTATAAACCTATGTATAAAATTTTGTTTAATTTCGTTCAGTCAAACTAAGTTATTGTCTGGAAACCATATTCTGGATGTATGTACATACATACAAACGGACAGACAAGGGTAACACTTAATGCCCATGCCAAAATTGGCGGGGGCATAATAAAAATCGATAAATATGGTTAAGAACTCAAATACTCCAATTTTTTTTTTCTTTTTTGATTTAAATCTCCTGCTAAATCTAGAAACAAAATAGACAATCGCGATGGTTTGAAAATGATGTGAAATTTCTGAATTTGAATTACAGAGGAAATCTGAGGAATTGCCAAAACGAAACTATTCTATTCACGCGTGATTCTTGATTATTGACTTTATTGTTAACCCTTTACCTAACATGAAAAGCAGACGACACTTGCATATAATATTCCTGAATAACTAATTTTTTTCACTTTTTGTCTCAAAAACATAGGTTATGACCCCTCATTGGAACGAGCTCGTTGAGGTCGTTCCAATCAGGGGTCATAACCTATGTTTTTGAGACAAAAAATGAAAAAAACTAATGAAAATTGGCGATTTTTGTGAATAGTGCTGGCCGGTTTTGTCCGTTACATTGGATAAAGGGTTAACATAAATCAGACGAATACTGATGAAGAAACTGTGCCCAAAGTTGTGTTGATTAAAAGACAGCATTGTCTTCTTCTCGAGTCTGGATTGATATAATAGCAGATGTCATTTAACTGTGCTATAAAAATCTCTTTTATATAAACATTCAAATTTCGACTCCTTCTCCAAATAGCCAAGAAGTTAAAGAACATAAATTCCATTACAATCATAATTTTAGATCATTTGAAATTCTGATTTATAGAAAATAAAGTCCACCTGTGCATTGTGATGTCTTCTAAAACCAGGGAGGTCGGAACGGGTGTTAATACCAGCAAAACTAGAAAAGAGTTGATTTGCAGTGCACAAATTTTGTTAGAACATCTATGCAGTGGACCTGAAATTGTTGGAAATTTGATTTGAATTTGATTATATTCCAAATTTTTGGTGAATATTCGATTCAAAATTAGATTCAAGTCAAAGCATGGTATACACAGAGGCCTACAACAGAGGTATAAAGTCAAGATTATTGCCAACTATAGAGAACTCACAACTCGGGCATTTGGGACTCCATACAATTATACAGTGACACCAACTTTATTTTCCTACTTCTTACTTCTAATCAATTCATAATTGACAAAGACATGTTTTACTTCCTGCCGTTTTCTTGCCATGATAGAGCCTTAGTTGCTGATGTGGCATTAAGCATCAATAAATAAATAAAGAAGCGCAATGCATGTGCTGATGCCCCCGAAGGTAGCAAAGTCGGACTTGCATGTAGATAAATAACTTCTGAATGTTTGAAGAGAATTGGTTCATCCAAATTACTTTGAATGAACGGAATTAAAAAACACTATGATTCTTGTGTCATCCATATTTATATGAATATATCGATATATATTAGGTTAAAATGACATAAAAACCTGCCCTGCAAACACTGGGTAGTACAGAAATAGTGGGCTAGAAAAAATTGGGATAGTGGACCAAAAAAAAAAAATTGGGCAGCACTTCCCCTATAAGACACTGGCCAGTACGAATAAAGCTGAAATCTAAATTTTATAGTAAATTTCCTTTCTTATTATACCTACCACAATTGTTTACTTCAGGCTTGCACTACAGTGGAAGTCTCTAACTCGGATAAAATACTCTCTATTTTTGTCTTTCCCAAGCAATTTGGGAAAGAAAAGTGGTGCAAAAGCACCAATAAAAAATAAGCCAAAACTGGGTCAAGTGCAACCGGCGCAGACCCAGTACGGGACGCTATCTCCCAAGTACAACTCCACGACTTCCCTTGCCAGTGTGCATATACCGTCTCTAAAGACTCATTCTTTTTGAATCCGTCAATGTTAGAGTTATGTGATCAGCAGGGAGGAAAGATTCTTTACCCGTAAAGAAGACGGGAGGGCCTCCATGTAAACAATTGTGGTAGGTATAATAAGAAAGGAAATTTACTATAAAATTTAGATTTCTTATCAACCTACTCACAATTGTTTACTTCAGGCTGAATAGACAAAAGGCTGGAGGGAATCGCATAACCAACCCACACATAACCCCAGTGCACTGGAACCTTGAAGCAGAAGGAAGAGGTCCCGAGGCTTATCAACCAAAATGTCGCAATCATTGGTAAAGGACAATGAAACGAGACATATGGGCCGGAAACACAGACAGAAAAAGGGCAGTAACAGCACAAGGCTGAAACTGACCCTCAAGAAGCCTAATGGCTATGGCAGACAACAGCCTGAGCAGAAGAAAGAGGACCCAGGGCAAAAAGGTCCTCCGACTGCTCCTGCAACTGGCGCAAATAAAAGGTGGAGAAAGTAGAAGCATTTCTCCAGTAGGCTGCCTGCATAACATCCGACAACTTGACGGAGTTAGAATAAGCCCAAGAGGTGGACAGTGCCCGCACCTCGTGGGCAGAAATACGATTGGTAATACAATCGTCAGCTGCTAAACGACCATAAGCCGTACGAATAGCAAGACAAATCCATCGAGAAATGGATTGAGGAGAGATCTTCTGTCAACCCGGAATAAGAGACAGAAAAAAACGTTTCCTGCCTTTCCGTATGAAGCGTGTCCGATCGAGATAAATGCGAATAGCACGGACCGGACAGAGCAAAGGGCGATTACCCTCAACAGAAGGAAGAGCCCTGATACAGATAGGAGGAGGAGTAGTATCTGGTAACTGATTCTTGGCCAAAAAGGAGCAATCAGTGGTAAAAGTAACATTGTTGGGAGAGCTCCTAAAAAAGGCCGGGTCAACTGAGAGGGCGTGAAGCTCACTAACCCGTCTGGCCGAAGCAAATGCCATCAGAAAAGCCGTCTTATATGCGAGAAAATGCACATCCACCTGGGATAAAGGTTCGAACGGCGCCCCCCCCCCCCCCCCCCCCCCCCAAGCAAAGCAGCACCCACGAAATCCATCGTGGAGTAAGCTGCAAAGTCCGAGGCCTTTTCAAAGAAAAGTGCCAAACAAGCTTGGAGAGGTAAGGATTAGTGCCGATACGACGCTTCCCCACATAAGAAAAAGTCTCTGAAAGCATGGACCTGTAACCCTTGATGGTAACAGGCTGGAGACTCCGAGAATCAAACAGATATACCAGAAACTCCACAATCTGTGAAATCGAAGGATTGGCATAATCAACAGAGTGATCAGTACACCATCGACAGAAGACCTTCCATTTAGCTGCATAAGCTAAACCAGTGGAGTGCCTCCTTGAAGAAGAAATGCACTCCACTGCTCAAAAAACCTCTATGGAGGAGACAAGACCTGACAAAAGATATGCGTGAAGGCACAACGAAGTCGGGTCGACGTGAAACCTCCTCGGGCGACCTTGACAAAGAAGGTCGCGACGTAGCGGGAGACGTGCCGGAACCGCCGCCATCAGCGAGTGGAGCTGATTGATCCACACCCGCTGAGGCGACAGGGGAGCGATCAGAATGATTCGACAACTGCAGGTTCGAATTTTGGCGAGAACCTGAGGAAGAATCGGAACCGGCGGGAAGGCGTAGCCGACTAGACTGTTCCAATCGAGTGACAGAGCGTCCATGGCAAAAGCCAGAGGATCTGGACACGGGGACACGAAAGTGTCCACCTGATGGTTCCAACGAGTCGCAAAGAGGTTGATGTGGGGACGTCCCCAGAGATCGCAAAGCGACTGGAACATTGCCCTGTGAAGCATCCACTCGGTGGAAATAACCCTGCCCTGTCGGGACAGGGAGTCGGCTAGGACGTTCAGACGACCGGGAATGTGACGAACAACCACTCCGGCATTAACATCCTGAGCGAGCAGTAGAAGATCCCGAGCTAATTCGTACATCGGAACCGTGTGGTGCCGCCCTTGTTCCGAATGTAAGCAACCGCTGTCGAATTGTCGGATAGCAGAAGGACCTGGCGATTCGACAGGTGAGGGATCCACTGCCTGAAACTCAGATGAATAGCAAGAAGCTCCTTCTGGTTGATGTGTAGAGCTGCTTGATCCTGGTCCCATATCCCGTGTAGGGAAAGACCGAGAGGATCCAACGTCGCACCCCATCCGAGATCGCTGGCATCTGCCATCAGAACGCGATCGGACATGGGTAAGTCCAATGGAACACCCTGCGTAATCCACTGAAGATCTGTCCAGGCAAGAAGGTGAGGATACAGAGATTCCGGAAACGGAAGCACCTGATCCAGAGAATCTACATTCGGCCTCCAACGACTGAGCAGAAAGTGTTGGAGAGGTCTGACACGCAGCCGACCTAGAGGAATGAGATCCGTCACCGAACTGCAGAGACCGATCAGCCGGAGAAAACTCCGAGCAGTCACGGATGTGGACTGGGACAGAGTCAGAGCAAAAGCTGAGAGAATCACAGCCTTGGCCTGGGGAACCGCTACCAAATTGAATTTGGTTTGGAAAGACATCCCCAGATGACAAAACGACTGAGAAGGGACCAGGTCCGACTTCTCCTCGTTGACTCTGAATCCTAGCGACGCGAGCAAGCTCAACAGAGTGGCGACATCCGACTCCAGTAAGGCAGCATTGGAATGCCTCTGGAGGATATCGTCCAGATATGCCGAAGTAGTCACCCTGGACTGTGTGCGATGGAACGCTATCACATGCGACATCAGTCTGGTGAACGCCCAAGGAGCCAGGTTGAGGCCAAAAGGCATGGCCTTGAACTGGTAACTCGCCCCAGAAAAGCAAACCTGAGATACTTCCGTGACGCCCAATGCATCGGAACGTGGAAGTAAGCGTCTCGCAGGTCGATGCTGGCAGCGAAATCTCCCTGGTGAATTGATTGGCGAACCGACCTGAAAGTCTCCATGCTGAACTTGGGAGCAATGATAGACTGGTTCAGGATACTCAGATCGATAACCGGTCGGAGTCGGCCGTCCTTCTTCGGCACCAAGAACAGACGGGAATAGAAACCCACTGACTGAATGTTCTTGACGACCTCTATCGCCCCCTTTGCCAGGAGATTGGCAATCTCCGTGGACAAAAGTTCCCGACGTAAAACGTCTGAAGGAACTGTGGTTGGAAGAGGCACCCTTGACAGAGTGGGGTGCCGTCAGAAGGATATTCGCAGCCTGGACCGAACAACATCTAACACCCACGGATCGGATGTGATGGTGGCCCAATGGTCTGCGAACTCTGCTATCCTTCCTCCAACCTGGGACGAGTCGAGGTGAGGACCTTCATTTCGAGCCCCGACGAGGCCCGCGAGAGGAGAAACCACCTCCTCTACTAAATGAAGAATCCTGAGACTTCCATCGATTCTGCCGACCCTTACCTTTACCCCTTGAGTAAGAAGTAGAGGCGACGGCAGAAGGACAAGCCTTTTGCTTCCCAGAGGAAGCAGAAGGGTACTTGTTAGGCTTGGAATGGCCCTTGCCTCCCCTAGAAGGCTGATCAAGCTGACGAAACAGCAGCTGATCTTTGGAATGATGTAGGACATCATCCCGGACCATCAACACGGAACCATGGAAAAGTTGCGGACCTGCCAAAGAAGCAGATCGAAGAGCAGCACGCTGCTCCTCGGGAAGGGATCGTCCTGTGTCCAGCACAGCGTCCCTTCAAACTAATTCCAGATTAGCCATGTTACAGGCATGCGTGTGAGTAAGATGCATAAGCGCCTTGGACAGCACACGCAAAGGAGCCTGTACCTCGTCAAACTTATCTGGAGGCAGATAAGCAGCCAAAGCTGAGACAACGTGATCTAAGAGAGAAAGCATGCCAAGCATCTCTCTAGATAAGCCCAACATGGACTCCAGAGTCGTCATTGGAATGACGGCAGACTTGGGCTTGGAAAGCCCGAGGGAAGTGGAGTCCTGATCCAGAACCGTCAAAGTCTGGCAGACCGACGGATTGGCGGAATCGTAGGAACGATAACGCACAGGAGGCAAAAAAGGTGTCAACCCTGGTGAAGAACGTAGTCTTCAGAGCCTTGGAATTCAGCTTGGAGTCCAATGCTGAAAAGCCTTCAACCACCTTTACCGACTGGCACGGTCAAAGGCGCCCAGAAGCAGGTCGCTCCATAGGCTGTTGATCGCGGCCAGGCTGACACTGTCGGCTGGTTAGCAGGTTTGAGATCAGGCAGAAATCCACACAGAAAGTCAAGAGCCGCCCCCAAGTCCGAAGACTGTTGGCCCTCGACCTCAATCATGTCGGACACCTCCCCAGAGTCGGAAGACACATAGCCCATCGTGGGCAAACCAGCCAACGCCTCCCATGGTGTCGGGACACCAGGGGAATCAGAAACTGGCCTGTTTCCAATCCCGGGAGGCGGCGCCATAGGAGGCGCCTGGAAACCACTCATAGCCTCGCTGGAAGCAACAGGAAGGCTCTTAGAAAGAACCTGAGTCAGGAGAGGGCCTCCCTAAGCTCACTGCCCGTACCGACCAGTTTGACAGGGGAGCGAACCGGCAAAGTGGCTTCACCTCTGCCCTCTTAACCAGCGAAGGGTCACGATCCTCCAAAACACCCGACGCGGGACGACGGGCGGCAGCCGAAACATCTGAAGGCAGACGTGTATAGGGGTACGAGGCACCCCGAGGATCAATATGGCGAGAACTCATGAGAGTCACCGCGGACCTCTGTGGGGCAGAAGGTCCAGGCTTCACAAAAGGAAACGCCACGGAGTTCATAGTGTTTCCACTAAGAACATCCGAATCCAAAGAAACAACTGTGGTGCTCGATGGCGAAGAGACCACAGAGATGGGTTCGGCCAGCAGCCCCTTCCGACTTCGCGGAGTTGAAGTCAGGGAAGGCTGAGGCCGATATCCCACGTCTACAGTACCGGACATTCCTGCAGTCCCCTGCAGCGAAAAGCCGAGGCCGGCTGAAACTGACGACGAAGCAGATGGACCAGCAGTAGTAGTAGATACGTCGGGAGTCGTTGAGGCTGGTGAAATAGTGGAGAGAGCACACCGGCTCGGCTCCGAAGGAGGAGTCACAACCCTAGTGACAGCCTCAGATGTCGACTGGAGGGGGACCGTAGTCCCGGAACCAGGCACCTCTTCACCAGAACATTCAACGGCTTCCGCAGTATCCACTACAGGAAAAGACTGCACATCCCCCATGGAGGAGGAATAACTCTCACCAGACAAGGTCGGCTCGGGAGGCCCCGAACGACCATGTTCTCCTTTCCCGTGGGAGCGGGAGGCACGGCCACGAGAACGAACGACACGGTTAACTGACGCCCAGAAAGTGGATGACCATGATACACAGACACCACATGGCCGCTCGGACGAACACCCATTACAGGAGGAACAAGACGAATGTAAATCGTCCACATGCTTTGGCAGCAGACATTGCCCACAAGGAATTGTCCTGGGCATGATAGAGGTGAGAGGAGCAGAGAAGGTGAAATCAGAAAACAGAACACCCCCAAAGAAGAGAGAAAGGTGACAGAAACAAAGACCCCAGACGGTCGACCGGGAACCACACAACAAGATGACTACTCTCAAAAGAAAGAAGAAAAACTGTAGGAGTGGTACCCCGCTGACACCTAACTCTAACACAATTAGAAAAATTAGCAAATAAAGCATTAACAATAATTGTGAAATTTTATAAGTCCGAACCGCATGGCACACGAAATTTGCACGCGACTCGAGAGAGAACAATTAAATGTACATTATGGATAATTAATATAAAAGAGAATATAAAAAACACTGTTCCTGAGAATACAAAGGATACACTGATGCAATGAATCAGGAATCATCAAACATCGAGCTGGAGAAACACTGATAAGCATGCAAAAACATCTCGACACAAAGCGGATTATAAAAAGAATGAGTCTTTAGAGACGGTATATGCGCACTGGCAACGGAAGTCGTGGAGTTGTACTTGGGAGAGAGCGTCCCGTACTGGGTCTGCGCCGGTTGCACTCGACCCAGTTTTGGCTTATTTTTTATTGGTGCTTTTGCACCACTTTTCTTTCCCAAATTGCTTGGGAAAGACAAAAATAGAGAGTATTTTATCCGAGTTAGGGACTTCCACTGTAGTGCAAGCCTGAAGTAAACAATTGTGAGTAGGTTGATAAGAAATTGGCATCCATATTTATATGGTTATATTGATATGTAGTAGGTTAAAATGACATGCAACCTCGTTTTCAAGCACTGGGCAGCACAGAAATAGTGGACTAAAAAAAAATTAGGCAGCACTTCCCCCAGAGGCACTGGCCAGTATGAATAAAGCTGAAATTGGCATCCATATTGATATGGTTATATTGATATGTAGTTTAAAATGACATGCAACCTCCCCTGCAAGCACTGGGCAGTACAGAAATAGTGGACTAGAAATAAATCGGGCAGCAGTTCCCCTATAGGCACTGGACAGTAAGAATAAAGCTGAAATTGGGAAATTTGTGATTTTTTAATTCAAAGAAGCATAACTCTTGCAAGAATGGTCGGAGTGAACCTCCAAATCGAATTTGACCTGTATTTTGACATTAGTAATAAGCAAATAAAATTTGAAATAGATTGGTGCGGTGATACAATTTTAAATGGTCTGGAACCAAAATCACTAAAATTCTTGTGTCATCCATATTCATATGGATATATTGATATGTAGAGGTTAAAATGTCATGCAACCTCCCCTGCAAGCACTGGGCCACGGGAAAATAATGAACTAAAAAAAAAATTGGGCAGCTCTTTGCCCTACAGGCTATGGTACAGTTTACCTTAGTCAGAAACAGAGGCCAAAAACAAACGGGGACTATAACTCTACCAAACATGAATAGACGAAACGCTAGGTACGAGGGCATCCGTTCCCCCAAGCTGCCCTATCACCATACCAAAGAACATTAAAATCTGACAACTGACGGATGGACGGACGAGTTATAATACAAAATGTTCATACAGAGGGACAGAGACCTCGACTATATACCCCCTCGAAAATTTTTCGGGGGCATAATGATGGATATACGGCCATACAGACGGACGGATGGACAGAGACCTTGACTATATACCCCCTCGGAAATTTTTCGGGGGCATAATAATCTTATTGACTGCATACAAATTTCAAACATCATACCATTCGCCATACATTTTATACAGATTTGACCTGTTAATTGCATACAGTTTAAAATGCAAATTCTTGCTTTTTTAATGGTGTTTAAGGTCACTTTTGGCATCACTGGCTAAAACTCCTCTTCAGCAAATAAAAAAATCTTGTAATCTATCTAAGTATTACTTTGACAACAACTTAATTCTTAAATTAATGTTTATAGATCTGTTGAACCTCAGAACATCCAATACAAGAATTGAACCTATTATGTTTTGTTTGACAGAGCTCATTGAGAAATTAAAATTTTGTAGTAAATTTTGTTTCTTAACATACCTACCACAATTGTTTACAATTGGCTGTAACGTAAGTGCAAGCCCTACTTCGGAACTAACTCAAGCTTTGAGAAACAAGTTGGAAAAGTAATAGAGTGCAAAAGCACGAAAAAGATTGAAAAAGGGTCGAGCGAGACCGGTGCTCGAAATTACAGGTACTCTCTCTGCACACCTCTTGCGTTTACCGAGCACATGCACAACAAACGTGATGTCAATTCCGTATTTCCACCAATGAGAAGTTTGTGATTTAGCGGGGAGGCATCGATATCAAAGATATCCCCAAGGAGGGTGGGTCTCCGGTAAACAATTGTGGTAGGTATGTTAAGAAACAAAATTTACTAAAAAAATTTAATTTCTTTTCAACCTACTCACAATTGTTTACAATTGGTTGAATAAACAATAGGAGGAGGTGAATCACATAACCAATACCAACAAGAGCAGCAGAAAGAAAAGCAAGGAGGGCAGAGAACAATAGCGAAACTGTAATGAAGATAGAGAGAAGGCACCTGAAAAGAACAAGGCTGAGCGAAGCACAAACCCGATAAAAACAAATTTAACGAGGGTGCACAACAGCCTGAGCAGCAACAAGAGGGCCTGAAGAATAAAGGTCCTCAGACTGCTGCTCTAGGTGGCGGAGATAAAAGGAGAAGGTAGAAGCATTCCTCCAGTAAGCCGCATTCATAACATTCCGGAGCGAAACAGAATTGGCGAAAGCCCAGGATGTAGAAATGGCACGAACCTCATGAGCATTAAACCGGTTCGAAACAAGATCCGAAGCAGACAAGCGGGAATATGCCAGCTTGATTGCAAGACAGATCCACCTGGAAATAGAATGGGAAAAGATAGACTACCTCTTAGGAATGAGAGACAGAAAGAATCTCTTCCGACCCCTCCTAATGAACTGAGTGTGATTAATGTAAGTTTTGATTGCACGAACAGGGACAAAGAAGAGGCCTCCGGCAATCGACAGTAGGGAGAGCCCGAATGCAGATGGGAGGAGATACCGAATCAGGAAGTTGATTCTTAGCCAGAAAAGAGCAATCAGTAGTGTAGGTGACACTGTTAGCCTCATTTCTGAAGAAAGCAGAATCAACAGATAGTGCATGAAGCTCACTGACACATCGAGCAGAAGCAAATGCTAGAAGGAAAGCTGTTTTATAGGTGAGAAAACGCATATCAGTCTCAGATAAAGGCTCGAATGGTCCAGCGGATCTACATTCGGACGCCAATGATCCAACAGGAAGTGGTGAAGAGGTCAGACAAACAAGCAATGAGATCTGTCACCGAACCGCAAAGGCCCAGCATCCGAAGGAATGTCCTGGCCGAGACCGAGGAAGATTGAAGCAGGCTCCAAGTCAAGGCGAAAAGAATTGTCGCCCAGGCATTGGGAACCGACACCACATTGTGAAGAGTGTCGAAATCCATCCCCAGCAATGCTAGGAGGCAACGAAACTGCCAGACAGCTGACTCCAGACTCCAGAACAGTAGCATGGAGGATGTCATCCAGGTAGGCTGACGAAGTCACAGCCAACTGAGTATGGTGAAAAGCAAGCACATGTGACATCAGTCGGGTGAAGGTCCAAGGAGCCAGGTTCAATCCGAACGGGAGAGCTCTGAATTGATAGACTCGATCCCAAAACGAGAACCAAAGGTATTTCTGTGACGCCAGATGAATGGGTACATGGAAGTAGGCATCCTTCAGGTCGATACTGGCAGCAAAGTCGCCCTGATGAACTGAACGGCGAACCGACCGGAAAGTCTCCATACTGAAACGAGGTGCTATAATGTCCAACCAAAGAGGCAGACCTCAGAACAGCATGCTGGTCAGAAGGAAGGGATGGAGAAGAATCCAAAACCGTATCCCAGCGTGCCAGCTTCAAATTAGCCGTGTTACAGGCGTGAGCATGTGTCAAGTTCATAAGAGCCTGTGACAAAATGCGAAAAGGTGCATGAGCATCATCAAACTCCTCTGGTGGAAAATATTCAGCCAGGGCAGCAACGACATGGTCCGTGAGAGATAACATACCCAGCATCTCACGGGACAGGCCCACCATAGACTCAACTACCGACATCGGGAGAACTGCTGACTTAGGCTTAGCCAAGTCGAGGGAAGAAGAATCCTCATCCACAGCAGCCATCCCCTGGAAGACTGGTGGACAGATGGAATCGTAAACACGAAACCGTGATGGAGGCAGAAAGGCATCAGCTCTAGAAAAGAAAGAACCCTTGAGGGCTTTAGAATGCATTGCCGATTGCAGAGGATGCAAAGCCCCAGAGCTAGAAGGCTCAACAGGGTTACGGCGCTCCACAGTGGACCGTGGCCGGACGGTCACAGATGGCTGGTCTGAAGGTTGAATGTCCGGCAATAAGCCAAAGACAAAATCCAAAGCCTGCCCCAAGACTGACAAGGGGGGCCCATCACCTTCAAGAAAATCGGCATCCTCTGTAGCAGAAGAGACGTAGCCCAACTCAGGCTGGCCAGCAGAAACCTCCTGTGAATACTGTGCAATATCCAAAGGGTCAAGCGAGACATCTCGGCGACCGACCAAAGGAGGTTGTGCCTCAGCAGGCACAGGGAAGCCAACTTGAGGGTTGCTAGAAAGCAACCGGGTTGGTGCCAAAACGGCCTGACACAGGTCACCCTGGGAATTCATCACAGCAGCATCGCCCGACGGAGTGTCTTCCCAATGGACCCTTCTGGTAGAAGAACCCAAATCCTCAGAAGGGACCCATGACGAACGTCGATCAGCAGACAGAATAGGGAGAGGGTGAGAAGACACCGGAGGATAGTCCCGATTGTGACACCCAGGGGCAATCACTGACCTCTGCAAAACAGAAGGCCCTGCCTGCAAGTCCTCTAAAGAGACCGACAGCATACGTCAATCGGTAGCTGGACCTGGGACACGATGAGAAGACACCGGAGGATTGTCCCAAGAATGACAGAAACCTGCCATTGGCCTCTGTGCAGCAGAAGGCCCCAACTGCCCATCCTCTGAGACCGATGGCAAGCATCGATCGACAGCCAGACTCGGAACACAGTGAGGAAACACTGGAGGAAGGTTCCAAGAGTGATAGCTAACCGGAGCTGTCACTGACCTCTGCTGAACAACAGGCCCTGGATGCCAATGTTCCAGCCCCATCCTGCTAGTCGGTACACTAGCAGGTGAAGGAGGAACAATAAACGATTCGCTCGAGGGGTGAGGAAACGCTGCCGAAGCAACCGAACGGCTCAACCGAATAGGAGCAAACCTAGCCAGTTGAGACGGAGCAGACAGCAAACCCGCACAGCTTCGCCGTGAAGCCAGGGGAGGCTGAGAGCTCAGAGACACACCAGCAGATACAGTCTCGGACCCCCGAGACTGTATACCATCCCCAGAAGAGATGGAAGAGCCACCATCATACAGAATAGGATCTTTTGTAACAACTTCCTCAGCAACTGTCGACGGCGTAGGAGGCAAATCGGAGAGTGTCATCGAGCTGACCTCGGAGAAGCTCTCGACGAAAACCGACACCTCAAGAGTGACATCAGAAGACAAAGAGACCATGGTCTCTACGTCAGGTATCACCGCACTAGCACCATCAACAGTTGCAGAGGAACTTGCCACAGAAAAAGACAGATCAGCATCCTGTGTGACAGAGTCACCACATGCACTCACAGAAATGTCTGATAAGGCACGGCTACCCTTACCCCGAGAACGAGGGGTTCTAGCTCTAGACAGAACCACCCTGTTTACAGAAGCCCAGAATTTTGAGGACCAAACCCCACAAATACCACATGATTGGGCCTGTGCACAATTGTTGCAAGTGACACATGTGGAATGAGAGTCATCCACATGTTTCACTTGCAAGCAAGAGGAACAAGGAATAGTCTACGGCATAATATGATAAATGAAATCAAGCTTCCCGCTGACGGAAAACAGAACAATGGTTGTGTTCACACGCGGGGGAAAAACAAGACTATGTGTGAAAAAGCAAGCAAAAATTATCAAAAATATCATCAAATAGTGAATAATTTAGAAGCTTGAAAAGGATACAATCCACTTGCACATAATCAGATAAGATAGTACCATACAAATAAGTTGTTCATGAAGATAACAGCTAAATAATAGCATGAGTCACAAAATTTCCAACCAGTACAATGGCGGAAATAAAAGGAATTGACGTCACGGTTGTTGCGCATGGTAAATGCAAGAGGTGTGCAGAGAGAGTACCTGTAATTTCAAGCGCCAGTCTTGCGCGACCCTTTTTCAATCTTTTTCATGCTTTTGCACTATATTACTTTTCCAACTTGTTTGGAAAAGTTTCTCAAAGCTTGAGTTAGTTCCGAAGTAGGGCTTGCACTTATGTTACAGCCAACTGCAAACAATTGTGAGTAGGTTGAAAAGAAATGAGCTCAATGAGAAATGAAAGTGTCAATGACACTGCAGCTCAACTTGTCCAAGAAGGGACTGGACTAAAATGAAAGATCCAGTAATGCCAATCCATTCACTTAAGTTTCTACAGAAAAGACATCACACAAAAAAAACATATGAAATCTGAAAACAAGAGGCCCCAAAGGGCCTGAGGGTGCTCACCTGACATGGTAGCCAAAATATCAACCCAGAAAATAGATTTCAACAAGTTGCACCTGCTCCTCCTAACAGCTTATACCAAATATCCAAAGATTCTGACCAGTGGATCTAAAAAAAAAAGGAAGATTTTTAAAGAATATTCCTCATATTGAACTAAGTTATAATTCGGGCTCCCACAGGGAGCCCATATATGAACCCAGGGACTTGGCTTTAACAAACTTGAATCTCACCCCCCTAAGGATGCTGCACATCAAATATCAAAACATTCCGACTGCTGGATCTGAAGAAGAAGATTTTTAAAGAAAATTCCTCATTTTGAACTAAGTTACAATTCAAGCTCCCACAGTGAGTCCAAATATGGACCTAGGGACATGGCTTGAACAAACTTGTTAAAGCCAAGTCCCTGGGTTCATATATGGGCTCCCTGTGCTGCATATCAAATATCAAAACATTCCATCTGCTGGATCTGAAGAAGATTTTTAAAGAAAATTCCTCATTTTGAACTAAGTTATAATTCGGGCTACCACAGTGAGCCCAAATATGAACCCAGGGACTTGGCTTGAACAAATTTGAATTTCACCCCCCTAAGCATGGTGCATACCCACTATCAAAAGATTCTGCCTGCTGGATCATGAGAAGAAGATTTTCAAAGAAATTTGCCTGAAATGCACTAAGTTCGAATTCAAGCTTCTATAGTGAGCCCAAATACAAATCCAGAAAGCCGATTTGAACAATGTTGAATCAAATACACCCCACAATGTTGCGTACCAAATATCAAAAGATTCTGCCTGCTGAATCTGGAGAAGAAGATTTTTTAAGAAATTTGCCTGAAATGCACTAAGTTCGAATTCGGGCTTCTATAGTGAGCCCAAATATGAATCCAGGGGGCCGATTTGAACAAATTTGAATCAGATCCACCCCACAATGTTGCATACCAAATATCAAAAGATTCTGCCTGCTCGATCTGGAGAAGAAGATTTTTTAAGAAATTTGCCTGAAATGCACTAAGTTCGAATTCGGGCTTCTATAGTGAGCCCAAATATGAATCCAGGGGGCCGATTTGAACAAACTTGAATCAGATACACCCCACAATGTTGCATATCAAATATCAAAAGATTCTGCCTGCTGGATCTGGAGAAGAAGATTTTTTAAGAAATTTGCCTGAAATGCACTAAATTCGAATTCGAGCTTCTATACTGAGCCCAAATATAAACCCAGGGGGGCCGATTTGAACAAACTTGAATCAGATCCACCCCACAATGTTGCATACCAAATATCAAAAGATTCTGCCTGCTCGATCTGGAGAAGATGATTTTTTAAGAAATTTGCCTGAAATGCACGAAGTTCGAATTCGGGCTTCTATAGTGAGCCCAAATATGAATCCAGGGGGTCGATTTGAACAAACTTGAATCAGATCCACCCCACAATGTTGCATACCAAATATCAAAAGATTCTGCCTGCTCGATCTGGAGAAGAAGATTTTTTAAGGAATTTGCCTGAAATGCACTAAATTCGAATTCGAGCTTCTATACTGAGCCCAAATATAAACCCAGGGGGCCGATTTGAACGAACTTGAATCAGATCCACCCCACAATGTTGCATACCAAATATCAAAAGATTCTGCCTGCTGGATCTGGAGAAGATGATTTTTTAAGAAATTTGCCTGAAATGCACTAAGTTCGAAATTGGGCTCCTATACTGAGCCCAAATATGAACCCAGGGGGCCGATTTGAACAAACTTGAATCAGATCCACCCTACAATGTTGCATACCAAATATCAAAAGATTCTGCCTGCTGGATCTTGAGAAGAAGACTTTTTAATCTTTTTCCCATTGCCTACAGTGTTAAAAAGTGCTGACTCAGCACTTTTTCAAAGTCCTGAAAAAAAGTACCTTGTGATCAAACCGATAGGGATTTTTTTTAACCATTCTATTCTACAGGATAAAAGTAAGCTTTATACAAAATAAGAATTCTCTGTGCCGTGTAGTTTTGGAGATATGGCAGTTTTAAGGTTTTTCCTATTTTTAGCTCCCGAGGTTCCCACGGGGCAATGAGAACATTTTTTTTGGCATCAATCAACTACTTATGACTCATTAAGATCTCATATCAAATTTGGTTCAAATCGACCTGATGGTTCTGAAAATAGAAATTTTAGGCATGGCCAAAATTTTTGCCCCTCCCATAACGAAGGCAAATAATGCCCGACAAACTTCTCTTGAACAAACTTGATTCTAAACCTCAAAAGGACTCTGTATACCACAAATCAAGTCTCTGCTACTGGTGGTTCATTAGAAGAAGATTTTCAAAAAATTTGGCCATTTTTTCCCCACACCTCTGCTCAATATGAGCCGAAACCTATTTTGGATAAAAATCAAAATGCCCGTATATAACCACTACTTACATGAAATTTACTTAAATGTGGTCAGTGGTTTAGGAGAAAGAGGCTCAAACACCAACTTCACGCAGGACGACGGACGACGGACGAAGAGTGATAAGAAAAGCTCACCCTGACTTTCAGTCAGGTGAGCTAAAAATCGGGTGAGGGATGGGGCATGTTGGGTGTACTAATGGAATTGTTGACAATTTATATGTCATATCAAAGATGGCCATCCTTTTTCAATGGAACGCAGAAAAAATCTGACAACTCCCATTTAGACATCACGTGAAAGTTACATATAAGATTAGAAAAAGATTGGGTTGGAGGAACGGCCTGTAGGATGTGCTAATGGAATTGTTGACAATTTATATCCAAATCCAAGAAAGATGCTGGTGGCCATGTTTTTTAACAAAATTCAGAAATATTTGATAGCTCCCATCTTGACATCACACCAACGCTATATACGAAATTTGAAAAAGTTCGGGTAAGAGATACAGCCTGTAGTGTGCGCTAATGGAATTGCTGACAATTTATATGCCAAATCTAAGATGGCCACTGGCGGCCATTTTTTTTCAACAAAATTCAGAAAAATTTGATAACTCCCATCTAGACATCACACCAAAGCTACAAATAAAATTTGAAACTGATCAAGTAAGAGATGCGGCCTGTAGGGTGTGCCAATGGAATTGTTGACAATTTATATGCCAAATCTAAGATAGCCACTGGCGGCCATGTTTTTTAATGAAATTCAGAAAAATTTGATAGCGCCCATCTAGACACTGCCCCAAAGCCATGTATGAAATTTGGAACACGCGACCTGTAGGGTGTGTTAGAGGAATTGTGGATGGATGGATGGACGGACAGATGGACGGATGGACAGAAACAGACGGATGGACAAATGGATGGATGGATGGACAGACATACAGACAACATATCACAACCCATCCCAATAGCTCATACTTGTCGTTGTCAAGTTGAGCTAAAAATGGTCAGTAAAACACACAGAAATGACCAAATTCCCGTTAATTGAATACTTCTCTGTCAACTGAATACTTTTCACTGGCAAAGTGCCTCAAATGTCAATTAAGAGGTTCGCCGGTACAGCTGAACAGATCTTGTCCACTACAGTGATCAAACACTGTTCCACTTCCAAGTGTTTTCATAAAGAACTTAAGGATTTGTAAAATATATCATTCAGTGATAATTCTGAAATCTATTTTTAACTGTTTTATAGTCCAGATTTACTCTTGAATCATGACAGAAGCTCAATTTATCTTTGCCCCAAACGAAAAAGGCAAAGTTTGCACAAATCAAGATTCAAACAGCTTCCTAAAAAATAAAAATTCAACCAATTTCAAGAAGTTTTCTCAAATATTTTTTTTTAAAAAGTTTCTCAGTTCAGATTACAGTTATCTATGAAAATGAGTCACTGGAAAAAATAATGGAATAGAAAAAAAAAATTTTTACATTCTCATTCTCTCTTTGCAGGTAAGTTGGAAAGAAGGTTTGTCCCATTTTCCTTACTGATAATGCAGGTTTCTTTCATAATTTTTTGGTAAACTCATTCAGGGATTTTTAGAAACTTATGGGGGACCATGGTGGCTCCTGGTTAGAGCAATGGACTTGAGATCAAAAGGTTGATGGTACGATCCTGATCTGCATTATCTGTATTGTATCCCTGGGAAAGACACTTCAACCCGATTGCCAATGTGAGAGCACAGTGGCGCTGTGTATTAACCGTTAAATGCCCTTTCCCAACTTTTATGACCTCAGAACAGGTGCCATTAACATGCCATCATGAGGAGGTTCACAAAAGACAAATTAGGCACAGTGGTTTCTAGTCAAGTCTTGACTGCCCATTAAGACAGCCAAGACTTCACTAGAAATCACGACTAAGCCACTGGAGGTATAGAGGCTGTGGACTGGTAGGAATTAAGGACACTTGTCTAGCCTCTTAAGCGGTAAGGCATAGAGCATGACAATGGTAACTCACTTTCAATTGATGCTAACCCTGCTTGTATCAGGTTAGAAAGTTGGAAAGTCCAACAGTTACTTGCCATTGTTAAGTGGTTCTCTCTGGTAGTGGGTACTCCAGCTTCCTCCACCTATAAAACTGGCTGAAGCGACATGACACATGCTGTTGAAAGTGTCATTAAATCCAAAAATACAAACAAACAAAAGTTCAGAAAATTATGAAAGAAATTGTATTATCAATGAAGATAGAATAAATATTTCCTTGTGCTATCTATGGTGACTTAAACAAATATTTATTACAAACTCCTAGCTTTGTGACAGAATTCCAGTAATTTTCAAGTGTTTAAAAACATTGGGTTTTTTTCAAGGTATCAAGTCTTTGGAAACTGAGATGCAAAATTCAAATATAAATTCATGAACTTTAAGCACCTGTTAACCTTCACAGGATTTCAAACACATCCAAGTACTTAAAGCACCTGTAAACCTTAGTAAAGAGATAACATACAATATGGCACCAATAAATGCCCATCTCCAAAATGTTAGGGTTATGTTACAAGCAAACACAGCTTCAAAATCAACTTTGCAATATTCTTTGTTCTTATCTTGAGTAGACGATTACAAATTATGATTTCCATTTGAAGTCAATGACTTTGGAGGCTTTCTGTTAGAAAATGAGCGCATGTGAAGATCTATACATTTTATTGGGTCTCATACAATGCAAATGCATTTATGACTTTGAGTGGAACACTGCATTATTCAGGGTTCATACAGAATTAACATTTTGAAATTCAAGGACTATTTAGGGCCTGGCATATAAAATTTAGGGTTATTCATTAATTATTTAAATCCATCTGAATTTGCTAATTAATTCTTCCCCAAAACATTATGTGTGCAAAAATTACAATGTTTCTTGATTGTTGTATTATATTTGTTTTAGTTCAACCCTCAAGTGAAATAAGGTACCATCTGCAATGCTTTAGCATTGCAGATGGCACATTGTTGCACTCAAAGGACTCAAAGGACGAATTATTTGGGGAAACATAAAAACAAATATGACAATTATGTATAGTTTCATTAATTACTACTACTGGAGCAAAATCACTTACTATTACAGCTGTTTTTGGCTGATTACATGGCAAATCTATTAGTGGTAGTGTATTGTTAGCAGGGGTAGAGACTTTTAGAGAACAGCAATGTATGTGTTGATTTGAACAAATTTGATTTGCAGAATCAGTTTAAAATTACTTCGAAACATACATAAAGTGCTGCTTAATATTCACTTTATTGACAGGCTCAACGAATAAAACAGTTACACTGCCCATATAACAGGTTCCCACATTGCATATAGAATAAAATTTAAGGACTTTTCAAGGTAGTTTGCCAATTTTCAAGGGTTTTTCAAGACAATTACAGGTTTTAGGGCTTTTTAGGACTTTGGTTTTCAAGCCTGTATGAACCCTGTTATTAGTCAAAACAAAATGTAAAACAAATGGCCCTTCAAAAATTTTGTGTACAAAATATCTGTTTCAAAAGCAACATATACAGTACGTGGAGAGTATATTATCACTAAATCATCCGCAGAATGTAAATTCCACCTGATCAATAATTGCAAATTTGTTGCAAAGCACAACAATCACAAGCAAAGTTCCAGCCAATGGACCTCCGTGTTAAACCTGGAGGTCCATTGGCTGAAACATTGCTTGTGTTTTTTCTCCATACGTACAGAATTTGAAAATGATACTTTGGGTGATAACTCCACTCCATGGGTGGTTTAGTTACAATCCACTCTCCACATACTGTAGAATCAGGCAAATGTCACACTGAAAAAAATACAAGAAAGAACTAAACTGTGCCATAGAACAATGTATATGAATGTGAAGTACCAGAACTATCAAGGTACTATGGAAGTAAAAAATGGTTACTAAGTGGACACAATAGAAGAAAAAATATCAATAAGTGTGCAAGAGAGTTTATAAATTTATTTGACCCCTTTTCTAAACTCATGTTGTCAATATAACAATAACATGATTTTGAAGGGCATTGAGGTTTATTAAAGGCCTAACTGAAATGATTAACAGCCCAACAGCTTATAAGTAGCCTGTGACACAGTCTCATTTTCAAGGGTCATACGCTGTCGTTTCAAAAGCAAAAGAAACAATTTAGTTATGAATGTGGAAAAGAGATTATTGTTGATATCTGCAACTTGCATGTGATATAGGGTAAATAACACACTTGTTGACACTCTTGTGTTCGTATAATGCTTTATTGTCTTTTGTTGTCTTATCTTTTATCAGAAATACTTTATCCATCTTTGTATCAATGTGAAGCTTCTCAAGGGTTTATCAACTGATAGCATTTATGTGAAAATGGGCAGTGAAGGAATAAACCTAGTAGAGGACATCTTGGTATTTCAATAGTTGTACTACAAGACCTAGGTACCAAATGATGACCTTCCATTTAGACACTTGCCATCAGATGCACTATTATTAAAACAAGTAGACCACAAACCAGGCTGTACTAAGTAAATCTTTAGCATCAAAATACAGGGTACTACAGTGAGGACCTACTTAATACAATATTTCTTAACTGGTTGAGTGCTAGAAGCCACTATTAGGGTTTTCAAAAAATAAAGATACCAGAGCAAAAAGCCAACATTTTCCTTTCTCATGTTTCTATATTCAGTCAATTATATAATATTTTGTTTATATAAATTTGTTTTCTAAAAATTATTGGAGAGTGCCTATGGACATTCTCCAATAATTTGTAATAAAACACATTTTTGATGAACAAATTCAGACCATCGAAAATAATCTAGCCCTCAACCAGTTAATTGAATAACCCTGAATATAACTGAACATAACTTCCAAACAGAAAACCATTTACCATACCTTCAGTACAAATGTCCTGGTATTTCATGAAGGTTACAGAGTAAACTCCTGTTAAGTGAATAAAAAATCTTGTAATATGTAAAGAAACAAGAGCACACGTATCGCTGAAGCAATACAATGTTCCCTACCGGACTAATAAGCATTAATAATTATACAAATGTTATAACCTAGATGTGATCAGCATGAATTCCGTTGAAGCGTTTCCAAAAAAAGTCCGGAAAACTGACATTTTGGTGCTTTTCCATATTTCCAAGGGCCGTAACTCACACAAGAATAATGCAATCAGCATGAAACTCAAACTTGATCTGTAAGTCATCGTTCTATAGTAGTCTACCAAAAATGAAATCATTCCGTTGAAGCGTTTCCAAAAAAACTCAGGAAAACTAAAGTGTGACTGACAGACAGACGGACAGACTGACGGATGGACAGAGTGCAAATCTATAGTCCCCTCCGGCGATGCCGGTAGGGGACTAATTACCCTGACAGTCACCAAAATCCCTTTATTTATAAACCTATGTGGCCCCAGCACATCCAATAGACATTTAATCTATTATATCTTGTTTAACAGAGTTCCACCAGATCTGTCAAACAAGATATAATACTGGTAGAAGTTTTTCTCAATATAAGAGGAAAATGATCACATTCCTGTTAACTGAATAACCTGTTAATTGAATAATATTCAGTGACAAAATGGCTATTCAATTAAAAGGTTCCCACTGTACTTTGAAATAACTAGGTCAGCAATTATAGCTAGAGGCTGGTAAAGTACAACTCATTTTTGTCCCATGAGACAGAACAACCAAATTTTACATGAAGATGATACTCTCAATTAGGTTTTGTAAACAGAAAGTGATCACATGCATCTGTTCTATTACAATTTGTTGGAGAGTGCTAAGTTCACATAATATGAAGCCTTTTAACTAGTTGAGTACTGGAAATCCATTTTTGGCCCCCACTCTGTAATGCAGGTACCACAACTTGAAGGCTTCATATTTTGTGGATGTGTTTTTACGTTTTAAATATAATTATTTAGTCTACACGGATCAATGTGGACACATTCCTAAGAACAGATACCACAACTCAAAGGCTTCCTATTCTGTGAGCATCTCATTTTATCTATGAGGTGAAATTATTTAGTCAATACAGATTTACCGTGTTACAATTTATGGGAGAGTGCAGCCGTGGGCGCACGCTCATATATTTTAATAAACAGCTGTGCCATGAGCGCATGATACGCCCGTTATTAATTACAAGAGTGAAGCACACAATATGAGTATACATGTGTACTTGTCAGGTTTTTTTTTAATATTCTTGTACAATAATCCTTCCATCAACATATACTTACCACCAAAAAATCATGAAAATTGCTTAAAGTCCGACATGTGGAAAATTGCCTATATTTGGATGAATAAAGTCCCATAACTCTGGAATGACAAACTGGACAGCGACACAAATTGAAAAGGAGATTCCTTCTATCAACATATACTTGCAACCCCAAAATCATGAAAATTGCTCTAAGTATTTTCAAGTTATTGTTCGACATGTGGAAAATTGCTTATATTTTGACAAATAAAGTCCCATAACTCTGGAATGACATATTGGACGGCAACACAAATAGAAAGAGAGATTTCTTCCATCAACATATACTAGCCACCAAACAATCATGAAAATTGCTCAAAGCATTTTCAATTTATTGTCCGACATGTGGAAAATTGCCTATATTTTGTCGAATAAAGTCCCATAACCCTGGAATGACAAATCAGATAGTGACACAAATCGAAAGGGAGCTTCCTTCCATCAACATATACTTTCCACCCAAAAATCACAAAAATTGCTCGAAGCATTTTTTGAGTTATTGTACGACGTGTGGATGGCAGACAGACAGACGGACACTGGTATACCAAAATACGACCGTTTTTTCAAAACAGGCGTATAATCAACGATCTTCTAAGTAATAAAGTCCCATAACTCTGGATCGAATGGTGAAACTAACCGAAAGGGAGCTTCCTTCCATCAACATAAACCACCTACCAAAAAATCACAAAAATCTCTCAAAGCGTTCCCGAGTTATCGTATGACGTGTAAAAAAGCAAAGATTTTCTAAATAATAAAGTCCCATAACTCTGGAATGACTAATTGAACGGCAACACTAACCGAAAGGGAGCTTCCTTCCATCAACATACACCACCTACCAAAAAATCGCGAAAATCTCTCGGACCGTTCTCGAGTTATCATACACGTGTAAAAAATCGACGATTTTCTAAGTAATAAAGTCCCATTACTCTGGAATGACTATTCGAACGACGACACCAACCGAAAGGAAGCTTCCTTCCATCAACATAAACCACCTACCAAAAAATTGTGAAAATCTCTCGAAGCGTTCTGGAGTTATCGTACGACGTGTAAAAAATCAACAATTTTCTAAGTAATAAAGTCCCATAACTCTGGAATGACTAATCGTACGGAGACACTAAACGAAAGGGAGCTTCCCTCCATCGAAATACACCACCTACCCAAAAATTGCGAAAATCTCTCAAAGCGTTCTCGAGTTATCGTACGACGTGTAAAAAATCAACAATTTTCTAAGTAATAAAGTCCCATAACTCTAGAATGACTAATCAAACGGCGACACTAAACGAAAGGGAGCTTCCCTCCATCGATATACACCACCTACCCAAAAATCACGAAAATCTCTCAAAGCGTTCTTGAGTTATCGTACGACATGTGTTCGGACGGATGGACAGACAGACAGCGGTATACCATAATACGACCTGTTTTTTCAAAACGGGTGTATAACAATGCAAAGAAATGTGAACAAATTTTGATGACTTAAAATAAGTTAGTGCTCCACCAGTTGATCTCTGTATGAGCGGCAATCAACAAAGCACAAATTTGGGCTTCCAATTCTCAGTTAAGGTTTCTACATGTTCACCATACAAGATTAGCCACTGACATGATTTACAAACCCACTACCAATGTTGCAAGTATGCAAATTGTGCAGCTAAACAAGTGTCAGACAAGAATGAGTCTTCACAGAAAATTTAACATTATACCCAGCAAAATGGCCAGTGCTGTTCACAAAAATCACTATTCAATTTTCATTATTTTTTCAATTTTGTTGCAAATACAGTACGTGGAGAGTGTATTATCACGAAATCACACATAGAGTGGAGATTCCACCCAAGCAATAATTGCAAATTTGCTGCAAAGCATCACAAGCACAAGCAAAGTTCCAGCCAATGGACCTCTGGGTTAAACCTGGAGGTCCACTGGCTGAAACATTTCTTCTGTTTTTTGTCCATATGTACAGGATTTGAAAGTAATACTTTGGGTGATAACTCCACTCCACAGGTGATTTAGTTACAATCCACTCTCCACATACTGTACATAGCTTAGGACCCCTCACCGGAACGAGCTCATTGATCTCATTCCAATAAGAGGGGTCATCGGCTAGGTTTTTGACGCAAAAAATGAAAAAAATTAGTTATTTATTTATTGGTGTTTAAGGCCACATACTTCTGCACAATGGCTAATCATACCACAACATGGATACAAAGTCAAGGTCAGTCAATCATTTATACTCCATGCTGCCTATTTTAGAGGATTCACACCCCAAGCATTAGTGACTGGGTCCTATTTGACCAGTGAAACAGAGCTTGTTTACCACAGTAAAAAAGCACTGCTTTACTTTCCAGGGTTCCCGCGAGGGAAAAAATTAGTTATTCAAGAATTTTGTTTGCAAGTGTTGACTGCCATTCATGTTAGGTAAAGGGATAATGGAGATGTCACATCCTACCCCACTTCCACAGGCCTTACAATTTGTCACGACTGGTGAGAATCAGATTTGATTCTCATGAACTCCTGCTGGAAAAATAAATTTTCAGTCCTCCAACAATTTAGAATTTGAGAATATTCTTATACCCTTGTGAGTGTAACCAGTAAATATTCTATCGTGAAAAAAAAAACCTTTTATTTATATATTTACTCAAGTTTTACCCTCAAGTGACTCATTCCAAGTTTGGTGAGTTTGAGGGACCTAAAAATAAGTAGAATTCTCCAGGCCTTTAAGGACACTTTCAGAATCTATGACAAGAATCAAATGAACATTTTGTGAGAATCAAAGTTGATTCTTCTCTTTGCAAGAATCAATTCTGATTCTGGCATTAATTTTTAGCCGTTACCATACTTTCAGTATAAACTTTCAATGTTTATGGTTACTTACACAAATATGTCCATATCATGACTGCAACACATATATAAAGTCAAGTTTATTTACTGGTGTTTATGGTCACTTCAGCATCTTTGGCTACATCATGATCGCAACATAAGTATGAAGTAAAGATTGTGTCAATCGTTTATACCTATGCTGCCCACTTTAGAGGACTTCCACATCAGGCTATGGTTTCAGGTCTGATTTTACCAATAAAGCAGAAAATGTTTACCACAGTAAACAAGTACTGCTCTACTCCCTGGGGTTCCCACAGGATAAAGCTAAGTTTAACCAATCACTTATACATATTATTCCCACTTTAAGAGGACCTGATCCTATTTTACAAGTAAAATGTTTCCCACAGTAAACAAGTACTGCTCTACTCCCTGGGGTTCCCACAGGGAAAAGCTAAATTTAACCAATCACTTATGCATATGATTCCCACTTTAAGAGGACCTGGTCCTATTTTACAAGTAAAATGTTTACCACAGTAAACAAGCACTGGTCCACATCCCAAGCTTCCCATTGGGGATTTGACCTGTAATTGCATATAGGTTATAAAGAAAAATGCTGTTAATCGAACAAGAAATTTTGTGATCTTTCGCAGAATTGCTCTGACAACCAATCAATTCCCAATGTTTATAGACCTATTTGGCCTCCGTAAGCATTAAATCTATTGTTTATATTATAAATAAAATGGAATAAATGATCAGTTTATTACAAAAATGTAGGTAAACGACAATTTCCTGTCAACTGAATACTCTTATTAATTGAATAATTTTCACTGGCAAAGTGACTTTAAAATAGCAGGGTCACAACATATCATGAGGACAACACAAGTATGCAGTTAAGTTTAAGTGGTTGAGTGCTAGAAGCCACTATCAGGGCTTTCAAAACATGAGATTGTCACTCGGAAGTGACAATGCCCCGATGTGGCAATGCCCTTGATCTGAGATCTTGACCTGCATCGAACAAAATTTGTGTGCAACACATCGTCTCCCCATAAGCAACATTTTTGCGAAGTTTCAACAAAATCCAACAAAGCATCTCAGAGTTATGGAGCAGACACGAAAGTCATCCTGACGGACAGACAGGCAGACAGACGGACAGAAATGACAAACAGTATATGTCCCCGAAAAATTGCTTCAGGTGGCATAAAAATTAGGGTACCAGAGCAAAAGCGAATATTTTCTTTGCTCATGTTTCATATTTCGTCAAATGTAAATAATATTTTGCTTATTTAAATGTTTCATTACAAATTATTGGATAGTGCCTGTAGGCACTCTCCAATAATTTATGATAAAACAAATTTTGAATAACAAATTCAGATGCAAAATAATCTGGCCCTCAACCAGTTAACCAATGTACCTATGCTGCCCACTTTACAGGGCTTACATTCCAGGCATTGATCACTGGGTCTTATCTTACCAGTAAAAGAATTATGCTGACTTTTGTCAACAAAACTTGAATGTATATCAGTTTTTTTTATGTGAAAGAAATAGATCTAACAATTTAAATGCATAATTTTGGAGTCTTTACAAGAAGTGATTTTTTCTGAGAGAACTTTCCAAGAAATTAAGAGAGAGATTGATATTATCAATGAAAAAAGGAGATATATTCTCAATAGCTATTTTGATGACTTTAAATATTTAGTTACATTCAATGGTGGTAACCAGATGAGTTTCTCTCCTAGTCGGTAACCAGACAAGTCAGGTTTCAGGAAAATACATACATTAAAATTATTACAAAACGGATACTTATAACAACAGTTACTGATAAACATAAATCCAACACAATAAATAATCCAAATACAAAATTTGTTAAGCAGTGTTGTAAGGACCAAACAGCAATTATCAACTTATGTATGCACTCCAATATATTCAGCACTAAACAAAAACTGTAATTACAGCCTAATCACCCCAAGATTTCACTTGAGTTTTCATTCTATAATTTTGAAATAAGCCGTGGAATATTTGTCTTTTTTAATTTATTAGAAAACCATCCTACAACAGTATTGACTCTCAAAATAATACATACTCAACTTTATTTTTCGACAGTGCCAATAGTTACTGGAGAATAATATTTTGAATAATTAGTGTTTTTCAAGTGAGAAATTTGCTTTGCATCAGAGTGCATCAGGTAATATTTTTTTGCTATTTTTGAAGAGAAAAAAAATCCTGTTTGACATGCACATTTTCTAAATATATAGTAGTGTCTGAGAAATTTAAATTTTATAGTAAATTTCCTTTCTTATTATACCTACCACAATTGCTTACTACAGGCTTGCACTACAGTGGAAGACCCTAACTCGGAATATATACTCTCTATTTGATCTTTCCCAAGAGATTTGGAAAAGAAAAGTGGTGCGAAAGCCAAAACTGGGTCGAGCGCCATCGGCGCACACCCAGTAGGTGACGCTCTTCTCTTGGTACAACATTACGTGTACAGTCCATTAAAGACCCGGTTTCCATCACCCCTGATTTCTAGTGCTAAACCAGGGGTGACGAACCTGGTTTGCATTACTATCTATAGGACTGGGAAAATACCAAGTGTAACCAATTAACCACGCTATCAGTACAGCCTGGCAAAAAAATCACACCCCGTGAACTAAATGTCGAACAGGCAAGATTTGAATGAATCAAAAGAAAACTATTTTGTTCAAAAATGCATAACCATAAGAAAATTATTAATTTGACAGGCGTATGTGTCAAAAAAGTGTCAATAATACGACATTTTAATCCGCGGAGTGATAATTTGTTTTTGACATACTGACATGACCGTAATCCTGCCCCTTGATTATTACCAACCAATGATGTGCCAGCACAAATATGTGTGACATCTCACCAATGCTCATTGCATACTGTAAGAAGAAAAATTCGTAGAACATCTCAGTGCCGATCCACGGGGCTTTGAATTCGCAGCACAAATGTGTATCTTTAAAAACATCAATTGGTTGTGTTTGTGTTCAAAGCCATTCATTTAAATTCATTCACGCTTCTGTTTTTATTAAACCTGTGAAACAGGCGAATGGTAAACTTTATCGATGGGTCTGCAGCACTCATTACAATTCAAGCACACCAGGTGAAAATTTGATAAACGTACTTGTAAATGACACATTCACGCAAATAAATACGGGAATACTGGTACTCTAAGTGTCCTCTTAAGTGTATAACAGCAAGCTAAAATTTAATAGAAATAAGTTTTAAAAACAAAAGATGAGGCCTGTTACTGGTACACATTGTGGCCAACATAAACCGGGGAAGGTCCAAGAATAAACAGGTTGGCGAACTACTATTTACCGGCTGTTGGCAACATCCACCCCACCCTGAAAAATTAGGTCTCTTCCACCAACCTTTAATACCATCGTAACCCCTACCTATTTCCCCAAAGCGAGATATCACTTGCTGGAGAATCAACAAATTAAGGCTTGAATTTAATCACTCGGGTTTTGGACCCCTCATAATTTGTACGGATGTGTGCTTGTGATATATTGACATCCTGTTCGCTTTCCTTCACTGGAATCGAATTACTACATTTTCCAACTATAACCCCCACACCACCCCCCAAAAAGAAAGACACCCAGCAATTTTAATTATTAATTCGCCAGAATATTGTTGAATACTGCAATTGTTTTAACTTAATTTAAAGTCAAAACACAGCCTGCAAGATCAACGTAGACCTTACGTATCAAAGTCGTTACTCATCACATGATTTTAGTTTGATTACCATTAAATCACTGTTTGTGTGGGGGGAGGGGCAACAATAATTTATAAGTTTAATAGATTGGCAAAAGGGCTAGCCGTCTTTCAATGGTTGTGGGTGGCTCTTAAGATTTTATTCAGAAATTTTAAGAATAGGTCGCCACAACCAGTGACGTGGAAATCCCCCCCACCCCCACCCCCACCAAAAAAAAAAATAAATAAATAAGAAATTACCACACTCTCGTGACTTTCATCGCCCCCTCCCCACCTCCATTGTTGATTTTGTTCTAAAATTTATCCCAAGATTATAAACTGAGAGAGAGGTCTAAAAACTCATTTTCTCTGTCAAATGAATGTAGAGTTAGTTTATTCATATTGCCATGTGATCCTGTTCGACAATTAATTTGAAGTTAACATGCACAAAACAATAGGCTGCTGAGAGTCAGTGAACAAAAGAAGCTTTAAACAATAACAAGCAGTATTTCGATTATGTCACTGGTCGCTAATACCCTCTGTCATGACTGTCTTATTAAAAGCTTATTGCCACAGGTTTTAACTACTGAACAAACTATTGCAATCATCTTCACCTGTGCAAGTTCAATAGACTTTATGAGGTGTGACCTCTGTATCCACAGTCAATTTTTATTGGGAGTTTGTGACAAATTTGTTACATTCTTGGTTTGCAGGACTCTATTGAAAGGTAAATAATTTGCCTTCAATACGTTGAATGAGATGAACAGCTTCGGATAATTATGACGCGTTCACTCAGAGTGAAGTTTTCCCCCGCACATTTTATTTTAGTTCAGAAGTCTCTTTACTAACTTTTTTCAAATATATTTTTTTTCCAGTTTCACACTGAATTTGATTTATTATCTGGGTGGAATTTACACTCGGTGGGTGTTTTCAAATCTGCCGAATATGGCATTGCACTCTGCAGAGTTTGGCTACTGGACAGCCAGAGTCAAAAAATAGGTTGTCCACGCATATAATATGACGTTTGATTCGATTTCACATAATGGGGTGGCCTGCATAGGAGCGAAATGTACTTGCAGTAAACAGCACTTAACCCCGATTGTCCACATGTGGGCATGGTGGCACTGCGTACTAAGGCATTATGTGCGTTGATAGTGCACTTGTTTTCAGCCAATGCTAACCATGCTTGTGTGGAGTTAGTATAGTACTGAGGAGCCCACTTAATTGAATACCTCTTAATTGTATATCCCTGTTAATTGAATATAATTTTCGAACACAAAACCATTTACCATACCTTCAGTACAAATTTGATCTGTTAATTGCATATGGGTTGTAGAGTAAACTCCTGTTAATTGTATATAAATTTTTATAATGTGTCGAAAAAATTACTGGGGCACGCACCAAATTCCCCTTATTTATCAACCTGTCTGGCTTCACTACAGCCAATAAATACACTGGCATTTATTCTATTATATCTTGTTTGACAGAGCTCTATGAGCTCTGTCAAACAAGATAAAATAGAATAAATGCTCAGTTTACCTCCAGAACACAGGAAACTGACCAAATCCCTTTTAATTGTAAACTCCAGTTAATTGAATAATTTTCACTGCCAAAATGGATATTCAATTAAAAGGATTCAGCTGTATAGAACTGTATAGGTCGTCCATTAAGGGGTGTGGCCAGCATTTTTTTTAGGGGGGGGGGGGGGGTCACCCACAATGCTACTTAAGGATGAGAATGTCTGGCAACTAAAAAGACTGAAAACTTGGCCAGAGGCCAAGCGTTGGCCAGAGGGCAAGTTGGAGGAGATTATGGGAGGGGTGACCTCCTCCCATAATCTCCTCCAACTTGACCTTTGACCATCGGTGGTGGTCCAGTGATTGGGGGGGGGGGGGGGGGGGAGTATTCAGTGTTTGATATCAACAGTGATCAAAGATTTCATGTTGAGGGAAAGTGAATCAAATTCAATGTAGGCATGTGTTAGATTGCTATGGAGAATATCGGCTGCGGACCTTTGGGATGGGGGGGGGGGGGTCATATGACCCTCCCTGGCTACACCCTTGCCGTCTTGTCTCAGGCCGAAACGTTAACACAGAAATGCGATATGTCCAATGCATCAAGCCTATGGGAAAAGATTGAAAACTGTATTCATTTTTAGCATTACTGTTCCAATGTTACAGGCTCATCTCTATTTTCAATAGAGTAAATACGTTGCCATCTGCGTTCGGAATTTTTATACTTGTAAGTTTCAGAATTAAACATACTCGCCAAAGGCTCGTAAGTTTAATTCTGAAGTCTACTCGTAAAATAAGAGTTTGGAGACACAAGACGTTCATTAATTTGCCGCTCCCCTTCATTCCCCCTGTCCCACACGTGTTGTCCCAACCCCATTGTTCCTTCTAATTCCTCATAAAAGAAAAGAAGTTAAATTAATTTAAATTACTGGTTTGTGTTATGTTATAATGCCCTCAACAATCCCAGTTTTCTCTGTGATATAAATAATTAACATTTCCTCACTCATTTCAACATGGGCAAACTAGCTTGTTTATTACCATGGAGACTGAAATAGTTCCATTGCAGTCAATGATTGACAGAATCTATTTATAGGCTGACTGATCTTAATTACCCTTGATTAACAGGACTCAAGATTTTAAATGCACTGTACACGTTAATGAATTCCATGACTTCCGGAAACCAGTGTGCAAGGCAGTCACCAATGAATCATTCTTCTGAGTCCGCCAACATAGGAGTTATGTGATCAGCGGGGAGGAAGGATTCTTACCCGAATAAGAAGACAGGAGGACCTCCATGTAAACAATTGCGGTAGGAATAATAAGAAAGGAAATTTACTATAAAATTTAAATTTCTTATCAACCTACCTTACAACTGTTTACTACAGGCTGAATAGACAACAGGATGGAGGGAATCACATAACCAACCCACACATAACCCAACTGCACTGGAACCGTGGACAGAGGAAGAGGTCCCTAGGACTCTCAAACTATAGCATCACAAGCATTGGTAAAAGACAATGAGGCGTATGGTTCGTTCTGTGCGACGCACAGACAGAAAGGTCAGTAACAGCACGGAGCTGGAACTGACCTTGTAAGAAGCCAAATGGCTGGGGTAGACAACAGCCTGAGCAGAAGAAAGAGGGCCCGTAGTACAAAGGTCCTCCGCCTGCTCCTGCAACTGTCACAGATAAGTGGAGAAAGTAGCATTTCTCCAGTAGGCTGCCAGCATAACATCCGACAACATGACAGAGTTAGTATAAGCCCCAAGAGGTAGACAATGCACGCACCTCGTGGGCAGAAAAACGATTGGTAATACAATCGCCAGTTGCTAGACGAGCGTAAGCTGCATGAATAGCAAGACACATCTATCAAGAAATGGATTGATCTACCCTTCCTAATGAACAGCGTCCGATTAAGATAAAAGCGAATTGCACAAGCCGGACAGAGCAAAGGGTGTTTACCCTCAACAGAAGGAAGAGCCCCGATGCAGACAGGAGGCAGAGTAGTTTCTGGTATCTGATTCTTGCCCAGAAAGGAGCAATCAGTGGTAAACATAACACTGGTGGGAGAGCTCCTGAAAAAGACCGGGTCAACCGAGAGGGCGTGAAGCTCACTGACCCATCTGGCTGAGGCAAAACCATCAGAAAAGCCATCTCGTATGTGAGAAAATGCATATCCACTGGGATAAAGGCTCGAAATGGCACCTCCCCCCCCCCCCCAAGCAGGCAACACCCAAGAAAGATTCCATCTTGGGGTAAGCTGCAAAGTCCTAGGCCTTTTCAAGGAAAAGTGCCGAACAAGCTTGGAGAGGTATGGATTAGTGCCGATACGACGATGTCCCACATACGAAAAGGTCTCCGAAGCATGGACCTGTACCCTTTGATGGTAACAGGCTGGAGACCCCCAGAATCAAACAGATATACCAGAAACTCCACAATCTGTGTGATTGAAGGATTGACATAATCAACAGAGTGATCCGCACACCACTCACAGAAGACCTTCCACTTAGCTGCATAGGCTAAACCAGTGGAGTGCCTCCTTGAAGAAGAAAAGCAACTCCACTGCTCATCTCGAAAAAATGCTACAGAGGAGACAGGACCTCACAAAAGATATGCGCAAAGGCACAATGAAGTGAAATCTCCTCGGGTGACCTTGGCAAAAAATGTTGTGATGTAGAGGGAGACGTGCCGGAACCGCCGCCAACAGAGAGCGGAGTAGATTGATCCACACCCACTGAGGCGACAGGGGTGCGATCAAAAAGATGCGACAACTGCAGCTTTGTAACTTGGTTAGAACCTGAGGCAGAATCGGAACCGGCAGGAAGGCATAGCCAACAAGACTGTTCCAAAGGAGTGACAGAGCGTCCACGACGAAAGCCAGAGCATCTGGACATGGGGACACGAAAGTGTCCACCTGATGGTTCCAATGAGTCGCAAAGAGAACGATGTGGGGACGACCCCAGAGATCGCAAAGCTAATGGAACACCGTCATGTGGAGCATCCACTTGGTGGAAAAGAACCTGCCCCGTCGGGACAGGGAGTCGGCTAGGACGTTCAGACGACCAGGAATGTGACGAACCACCACTCCAGCTTTGACATCCTCGGCTAGCAGTAGAAGATTCCGAACCAATTCGTACATGGGAACATAGTGCGTGCCGCCCGGGTTCCGAATGTAAGCAAGCACCGTCGAATTCTCGGACAACAGAAGGACCTGGCAATTCAAAAGGTGGAGGATCCACTGCCGGAAACGCAGAAGAAGAGCAAGAAGCTCCTTCTGGTTGATGTGAAGAGCTGCTTGATCCTGGTCCCATGACCCATGAAGGGAAAAACCTAGAGGATCCAACGTCACATCCCATCTGAGATTGCTGGCGACTGCCGTCAGAACATGATCAGACGTGGGGAAGTCCAATGGAACTCCCTGCATAATCCACTGAACATCCGTTAGGGGAGAAGGTGACGAGGAAGAGACTCCGGTAACTGAAGCACCAGATCCAGTGGATCGACATCCGGCCTCCAACGACAGAGCAGAAAGTGTTGGAGAGGTCTGACATGCAGCCGACCTAGAGGAATGAGATCCGTCACCGAACCTCCGAGACCGAGCAGCCGTGGAAGACTCCGAGCTGTTGCGGACAGGGACTGGGACAGTCAGGGAAAAGGCTGTGAAAATCGCAGCCCTTGCCCAAGAAACCGCCCCCATATCCAGCTGAGTACGGAAGCCCATCCCTAGATGACAAAACGACGGAGAAGGGACCAGGTCCGACTTCTCCTCGTTGACTCTGAACCCTAGTGACGTGAGCAAGCTCAACAGTGTGTCGACATCCGACTCCAGAAAGGCAGCCTTAGAAAGGCTCTGGAGGATATTGTCTAGATATGCCAAAGAAGACACCCTGGACTGTGTGCGATGTTAGGCTAACACATGCGAGATCAGGCGGGTGAAGGCCCAAGGATCCAGGTCAAGGCCGAATGGCATGGCCTTGAACTGGAAAACTCCCTGGTGAATGGAGAGGCGAACTGACCTGAAAGCCTCCATGCTGAACTTAGGAGCAATGATAGACTGGGTCAGGATACTCAGATTGATAACCTGTCGGAGTCGGCCATCCTTCTTCAGCACCAAGAACAGGCAGGAATAAAATCCCACTGAATGAATGTTCCTGATGACCTCGATCGCCCCCTTTGACAGGAGATTGCCTATCTCCGTGATCAAAAGTTCCCACTGTGTAACGTCGAAAGGGACTTGTGTTGGAAGAGGCACTCTCGACTGAGTTGGATGCCTCAACCTGGGATGAATCGAGGTGACTACTGCCGATGCCTACCCTTACCCTGTGAGTAAGCAGAAGCAGTGGCAGGACGACCAGCCCTTGGCTTCGCAGAGGAAACAGAAGGGTACTTGTTAGGCTTTGGACAGCCCCGGCCTCCAACAGAAGGCTCATCAAGCTAACAAAGCAGCAGCTGATCTATGGAATGACATAGGGAGTCATCCCGGACCGTCACCACGGAACCATGGAATAGTTGTGGACCCGCCGAAGAAGCAGATCGAAGAGCAGTGCGCTGCCCCTCAAGAAGGGAACGGCTTGTGTCCAGCACAGCGTCCCTGAGAACTAATTCCAAGTTAGCCGTGTTACAGGCATGTGTGTGAGAAGATGCACGAGTGCCTCAGACAGCACACACAAAAGAGCCTGTACGTCGTCAAACTTATCTGGGGGCAGATAAGCAGCAAAGCAGAGACGACGTGATGTGAGAGAGAAAGCATGTCCAGCATCTCTCTCGATAAGCCCAACACAGACTCCAGAGTCTTCATATGAAAAACAGCTGGCTTGAGAGTTGGGAGTCCTAATCCAAGACCGTCCAAGTCTGGCAGACTGATGGATTGGCAGAATCGTAGGAACGATAACGCATCGGAGGCAAAAAAGTGTGAACCCCGATGAAGAACGATGTCTTCATAGCCTTGAAACTCAGCTTAGAGTCCAAAGCTGTAAACGCTTCAACCACCTGTACCAACATGCACGGTCGAAGGAGCCCAGAAGCAGGTTGCTACACAGACTGTAGGCGCGTGACCGATGATCGTGGCCAGGCTGACACTGTCGGCTGGTTTGATGGTTTGAGATCTGGAAGGAACACAAACACAAAGTCAAAAGCTGCCCCCAAGTCAGAAGACTGTTGGCTCTCGACGTCAGGTATGTCGGACTCATCCCCTGAGTCGGAAGACACATAGCCCATCATGGACAAACCAGCCAACGCCTCCCATGGTGTAGACACACCAGGGGGATCAGAAAGCGGCCTGTTTCCAATCCCGGGAGGCGGCGCCACAGGGGGCACCCGGAAACCACTCGTAGCCTCGCTGGAAGCAACGGAAAAGGCTCTTGGGCAGAACCTAAGTGAGCAAGGAGAGGGCCACCCTAAGCTCACTGTGTCAGCTGGTTCGACCTGGGAACAAACTGTCAAAGCGGCAATGTGGCTTCACTCCTGACACATTTAACCAGTGAAGGGTCACGATCCTCAAATACACCCGACGCAGGGCGATGGGCTGCAGCCGAAACATCTGAAGGCAGATGTGTATTGGGGTGTGACATACCCCGAGGATCTACAGAGCGGAAACTCAGGAGAGTCGCCACAGACCTCTGCGGGACAGAAGGTCCAGGCTGTACAAAAAGCGTTGGTCCAGCAAAACTGGCCATTGGACCAGAGTGTGTGGACGGAACACCACGGAGCCCATGGTGACCCCACCATGAACAACCAAATCCAATGAGAAAAACTGCTGTGCTCGACGGCTGAGAGACCATAGTACAGGGTTCAATCGGCAGTCCTTTCCAACTTTGCCGAGGTGAAGTCAGGGAACGCTGATGCTGATACACCACATCTACACTACCAGACATCTCTGTAGACCCCTGCAGGGATAAAACTGCTGTGCTCAACGGCTGAGAGGCCACAGCAGGGGGTTAGGTCGGCAGCCACTTCCGACTTCGCCGAGTTGAAGTCAGGGAAGGCTGAGGCCGATACCCCACATCCTCACTACCAGACATTGCTGCAGACCCCTGCAGGGATAAGCCGAGGCCGGCTGAAACGGTGACCGATGACGTTGCAGACGGAACAGCAGTAGCAGCAGATACGATGGGAGCTGTTGAAACTGGCGGAAAAGGAGAGAGAGCAACCGACCTCAGCCTCCAAAGGAGGCACCTCCTCTAACCTATGTCACAATCCTAGTGACAGCCTCAGATGTCAACTGGAGAGAGACTATAGTCCCGGAACCAGGCATCTCTTCACCAGACAACTCAACAGCTCCTGCAGTATCCACCACGGTTAAAAACTGCACATCCCCCATGGAGGGGGTATAACTCTCACCAGACATGGTCGTGTCGGGAGGCCCCAAAACGACAGCATTCCCTCCCCCACCCCCACGGGTATGGGAGGAACGGCCACGAGAATGCACCATAAGCGAGGGCAAAAGGCATTGCCCTAAAGGAACCGTACTGGACATAACATAGGTGAGAGCAGTAGAAGAAAAAGGTGAATGCAACAGATATAGAAAGAAGAAGAACAATCCCAACTACGAGAGAAAGGTGGCAGAAAAAGTACCGGCGGGAATACAACTGAACCCAGACGGCCGACAGGGACCCAAAAAACAGAAATTCTGCCCTCAACAGAGTGAAGAAATCCTGTCCATACAGTCCCCCATTGACACCTAACTCCAATAATAATAATAAAATTTATCAACCGAAAAATTTTATGTCGAAACCGCATGGTACGCGAAAGTCGCGCGCGACACGGAAAATATATAAAGTACAATGAAAATGTGGTTGAAAATAATAACGAGAATATATAAAACACAGTCCTGTTATTATACGATCCTCAGATCCATAATTCCAGTCACAGGAAACCATTATCGATGAGTTGAATTATCAGTGTTTCGTAATACAAATGGCCGCACGTCAATCTTGGACAGCGGAAGAAAAAAGAATGATTCATTGGTGACTGCCTTGCACACTGGTTTCCGGAAGTCATGGAATTGTACTAAGAGAAGAGAGTCCCCTACTGGGTGTGCGCCAATGGTGCTCGACCCAGTTTTGGCTTATTTTTTCTTGGTGCTTTTGCACCACTTTTCTTTTCCAAATCTCTTGGGAAAGAACAAATAGAGAGTATATTTTCCGAGTTAGGGTCTTCCACTGTAGTGCAAGCCTGAAGTAAACAATTGTAAGGTAGGTTGATAAGAAATAAAGCATTTATTTTACTCTGCCTTAACTTCTTGCATGCTGCTAGCAGATATTCCTGCAAAGGACACAAAATCTCTTGCCACTGAAATAAGTAGAATTTAGGCACATTTAACCACCTCACCCCTCTATAAATTGAATGGACATTTTAATCACTGATTTCTTGAGTTAAACTTACATGCATTTTTCATCAAATCTAAAGATTTGATGAAAAGTATTTTGAAAATACACAGCGGGTTAAGAGTTAAGCTGTACTCTGTTTCAGGGCCTTAGAATCTGGAAAGCAAAATTCAAGTTCATTCAATGACTTCAAGCACCTGTCTACAAACCAGAAGGGATTCTAAATCCACAGCATTAGCTTCCAGCACTTTTTGATAGAGTCATATTTATGGCGTATTACAATGAGAGTTATAATCTGCTGAAACACTAATTATAGGAAATATTTGGTAGAAGCTAAAGCATCCAGCATAAAAAAGATGCCTCTGTGATGTTACTACGATACTAGTTACACACCTACCCATCCAATATAGCGTACATAGCTAATGATTTCACTCTTTTGGTATGACAGTTGACTCAAGTCGACAGCATGGCAGACTGTGGTAGGTGACTTTTGTGAAAATTTTAGCCAAATGTAAGTGTCCATCTCCAAGTGCTATTAGTTCTTAACCTGCTGAGTATTTTCAAAATATTTTTCGGCAAATCTAGTTATGACTGCTGTGAAGAGCTATGACTACATTTGATGAAAAATTCATCTAAATTTAACTAAAGAAATCACTGGTCATTAAGTCCATTCAATTTAAAGGAGAGAAATCTGATTAATTGTGCCTAAATTATACTTATTTCAGTGACAAAATATCTGTGTCCTGGGCAGGAATATCCACCGGCAACATGCAAGGAGTTAATCAAACACTTATGTTGCTCTTGCGAGTTGGAAACACAATATATCAAAATATCATTATCTCCTGAGAGATCCCTAGAACAGTTTAAAAATTATAACCCTTTAGTCTAAAATCACATATTTTGGTAAAATTCCTGAAAAATATTATGTGCTGAGGATTCTGTTTCTTGGGATACTCCATACCAAAAGAGTTTGATGTCAGTCTAAAGTACGTCGATTATTTAGACAATGTCAAGGTGATAGCTTAAAGTTACGATTTTAATGTTTAAAAGTGAATATAATTTTTCTCCTTCGGTTTAAAAGCCACAGATATGTATATGATGGACCCCAAAAAACCGATTTGTTAAGTAAGCCATATGTGTATCTAAATATTAATAAATCAGATGAAAGTGACAACTGTAACAGAGAGGAATCTCATTCAGAGTCTGTAACGCCAATTAGCGCTTGTCTGGTCTGAAACAACTATCTTGTATAAGCTTCAAACATGACACTCGTTTAGCCATGCAAGGTAATCAGTCATCTAATTATATGGTCATTAGTATAGATAATCTTCTAATTATAATGATGTATGTAAGGTGGCTGGTGTTGTATGAGACACATCAAATTACACAGTGGACTGTCAGAAATGTCAAAGTATTGCAAACTTAAAAGAATTTAAAAGAGAATATTAAATTAAGATAGATCAAAGCGTCCAGGTTCAAGAGAAACAATTAAAATGAGAATTAATGTTCTGGCGATCGAAATAAAGGTCAGGGGTTTTCTCGAAAAATTCATTCCAGTCTGAAGGCATGTAAGACTGCAGGTCATAGGCGAGGAGCTGGGGATGTCCCATGCTATAGGTTAGAGGAGGTGCCGCATTAGTGCGTAAGTATAGGCACGTTGTAATGTTGGGGGAGCCACAGAGCTCATAGTTAAGAGTAGAAAAAGTCGCAGGCCTAGTTGGTGGCCATCTACGAGTGTAGGAGTAAAAGTAGTAGTACGAGCCCCTTGAGCTCACGAGCTTGGTATTTAGGAAGATGGTATACCTGTTGTAGAAGGCAAGCCATACGTAGGCTCTGCAGGTATGAACATTATTCTGAGATAAATGGAGGGGAGCATTTAACCCCATTGGTGGCGACTGCTTCAGTGAAAAGCATCCAGTAATGATCATGATTAACCATTGTGCAGAAAATGTGACCATAAACACCAATAAATAATAAATATAAAAGCATCCAGTGAAGTGACAATAAGCTAGAAGGCATGCTATGGCAGTGGTAGAATGACATCCATCATTTGTTACAGGAAAGGCAATATAGTAAAGTGACCATACATTAGTGGCCATGCGATGGCAGTGGTAGAGTGACATTCCGTCATATGTAAGAGCAAAGGCGTCCAGTAAAGTGACAATGCATTAGTGGCTGTGTGATGGCAGTGGAAGAGTGAAGTGAAAAGGCGACCAAAGTCCAAACAAGAGCAACAAGAAATGGAAACCATCAACAATAGAGAATGCAGCCTGCAAGCGATTCAAAACCTGTGTGGGTGGGGTGTGATTGATATTTTGTTTTTCTGATTCATTGGATTTCATATAAGTCACAAATTACCATATTTATTTTCATATATATGTATTAAAATTGTTGTTTTCAGTGAACCACTATTGATTTATGCTTTTTGAGGAAAAGTCATTGACCCCTTCAGGATAAGAACCACATCAATAAAAATGAAATGGACAGGTTCTTCACGGTGAGACATATGTTCACGCACGGATTCAGGTAAGATTCCTTGAGTTTTGGCTGAATACGTGGTGTGAATCAATTTTCCCCAACAACGACAAAGCCCAATTTTCAACAGACAATGCAAAGTGTTGAGGTGTTCTACATCTAAACTATTGTTATCAAAGATGTATGAAATAAGCAGAAGAAGAAAGTAACTGCACATCTTATCATAACCCTTTACCCAACGAATCACCCACATCCGCCCGCATAATATGCAAATTCAGCAGCTGAAAAAATATTATTTTTTGAAAAATTTCAACAGAACCATATCATGTAACACCCCTCTTTGGAACGAGCTCATCGATCTAGTTTCAAAGAGGGGTCACATGATATGGTTTTGTTGAAATTTTTCGAAAAAATTTAAAAAATGATATTTAAAATAATAAATTTAGAAATCGTCTGCATTGGGTAAAGGGATAAACAGAGACAAAACCAATAACAGAAAATGGGGAGAAACTTTTTAGCTTCAAGCTTTTCACAGATAATGATAATCTCTAATTACAGCTGCAAGCTCAACGTGGAACTTTTAGGCTTTCTTTCAACATACTTGATCCGAGTGACTTTCCCAATAACACACGTAATCCACCAATAGAGCTCCATTGAAATCATATAAATTGCATTAAAATTTACTCTTTTCCTTAATTACCTGACATTGAATTTTTGCTCCACAAAAGAAGACATAAATAAAGTGCCAGCTTCATTAACTTTACTTGTGTGCACACTAATGCATGACTAAACTAAACCCTGTAGGTACAACACTGATATTGGAATCAACAGCACCAGCAAGGTCAAAGCTGTCTTGGGTTCGCTTCAGGGACAGAAGAATAAAATAGATCCTGTAAAGTGCAAAGATTGTTAGCAAGACATATTTGCATAACATGGGTATACCATTATCATGAATTATGTTAACTCCCTACTTAACATAATAGTCAAAACTGGCCAGAACAATTTACAACATGCTGTGAATTACATAATACTCACATAGGCTGTTCAAACTGCACAATACATAGTACTTTTCAGTACTTTTATAAAACTGAATTAAGTATATTACAGGTCTGGCATTTTCAGATGCGCGATTTTTTCGCGTGCCTTAACGTGCGCCAAGAACCATTAAGATCTGCGAAATTTCACTCTCCTGGGTGCATAAGATAAGTATAACAGTTTTGAAAAACGCAGTTTCAAAACTGAAGGATGCATATTTATGCTTGCGTGTCATAGTGCAGGGAAAATCAGAAGGTTATCCCATTTTTTTTTTGTTTTCTTTTCAGAGGTTTCGTACCTATTCTTCTGTCATGTAAACTGTAAAACACACGACTGTGGAATAATTCAGGCGAACCTCACAAGTTCAGTATCATAAATGGCTGTTATTTTGGCTCAGACAGTAGTATTCCTAACCGTGTAGAATATACAACGACACTATGACCAAGTTCAACAATAATAAGCAAATTCGGAACATCACATGGACATGTGTATATAGTGAATCAATTCTGACAGGTTTCGGAGAGATAGCACTGCATTTCTCCAATACAGGAACTTGATTGATTGAGAGGTCAGTGACTTCATGCGATTCACGTGTTTGAATATCATATTGACTGTATGAAGGAACGTGTACGTTTATTTATACAAATTACCTCATACTTGGTTTCACTATATTCAGTCAACAACAAACAAAACAAGAGCGCTCGTATCGCTGAAGCAATACAATGTCCCCTACCGGACTAATAAGCATTAATAATTATACAAATGTTATAACCTAGATGTGATCAGCATGAATTCCGTTCAAGCATTTCCAAAAAAAGTCCAGAAAACTGATATTTTGGCGCTTTTCCATATTTCCAAGGACTATAACTCACACAAGAATAATGCAATCAGCATGAAACTCAAACTTGATCTGTAAGTCATCGTTCTATAGTAGGTTACCAAGAATGAAATCATTTGGTTGAAGCATTTCCAAAAAAAGTCTGGAAAACTAAAGTATGACTGACAGACTGTCTGACAGACTGACGGATGGACAGAGTACAAATGAAACTTGATCTGTAAGTCATCGTTCTATAGTAGGTAACCAAAAATGAAATCATTCCGTTGAAGCGTTTCCAAAAAAAGTCCGGAAAACTAAAGTACGACCGACAGACTGACTGACAGACTGACGGATGGATCGACAAAGTGTAAATGAAATGTGATCTGTAAATCATCATTCTGTAGTAGGTTACCAAAAATGAAATCATTCCGTTGAAGCGTTTCCAAAAAAAGTCCGGAAAACTAAAGTACGACCGACAGACTGACTGACAGACTGACGGATGGATGGACAAAGTGTAAATGAAACGTGATCTGTAAATCATCATTCTATAGTAGGTTACCAAAAATGAAATCATTCCGTTGAAGCGTTTCCAGAAAAAGTCCGGAAAACTGATATTTTGGCGCTTTTCCATATTTCCAAGGGCAATAACTCACACAAGGATAAGGCAATCAGCATGAAACTCAAACTTGATCTGTAAGTCATCCTTCTATAGTAGGTTACCGAAAATGAAATCATTCCGCTGAAGCGTTTCCAAAAAAAGTCCGCAAAACTGAAATTTTGGCGCTTTTCCATATTTCCAAGGGCCATAACTCACACAAAAATAATGCAATCAGCATGAAACTCAAACTTGATCTGTAAGTCATCGTTCTATAGTAGTTTACCAAAAATGAAATCATTCTGTTGAAGCGTTTCCAAAAAAAGTCCGGAAAACTGATATTTTGGTGCTTTTCCATATTTCCAAGGGCCGTAACTCACACAAGAATAATGCAATCAGCATGAAACTCAAACTTGATCTGTAAGTCATCGTTCTATAGTAGTTTACTAAAAATGAAATCATTCCGTTGAAGCGTTTCCAAAAAAACTCCGGAAAACTGATATTTTGGAGCTTTTCCATATTTCCAAGGGCTGTAACTCACACAAGAATAATGCAATCGGCATGAAACTCAAACTTGATCTGTAAGTCATCGTTCTATAATAGTTGACCAAAAATGAAATCATTCCGTTGAAGCGTTTCCAAAAAAACTCCGGAAAACTGATATTTTGGTGCTTTTTCCCATATTTCCAAGGGCTGTAACTCACACAAGAATAATGCAATCAGCATGAAACTCAAACTTGATCTGTAAGTCATCGTTCTATAGTAGTTTACCAAAAATGAAATCATTCCGTTGAAGCGTTTCCAAAAAAACTCCGGAAAACTAAAGTGTGACTGACAGACGACGGATGGACGGAGTGCAAACCTATAGTCCTCTCCGGCGATGCCGGTAGGGGACTAAAAATGCACAACGTTTGTCGAACACATGTCAACGTACGCGCTTTGGCTTGGAACGATTCGCGGGTTAAGTTGCTCAAAATCTCAATTTATTTTGGTGGTTACTGTATCACAACAGCATCTTTCGTCAGTTACACAAGGCATCACTGAACAGTATAACAGGCTATTTATAAACCTCTGTTGTGTTTACTTTCACTTTCGGTTGTCATGATATTAGATTATCAATCTGATTTTTTGTGAATTTCCGCGAATATTCGAATCGAAATGTCACCATCACCTGCCCACGAGAATTATTTGATTGGTTTCATTTTTCACCGGGTATGTACAGTTTCTATTACTATTCAAACATTGCCCCATTTCAAACCAACTTATATTCCCATTAAACGACATCGGATAATCAAAGAACTTAAATTAAGTGATAACCACGTGGAGTGACGGTATTCCCTCAACACAAATTCGATAGGCATGACTATTGACGTACAATTTCCAAAAGCTGTCCCCATCTAAGAGTGTTCACATTTTTTTTATTTACCGCATCAACAGTAATTTCAAATGCGATGAATAAAAAATTGAAGATAAAAAATTGTGTTATCCCAGGACCATTTAGAAAATCTTCAATTGGCATCATGTACTGTACAGCTGGCTCAGGTGCAATGAACTGAAATTCAAAATTTATCTGATGGGATGAAGGGGATGAAGTTGAACCATGATTGGCTTGTGACAGTTGTGAGTTGTCGAGACCGTCGACTTCAAAAAAGTATTGAGTAACTTTCGAAGTAACATGTATTACAACTATCCAAATTACGCAATGCAACTTTGTAAGTAGAGCATGTCTGGTCACAGTGTTGAACTGTATTCATGATATATCATGGTTCAACTGCCTTCCATGTCAAAAAAAAATTTGGAGATTGGCTCTCCAAGATCATTTCAGGAGAGCGATTTTTAGCCCCCTTAAATTTCTCAGAATGACAGGCCTGATATTAGGACCACAGCATGTCTTATAATGTGCAAATATAATTCAACTGGAATAGGTTAATGTTATCTTCTTGCATAAAAACACTTGAAATCACTGGAAACTCTTTTTAAAGCACAACAAAAATCACCCAAATGACCCCCATCCCCCACAGTTCTATTTCTTTTTTATTGGTGCTTAACATCACTCAAAATTCTTCAAAAGTCATTTTTCCGCAAAAAACCCACCCAATGAAATACCCCAACCCCCTCCACCACCCCACCCCCACAAAAAAACAAACATACTCTAAAAACTTTAAAACACATTTTAAAGAAGAAAGAAAAAAGGCCAACAGATTCCCTGTATTCTCCCATCACCACACATCATCGGTAATATATTTTTCACAAGATCTGCCTTCTCTGTGAGTGAGGTTGTATGCCAAATATGGACTTGATATGTCTATGTCTCTATATGTAGCTGGAGTTATCCAACTAGAAACCTAAAATCATGGAAATTCAAGCCAATAAGGGGCAATAACTCCCCAATAAAATGTTGGTGCAACGTCAAATGTAAACTTGATCTGCATTTTCCCTTGATAAGGCTGTATTCTGAATATGGATGGGCTGTATCAACTTTGGCTTGTCTAATCATCTCGAAGCCTTAAATCATTTAAATTATAAGAGTAAGAAAGTGCAATGACTCCACTATAAAACATTAAAATTGAAGTTGATCTGCCTTTCACTCAATTAAGGTTGTATGCCAAAAATGGATTGGCTATGTTGAGTAGAGCTGGAGTTATCCTCCAGAAACCCTAAATAATGACCTAAAATCATGGAACTTCTAAGAAAATAAAGAACAATAACCCCACAACAGAATGTCATGCAAACATCAAAATCAAACTTGTTCTTCCTTTTACTTTAGTAAGATTGTATGCTGAAAACGAATTGGCTATATTGAGTATAGCTGGAGTTATCCTCTGAAAACCATAAAACAGGGAAATTCAAGAAAATAAAGGGCAATAACTCCCCAACTATATGTCAGACAAACCTCAAATTTGAATCTGATCTGCCTTTTCTGTCCATGAGGTCCTATACCAAACATGGAATGGATGTGAAAAGTTTAACACAAGTTATCGCCTGGAAATCAAAAAGTGAACAAACAGACAAATGGATGAACTCTACCATAATATGCCCGGTTTATACAGGCGTATAAAAATTGTGGGTTTGCATATAAGCTGTGATGTATGGTAAAAATTAAACAAATTCCAAGTCCATAAAGGGAAACAACTCTGACAAAAATACTCTAAGTAACACTTGCATTGTACAAGGAGTTAGACATTAAATAAGATACACTTGCATACCAAATTTAATGTCATTCCACTAAGTATTTTAAAAGTTAATGAGTTTAAAAACTCGCTGGTCACATACTGACAGAGTGGCAGACCGGCAAACCAACCGACAGATAGACCGACAGATTGACATTGCCACATAGAAAGCTGCTTGCCAAAGTTAAAAATTGACATTCAAATTTTTTTTCTTTCCATTTTTTGTCTAAAAAAATATATCTTGTGACCCCTTACTGGAATGAGCTCCTTGACCTCACTTAAATGAGGGGTCATAAGCTGTGTTTAAAAGACAAAAAATAAAAATTTCTAGTTATTCAAGAATTTTTATTTTTCACGTGTCATCTATTCATAATAAGATAGACTACGAGAGTGGAGAACGGGAATCAATGACCCAAACTGCAGTTTTTCAGCTATATTTTTGTGCAGCAAAATGGAAGCTGATTCTTGTCCCATGTAATCCACTCGAGCTGTGTTCTATATTTTCTGTGATTAAACTTGAATTTAGTGAATGAAGCTTAAACTTTTAAAGAAAAATATGATATTTAGCAGAAGGCTCCTGCGAAAATTTGATTCAAAATTCGATTTGAAAGTCAATATTCGATTCCATTCAATTTGAAATCGGAAATTTGAATATTTTTTAATATACTTCAGCTGTAAACATGAATATTTACAGATTAAAATTGATCACGTTATTTTATATTGAGTATTGTTCTGAGTGAAATGTAACAGACTTGTAGTGGTAAGAGTGTTTGTAGCGATGTAGCTACAAATGTACAACAGTTGTAGCTACACTACTACAAACACTATTACCACTACAACTGTTCATTTCAACTTATTGTACATTATGACCAGTAACTATTTATAAAAAAGTTTTGAACTTTGAAAAGTTATTCAGCTGTTCAACTTCAATAAATGATTTGTTCCACAACATGATCACATTATTTTATATTGAGTATTGTTCTGTTCGATCACAGTTACTGGATACATCATCAAAAGCAACGGTTTTCTGAATTTGAATAGTTTCAATCAATAGCTAGTATATTGGTTTATATCTCAATTTATAGTATGGGAAGTGGTGAGGCAAAAAATGCACTCTACATAACTGTGTAGAATAGCTATTGATTGAAACTATTCAAATTCTTGACTTTGTAGCTTCAAAACTGCAGCAATAAATATTTTTATACGAACCTGGCTGATGGGGCGGATACCTCACTTTTATCACATGTTATCTTGGAAAAAAAACTCGTTTCAAATCGGATTGACTCCATTCGGTCATGAAGCCATTTGTTTTACATAAAAATGCAGAATGACTAAAATTAAACAATAATTCCACGCCGAATGGAGTTGATCTGCTTGTAAATTAAAGCCTGCTCTACTTCTGTTTATACAATAATAAGGGCTATTCTTTTAATAAATGGGGTTATTATTTTAGAAAAAAAACTTTTCTTTTGATGACGTATCCATTAACTGATTCGATTCTAAGTTCGATTTGAAATTTGATTCGAAATTCGAATTGTTTTCACCAATTCGATTTGATATTCAATTTGATCAAAATCAGCAATTAGCAGGTCTCTATTCGGCAGTCTGTTTATTTTCTTGCACTGTTGTTTTGTGTCAAAGCTTTTCATTGGCTCAAAGAAACATCTCAATGACTCACATGAATCCCTGCGTCATCAACGGGAGTACCCACTGATGAGTAACAACCAATCAGACAGGCCTTTAAATTCCCCTGAAGTTACAGTATTAAATGCTGTGTCCAAATCACCAAAATGGGCACAAATTAGCACTAGCGCCCAAAATATTTTCGCTGAAGAAAGATGAGAAGCAAACTCGGCTCACAATATCTTTCACAACAAATGGCAATCGAAACACAGAAATATGAGCAATAAACTCCAAGCAACACTTTCACATATTTCCAGTGAATGAATCTCTTTCAGTGATTCATGCACTGGATATTTTCAGAAGAAGAATTTTACGACAATGTTTCACTGCTCTTACATCCTGCCCAAATAACTGCCATGAAGTGAAGTTGAAAAATGTCACGCCAAAACTTTGTAACTTTCTTTAATGAAACCAAGGTTGGCTTGATAGGTATGTGGTCTCCCTGACGTACCCTACAGGCCTCAATCAGATGCATTCTTATATGCTGTAGGCCACTTTGCCAAACACATTTTTTAATGCCTGTATTCTACCGGATAACTTTGAATGTGCACACAAAAAATCATGGGATAAAGGTTTAATGTATTGAGGTTATTACAAGTCAGTCTGTATGTGCCAACAACCTTCAAGCCACACAAATATTTGCGTGGTGTTCATTAACATAACTTTAAGTGACAGGTCTGATAACTTAACTTTGCTTACCAAACTAAAGTACAAAAGCAAATGATTAAGGTGTCCACATATTCAGATCCAAACGTCATTAAAGGTTCGTTAAAAACATCCAATGGCTGTATAAAAGTGCCATAAATTCTTCTTGCCTGCTAGAATGAGGACATTTTCAGCTGCCTTTGATGCCATGGACTTTATACAAAATAGCTGCCACAACATACCAGTTATATAACAGACTTCAATCATCTGTACATTTGAACCAAGTAATGAAAATCTTTGGCTCAAAAGATTGATCCAGCTTTCAGATAGCTTTTTCACCATCTGTTGTTTTGGCAGCAACAAAGCTGCAGTTGGAAATCAAAGGGATCCTTTAACTCTTTACTTTAAGTAACAGACATATTAGATCAACACTATTTCCAAAAACTATCCTTCAAATTTTATAATTTTTGTGATTATTATCCTCAAACACAGCTCATTCCAATGAGGGGTCAAAAGTAATTTGTTTAAGATAAAAACGAAAAATGTTAACAATAATAACAATAAAAATTTTGCAAGCACTGTCCTTTACTTGTGTTAGGTAAAAAGTTAATAAAGTGTGAACAAGAAATCTTTCCTATACAGTGGATCCCAATTAAATGGATATCTCTTTATTGAATATAATATCCGGCAAAACCAATTACACAAAACCATAAACACAAAACCATTTACCATACCTTCAGTACAATTTGACATGTTAATTGCCTATAGGTTATAGAGTAAACTTCTGTTAATGGAATAAAACATCTTTTACGATTCTGAGATATTACCCCAACAATCACCAAATTCCCTTTGTTTACTATAGACCAATTTGGTCTCAGTGCATCCAAAGCTGAGCATTTAATCTATTATATTCTGTTTGACAGAGCTCAATGGGCTCTGTTACACAAGATATAATAGGTTAATGCTCAGTTCATCTCCAGAATACATGAAAGTGTACAAATCCCTGTTAATTGAATACACCTGTTAAGTGAATAATTTTCCTTAGCAAAGTGTCTATTCAATTAACAGGATTCCACTTTATCACCTGAATAACTACCTTTTTCTCTTTTACAGTGATAAGAGGTGCATAATTCATCTTCTTCTGAGCTTAACCCCTTTACACTGACATAAAAATAACTAAATTACAAGAGGTAAAATCTCACCATTAATGCAACAATAAATTCAATCTTGTTTGACAGAGTTTATGCATGCTGTCAAACAATATTAAATTGGTTAAATTCCAAATTGCATAGTAGGGAAATTGATGCTTGAAATTTTGATATTTGTGACATGAGTATTCAGCAGGTCAACCCTTTGCCTAACACAGTATTTTTAAAAAAATAAATTAAATTTCACATTTTCCAAAAACAAATTTCACAATTTTTCCAAAAAAACCCCTAAAAATATGGATATCATCAGAACCAGCTCATCGAAACTTCCAAGATATTTTAGGCTGTGGTAAGCTTTTTCTGGCCGTTTTTGGCTGCTATGTTAGGTAAAGGATTAATCAATTTATTTATTAGGGTTTAACAACACTTTAACAGCCAAGGTCATTTCGTGTCGGTGAGTTTTACGGGTGGAGGAAGCCAGAGTACCTGGAGAAAACCATTGAGCAACGACGAGCAGCTGCCAGCTCCCCAACATCGTAACTCCGCACAGCAGCACAGGCAGGGTTAGATTGGTTGAAGACATGCGCACCAACGATGTGCAGTACACCTTAGTACACAGCGTCATCGTGCCCCCATGTGGACAATCGGGGTTAAGTGCCTTGCCCAAGGACACAATGCAGGAGTCCGAATCGATCGCTCAGACGGTCACCCATCCAAGGACTAATCAGACTCAACGTTGCTTAACTTTGGTGATCTGACAAGAACCGGTTACCACAATGCCGCTATGCCCCCACAGTTAATCAATTACCCACTTTGCCAATGAAAAATATTCAACTAAGTGAGTATTCAATTAAGAGGAATCCTGGTAATTTTTCTGTTTTGCAATGATAAACAACTCTGCATTTGTTCTATAATGCCTTGTTGGACTTTTAATACAAGATAAAACAGAAGAAAGAACTGCTTAATTTTGATGTATTTGGACTGAAAAGGTCAATAAATGTGGGAAATTCAGTGGCAGTGGCAGGTAATTTTTCAACAGATCACAAGCATTCATTTATTTATTCATTTATTGGTGTTTAAGGTCACACAATTTCTGCACAATGGCTAATTATGACCACGACAGTTTTATGGGTGGAGGAAGCTGGCGTACTTGGAGATAACCACTGAGAAATGGAGAGCAATTGTCAGCTCCCCAACATACTAACTCCACACAAGCAGGGTTAGCATTGGTTGAAGACAGGTGCACCATCGACATGCAGTATGCCTTAGTAGACAGCACCACCATGCCCCCATGTGGGCAATGGGGGTGAAGTGTCTTGCTCAAGGACAGAACACAGTTGCCGCAGGTGTGGGGTTCAAACTGAGGACCTCCCGGCTTGCAGAACAGATCACAAGATTATCCACTCATTTTACAGGATTTCACTCTGTAACCAATGTGTGAAATTTGTACTAAAAGTAAGCAGGCCTGGAAATGACCCGCAAATGATCGTTCAGGTTACATAAATTGTGAAATATGCAAACAAACTGCAGGTTACGATGAAATAACATGAAAAAATAATACAACATAAATTAAATTCTTAAATTGGCATGTTTTGTCTGTCAGACCCCACAATCTCTCAGATTTAGCTAGACTGCTTGTTTACGAATTACATCCACTGAGGAGTAGAATGGCATGTCATTTATGTTTTAACAGAATTTCCAGCACAATAAATAGCAAAGACTAATGCACGATTTCACCATAGCGAGATTGTGCATTAGTTGTAGAAAATGTGGCAGAAATTCTGTTAAGTGGCAAACAGCATGGCTCGTATTGTAAAACAGAGAAGTCAGAAAAGCATTACAACAAATTATAATGATGGGTTACCACCACATTATTTAGCGTAACCTGCAAACGGAGTACATGTAAGCTCTCTATTTCCAGGCCTGGGTAAGGTAAATAGTCTGATGTTTGAAAATTATAGGCAATTGACAGGGTAACTCAAGAAATATTCAACTTTGTCGGCTTCAGTGAATGTTGCTTATACTGGTCATGGTTGTATTAAAAAAATTGCTTTTTTACGAAATAGTTTTCAAAGAAAACCTTTACAAGGAGAATCACACAGCTTTATCAGAAAAACACAAGAGTACATTAAAATTCTGTCCCATTTCATAACATTTCTGGATCGACTACCCAAAAAGTGTCATGACTTGAAAATTTAAGATAATCCCACAAAGGTTAAACAAAAAAAATATATTGCATAACCCTTTAAGCCAAGATAACTCCAATTCCATTGCACTCCCTTTTGTTTGTTTTTTTAATGAACACAAAAATAAAATGTCTATCTTTAGCATTTTTAAATTGATCTTTCTTCTATGAGTACAAAGTGATGTCTCCACTACCAACCCTTTTGAAATTCATTGGCCAAGTATGTAACTGGTCAGGTGTTTAACATCAGTCTTCACAATATACCACCCATAAGGCAATGGAAGCATAATCACTTAACTTCAGAGTAATCCTCAACTGTAGACAAGAATAAATATTAAACAAAATTTTTTTTCATAAAAAAACAACAACAAAAAACATAAAGAAAAAATCAACAGTCATAAAGGGTTTGTGAGAAATTTGTTTAAAACTCTATTTTGAAGCAGGTGATTTTAGAGGAGTGAAAAAAGGTTATCCAAGAACAATTTTGACAACCTTTTGAGGGACATAACAAGGAGTTACCCAATCTCTGCATCCCTGGTTAATTGTGTTAAGGATGAGGTTAATTCAAGGACTTACCCTCATCCTTAAAATAACTTAAGGCCTGGAAACCAATTTTCTATTCATCCAGATGACACTTGACTAAAAACAACTGCTAGACTATATTAGTTTTAACAAGGCCTCACAAAGTAGATCTTCTGTTTCACGGGCCATTTTTTGTAAAATTGCATGTGGGCGGGCATTTTTTTATTTTATTTTTTATTTTTGTAATTATTTCTTTGCCATCAAAAGTTCATGTTCTTAGTTTATTTTATGTTTTAGGCCTCATAATCTACAGAATAGCATGGGTGGTGGTGTATTTTGTCCCTAGAGTGCAAGAAGGCTTTGCAATGCTAAAGCATCGCAAAGCCTTGTTGCACTCAAGGGATAAATTTATCAATTTTATTAACTTGGGTAAAATATCAGACATAAACCATTTTTTTAATTTTTTAAGTTTGCATTGGTTATAAAAAGAGAGCATGCGGCAGCCAAAAGTACCATAAGTTGAAAGTCTGACACATCATTAATGAAAGCGTCAATGACACTGTAGCTGAACTTGACCGTGTGTTGTGTTTGATGAAAAGGATACCGATGAAAAGGATAATGTTCAATGTTTATGAAATGATTATGAAATAAGACAAGAATTGAGATAATTGGGAATATGCTAATTTCTGTTCCCTGTGTGCTATGTTTTCAATAAAAATAATATAGGTGTAGACTGTACTAAAGAATTGAGGGGTGGGTTAATGTGGCCTTCACAGTTAATGTATGTGGCCTTCACAGTTAATGTATGTGGCCCTCACAGTTAATGTATATCAATGAAAGTTACCAATTTACAGTGAAATTATTCCGAAACGAGTCATCCTATCAAGTTATAATAAAATCCCTTCATAAATACGGCCTGTAGACTGTGCTAAAGGTTTTGGAGCTTCGGGCCTGTGTATCCATCATGGTTGACCGATCGCAACCAAAAGGGGACGTTATCATCTAGACATTATACCGAGTCATCATACCAAGTTACAATGAAATCACTTCATAAAAATGACCTGCAGTCTGTGCTAAAGCTTTTCAGAATTTGGGCTTGGGCAGCCATTATGGTTGAATGACTGTGACCAAAAAGGGACATTCTCATCTAGGCATTATCTGGAGTCATCCTACCAAGTTACAATGAAATCCCTTCATAAATATGACCTGTAGACTGTGCTAAATGTTTTCGGGCTTCAGGACCCTGTAGCCATCACAGTTGGCCAATGGGGACATTCTCATCTAGGCATTATCTGAAGTCATCCTACCAAGTTACAATGAAATCCCTTCATAAATATGACCTGTAGACTGTGCTAAAGGTTTTCGGGTTTTGGGCTTGGGCAGCGGTCAACGCTGAATGATCGTGACCATAAGGGGACATTCTCATCTAGACATTATCTGGAGTCATCCTACCAAGTTACAATGAAATCCCTTCATAAATATGACCTATAAACTGTGCTAAAGGTTTTCGGGCTTCAGGTCCCTGTAGCCGGCACAGTTGACCAATCGCGACCAAAAGGGGACGTTCTCATCTAGACATTATATGGAGTCAATCTACCAAGTTACAATGAAATCCCTCTATAAATATGACCTGTAGAGTGTGCTAAAGCTTTTGGGGTTTTGGGCTCGGGTAGTCGTCACGGCTGACAGATCGCGAGCAAATGGGTAAGTTCTCATCTAGACATCATACAGAGTCATCCTACCAAGTTGCAAGGAAATCCCTCCGTATTAAATATGACCAGCAGACTGCGCTAAAAATTTTTGGGTTTCGGGCTTGGGCAGCCGTCACAGTTGACAGATCATGACCAAAAGGGGATGTTCTCATCTGGATATTATACAGAGGCATCCTACCAAGTTACAATGAAATTCCTTCAGAAAATACAACCTGTAGACTGTGCTAAAGGTTTTCAGGTTTTGGGCTTGGGCAGCCATCGCGGTTGACCGATCACGACCAAAAGGGAACGTTCTCATCTAGACATATGCATATGAAATTTTGTGACGATTGGATAAGAACTACGGGGTGTAGCCTGTTCTAAAGGGAAATGTGAACAGACTTACAGACTAACAGACTTCCGCACGCGTGATGGCAATAGCTTATCTTGACTTTGTCAAGTTAAGCTAAAAATCAAGACTTTGAAGGCTAAAACACAAATTTCAAGTACTTTTAAGGTCTTGAAAACCTATTTGTCAAATCAAGGACTTTCAAGGACAATACTGAAATATGCAATCTGGTTCTAAACTACATGAGTAACAATTTATGAATTTTGAATCCCTTTTTAATAAGGTATCCTGTATGTAACTCGTGTTAAGCCTAATTGGTTTCGTTGGTTTGTTAACTTCATCAGAAGAAAACTATCAGATGCTTGGCTCTCCTTTTATAGTTTTCCCAGAAAACAGGTTGGTGGACACAAGTGTATTGGCGGCCACATCTTGTTCTTTGATTGGCTAGAACTTGGTGACCATAATACAAAGTTTAATAAAGCTTGCCCGCCTCCAACGTTTTGTAGGTTTGGCGGCAACAATGCTGGATGAATTTATGTTGGCGGATACACTGTTCAGGCAATTTTTGGCAGCCACAACCATTGCAGAATATGCTGTTTAGTTTAAAATGCTGTTTTGTTTTTATTCCAGCTAAATTAATGAAGTAGGGCCAAACAAAATTAAATAATTGATTCTCAGGCAAATTTTTTTTTTTAAACGAATGAGGGACGGTAATTTTTATTTTTTATTCCTGATTTATTTATTTATTTATTTATTTATTTATTAGTGTTTAAGGTCACATTTTTGCACTATGGCTAATCATGACCACAACATGAGTATCAACTCAAGACCAGGGGTGAGCATTAATAAGCCATGTTGCCCATATTAGAGAGGGTTTGCACCTCCCAAGCATTGGTGACTGGGCCCTATTTTACCAGTAAAACAGAGCATGTTTACTGCAGTGAACAGGCACTGCTTCACTTCCCAGGGTTCCCACGGGGATTTTATTCCTGATGGAATGGTCCCCAATGCATGAAGTCCAGTTGTGAGAGTCTAAAATTAAATACTAGAGCTTCCATGTTGTTTTCACTGATAGTTTTTATTGTAACAGTAATCATACATCACAAAATCAATATAGAAAAACTAAAATGGAGATCAAAAATTTAAATTTTATAGTAAATTTCCTTTCTTATTATACCTACCACTATTGTTTACTGCAGGCTTGCACTACAGTGGAAGACCCTAACTCAGAAAATATACTCTCTATTTTGATCTTTCCCAAGGGATTTGGGAAAGAAAGGTGGTGCAAAAGCACAAAGAAAAAATAAGTTAAAACTGGGTCGAGACTGCTACCTGCACACACCCAGTAGGGGACGCTCTTCTCCAAGTACATATCCTCAGCTTCCGGTAACCAGTGCACAGACAGTAACTAATGAATCATTCTTTTGAATCCGCCAACAATGGAGTTATGTGATCAGTGGGGAGGAAGGATTCTTACCCGAATAAGAAGACGGGAGGGCCTCCATGTAAACAATTGTGGTAGGTATAATAAGAAAGGAAATTTACTATAAAATTTAAATTTCTTATCAACCCACCTTACAATTGTTTACTACAGGCTGAATAGACAATAGGATGGAAGGAATCACATAACCAACCCCCACGTAACCCAATTGCACTGGAACCGTGGACAGAGAAAGAGGTCCCTAGGCCTATCAAACCACAGCATCACAATCATTAGTAAAAGACAATGAGATGGGGCATACGGTTCTGTGCGATGCACAGACAGAAAGAACAGTAACAGCACAGAGCGGGAACTGACCTTGTAAGAAGCCTAATGGCTCCTGCAACTGACGCAGATAGAAAGTGGAGAAAGTAGAAGCATTTCTCCAGTAGGAAACCTGCATAACATCTGACAACTTGATGGAGTTAGCATAAGCCCAAAAGGTAGACAATGCACGCACCTCGTGGGCAGAAATACAATTGGTAAAATAATCGTCAGTCACTAGACGAGCATAAGCCACGCAAATAGCAAGACAAATCCATCAAGAAAATGGACTGAGGAGAGATCTGTCGACCAGGAATAAGAGATAGAAAAAAACCTTTCCTTATGAACTGCATCTGATTGAGATAAATGCGAATTGCACGAACCGGACAGAGCAAAAGGGCAATTACACTCAGCAGAAGGAAGAGCCCTGATACAGATAGGAGGTGGAGTTGTTTCTGAAATCTGATTCTTGGCCAGAAAGGAGCAATCAGTGGTAAACGTAACACTGTTGGGAGAGCTGCTGAAAAAGGTTGGATCAACTGAGAAGGCGTGAAGCTCACTAACCCGTCTGGCTGAGGCAAAAGCCATCAGAAAAGCCATATTGTATGTGAGAAAATGCATATCCACCTGGAATAAAGGTTCGAACGGCGCCCCCCCTCCCCCCCTCCCCCCAAGCAAAGCAGCACTCAAGAAATATTCCATCTTGGGGTAAGCTGCAAAGTCCTAGGCCTTTTCAAGAAAAGGTGCTGAACAAGCTTGGAGAGGTATGGATTAGTGCCGATACGACACTGTCACACATACAAAAAGGTCTCCAAAAGCATGGACCTGTACCCTTTGATGGTAACAGGCTGGAGACCCTGAGAATCAAACAGATATACCAGAAACTCCGCAATCTGTGATATCGAAGGATTGGCCTAATCAACAGAGTGATCAGCACACCATAGACAGAACTTAGCCGCATAGGCTAAACCAGTGGAGTGCCTCCTTGAAGAAGAAATGCACTCCACTGCTTGTCCCGAAAAAACCTCTACGGAGGAGACAGGACCTGCCAAAAGATATGCGTGAAGGCACAAGGAGGTGGGTCAACGTGAAACCTCCTCGGGTGACCTTGGCAAAGAAGATCACGACGTAGAGGGAGATGTGCCGGAACCGCCGCCAACAGAGAGCGGAGCTGATTGATCCACACCCAGACGACAGGGGAGCGATCAGAATGATTCGACAACTGCAGGTTCGTATCTTGAACCAGAGGCAGAATCGGAACCGGCGGGAAGGTGTAGCCGAAAGACCGTTCCAATTGAGTGACAGAGTGTCCACGGCGAAAGCCAGAGGATCTGGACATAGGGACACGAAAGCGTCCACCTGATGGTTCCAATGAGTCACAAAGAGATCAATGTGGGGACGACACCAGAGATCGCAAAGTGACTGAAACACTGCCCTGTGGATCATCCACACGACGGAAAAGACCCTGCCCTGTCGGGACAGGGAGTCGGCTAGGACATACAGATGACCAGCAATGTGACGAACCACCACTCCGGCATTGACATCCTGAGCCAGCAGTAGAAGATCCCAAGCCAATTCATACATGGGAACCAAGTGCGTGCCAAGCCTGGTTCCGAATGTAAGAAACCACTGTTGAATTGTCGGACAACAGAAGGACCTGGCGATTCAAAAGGTGGGGGATCCACTGCCGGAAACTCAGAAGAAGAGCAAGAAGCTCCTTCTGGTTGATGTGAAGAGCTGCTTGATCCTGATCCCGTGAAGGGAAAGACCTAGAGGATCCAAAGTCGCACCCCATCCGAGATCGCTGGCGTCTGCCATCAGAACACAATCGGACATGGGTAAGCCCAACGGAACTCTCTGCATAATCCACTGAACATCCATCTAGGGGAGAAGGTGATGCTGAAGAGACTCCAGTAACTGAGGCACCAGATCCAGAGGATCGACATTCGGCCTCCAACGACTGAGTGGAAAGTGTTGGAGAGGTCTGACATGCAGCCGACCTAGAGGAATGAGATCCATCACCGAACCGCAGAGACTGAGCAGCCGGAGAATACTCCGAGCAGTCGCGGACAGGGACTGGGACAGAGTCTGGGCAAACGCTGAGAGAATCACAGTCCTTGCCCGGGGAACCGCCACCGTATTCAGCTGAGTACAGAAGTCCATCTCCAGATGACAAAACAACTGAGAAGGGACCAGGTCCGACTTCTCCTCGTAAACTCTGAACCCTAGCGAAGTGAGCAGGCTCAACAGTGTGCCGACATCTGACTCCAGAAAGGCAGCATTGAAATGCCTCTGGAAGTTATCGTCTAGATATGCCGAAGTAGTCACTCTGGATTGTGTGTGATGGATGGCTATCACATGTGACATCAGTCGGGTGAAAGCCCAAGAAGCCAGATTGAGGCTGAAGGGCATGGCCTTGAACTGGTAAATTCGCCCCAGAAAAGTGAACCTGAGATAATTTCGCGATGTCCGATGAATCGGAACGTGAAAGTAAGCGTCTTGCAGGTCGATGCTGGAAGCGAAATCTCCCTGGTGAATGGAGCGGCGAACCAACCTGAAAGTCTCCATGCTTAACTTTGGAGCAATGATAGACTGGTTCAGGATACTCAGATCGATAACCGGTCGGAGTCGGCCATCCTTCTTTGGCACCAAGAACAGACGGGAATAAAATCCCACTCAATGAATGTTCTTGATGACCTCGATTGCTCCCTTTGTCAGAAGATTGTCTATCTCCATGATCAAAAGTTCCTGATGTCTAACGTCTAAAGGGACTTGTGTTGGAAGAGGCACTCTCGACAGAGTGGAATGCCTCTGGAAGGATATCCAAAGCCCGGACCGAACAACATCTAACACCCAAGGATCGGATGTGATTGTGGCCCAATGGTATGCAAACTCTGATATCCTTCCTCCAAGCTGGGACGAGGCCCGCGAGAGGTGAAACCACCTCCTCTACTATATGAAGAATCCTGAGTCCTCCCTCTAGCCTGCCGATGCTTACCCTTACGCCGAGAGTAAGAAGTAGAAGCGGCGGCAGGAGGATCCGCCCTTGGCTTCACAGAGGAAGCAGAAGGGCGCTTGTTAGGCTTTGGACGGCTCCTGCCTGCAACAGAAGGCTGATCAAGCTGACGAAGCAGCAGCTGATCTTTGGAATGACATAGGACGTCATCCCGGACTGTTGCCACGGTACCATGGAATAGTTGCGTACCTGCCAAAGAAGCAGAACTAAGAGCAGCACGCTGCCCTCCACCCCCCCAGGAAGGGAACGGCTTGTGTCCAACACAACGTCCCAGTGAACTAATTCCAAATTAGCCATGTTACAGACATGCGTGCAAGTAAGATGCATGAGCGCCTTGGAAAACACATGCAAAGGTGCCTGTATGTCATCAAACTTATCTGGAGGCAGATAAGCAGCTAAAGCAGAGACGACGTGATCTGAGAGAGAAAGCATACCTAGCATCTCTCTCGATAAGCCCAACAGGGACTCCAGAGTCGCCATAGGAATAACGGCCGACTTGGGCTTGGAAAGCCCGAGGGAGGTGGAGTCCTGCTCCAAGACCGTCCAAGTCTGGCAGATTGACAGACTGACGGAATCGCACTGAAGGCAAAAAGTGTCAGACCTGGTGAGGAACAAAGTCCTCATAACCTTGGAACTCAGCTTAGAGTCCAAAGCTGTAAACGCTTCAACCACCTGTACCGACTGGCACGGTCGAAGTCACCTGGAAACCACTAGTAACCTCGCTGGAGGCAACGGGAAGGCTCTTGGAAAGAACTGGAGTGACCAAGGAGAGGGCCTCCGTAAGCTCACGGCCCGTGTCGGCCGGTTCGACATGGGAACGAACCGGTAAAGCGGTTTCACTCCTGACCCTTTTAACCAGCAAAGGGTCACGATTCTCAAACACACCCAAAGCAGGGCGACGGGTGGCAGCCGAAACATCTGAAGGCAGATGCGTATAGGGGTATGACATACCCAGAGAATCTACAGTGCAGGAACTCAGGAGAGTTGCCGTGGACCTCTGCCGGACAGAAGGTCCAGGCTGCACAAAAAGCATTGGTCCCACAAAACTGGCCATGTGACCAGAGTGTGTGGATGGAAAATGCAACAGAGTCCATGGTGACCCCACCATGAACATCCAAATCCAATGAGAAAACTGCTGGGCTCCATGGGTGAGAGACGACGGCAGAGGATTCGCCCGGCAGCCCCTTCCGACTTTGCCGAGTTGAAGTCAGGAAAGGCTGAGGCTGATACTCCACGTCCACACTACCAGAGATATCTGCAGACCCCTGCAGGGATAAGCCGAGGCTGGCTGAAACAGTGACCGATGATGTAGCAGACAGAACAACAGGAAGGTCCAGAGCTGCACAAAAAGGATTCGGCCGGCAGCCCCTTCCGATTTCGCTGAGTTGAAGTCAGGGAAGGCTGAGGCCGATACCCCACGTCCACACTACCAGACATCTCTGCAGATCCCTGCAGAGATAAGCCGAGTTCGGCTGAAACAGTGACCGATGATGTAGCAGACAGAACAGCAGTAGCAGCAGATACTACAGGAGCTGTTGAAACCGGTGGAAAAGTGGAGAGAGCAATCAAGCTTGGCTCCAAAGGAGGAGTCACAACCCTAGTGACAGCTTCAGATGTCGACTGGAGAGGGACCACAGTCCCGGAATCAGGCATCTCTTCACCAGACAACTCAACAGCTCCCGCAGTATCCACCACAGTTAAAGACTCCACATCCCCCACGGAGGGGATATAACTCTCACCAGATATGGTCATGTGTGCAGGAAGTAACTAATGAATCATTCTTTTTTTGTTCGCCTGCATGGCGTGACGACCCTTATCAACGAGTTGAATTATCATCGTTTCTGAATGCAAATGGACGTCACGCCATGCAGGCAGATGAAAAAGAATGATTTATTAGTTACTGCCTGTGCACTGGTTACCAGAAGCTGTGGATATGTACTTGGAGAAGAGCGCCCCCTACTGGGTGTGTGCCGGTAGCACTCAACCCAGTTTTGGCTTATTTTTTCTTGTTGTTTTTGCACCACTTTTCTTTCCCAAATCCCTTGGGAAAGATCAAAATAGAGAGTATATTTTCCGAGTTAGGGTCTTCCACTGTAGTGCAAGCCTGTAGTAAACAACTATAAGGTAGGTTGATAAGAAATAAAGAGTTTTTTAAACAAGAGGCCCCAAGGGGCCTGAGGGCGCTCACCTGACATGGTAGCCTAAATATCAACCCAGAGAATTGATTTCAACAAGTTGCATCTGATCCTCCTAAGAAAAGCTTATACCAAATATCCAAAGATTCTGACCAGTGGATCTAAAAAAAAAATAGAAGATTTTTAAAGAAGATTCCTCATATTGAACTAAGTTATAATTCGGGCTCCCACAGTGAGTCCAAATATGGACCTAATGACTTGGCTTGAACAAAGTTGAATCTCACTCCCTAAGCATGGTGCATACCAAATATCAAAAGATTCTGCCTGCTGGATCTTGAGAAGATTTTTAAAGAAAATTCCTCATTTTGAACTAAGTTACAATTCAAGCTCCCACAGTGAGCCCAGATATGGACCAAGGGACTTGGCTTGAACAAACTTGAATCTCACCCCCTAAGCATGGTGCATACCAAATATCAAAAGAGTCTGCCTGCTGGATCTTGAAAAGAAGATTTTCAAAGAAATTTGCCTGAAATGCATTAACTTCGAATTCGGGCTTCTATAGTGAGCCCAAATATGAATCCAGGGGGCCAATTTGAACAAACTTGAATCAGATCCACCCCACAATGTTGCATAACAAATAACAAAAGATTCTGCCAGCTGGATCTGGAGAAGAAGATTTTTAAAGAAATTTGCCTGAAATGCACTAAGTTCGAATTTGGGCTTCTATAGTGAGCCCAAATATGAATCCAGGGGGCCGATTTGAACAAACTTGAATCAGATCCACCCCACAATGTTGCATACCAAATATCCAAAGATTCTGCCTGCTGGATCTGGAGAAGAAGATTTTTTAAGAAATTTGCCTGAAATGCACTAAGTTCGAATTCGAGCTTCTATACTGAGCCCAAATATAAACCCAGGTGGCCGATTTGAACAAACTTGAATCAGATCCACCCCACAATGTTGCATGCCAAATATCAAAAGATTCTGCCTGCTCGATCTGAAGAAGATTTTTTAAGAAATTTGCCTGAAATGCACTAAGATCGAATTCGGGCTTTTATAGTGAGCCCAAATATGAATCCAGGGAGCCGATTTGAGCAAACTTGAATCAGATCCACCCCACAATGTTGCATACCAAATATCAAAAGATTCTGCCTGCTGGATCTGGAGAAGAAGATTTTTTAAGAAATTTGCCTGAAATGCACTAAGTTCGAAATCGGGCTCCTATACTGAGCCCAAATATGAACCCAGGGGGCCGATTTGAACAAACTTGAATCAGATCCACCCTACAATGTTGCATACCAAATATCAAAAGATTCTGCCTGCTGGATCTGGAGAAGAAGATTTTTTAATGTTTTTCCCATTGCCTACAGTGTTAAAAAGTGCTGACTCAGCACTTTTTCAAAGTCCCGAAACTGTACCCTATGATAAAACCGATGGCAATTTTTTTTTACCAATCCTTTCTGTTGGTCCCAAGGAAGCTGCACACCAAATAAAAATTCTCAGTGCCGTGCAGTTTTTGAGATATAGGCGTTTTAATTTTTTTCTATTTTTAGCTCCTGTGGTTCCTACGGGGCTACAGGAAAAAAAATTTCTGCATAAATTAGGTACTTATGACCCAATAAGCCCTCACATAAAATTTGGTTCAAATTGGCCTCTCGGTTTAAAAAATAGAAATTTGGGGTGGGGCCAAAATTTTTGCTCCTCCCATAACATCGCCAAGTATAGACCTACAAACTTCTCTTGAGCAAACTTGAGTCTACACCTCAAAAGGAAGCTGCATACCAAATATCAAGTCTCTGCTATTGCTGGTTCTTGAGAAGAAGATTTTTTAAGAATTGGAGCATTTTTGCCCCACCCCTCTGCTCAATATGAGCCGAAACCTAATTTGCCCAAAAATCAAAATGCCGCTATATAACCCCTACTCACATGAAATTTCATTAACATGCGGCCAGTGGTTTGGAAGAAAAAGACCCAAACACCACCTTCACGCCGGACGACGGACGCCGGACGACGGACGACGGACGAAAAGTGATCAGAAAAGCTCACCCTGACTTTCAGTCAGGTGAGCTAATAAATAATACTCTTTATTATTTTTGATCTCCATTTTATAGAGCGCTATCACAAAATCGATCCTAGATCGTTTTACAATCTCTCGGTTCTTAAATTTTAATTTACTTGAAATTTCTCAGAAAATAACTTTCAATAAAATATCACACTACAGTGTATTATCATTTATTAACAAACTAATTATTCTAATTTCCCAATAAATATATTGTTTACAGGTGTAAACTTGATTCAAAACAGCTGATCCGGCATGGAAATCACCACGAGTTCTTGAGAGTATCAGCAAACATTCCTGTGGTGTCTGACACCAAAGTAATGTCTCTTGAGTGATAAATGCTGCTAAAAAGTTCTTGAAAACACCTTTACAGGTGTCAAACATTTTCTTTTATATCAAGTGGTACAGTATCACTGGCATTTTTTTTATATTTATTTAGACGTTGTAAAGTTAAGATGCTACCTGTTTGGGGTTAAATAAAAAAACAAACAAATAAACTACCTGTTTGGTGTTCAGGTACAAAAACACTCCCAGAGCAACCCCCAAAAATTTACTTCGTGACTGTTTTCCGTATTCATTTTGTACATACATATTAGAATGATGTCGCATTTTGCAAAAAGAGAATAACAATACTGTGTCAATGTATACGTCATATTGCATCGCAAATCACGATGCAATACTGCTAAAAACACACCCTATGATAGTTTTATACATTTTGAATTTTGCCTCCAAAATAAATATGATGAACGCAGCCTGAAAAAACAAATGTGCCACTGCCTGAGAATCAAAAGATTAATTTTGTTTAGCCTAACTTGCAATTTTGTTGTTTTATGTAGGTCACTGGTTTGGAAAAGTAAAGGTGTTCAAAAAGCAGCAAAAAAAAAGCTGTAATGATAAATCTGGTTGATTAAAATGTCTGGCATTTATGTCTTTTGTTGCGACCTGGGTCACAAATCAGATACCGGTCACAATTTATGCATTTTCAATGTAGGAAAAAGAAAAGTCATAGTGCTATAGATGTTACAATAAAGTAAGCTATATAGTATTATTAAATTTGGGAAAAATATTTTAAATGTTTTTCTTTAAAATATGATAGCAAGAAATGGGGATGGGAGGAAGGACAGATATTCCATTCAGAAAATTCCCCAGTGCACTATTCACCATCAGTTGTTACCTTTACAATAGTCATGACAACACTTAAAACTTGAAGTTTGTGCAGAGTGCGATGTCCTTCATCAACCCTTTACCAAACACGAATGAAAGACACTTGCCAAAAATAATTAACTAAAAATGTTTCATTTTATGTCAGAAAACATAGCTAACAAGCGCTGCTAATACCCCCACACACACAAAATTTTCTAAGTCGAAAGAGTGAAAAGGGGCCATAACTCTGGAAAAAATGAGTGCAAGAAACTCACGCTACACAGGTATTGTTCCCCCCATGATGCTCTATCACAACACCAACTATCATTCAAATCAGAGTGGCAGTGACTGAAATACAAGGGAAAATATTAGTATAGACGGACGGGTGGCCGGCAGTCTCCACTACATACCCCTTTGACTTTTCAAGTTGAGGGCATAATAATCCCTCACTGAAGTGTGTTCCAAAGATAAGTAACTGACTATGTTTTTGAGACAAAAAATGAAAGAATAATAAAATTTGAATGGTATATTTTTGTGAATAGTGCTGGTCAGTTTGTGTCATTACATAAGGTAATGGGTTAAATTATAAGAACAATTTCTATGAACAAATATTTTAAATTAACCCTCTGCACAAGGATGTAAAAAAAATGAAATTTCAAGCAGAAATACTTTCCCATAATGCAACTAGGAATTAAACAATTCAGTCTTGTTTGACAGAACTCTAGGAGCTCTGTCAAACAAGACTGAACTGGCTCATTTCCTAGTTGCATTATGGGAAAGATTTGAATGTTGAAATTTTGATATTTCAACGCAAGGGTGCTGAGGCTTAAGAACACTTTCAGTAGATATGGCAACACATGTATCATGATGGCAACATAGGTATAAGTCAGGATTATCACCTACTTTTGAGAACTCACACCTCCAGGTATTGGGGATCGGAAATACACTGAAACCCACTTAATCAGATACTTCTGAATTGAACAAGTGCACCGCACCAGTATTCACCCCAAGATAGCTCTCTGAGACGGGTGCCATAAAAGCAAGGGTTTTAGATTTTTATCAGCAGGGATCACTGATAAACAATTTGGGGTAACTTCAACAAAAGTAGTTAGGCGAGGGTGGAATGCAAACTCTTTTCAGTTCATTGTCCTATGAGGTCAGAAACCAAAAATAAATGCAATCGGCTGGTAATTAGCTGGAAAATGTTTGGAGAAAAACCTGGACAACTTTTGGTCAAGTGCCAATTTACTAAAAAAAATTGAAGTCAATAGGGGGCTTACTTGGGCAAAATAAGTAAGGCGAGGGTGGTATGTCAACTCATTTCATTTTATTGTTCTGTGAGGTCACAGACCAAACATAATTTGAATTGGTTGGTAATGACTGGAAAAAAACACAGACAATATTTCAAAATGTGTCGATTTGAATAAGAACAAGAGCACACGTATCGCTAAAGCAATACAATGTCCCCTACCGGACTAATGAGCATTTTTATTATACAAATGTTATAACCTAGATGTGATCAGCATGAATTCCATTGAAGCATTTCCAAAAAAAGTCCGGAAAACTAAAGTATGACTGACAGACTGACTGACAGACTGATGGATGGACAGAGTGCAAACGAAACTTGATCTGTAAGTCATCGTTCTATAGTAGGTTACCAAAAATGAAATCATTCCGTTGAAGCATTTCCAAAAAAAGTCCGGAAAACTAAAGTATGACCAACAGATTGACTGACTGACAGACTGACGGATGGATGGACAGAGTGTAAATGAAACTTGATCTCTAAGTCATCGTTCTATAGTAGGTTACCAAAAATGAAATCATTCCGTTGAAGCGTTTCCAGAAAAAGTCCGGAAAACTGATATTTTGGCGCTTTTCCATATTTCCAAGGGCCATAACTCACACAAGAATAAGGCAATCAGCATGAAACTCAAACTTGATCTGTGAGTCATCATTCTATAGTACGTTACCAAAAATGAAATCATTCCATTGAAGCGTTTCCAAAAAAAGTCCGGAAAACTGATATTTTGGCACTTTTCCATATTTCCAAGGGCCATAACTCACACAAGAATAATGCAATCAGCATGAAACTCAAACTTGATCTGTAAGTCATCGTTCTATAGTAGTTTAACAAAAATTAAATCACTCCGTTGAAGCGTTTCCAAAAAAACTCTGGAAAACTGACATTTTGGTGCTTTTCCATATTTCCAAGGGCCGTAACTCACACAAGAATAATGCAATCAGAATGAAACTCAAGCCTGATCTGTAAGTCATCGTTCTATAGTAGTTTACCAAAAATGAAATCATTTCGTTGAAGCGTTTCCAAAAAAACTCCAGAAAACTGATATTTTGGTGCTTTTTCCCATATTTCCAAGGGCCGTAACTCACACAAGAATAATGCAATCAGCATGAAACTCAAACTTGATCTGTAAGTCATCGTTCTATAGTAGTTTACCAAAAATGAAATCATTCTGTTGAAGTGTTTCCAAAAAAACTCCGGAAAACCAAGGTGTAATTGACAGACTGACGGATGTACAGAGTGCAAACCTATTGTCCCTTCCGGCGATGCCAGTAGGGGAGTAATAAAAGTCAAAGACACACAACTCCTGAAAAACTGGGTAGGTAAAGCTGATATGCAAACTCATTCCCCTTAAACATCTCATGAGCCCACATACCAAAAATATTTGTAATCGGTTTGTAATTGTTGAAATTAATTTTTTTTTTTTATAATGCAACTAGGAATTAAACACGTCAGTCTTCTTTGAAAGAGCTCAATATGCTCAGTCAAACAAAATTGAATTGGATGAATGTCTTGTTGCATTATGGGAAAAAAATGCACCATGAAATTTTGTGTACAGAGGGCTAATCATTAAAATGCCATGTAAATGAACGATGCACTAAAATCTAAATATGGGTTTCAGGAACTTTTTTGATAGAATACAAGTATGGACTTCTAGAGCTGAATTGATCAACTGTTTTAGTGCTGTGGTCTTTTGCAGAAGCAGGTACTATTTTAATTGCCAACTGTTGAGTGGTAAACAGCTCCAGTGGAAACATTTTTAATTGCCAACTCATGAGTAGCAAACAGCTCCAGCTGCAAATTTTTTTTAACATATTTCTGATATTCTGTACCCCAGCACATGGACACCTATCTCAGACTGGAAGTTAGAATACATGATCTTAGAATGGAAACCGAAACCCAGGGTATCCAGCAGTATAATTGAAAGGGTTTGGCAGCTTGGCTTCTCCAAAGATCTCTCTATAGTCATAAAACTGTCAGTGGTACTTGTTAGTTTAGTGATATGCAAGTTAGTCCAGCCTTCAAATAAGCCATGGCAATTGCATGATAAAAGTAGTCTGTTATCGCTTGTACCATGACACTGCCACTCTTTTTGCTGCTAGCCATGGCTAGTTGTAGGCTCCTTGTAGAAATAAGCTTGCCAAACAGCATAGGTATGGGTACATAAGAACAGTCAGGCAACCTCATGATATAGACGGGCAAACAAGTTAAGCACATCGTAATATTTTAAGATAGGTTAGTTTGGACCTGCATCTGTGTTTCATTTTATATATTTTTCCCCTTCTTTTGCTGTTTGTGATCAGAATTCTCTGTAAACAAACAATCTGTCAGCTGCTGTCAGGAGGAATTTCCTACATTTTTGTGGTGTAGATGTCTCAAAAAAATAAACTTCCAGCACTCAAAACTGCTTAGGTTTGAAAAGCTGAGAAAAAGTCTTATCTCACAAATAAACCTTCAACTTATGTAATGGCCTGAGAGCATGGTGGCTGAACTTTAAACCGAAAGGTAGACAGTTTGATCCTGGCCTGTGCCATCTGTGCTGTGTGTCCTTGGACAAGACACTTAATCTGGATTGCCCATGTGGTGGCCTGGTAGCACTGTGTACACTTGCCTTCAACTGCTGCTACATGCTGGGTTATCATGTTGGAGAGTCTGATAGTTGCTTGCCACCCTTCTCCCTTGATACTCCAGCTTTCATCACCCATTAAACGGTCCTACACAATGTGATCTGGATGTTGAAGGTGTCATCAAATCCCAACAAGAGGGGCAATGCAAAGCGTGTGCCAATGCCCCCGACCCGCCAAAAATTTTCTAAGTCAAAAGAGTGAAAAAGAACCATAACTCTGGAAAAAATGTGTGGATGAAACTCATGCTACACAGATATCGTTCCCCCATGATGCTCTATCACAACACTAAATATCATTCAAATCAGAGCAGCAGTGGCTGAGATACAAGGGAAAATGTTGGTACGGATGGACAAACAGAGGGCAAAACAGATGGACAGATGGATGGATGGATGGATGGATGGATGGATGGATGGATGGACAGATGGATGGTCAGACAGATGGACGAAATGGTCACACAGATGGATGGATGAACAAACGGAGGTCTCCACTAGATACTCCTTCAACTTTTCAAGTTGGGGGCATATTAAACAAACAATGTAATGCCCAAGACAGGCTGGTACAGTACAGTTGCCATGGACCGGTCGTAATCCATGCGTGGGCAGTGATGTCCACGCTTGCCAGCAAAATTTTGATTAATGAAGCCCCTGGTTGTACCCGGTGCTTCATTAATTTAAATTTTTAATGATTATTCCTATAATTAGTGTTTGGAATCTAATATTATTGCGTCCTTGGGAAATATTGACCACCTGTGGAAAGTGAGCAGTCCACGGTGGCTATACTGTATGACTCGCAAATAGCATCATTCAAATCTTATTATCTTTTTCACTGACTCAAAAACATAGCTAATGACCCTTTATTGGAATGAGCTCATTGAGTTCATTCCAATGAGGGGTCAAAGCTATGTTTTTGAAACAAAAAATAAAATTTTCTAGTTATTTAAGAAATCTGTCATCTGTTATTCATGTTAGGTAGAGAGTTAATATCCCAACAAAACAGTTTTATTACCAGTCATCTACCTACGAAAAAATACCGCAACATTTCATAATAAATTACATAAGTGGATATTAATTAAGAATTTAGTCAACAAGATTTCATTACTTTCCGTTCTCTGTTCAGAATCTCACCAAAAAAAATTACTCAACATCAATTTACAGAGAAAACTATTACATAAACAGCACTTACCAAATTGAATTAGAATACTTGAATGAGGAAAGATTCCTTTCTCTATGCTATGATCAGTAATCAAATTTTTCTACAGACAATAAGAGAACATCAGCAGTTTCGCAGACTCTATACCACTGGAAGTCATCAATTTCTATCTTTAAGAATCAGCTGCACATTGCCAAATAAAATCTGTCATCAACAATAGCATGGAAGGAAACGCGAAACTTTTTTCTTTTGCTCTTAAGCAGAAATTGATTAATGCTTTGTGAAATCACATTGGAAGTATAGAAATAAAGAGAAAAAAGGGTCTACAGAAAAATGAAATTGATGGAGTTATTACAGAGAGGAATAAGGAAACTATTAGGTGTTGTTGGTTAATTAAGTCAAAAGTCTTTTCACTAACACAATGAGTTTTGAGAAAAGTAATATTTCTTATTGGTTAGGATTGAATAGTATCAGGCGAAAACTGATGGTATATGACAGCCATCAAATGTTATTAATTTCAACTCCGACCACAAAATAGCAATTTATTTCAAGTAATTCCATTTGCACTTGAACCATTAACCTCTCCTTAGAATGACCTACAGAGTAATATGCCATTCAACTGAGGTTTTTGCTTGAAAATGTACTGCGAGAGATTCCTCTTGTACTTTATGCAGATATTTGTCCATACTCCAAATTCCGTTCACGTCTTAAAATTAATGCGAGAATGAATAACTTTTGCAAATTATTCTTGAGGAAAACGATGAGCTTAATGAACTCTGTCAAACAAGATGTAAGAGAATAAATGCTCAGGTTATCACTAGACTACAGTAAAATGACGAAATTACTGTCAAGACCTAAAAGAGTTAAAAATCTGTTTCTCAGGCCCTCCCACATGGTCATTTTGGCTGCTGCATGCTCTCTTTTTTGACCAATGCAAACTTATAAAAATTAAAATGGTTTAGGTCTGATATTTTTCCCAAGTTAATAAAACTGATCAATTTCTCCTTGGGTGCAAAAAGGCTTTAGCATTGCAAAGCCTTCTTGCACTCAAGGAGCTAAATACACCACCACCCATGCTATTCTGTAGATTATGAGGCCCAAAACATAAAACAAACCAAGAATATGAACTTTTGATGACAAAGAAATAATTACAAAAATAAAATAAAAAACCGCCCACCCACATGTAATTTTACAAAAATGGCCTAAGAAACAGAAGATCTACTTTGTGGAGCCCAATTGAATCCTGTTAATTTGAAAACAGTGAATGTTAACTGACAGAGTGTTTGAAGCTCATATTTGAGCTTTATTCTTATGAGCAGAGGCCACAATTTAACGACTTCATTTGAAGTGGATGTAATTCATATTATCTTTAAAGTGAAATTATTTAGTCTGTATGGATTTAGTTTAAACAATATTTATTCAATAATTGATAAATGCATACAACAATTGTTGAGTAACAAAAAAATATGAACAACAAAGATACAGTATTATAATGAAACAACTAAAGACAGGGAAATTTGTTACTGTTTAAAGGAGGGATTCGACAGAAAGCTTTAAGCTTATATGTAAGTTGTCTCCCGGATTTGTATGGATTTGCCTAGTCAGCAGGCATGGTGGCTCAGTTAGGAGAGGTGCAGTCTGCAAGCTGAGAGGTCCTCAGTTTGAATCCCACCTGCGGCAACCGCGTTCTGTCCTTGGGCAAGACACTTCACCCCCATTGGCATGTGGGGGCACGGTGGCAGGCCTTTAAATTCTTCCCAACTGACGACTGTAAACACTCTGCCCAATACGACACTGTCAACAGTGATTGCTTTTCTGTGGCGAATTCTATACATGTATGATCATGCACTTAAAGCTTGAGATCTATTGTATTCATGTTTGTGGCATTTCTCGGTAAACTCCATGCATAATTTACATTCAAGTAGGACTTTCGCTCGACACTGGGAAACTAAGAATCCTTCTCGACTGAGTCGAGTAAACTTACATCAAAGGGTGGTGCGAACCAGTGATAGTGGTGAAGACCTATAACAAGGTGTTGTCATTTTAAGATGGGGGACCTAAAACCCCAAACAGACGTTAAGAAGAAGACAATACCAGTGCTTTTCCTCCAACCATGCAGGCCACATTCATATTTGCTGTTGTGCCCAAATTAGACTAATCTAAAGGTCTGCACGGTGGTGTTGTGTACTAAGGCGTACTGCATGTCGATGGTGCACTTGCCTTCAACCAATGCTAACCCTGCTTGTGTGGAGTTAGTATGTTGGGGAGTTTACAGTTGCTCACCGTTGTTCAGTGGTTCTCTCCGGGAACTCCGGCTTCCTTCACCCATAAAACTGTCGCAGTCATGATTAGCCATTGTGCAGAAATATGTGACCCTAAACACAAATAAATAGCTAAATAAATATTTGCCTAGTTACAATTTATGGGAGAGTGCCTGTAGGCACTCTTCCACAAATGGTAACAAGGCAAAGACATGTGAACAAATTTTGACAAGTAAAATTAATTCAGCACTCTACCAGTTAAAGAGGCTATTCAGTTAACAGGTTTTTCCTGTATATGGGATAACAGCACAACATGTCCTTTCAAACTCTTAGGAGTTGGTTCATAATTTATTTATGTTCTGACCTGCCGTTAACTGTTGGCAAACAAGCATCCGGCTAAAAGCTCTATCAGCGACCTTATCCTGGGCTCATGTGTTTGGGCAACCACAGTTATATTGTCAAATTCTGAAGAACGTTGACCGCAGAAACAGAGGGGAGACTGAACTTCAACATCAACACCCATAATATCTGTTCATGCGAAATACAAGCATACTTACCATGCTATCAGCAACCTGTGCTTCAAACATTTCAAGTTAGAACTCCGGGCTCCGGAAAATTTATCTCTCAAAACCCTATTTTTGTCTTCTGGACTTTTGACGCCAATTTTCCAAAACCTCAACGCACATGCATAGCCACATTTGGGAACACCTTTCGATATTAAAAACAAACTGGACATGCCCATCACTTACTGTATATGCAAACAAGACTTCAATAGAATACACTGCAAAGCAAAGTGTTACCTTATTATGAGAGAGCAAATGAAAGTGTCAATGACACTGTAGTTTAATTTGTGTGTTGTGTTTGATGAAAAGGATAATGTTCAATGTTTATGAAAGGATTATGAAATAAGACAAGAATTGTGATAATTGGGAATATGTATAATATTTCTGTTCTCTGTATGCTATGTTTTTGATAAAAATAATATGATGTGCACACTGTACTAAAGAGCTGAGGGGTGGGTTAATATGACCTCACAGTTAATGTATGTGGCCCTCACAGTTAACGTATATCAACAAAAATTACAAAGTTGCAGTGAAATTATTCCAAAACAAGTCAGCCTATCAAGTTACATTGAAATCCCTTCATAAATATGGTCTGTAGACTGTGCTAAAGGTTTTCGGGCTTCGGGCCCCTGTAGCCGTCAGTTTCCCAATTGTGTCCAAAGGGGATGTTCTCATCTAGACATTATATGAAGTCAACCTACCAAGTTACAATGAAATCCCTTCATAAATATGACCTGTAGACTGTGCTAAAGGTTTTGGGGCTTTGGGCTCGGGCAGCCATCATGGTTGAATGATATAAACCAAAAAGGGGCATTCTCATCTGGGCATCATCTGGAGTGATCCTACGAAGTTACAATGAAATCCCTTCATAAATATGACCTGTAGACTGTGCTCAAGGTTTTCGGGCTTTGGGCCCCTGAAGCCGTCACAGTTGACCAATCACGACCAAAAGGGGATGTCATCATCTAAGTATTATATGGAGTCAAACTAACAGGTTACAATGAAATCCTTCCATAAATATGACCTGTAGACTATGCTAAAGGTTTTGGGGTTTTGGGCTCAGGCAGCCATCAAGGCTGAATGATCGCGACCAAAAGGGGACATTCTCATCTAGACATTATTTAGAGTCATCCTACCAAGGTACAATGAAATCCCTTCATAAATATCACCTGTAGACTGTGCTAAAGGTTTTCGGGCTTCAGACCCCTGTAGCCGTCACAGTTGCCTAATGGTGTCCAAAAGGGGCTGTTCTCATCTAGACATTATATGAAGTCAACCTACCAAGTTACAATGAAATCCCTTCATAAATATGACCTGAAGACTGTGCTAAAGGTTTTCGAGCTTTGGGCTCAGGCAGCCATCATGGTTGAATGATCGCAGCCAAAAGGGGAATTCTCATCTGGGCATCATCTCGAGTGATCCTACGAAGTTACAATGAAATCCCTTTATAAATATGAACTGTAGACTGTGCTCAAGACTTTCGGGCTTCGGGCATCTGTAGCCATCACAGCTGACCAATCACAACCAAAAGGGGATGTCATCATCTAGGCATTATATGGAGTCAACCTAACAAGTTACAATGAAATCCTTCCATAAATACGACCTATAGACTATGCTAAAGGTTTTTGGGCTCGGGCAGCCACCAAGGCTTTATGATCGCGACCAAAAGGGGACGTTCTCAACTAGACATTATTTGGAGTCATCCTACCAAGCTACAATGAAATCCCTTCATAATTATGACCTGTAGACTGTTCTAAAGGTTTTCGGGCTTTGGGGCCCCTGTAGCTGTCACAGTTGCCCAATCGTGTCCAAAAGGGGACGTTCTCATCTAGACATTATATGAAGTCAAACCTACCAGGTTACAATGAAATCCCTTCATAAATATGACCTGTAGACTGTGCTAAAGGTATTCAGGCTTCAGGCTCAGGCAGCCATCATGGTTGAATGATCGTAACCAAAAGGGGACATTCTCATCTGGGCATCATCTGGAGTGATCCTACGAAGCTACAATGAAATCCCTTAATAAATATGACATGTAGACTGTGCTTAAGATTTCCGGGCTTCGGGCACCTGTAGCCATCACAGTTGACCAATCATGACCAAAAGGGGATGTCATCATCTAGGCATTATATGGAGTCAACCTAACAAGTTACAATGAAATCCTTCCATAAATACGCCCTATAGACTATGCTAAAGGTCTTTGGGCTCGGGCAGCTATAAAGGCTGAATGGTCGCGACCAAAAGGGGATGTTCCTATCTAGACATTATTTGGAGTCATTCTACCAAGCTACAATGAAATCCCTTCATAATTATGACCTGTAGACTGTTCTAAAGGTTTTCAGCCTTCGAGCCCCTGTAGCCATCACAGTTGCCCAGTCGTGTCCAAAAGGGGATGTTCTCATATAGACATTATATGAAGTCAACCTACCAAGTTACAATGAAATCCCTTCATAAATATGACCTGTATAGACTGTGCTAAAGGTTTTCAGGCTCGGGCAGCCATCATTGTTGAATGATCGAACCAAAGGGGACAATCTCATCTGGGCATCATCTGGAGTGATCCTACGAAGTTACAATGAAATCCCTTCATAAATATGACCTGTAGACTGTACTCAAGGTTTTCAGGCTTCGGGCACCTGTAGCCATCACAGTTGACCAATCACGACCAAAAGGGGATGTCATCATCTAGGCATTATATGGAGTCAACCTAACAGGTTACAATGAAATCCTTCCATAAATATGACCTTTTGCCTATGCTAAAGGTTTTTGGGATCGAGCTGAATAAGCGTGATCCAAATGGGACGTTCTCATCTAGACATTATTTGGAGTCATCCTACCAAGTTATAATGAAATCCCTTCATAAATATGACCTGTAGACTGTGCAAAAGGTTTTCGGGCTTCGGGCCCCTGTAGCCGTCACAGTTGCCCAATCACGTCCAAAAGGGGACTTTCTCATCTAGACATTATATGAAGTCAACCCACCAAGTTACAATGAAATTCCTCAATAAATATGACCTGTGGACTGTGCTAAAGGTTTTCAGGTTTTGGGCTCGGGCAGTCGTCACGGTTGGCAAATCACGCCCAAATGGGGAAATTCTCATCTAGACATCATAAGGAGTCATCCTACCAAGTTACAATGAAATCCCTCTATATTAAACATGACCTGCAGACTGTGCTAAAAGTTTTTGGGTTTCGGGCTTGGGCAGCCATCACGGTTGACAGATCATGCCCAAGAGGGGACGTTCTCATCTAGGCACTATACAGAGGCATCCTACCAAGGTACAATGAAATCCCTTCATAAATATCACCTGTAGACTGTGCTAAAGGTTTTCGGGCTTCAGACCCCTGTAGCCGTCACAGTTGCCTAAAGATGTCCAAAAGGGGCTGTTCTCATCTAGACATTATATGAAGTCAACCTGCCAAGTTACAATGAAATCCCTTCATAAATATGACCTGAAGACTGTGCTAAAGGTTTTCGGGTTTTAGGCTTGGGCAGCCATCCCGGTTGACTGATTGCGACCAAAAGGAGACGTTCTCATCTAGACATGACCCCAAACCTGCATATAAAATTTTGTGATGATCAGACAAGAACTGCGGGGTGTAGCCCGTGCTGAAGGAAAATGTGAACAGACTCACAGACTAACAGATTTCCGCATGCATGATGGCAATAGCTTATCTTGACTTTGTCAAGTTAAGCTAAAAATTAGTAGAATTTTCCAGGCCTTTTCGAACACTTTCAGAATCTTTAACAAGAATCAAATGAATTAAAAACAAAGTAAGGACTGTGACTGTTGAAAAAATGCGGGCAACTTTTATAACATGTGCAGAAGCAGCTTGTCATAAGGATCACTCATACCAAATTTCACTGAAATTTATCCACTCGCTGGTAAGATATCACTGTGGATGGATGGATGGACAGAGGGATGGGTGCAGATGGATCCACAGACAGATGCACATGCAGATGCACAGACTCACACATGTAATCCAGTACACTCCTCATTCTCTTTGAGAGGGGTATAATAAGTTATATGATTATGTATGAGGATGTACTGGGGCCAAACAGGTCTGTAAGAAGAGGCCCCAGGGGGCCTGAGGGCACTCACCTGACATGGTAGCCTAAATATCAACCCAGAGAATTGATTTCAACAAGTTGCATCTGCTCCTCCTAAGAAAAGCTTATACCAAATATCCAAAGATTCTGACCAGTGGATCTAAAAAAAAAAGGATTTTTAAAGAATATTCCTCATATTGAACTAAGTTACAATTCAGGCTCCCACAGGAAGCCCATATATGAACCCAGGGACTTGGCTTTAACAAACTTGAATCTCACCCCCATAAGGATGCTGCACACCAAATATCAAAACATTCCGACTGCTGGATCTGAAGAAGAAGATTTTTAATGAAAATTCCTCATTTTGAACTAAGTTACAATTCGAGCTCCCACAGTGACTCCAAATATGGACCTAGGGACAAGGCTTGAACAAACTTGAATCTCACCCCCCTAAGGATGCTGCATACCAAATATCAAAACATTCTGCCTGCTGGATCTGAAGAAGATGATTTTTAAAGAAAATTCCTCATTTTGAACTAAGTTATCATTCGGGCTCCCACAGTGAGCCCAAATATGGACCTAGGGACATGGCTTGAACAAACTTGAATCTCACCCCCTTAAGGATGCTGCATACCAAATATCAAAACATTCCGACTGCTGGATCTGAAGAAGATTTTTAAAGAAAATTCCTCATTTTGAACTAAGTTATAATTCGAGCTACCACAGTGAGCCCAAATATGGACCTAGGCACATGGCTTTAAGAAACTTGAATCTCACCCCCATAAGGATGCTGCACACCAAATATCAAAACATTCCGACTGCTGGATCTGAAGAAGAAGATTTTTAATGAAAATTCCTCATTTTGAACTAAGTTATCATTCGGGCTCCCACAGTGAGCCTAAATATGGACCTAGGGACATGGCTTTAACAAACTTGAATCTCACCTCCATAAGGATGCTGCACACCAAATATCAAAACATTCCGACTGCTGGATCTGAAGAAGAAGATTTTTAATGAAAATTCCTCATTTTGAACTAAGTTACAATTCGAGCTCCCACAGTGACTTCAAATATGGACCTAGGGACATGGCTTGAACAAACCTGAATCCCACCCCCCTAAGGATGCTGCATACAAAATATCAAAACATTCCGCCTGCTGGATCTGAAGAAGATGATTTTTAAAGAAAATTCCTCATTTTGAACTAAGTTATCATTCGGGCTCCCACAGTGAGCCCAAATATGGACCTAGGGACATGGCTTGAACAAACTTGAATCTCACCCCCTTAAGGATGCTGCATACCAAATATCAAAATATTCCGACTGCTGGATCTGAAGAAGAAGATTTTTAAAGAAAATTCCTCATTTTGAACTAAGTTATAATTCGGGCTACCACAGTGAGCCCAAATATGGACCTAGGCACATGGCTTTAACAAACTTGAATCTCACCCCCATAAGGATGCTGCACACCAAATATCAAAACATTCCGACTGCTGGATCTGAAGAAGAAGATTTTTAATGAAAATTCTTCATTTTGAACTAAGTTATCATTCGGGCTCCCACAGTGAGCCTAAATATGGACCTAGGGACATGGCTTTAACAAACTTGAATCTCACCCCCATAAGGATGCTGCACACCAAATATCAAAACATTCCGACTGCTGGATCTGAAGAAGAAGATTTTTAATGAAAATTCCTCATTTTGAACTAAGTTACAATTCAAGCTCCCACAGTGACTCCAAATATGGACCTAGGGACATGGCTTGAACAAACTTGAATCTCACCCCCCTAAGGATGCTGCATACCAAATATCAAAACATTCTGACTGCTGGATCTGAAGAAGATGATTTTTAAAGAAAATTCCTCATTTTGAACTAAGTTATCATTCGAGCTCCCACAGTCAGCCCAAATATGGACCTAGGGACATGGCTTGAACAAACTTGAATCTCACCCCCTTAAGGATGCTGCATACCAAATATCAAAATATTCCGACTGCTGGATCTGAAGAAGATTTTTAAAGAAAATTCCTCATTTTGAACTAAGTTATAATTCGGGCTACCACAGTGAGCCCAAATATGAACCCAGGGACTTGGCTTGAACAAACTTGAATCTCACCGCTCCTAAGCATGGTGCATACCCAATATCAAAAGATTCTGCCTACTGGATCTTGAGAAGATTTTCAAAGAAATTTGCCTGAAATGCACTAAGTTCAAATTTGGGCTCCTATACTGAGCCCAAATATGAACCCAGAGGTCTAATTTGAACAAACTTGAATCAGATCCACCCTACAATGTTGCATACCAAATATCAAAAGATTCTGCCTGCTGGATCTGGAGAAGAAGATTTTTTAATGTTTTTCCCATTGCCTACAGTGTTAAAAAGTGCTGACTCAGTCTTGAAAAAAAGTACCTTGTGATCAAACCGATAGGGATTTTTTTTGACCATTCTATTCTACTGGATAAAAGTAAGCTTTATACAAAATAAGAATTCTTTCTGCCATGTAGTTTTGGATATATGGCAGTTTTAAGGTTTTTCCTATTTTTAGCTCCCGAGGTTCCCACGGGGCAATGAGAAAACATTTTTTTGCATCAATCAACTACTTATGACCCAATATCATCTCATATCAAATTTGGTTCAAATCGACCTCACGGTTCTGAAAATAGAAATTTTAGGCGTGGCCAAAATATTTGCCCCTCCCATAACGAAGGCAAATAATGCCCGACAAACTTCTCTTGAACAAACTTGATTCTAAACCTCAAAAGGACTCTGTATACCACATATCAAGTCTCTGCTACTGGTGGTTCATTAGAAGGAGATTTTCAAAAAATTTGGCCATTTTTTCCACACCCCTCTGCTCAATATGAGCCGAAACCTAATTTGCATAAAAATCAAAATGCCCCTATATAACCACTACTTACATGAAATTTAATTAAAATGTGGCCAGTGGTTTAGGAGAAAGAGGCTCAAACACCACCTTCACGCAGGACGATGGACGACAGACGACGGATGGACAGACGACGGACGATGAGTGATAAGAAAAGCTCACCCTGACTTTCAGTCAGGTGAGCTAAAAATAGGGAGGAGTAAATATTTGACAGTTCACAAGATTTTTATTCAATTAATACGAGATTGCTTTATACCCTGTATACAACAGACGGGTCAATTTTGTATGTTGGTATGGTAAATAGTTCGGAGTTTGGAAGTTATAGTCAACTGACAGGATTATTTAATTAAGAGACATCAATTAAGTGGGCTTCACTGTATATAAATTCCTACTGGGAAATACCTAAGCAATTTTGTACCTCGTCAGAGGTGAAAGAAAGTACTTTACATACCCTCAAACCATTTTTTTGGCAGATACCAGTGACAGATGCATTTTTTTTGAGGATGCATTTGGCATAGCAATAATATATATGTTTGATGGGTGCTTTCTCCCCGCAGAAAAAGCAGTTTGGATGATGCTTACAATGTTACTTTCAGACTTTGTGTCTATACTGCAACCACAGGATTTTTGAATATCTTAAGGTAAATGGTTAGCCCTTGGCCCAATCTACGTGATATCAGAATTTGTTATTTTAATTATTTTTTTCAAATTTTGCAAAAAATTACAAACCATATCATGTGACTCCCTCTTTGGAACAAGCTCAATTTGTTGAAACTTTTTGAGAAATGTTTTATTATCATGTGGTCAATTTATAAATTACATTGACGGATGAAGCAGATACATTAGGTAAAGGGCTAAGGATTGAAAGAATAAAAATTCAGATTGCTTACCAATTTTACAACAAAAGCAATAATAACATCAGACTTAATTCTCCAATATAATAGCAGTCATCTAGTTTAACCATTTTGCCCAACGTAGACGATATAAAAATTTATTATTTTAAATATCATTTTTTCAAATTTTTCAAAACAATTCAACAAAACCATATCATGTCAACTCTCGTTGGAACGAGCTCATTCCAACAAGGGGTCACATGATATGGTGTTGTTGAAATTTTTTTAACTGCTGAATTTGCATATTACGTGGGCAGATGCAGACAATTCGTTGGGCAAAGGGTTAATCTGTTCACATACTACCTGAAACAACAGAAAAAAAGATGTTATCAGTGAACAAAATAAATTTTCACAGCCAAACTTTCTAGCATTAACAAGTTAAAAAAAAAATTATGTGGAATCAAGTCGCCAGTAAATCAACTATGCTTTACAAAATAAAGAAGATATTTTCTTCAGTGACGCCATTCTTATGCCAATGAAACACTTGAAACAGAAATTGATATGCACTGAGGTGCAAGCATTGTCTAAAAAAGGTGATTACTACATTATCCTGGAAGGAAATACTTACAACTTCCAATGAATTTGTCATTATTAAATCACCCCAGTGTTAAACCTGCAAATTTACCATTCAAATGTTTTTTGCTTAACTCATGTAGGCTTGGGAAATGAGAAATAATAATGAATTTAATAAACATCACATACTGGTGAAAACTTCTGGCCTTGCAGATGTTTCTCGTCAAGTATCGCCTGCCTGGATAGGCCAACAACAATTGACTGGAAACAGCCACCCAGATATCACGATTCTCCCTGCTCACTATTATCCACACATTCAGTGCCAGACCATCCACTATGTTACATCTCAGGCAAGTAAACTCCACGTCATGTTTCTATGTTAATTTAAACATAGATTATGGCACAATCATTTTGAAAGCAAATAAGAGCTACTGCCGAAGGCAATTCATACCCACTGTAGTGCTGGGCTGAGGAAGCATAAAATAAAGTACTATTTTTCATTAACTGTCTGCCTAGGCCTAATGCATATAGCAGACATTTGCAGAATACATTTTCTGAACAATGAAATATTGTAATTTTTTGTCTCAAAAACATAGCCTACCCCTCATTGGAATGTGCTTGACAGGCTTGTTCCAGAGGGAGGTCATAAACTATGTTTTTGAGGCAAAAATTGAAGAAAATAATCAAATTTGGGCAGCAATTTTTGTGAATAGCGCTAGCCAGCTTTAGTTGTTAAGCTAGCTAAAGGTTAAATTAGACATTGCGTCATAAAAAGAATCTCATATTCATCAGGTTTTTGACATGAAATATCTGGACCTCATTCACCAAAATTGATCTGAGCCTCAGTAAACCCCGACTCAGATTAATAAACTTGGTACAGAAATTTCATATGAAATCAGGCCTCATTAAAGATCCTCTATTTGGGGGACCTGAAGCAGTTATTATTTGATGGGAGTAGGATATGAAATGAAAATAAACACAAAAAAACTGAGGAGACCAGGTATTTTGTAAATAAGTTGTATATTCCCCTTTTATTCAACTTTATCTACAATTTTGTACACCCTGGTTATTTTATCTTGTCGGGCTAAGTAACCAAATTGAAGTACCGGACAGAACAATGTGACAGTCTTGAATAATTTATATATTGGTGCTTAAGGTCACAAATGTCTGTACAACAACAGCTAATCGTGACTGCAACATGGAGATAATGTCAAGGTTAAACAATCGTTTATAACCATGTTGCCCATTTTTGAGGACTTCTACCTCAAGCATTGGTGACTGGGTCCCATTTTTCCAGTAAAACAGAGCTTGTTTACCACAGTAAGTAAGCACTACTTCTCTTCCTGTGGTTCCCAAGAGGGAACATTACTTGAATACCTCTCATCTACTGTTTTACTGACTTAACAAAAGACAGTGTGTAAGTCAATTATCAACATAGCTGTAGGTATTCATGGATTTGAAGCCGATAGCATGCTGCAAAAATCTTGCTGCTACATGGTTTGGTGTAACTCACTGCATGCTGTCAGGTTGTTCAAATCCATGAATACAACCAACATGGTTGGTAACTATTACATACTTGTCCACTTCAATTTTTTTGTTACTAATAATAAGAGCAACGCAAAGCGTTGCATATGCTCCCGAGAGTGTCATAAAGGGGTAGGCAAATCTCTCCAGGGCATAACCAAAATCAAAAGAAAGCTTCTTCTAGACACCAATAATGCATAACCCCAAAAAATGAAATTGATTTGAGTCAGTATTGGGCGGAAACCAAATTCAAGATGGCTGCCATGGAAGCCTAATGAATTGGCCACTGGCAGCCATCTTGGTTCAGCTGGCTGGTCCAACATTGAAAGGAAGCTTCCTCTAGACACTAACAAAACATAATTAACAAATAAAAATGATTTGAGTCAGCATTCATTAGTTATTGGATGGAAACCAAATACCATATGGCTGCGATAGCAGCCATATTGAATTGGCTAGCTGATCCAAAATCAAAAGCAAGCTTCCTTTAGACACCAATAATGCATAACAATAAGTGAAATTGATTTGAGTTGATATTCATTAGCTATTGGGTGGAAACCAAATTTAAGATGGCCACCATAATAAATTGGCCACTTTTGTTTCACTGTTTGCAGGGAGGTCCAAATTCGAAAGGAAGCTTCCTTTAAACACCAACAATGCATAATTAAAAAAAATGCAATATGGCTGTCATGGTGGCCATATTGAATTGGCTAGTGGGACCAAAATCGAAAGGAAGCATTGTCTGGTCATCCACAAGTAAATTCCTAAATTTATGATTTGATCAAATAAGCAGTTCTTTAGTTACTGGACAGAAACCAAAAGTTAACGAATGGATGCCAGATGGATGGATGGACGGATGGATGGTCTTAAAAATGGGAGTTGTGGGCTTAATATTTTACAGAAAAATTGATCAGTTTAATTTGTTCGGACAACAGTTAAAACGTTTGTTCGGTAAAATTTTGGGAAGTATAGACATGGTTACATTCCCCAACGTAATGCTTGATAGTAACTAACGCTAATCCCAACCCTGAACTGACCCTAACCCTTAATATAAACCCCCCAAAATTGCTATTTGCCTCATAAGTCTCAAATCTTAGTAATTATGATCATAATATATCAAATAAGCTCATAATATTTATATTTTGGTACGCTCATAATGCCCTGTCCGGACCAAAAAAAACAACTTGTAACTCCCGTATTATAGCACGGACAGATGGACAGATGGGTGGATGGACGGACATGGTAAAAACATAATGCTCCCGAGATGTTCTCAGGGGAGGGGGGAAGGGGGTGAGGGAGGGATGGGGGTGTGGGGGGGGGGGATGGTATAAAAATTAAATGGTTTATGTCTATTTTACCCAAGTTAATAAAATTGATAAATTTGTCCCTTGAGTGCAAGAAGGCTTTGCAATTCTTTAGCATTTCAAAGCCTTCTTGCACTCAAGGGACGAAATACTCCACCAACCATGTTATTCTGTAGATTATGAGGCCCAAAACATAAAACAAACCAATAATAAGAACTTTTGACGGCAAAGAAATAATTACAAAAATAAAAAAATAAAATAAAAAATAATATAAAAAACCACCCGCCCACAAGCAATTTTACAAAAAATGGCCCGAGAAACATAAGATCATAAGGTCATCTTCAAAATAAAATTTTTGTTGCTTTGTCATCTTCCAGTTGTGTTAATTTATTAATATTTTAGGTGCCTTTCAGAATCTTTGCCTATATCACAACCACACCTCTATTATAAAGTCTTTAGCCAATTGTTTATGCTCACTTCAGAGGACTTCCAACTGGTACTGGTTACCAGGTTTCAGGCGGCCAATATGGTGAAATCCTGTTAATTGGTAGAGTACTGAAAGCCATTATCATGGCTTTATTGAAAAGTGCTGAAAGTAACTATAGTGGCTTTACACTGTATGCATTAGGTTGTTTTTTGCTCAGCAGTAGAACAAAAAAAGTTTACATAAAATTGTTTTGTTTCTATTTTTTGGAGAGTGCACTCTCCATTAAAATGTAACAATTATTTATGATAAAATTTTTCTAAACCAAGTCTTCCATTGCTGGCAGCAATAGAATTTTTTTAAAAAACTAGTCATATTACAAATCACCTTTGAAATATAATTCAGCATTCAACCATTTAATTAAATAGCTACTTTTACAATGAACATTATTCACTTAACAGGAGTATTCAATTAACAGGGATTTGGATACTTTCCTGTATTCAAGATATAAAATGTGTATTTATTCTATTATATCTTGTTTGACAGAGCTCTATGAGATAAAAACAAGATAAAATAGATTAAACACCTGCACTGGATGTACCGAGGCCAAAAACGTTTTTGAGGACTGTCAGGGTAATTTCTGGACATATTATAAGGTTTTTTTATTTTTTTTTATAAACAATATTGTATTCGTCATGAAAGGGTTTGGAAAACAGGCACACGCCCATGTGTATACCTCACCAATACATAAATATACATTCTTATTTTACCAACAATGATGCGTAAACAAGTGCAGAGTTGTGAAGTTTGTTGCAGACACAGTCTCTTATGAATCAAAGTTTCTGTCAAACTAACTTGTGGCAAGAGTCTTGATAGGAATCTTCAGTCTGATATTGGGATGTAAATTATCATGTTATGACTGATTGAGGTAAGTAATTCTACCACTCGTATATTCATTGGAATCTCATCATTCGATATAGTTATGTGCAGCTCTAAATATGCAGATGTTTTCTGAATCTGTTTTTGTTTCATTTCCTGATCAGATAATGCTAATTTCTCCCACCACTAAGGTACTGAGACATATATAAAGTAGCGTGAGACAGCTGGGAGAGTTATGCCTGTCTCACCCCACCCACGTGACCAACCTACATTGGCTTATTAGCATAGTTAATGCACACAGGACTATTCAATCATCACACATTCTTCTGTAAACAAACAACATGGTGTCACATTTTGGAAATATTAGCAGACGAACATTTGTCGCAGAAAATTGAAATAAAAACACAGACCGCAAAAGCAAAGGACACTTGACTCTTTTATATGAATTTTTGGACGAACGCCATTATGAGTGGAGTGATTTGCACAAAATTCCTGTTGAAAAGTTATGTGAATGCATTGCAGAATTCATAATAAGACGTCATCAGAATGTTTCAATGTTCATTTTGCAACAAACCTTTAACCCCTGCCTTGCCAGCATTTGGATTTAATTTTGTGATATATACAGAACTTTTGTGCGCTCTTTCCGATAAGCAAATTATATTTTTTCAGCAATGGACAACAAAATTGTTCAATATAGCTGCACTTGCCCCTGAATTACTTTTGATGACATTAGGCTGTTTTGGTGGGTGGGGGGAGAAAAATTATCCCTGGTGGGGGTGGGTGTGACATAGGGAAATCTCACCCTCGGGACAAGATATTTGGTCCAGACATGAGGCTTCCCAAATATCTTGCCCTCGGGTGAGATTTCACCATCTCACACCCTCACCCACCAGGGATAATAATAATCTCCAATAGTGCAGCCTATACTTTGAAACATAATTTCTCTTTGGGTATTAAAGATTGGTCAGAAAAGAAAGTAGTGCTCAGAGTCCTTGTATTCGTGATTACAGGAACATTTTGGGTCATTGCGCAGAAATCATTCATACATGTGACCATTCAAGTCGCTACATCTCACTCTTAATTTGCAGTGCAATATCGGGCCTTTTCTCCTGCCCACATAACAATTTAGATTTTTTGTCAATTTAAGATGAGTTTACTCTATAACCTATATGCAATTAACAGGTTAAGTTTGTACTGAAGGTATGGTAAATAATTTTGTGTTGGAATTTATATTCAATCAACAGGGATATTCAATTACGAGGTATCCAATTAAGTGGGCTCCATTCTAGAACAGAACTTGTTCTCCACTAGTATTGAAATGGTTAACCAGATAATCGATTTGAAACAGGTTACCTACCTAACCGATTTGAAAAGATGTCAACCGGTTATCCGAATATCAATAGTGATCGTTATTCCACGGTTAAAACGTAGTAAATTTGCTGCTTCTCCTTTGGGATAGATTACACCTCGAAGCAGCACTGTATGTATTGAGAAATAATCGACTTTGGCTTCAAGACTTCGTTAATGATCAGCAATTTCCATGAGTACTGAGTAACTGCAGAAACTATTCTGCAGTATGTATACAAATGAACGTTGTCAAGTACTTGACAACATTCGTTTTTATACACACTACGGAATAGTTTCTGAGAATACTGCTTTCCAATTCGTATAGTTTTGATCCCAGATTCGGTGAAATAATGGCTTCGGATAACCGGATATTAACCGGTTAGAGCTCTTGGTTAGTCGGTTGTGAAAATGAGCCAACCGTTTCAGTCCTATTTTCCACAATAAACAAGCAAAATTTCACTTTCTAGGATTCTTACGGGAGGTTGTGTTTGGTAAATGGTTAAAAAAAATTACTGGGACAAAAAGAACTCAACAGATCAATAGACTGTTGATTGAATGAAAAGTAACTAAATAGTTCGTTTCATATAGATGTCTGGCTTTCAGTAATTTGATATCAGTTGCAATGTTGAGTCCCTCTGGTATAAAATGAACTTCAGTGCGTATTACTTCAACTAGAAGGCAAGGAATGTAATCACAGTTTGAGAGGCTTTCATCTTCAGAAATCAACTAAATTCACTGCCTACCATTATTATTATTTTTGGTGTTTAAGGTAACTTTCAGCATTTATCACAATATCATGACCACAGCACAAGCATAAACGCAATTGTAGCCTATAGCACAAACTTTTGCTGTCCATTTACAAGGACTTCCAACTCAGGCACTGCGGGGAGGATCCTACTTTACCCATTTTTATTTATTGACAATGGTTTGAGAGGCTAAATTCACTACCTACTATTATTATTATTTTTGGTGTTTAAAGTCACTTTCAGAATCTATGGCTATATTATGGCCATAACATAGGTCTAAAGTCAAGTTTAGCCAATTTTTTACACTTATGCTGCCCCATTCTGAGGACTCTACCACAGTATACAAGTACTGTGCCACTTTCTGAGGTTGCAAGAGAATTTTACCTGTAAAATAGAACTTGTTTATTACGAAAAAAGAAGCATCATTCCACTTCCCTGAGTTCCCATGGGGAAAATTCACTACTAGCAGTCACAGAGTTTACATTTTCAGAACAACTAAATTCCTATGAAGGCAATAGCAAAACCACCCAAACAGAGGCGAACTACTTTTTATCAGTAGGTACCAAAATTATTTCATCAAGATTTCTGCAGGCAAGGAGTGATAAAATTCTAGGCTATACAAGGCCATTTCTCGATATATTCCAGCATTTTTCAAAGCTCTATAATCTGCAAAGTTAAGGATTTTCAAGGCCCTGTCTTCATTAGTCATAAAGTCTAGGACTGCTGGTCTTACCCCTCCTCTCACTTCCCTATAAGGGAAGTGGGAGCAGGGGAGTATGAACAGAGGTCCCAGTTAGGACTATGCCTTCACAACTCTGGCATATAAAACTATACAGTTATGATTATATGCATTGTCAGCATTTGTATTTTGTGAATATGCAAGGTTTTTCATGGCCTCCTAACACATTTTCCATGATTTGAATGACCCTTAGTCAAATTCAAGACAGTTCCTTGAATCCAAGGCCCTGCGGGAACCCTGCTCATGACTGACTCTAAGAAAATATTTCTTTGAACTTCGGTACTTAAGATTTCCTTACAGTCACTCATGTGATAACTTTGGTACCAACTCAAAAACAGAAGGTATTCTGTTTATTAAATAACAATGTTTTAACCCGTTGCCTAACATAGTGGCTAAAAGCAGCCAGAAAATTAACCAAATAAACCTACCACAGCCCCAAATTCTAGGAAGTTTCTCAATAAAATCATACAAATATAGATATCATTAGAACCAGCTCGTCGAGCTGGTGCTAATGATATCCATATTTATATGGTTTTATTGAAAAATTGTGAAATTTCTTTTCGAAAAATGTGAAATTTAATTTATTTTTTAAAAACACTGTGTTATGTAAAGGGTTAATTTCAATTAAAACAAGCTCTAATTGCAATTAAAACACCAAAATGCATTGTCATAAAGATTTAACTCCTTGCATGCTGCAGACGGATCTTCCTGCCAAGAACCGGAAGTCTCTTGCCACTGAAATAAGTCAAATTTGGGCAGAAGATGGAGTTCTCAGAGAGAACACAACAAAAGAAGACAGGCGCACTATCGACGTGCAGTTAGTACACAGTGCCACCGTGTCCCGGGATTATGTGCCTTGTCCAAGGACACATCACACAATCGAACTGTGGACTTCTTGGTTTGAAGTTCAATTCCGTAACCACTGAGCCACTAAGCTCCCATTCAGCGGGTTAAGAGTTAAACTTTTTGCCTGATATGTGCCACTTTTAGAAAAATATTCTCTTGTATCTATCATGACAACAGATATCAAAAAATATTTGTTAGACCTTTTGCGCTATATTTATAAGGTAGTATATGATACAATAAAACCTGTTTTGAGAGACCACTGTCATGAGAGACTTCCTGTCTTGAAAGACCACTGTGACCTTGTACCATTTGGTTGTTTCAATCTGAAATGGACCTGTTATGAGAGACCAACTGTTTCGAGAGACCTCTTCTGCCTGGCAAAAAGGGTGGTCTCTCAAGACAGGTTCTACTGTAAGTCCAGTTCTTTATGGTTGTCAAATATACATCATGAATATACCACAGTTAAGACTCCCAAGGCTATTTTGGCCTTTTAACACATTGTAGGAGCCAATGGAATTTGATTCAGTTTTTAACCCACCCTAAAGAATAATGTTTGGAATTTCTAAGAAAGGTTTGTATCACAGAGCAGTCTGTAACAGAAAAAACCCAGTTTATGGATTAAGAGGTACACTTAATTATTAATATAGATATAGAAACATTTGCTGTTAATCAACAAAAAAGATTAATGCAGACTTTAAACATAATCCCATAGAGCTCGTATTTAAAACCGCCCAGCTTCATTATTTTTCAACAAAGCCCTCGTGATTGCGTCCAGCTGGTCATAACAACCGCCTCTTTATTGTTTTCGTTAACCACTGTTGTTTGTTTATATAGTTACCCACAATGTATATATATTTGTAAAATGTTTTTTTGTAAAAAAATATATATATTGGAATACCAGTTGTAAAGACTAGCTTACAGCAGTGTGGAAAAGCCGACTCGGAAGTGAGCGCTGATTAAACCATACGCTGGAATCCAGTGAAGTCTTGTGGATAAAAAAAATTGTAGTATCTATGTATTTTCTCGAAGTTTATTTAATACCAGAAAAGGAATATTTAGTGACCACGCTGCTTGGTCACATTTAACCCAGTGTGTGTTGAAAAACATATGAAAACATTGTATTTTTCACATCTGGACCACAGTCCATTTATATGAATGCATAATGGAGTCAACCAATCGCAATTTGGTCAGTATACTTTCCTCCGCACAACACTGTAGAATCTCACCCGTCAAAAAAAAAATGCGAGAGCACTGAATCTGAGAAGCTATTTTTGTTTCGTTTTTCTGGATACATAGGTTCCCACATCAGGATAGTTTAAGTATCAATGGAGAGTAAGCTCAAAGCCATGTGAAATGAGCAAAATATTGTTGTGTGAAAAGTCAAAATTATGAAAAAAATGTTAGCTTTATGATGTTGACATCTGGTGACGTAAGGTTAAAAACTATTCACTCTAGTACATTCAACAACTACGTACATGTGTACTAGAAGAATAAAACCAATTTTGAAGTCTTCCTATCTGATTTGACATGAATACTAGTACTGCCAGTAAATAATCTACCCATAATATGAACATTGGCAGAAATGATCAATTAATGTCGTAAAGGGGTAATAATATGGTACGTAGCTTAATAAGTCAGTAATTTTCCACAAAGTCTCCTTCAACAAATCATCTCAAATCTTGATCGATAGTGAAGAAAAAGGTTTTCCAGGGGAAATTTTTGGTTGATAATGTGACACAATGTCAGCCTGAATTCAAAAGTCAATTATACAGTCTGTTTAAAATGACAAAAATCAGTAATAAAGTTCCTAAACAGAGGAACTTGCAAATATAAACATACTTAACCCTTTACCAAACATGAATGGGAGTGTAGTGCTTCATTCGTTAGAGCATTGGACTTTCAGGGATTCTTTGGGGTATCTACAGGGGCTATTTATGGGACCCTTTCCCAATGACTGCTCGAATGAGGAATCGTAAACTATGTTCCAATAAGACTAGAATTCTCGCCCTCTGATTGGAAGAGAGCTCACTTACTTTTTTCTATGTTTACGTCTCAATTGGCATATGTTACGATCTGACATCACGAAGTGTAATATTTGAAAATATGATGAAAATGGAAGGAGATTCAAAGTGCATACTGCCTATAAAATCGTATTTGTAAAGGCCAGTGATCATTCTATGAGTGATCATTCTATGAAATGTATACTAACAACCTACTTATAAAAAAGTCGAGGTTACTCCATCTCAGTTCAAATCATGAACTTGTTCATGATTTGAACTGAGATGGAGTAACCATGACCTTTATCCAAGTTATTGATTTTTTGTTGTCCAGTGATGTCATGGGGTACACAAGAGGTTTATTTATTAAATTTGTTATCGTTAAAGTTGCCTTGTTCATTTCACGATGTGGGTTTTGGAGAGGGTCTTATTGTAACATATACGTTATTGTGATGAACTGAAGATAACATGGTCTGAGGTTTGCATTTCGGAGCGTATTTTCAACCTTGGCAAACCTCAGACCATATTGCCATCAATTTATCACAATAGCTTATAATGTTCTTGAGACAATGTGAATGAACATTGCTGGCCATTTCTCTTTTACATTATTTGGTCAATGCGGTGGTGCTGTCCTAGGGGAACACTTTTCCCTACATTTTTCTGAGTGGGGATGCCGTTCCCCTATCATTTTAAGACATGGAATGGCTTGATCTTCACAAATATCCAATACAGTGAGCACTCATTTATCTTGCTAGCTGCACTAAACCCATTTCAGCTGTGTGTAACTCATGCAGCATCATTTAGACAACAATGCCCACTTCTTTTGAAGAGTTTTGGGTGCAAAAATCTTACCCGAGGTGGACTAGTTCTGGTACTCTAAAGTTGGGGACACCTACTCTGGAGGACCAGAAGAAGGTGTTCCCCAGAGAGAGAGAACTACTTGGAGATGGGAACAACTGCTATTGGACCCTCACCAATGATGTGTCCTGCATCGGCCATCGTGGTACAAGGAGCACCTGTTTGGAACAGGAACAAAATGCACAGCTATGGGCATTCCCTGACTCCTTAATTTCAGAAAGCATCATTGGGTAACAAGTTAATCCTAGTTTTTTCACACAAAACTTTACTGGCATTTTCTAATCAGATAAGATAACCCACATCCTCCGGTCCTCAACTTTTGGATTATCAAAGTGCAAAAAATGCTTCACACAATGCACCATGGAAATACCACAAAAAACATTGTTGGAGTTGGATATTGCTTGCATCTTTTAAATGGAGTATACAGGTCAACAAGGACATTATCCACCTGACAGTGAATTTTAGGAGAACACAGTAACACAGTTACTGTCTTTAAGGGGAGGTTAAGGAGGAAAAGGTAGAAGGATAAAGAGCAATCTATTACTTTCTCTGTTCCTCACCCCTGGCATACACACCTACCTTATAGCTCTTTCCTCATGTGAGGCAGAGAAGAAGAGTGGCATGTCTGTCAAGCATGACAAGTTGGATGATGATTCCTTTCAACACCAGAGGCCCATTAGATGGGTAGCTCCAGGATGCCTCAGGAAACTAATGAAAGTGTCAATGACACTGTAGCTTAACTTGTCTGTGTGTTGTATTTGATGAAAAGGATAATGTTCAATGTTTATGAAAGGATTATGAAATAAGCCAAGAATTGTGATAATTGGAAATATGTTAATTTCTGTTCCCTGTATGCTATGTTTTTAATAAAAATAATATGAGGTCTACACTGTACTAAAGATTTGAGGGGTGGGTTAATATGACCTCACAGTTAATGTTTGTGGCCCTCACAGTTAACATGTGTCAACCAGTTACCAAGTTACAGTGAAATTATTCCAAAACGAGTCATCTTATCAAGTTACATTGAAATCCCTTCATAAATATGGCCTGTAGACTGTGCTAAAGATTTTCGGGCTTCAGGCCTGTGTAGCCATGATGGTTGACCGATTGCAACTAAAAGGGGATGTCCTCATCTCGACATTATACTGAGTCATTCTACAAAGTTACAATGAAATCCCTTCACAAATACGATCTGTAGTCTATACTAAAGTTTTTCGGGTTTTGGGCGCGGGAAGCCATCATGGTTGAATGATCGCGACCAAAAGGGGACGTTGTCATGTGGGCTTCATCTGGAGTGATCCTACGAAGTTACAATAAAATCCCTTCATAAATATGACATGTAGACTGTGTTGAAGGTTTTTGGGCCCCTGAAGCCATCACAGTTGACCAATCATGACCAAAAGGGGATGTCATCATCTAGGCATTATATGGAGTCAACCTAACAAGTTACAATGAAATCCTTCCATAAATACGACCTATAGACCATGCTCAAGGTTTTGGGGTTTTGGGCTTGGGCTTGGGCAGCCATCAAGGCTGAATGATCGCGACCAAAAGGGGACGTTCTCATCTAGACATTATTTGAGTCATCCTACCAAGTTACAATGAAATCCTTTCATAAATATGACCTGTAGACTGTGCTAAAGGTTTTCAGGCTCCGGGCCCCTGTAGCCGCTACAGTTGCCCAATTGCATCCAAAAGGGGAGGTTCTCATCTAGACATTATATGAAGTCAACCTACCAAGTTACAATGAAATCCCTTCATAAATATGACCTGTAGACTGTGCTAAAGGTTTTCATGCTTTGGACTCGGGCAGCCATCATGGTTGAATGATCGCAACCAAAAGGGGACATTCTCATCTGGGCATCATCTGGAGTGATCCTACGAAGTTACAATGAAATCCCTTCATAAATATGACCTGTAGACTGTGCTCAAGGTTTTCGGGCTTCAGGACCCTGTAGCCGTCACAGTTGACCAATCACGACCAAAAGGGGATGTCATCATCTAGGCATTATGTTGAGTCAACATGTTACAATGAAATCCTTTCATAAATACGACCTATAGACTATGCTAAAGGTTTTCGGGCTCGGGCAGCCATCAAGGCTTAATGATCGCGACCAAAAGGGGACATTCTCATCTAGACATTATTTGGAGTCATCCTACGAAGTTACAATGAAATCCCTTCATAAATATGACTTGTAGACTCTGCTAAAGGTTTTCGGGCTTTGGGCCCCTGTAGCCGTCACAGTTGCCCAAACGTGTCCAAAAGGGGAAGTTCTCATCTTGACATTATATGAAGTCAACCTGCCAAGTTACAATGAAATCCCTTCATAAATATGACCAGTAGACTGTGCTAAATGTTTTCAGGCTTCGGGCTCGGGCAGCCATCATGGTTGAATGATCGCAACCAAAAGGGAAATTCTCATCTGGGCATAACTGGAGTGATCCTTCGAAGTTACAATGAAATTCTTTCATAAATATGACCTGTAGACTGTGCTCAAGGTTGCTGGGCTTCGGGCACCTGTAGCCATCACAGTTGACCTATCATGACCAAAAGGGGATGTCATCTAGGCATTATATGGAGCCCAACCTAACAAGTTACAATGAAATCCTTCCATAAATACGACCTATAGACTATGCTAAAGGTTTTTGGGCTCGGGCAGCCCTCAAGGATGAATGACCACAACCAAAAGGGGATGTTCCCATCTAGACATTATTGGAGTCATCCTACCAAGTTACAATGAAATCCTTTCATAAATATGACCTGTAGACTGTGCTAAAGGTTTTCGGATTTCGGGCCCCTGTAGCCGACACAGTTGCCCAATCACGTCAAAAGGGGACGTTCTCATTCAGACATTATATGAAGTCAACCTACCAGGTTACAATGAAATCCCTTCATAAATATGACCTGTAGACTGTGCTAAAGGTTTTCGGGCTATCGGCTTGGGCAGCCAACATGGTTGAATGATCGCAACCAAAAGGGGACATTCTTATCTAGGCATCATCTGGAGTGATTCTACGAAGTTAGAATGAAATCCCTTCATAAATATGACCTGTAGACTGTGCTCAAGGTTTTCGGGCTTTGGGCCCCTGTAGCCATCACCGTTGACCAATCACGACCAAAAGGGGATGTCATTATCTAGGCATTATATGGAGTCAACCTAACAAGTTACAATGAAATTCTTCCATAAATACGACCTATAGACTATGCTAAAGGTTTTTGGACTAGGGCAGCCATCAAGGCTGAATGATCGCGACCAAAAGGGGACGCTCTCATCTAGACATTATTTGGAGTTATCCTACCAAGCTACAATGAAATCCCTTCATAAATATGACCTGTAGACTGTGCTAAAGGTTTTCGGGCTTTGGGCCTCTGTAGCTGTCACAGTTGCCCAGTTGTCTCCAAAAGGGGATGTTCTCATTTAGACATTATATGAAGTCAACCTATCAAGTTACAATGAAATCCCTTCATAAATATGACCTGCAGACTGTGTTAAAGGTTTTGGGGTTTTGGGCTCGGGCAACCATCATGGTTGAATGATCACATCCAAAAGGGGACATTCTCATCTGGGCATCATCTGGAGTGATCCTACGAAGTTACAATGAAATCCCTTCATAAATATGACCTGTAGACTGTGCTCAAGGTTTTCAGGCTTCGGGCACCCATAGCCATCACAGTTGATCAATCACGGCCAAAAGGGGATGTCATCATCTAGGCATTATATGGAGTCAACATAACAAGTTACAATGAAATCCTTCCATAAATATGACCTATAGACCATGCTAAAGGTTTTTGGGCTCGGGCAGCCATCAAGGCTCAATAATCGCGACCAAAAGGGGGCGTTCTCATCTAGACATTATTTGGAGTCATCCTACGAAGTTACAATGAAATCCCTTCATAAATATGACCTATAGACTGTGCTAAAGGTTTTTGGGCTTCGGGCCCCTGTAGCCGTCACAGTAGCCCAATTACGTCCAAAAGGGGACGTTCTCATCGAGACGTTATATGAAGTCAACCTACCAAGTTACAATGAAATCCCTCCATAAATATGACCTGTAGACTGTGATAAAGGTTTTCGGGTTTTGGGCTCGGGCAGTTGTCACGGTTGACAGATCGTGACCAAATGGGGAAGTTCTCATCTAGACATCATATGGAGTCATCCTACCAGGTTAGAATGAAATCCCTCCATATTAAATATGACTTGCAGACTGTGATAAAAGTTTTTGGGTTTCGGGCTTGGGCAGCCATCACGGTTGACAGATCATGACCAAAAGGGACGTTCTCATCTAGGCATCATACAGAGGCATCCTACCGAGTTACAATGATATCCCTTCATAAATTTGACCTGTAGACTGTGCTAATGGTTTTCGGCTCGGGCAGCCATACCGGTTGACCGATCGTGACCATAAGGGGACATTCTCATCTAGACATGACCCCAAACCTGCATATGAAATTTTGTGACGATCAGACAAGAACTACGGGGTGTAGGCTGTGCTAAAGGAAAATGTGAACAGACTCACAGGCTTACAGACTTCTGCACGCGTGATGGCAATAGCTTATATTGACTTTGTCAAGTTGAGCTAAAAATGAGAAGCATGTGTTAAAGAATGGGAAAGTGATCAACAGAAACAAGAGAAAAGGGTTTCTGAGGCAGAGAGAACCATATCATACTAAACCAAGCAGCCCTCCAACACCAACAAAACCAGCAACAGGGAAGTAGTCTTCCAAATGACCCCAAACATTTCCTGCCCTTTTGACTTCTTTGCTTAACCCTTTACCCAACATAACAGCCAAAACTGGCCAGTGCTATTCACAAAAATCACCATTTAATTATCATTATTTTTTGTCTCAAATACATAGCTTAGGACTGCTAATTGGAATGAGCTCATTCCAATGAGAAGTAGTGAGCTATGTTTTTGATGCCAAAAATTTATTTATTCAAGAATTGCATTATCAAGTGTCATCTTCCTTTTGTGTCAAGTAACGGGTAAATTCAGACATGGCATATAAAATTAATAAAAAAAAAATGCTAGAAGGGATATATATGTACTGTAAAAGTGGGTAAACTACTTCCACACTGTCCCTTCATGCAAAAGTTGTACAAAACCCATTGTTGCGACAAATGTTGATTACAACTGAGAGTAGCGGGGAACACGGTGACACAGTGGTTATGGCACTGGACTCCAAATTGAAAGGTCCATGGTTTGATCAGCACTGTGTCCTTGAGCAAGGCACTTCATCCCGATTGTCCTTCAAGTGGGCACAGTGGCACTGTGTACAAAGGCATACTGCACATCAATATTGCACTTGTCTTCAACCAATGCTAACCCTGTTTGTGCAGAGTTGGAACATTGAGGAGTCTGACAGTTGCTCACTGCTGGGCAGTGGTTCTCTTGGGGTGCTCCAGTTCCCTCCACCTGTAAAACTGTCTGACATGAGGTGATCCTGGCTGTCCAAAGTGCTGTTAAACACTAATAAAAAAGAAAACACAAGGGTCCCAAGGGGCCCTAATCACTCACCTGATAAAATTATTTAAAGGATTTAAGGTTACATTTAGCATCTATGTGTTAATATACTTAATCTAATTTAGCTGGGAGAGTAGGGGTTTGGGAAAAGGGTTTGTTAGGCGAATTGTTTTTTTCTTCCAGAAAATCACTCAAACCCCATCAAAACTCATTTTGAAGCAAAAAGAAGAAAAAATCATCCAGTTGATTCCATCCACTTCCTCCCCCTCCTCCCAGGGTGAAAGCTGTTTTTTTGCATAAAATCAAAGCAAAGAAAAGAAACATTTAGGCCAACAGAACCTCAACTGCATCCCCCCTGGCCTCAAGAGGCCATGTGGAACCTCATTTGAGCAAATGTTAATGTTATGTACTCTCATTTACATCTAACTAAAATTTATCAGCTCTGTTATGCATTAGCACAGTTCATTTAACCCTCTGCAAACTGATGTCAAACAAGATTACATTGGTTAAATTTCCAGATGCATTAAGGGAAAAATTTGCACCTCAGAACTTCAGTATTATGGCATCAGTGTGTAGAGGGTTAAACAAACAGTAAATTCTCCATTGGATTTTGTGTTAAATTTCAAACCCATCTGGTGCCCACCAAAATCAGTCAAGCATAACATTTTGAACAAACGGTAATCTAGGAGTTATAATGAAAGTGTCAATGACACTGTAGCTCAACTTGATAAACTTGAACTTGGTAAGTTATAAGTGAAATGGCAAAATTGAAGATCATTGGTACCAATGTTATTTGGTGAAACTTCAACATAACAGCATTGTGTGCACAACGTCAGCGCAATCCATGCAATTTTAAATGTAAACTGTAAGGCTGGCTAAATGAAGAATGCTGATACACAAATGCAGTAAGTTCAAAGGTTATTGTAAACGGCAACTTTTTTCACAGAAATGAATGCTAATCAATAGCTCTTATCTGGAGGTCTCGCCTAATGAGCACACCAAGTTCAAAAACAATCCTACGATAAACGTGCCCTGTAGGCCATGTCAAAGAAGAATGTTGATGCACAAATGCAATAAATTCAAAGATTGTTCCTAACAGCTACAGTTTTTGATCGAAATGAAAAGAAAATAAAAAGCTCCTATCTTTATCACCCTGAATAAGCATACAAAATTTCAAAACAACCTGATAATGAATGCACTCTCTGAGGCATGCCAAAGGAAGATGTTAATGCACAAATGCACTAAGTTTGAAGGTCATTGTTTGTGGCAATGGTTTTTTGGGGGGGTTTTTATGGAAATTCCTAAATATACCCTGCAGAGAGTGCAAAAGGGATAAGTTGCTGCACAAATGCACTAAGTTCAAAGGCTGGTGATAACAATAATAATTTTTTTATGGAAATGAAAAATGAAAGTGTCAATGACACTGCAGCTCAACTTGACAAATTTGAACTTGGTGAGTTATAAGTGAAATGGCAAAATTGAAGATCACTGGTTCCAATGTTACTTTGTGAAACTTCAACATAACAGCACTGTGTGCACACAACGTCAAAGCAATCCATGCATTTTTAAATGTAAACTGTATGTTGTCCAAAATAAATAAGGTTCTTCCTCTCACTGATGCCAACCCACTTATGAAGTTTCATGAACGTGGGTCGAAGCATTATCAAGTTATCATCCTGAAACCAATTGTATTGATTTACTATGTTCAGGGTCACTGTGACCTTGACCTTTGACCTAGCAAGTCCAAAATAAATAGGGTTCTTCCCCTCATGAAGGCCAACCTACATATTAAGTTTCATGAATGTGGGTCGAACCACAGTCAAGTTATCATCCGGAAACCAATTGTTTATGATTTACTATGTTCAAAGTCACTTTGATCCTGACCTTTGACCTAGCAAGTCCAAAATAAATAGGGTACTTCCTCTCACCTATAACGTTTCATGAACGTGGGTAGAACCATTATCAAGTTATCGTCCGGAAACCAATTGCTTACGCCACCCCTATTCATTGAAGGCTGTTGCCAGCAGCAACATTTTTGACAGAAATCGAAGAAAATCAATAGCTCCCATCCCAGGGTAACCCCAAACAAGGATTCCAAGTTTCAAAGCTATCTGATCATAAGTGTGACCTGTAGGGCATACCAAAGGAATATATTGATGCCTGACTAAACAAAGTTCAAAGGTCATTGTTAGCAGCAACGTTCTTTGACGCAAATGGAAGAAAATCAACAGCTCCAATCTGGAGGTCACCCCAAACAAGCATACCAGGTTTCAATGCAATCCGATCATAAATGTTCCCTGTAGGGTGTGCCAAAGGGAAATATTGAGGTCTGACTAAACTAAATTCAAAGGTCGTTGCCAGCTGCAACATTTTATGACAGGAATAGAAGAAAATCGATAGCTCCCATCTAGAGGTCACCCCAAACAAGCACACTAAGTTTCAAAGCGATCCGGTCAAAAGTGTGCACTGTGGGGTGTGCCAAAGGGAAATATTGAGGTCTGACTAAACTAAGTTCAAAGGTCGTTGCCAGCTGCAACATTTTTCGACAGAAATGGGAGAAAATCGAAAGCTCCCATCATGAGGTTACCTCAAACAAGCACACCAAGTTTCAAACTGATCTGATCATAAATGTGCCCTGTAGGGCATGCCAAAGGAATATATTGATGCCTGACTAAACCAAGTTCAATGGTCATTGCCAGTGGCAACATTTTTTGACGAAAATGGAAGAAAATCGATAGCTCCCATCTAGAGGTCAACCCAAAGAAGCATGCTAAGTTTCAAAATGATCTGAACATAAATGTGACCTGTGCGGTGTGCCAAAGGAAACGCACCTACGTACGTATGCCGACGGACAAGAAGTGATGGCACTTCACGAATTTGATTTTAACACATATGAAGCCAGGAACTTGTTTCAAACAAACTTGAATCTGACCCTCTCATCCCAGTTTCCTGATATTCATGGACTGTAAAACAAAGCCTGAATAACCATGGATATTAATGGTTATTTGCACTTTATCCATTATGTGTATTCATGGTTTCTTATATTCATGGTTGTTCAAGGGTTTTTACCATGAATAAATTATGGACATGTTTGAATACATTACATAAGAAATTAAGCTTTAAAGACTAAAATAAACAAGGGGCCTTAATCGCTCAGCTGACAAAGTGGTTCAAAGAACTATTTTAGATCACACTCAGTTAGTCATGGTTCATCAACACAACAGAGGAATGAAGTCATGAAATTATTAATAACTCTAGTGTCCATGTCAGAGGATTATTATCCTGGGTCTTCCTGACTGCTTCCAATTCTATCAGCTGGAGACTAGCACTGCCAAACTTCCAAGGGTTGTTATGTCACTGCCCCTCCCCCCCCCCCACCCCCGATCAAATAGAGCACAAATATTAACCCAGGGACCTAATTTGAACAAGCTTAAATCTTACACACACACACACCATAACAATCCCCCCCCACCTCTGAAGACCTTCTCAGGAGCATTATGTTTTTATCATGTCCATCCGTCCATCCATCTGTCCCTTCTGGCATCTGTCCATTAACTTTTGGTTTCCATCCAATAACTAAAGAACTGCTTATTTAATCAAATCATAATTTTAGGGATTTAGCAGGCGTGGCAAGTTTATTTGAACAAACTTGAATTGACATATATGGAACATGCACATCAAATTTGGTTCAATTTGGTCCAGTAGTTTGTGAGAAGTCGATAATGTAAAATTCACGATGTACGATGTCGACGGACGGCGGACGCAAGTGATAAGTTAAGCTCCCTTCGGTGAGCTAAAAAATAATATCATAAAGTGTGATCAATTGTAAGGTAGATCGTAATTTGTCCATTTGAAAATAGGAATAGACAAAATATGTATTCAAAATTTTCAAATTAATCACTGTTCTCATATTCCAAATTTTATTTTCATGCAAGAAAGAATTCATCTGCTTCATGATAACAAACCAGAACAGCCCCATTATCAATCAGTTCTAGTACTTCAAAATCCACAAGATGCGAATCCTCAGCTGAGAAATGTAGAGGAGAAGGTGGCCGACGTTGAATGGGTGAAGACACAAACTCTAGTTCATATCCTTTCACACTTTGTAAAATGATTTCATTGTAAGTTTCTCCCATTCAGAGAGAAAAATCTTAGTCCTACCACCAGGTTTCAACAGATCAACAGACGTACATTTACTTTCCTGTCCTGTTGGTACATAAACTTGTGGTTGCCTCTGTATGGCCTCCTGTACTTTGATGACCTTTTTGACCATAGCTGTTGACACTGGTTGTACTGATTTGAAGACCGGGGATTTTGAATGTAGTTAGTAAATAAATTCAGGGTAACTGGCTTATCAGGTGCACACAAAACCTTGAATGGACTACTGAAATTTGCTTTAATCAAAAGTCTCCTTTTCATGTACAGAGCATGAATAACTGATCCCATCAGGGTAATTCCATCAGTCAATTTTGTCTTAGCACTATCTAAATGCGCAATAAACTTTTTATTTATTTTCTGGCTTTTAAAGTTTCAAGAGTGTTTCTTTTCTTTTAAATCATCAACCATCTTTATGAGTGGTGTTTGTCATAGCATGTGCCATAATATTTTGTGTGCCTTGTAACTGACAATATCACATGTCCTGGTGAGACCATCCAACTGTTGCCAGAATTCAGTATTGATTTTGGGTGCTGATAACAAATACCGAATCAGCCAAGGGCCGAATCAACCAGGGTCCGAATCAGCCAAAGTCTGAATCAGTCCGATACCCTGATATCAGTTTACAATTTATGGGGACAGGATGCTTTGTTAATTATATCAGTTATATCTGATTGAACTGTCGTGGTTTTGTTAGCAAAATCTGCTATTTTAGTATGTACTTCCTGTCAATATTTGATGTCATCAGGAAAAAGTTTAGGCAAGTTCAAAAAATTATCCTCCGACAGGTTGTCGGCATCAGATCCATTATGTTCAGAATTTGTCCCGTTTGAGTTATCCCTGCGCAAAGATCCATGTATGTCCTCGGAATCAGAATTAAATAAATGATGAACAGCTGTATGTGTATCAACAATGTTTGTCTCAGAATTTCGATCAGAATTATGGATGATAGTATCTTTATTCAATTTTGACTGCTTATGAGGTCGGTGATAAGTTTTATGTTTTCGGCTTCTTGCACGCTGGGACGAACTCCCCTGAGTTATTTTCTATTTCGATGCTTCTATATCGACACACTTGAACCGATCCACATCACAACGTGATGCCGTATTTTTAACATTTGTAACTGAACAACTGGGTTGTGCCTGACGAGAGGATTACATCCTTCTCCTCATCACCATAAACATTGGATGGGTCAGTGACCTCACCCACGGTGATTTGCAATTTGATCTTCGAGCCTATCCACTGAACTCGCCACTGGAATCTACATCAAAGTTAAAAAAATATATAACAATTTCCCGAATAGTGGAACAATCATGTCAAATCTTGATGTTGAATCAAGGCGAGCTGAATTTTTATAATAATATAACTAAGCAGAACTATCACTACTGCCACTTTTAGAAGATGACATGATCGAAATGGAATGGTAAGTCGCTCAAAATAAAAAGACAATTATTTCCACTTGAGCTTGGTATTTATAGTGTTTGTGTGACCTTCAAACTTTAGTGCTTTGAAGTGAGCTGGAATGGTAATCCCATACAAAATAATATGCCAGTGTTACATCCGAGAAGCCAGAAGGCTTTATGGAAAAGAATGTATTTGAAAGGGCATTTGCAATATGATTGGATGCTGACTTTGAGTGCAAATTTTTGCTTCAGTTTGAAGTCCAAATTTGTAGACCTTTCTTTCATATGCGACAATATTGGAGCTACTTGGGGCATAAAGCTTTTAACCCTTTATCCAATGCAGACGATATCAAAATTTATTATTTTAAATATCATTTTTTCAAATTTTTCAAAAAATTTCAACAAAACCATATCATGTGACCCCTCGTTCGAACGAGGGGTCAGATGATATGGTTTTGTTGAAATTTTCTGAAAAAATACTATTTTTTCAACTGCTGAATTTGCATATTACGTGGGCGGATGCGGCCGATTCGTTGGGAAAAGGTTAACTCAAAAATTTCAACCCTTCCAGCCCCTAGCCCTGTTTTCTTTTAAAAAGTTGTTTTCAATATATTCCACAATAACTCTTGATCACAAAAACTGTAAATTTCTCCTAAAGACAAAAACTACAACCTATATCATCTGCAATAAATGCAATGTACATCCATTGACAACTTTAATCCCCATCAACAGTGGCCAAAACTGAAAATTTGAAACATTTCGCAAAAATCCTCAGATTTCCTTCAAATTTGGAATATTTGACTTTCTGGATTTTTTTTTTTTTTGAATACCACTTTCAGTTTTTGAGTTATCGACCCTTGAAATTAGCTTGTAAAATGATGCAAAAATGCAATTTTATCCCCAGCAATACAATCTATACCACATAGCCTTCAGACCTGAAATTTTGTAAACTGTAAGAAACTCAGAAAGATGTTTATTTAAAAAACCTGATGCTATATACTGACCCTTTTACTGGCATGACCATTCATGCTTTTCATTCTTTGTCCACTGAATATACTTTTAATAACCATGAATATCTATGGTTATTCACAAACATTCATGGTATGTGGGTATTGTTAATAGATATACGTTAGGAATCATGATATCCATGGTTTAAGGAATATCCACAATTAATGAATATCCATAATTTATAAACAACAATGTTTATTCATTGTCTGTGAATATTCATGGTACTTGAAAAACCATTAATGTTCAAGGTTCATCAATATGGGCAATTTAACAACCATGAATAATTGTGGTTATTCATGGGTGTAATGTGTGAATATACAGGGATATCCATGACACAAACTTCATGATTTTGTGTACCAAGTACCAAAAGATTCTGGAGTTGTGTTTAAAGTAATTCCAATTTAAATTGTTATATACTATTCAAAAAATGGTATTGGATATGTGTGATTGGACACATCAATATGTTACCAAGTTTAGTGTGGATCATGAATGTCTATGGCCCACGAAAACTTTGTGCAGGTTTTTCACACGAGCACCACGTTAATGTCTGTGGGGTACATTTTGAAATTTTCATTTGTACTTGTGGACGGGCTTTTTTCAGAGGTCTCATCTTTCTTTTCTTGGTATAAACTCATTCATCAATAGTTTCTGGTCAAAACGTAACTTTTGAGGTATGCAAAGACTGACACGTGATGAACGTTTACGTGCCATTGGCATGTTGGAAGCTGGCAACAGACAGACTGCAGTGGCTCAAATTCTCAACATTACTCAATCGGTGATTAGCAGGTTGTGGTCATGCTACCGTGAGACAGGCAATGTTGATGACAGATGTCGGTCAGGTCATCCAAGGGTGACAAGCCAGGATCGTCTTATCCAAACCACAGCATTACATAACCGCTATCAAAGTGCCTCAGAAATTGGACAGCAGCTGCACCGAGTGACATATGTGCGAGTCAGTGGTCACCCTATCCGAAATCGCCAACACAGCTGGAGTTTGTATGCTCGACGGCCTCAAATAATTCCACGTTTGACTGAACATCACATTGCAGCAAGGTATAATTGGTGTGGAGCACAACAGTGCTGGGACAATTGCCAGTGGAGCAATGTCATGTTTTCCAATGAATCAAGGTTCACTCTCGACTTCCACGACAGGCAAAACAGTGTGGTGGCAGCAGAAAGAATTATACCAGGATGTAATAGTTAGACAGCACAATCGGTTTGGTGTTGGGAGGCATAACCATGACAAGCAGAACAGCTTTACATGTCATACAAGGGTGTGTCACAGGGCAGTACTACCGTGACATGTTAGCAGCTCATGTGGTGCCATTTGCGCGACGTCACAGCCGTCGATTCATTTTCCAAGATCACAATGCAAGAGCACACAGGGCTCGTGTCACTACAGAGTTCCTCCAGGTGCAGAACATCACTACACTGCCTTGGCTAGCACTAAGTCCAGACCTTTCACCAATCGAGCCCGTCTAGGATATGCTTGGCAGACATGTACGACAATGCCGACAGCCCTCTACCAATGTTCAGGAACTCGCCGCTGCACTGCAGGAAGAATGGAATTACATCAGTCAAGCTGATATTGGTCGTTTGGTGAGGAGTATGCCACGTCGGATCCGCGCTTGTCTTACGAACCGAGGAGGATTTACAAGGTATTGAGGTGTTAGACTGAATGTGGTAAATTCTCCGACCGTCCATGTCTTCTACAACTCAGTTTGTGGAATGTGTGCCTGTCAGACACCCAACCATCACTGAAATCATTCACCAGATGTCACAGTGCAATTGCCTCAACTGTCTTTTTGATGAAAATATAAATATATTTCTTTATATATCTCACTTTTATCAAATATCCCCTACTTTTTTTTAATAGTATAGATAACTGCCATCATGTTAATTTAAATATCGTTTTTTTTCATCCTATTGAAATTTGCATTTTTGAGGGGAATTTTGATATTTTGGCGTACCTATGTTTTAGGGTAATTCTACGACTATCGGCATTGGTAATTTGAACTTTCAGTAATTTTATTTTATTCATCGTCATACCCTTTCCAGTTATTCACCTTTCGTAATTCATAGTGTTACTTTTGTAAAATTATCGGACATGTACATCATATCCCCATTGTTCATCGTATTTTTAGCGGTGTTTTATTTACTGTTTTGTTGTGAATGGCTTTCGGCCTGTCCACTTCAACCGTAAATTATGCACCAAAATAACCTTTGTCAATCAATTTCCCACATATGTCTAATTTGCTGTGCTGCACTTTATTGGGAAAAGAGTAAGTCCAAGTCTAATTCACTTTAATTTAGTCGGTTTTCCTCACTTTATGTCAATATTTGACGCTGAATTTTGTAATTTTTGTAAACATGGTTTGTTGACACGGTTACCGATCACGTGAGTCCTTAAAAGCTGTGACATAGCATTGATTGCCTTATTTGGTACTACAGTTGAGACCAAAAGACCAAGTAAAGTTCATGTTTCAAACTTAGTTGGTCTGGTCTGGTCTCCGGGTATATAAAGACCAGCGATTGGCTATGCTTGGTCTTCCGTTCTTCATATACCATTGCTCAAACACTGAATACTGTTACAGAATCATTCCAGTCTTGACTGAAATAAAGTAAATACTTAAAAGCTCTATTGCCTTTAAACTGAAGGTACTTGTTCCTGTCAATAAGTTTTAATAGCTTGTTATGGCAAAACGTTAAAAAATTTATAGTAATTTATATATTTTTTATACTTACCAATGACCCAGACATAGCTGGTGCTAACTCTTAAAATATAGGGCCAAACACAAATTTTGCCCCCCAATCCCCAAAATTTGCATCTAAAACTAAAGAAAACATGTCCTGAAAGGCCCTCCACACCTCGCCCCCACTGCGCATGCGCAGTGTCCAGGACGTTCCGAAATTGGCGCCATTTATCATTCTAATAACCAGTGCCTGGTAAGCGCTATGTACTCAGCGGGGAGGCAAGAGTTCCCAACTCCTGGGAGGGCCATCCCCGTCTGGGTCATTGGTAAGTATAAAAAATATATAAATTACTATAAATTTTTTAACATTTTTATACTGTACCAATGACCCAGACATAGCTGAATAGTAAAAAGGCTGGAGGGCCAAGGACATAGAGCAAAACGGAATACGCTCAATAAAATAAAATAGAGTCATCCCCTGTAGGGAAAAGAAGTAATAGGCCTTACATGTATCTTTCTTATTTATGATAAATTAGAAAGATACAACACCTTCCAAAAATTGAGCTTCATACATCCATGTACTCTATTAATATCCAATAATCCTTATACTAATAATTTTTAAAGTAAGCCAATAATAAAGTAAGTCTAGAGAATAGAGACTCTTATACTCCTAAAAGTGTGTGAGAATTGCATAATCATGTCCGTTGACATATGCAATATTCAAAAGCTATACTTTAAAAACTAAGACTTGAATGAATTTTATAAACTTAAACTTCTCACTAAACAACCATCCAATAACAGCTCAGAATTACTAACTCCGGAGGAGGTATCCCCTTGTTTTCATAGTAAAAACAGGTGACCCAAGGGAACACCCTCCCCCCCCCCTTTTTCTTGCCCTGGGTCAAATAGCCCAGAGCGAAGAGGGCAGCCGAACGGAGACACTGCCGAAACAGACAGCCTACCTAGCTATAGTAGCAACTGTTAAGTGAATGACATTCTGAGCAGTAGAAAATAGACCTAACAATAGAGGCCTCCAGAAATGGACTCGATATTTCTGAGATAAAATTCATGAATGGATGGCTGAGCGCAATGAGCAGCCTTCAAAAATCTATAATAGCAACACTATTAATGTAAGCCCAAGAAGTAGAAGAACTCTTACTTCAAGAGCCGAAATCTTAAGCACAACTGCTAAGCCAATGATATACCATAAGCAGTACGCTAGTTAATAGAATCGATTAACAATAAAATGGAGCGTAACGTCCTTCTACTAGACATCAAAGACAGAAGAAGCTTACGCCCTTGTAATAAACAGATATCTGTTTATAAAAACATAAACTGTACCCGGAAAGAGTAAAGGCCTATGCCCATACGAAGACGGAAGGACCTTAAAATAATAGGTTCCGGATAATAGGAGCCTAACTCTTATGCAACAATCCAACCTAAATAGTAACGGAAGTATTGATTCCGAAACTATGAAAGTGAAAATCATCCATCGATAGTGCATGAAACTCACTGACTCTACAGTAAAAGAGAAACCAACAGAATTACTGTCTAAAAGGTCAGAATTTGAAAACTACTGTTTCCAGAGGCTCAAATGATAACTTAACTAAATAAGAACCGAAGTTAAAATCCGTATAGGAATTTAATCTAAAGATTCTAAGTCTATTTATCAAAAAGTTACTAACTGACTTAGATAAAGAGACAAAAGACTCAATTGTAAACTATCGTAGAGTGCATAGGTATGAGGTAACATAAACCTATAACCTAAATAACAACAGGCTGCAGTAGATCTTGTGAAACAAGTATACTAAAAACTAGCAATGCGTAGTATGGAGGGATCAACCATATGAACATAATGATCCCTACACCACGACGGAAGAGCCTCCACTTTAGTCGCATAGAATAGCGAAGAAGAGGATCTCCTATAGTAAGAAATCGCGTCCAAAGCTCGTCCAGTACAGTGCTTACAATGCAATACGGACCACACAACGGAATACATGAAGGTTGCGACCTTGCTGGTTGTGATAAAGATGACACGATTTACCCAGTGAAAAAAGATCCTCACATAGAGGAAGATTTCACGTTAAGATCCACAGTAGACAAGAGAGTAAATTACTCATGATCTCTGTGAAGATAGAGATGCTATCAACAGAAATGTATTGTGGTTGTTTATCTTAGCAATACCTGCTAAAACAACAGCGCCGGAGGATACGCGTATCCTATCATTGCGTCCTATAGATCAATAGAGCGTTAACAGTATTAGCTCAGAGATCTGGACAAGCCAACACATACGTCTGCAATTGATTAGCAAGCTGTGTCATAATAAAACATCATTGGGCGCTCCCATAGATAGCAAATCTGATTAAATACTTGTTTGTTGAGAGTCCATTCTGACAGCAACAAGCGACCCGTAAGAGAACGGGAGTGCGATAAAACAATCAGACGACCCCGAATATGACGGACCAAAACTGAACTTGGTGTACTATAACCAACAGACGGATTCTTTCCATTAAATTGAATAACGGAAACGAAAGAGTGCCTCCCTGGTTCCGGAGATACGCCACTACTGTCGAATTAAAGGACAGGAATTTGGGCATGCATTTCTGAATAATGTTCATGCAATGACATAAAGCAAGCCTAAAAAACATTATTCCGCGGAAGTTAAACTGATAGCTAAAAGACTGCGGAACCCAAAGACCCTGGCACTTCGAATCCGTAGGGATCAGTATATATCCCAATCTGTTTGACTGGCAACCGTCATAACAGCCACACTAGGGTCCGGCAACTGCGGCGGCACTCTCTGAGTCAACCACCGAATGTTTGCCCCAGTCTGAATCTCTTGTAACAGTAGATAGACAAGAGAATGTATAAACCAAGCAATTCATGGATTGCCGGAAAGTTGCCGTCGAAGAGAAGCTCCTCCGAGAACGAAGCGACTCTGAGAGAGTTCTTACCCTACTATCCACGCGTGGATGTAGCTAGGGCTGCATCACGTCTAAACACTCCAATCAGCCACTGAAGGGCGGAGTTATACGTGAACAAAATACTGCCCTCAAAAGAAATTACATTGAGAATAATATCCCGTAAATCTTTTCTTGAAGACGTAATGATAACGCCTCAGTAAGGCGGATTACGTATAATAAAGCGTCTAAGTTAAGTCTACTATACATAATGTCGTTCCCAATATTGAAATTGGAAAAGACATAAACGGCGAAAAAGAATATATGCAGTCTTTAATCACACCGTCTAGACGCATATGAACTCTCGGTTTGCCCTGCTCTGCCAAAATAAACTATATGTAAAAAAGATAAAATGGCAGAAATGAGCCACGCGGACAAGAAACTAAACTATCATGCTTAGTAGCAGGCTTGTATATATATATATAATATATAGCGTCGAAAAATAAAACACATGTTGTAATGACAATATTAGACTGCGTCGGTAAGTCAGGGACAAAGTCCCTGTACCGATCGAAAAATCCGAGTCCAATGACGCTATAAGTCTCTTATCCAAGATCGCAGCAATGAAGTCCGAAAAATAATCACTGGAAGAAATGCCAGAAGATATGAAAGGCATCTTCCGTTACTACTAAAGGGAAAACTCGAAATCTTTCGAATCCCTTTCGCCATCCTGTCGGACCCTATAAAGCATTCGGTCGTCCGTAGCTTGATGCAACCGCGGACCGCACCGACCCAGCACCGTCGGATAATTCCTGATTCGACCGAGAAACCGTCAATTGCTGGGATGCTGCGAAACAACTGTGCTAACTCGGATAGCACGTCCGTCACCGAGGCCTGAGGAGCAGCGGTCTTACGATGCATTGCCGCAGGAAGCTCCGAGATCGTTACCCCGTGCATACTTCCAATATGCGAGCGAACGGAGTGTATAGGCCTCGTGTCCCTTGGCTACCGGATGGCGCGACCTATTCGCTGTGGAATCACTGAATGCCGAAACTGATCGGATACTCGAGGTCACGTAGCCAATGTGCGGTCGTGTGCCCTGCTGTGAGGATGAGGAAGCATTAAAGACAGTCTCTCGGACTGTCAATATAACGGAGCGTCCCGAGCAACGGACATATGCTCCGAATGTAAAATATCTGAACCACAACATGCGGTCCCCTATGTTGTTGGCTTCCTCCGATCTGTCCTCAATCTGCCGTCACTGGGTGAGTACTAAAGTAATTAAAGTGCTCGCATCACCCAAATCTCCTTCCTAGACCGCAACGGACGAACCCGGCAGCCGAACCATTCGATGAATGTATGCTACACCGGGTGAGCTAGCGAATGTCATTCCGTAAGCGATAGACATATTCCATGAGCACTTATTGCCGCTAACTCTTCATTAACTATGACGACAGAGGCACACTTTTGAACGACATCTCCATAACTCTTCGAACAAGAAACCAGAAATGCTTGGATAGCAAGCATAAAATAATAATATATATAGCGTCGTTCAATAATTCGAAAGTTTGTGTGACATTATTGGATTATGTCGGAACTGAGGGACGATGTCCCTGAACCGAACCAAAAATTTCTAAGTCCACCGACGCTATCAGTTTCTTATCCGGCATCGCAGCATATGTTGTTCCGAAAGGGAAAGCTTGAAATCCACCGAATCCCTTTCGGTATCCCGTCGGACCGGATGAAACTTTCGGACGTCCGTACCCGCTTCCGCGGAGCGTCCCGACCCAGCATCGTCGGACAAAATATATGCGACAGATTCAGTTGATGCTGGGATGCTGCGATAAACTGTGCTATTAAGGAAAGCACGTCCGTTCCCGAGGCCTGTGCCGTAGCGGACTTACGATGCATTGCCGCTGGAAGCTCCGTGTACGTTGACTCCCGCACACTTCCTATGCGAACGTCCGGAGTCTGCAGGCCTCGAGTCCCCGGCTACCGACCCAGCGCTGTCGGATAATTCTCGATCCGACACCGTTTCTGTCGGCTGCTGGGATGCTGCGATAAGCTGTGCTATGTGCACAAGAATGTCCGGCATCGAGACCTGCGGAGGCGCAGTCTATCGGTGCTTCGCCGAGGGCAGCTCCGCATCAGATGGCTCCCGCATACTTCCTATGCGAACGTCCGGAGTCCATCGGTCTCGAATCCCTGGCTGCCGGATGGTGTGACCTGGTCGCCGAAGAATCCTTGATCGGCGAAGCTGGTAATATATCGGCGGTCACGCAGCCAAGGTGCGGTCGTGTGCGCTGATGAGAAGAGGAAGCCTTAGCAGTCTCAGCGGACTGCCTATACAACGGAGCGTCCCGAGCGACGGACGTATGCTCCGCTAACAACACATTTGTACCACAACATCTGGGGCCAGATGTTGTTGAACGAGAGAGGGGCCTCTCTCGCTTGCCGTCCGGATGGACCGGAACGAGCTATGAACCGGACTAAAAGGCTTCCTCCGTTCTCCCTCCGATCCGCCGTCACTGGGTGTGCATTAAGTTAATTTTATAGTGCTCGCATCACCCCAAAATTCCTTCTAGACCGCAACGGACGAACCCGGCTGCCGAACCATTCGGTGAATGGACGCTACACCGGGCGAGCTAGCGGACGTCAAAGGCCGTCGAACCTACTAGGGTCCTCTTAGGCAATTGGCGTATAACATGAGCACTTTTCCGCTAGCCCTTCATTAATTGTGACGACGGAGGCACACTGTTGGAAGACATCACAGATACATCACCCTAATCTTGATCGTCTGAAATAGAAATTGATAAAGTAGAGTGACCCTGCGGGGAAAGGACCGGAGTGTCCAAATCCCCAACAACATACCGTGACATACGCTTCCCATATTGTCATCGAAATCATACGATACAGAACAGGAGTTAATGCGAGTACACTGACCACATATAGAATGATAATAAGGTCAGAGGAAGACTTCCTCCTAAAACAATTGATCAATATCCTTTCAATGAGAAAAGAAAACAAGTCCTGGTACTCGCACTAACCCCTGGCAATCAAATACATAATAATAATATGATCCATTAATATAGAAAAAATAATTGAAATCAAAATATTTTGAAAAAATATTTTTTCAGAACAGCCCAAGTTTCTGAAAAGTAACGTTGAGCCCCAATGGATCCCAAGCCTAAGTGTGGACAAAAATTTTAAAAATATTTTAAACAATTTATTCAACACTTACGAACAATAATAATGTATCTAGTTATGATTAAAATAACATAAAGATATTATTATTTAGAAATCCCCCCCTCACACAGAGGGCTGTTGTAAATGTAAACAATGAGTGTAAAAACACTAAAATAAGACTCCAGGCACCCAGGCCCGAAATCAGTTACCAAAAATACACCATCTGATGCAAAACAGAGACTTCCAGGGAAGAAACTGCAGAACATCAGATGGTAGATGCAGAACACAACGCCTAACCACCCGTAGGTGAAGACGTAAACATGGGGAAAGAACAGAATTCATTCTGTTATTAAGCTAAAACTCCCAAGAAATTTTAGTAATAATTATTACAGAAACTATGCCAAAAGCATGGGAGAATAGCAAGGGGGAACTTAAAGGACAGGGAGAGAGGAAAAACACTTGAAAAAACAGTGTAACTAAATAATCAGAATGACAACAAAATGGCTGCTGCCTTGAAAATAGGTAACTTAACATAATTTCATTAAAAAATTTTAAGTTACAGCCCTGATAATATTCTGTCACACATTCTTTTCCTCTCCTCCTTTTCTATCCTCCTTAGAATCACCATTTCACTAATATTTATGTGTCTGGCATCATTTAAACTGAGATTTAAAAGCACAAAGATCAGTCAGATGTTAACTGATGAAGGGCCAAACTTAGAATGATAAATGGCGCCAATTTCGGAACGTCCTGGACACTGCGCATGCGCAGTGGGGGCGAGGTGTGGAGGGCCTTTCAGGACATGTTTTCTTTAGTTTTAGATGCAAATTTTGGGGATTGGGGGGCAAAATTTGTGTTTGGCCCTATATTTTAAGAGTTAGCACCAGCTATGTCTGGGTCATTGGTACAGTATAAAAATATCATGATTGCTTAGATGCGTTGACTCGGACTGCTCAGCCTTTTCATCATAAATTATGCGTTGACCTTGCCACTGTTTAAAGTCACACTAGAGTAACCATAATTACTATTACTATAGTGGTCGGTGTTGGGTTACTGTATTCTCACTTAGACCTAAAAAATCCCACTGTTAAATTATGATCGGCGACTGAATAAATGAAAGCTACAATAGTTGATAAGCAATACAGGAATTTATTGGCCTAGTAGAAGGATTGAACAATTAAGTTCTTTAAGAAAAGAAATATGGTAATCCAATTGTACCACCTTTATTATGTTCGAATATTCACTTTCATTTGATGTAAAATAAACATTCCATCTGTTTAAATCCTGTCTTAACGTCAATTAATTCTACACTATTGTTTTATAAACCTTCAGTTTGGGCCTAGGACAGTGCCTATATATTTACCTATTCTATATAAAGTGAGATTTCCAGATTTTACACCAAGTTTATATACTGACAGTAGGTCAGCACTCACAATAACCAAAGAATATTATTACTTGCACTGGCAGTATTTCAGTGATCAGAGGGATCTAGAGAATACATTATTCTATACACTGGCAGTAGGCCAGCAAACTTCAAGATACAGAGAATACATTACTCTATACACTGGCAGTAGGCCAGTGAATTATAAGATACCATGAATACATTTCTGTACATTGACAGTAGGTCAATGAGCATCAAGACCTGCAGAGTATCAAGCAATTTGTGTCTCAAACTGCATTTACGGGAACTGATACTCCTATTCCAATTCGCTCTGGGACATTTAATACACTCTACCGAACTTTACCACTCACCGGGAGGATTTACCGTTTTGGGTGTTTTATCTGGGACCTCCTCCCTCCCTTACCCACATTGCATATTTTTTGGTGGTGGGATTAAAGGAACAAACCTGTTAGATATTAGATAAGAAGCAAATCCATTGAACAGAAAGGAGTAGAAATCAGTGTATGGTAATATGTTATGTTCTGGGAAATCATTACCACAACCCACAGTCTTTGAAGAAGAGTAATTCCACTCTGAGCACTCTGCAGAAGTTGTTATGGAGGTTCAAACAGCCAAAATACAATCAGTGATGACTGATTGTAGTGTGGAGAATAATAGTGCCCATGGGAGCATGTTAATGATGATATCACTGATCTTAAGACTGTCGACTCAACACCAAAATGTTCTGTTGACTCTCTTTTGGCATTATCACACAATTTAACAAATCAAAATGTCAATAACTGTAATGAAAGAGTAGGTACTCATCAGCTTGAGGATAGAGTACAGGAAACACAGTCTGTTGTTCCTATATCTGTATGTGATACGTCGCCAATTCTCTCAGGTCGAGAAAATATAGGCTACACAAAACCAGATAATTTTTGTGGAAACACCAACTGGACAGATTATCTCACCCACTTCGAGATGGTGAGCCAGTTGAATGGGTGGAATGAACAAACAAAAGCTTTAAATCAGGCATCTTGCTTTGGTATACCTTAAACAAGAGCAGCTATATCATTAGTAGGTGCACTGTCAACCCATTTTGAGTCTGCCAACCAGTATGAAATGTACAGTTCTCAAATGAATGCAAGGCTTCATAAGAAACATGAATACACCAAGATCTGCCACAGGACAAAAAACGACTCGTTCGTTTATCTTACCCAACAGCACCCAATGAAGTACGAAACAGTTTAGCATATAAATCATTTAGGGATGTTTTAAATGATCAAGATATGGAGTGGGCTTTGTGCCAAGCTTCCCCTGACAATATTGAAGAGGCTTTAATTTTAGCTCTGCGATATGAAGCATTTAAAGTCAGTTGAAACAGGAGATCAGGAAAATTTATGTTGAGAATGCAATCATTTTCAGGGGACCACAGAAATAGTGAAATAAACCCAGAAATTGATGCTATTACAAGTAAAGTAAATGAACTTGCTTATAACATGGCTAGTTTTAATGAGTCTGAGGTGACTGAGAACACTAAAGATAAAGATTGCTTCTCCTGCCACAAGCGAGGTCATTTCCTGCAAAACTGCTTCAAGAGGCAAACGGATACCCATATCGACTGGATATTATTCAAAGGCTAGTCACAAGGGCCCCTCCTCCAAAGCTGATATTGCTGTACAGGCCCAACCTCAACAGGGAAACTACTAGATGTAGACTATGGGTCAAGTCCAAGCATGTTTTGATGAGCTGAGACCCAGTGAAATATTTGAAATGGGTGGGGGAAAAAAAATGGTGCTTCATTTATTGAGGCCAGCTTGCATGGAATGCCAGTTAACTGTTTGGTTGTCACTGGTGCATCAGTAGGCACTGTAGGCTGTATCATAAATTGGGTTAGGCCTAAACTTCAAGACCCACAGGGAAAACTTAGAATGGCTGATGGCTGATGGAGAAATTGTCTCACCCCTAGGTATGGTGGACCTGGACATGCAAATTAATGGCAAGCATGCCATGATAGTTGCTGATATAGAAGGTCATGTCATATCAGGTTTTGACTTTTTTGAGCAAGAATGAATGCTTGATCAATGTGGGTAAAAATGAAATCACTTTAAATGGAGAGCCTGTGCCATGTCATTTGCAAAAGTCATTTGAAATCTATATATAAGATCATTTTTGCAGAGGATGTAACAGTACCAGCAAGTAGTGAAATGATTGTACGTGTGAAGTTTCAAGGGGACTTACCTTGTCATAGATGTGCCATAGTACAACCAGTCAGTAATAGTTTAAGTAAGAAAGGAATTCTCACAGTAAGATGTTTCATACAAATTGAGATATAATGCCATTAAGAATTTTAAATTTGTCTGATAAACCACAAGTGATTCATAGCAAGATGGTTGTAGCTAACTGTGATACAGTACAGAATAGCTGCATAACAAGTAGCTGTGACGACAACCCTTGCAAGTCTGATGTGTGAGTCATGCATCTGCAAGACAATGGAAATAAAACATGCAAAGAGCTACCCAAATATTTAGAGGTTGTTCTGAACCCTATTGAAAACGATCTTGTTGATACAACTAGAGAGACCATTAAGCAGTTACTTTTGAAACATGGCGAAGTATTTGCCAAGTCTAAAAAATGATTTGGGGAAAACAAACTTGGTATATCACAGAATTAATACAGAAGGGGCAAAACCTGTCAAACAAAATCCCTGTAGGATACCACTGCAACAACAGGAGAAAGATCAAAATGAAATGCAGCACTTGCTGAACATGGGAGTGATCAAACCTTCAAAATCTCCCTGGGCTTCCCCCATCGTTTTGGTGAGAAAGAAAGATAACTCACTTCGATTGTGTATAGACTACCGAATATTAAATGAACTGACAATAAAAGATTCCAATCCAATTCCATGAGTGGACGATTCCCTCAATGCATTAGGTGGAGCTAAATGGTTTTCGACACTTGACCTACAAAGTGGGTACTGGCAGATAGAAATTCACTGCAATGATCGTGACAAAACAGCATTCACAACAACTTGTGGACCATATGAATTTAGATGTATAGTGTTTGTAATGGACGGTCCACATTTGAACGATTAATGGAATTCATATTACATGGACTCCAGTGGACAACATGTCTTGTTATACATTGATGACATAGTAATTTTCTCTGAGACTCTAGACACTCACACAGAGAGGTTAGATGAGGTATTCAACAGAATTGGAAAAGCTGGATTAAAAATATCTCCTACAAAATCCAACTTGTTCACGAAAAGGGTTAAGTTCTTAGGACACATAGTCTCAGAAAATAGGATTCAGGCAGATCCTGAAAAAGTTATAGCTGTGAAATCTTAGCCCCAGACTAGATGCCAGAAAAATGTACGGAGTTTTCTTGGCACATGTTCTTATTATCGAAGGTTTATTAAAACTTTCACTACAATGGCCAAGCCCCTACAAACTCATTGAAAAAAAATAGTTTGTTCGTCTGGTCTGAAGCCTGTAACAGGGCTTTTGAAAAATTAAAAGCCGAAGTAACTTCGAGCCCTGTATTACAATACCCTGACATGAGAAAACCGTTTATTGTATACAGTGGGTGTGGGCTGGACACAGTTCTCTCTCAAGTCCATGAAGATGTTGAACATGTAGTAGCCTATTACAGTTGTACATTAACAAAGAGTTAGAGAACATACTGTATAACTAGAAAGGAGTTGTTAACAGCTGTAAGTGCAGTCAAACAATTTCATCACTCTATCTATATGGGTCCAAATTTTTGTTGCGGACAGATCATGGAACTCTCAGATGGCTTCAACAGTTTAAAAATCCCGAGGGGCAATTAGCCCAGTGGCTTAAAATATTAGACACATATGACTTTCAGATACAGCATAGAGCTGGAAGAGAGCAAAATAATGCAGATGGGTTGGCAAGGAGACCCTGTAGTTAGTGTGAACATTATAATAGGAATGAGGCAAAAGTCGTTGATCAAATCAGTGGTAAAGGGCCAGCCATTGACACACGGCTAATGGAAGAATTACTCAGGCACTTAAAGAAATTGAGAAAACCCACACAGGAATAAAAAAGTTAAAAAATTTATAGCAATTTATATATTTTTTATACTTACCAATGACCCAGACTTAGCTGGTGCTAACTCTAACAAAACCAGGGCCAAACACAAATTTTGCCCCCCAATCCCCAAAATTTGCATCCAAAACAAAAAGAAATCATGTCCTAAAGGACCTCCATACTACGCCCCCACTGCGCATGCGCAGTGTCACGGACGTCCCGAAATTGGCGCCAATTATCATTCTTACTGGCAGTGCCTGGTCAGCACTATGTACTCAGCAGGGAGGCAAGAGTTCCCAACTCCTGGGAGGGCCATCCCCATCTGGGTCATTGGTAAGTATAAAAAATATATAAATTACTATAAATTTTTTAACATTTTTATACTGTACCAATGACCCAGACTTAGCTGAATAGTAAACAGGCTGGAGGGCCTAGGACATAGAGGAAAATCCAATAAGCTCAACTATATAATAAAGAGGTAACCCCTTAAGGAGAAAAGGAGTATTAGGCTTTACATGTATTTTTCTTATTTAATATTAAATTAGAAAGATACAATACCCTTAATAATTGAGCACATATTATTCATGTTCTCTATTAACATCCAGTATATCCCTTATACTAATTATTTTTAAAGTAAGCCAATAAATAAAGTAGTCCAGAGAAATGAGACTCTTTATAGTCATTTAAAAGTGTCCGAGTATTGTATATTAAAGCCCGTTTGACACTTGACATATACAAATGCTTCACACCGAGCTACACTTTAAAAATAAGACATGAATGAATTTTAACATTAATATTACACTTTAAAACCATCCCGGAAGCGACTCAGAAATACTGACTTGGAGGAGGCATTCCCTTGCTTTTCACTATAAAGCAGGTGACCTAAGGGAACACCCGCCCCCTCCCCCCCTTCCCCTTGCCCTGGGTCAAATAGCCCAGAGCGAAGAGGGCAGCCGGACGGAGTCACTGCCGGAACAGAAAGCCTGCATAACTATAGTTGCAACTGTTTAGTGGACGACATTCTGAGCAACAGATAACGGACCTAAACAATGCAGGTCTCCAGAAATGGACTCAATATTTCTGAGATAAAAATTTGTGAATGTGGATGGCTGAGACCAATAAGCAGCCTTCATTAAATCTGTAATAGCAACACTATTAGCATAAGCCCAAGAAGTAGCAAGAGCTCTTACTTCATGAGCGAAAATCTTAAGCACAGACTGCTGAGAAGAAGATAAACTCTCATAAGCAGTACGGATAGTTAATTGAATCCATCTAGCAATAGAATGGACCGAAATGTCCTTTCTATTAGGCATCAAAGACAGAAAGAAACGTTTCCGTCCCTTTCTGATAAACTGAGATCTCTGTTTATAGATACGTAACGCTCTAACAGGACAGAGTAAAGGCCTACGCCTGTCTGAAGACGGAAGAGCCTTAATAACAATAGGTTCCGGATATTTATTAGGAGCCTGATTCTTAGCTAAAAAACCCACATTAGTAGTGGAGGTGATAGTGTTCCCGACACTACGATAGTGAGAATCATCCACCGACAGTGCATGAAGCTCACTGACTCTTCTAGCAGAAGAGAAAGCTAAGAGAAAAGCTGTCTTATAAGATAAGAATTTGAAATCTACTGTCCCAAGAGGTTCAAATGGCTTTTCCTTCAATTTAAGAAGAACCCAAGCTAAATTCCATTTAGGAATTAATCTAAGAGTTCTGGGTCTATTTATCGAGAAGTTTCTAACCAACTTAGATAAAGAGACATTAGATCCAATTTGTAAACTATCATGATGTGCATAGGCATCAGATAACATAGACCTATAACCCTTAATAGTAACAGGCTGCAGTTTGATTTCGTCAAACAAGTATACTAGAAAGTTTGCAATGTCTGGTATAGAGGGATCGAATATATCTACAGAATGATCCCTACACCAACGACGAAAAACCTTCCACTTAGCCGCATAGTTTAGCGAAGAGGAGGTCCTCCTACAGTTAGAAATCGCGTCCACTGCTCGTCCTGTAAAGTGCTTGCCATGCAAGAAGGACCGCACAATGGAAAAACGTGAAGGTTGAGACCTTGCGGGTTGTGATGGAGTTGGCGCGATTTCCCCTGCGAAAGAAGATCCTCCCGTGGAGGAAGCTTTCGCGGTAGGTCCCACAACAGACACCTGAGTAGATTTATCCACGGTCTCTGTGGCGACAGAGATGCTACCAATAGAATCTTGCATTGAGATTGTTTTATCTTTAGCAATACTTGTTGAATTAACGGCGCTGGAGGATACGCATATCCTATCATTCCGTCCCAAGGGATCGACAGAGCGTCTACTGCAAATGCTCTTGGATCCGGACACGGAGACACATACGTCTGCAACTGATTGTTGAGATGTGTCGCAAATAAGTCTATCATTGGCCGTTCCCATTGGTAGCAAATCGGATTGAAGACTTGTTTGTTGAGAGTCCACTCCGACGGCAACAAGCGACCCTTTCGTGAAAGGGAGTCTGCTAGCACATTCAGACGACCCGGTATGTGACGGACCGAAAGAAGAACGTGATGTTCTAGCGCAAACAGAAGGATTCTTTCCGTTAGATTGAACAACGGAACTGAATGAGTGCCTCCCTGATTCCGTATATACGCCACTACTGTCGTATTGTCGGATAGGATTTGGACATGAGCATTGTGAATAATGTTCATCCAATGACGTAACACAAGCCAAATTGACATCATTTCCTTGATGTTTATGTGCTTGCACAGGAATTGCGGATCCCAAAGACCCTGGCATCTCGAATCCGTTGGGATTAATGATGCACCCCAACCTGTTTGACTGGCATCCGTCATAATGGTAAAACTCGGATCCGGCAACTGCAGCGGAACTCCCTGAGTTAACCACTGAATGTTTGCCCAAGTCTGAATCTCTTGTTTCACTTGATCTGACAAGAGAACGTCTACGTCGAGCGAATGAATTTTCACACTCCAATTCTGAGTCAAGAAAATTTGGAGAGGACGTGTGCGTAACCGCCCCATCGGAATGAGATCCGCAGCGGCTCCGCACAGACCTATCAGTCTCATAAATTCTCTCGCTGTGACTTTGTCTGCGTGCAGACAATAGCGAGCGTAACAACTGACTAATTTCGCTCTGGTTAACGGCAGAGATTGTTGTGCGTCTCGAAGCTCATTCCCAGATGAGTGAATGACTTGGACGGCACCAGATCCGACTTCTCCTCGTTTACTATAAAACCGAGACGTCGGAGCAATAGAAGTAGATTCTGAACATCGTTCTGAAGCGTTACCTCTGAAGAATGTCGTCCAGGTAGGCCGACGTTACCGCAGACGAATGAGCTCGGAAATAGATCATTACCGAGTTCATTACCCGAGTGAAAGCCCAGGGTGCTAGATTCAATCCGAAGCACAACGCCCGGAATTGATACACCACTCCTAGGGCTGCGAAGCGTAGATACTTTTGGAATGTCGGATGTACCATGACGTGAAAGTACGCATCTTTGAGATCTATGATTGTTGCATAATCGTTCACCCGAATACTCGCTCTGACCGACCGAATCGTCTCCATATAAAATTTCGGAGCGACGATCAGCTTGTTTATCCAGCTCAAATCTATGACTGGACGGAACGAGCCGTCTGGTTTCGGAACCAGAAACAGATGGCTGTAGAATCCCGGAGTTTCCTGGTTTTCTACGACCTCTACCGCGTTCTTCATTAAAAGAGACTGCACCTCTGATAACAGAGCGTCTCTTTTCTGCGGATTTGACAGAAGTTGAGTCCACTTTGGACTTCGAGTTAATGGAGGCTTTCGTTTGAAGGATATCTTTAGACCTTCCAAAGTCACTCCTCTCACCCAAGGGTCGTCCGTAATCGATGCCCATTCTTGTGAAAAGCTTGACAACCTTCCGCCAACCGGTACGCGATAGAGGTTTAAGCCATCACCTCCTGGACCTGTGAGGCCTGCGGTAGGAGAAACAACGTCCTCCACGACCCGCACCTCGCCCCGTCGGCCTCGGGGCGTCCGACCGATTGTCCCGGCCCAAAGGACGTCCCGAACGAGAGTCGCTACCCTGACGGTCTCTCGAATAAGACCAAGAGGACGCACCGGAACCTCTATAGGAACCTCTCTTGGGCGCATTAGACCCAGAAGTGCCTGTCTTATTCTTGTCTGCTGTATCCGACTTCTTAGACGCAGATTTGAACAACAGAGAATCTGAAGCTTTCTTTGTAATTTTATCATAAATAGCAGAAAGCTTGCCGTCAAAGAGAAGTTCTCCGGAGACCGAAGCGACTCTAAGAGAGTTCTTCACCTTAGAATCCACGAGTGTGGATGTAGCTAGGGCTGCGTCACGTCTAACCAACTCCAGGTTTGCCACTGAAAGGGCGGAGTTACACGTGGAATAAGCTACTGCCCTTGAAAGAAGTCTTAAAGAGGATTGTATATCCTGAAACTCTTTCCCTTGAAGGCGCAGTGATAACACCTTAGTAAGGTGATCTGCGTAAGATAAGGCATCTAAATTGGCTCTGTTAGACGCAATAGCTGTTTCCAACACCGCGGTTGGAATAGAAGCCGACGACGTTAATGATAGCTCTAAGTCTTCCGCCTCGTCGTCCATACGCAGAGGAACTCTCGGGATACCCTGTCCTGCCGTGTCGAAGTTATTCCTTGCATTAATGAAAGGCAGGTTGAGAGTATTAGCGGACAAGAAACCTGCTTTCCCCGTCTTGGAAGCAAGTTTAAATATAGCGTCGTTCAATAATTCAAATGTTCTTGCAACATTATTGGACTGCGACGAAAACTCGGGAGCGATGTCCCTGAACCGCTCAAAAAATTCAGAGTCCAATGACGCTATAATCCTCTTGTCCGGAACCGCAGCAGTCTGGCCCGACGGAACAACTTGAGGGAGAAAGTGCCAGATGAAGTCCACGGCAGCTTTATGTTGTTCCGAAAGGGATAGCTCCAAATCATCCGTATCCCTTTCACCATCCGGTCGGACCTCATGATGTTCCCGGTCGTCCGCCCCCGATGCTTCGGCGGAGCGTACCGACCCAGCGCCGTCGGATAATTCTCGATCCGACACCGTATCTGTCGGCTGCTGGGATGCTGCGATAAGCTGTGCTATCTGCACAAGAATGTCCGGCGTCGAGACCTGCGGAGGCGCAGTCTTTCGCTGCTTCGCCGAGGGCAGCTCCGCATCAGATGGCTCCCGCATACTTTTTCTATGCGAACGTCCGGAGTCCATCGGTCTCGAATCCCTGGCTGCCGGATGGTGTGACCTGGTCGCCGAAGAATCCTTGATCGGCGAAGCTGGTAAAATATCGGCGGTCACGCAGCCAAGGTGCGGTCGTGTGCGCTGACGAGAAGAAGAAGCCTTAGCAGTCTCCGCGGACTGCCTATACAACGGAGCGTCCCGAGCGACGGACGTATGCTCCGCTTGCGACACATTTTGTACCACAACATCTGATCCCAGATGTTGTTGTACGAGAGAGCGGCCTCTCTCGCTCGCGGCCCGGCTGGACCTGGACGAGCTAGGAACCGGACTCAAAGGCTTCCTCCGTTCTCGCTTACTATCCGCCGTCACTGGGTGTGCACCTAGTATGTTTATAGTGCTCGCATCACCCAAAATTTCCTCCTGGACTGCATCGGACGAACCCGGCTGCCGAACCATTCGGTGAATGGACGCTACACCGGGCGAGCTAGCGGACGACATTTGTCTAATCTCCATGAGCACTTTTGCTGCTAGCTCTGAATTCATTTGTGACGACGGACGCACACTTGTAGAAGATAACATGGAAACATCACCCTGTTCTTGTTCCTCTGAAATAGAAACTGAGAGAGTAGAGTGACCTTGCGGAGAAAGAGCCGGCATAGCCTTTTCTCCAGAAACAACATACCGTGACACACGTTTCCAATGTTTATCATCCCAATGTTGACATATAGGACAGGGATTAGTGCGAGAACACTGACTACAATTAATACAATGATCATGAAAGTCAGAGGAAGATTTCTTCTCATTACAATTTGAACAATATCCTTTCATTGTGAAAAGTCAACAACAAGTCCTAGCTACTCGCACAAACCCCTGACACAAAGATACATAATAACATGATCCATTAATAAATGAAAAAACAATTGCAAATCAAAATAATTTTGAAAAAATATTTTTTCAGCGAAGCCCAAGTTGCTGAAAAGTAACGTTGAGCCCCGATGGATCCGATGGCAAAGTGTGGTCAAAAATTTTAAATTTATATTAAATAATTAATGAGACACTTACAGATAATATAAATGTATCTTATAGTGAGATAAACTACACCAAAGGCAAACAGCCCCCCTCGAAAAAGGCTGTTGCCAATGTAAACAAACAGTGTAAAACACCAGAAAACATGACTCCAGGCACTGACAAAACTGGCCTGGAATCAGTCATCAAAATTACACTCTATCTGATGCAAGACAGAGACTCCCAGGGGAGAATCTGCAGAACATCAGATGGAAGATGCAGAACACAACGTTTATACACCCATGGGTGAAAACGTAACTATGGGGAAAATAACAGAAAACATTCTGTATCCAAGCAACTCTCCCAGGAAAATTTTAGAAATGAACTTTCTCAAAAATATGCCAAAAGCATGGGAGAATTGCAAGGGGGGACTTTAGAAGGCTAGGGGAGAGGAAACACTGAATAAGCAGTGCAACATTTAGCAAGAATGACAACAAGAGGCCCATGCCTCGAAAATAGGCAACTTAACATAATTTCATCAAAAAATTTTAAGTACAGCCCTGATTATTTTTTGTCACTTCTTTTTCCTCTCCTCCTTCTATATCCTCCTTAGAATCACCATTTCTCCAAAAATTACGTGTCTGGCATCCTTTAAACTGAGATTTACAAGCACAAAGATCAGTGAGATGTTGACTGATGAAGGGCCAAACAGAGAATGATAATTGGCGCCAATTTCGGGACGTCCGTGACACTGCGCATGCGCAGTGGGGGCGTAGTATGGAGGTCCTTTAGGACATGATTTCTTTTTGTTTTGGATGCAAATTTTGGGGATTGGGGGCAAATTTTGGGGATTGGGGGGCAAAATTTGTGTTTGGCCCTGGTTTTGTTAGAGTTAGCACCAGCTAAGTCTGGGTCATTGGTACAGTATAAAAATATTGGATTCAAAGCAAATCTTCTACAAAGATTAGAGAAGCTCAGTTAAAGGACATCCTTTTAGGTGATATCCTAAATTTGAAGGAGATAGGTGAACACCGTCCTTCGCTGGATGTCATATCTCACTGGTGCAGTGAGAAGGTGGCTTACTGGGCCTTGTGGAAACAGTTCAAGGTAGAGGAAGGTGTTTTCTTCAAAGTACATTATGATACACAATGTGCATGTGATATTTGGCAGATAGTTCTGCCAAAATGCTGGCAAAAGGAAGTAATATGTATGCTTCATAGTGAACCAGCTGGGGGACACATGGGGAATCTCATGTACGGTGACCCGGGTCCAGAAAAAGATTTTATTGGTGTAATTTGACTGATACAGTCACCAGGTTTATTGGGAGGTGTAAAGAGTGCTAATCTAGGAGGAAGCCTGCAGCAAGCAGCCATGGTGCAATGAAACAATACATTGTAGGGACACCATTATAACATATTGCACTGGATATTATGGGCCCTTTAACTGAAACCAGGAATGGTAATTAGTGCATTTTAGTTGCGAGTTATTATTTCACTAGGTGGGTTGAAGCCTACCCACTGAAAAATCAAACAGCCGAAGTTGTTGCAGAAACTTTAGTAGATAAATTTATTTGTCAATTTGGAGTTCCGAAACAGATACATTCAGATCAAGGGAGACAGTACGAAACTGTGTGACCTTTTACATATTGATAAAACAAGAACTACTGCTTATCACCCAATGAGTGATGGTTTAGTTGAGAGACTTAATAGAACCATCAGTGACATGCTAAGTAAAGTTGTAAAAAAAGAATCAAAGAGATTGGAACCAATATTTATCTATCGTTATGTTAGCATACCGGCCATCTGTGCATCAAAGTACAGGTTTTCCCCGGACTCCAAGAGATTTACAGCTGCCAGAGCCTTTCACCAGCCATCAGCAATTAGTAGCCAACCCCAGGTTTATGTTCACTGGTGCAGCTAGTGCCTACATGGAGGGTCACACAGCACAAATCCTCAGAGCAGTCCACAAACATCTGGCAAGTTACAAAAAGAGGTTTGTTCCTTATGGATACTTGGCCGTCAGAAAGGACGAGAGTGTGTCATTACCAGGGGGGTAAGACATTTCAGTTAGTTGACTTTTGAAACAGCCACTCAGACTGTCAGTTCCTTTCATATTAACTCTACTGATATGTCCATCACACATTCACCAGTACAAGAAGAGCCTCTTGACCTGACTGTTTGATGTATATTAATCTGTAAGTAACTGGCCATATTAGTACTATTCAGGAAGAACATTTTCAAAGAGAGGGGCAGATGAAGTGAAATTGAGATATATACCTCTATATGCAGAATTTTAAGTGCAAAACTCAGTCTATTATTTTTTTTAAATCACTACAAATGTTGGAGTTAAAGTTTGTTGGTTAAATTGTTGTGTTTAAAATAATTCCAATTTAAATTATTATAGATAATAACCATCATGTTAATTTAAATATCATCATGTTTTTTCACCCTATTGCAATTTGTGTTTTTGGGGGAATTTTGATATTTAGGCGTACCTATGTTTTGGGGTAATTCTATGACTATGACTATCGGCATCGGTAATTCGAACTTTCTGTAATTTTATTCTATTCATTGTCATACACTTTCCAGTTACTCACCTTTTGTAGCAGTGTTACTTTTGTAAAATTTAGGACATGTACGTCATATCCCCATTGTTCACTGTCATGTTTTTATCAGTTTTTATTTACAGTTTTGTTGTGAACAGCTTTTGGCCAGTCCACTTCAACCGTAAATTACCCATTAAAATAACCTCTGTCAATCCATTTTACCACATGTCTAATTTGCTGTGCTTCACTTTACAGCTGAGATCAAAAGACCAAGTAAAATTCGTGTTTCAGACTTACTTGGTCTGGTCTGGTATCAGGGTATATAAAGACCAATGATTGGCTATGCTTGGTCTTCCGTTCTTCATATACCATTGCTCAAACATTGAATACTGTTACCGAATCATTCTAGTCTTGATTGAAAAAAAGTAAATACTTGAAAAAGATCTATTGCCTTTAAACTGAAGGTACTTGTTCCTGTCAATAAGTTTTAATAACTTGTTATAGCAAAACATCATGATTGCTTAGATGCATTGACTTGGACTGTACAGCCTTTTCATCATAAATTATGTGCTGACCTTGCTACTGTTTATAGTCATAGTCATGCTAGAGTAACCAAAATTACTATTACTACTGTGGTCGGTGTTGGGTTACTGTATTCTCACTTAGACCTAAAGATCCCACTGTTAAATCGTGATCGGTGACTGAATCAATGAAAGCTATAATTAAATGATAAGCAATACAGGAATTTATTGGTTTGAAGAAGAATTGACCAATTAAGTTATTTAAGAAAAGAAATACGGTAATCCGATTGTACCACCTTTATTATGTTCGAACATTCACTCTCATTTGATGTAAAATAAACATTCCATCTCTTTAAATCCTGTCTCAATGTCAATTAATTCCACCCTATTGTATTATGAACCATCAGTTTTGGCCCAGGACAGTACCTATATATTTACCTATTCTATACAAAGGACGATTTCTAGATTTTACACCAAATTTATACAGACTGTAGGTCAGCACTCTCAATAACCAAAGAATATTATTACTTACACTGGCAGTATTTCAGTGATCAGAGAGATCTAGAGAATACATTATTCTACACACTGGCAGTAGGCCAGTGAATTACAAGTAGTGATCAAACAGTTACCTGAATCAGCTTACATAATCGGAATCAGCTTACATAATCGGCCTATTATAGGGTATCGGAATCGAATCGGCACACCCAGAAAAATATCGGTTCTCACCAATTGTCATTTTTTTTCGAACACAAGTCACAAATCACGGATAGCAATTTCGCAAAGTCCCTGCTGATAGCAAGAAATCAGCAGAGTACTATAATACTACCAACTGACAGCTGTTTCGATGGATTTATCATCAAATTAATGATATGCAGGTCTATTGGAATCACATCCAGAGCTGACTGCAATTTACGTTACGCATGTTTTTTGAAACGGCACAGCCATGTGATGAAAAAAGGAAATGATATTGACACCAACCAATAACTCTATCCCAGCAAATGTCCGGATAATGTGGCACCTAGTCATAATAACTCTATTATTAAACAACACTAACACTGTATCAGAGATAATGAAAGAAGCATCGACGGGAGAAAATCAAAATATCAAATTATCAATAACAGAATTTTCAATGGAGAATTGAAAAAAGAAAGCAGACTTAACGCGTGCATCCATCAAAGTAAGCTCTGCCCACCAAGTGAGGGACACCACGTCATCATAATGATCAGTTAAATCAACTTAAATGTTTTTATTTCTCCTGGTCTTTGTCACGGGTACTCATACCCCCATAATATTTATATATACCATTATGGGGGGCCCGTCGGCATCGATTCAAAAATGCTATCAGATATAATTTTTCTTTTGATTTCTCAGCTTGTGTTGAGTACCTGTGGTCTATTTATGTTCAGAAAAATACTAGGGTTCACTGGTAATTCCTCAATGACGTAATCAATTTTGTGTCACACGATGCAAACACTTCCAAGTTTGGAATTATTAGTGTCAATAAATACCCACATCGAAAATAAAATTATTGGATTTAAAATGGCAACAATTAACATGGATTATCAACAATTTGTTCACAGTAGCTTGATCCAGTATGGAGTTTAGGTATGACAACGTCCATTTCATGAAATAATATGCGAGGGTAAAGTCAAAGTTACTGCCTATTTTCGTGATATGAACAATGAATACGAAGGATAACAGGTACCGTGAAATGGTATGTGCCCCTCGATGACCAATATCATCATTCAGTGATATGACGTACACATCTAAAAAAATAGTCGACTATGAAAAATAATAGTCGACTTTCGCACCTTCTGACGGTAAGTCAACTGAATCGAATAGTCATGGCAACCCTAACCATGGGTACTTAATTAATCGGTATTGGAATCGGCCGATTGTGACTGAATAATCGGTAATCGGTACATGGGCCTATAATATAATCGGTTGATCACTAATTACAAGATACCAAGAAAACATTTCTGTACATTGACAGTAGGTCAATGAGCATCAAGCCCTACAGAGTATCAAGCAACTTGTGTCTCAAACCCAACTGCATTTACGGGAACTGAATCTCCTATTCCAATCCGATCTGGAACATTTAATACACTCTACCAAACTTTACCACTCACCTGGAGGATTTACCATTTTGGGTGTTTTATCCGGAAACCCCTCACTTACCCACATTACACATGATACGGTTTTGGTTGAAATTTTTGGAAATATAACATTTTTTTTCAAGTAATGAATTTGTATATTACGTGTGCGGATGCAGCTGATTCATGAAAGGGTTAACACAAAAATATCCACTGAAAGCTAAGCACTTGTCAGGTGACAGGTTGAGCTCTTTCTAGTTTAAATTTCTACAGATTGCAGTCTTTCTACTTTAAATTAGGGGCATTTACTGCAAAAAACAGTGGGGCCTATTGAATTTGTTATATTTAATTTAATAACCCTGTTAATTGAAATTTATTTATTAATTGTTGTTGTTTAAGATCACTTTCAGCATCTATGATTACATCACAACTGTAACATAGGTACAAAGTTAAGTTTCTCCAAGTTTCGACAATCATCTCTACCTATGGTACAGCCTTTAGAAGACTACCACCTCCAGGTTTTGGTTACCGGGTCCCATTTTAGGGGAAAAGCAGAACTTGGTTACCACAGATAACAAGCATTGTTTTGGTTCCCACAGGTGGGAGGGAATTAACAGAAAATAATTTCTGAACGAACACAAAACCATTTATCATATTTTCAGTATATACACAGAATGTCATGATGTGTGAAAGCAGTCGTCAATACGGCATGCGTCTCTTGTTCTATCCTTCCGCAATGGCATCGTGGCATTCTATATTTATTACATGCCTCTATGACATATACTATTCAAAAAAAGTAGGGGATATCCAAACTGATGTTGATATTTTTCGAAAATGGTATTGGATAAGCTTGATTGGACACATCAATATGCTACCAAGTTGAGTGTGGATTATGTCATGGCCCACGAAAACTTTGTGCAAGTTTTTCGCACGAGCACCAAGTTAATGTCTGTGGGGTAGGTTTTGAAATTTTCCTGTGTACTGGATGGGCTTTTTCGGAAGTCTTATCGTTCTTTTCGTGGTATAAACTCGTTCATCAATAGTTTCTGGTCGAAATGTAACTTTTGAGGTATGTGAAGACTGACATGTGAGGAATATTTACGTGCCATTGGCATGTTGGAAGCTGGCAACAGTCAGACTGCAGTGGCTCAAATTCTCAACGTTACCCAATCAGTGATTAGCAGGTTGTGGTCACACTACCGTGAGACAGGCAATGTTGATGACAGACGTCGGTCAGCTCATCCAAGGGCAACAACTGCTAACCAGGACCGTTTCATCCGAACCACAGCATTACGTAACCACCATCAAAGTGCCTCAGAAATTGTACAGCAGCTGCACTGAGCAATAGATGTGCAAGTCAGTGGTCAGACTATCCGAAATCGCCTACACAGCTGGAATTTGTACACTCGGCGACTGCGAATAATTCCATGTTTCACTGAACGTCACATTGCAGCAAGGCATAATTGGTGTGGAACACGACAGCGCTGGGACAATTGTCGGTGGTGCAACGGCATGTTTTCCGATGAATCAAGGCTAACTCTCGGCTTCCACGTCAGGTGAAACAGAATGTGGCGGCAGTTAAACGAACGATACCATGACATAACCGTTAGGCAGCACGATCGTTTTGGTGGTGGATCGGTTATGGTGTGGGGAGGCATAACCATGACAAGCAGAACAGCATTACATGTCATCCAAGGGCGTGGCACAGGGCAGTACTACCGTGACAACATGTTAGCAGCTCATGTGGTGCCATTTGTGCAACGTCACGGCCATTGATTCATTTTTCAAGATGACAATGCAAAAGCACACAGGGCCCGTGTCGCTACAGAGTTCCTCCAGGAGCAGAACATCACTACACTGCCTTGGCCAGCACTAAGTCCAGCCCTTTCACCAATCGAGCATGTCTGGGATATGCTTGGCAGGTGCCTATAACAATGCCAACAGCCCCCTACCAATGTCCAGGAACTTGGTAAGGAGTATGCCATGTCGGATTTGCATTAGTGTCACGAACCGAGGAGGATTTACAAGGTATTGAGGTCTTGGACTGAATGTAGTCAATTCTCTGACTGACCGTCCATGTCTTCTACAGCACACTGTGTGGAATGTGTGCATGTCAGACAACCAACTATCGCTGAAATCATTCACCAGATGTCACAGTGCTATGCCTCAACTGTCTTTTTGATGAAAATATAAATATATTTCTTCATATATCTCACTTTTATCAAATATCCCCTACTTTTTTTAAATAGCATATAATCCATTAATTTGAAAACTCAAACATCACACAGTTATGATATCTGCTTGAAATAAAAACAACAAGTGCAACGCCGATCGCAGGAAATCAGACTCTAGTCCCCCACGGTGGATGGTCTGTTCTATAAAACATGCAACATATTTTTTAGGCCTGTTGGGCATTTAAAAAATAAGTTGCACGTTATGAAATGGATAAAAGATTTCAACAGCAAGTGGGAATTGAAGTCCTCTCTCTCCCATCATGTATCTGTTCTCAGGCACCTACCATTTAACCCTTTACCTAACATGAAAAGCAGACGACACTTGCAAAAAAAATTCTTGAATAACTATTTTTTTTTCATTTTTTGCTTCCAAAACACAGCTTATGACCCCTGATTGAAACAGACGCTACGCGCCCGTTTCAATCAGAAGTCATAAGATATGCTTTGGAAGCAAAAAATTAAGATAAAAACCTAAACAAGAGGCCCCAGGGGGCCTGAGGGCGCTCACCTGACATGGTAGCCTAAATATCAACCCAGAGAATTGATTTCCACAAGTTGCATCTGCTCCTCCTAAGAAAAGCTGAAACCAAATATCCAAATATTCTGACCAGTGGATCTAAAAAAAGATTTTTAAAGAATATTCCTCATACTGAACTAAGTCATAATTCGGGCTCCCACAGGAAGCCCATATATGAACCCAGGGACTTGGCTTTAACAAACCTGAATCTCACACCCCTAAGGATTCTGCACACCAAATATCAAAACATTCCGACTGCTGGATCTGAAGAAGAAGATTTTTAAAGAAAATTCCTCATTTTGAACCAAGTTACAATTCGAGCTCCCACAATCAGCCCAAATATGGACCTAGGGAGATGGCTTGAACAAACTTGAATCTTACCCCCCTAAGGATGCTGCATAAAAAATATCAAAAGCATTCATCTGCTGGATCTGAAGATTTTTAAAGAAAATTCCTCATTTTGAACTAAGTTGTCATTCAGGCTCCCATAGTGAGCCCAAATATGAACCAAGGGACTTGGCTTGAACAAACTTGAATCTCAGCCCCCTAAGGTTGCTCCATGCCAAATATCAAAACATTCCAACTGCTGAATCTGAAGAAGAAGATTTTTAAAGAAAAATTCCTCATATTGACTAAGTTATAATTTGGGCTCCCACAGGGAGCCCAAATATGGACCCATGGACTTGGCTTTAACACACTTGAATCCCCCCTCCCCCCAAGGATGCTACTCACCACATATCAAACCATTCCGACTGCTGGATCTGAAGAAGAAGATTTTTTAAGAAAATTCCTCATTTCGAACAAAGTTACAATTCAAGCTCCCACAGTGAGCCCAAATATGGACCTAGGGACATGGCTTGAACAAACTTGAATCTCACCCCCCTAAGGATGCTGCATACCAAATATCACAAGATTCTGCCTGCTGGATCTTGAGAAGAAGATTTTCAAAGAAATTTGCCTGAAATGCACTAAGTTCGAATTTGGGCTTCTATAGTGAGCCCAAATATGAATCCAGGTGGCCGATTTGAACAAACTGGAATCAGATCCACCCCACAATGTTGCATACCAAATATCAAAAGATTCTGCCTGCAGGATCTGGAGAAGAAGATTTTTTAAGAAATTTGCCTGAAATGCACTAAGTTCAAATTCGAGCTTCTATAGTGAGCCCAAATATGAATCTAGGGAGCCGATTTGAACAAAATAGAATCAGATCCACCCCACAATGTTGCATACCAAATATCAAAAGATTCTGTCTGCTGGATCTGGAGAAGAAGATTTTTTAAGAAATTTGCCTGAAATGCACTAAGTTCAAATTTGGGCTCCTATACTGAGCCCAAATATAAACCCAAGGGGCCGATTTGAACAAACTTGAATCAGATCCACCCCACAATGTTGCATACCCAATATCAAAAGATTCTGCCTATTGGATCTTGAGAAGAAGATTTTCAAAGAAATTTGCCTGAAATGCACTAAGTTCAAATTTGGGCTCCTATACTGAGCCCAAATATAAACCCAAGGGGCCGATTTGAACAAACTTGAATCAGATCCACCCTACAATGTTGCATACCAAATATCAAAAGATTCTGCCTACTGGATCTGGAGAAGAAGATTTTCAAAGAAATTTGCCTGAAATGCAGTAAGTTCAAATTTGGGCTCCTATACTGAGCCCAAATATAAACCCAGGGGGCCGATTTGAACAAACTTGAATCAGATCCACCCCACAATGTTGCATACCAAATATCAAAAGATTCTGCCTGCTGGATCTGGAGAAGAAGATTTTTTAATGTTTTTCCCATTGCCTACAGTGTTAAAAAGTGCTGACTCAGCACTTTTTCAATGTCCCGAAACTGTACCCTATGATAAAACCGATGGCAATTTTTTTTTCCCAATTCTTTCTGTTGGTCCCAAGGAAGCTTCACACCAAATAAAAATTCTTGGTGCCGTGCAGTTTTGGAGATATGGGCGTTTTCATTTTTTTCTATTTTTAGCTCCTGCGGTTCCCATGGGGCTACGGGAAAAAGGTACTTATGACCCAATAAGCCCTCACATAAAATTTGGTTCAAATCAGCCTCTCGGTTTGGAAAATAGAAATTTTGGGTGGGGCCAAAAATTTTGCCCCTCCCATAACGACGCCAAGTATAGCCCCACAAACTTCTCTTGAACAAATCTGAGTCTACACCTCAAAAGGAAGCTGCACACCAAATATCAAGTCTCTGCTACTGCTGGTTCATGAGAAGAAGATTTTTTAAGATTTCAGCACACTTTTTGGGTGTGGCCCTACCGACGGGCGGGGCAACTTGATTTGAACAAAATCAAATTGCGATGTCATAACAAACTATTATCTCAAATATCAATTAAATTGGTTCAGCGGTTTGGGAGGAAAAGATGCAAACACCATGTTCATGGACTCCGGACGTTGAGTGATCACTATAGCTCTCCTGACTGAAAGTCAGGTGAGCTAAAAAAAAAATGGGAATGACCAATTTCGTGTATAGCGCTGGCCGATTTTTACAGTAATGTCACATAAAGTGTTAAATGCAAATATGAATATTTCACAGTAATTAGACTTGAATATTTCTCCATTTGAACTTTATATGCCAAGATTATTTTAATGTGATTTTTTTGTTTTTGTTACAAATTACAATCAATTGAATATATTGATATATATGCATTCCCAATAAATTATAGCAAAATACAGAATAAACTTCAAAAAGATATTAATAACATTTGATAAACAAAAGTTGTCAGAAAGGTTATAAACAACATCTCAAAAGTGTTAAGCTTTAACAGACCAGTGCTGGAAAAACCCATTAATTAGCTCCGCCCACTCATAAAAAGTTCCTCTATAAATAGACACAGAGATCTTAATTGAATCGGATTAACAGTGCCTGCATTATGTAATCATATCTAACAACTGGGGTAATTTAGAAGACTACTTTTACAGGGACTGTACACGTAATGAACATTTGATTTATTGTCTGACATCGCAGGTTCCGAATTGATCTAGGTGAGAATGCGGCATTTTGACAGGCTGATTACAAAAATGGCCAGTGTTTAGTTCTTTTGTTGGATTCATAACCTCAGGTGGAAAAACAGTCCATCAATGCAAATCCGTATGGAACATGTGCTCCTTATGGATATGTAAATACGGAACTGGTGGGAAAGTAATAGGGAAGTAATAAAAATTTGACCTGTTAGGCCACACAAAGTAGATCTTCTGTTTCTCAGGCCATTATTTGTGAAATTACATGTGGGCGAGCGTTTTTTTATTTTATTTTTTATTTCAGTAATTACTTTTTTGCCATCAAAAGTTCATGTTCTTGGTTCAAGTTTTAGGCCTCATAATCTTCAGAATAGCATGGGTGGTGGTGTATTTCATCCCTTGAGTGCAAGAAGACTTTGCAATGCTAAAGCATTGCAAAGCCTTCTTGCACTCCAGGGACAAATTCATCAATTTTTTTAACTTGGGTAAAATATCAGACATAAACAATTTAATTTTTATTTTTTTTAAGTTTAAATTGGTTATAAAAAGAGAGCATGCGGCAGCCAAAAGGACCATGCGGGAGGGCCTGAGAAAAAGATTTTTTATTTTTTTAGGCCTTACCAGCATTTATGCTTTTGAGTAAACTGCTGATAACTGAATAAACAATCTTGTGATATATATCAAAGAATTCCTCTCATAACCAATGAATTCCTCATGTTTATAAACTTATTTGGCCTCAGTACATCTAGTATAAGCATTTAATGTACTATATCTTGTTTGACAGTGCAATTCGATACTCACACAAAGAATAAATGCCCAGTTCATCACCTGAATTAAAGGAAAATCGCAACAGTGAAGATTATAATTCAGGTTTGTCTATGTTCTGGTATATCATCTTTTGGAAAAAGGAGAGTAACATCAACTACTAAAGTATTTAAAACTGAGAGTGTTTGCTTCCCCCTCCACCACCAACACACACACACACTTTTTCAGAAATAGTTGAGAGAGAAAGAGAGAGAGAGAGAGAGAGAGAGAAAGAGAGAGAGAAATTTAGGCCCAAATTATCTTTACCAACCCTTTTTGGCAATCTTACTGGAAATTAGTAAAAAGGAGGTGCACAGACTCTTTACTCTTATGATGTGTCCAAAGATTCTCTCGTTTGATTTGTCTCTCCTACAGACTTTAACTCTTAACCCGCTGAGTAATTTTTAAATATTTTTCATCAAATCTAGTCATGGCTGTTGTGAAGAAGCCATGACTAGATCTGATAAAAATTCATGAACATTTGATACAAGAAATCATTTGGTTAAAAAGTCTACAAAACTTACAGGTGAAAATTTGGTTCAATATCCTCAAATTTGACTTATTTTAAGAGCTAGAGATTTCCTGTCCTGGGCTGGAATATCCACCAACAGCACACAAGGAGTTAAATTAAAGAAAATGCACATTATGGGCTCCCTATTTAACATATTTAACTAATCTGATAAGTATGGAGCCAGAAATGAATACTTTTCTCAATGCAGAAGTGCCACACATAGCATTGTGCACTGTATTCCTACCATGCCACTGAGGCATGTGGACCACTACTGATATATACCAATGTGTTAGTGCCCTTGTACGTCTGTGTCCACCATGTTCAAAAAGCTTCCTAAGTGCCTGCAATCAAGATTGAATTGGTTAAATTCCTAGTTGCATAATAGAAAAAATTTGCTTCTTGAAATTTTGATATTTCAACATCAGTTTACAGAGGGTTAGCATAATTTTAGGGAAATCTATATACTAAAAGATGAACTATAACAGGACAGACACAGGTGCTATGACAACTGAAACAGTTCCAACATATTAAGATTTTGATCTTAGCATTTTACAGTTATTCTTATTATTTTTTTCAATTTTTGCCTCTAAACTATTGTTGAAATGATAACAATCAATCAATCAATTTCATTTTGACTAGTAGTGTTAGTCAATTAAAAATTTGCTGTTGACTGATCAATAACATTAACCCTCTGCACTCTGATAGAGTGATTGATTGAATTATTTATTTAACAATATACATGTTACAGAGCTAAAAAATAAAGCATTTCACAAGAATTTACAACAATATCAAGATTTGTTACAATGTGCTGAATAATGCGCTAAGCCGCATGCATATTGTTAGGAGGTAACATAGCCAAATTGGCTGTCTTCCCATTTATCAAAGTACTAAAATTTCTTGCAGCAAATTTTTCTCATAAGGCAACTAGGAGTTCAACCAATTTAATCTTGTTTGACAGAGCTCATTGAGCTCTGTCAAACAAGATTGAATTGGATAATTTTCCAGTTGCATTATGGGAAAATCTGCAGGTTGAAATTTTGATATTTATTTTTATATTTGTGCAGAAAGTTAATATCCCACTTGGAAACATTTTTCTGAGAATCATTATGTGAACACCTTACAGCATCAATGTGACTTACTCACTCATTGCAACATGGATGATTCATTCTATTCATGAATCAGGATTGGCGAGGGAAACAGATTGATGAATAGCTGTGTATCTATTTTTAATTTGAATTCAGTAGTGATCCCATTTAAAAATTATTTTACACAAGATAATACATGAATGAACTTAATATATATTGTTTAATTTTCTTTTTCATTTATTAAACTTCACTCAAATGAAAGTAGAATTTAAAAAGTTTCTTTGAAGTCACCTGAATTTGTCACAACACTCAAACCAACACTGAACATTTTGTACCTTGCAATATTTTACACAAACCTTTGTGCGACATTTACAGGCAAAATAATCAAAAGGCAAGTGGACTCGAGTCTGTGATTTATGCACGATGGCAATTGTTTTTCACAGTCAAAGTCAGGTATAGGTGATAATCCCAAATTGGGACACAAATGGAGGCATCATAACTGGGTACGAAAAGTTTCATTCTTTTTGTACTGAGAGATGACTGGTCAACTTGAAGTTGACCAACAGCTGGTGACTAATCAACTCAAAAATCCCTAGTCCTTTCAACACAATCCCAAACCAAAGCTTGACCTAATGAGGGGTCATGGGCAAGCCTGGAAATAAGCAATCTGTCATTTGCAGAATGAGGTCCCCAGAGGGTGAATTTGCTCATTCGAACCCATAGAATTCCCTAATTTATCCGGTCGGTGTCTCTTTCTGTTTAGGCCTGAGACCTTGATTCAAATTGAGGTTCACAGAGGGTAAATTTAGTAATGCTACCATTCTATGCAGGGTAGCATGACTAAATTCACCCTCTGGGGACCTCATTCTGCAAATGACAGTCTGCTTATTTCCTGGATTGGTCATGGCCTGTATTTTTTAAGTAAAAAATACAAATTTCTACTTATTCAATAAATATTATTGCAGGTGTCACCTGTTATAGACGTGTTAGTCAAAGGGTCCACACAAAGACAAAACACGATTTATTTATGAGTATTTAGTTATGTACAGTAATTCATACAGCTGGAGATCAATGAATCAAAAGATTGCAGATAGAACAAGATCAATCATTCAAATACCTTATCTTATAATTAGGATTTAAAAAGGATAGTTCTCAACTCTCAAAAAGACAGAATGTAATTAGAATGTGACAAAAACATGGTTTTGAGGGTGCTGCAATTCATTATCGGATTGACATAAGGGATTAGAAGTCCCACATTCATTAAAAGCCTGCAGCTCAACTGAGAGCCATTTATGACTGTTGGGCTGTAAATCACTGTGAAGATCTGATATATATCATCCTTTGAAAGCATACAGGTGCCAACGGCAATGCCTTAGCACAGCAGTTGGCACCTTTATGCTTTTAAGGGATGAGAAATACATGTAATGAAGTGTTTGCCAGTTTTGCATGATATTTCTTCTTTTTTTCAATTCATCATTGTTTTGATTTTAAGACTGCAGCATCTATCAATTGTTTCATCTGAGTTTGTGAAGGTTTTTACAGTCAACGTCAGATACACAAATATGCAGAAAGTTCTCGCAATGACACAAATGTCATGCACATGTGGATAAGTAGAAATCAATGCTGGGAAGAGGGAGCATCTTTACAAAGGTCCCAGCATGATATGCAAAAGCCACATCATGAAGGGCAAGGTATTCCCCTTCCATAAGTGAGGACCTGCATTAGTGCCCAGAAACATTTTTTTAAAATATGCCCCAAATGGTGCTATCTGGGGGCATTTTGAGGCTCAATAGTATGTCCATTTACACTCATTGTGGTGTGTAATCTGTAAGCATTTTAGTTGCTATTCAATGCAGAACATAGAATTCAAGATTGGCAGAGGGCAGGAAATATGGGGGAAGGGCACCTAAGACCTCCCTCCACCCCACCACCACCATTTAGCCACCCCTGACTACACCACAATTCATGTACCAGGATGTGAGGCATTGGTTACAAGGAGCAGAATCTGTTTATTATGTGCAGTAAACAAGCACTACACTTCACTTCCTGGAGTTTCCATGGAGGGAGTGGGGGGGGGGGGGGGGGATTGATCTGACTGTAATACAGTTGAATTCATGAAATAATGAACTGAGCAGTGAAAGAAAAATGTAAAAAAAATAAGCCACTGATGTTTTCAAGAGCATAATTTTTTTCAGATTTGCCACTGTCTGAACACTTTAAATATTTACCTAGCATGAAAAGCAGACGTAACTTGCAAAAAGTTTTTGAATAACTATTTATTTATTTATTTAGGTTTAATTACACTTTGAAGAGCCAGGGTCATAATGTGCTGGACAGCTTTAATAGATGGAGGAAGCTGGAGGAGCCGGAGAGAAGCACTTATCAGTGGTGAGTAACTGTCAGGCTCTCCAACTTACTAACCCCCACACACAGTAAAACTGGTTGAGGGCATGTGTACTATGAAAGTGCTGTATACCTTGGCACAATGCACTATCATGCAATTGGGATATTAGGTGTCTTGCCCAAGGGCACAATGCAGATGCAGCAGGTCAAGATCTAGGTACAACCTTTCAATCTAAATCCACTGCTTTAACCAATATATTTATTTATTTATTGGGGTTTAATGACACATTCGACAGCCAGGGTCACCCAGTGTCGAACAGTTTTATGGGTGGACGAAGCCGGAGTACCCGGAAAGAACCACCGAGCAACCACAAGCAACAGTCAGTCTCCCCAACATACTAACTCCAAACAAGTAATGTCAGCATTGGTTGAAGACAAGTGCACCATCAATGTGCAGTACGCCTTAGTACACAACCCCACCATGCCCCCACGTGGGCAGTAGGGGTGAAGTGTCTTGCCCAAGGACAACGCGGGTGCTGCAGGTGGGATTCAAACTGAGGCCCTCTCAGCTTGTAGCCTGCACCTCTATCTACTGAGCCACCACACCACGCTCCAACCAATAAGACTTGAATAACACAAAATTTTAACTTTTTCTCACACACATTGCTTAGACCCCCTCATTAGAACACAAGGTTATTAGCTATGTTTTTGAGGCTACACTTGAGAAATAATATACGAATAGCTTTTTGGGGAAAAGTATGATCAATATGTTTGGTAGTAAGAATCCAATCATAACTTATTGTATCACAAAAGTGTTCAGCCATGAACATGTTACTATCATGGTGAACACAGTCATTCAGGGATCAAAATAAAAAAAAAATTATTTGCATAGTGAAATGCTATACATTTTCCAAAAATGCATAACATTTTCTGAAAATTGTATAGCATTTTTGAACACGAGTGACCAAGGACAGATGACCGCAGGTGATCCCCGACTGCCGTATAAATCCTGTTTACAAAACTGTCATTGTAATTCCATTCTGCCTTCAGACTGTCTTGGTATTTCTGGCACAAATGGCAAGATGCTATTGCTAAACCACCATAGTGATTACTGATCTATTATGATCCAAGGTAATTCTTTTTTCCAAGCCTGCAATGTTTTTATTTTGACAGACCTGGTGCTATTTTGGTCGGTCATGTTTAATTTTTAAATTCAGGAAAAAACGTGTGATCTGATTCATCGCTGAATTCTGATCATCCAATCAAAATTATTCTTGCTAATGATATCAATTGGTTCATTCATCCCCATAATTTTCACGTACGTGGAGTTCCGACTTCTCCTGAATAGCTTTTGTCACAGATTATTATCATTTGGGAATTCTGAATCACCGGAAACGGCAAGATTATTTATAATTTGTGCTTTAGTAGATAGAATTACACCACACTGGTGGGTAAGTGACAGAATATAGATTATTGATGCACCATGGCCCCTCGGAAGGTGTATCACATTTTGGGATAGTAGATAAAACATTTGTGATGAGATACCATTTATTTTGATCCATGCAGTCATTTCCACCTTCACTGTGACAATTTTTGTAATCCTACAGTACTAACATAACAAAGAAGACAATGTTCAGTTACGGTAGACATATGCATGAAGTTTTAGAGAAAGCTTCTAGTGGTTAAAGTGTATGTCAAATTGGATAATCCTACGTTAAGTTCCTCCAATTTTTTTACGATAACCTTTTCTTGCTCCTCTAAAATCACCCAGTTGAAATTAGAATTTCAAACAAATTTGTCATAAACCCTTTCCGACCATCAACTGTTCTTTCTCTGTTTTTTGTTTCTGTCTAATATTTGTTGCATGTCAGTAGTTGGGGGATTTCCCGGGATTACTCAGAATTTTAGGGATTATTCTTTCATTTGTCTTACAGGTGGTGTGTTTTGAAGATCCAAGTTATATACTTGTCCAATGAAGGGTGTAGATGGTGAAGACATCACAATCCACTTAGTACTTAGGGAAGGAAGATCAGCTGAACAATGTTTAAGACAGACATTTTATTTTTGTGTTCATCGACTTGAAGAGTGCTGGAAGCCCATATTTGGTCTTTATTCTGAAGCGCAGGTGCAACAACTTGAAGGTTTCAACCTCTGTGGTGTGCTTCATATTATCTTTGAAATGAAATTGTTATGTCTGTGTGGATTTGCTTTGTTATGATTTATGAGAGAGTGCCTTTAGGCAGTCTTCCATAAACTGTAACAAGTCAAAGACAAGTGAGCAAATTTTGATTAACACTTTACCCAACTTAACGGCCAAAACCGCCCAGCGCTATTCACAAAAATCGCCAATTAATTTTCATTTTTTATCTCAAAAACATAGGTTATGACCCCTCTTTGGAACGAGCTTGTGGAGCTCGTTCCAATGAAGGGTCAGAACCTATGTTTTTGAGACAAAAAATTAGTTATTCAAGAATTTTGTTTGCAAGTGTCGTCTGCTTTTCATGTTAGGTAAAGGGTTAATAAAAATAATTCAGCACTCCACCAGTAAAAAAAAAACACACTGACAAAAAGGAGAGTGCAACTGGATTGGGATCTTGGCTCAAAAAGGTTCTGCAACTTTTTTTGCATAACCTTTGTGGAGTTTGCATAACCTTTGTGGGGTAAATTAGCAATTTGTGCATCCCTGTGTGGTCAGGAAAAAAAAGTTAAAGAGTATGGTTTGGAAAAAGAAAATGCTGACAAGAGGCTGCAGGGGGCCTGAGGGCGCTCACCTGACATGGTAGCCTAAATATCAACCCAGAGAATTGATTTCAGCAAGTTGCATCTGCTCCTCCTAAGAAAAGCTTATACCAAATATCCAAAGATTCTGACCAGGGGATCTAAAAAAAAGATTTTTAAAGAATATTCCTCATATTGAACTAAGTTATAATTCAGGTTCCCACAGGGACTTGGCTTTAACAAACTTGAATCTCACCCCCACCTAAGGATGCTGCACACCAAATATCAAAACATTCCGACTGCTGGATCTGAAGAAGAAGATTTTCAAAGAAAATTCCTCATTTTGAACTAAGTTACAATTCGAGCTCCCACAATGAGCCCAAATATGGACCTAGGGACATGGCTTGAAGAAACTTGAATCTTACCCCCTAAGGATGCTGCATAAAAATATCAAAAGCATTCATCTGCTGGATCTGAAGAAGATTTTTAAAGAAAATACCTCATTTTGAACTAAGTTGTCATTCGGGCTCCCATAGTGAGCCCAAATATGAACCAAGGGACTTGGCTTGAACAAACCTGAATCTCAGCCCCCTAAGGTTGCTGCATGCCAAATATCAAAACATTCTGACTGCTGAATCTGAAGAAGAAGATTTTTAAAGAAAAATTCCTCATATTGACTAAGTTATCATTTGGGAGCCCAAATATGGACCCAGGGACTTGGCTTTAACAAACTTCAATCCCCCCCCCCCCCCCCCTCGCCACCCCCCTAAGGATGCTACACACCACATATCAAAACATTCCCTGAAGAAGAAGATTTTTAAAGAAAATTCCTCATTTCAAACTAAGTTACAATTCAAGCTCCCACAGTGAGCCCAAATATGAACCTAGGGACATGGCTTGAACAAACTTGAATCTCACCCCCCTAAGGATGCTGCATGCCAAATATCAAAACATTCCGACTGCTGAATCTGAAGAAGAAGATTTTTAAAGAAAAATTCCTCAAATTGACTAAGTTATAATTCGGGCTCCCACAGGGAGCCCAAATATGGACCCAGGGACTTGGCTTTAACAAAGTTGAATCTCACCTCCCTAAGGATGCTACACACCACATATCAAAACATTCCGACTGCTGGATCTGAAGAAGAAGATTTTTTAAGAAAATTCCTCATTTTGAACTAAGTTACAATTCAAGCTCCCACAGTGAGCCCAAATATGGACCTAGGGACATGGCTTGAACAAACTTGGATCTCACCCCCTAAGGATGCTGCATACCAAATATCAAAACATTCCAACTGCTGGATCTGAAGAAGAAAATTTTTAAAGAAAATTCCTCATTTTGAACCAAATTATCATTCGGGCTCCCACTGTGAGTCCAAATATGGACCTAGGGACATGGCTTGAACAACCTTGAATCTCACCCCCTAAGGATGCTGCATATCAAATATCAAAACATTCCAACTGCTGAATCTGAAGAAGAAGATTTTTAAAGAAAATTCCTCATTTTGAACTAAGTTATAATTCTGGCTACCACAGTGAGACCAAATATGAACCCAGGGACTTGGCTTGAACAAACTTGAATCTCACCCCCCTAAGCATGCTGCATACCCAATATCAAAAGATTCTGCCTGCTGGATCTTGAGAAGAAGATTTCCAAAGAAATTTGCCTGAAATGCACTTAGTTCAAATTGGGCACGTATACTGAGCCCAAATATGAACCCAGGGGGCCGATTTGAACAAACTTGAATCAGTTCCACCCCCACAATGTTGCATACCAAATATCAAAAGATTCTGCCTGCTGGATCTGGAGAAAAAGATTTTTAAAGAAATTTGCATGAAATACACTAAGTTCAAATTCGGGCTTCTATACTGAGCCCAAATATGAATCCAGGGAGCCAATTTGAACAAACTTGAATCAGATCCACCCCACAATGTTGCATACCAAATATCAAAAGATTCTGCCTGCTGGATCTTGAGAAGAAGATTTTTTAAGAAATTTGCATGAAATGCACTAAGTTCAAATTTGGGCTTCTATAGTGAGCCCAAATATGAATCCAGGGGGCCGATTTGAACAAACTTGAATCAGACCCATACTAAGATGCTGCATACCAAGTATCAAAAGATTCTGCCCACTGGTTCTGGAGAAGAAGATTTTTTAATAATTTTTCTATGATTCATACAGTGCTATCAGAGTTATGTCCGATACAGAGCCCCCCAAGGGACGTGGCCATTTCATTTGAACAAACTTGAATTGACATATGGTAATGAACATCCGTACCAAGTTTTGAGCAAATCGACCTAGCGGTTTCAGAGGAGAAGTCGTTTGAAAAATGTTCACGACGACGACGGACGACGGACGGCAAGTGATAAGTTTAGCTCCCTTCGGTGAGCTAAAAAGCTCTGTGGGTCAAGTCAGAGAAGAGCTAAAAGAATAATATTGACTACATATCTCCAAGATGCCAGTGTATATTTATGTATTTAGGTGGATGAAGGGTTAGAAAATAATACAAAACACAGAGATTCTGCAAGAGAATACAGAAATACAATCAGGGGTTTTAATTCCATTGTAATGGCAGACTGATATTGACTTTGGCCATCTGGCATTGATATTTGGACATCAGATCACGCACCAACTGTGATGATACAATAATTTTCTGACCAAGACATACTACTATTTTATTGATAATCACTAATGCTATGATCAGGGTTGTCAGCAGGAACCAAGGGATATATTGGAAATCATTTATCCACTCTAGTGCCAGCTTGCTTTTCTGCTCTGCAATAGAAAACTTTAGCAAGAATACATGTGGAGTTCAAACTGAATATTTTGGCAATGGCACTGCCTAGTGGGGTATATTACACCTGTTATATATCACTTGGTGAAAGGCCCTGGATATATGCTGATTCCATCTGTTGACATCTATCTATCAACATGACCAGGGGGTGGGAGTGCGGGCATTATGAATTTTGTATGTAACACACCATTTGGTGGTGTTATTAATGTGTAAGTTTCATTGCTAAATCTCCTTTCACTAAAGGCTAGTGACCACAAGCAAAAAAGTTGATATGCATGCCAATTCCAAGTGTTGACCGTGTGTGACCCTTGTGGGCTATTCATGGATTTTGTATGTGACACACTGTCTAGTGTTGGTCCATATGTTGTGAAAGTTTCATTGTGATATCTCTATCCACTAAAAAGTCTCCCAGACACAAAAAGTTGATGTGCATGCTAATTCCAGGTGCTGACCTGTATCTGTGACCTTGACCTTGGTGAACTAGTTGTGAATTTTGTATGCAACACACAGTCTAGTGGTGGTCCATATGCTGTGTAGATTTCATTGTGATATTTCCTTCCACTAAAAAGTTATGTCCTGGACTTTAAAAAGTTGATGTGTTGACCATCTGTTACCCTTCTGTGCTGGTTGTGAATGTTGTACGTGACACACAGTCTAGTGTTGGTCCATATGTTGCGTAAGCTTCATTGTGATATATCCTTTCACTAAAATGTTATGTCTGGACACAATAAAGCTGATGCGCCTGCTAATTCCATGTGATGACCTCTATCTATAACCTTGTTCTTGGTGGGCCGGTTGTGAATTTTGTATGCGACACATGGCCTAGTGGTGGTACATCTGTTGTGTCCTGGACACGAAAAAGTTAATGAACAGATGCCTGGATACATGGACGGATGGACAGATAGTGCCATAACTAATACCTTTGCTCTTGTTCTTTAAAAAAATGTGTGTGTAAAAAAAAGTTACTAATCAACTCCTTTTGAGGCAACACTTTTTACAATTTTGTGAAGTGAGAGAAAAGTGAAGTATTACTGATGTGTTTGCCATGGTAGGCTGACAGTGCTAATTTCTGAGGTGCACTATCGTTCTTACACACCTATGATATAACTAACTTATTCTCAATAGGGGTACACATTTTCTCATACTCCTAAATTATAAGAAGTAGAATATCATCATTTTTCGGCAAAATTTTAGCGAAGTTTAAAGGAAACAAATGAGGTTTTATTGAACGAATATGAAAGAAAAAGAAAATGGCTGATAGGATCACTGACCCAATGTCGAGTTGTGACAACACAAAAGTGGATTTAATCATTATCAACTTATCGTCCGGAAACCAATTATTCACAATTTACTATGAGAAGGGTCACTGTGACCTTGACCTTTGACCTAGTGATTCCAGAATAAATAGGGTTCTTTCTTGCACCAATGCCAGCCTACCTATGAAGTGGAACCAATGTCAAATTATCATCTGCAAACCAATTGTTTACGATTTATTATGTTTAAGGTCACTGTGACCTTGACCTTTGACCTAGCAAGTCCAAAATAAATAGGAGTTTTCCACTCACCTAGGCCAACCTACTTATGAAGTTTCATGATTGTGGATCAAACCATTATCCAGTTATCATCCATAAACCAATTGTTTACAATTTACTATGTTGAAGGTCACTGTGACCTTGACCTTTCACCCAACGAGTCCAAAATACATAGGGTTCTTTCTCTCACTGATGCCAACCTACCTATGAAGTTTCATGAATGTGGGTTGAACCATAGTCAAGTTATCATCCGGAAACCAATTGTTTATGATTTACCATGTTCAAAGTCACTGTGACCTTGAACTTTGATCTAGCGAGTCCAAAATAAATCCTCTCACTGATGCTAACCTACCTATGAAGTTTCATGAATGTGGGTCAAACCATTATCAAGTTATCGTCCGGAAACCAATTGTTTACGCCCGCCCGCCATTCATCAAACTATAAGTCGAGTTTGACTTCGTCACAATACGCAATATTCGTGGTAATGTTTATAACATACTCCGACTTCAGTACAAGTATTTTGTCTGGCAATCATTTTACATTAGTCATTGACTCAGACAATCAGAAATAGATCAGCTGGTTCGTGAATTTCTCAGAAATCTCTCCATAAAGGATTTCTAAAACCTTGTGTCATTCACTGACACTATAAGTGAAGATGTGAAAAGCAAAAGTCATTCAACAACTGAGTTTTACATGTCAAAGTTTTTTATCATATTTTTGCTCACCAAAGTTTTAAAAGAATCAGCTTTAACTCTTAAAAAGAGAGAAATTTGGCTAAATATCTTCAAATTTTACTTATTTTAATGGCAAGAGATTTCATGCCCTGGGCAGGTATATCCGCCAGCAGCATGCAAGGACTTAATCAGTGAAGATGTAAATCAGTACTATATATATATATGTATGGCCGAAGAAACAAAACTTCTGTTTGACCAGATAAAACTAAAGCAAGTAAACAAAATATTTTATGTGGCAAAATTTTAATGACTGGAGGTTCCCCAGAAACTCGTTTTTTTTAATAGCCTCAGACTGAATTTTTTTGACTAAAATACTTAGGTTTTCAACCCTGAAATCCTCAGATTAATTTTACAATGATAACTACTGTATACACATGTACAAAACTCCAGATGGCTTAACAGTGTTTCTACATTATTGCTGGCAGCCTGTACAGACAGCCAACAATGATGTAAAGATATTGTCAAGATAAATGCAGCCTACCGTAGAGTTCTTAGGGAAGAATACATGTGGAGCAACTTTTTGAAAGCAATACAATAGCAACAGTTTGTGGTGGTATTGAGACTTAAAATATTTAATAACCCTGGAATGATTTTTATGACTAAAACCTGACTAAAATACTTACTTTTTATGGGACAAATTAAGGCGATCATAGTACTTTCATTCTTTGAAAACAACAGCCTTGATTTCTGTTACACTTTTGCCAAAGTGTGCCATCTTGCAGTATTTCTAAGTAAAGACATACATAGTGACAATAAGCTTCCATTGTTACTCAAGAAAAGATTGTAGTTCTGAAACAGATGAAGAATACAAATTTTATTTTCATTTTCAGGACTATTATAGAGCCCAGCGAATCACGATGTTTCTCTTGAATCAAATCTCAAATCAAATTGATTCAAGCAAAAGGTTCAAAACTAAACTGAATCCACTTTTCATACAACCATTTACCCAACGTAACAACCCAAACTGGCCAGCACTATTCTAAAAAATCGGCAATTAATTTTCATTATGTTTTTCATTTTTTGTCTCAAAAACATAGGTTATGACCCCTCATGGAACAAGCTCATCGAGCTTGTTCCAATGAGGGGTGATAACCTATGTTTTTGAGACAAAAAAAATGAAAACTTAGATGTGAGTCTTCCATGGAAGACCTGTGTCGCCTGGCGTTTCAGACAGAATTCTAAGTGGAAAAGGGGCATAACTCTGGAAATGAAAGTGTCAATGACACTGTAGCTCAACTTGTCAAGACAAAGACATGTACATGTATAGTATGTGACACAGCAATGACAAACAACTAGGTAATGACCTGATAACAAAGGTACATATAAAGTATTGTAACGGTCTGTACATAAATACTGACCATTGCCTGTAACAAATGTATAGGTAAAGTATTGTAAAGGTGGGTGACAGTCAGATGCTGGACTAGAAAAAATCTTTGAGTCCCAGAGTGGGTCTGACTGAACCCCAAAATATTTGTTCTCATAGCACAGTGATAACAAAGGCACCCCAAAACACACTCGTTCCTGTCCCAAGGTGAAAACAAAAGTACTCAAGAAGTTTTGTGAAGATCAGTTCATAAATACGAGCTGTATAGAACTTGTGACAAAAAACTGATTGGACCTAATTTCGGTACAAAATGGCCACTGGCAGCCATCTTGAATTTTGGACCATACCCAGAAACACTCATTCTCATCCCAAGGAGATAACAAAGGTACCCAAGAAGTTTTGTGAAGATCGGTTCATAAATACAGCCTCTACCCTGAGCCGTATTGACATGTGTGCTTACATTGTGTAAGTAGCACTGAATAAATCAAAGTTCATCTAATTTGCATAATTTCTGCACGAAAAAAAAACCCCTTACAATATGTGATGTATTCCATGTTACTAAACATTCATACAAAAATTTATTCAAATCAGAACTTTCATACAGAAGTTCTATACAAAAGACTGATTGCACTAATTTTGGTACAAAATGGCTGCTGGTGGCCATCTTGAATTTCGGACCACACCCCAAAACACTCACTCTCATCCCACGGTGATAACAAAGGTACCCAAGAAGTTTCGTAAAGATTGGTTCATAAATATGGCCTCTAGTCTGAGCTGTATAGAAGTTGTGTACAAAAAACTGATTAGACCTAATTTCGGTACAAAATGGCCACTGGCAGCCATCTTGAATTTTAGACCGCACCCAGAAACACTCGTTCTCGTCCCAAGGTGATAACAAAGGTACCCAAGACATTTCGTGAAGATCAGTTCATAAATACAGACTCTAGTCTGAGCCGTATTGACATGTGTACTTACTGTGTGTAAGTCGCACTGAAAAAATCAAAGTTCATCTAATTTGCATAATTTCTGCACGAGAAAAAAACCCGTATTTTATGTGATGCATCCCATGGTACTAAACATTCACACAAAAAAATTATTCAAATCAGGGCTTTCATATGGAAGTTCTGTGCAAAAATCTGATTGCACCTAATTTTGTACAAAATGGCTGCCATCGGCCATCTTGAATTTCGGACCGGACCCCAAAACACTCGTTCTCGTCCCACGGTGATACCAAAGGTACCCAAGAAGTTTCGTAAAGATCGGTTCATAAATACGGCCTCTAGCCCGAGCCGTATTGGCATTTGCACTTACAGTGCTGAAAGTAACCCCAAAAAACATCAAAATTAGTCTAATTTGCACAATTTACGTACCAGAAAAAACCCGTATTATGTGTGATGTATCCCATGGTACTAAACATTCATACAAAAAATTATTCAAATCAGAGCTTTCATATGGAAGTTCTGTACAAAAAACAGATTTCTGCATCGTCGGTACAAAATGGCAGCTGGCAGCCATCTTGAATTTCGGACCGCACCCAAAAACACTCGTTCTCGTCCCACGGTCATAACAAAGGTACCCAAGAAGTTTCGTAAAGATCGGTTCATAAATACGGCCTCTAGCCCGAGCCATAGCAGCTTGGCACTTACAGCTCTGAAAGTAACACTAAATAAATCAAAGTCAGTCTAATTTGCATAATTTACGCACGAGAAAAAAACCCGTATTATATGTGATGTATCCCATGGTACTAAACATATATACAAAACTTTATTCAAATCAGAACTTTCATACAGAAGTTCTGTACAAAAAACTGATTTTTGCATCATCGGTACAAAATGGCCACTGGCAGCCATCTTGAATTTCGGACCACACCTAAAAACACTTGTTCCCGTCCCAGGGTCATAACAAAGGTACACAAGAAGTTTCATAAAGATCGGTTCATAAATACGACCTCTAGCCCGAGCCATAGCCAATTGTTGACGTACGGACAGACGGACAGATGGCCAGACGGACAGACGGACGGACGGACAGACGGACGACGGGCCATGACAATAGCTCAAATTTGACTTCGTCAAAGTTGAGCTAAAAATACAGCAGATCAAAAAATAAAATAGGAGGTGCACAATGCCATTATGTGATAAAGAATCACTGAAAGTTTCATCAAAATCCATTCATAGGTTAAAGAGGAGTGGCGGATAAGAGAAAGTGTGACGCGGACGACGCAAGACAACAAAAGTAATCCCTATATGTCACTCCCCACTTTGTGGGGTGGCGACACAAAAATTAGATATGCAAGAATTTTTTTTTTGCAAGTGTCATCTGCTTTTCATGTTAGGTAAAGGGTTAATAAATGAATAACATCATATGTTGTAAAGACATCATTACAGTGTTCACAAGTTCATTATACCAAACTTTCTGAGAGAAATGGAAAGGTCACGTTCATCATAGTTCAATAGCTCATATATCCATCCATGTAAGATTCCTTCTACAATGAGTTGACGGTAGAGCCAGGATGTAAAGATGCCATAATGATTATTTTACCGCTAATTGCATACGGCAGGCTGATAGATATGACAGTGGCAGTGTAATGATGTGAACAGTGGTATATCACACTGGTAGACCAAATTTGGTACAAATCCAAAGTAACTTGATAGCTCCTCGGTTCTGGTTCATCACACCCCACATTCACATCTGACTTCAGAGCGTGAACACCTTGACAGCTATGGAATTACCTGCAAGACTAAAGAAAGCCATTTCAGCTCTGGGCATCTCTTACCCTATCTCCTGGACCATCCGGGAAATAGGCATGAGCGACCATCTGAAGCTGGAATTCAAAGTTGATGGTAACACCACAACACCACCCTCTTCGGAGAAAGGTAGCATGAGAGGATCCCCTCTCATACTGGTCCTCACCCAAGGGAGCACGGAGGCCCTGAAGAGAAAAAAGAAGAAAAGAAAGAAGAGTCTGTCGACCAAGCATAGGGATGTCAGATGCTTGGAGTCCTTCCAGAATAAGAAGAAAGAGGTGAGTGAGGGGGTGGAGGTTCAGGAGGCCGCCGCCAGTTCCCTTCCTAATCCCACAGACACACCCAACCAACTGCCGGCTCCCGAGCTGGTACAGTTGGATGAGGAACGTCCTGTGGAGATTGAGGAGGAACTGGAAGTTGCCTTTCCACCCCCTCCCACCCCCTCACTCCCCTCTTCCTTCACTTCCGGAAAGCCCGGGCAAGGGAGATACAGCGAATCAGCCACCACTGACTTCAGTCATACAAAGCGCAAAGAACATGCTGAATGAATGCAAGAAGATCCTGGCCGACAACAAAGAATTCAAGAAAAACTCCGATAAAATCACCGAAGTGGCTAAAGAAATATTAAGGAAACAACAACCAAATCAACAAGACTTGTCATCCACAACACCATCACAGCCACCTCCTAAAAAGAAGTCCCGCAAGAAGTACAAATGCTGATAAGCTGCTTCCTTCCTATTTCCTCTTTTAACACACCTCGACATGTAGCTACCAAATACCATACAGTCACTGAGGGTCGAAAGGGGCTTGCCCCACAGCGTCCCTGCATGCCCTTGGCGCACGAAAACCATTCATTCTTCTTGTTTACCATTTTGTCTACAGCCCTACTGGATGTCTGCAGCCCTACTGGGATCCTGAATAACAATGTTAATTACCTTGTTTACCTTGTGGCGACATAGTTCTGATTCAGATTTGGTTCATCTACTCGGTCAGCTAGTTTAGCGAGTCTATGTCACATACCTTATACATGTGTCCTTCGATAGAACTCTCCTTGAATGTTCCTGCCCTTTTGGAATTCACACAGTTCATGGCAGAACTCACAACTTCAAAACACACCTCTGTGCTTGCGTGAATTATCACTGATCAACTTTGTGTCGCTATTCACAACACTGTAATGCCACAATATAATAGCCTACATTTTGAGACAGGTGCAAGTTGATCCTTGCTAATGACATCTAAACTAAGCCTTTACTTCAGTTCGTAATCTATTCAAGAATTTGGGCCTGCAGCCCTCCTACGTCCACCTAATCTGAGAGTAGCGATATTTAACCGAGTTCCATGGATAGTCCAGCAATTCCACTCACACGAGACCCTATTATGATGTCTCCTAAATGGCTGAAACCCAAGTCTCACTGAATTAGCTTGTTTTCCACACTATATCTTATCCTTGAATATCAGATAACAATATTTCAATATGCCTAAAAATGGCACGCTATATTTGTGCAGATAAAATCACCGTGCACCAATCCATATGCTATCAAGCGTATCTTGAGAAATAATATACTTGATAGCTGTGACAACTGGAATTAATTTATAACTGCTAGTCATTGCGATATTAATTAACTAAAGATGACTTAGAGACATTTTATTCTGACTAGTCATATGCCAAAGAAGTATCCCACTGTGAATCACCTAAGGATAATTATCTAATTAAAACATGTGCTTGCAACACAGAAAGAAGTATATACATATATCTGAACTTGAAAGTCGGGGGAGGGGCACTCCCCCCTTTTTAGACAGGCTTCGCCCTGACAGCTCCACCCTTCAAGAGAAACGCCCTGCATTTCTCTAAAAAAAAAAAAAAGGGGCAAAGCCACGTTCAGCCACCACTTACAATCGGCTCACTGTGTACACAACTCACTGCACACTTACTTTACCATGTGGTTCTGTCTCAACACAAGCCAGCAGATGGATTACCATACTGAGTATAGCTCTACCTTTCAGACTCACAACACACACACACACACACACTCTCTCTCTCTCGCCACTCAACGTTTAAGTTAATAGAATCTGCGAAATAATTCTAGGGCTTTCACCGCGCACATAACTGGGACACCCCATCTGGCTCATGCCCATTGGCGCATCACGTGCCCTGTTAGGCACTACCTTTAAATACACACACCATGTGTAGTGGGACCCTTACTATCTCCTGGAGAGCCCCTCAGCCCCCTCCCCCTGGAACTATTCCTTGGGCGCATGTTCTACCAAGGGCCCCACTCATCTCCACACCCAACACCCACAGGTCCCCAGGTGATGCTTGCCGTACCAGAGTTCGCTGCCTCAGATGCAACGCTCTGTTATCTCCTGCCAATCCTTTCTTGGGTGCCTCACTCCAAGTCCCAGGGCCCTTCCTAACTCTCCTTTTATGATGCCCTTGTGTGACTACCCCGACCACCTCTTGCGGCCTCTCCTGGCCTAATGTATCTCCCCCAGCCAATAGCACAGGCTCAGTGTCAAGGCTCGAAATATTTTTTTTTCCACTGCAGGTCAAAATGATCTGCCTCAAGTAGTTGGTACAGGTCATTTTAATTTGGTGCAGGTCATTTTCAACATATTGCTTTACACATTGTAAATTGACATATGGTGACTACTAAATGAGGAAATGACTTTAATTCACAATAGAATTTAAGTTTATACTGAATTACCAGTGTTTTTTAAACTCAGATTCTAAAATTGAGCAGAATTTTATGTTGGTCAAAATGTCCTATGGATTTCAAAGTGTGTAGGTCAAAGTAAGGTTGGTGTCGGTTATTGTCATTGTCCCATAACTTATTTTGAGCCTTGTTCAGTGTCCTTTATGTTTTAGCATCTCCACAAAAACCTTGCGTGGTAAACCACTTTGCCGTCTATGCTTACTCGGTAATAATCATTACCCATTACTCTTGTCACAGTGTACGGCCCTTCCCACTGTAACCGCTGTCTACCATTGGCCGAGCATAGTCACCTTTTGACCAACCCAAAAATTCCTAACCTTTGGTTCACTCCAGTACCGACCCTCATTATGTCCCTTCTTTTCCACATACCTTGGCTGCTTTCCTTCAGCGAGTCCCAAGACTTTCTTTGCCGAAGGGTTAACCTGGGGGTTTCCATTGTACACTTTATATGTGCCTCCCTACTTTACTCCACAGGCCCCTCCAGTGATTTCACCAGCTGCCTTATTTTCATGGACTGGGCTCAGGTAACTGCCCGCGGTGCCCCTTTGGGCACCTTCCACTCGGACAATGTTTTGGCAGGTTCTGAAAATACCCTGGGTATGTTCCCAAGTACGAGGTCATACATGGGTGCCTCGATACACATTGCCTCTACTTCACCATTATAGAATGGAGTATCCACCTTCATCCTCGTAAGGGGGAACCTGACCTAACCATGCCATCTAGCAAGCACTCATTGTCGTTCCCCGTCAGCTGTCCGTCGACAACAAGTTCCATCTTTACCACTACGCTACTACACCCGGTGTCACTTAACATATGGACTGCTTGGTCACCCACATATGCTGGGTACACCGGCAGCTCTTCCTTTTTCCCAAGGGCACGGTATCCCTCGCACAGTCCACTAATAATAGGCAATACCTCCCCTCCATCCAGCAGAGTTGCCCAGCCTCGAGAGCTTGGCACAGTGGATTCCCCTCTGGCCCAACTGTTTGGCAAAATGCCACTGTCTGCCTTTTTGCCACAGGCTGTATTGCATTACTCCCTCTTCTATTACCAAACGGGGACAAGTCCCTCCCTCTAATTTTGGACCCCTGCTTTGTCTCCCTGTGACCACCCTCCTCCAACAGTCTCTGGCCAGGTGCCCCTGCTTGCTGCATATAAAGCATGTTGTCTCTTTGGGAGTGCCCCCATTCTGGCTACTTTCCGCTTTGGGTAGGTTAGGGTGGATCTTGCAAACTCGCTTGCCCTAGCCATTTCGGGTAAGTTCACGGGCCATGGGCCTCAATGTAGTGCTCTGCCAGAGTCGCCATTTCATACACATTTGGGGGGGGGGGGGGGGGGGGGGGGGGAGGAAGGGGGGGGGGGGTTACCTTTCCTTCATGAATTTATCTATTTATTTACTGGGGTTTTACAACACTTTCAACATTCAGGGTCACCTCGTGTCAAGACAGTTTTATGGGTGGTGGAAACCGGAGTACCTGGAGAGAACCATCGAGCAATGGCAAGCAACTGTCAGCCTCTACAAGCAGGGTTAGCATTGGAGGAAGTAAAGTGCACCATCAACGTGCAATACGCTTTATTAAATACCTCCACCATGCCCCCACAAGGGCAATGGGGTGGAGTGTCTTTCCCAAGGACACGTGGTTGTCGCAGGTGGGATTTGAACCAAAGATCTCTCAGCTTGCAGCCTGCACCTCTACCTACTGAGCCACATCACCCCCCTCCTTTAGAATAAACCCAATTACATGGACTAGGTCGTTATGAGCTGCTCCCAGAGTAACAGATCTTGCAGGGCCTTGTATGAGCCATTCACTTCTGCAAAATCTGTCCAGCAGTCAAAGTACCACTTAGCACAGGCAACAAACTGAGGTACGGTTTCTCCCTTCTGCTTAATTTCTCGGAACTTGGTCTGGAATCCCTCCTCAGTTAGCTGGTATCTACAAAGGATGGCATTCTTCAGCTCACAGTAATTTTTAAGAAGGGCAGGTGCCATACTGGCATAAGCCTCGAGGGCTTTACCCAACAGCAAAGGGCTCAAGTCCACAGCCCATGGGTCTTTTGGCACCGCTTAGTAGGAGTCCAGATCATCAGTGAGCTCTTTAAAGGTAGGGAGCTTAGGACAGGGTACACAAATTGCTTCCACCGCACCCCTATTCAATGAGCGCCGACTTTCTGTCTCTGCATCTGCTCACACTCTCGGTAATTCCAACTCTTGCTCATGCCTCTGTTGCTCGATTTCTATATCTTACTTCCCTTTCTTACCTGGCCTCTCTCTCTCTTTTGTTTTCCGTGCTAATTGTACATCTCTCTCGTTTGCCTCTCTTACCTCTTTCTGGCGCTCTCTTTCTATTTGGACCTCTCTCTCTCATGCCTCTTTCTCATGCTCTCTTTCTAGTTGGACCTCGCTCTCTCTTACCTCTCTATGTGAGGCCAACTCCTTTTGTTCCCTCTTCCATTCTTTCTTAACAAACTTTTGTAGTTCGGCCCCCCTCAAGACCCATTTCTTTACCCAGAGATACCAGTTGGGCTAGTGGGGTAACACTATCCATTTTTATTTTTTCAACACATATCAGATAGAATGAAGAAAGCTATTGTACTGCTGATATTAAACCCTGAAGAGCATCAGATAACAGCAGCCATATAATTTTAAAAGAATCGTTCTTACAAAATCATTTTTCCAGGCAGACCTTTTTACCTTTAAAAGAAATCCTGGTATGCCTCGCCAGTTAATGTAAATACCTTACTCCACATGGGAGGGGTGACATGAGGTTGTTTAGCCATGCCATTAAAAATATTGGGGGATGAGCCAACAAGGAGGGTCGGAATCCGGGCATGGGCCAAACTCGGCTTGCAGAGCTGAGTTGGGACTGCACTGTGCTTTTCTTCCCTTCAGAGTGAACTCGAAATATGTTCATTCTTCATTAGGTGTGATTCCTAATCACTTCAGGCTGCATAAAGGAAACAATGATTAAAGTAATAAGGATTCTTTTATTTAACTTAAAACTGATTTCAATATTTAACACATTCAATGATTTGATTAACATGGCAGAATTATTTATCACATGGGTTATGTAGTTTCTCATCAATTTCAGTTCATCTTTTGCCCTCTACTGGAGCTAATTATGCTTTTGGAAATATCACTGTCGCTGACTCGCAACAGGAGCTTCTTAGAGCCTTAACTCTCATGTCTGTGTGTGTCTGTAGCCCTACTGCCGGGGGATCCCGACTAGCAATGTTAATTACCTTGTGGCAACATAGTTCTGATTTGGATTCGGTTCATCCACATGGCTGGCTAGTTTAGCAAGTCTACGTCACATACCTTATACGTGTCCTTCGATAGAACTCTCCTCGAATGTTCCTGTCCTTTTGGGATTCACACAGTTCATGGTAGAACTCACAACTCCAAAATGTGCCGCCGTGCTTGCGTGAATTGTCACTGATCGACTTTGTGTCGATATTCACAACACTCTGATACTAAAACAGGCTACTATGCGATCAACCTCTGCATTCCTAAGGGTTAATACCACAATACAATAGCCTACACTTTGAGACAGGTGCAGGTCGATCTTTGCTAATGACATCTTAACTAAGCCTTTAGTTTGGTTCTTAATCTATTCAAAAATGTGGGCCCGCAGCCCTCCTACGTCCACCTAATCTGAGAATAATGGCGTACAACCGAGTTCCATAGATTGCCCAGCAATTCCACTCACAAACGACCCTATTATGTCATCTCCTAAATAGCCGAAACCCAAGTCTCACTGAACTAGCTTGTTCTTCACACTTTATATCTTATCCTGGAATATATAACAATATTTCAAGATGCCTAAAAATGGCATGCAACATTTCTACAGATAAAATCACTGTGCACCAATCCATATGATATCAAGAGTATCTAAAGCAATAATATACTTGATAGCCATGATGATTGGAATTAATTTATAACTGCTAGTCATTGTGAGAATAATTAACTGAAGATAACTTAAGAGACATTTTATTCTGACTAGTAATATGCCAAAGAAATATCCCACTGTGAATTTCCTGCAACACAGAAAGAAGAAGTATCTGAACTTGAAACTCCCCTGTTTTAGACAGGTTTTGCCCTGACAATCACCAAGATTAACATTGTCAAGCACTTTTGGGATGAGTTTGACTTAAGAGTACGACACTGACAACCTGATCCACAGACGTTATAACAACTGGCTCCATCACTCCAGGCAGTGGAACACCATTCCATAACAAGTCATCCATCTGTACTCTGATTGCATATATGGGCAGACTATGCCAGGCAGTCACTGATATTTATGGTAGACATAAAAGATATTGAATGACTTTGAACTTTCTATTTCTCAAAAGAAATTTTGGTATTATGAATTTGTGAATACTATAATCATTACTTCACTGTGTATTGAGGATGTTGAATGACTGTTTTGGTCACACGATATTTATGAAACTAGTACAAACTTGATCCTGACTTATTTGACTTCATTCCAAAACAAGAATGTTACACCAAATTTCTAACCACTCTTCTTGCACACTTATCAGTTTGATATTACCCAAGGATGTGGACACTCTCATGGGCAGATACCAATCTACCCTGAGGAATTGTACAGAGGGGTTTAAAGTGCAAAAACGTCTCATAATAAATAGATCTACCAATGAAATGCACCGTCAGAGATCTCATGCGATACATGTTGCTAGTCAATTTGTGATTTTCAAAACAGAACCGCTGGCCTGCTTATTGGGTGCTGTGTGGTCAAGGGTGCAAACTTGATCGTGCATGAAGGCCAACTTAAAAATTAACGTTTACATAGAATCTGTCTTGAAAAGTTGGAAAAACTGGGGGGGGGGGGGGGGGGGGGGGGATCCAACACTTTTTTGTGTAGATGTAGTATATTTGCTTATAAACACCATGAACCAAAAGAATTTCAGTCTTAAGAACCTGATTTCTGGAAAACATAACGAGCTAGATACGTATATACATGTAAAAATGAAAGTGTCAATGACACTGTAGCTCAACTTGTCAAGACAAAGGCATGTACATGTATAGTATGTGACATAGCAATGACAAACATCTAGGTAATGACCTGATAACAAAGGTACATATAAAGTATTGTAATGGTCTGTACATAAATACTGAGCGTTGCCTGTAACAAATATATAGGTAAAGTATTGTAAAGGTGGGTGACAGTCAGATGCTAAACTAGAAAAAAATCTTTGAGTCCCAGAGTGGGTCTGACTGAACCCCAAAATATTTGTTCTCACTGCACAGTGGTAACAAAGGCACCCCAAAACACACTCATTCCTGTCCCAAGGTGAAAACAAAGGTACCGTAAACCGGGGTGTATAGGGACACTTTTGAACATTTATATATTTTTAAACTATGTTAGGATACAAAATTTGGGGTTTTCCTAATACTGAACTATGACCCCGATGTGATACTTGAGATCCATCAATAGTTTTAGTTTCTGTTGATTATTTAAGTATATATTTTTTTTAATAAACAGCTGTCCCTATTCACCCCTCATTCTGGGGTGAATAGGGACAGTCTGCCAATCATGTAGCTGTCTCTTTTCTACCCTTGCTTGGGGATAATAGGGACTTTTTACAGGTTTTCAAAAAACAAATTGAACAATGAAAAGGCAAAATGAACTGATATTTTGGCAGACTAGATTCACAATAAGTCAACATTGAGCAAGGAGGGGGGCTTGGATTGGTACATCCTTTAGTGTTTCAGACAGATTGTCAAAATAGTCATTAACTGTCTCTGGTGAAACCCCGGCCCTTGACCGTTTTATGTTCTGGCACATTCTTTGTGCTATTTCATCTTTATTCCTTTTCAGGAATGAAAGCACCCAATCCCAACTCGGCATATTGTTTTTAAATTTTTTTGATGTTATGCCGATCCACATAGCCTTTCACAATTATTCTGACGTCATACTGATCCATAGGATAGCCCCACTCTGCTGAAGTCTTCAACCTCTTAACTAAGTGATCTTCAGTAGATTTATCCAGTTCAGTCTGCCCACCCTTTTTTCGAGTCTCTGGACATTTTTTATGTCTGTATAGAACAGTTTTGGGGATATTAAACTTTTTCTCGGCCTTTCGAAATGACATACCCCCCTTCACAACAGCTAATGCAGCATTCAAAGCATCTTTGTCATGCTTACGATAGATTTTTCCACCCAGCTTTGGTTTATAGTTTCGTGGCATGTCTGTCCTTATTCACCCCTCGAAACTACAACGTAATGCAGGAATTCATTGATATCGGAAATTTACCTTTGTGACACCTGGGGTTGAGGTATCAAATGTTGCAGGAGCCCATATCTGCTATACTTAGCTCTGGACATACAAAGTTTTCCCCCCTTCTAAAATTTTTCAGAAATTACGTCCCTTGTTCTTGGCTCTATCACTACACTTGATATGTGTCAAAACTATTATTCTATCTTGATGAGTTTTCTTTAGTCATAGACCCATCCGTAAATAATACATAAAGAATAAAAAATATATATCTAGGCATGTTTACAAAACATGAAACAACTTTTCAGTTTACTGTCCCTATTCACACCGCAGTCCCTATACACCCCGGTTTACGGTACCCAAGAAGTTTTGTGAAGATCAGTTCACAAATATGAGCTGTGTAGAAGTTGTGACAAAAAACTGATTGGACCTAATTTCGGTACAAAATGGCCACTGGCGGCCATCTTGAATTTTGGACCGCACCCAGAAACACTCGTTCTCGTCCCAAGGTGATAACAAAGGTACCCAAGAAGTTTTGTGAAGATCGGTTCATAAATACAGCCTCTAGCCCGAGCCGTATTGACATGTGCACTTACAGAGTATAAGTAGCACTGAATAAATCAAAGTTCATCTAATTTGCATAATTTCTGCACGAGAAAAAAACCCATACTATATGTGATGTATTCCATGTTACTAAACATTGATACAAAAATTTATTCAAATCAGAACTTTCATACAGAAGTTCTGTGCAAAACACTGATTGCACTAATTTTGGTACAAAATGGCTGCTGGTGGCCATCTTGAAATTCGGACCACACCCAAAAACACTTGTTCTCATCCCACGGTAATAACAAAGGTACCCAAGAAGTTTCGTAAAGATCGGTTCATAAATACGGCATCTAGCCTGAGCCGTATAGAAGTTGTGTACAAAAAAACTGATTAGACCTAATTTCGATACAAAATGGCCACTGGCAGCCATCTTGAATTTTGGACCGCACCCAGAAACACTCGTTCTCGTCCCAAGGTAATAACAAAGGTACCCAAGACGTTTCGTGAAGATCGGTTCATAAATACAGACTCTAGCCCGAGCCGTATTGACATGTGTACTTACTGTGTGTAAGCAGCACTGAAAAAATCAAAGTTCATCTAATTTGCATAATTTCTGCACGAGAAAAAAACCTGTATTATATGTGATGTATCCCATGGTACTAAACATTCACACAAAAAATTATTCAAATCAGCACTTTCATATGGAAGTTCTGTGCAAAAATCTGATTGCACCAAATTTCGAACAAAATGGCTGCCATCGGCCATCTTGAATTTCGGACCGGACCCCAAAACACTCATTCTCGTCCCACGGTGATAACAAAGGTACCCAAGAAGTTTCGTAAAGATCGGTTCATAAATACGGCCTCTAGCCCGAGCTGTATTGGCATTTGCACTTACAGTGCTGAAAGTAACACCAAAAAACATCAAAGTTAGTCTAATTTGCATAATTTACGCACGAAAAAAAACCCGTATTATATGTGATGTATCCCATGGTACTAAACATTCATACAAAAAATTATTCAAATCAGAGCTTTCATATGGAAGTTCTGTACAAAAAACAGATTTCTGCATCGTCGGTACAAAATGGCAGCTGGCAGCCATCTTGAATTTCGGACCGCACCCAAAAACACTCGTTCTCGTCCCACAGTCATAACAAAGGTACCCAAGAAGTTTCGTAAACATTGGTTCATAAATACGGCCTCTAGCCCGAGCCATAGCAGCTTGGCACTTACAGCTCTGAAAGTAACACTAAATAAATCAAAGTCAGTCTAATTTGCATAATTTACGCACGAGAAAAAAACCTGTATTATATGTGATGTATCCCATGGTACTAAACATTTATACAAAACTTTATTCAAATCAGAACTTTCATACAGAAGTTCTGTACAAAAAACTGATTTTTGCATCATCGGTACAAAATGGCCACTGGCAGCCATCTTGAATTTTGGACCACACCTAAAAACACTCGTTCCCATCCCAGGGTCATAACAAAGGTACACAAGAAGTTTCGTAAAGATCGGTTCATAAATACGACCTCTAGCCCGAGCCATAGCCAATTGCTGACGTACAGACAGACGGACAGACGGACGGACGGACAGACGGACGACAGGTCATGACAATAGCTCAAATTTGACTTCGTCAAAGTTGAGCTAATAAAGGAAATGTGATTTCTGTCTGACCCATTTTGTGAGATATATCATCCCTTGAAAGCTAAGACATTGCAGTTGGCAGCTTGATGCTTTCATAGTTTGATATTATGGAACAGGTTTTCGTGAAACTTCTTGTCTCTGAGATTATAGACCTGTATGCTAATTTCAAGTACTTTTCAAGAGAGGTGATAGAAAATCAAGTACTTTTCAAGGATATAAACAAATTGAAGCACTTTTCGACGAAACGGTTGAAATTTAAGCACTTTTCATTCGAGTGGGAACCCTGGCAGATGACTGATCAACATTGTTCCAAAATATTTGAAATGAAATTTTATTTCAGTATCCAAACAAGAGCATATAATCTCTCATTGGACTGAAATGATCATACTCATCCAACAAGGAGTTACAAGATGTGGGCTGAATGAATAACATGGTAAACAAGTGTTTGACTACCGAGGTGGTATTAGTCCCCTACAGCGCTTTTGAGACATAAGGTGTTTTTGTCACATAAGACATGACCACAGTCAGCAGGAGTATCAGACCCGGGGACTGGGGGGGGGGGGGGGGGGGGGGGGGGGCAGTTTTGGTAAAATAATTGGGGACGGTTCGGCCTGGGGACGGTTCGGCTTGGGGACAATTTGGGTTTCATGACAACAGTCAACAGGAGTGTCAGACCTGGGGGGTGGTTTGGGTAAAATACAGGTTATCAGACAGGATTTCAAATGTGAATGGTATCTAAAATTTGAGAATTGAGAGAAGTGTAGCTTGAACCATGTTGGAGGGAGGGGTGGTAACATAAAAATAGAGAAAAAAAGCTTAAAAAACACAGCAAAAATGGCCGCCATACTGCCATCTTGGATTTTGAAAAAAAAATATTAAGCGTGCATCATTCCTTCAGAACCATTTATCCACGTACCAAATATGAAAGGTGTAGCTTAAAGCATGTTGGAGGGAGAGGTGGTAACATAAAAACAGACAGACAGACAGACGAACAAGACAGACAGACAGACAGATCTTAGATTTTGAAAAAAAAATATTGAGCGTGCATAATCCCCTCACAACCCTTTATCCATGTACCATATATGAAAGGTGTAGCTTGAACCATGTTGGAGGGAGGGGTGGTAACATAAAATAGAGAAAAAAGCTTAAAAAACACAAAAATGGCTGCCATGGCGCCATCTTGAATTTTTAAAAAAAATATTGAACTGCATCATCCCATCACAACTCTCTATCCATGTGCCAAATATGAAAAGTGTAGCTTGAACCATGTTGGAGTGAGGGGTGGTAACATAAAATAGAGAAAAAAGCTTTAAAAAACACAACAAAAATGGCCGCCATGCCGCCATCTTGGATTTTGAAAAAAAAAAATTGAACGTGCATCATCCCCTCCCAACCCTCTATCCATGTGCCAAATATGCAAAGTGTAGCTTGAACCATGTTGGAGAGAAGGGTGGTAACATGAAAATAGAGAAGGAAGCTTAAAAAAACACAACAAAAATGGCCGCCATTCCACCATCTTGGATTTTGAAAAAATATATTGAACGTGCATCATCCCCTCAGAACCATTTATTCATGTATCAAATATGAAAGGTGTAGCTTAAAGCATGTTGGGGGGAGAGGTGGTAACATAAAAACAGACAGACAGAGGCACAGACAGACGGATGGACAGACAGACGGATGGATGGACGGAGTGCAATCCTATAGTCCCCTTACGGTTCCGGTAGGGGACTAATAACAGAATCTGAATGACAATTTTTGTTTTGAGCACTTAATGGATTTGGTAAATGCTCTGCTCACATTTCTCATCACACCTTGTATGAAATGCTTCACAAAAAATGTTATGCCTTTGCCTACCTGGATATATTTTATCTCCAAAATGGGACTCGGAGGTAATAATATGGGAAACTTGTTTTAAAAATACTATCAAATTGCGGTCATAACTGTTACTGGATTGGGTAATGAACAATTACATCATCCACTGAGGACAACAATGTGCCATTGGTGAGGATACATTATGCTGGTATCAAATTGGTTCAATTATGGTATAAATTTCGAAATCATTTCGAGTTTTTTCATGAAATCATGTCATGGCTGCTTTTTGAGAAATTCAATAACATCATCAACAGATAAACATTGAAGAAGTTAATGACAGACAGGTGGAAAAATATGTTTAACCCTTTACCCAATGCAGACAATATCAAAATTTATGATTTGAAATATTATTTTCTTCAATTTTTTCAAAAACATTCACCTAAACCATATCATGTGCCCCCTCCCCCCCCCCCCCCCCCCCCCCCCCCCCACCACCATTGGAACAAGCTTGACAATACCGTTTCAATGAGGGATCACATGATAAGGCTTGTTTGAAATTTTTTTAAAAAGATTTTTTTTTTTACTGCTCAATTTGTTTATCAGGCAAGCAAATGCATCAAATTTGTTAGGTGAGGTGCCACAAAGCAGATCTTCTGTTTCTCAGGCCATTTATTGTAAAATTGCATGTGGGTGGGCATTTTTTTTTATTTTACATTTTTATAATTGTAATTATTTCTCTGCCATCAAAAGTTCATGTTCGGAGTTTTGTTTTATGTTTTAGGCCTCATAATTTCCAGAATAGCATGGGTGGTTGTGTATTTCATCCCTTGAATGCAAGAAGGCTTTGAAATGCTCAAGTACTGCAAAGCCTTGTTGCACTCAAGGGACAAATTTACCAACTGTATTAACTTGGGTAAAATATCAGACATAAACCATTAAAGTTTTACTTTTTTTAAGTTTGCATTGGTTATAAAAAGAAAGCATCCAGCAGCCAAAAGGACCATGCGGAAGGGCCTGAGAAATAGGTTTTTAACTTTCTTAGGCCTAAAGTGTTATTTGTGTAAAATATAAAGGTCATTTGTAGGATATTCAGTATAAACATTTCAGATCAGAAGGGCTTTCAACACGATTTCTTTAAAGGTAACAAGTATTGATTTCAGTTTCCCATTAATGGCTTAACCTGATTGATAAAAAATGATAAGGACAAGTAGTGCACATACAATCTAATTGATCACCTTGTCCAGATCAAAACTAAAAGATTTACTATAAATGTTTGCTGGTTATCAAGGCAGATTATTTGAGAACAAAAAAGAAGGTTAATGGCACTGAAAACCATTTACCGATAGTACACCCAGATTATCTTTTCAGAAAGTATTGAGGTTATCCCCATTTCATTCTAGTGGACAATTACCAACACCACCAGATTACACCATATTGTGGTCGAAATATCCACAGTGATTCACGACAGCACTCACAATGCCACCAACCGCTAAGGCACCATTGTAACAGATTGAAAGGGAACTGCAGGAACCAAGGCTCGAACCATTGACCTCTAGCAAACAAAACGACTGATGGGACTAAGAGATCCAGAACAACCAGGCTGGTTGGTAAATGGCCTTTATACCTCGACCGCTACACAAATAAAACAAGAGCAATGCGAAGCGTGGCATATGCTCCCTCCTGCAATATCATGTATAGCATTATGCCATCATTATGACATGTGCCTGCAGCAATCTGTACTAATATAAACAAGCAAGGCAAAAATTATTTCTATCCACCGTATGATGACAGAGATACAGCAGCAAATATGTTGGACGGACACATTTTTCAATCATCCCCCAAGTTAAACAATGGCAAATAACACTGTAAATGCTCATGCAAAGATATTAATTCTACTGTAGGACCTTTTCCCCCATGCTGAGGAACAAGCATGGTAAAAATTATTTGAATTTAACATATGATGACAGAGCTAGAGCAGCAAATATGTTGGACGGACACATTTTTCAATAATAATTCCCTAAGTTAAACAAGGGAAAATAACTCTGTAAATGTTTAAGCAAAGATGTTCATTCTGCTGTAGGATCCGTTCCCCCATGTTGATGGATAAGCATGGCAAAAATTATTTGAATCCGACAAATAATGACCGTGCTGGAGCAGTGCTTGCAATAAGTCGTGGCCGATCGGCCCCGGCTGCGAGATCGGCCCAGAGACCAGTATTCTCGGGGCCTTTTAATCGGCCGTGAATATTTCAATGTCCAATTTCAAAACATTTGAGTTATTTCGAAGAGTTTTGCACTTTATTTATATTAATACCCGTACTGACTCATGTCGAAGCCCAGAGGGTGCTTGAGGCGAATAAATTGCAAAGTGTGGGGGAGGGGTTTCGGGACGAGTAATGTTGCTTGCAAGTCGCGTTGGGATGCGTCGGAAATTGGCGATATAAGACAAGTAAGTATCCACTGGGTATGTTATGTTTCTTTGGAAACCGCCTACCAATTTTATAGAATTTTCTTTAAAAGTTAAAAAATTTATAGTAATTTATATATTTTTTATACTTACCAATGACCCAGACATAGCTGGTGCTAACTCTTAAAATATAGGGCCAAACACAAATTTTGCCCCCCAATCCCCAAAATTTGCATCTAAAACTAAAGAAAACATGTCCTGAGAGGCCCTCCACACTTCGCCCCTACTGCGCATGCGCAGTGTCAAGGACGTTCCGAAATTGGCGCCATTTATCATTCTAATAACCAGTGCCTGGTAAGCGCTATGTACTCAGCGGGGAGGCAAGAGTTCCCAACTCCTGGGAGGGCCATCCCCGTCTGGGTCATTGGTAAGTATAAAAAATATATAAATTACTATAAATTTTTTAACATTTTTATACTGTACCAATGACCCAGACATAGCTGAATAGTAAAAAGGCTGGAGGGCCAAGGACATAGAGCAAAATGGAATACGCTCAATAAAATAAAATAGAGTCATCCCCTGTAGGGAAAAGAAGTAATAGGCCTTACATGTATCTTTCTTATTTATGATAAATTAGAAAGATACAACACCTTCCAAAAATTGAGCTTCATACATCCATGTACTCTATTAATATCCAATAATCCTTAAACTAATAATTTTTAAAGTAAGCCAATAATAAAGTAAGTCTAGAGAATAGAGACTCTTATACTCCTAAAAGTGTGTGAGAATTGCATAATCATGTCCGTTGACATATGCAATATTCAAAAGCTATACTTTAAAAACTAAGACTTGAATGAATTTTATAAACTCAAACTTCTCACTAAACAACCATCCCAATAACAGCTCAGAATTACTAACTCCGGAGGAGGTATCCCCTTGTTTTCATAGTAAAAACAGGTGACCCAAGGGAACACCCTCCCCCCCCCCCCCTTTTTCTTGCCCTGGGTCGAATAGCCCAGAGCGAAGAGGGCAGCCGAACGGAGACACTGCCGAAACAGACAGCCTACCTAGCTATAGTAGCAACTGTTAAGTGAATGACATTCTGAGCAGTAGATAATAGACCTAACAATAGAGGCCTCCAGAAATGGACTCGATATTTCTGAGATAAAATTCATGAATGGATGGCTGAGCGCAATGAGCAGCCTTCAAAAATCTATAATAGCAACACTATTAATGTAAGCCCAAGAAGTAGAAGAACTCTTACTTCATGAGCCGAAATCTTAAGCACAACTGCTAAGCCAATGATATACCATAAGCAGTACGCTAGTTAATAGAATCCATTAACAATAAAATGGAGCGTAACGTCCTTCTACTAGACATCAAAGACAGAAGAAGCTTACGCCCTTGTAATAAACAGATATCTGTTTATAAATACATAAACTGTACCCGGAAAGAGTAAAGGCCTATGCCCATACGAAGACGGAAGGACCTTAAAATAATAGGTTCCGGATAATAGGAGCCTAACTCTTATGCAACAATCCAACCTAAATAGTAACGGAAGTATTGATTCCGAAACTATGAAAGTGAAAATCATCCATCGATAGTGCTTGAAACTCACTGACTCTACAGTAAAAGAGAAACCAACAGAATTACTGTCTAAAAGGTCAGAATTTGAAAACTACTGTTTCCAGAGGCTCAAATGATTACTTAGCTAAATAAGAACCTGAAGTTAAAATCCGTAAAGGAATTTAATCTAAAGATTCTAAGTCTATTTATCAAAAAGTTACTAACTGACTTAGATAAAGAGACAAAAGACTCAATTGTAAATTATCGTAGAGTGCATAGGTATGAGGTAACATAAACCTATAACCTAAATAACAACAGGCTGCAGTAGATCTTGTGAAACAAGTATACTAAAAAATAGCAATGAGTAGTATGGAGGGATCAACCATATGAACATAATGATCCCTACACCACGACGGAAGAGCCTCCACTTTAGTCGCATAGAATAGCGAAGAAGAGGATCTCCTATAGTAAGAAATCGCGTCCAAAGCTCGTCCAGTACAGTGCTTACAATGCAATACGGACCACACAACGGAATACATGAAGGTTGCGACCTTGCTGGTTGTGATAAAGATGACACGATTTACCCAGTGAAAAAAGATCCTCACATAGAGGAAGATTTCACGTTAAGATCCACAGTAGACAAGAGAGTAAATTACTCATGATCTCTGTGAAGATAGAGATGCTATCAACAGAAATGTATTGTGGTTGTTTATCTTAGCAATACCTGCTAAAAACAACAGCGCCGGAGGATACGCGTATCCTATCATTCCGTCCTATAGATCAATAGAGCGTTAACAGTATTAGCTCAGAGATCTGGACAAGCCAACACATACGTCTGCAATTGATTAGCCAGCTGTGTCATAAATAAAACATCATTGGGCGCTCCCATAGATAGCAAATCTGATTGAATACTTGTTTGTTGAGAGTCCATTCTGACAGCAACAAGCGACCCGTAAGAGAACGGGAGTGCGATAAAACAATCAGACGACCCAGAATATGACGGACCAAAACTGAACTTGGTGTACTATAACCAACAGACGGATTCTTTCCATTAAATTGAATAACGGAAACGAAAGAGTGCCTCCCTGGTTCCGGAGATACGCCACTACTGTCGAATTAAAGGACAGGAATTTGGGCATGCGTTTCTGAATAATGTTCATGCAATGACATAAAGCAAGCCTAAAAAACATTATTCCGCGGAAGTTAACTGATAGCTAAAAGACTGCGGAACCCAAAGACCCTGGCACTTCGAATCCGTAGGGATCAGTATATATCCCAATCTGTTTGACTGGCAACCGTCATAACAGCCACACTCGGGTCCGGCAACTGCGGCGGCACTCTCTGAGTCAACCACCGAATGTTTGCCCCAGTCTGAATCTCTTGTAACACTAGATAGACAAGAGAATGTATAAATCAAGCAATTCATGGATTGCCGGAAGTTGCCGTCGAAGAGAAGCTCCTCCGAGAACGAAGCGACTCTGAGAGAGTTCTTAACCTACTATCCACGCGTGGATGTAGCTAGGGCTGCATCACGTCTAACCAACTCCAATCAGCCACTGAAGGGCGGAGTTATACGTGAACAAACTACTGCCCTCAAAAGAAATTACATTGAGAATAATATCCCGTAAATCTTTTCTTGAAGACGTAATGATAACGCCTCAGTAAGGCGGATTACGTATAATAAAGCGTCTAAGTTAAGTCTACTATACATAATGTCGTTCCCAACATTGAAATTGGAAAAGACATAAACGGTGAAAAAGAATATATGCAGTCTTTAATCACACCGTCTAGACGCATATGAACTCTCGGTATGCCCTGCTCTGCCAAAATAAACTATATGTAAAAAAGATAAAATGGCAGAAATGAGCCACGCGGACAAGAAACTAAACTATCATGCTTAGTAGCAGGCTTGTATATATATATAAATATATATAGCGTCGAAAAATAAAACACATGTTGTAATTACAATATTGGACTGCGTCGGTAAGTCAGGGACAAAGTCCCTGTACCGATCGAAAAATCCGAGTCCAATGACGCTATAAGTCTCTTATCCAAGATCGCAGCAATGAAGTCCGAAAAATAATCACTGGAAGAAATGCCAGAAGATATGAAAGGCATCTTCCGATACTACTAAAGGGAAAACTCGAAATCTTTCGAATCCCTTTCGCCATCCTGTCGGACCCTATAAAGCGTTCGGTCGTCTGTAGCTTGATGCAACCGCGGACCGCACCGACCCAGCGCCGTCGGATAATTCCTGATTCGACCGAGAAACCGTCAATTGCTGGGATGCTGCGAAACAACTGTGCTAACTCGGATAGCACGTCCGTCACTGAGGCCTGAGGAGCAGCGGTCTTACGATGCATTGCCGCAGGAAGCTCCGAGATCGTTACCCCGTGCATACTTCCAATATGCGAGCGAACGGAGTGTATAGGCCTCGTGTCCCTTGGCTACCGGATGGCGCGACCTATTCGCTGTGGAATCACTGAATGCCGAAACTGATCGGATACTCGAGGTCACGTAGCCAATGTGCGGTCGTGTGCCCTGCTGTGAGGATGAGGAAGCATTAAAGACAGTCTCTCGGACTGTCAATATAACGGAGCGTCCCGAGCAACGGACATATGCTCCGAATGTAAAATATCTGAACCACAACATGCGGTCCCCTATGTTGTTGGCTTCCTCCGATCTGTCCTCAATCTGCCGTCACAGGGTGAGTACTAAAGTAAATAAAGTGCTCGCATCACCCAAATCTCCTTCCTAGACCGCAACGGACGAACCCGGCAGCCGAACCATTCGATGAATGTACGCTACACCGGGTGAGCTAGCGAATGTCACTCCGTAAGCGATAGACATATTCCATGAGCACTTATTGCCGCTAACTCTTCATTAACTATGACGACAGAGGCACACTTTTGAAAGACATCTCCATAACTCTTCGAACAAGAAACCAGAAATGCTTGGATAGCAAGCATAAAATAATAATATATATAGCGTCGTTCAATAATTCGAAAGTTTGTGAGACATTATTGGACTATGTCGGAACTGAGGGACGATGTCCCTGAACCGAACCAAAAATTTCTAAGTCCACCGACGCTATCAGTTTCTTATCCGGCATCGCAGCATATGTTGTTCCGAAAGGGAAAGCTTGAAATCCACCGAATCCCTTTCGGTATCCCGTCGGACTGGATGAAACTTTCGGACGTCCGTACCCGCTTCCGCGGAGTGTCCCGACCCAGCATCGTCGGACAAAATATATGCGACAGATTCAGTTGATGCTGGGATGCTGCGATAAACTGTGCTATTAAGGAAAGCACGTCCGTTCCCGAGGCCTGTGCAGTAGCGGACTTACGATGCATTGCCGCTGGAAGCTCCGTGTACGTTGACTCCCGCATACTTCCTATGCGAACGTCCGGAGTCTGCAGGCCTCGAGTCCCCGGCTACCGACCCAGCGCCGTCGGATAATTCTCGATCCGACACCGTTTCTGTCGGCTGCTGGGATGCTGCGATAAGCTGTGCTATGTGCACAAGAATGTCCGGCGTCGAGACCTGCGGAGGCGCAGTCTATCGCTGCTTCGCCGAGGGCAGCTCCGCATCAGATGGCTCCCGCATACTTTTCCTATGCGAACGTCCGGAGTCCATCGGTCTCGAATCCCTGGCTGCCGGATGGTGTGACCTGGTCGCCGAAGAATCCTTGATCGGCGAAGCTGGTAATATATCGGCGGTCACGCAGCCAAGGTGCGGTCGTGTGCGCTGACGAGAAGAGGAAGCCTTAGCAGTCTCAGCGGACTGCCTATACAACGGAGCGTCCCGAGCGACGGACGTATGCTCCGCTAACGACACATTTGTACCACAACATCTGGGGCCAGATGTTGTTGAACGAGAGAGGGGCCTCTCTCGCTTGCCGTCCGGATGGACCGGAACGAGCTATGAACCGGACTAAAAGGCTTCCTCCGTTCTCCCTCCGATCCGCCGTCACTGGGTGTGCATTAAGTTAATTTTATAGTGCTCGCATCACCCCAAAATTCCTTCTAGACCGCAACGGACGAACCCGGCTGCCGAACCATTCGGTGAATGGACGCTACACCGGGCGAGCTAGCGGACGTCAAAGGCCGTCGAACCTACTAGGGTCCTCTTAGGCAATTGGCGTATTACATGAGCACTTTTCCGCTAGCCCTTCATTAATTGTGACGACGGAGGCACACTGTTGGAAGACATCACAGATACATCACCCTAATCTTGATCGTCTGAAATAGAAATTGATAAAGTAGAGTGACCCTGCGGGGAAAGGACCGGAGTGTCCAAATCCCCAACAACATACCGTGACATACGCTTCCCATATTGTCATCGAAATCATACGATACAGAACCGGAGTTAATGCGAGTACACTGACCACATATAGAATGATAATAAGGTCAGAGGAAGACTTCCTCTTAAAACAATTGATCAATATCCTTTCAATGTGAAAAGAAAACAAGTCCTGGTACTCGCACTAACCCCTGGCAATCAAAATACATAATAATAATATGATCCATTAATATAGAAAAAATAATTGAAATCAAAATATTTTGAAAAAATATTTTTTCAGAACAGCCCAAGTTTCTGAAAAGTAACGTTGAGCCCCAATGGATCCCAAGCCTAAGTGTGGACAAAAATTTTAAAAATATTTTAAACAATTTATTCAACACTTACGAACAATAATAATGTATCTAGTTATGATTGAAATAACAAGATATTATTATTTAGAAATCCCCCCTTCACACAGAGGGCTGTTGTAAATGTAAACAATGAGTGTAAAAACACTAAAATAAGACTCCAGGCACCCAGGCCCGAAATCAGTTACCAAAAATACACCATCTGATGCAAAACAGAGACTTCCAGGGAAGAAACTGCAGAACATCAGATGGTAGATGCAGAACACAACGCCTAACCACCCGTAGGTGAAGACGTAAACATGGGGAAAGAACAGAATTCATTCTGTTATTCAGCTAAACTCCCAAGAAATTTTAGTAATAATAATTACAGAAATTATGCCAAAAGCATGGGAGAATAGCAAGGGGGAACTTAAAGGACAGGGAGAGAGGAAAAACACTTGAAAAAACAGTGTAACTAAATAATCAGAATGACAACAAAATGGCTGCTGCCTTGAAAATAGGTAACTTAACATAATTTCATTAAAAAATTTTAAGTTACAGCCCTGATAATATTCTGTCACACATTCTTTTCCTCTCCTCCTTTTCTATCCTCCTTAGAATCACCATTTCACTAATATTTATGTGTCTGGCATCATTTAAACTGAGATTTAAAAGCACAAAGATCAGTCAGATGTTAACTGATGAAGGGCCAAACTTAGAATGATAAATGGCGCCAATTTCGGAACGTCCTTGACACTGCGCATGCGCAGTAGGGGCGAAGTGTGGAGGGCCTCTCAGGACATGTTTTCTTTAGTTTTAGATGCAAATTTTGGGGATTGGGGGGCAAAATTTGTGTTTGGCCCTATATTTTAGAGTTAGCACCAGCTATGTCTGGGTCATTGGTACAGTATAAAAATATTCTCATAATTATCTTGTACATACGTTTCATTTTCAGATTTCGGGTTTTAATCCTCAATTTAATGAATAAAACAAACAGAAAACCATGCGGTGTTTGTTTTCATTTTTTTTTGTACAGGGTTACTCTCGAAGCCAGAAATGGACGTAAGTATGTCAATCAACACTGCAAACCACCCCCTTGAAAACAGACAAACATAGTCTGTTCAAAAATAGCTGTTTTTTAAATATGTACACTTATTACGAATAAAACAAAATATAGCTTCACACAAAATCAATAAAAAAAATCATAATATAAATGAGCATGTTTTATTGAACCAATAAGTCATAAATCATATCCCTGGTTATATTGTTATATAATTCTCAAATACCAGAGTTGTAATTATTTTTTATTTTTAATTATCACTTTCTCATTAATTTCTGAACACACGTTTTTCACAATGAGTTCTGCACGCTCGAAAGTGGCAGTGTTCTTTCACAATGAGTTGTGCACCGCTCGATAGTGGCAGTGTTCAATCAGTTTCTTTCTGATGATATTCAACCACTGTGAAAACTGTGAAAACTATATGTTGTGGGCGTGTTTCAGACAACTTTTGACAGCAGCCTGCACACTCATTTGAACAAGTGACAGCTTCCAAAACGAGGTCAACAAAAAAATAAACAAGTCAATTTTGCTTGGGATATATAATTTTTTAATGAAGACTTATTACACTAAACACAGACATAATGTATTACATAAAAGATGAATTTAACAACACAAAAACCTCAACTCCAAAAAATATATATAATACAGTATTACAGTTCTATTTGGTAAGTAATGAGTTGCAACAAGTCACCTGTTTTTCCATTTGATACCTGCAAATTTGACGTCGTCTCAAACAACCGTCCAATTTGAAACTTGGGGGTGGGCTTTGACTCGAATAGGGCAGTCCGGCACCCTGGTTCACAAATCTGAAAAAGCGGGGGATGGGCTTTGGCACGAGTATGGGCTTCAACACAAGTCAGTACGGTATAAATCAGTCCCAAGTAGGCCACGACCTTCAAAACTCGGGGCCTTTTTATCAGCCACGAGTAGGCCTCGACCTTCAAAACTCGAGGCCTTTTTTTAGGCCTCGAAATTTTTCTTATTGTAAGCACTGGCTAGAGCAGCAAATATGTTGGACGGACACATTTGCGTTAAGCACGTATGTACAAACGTGCTAGAGCAGCAAATATGTTGGATGGACACATTTGCGTTACGCACGAACGTACGCAGCTCTCCACTAGATACCCCTTCCGACCAAGCCGGGGGCATAACAATTGCTTGCTATTTAAGACCCGCTGCACTTCTTATGGTTCCCAACAGGATTGAAATTAAATCCCTGCACACTGATGTCAAAATATCAGAATTACAAGTTTTCCCACAATGCAACAAGATATTTAACCAATTCAGTCATGTTTGATAGAACTCATTTAGCTCCTCGACCTTTAGTTGTGTTAGGTAGTATTAAACTGCACAAAAGATATTTAGCATAAATGAGATGAAGCCTTTTTCACAGGAAGCTGACAAAATGCTCAGAGAAATCTATACACCTGGAACTTAATTAAACACACCCAGAACTGTTTCATGACAGTTAAGTTGCTGTTACCGATTATTATGTTTTAATGATTGCTATGTCTTGAAGAACATTTCATCTAGTAAAACATGATGTTTCTGGTTGATAGCGTACACCAAACACATCCCCTCGTCCACATGAAGCATGTTTCCCACGAATGTCACAAAAAAACACTATCATCTACATGCAATATCTGGGTATACAACAAGAAAATTTGTCACTTCTTTTATCAATAAATGTTGACATGGCAAGGAGGAAACTGTCAGAGGCACTAAGATAGAAAATCGTTGGCATGCATGCAACAGGCATATCATTCAAAGCTATTGGAAGGCAACTTGACTATAGTCATTCTGTCATCAGCAGACTTGTCCAAAATCCTCACCAAACCAACAATGTTTAGGACCGTCCAAGGCCTGGACAACCCCAAAACATCTCTCCTCGGGAAGACTGGAGTCTGGCATGCCTCATTAGGCATGAATCCTTTGCTTCAAGTGGGGTTTTGAAATGTCTTTGGTTCCCTAACAGGCATTTGTGCAACAGAACTGTCCGAAAAACCATCTCAAAGCACTGGGTATGAGGTCCAGAAGGGTCATCTAGCTCTGTCTGATCAGCATCAAAGATGATGTTTGGAGTGGTGTATGGCACAACAACACTGAAATGTGAGGACAGGGAGGAGAGTCCATTGGCCAGACGATAGTACTTTCCTGCTTCACGTCACAGATGGTGGCATGAGAGTGTGAAGGCATAGAAATATTGCTTATGTGCTCAGGAACATCAGACCTACTGTTCCTTATGGTGGAGGATCAGTAATGATTTAGGGATGCCTCTTTCATGATTGTAAACTTGATATGATGACTGTACATCTGAATCTCAATGGTCATCAGTACATCCGGAACATTCTGAATCTGGCTGTCGTGCCACATCGTTCCCATACTGTGAGAGCATTCCTTCAGAACAACACTAGTATAACACTACCTTGGTCCGCAATGTGCCCTGCTTTGAAAGCCTTAGAACACATCTGGGACTTTCTTAGACGTTGTGTGCAAGCAAGGGATCCGCCTGTACAGAATTTGGCCGATTTGGCTGCATTGCATGAGGAGTGCCAATAGTTGCCTCTGGACTGTATCTGAAGGCTCACTGGAATCATTATGCAGAGGGTTCAGGACGTCATCTGGGCATGTGGTGGATACACTAGATGCTGATGTCAGACACTGCAATTGTGTGCAGATCACAAGTTACATTTTTGTCAGTAATTACTGGCATTGTTTCATCATGGACCATTACTGCACCATACTTGTCAAGAGAACATTTTTCCATCAAAAACATTAGTGACAGACATGTGTAATTAGCGCCATTAAAGTACTTTCATCATTGTGTTGTCTTTCATTTGTCAATAGACCATTCTTTCCACAAACAATCATTTTTGGCCATCAGAAAGATAGCATGAAAGTAATGACATTTTCTATTAACACCACTGTGAAACAAGAGCGCACGTATCGCTGAAGCAATACAATGTCCCCTACCGGACTAATGAGCATTAATAATTATACAAATGTTATAACCTAGATGTGATCAGCATGAATTCCGTTCAAGCATTTCCCCCAAAAGTCCAGAAAACTGATATTTTGTACCTTTTTCATATTTCCAAGGGCCATAACTCACACAAGAATAATGCAATCAGCATGAAACTCAAACTTGATCTGTAAGTCATCGTTCTATAGTAGGTTACCAAGAATGAAATCATTCGGTTGAAGCATTTCCAAAAAAAGTCCGGAAAACTAAAGTATGACTGACAGACTGACTTACTGACTGACAGACTGACGGATGGACAGAGTGCAAATGAAACTTGATCTGTAAGTCATCGTTCTATAGTAGGTTACCAAAAATGAAATCATTCCGTTGAAGCATTTCCAAAAAAAGTCCGGAAAACTAAAGTATGACCGACAGACTGACTGACAGACTGACGGATGGATGGACAGAGTGTAAATGAAATTTGATATGTAATTCATCGTTCTATAGTAGGTTACCAAAAATGAAATCATTCTGTTGAAGCATTTCCAAAAAAAGTCCGGAAAACTGACATTTTGGCGCTTTTCCATATTTCCAAGGGCCATAACTCACACAAGAATAATGCAATCAGCATGAAACTCAAGCTTGATCTGTAAGTCATCGTTCTATAGTAGTTTACCAAAAATGAAATCATTCCGTTGAAGCGTTTCCAAAAAAACTCCAGAAAACTGATATTTTGGTGCTTTTTCCCATATTTCCAAGGGCCGTAACTCACACAAGAATAATGCAATCAGCATGAAACTCAAACTTGATCTGTAAGCCATCGTTCTATAGTAGTTTACCAAAAATGAAATCATTCCATTGAAGCGTTTCCAAAAAACTCCGGAAAACTAAAGTGTGACTGACAGACTGACAGACCTACAGACTGACGGATGGACAGAGTGTAAACCTAGAGTCCCCTCCGGCGATGCTGGTAGGGGACTAAAAAACAGGGGGTGCCTACGTTCTAGGTATATAAATGCAGACTTGTATACAAAGTTTCTATCCCAATCAATGTGATTCCAAATGAAACTAGATCGAGTTATTTGTGTGCTAAGCACACAATGGTGTATCCCTCGCATTTCCTTAGCAACACCTTAGCATAGTTTTAACATTTCGAATTACATACCCAAGGCGCCTTTCGATGAAAACTGATTTTTTAACGATAAAAGTGGTTCCACTGGAACCACATAGCGCCAAATCAAAATTCCGAAACCTTCATGCACATCTAGTGATGCTACCTGAATACCTTAGCATAGTTTAAAAGTTTTGAATTAAATACCCTAGGAGCCTTTCGATGAAAACAGATTTTCTAATGATAAAAGTGGTTCCACTGGAACCACTTGGGGCCAAATCAAAATTCCGAAACCTTCATACACATCAAGAGATGCTATCTGAACACCTTAGCATAGTTTAAAAGTTTCGAATTAAATACCCTAGGAGCCTTTCAAGGAAAGTTAAAAAATTTATAGTAATTTATATATTTTTTATACTTACCAATGACCCAGACATAGCTGGTGCTAACTCTTAAAATATAGGGCCAAACACAAATTTTGCCCCCCAATCCCCAAAATTTGCATCTAAAACTAAAGAAAACATGTCCTGAAAGGCCCTCCACACCTCGCCCCCACTGCGCATGCGCAGTGTCCAGGACGTTCCGAAATTGGCGCCATTTATCATTCTAATAACCAGTGCCTGGTAAGCGCTATGTACTCAGCGGGGAGGCAAGAGTTCCCAACTCCTGGGAGGGCCATCCCCGTCTGGGTCATTGGTAAGTATAAAAAATATATAAATTACTATAAATTTTTTAACATTTTTATACTGTACCAATGACCCAGACATAGCTGAATAGTAAAAAGGCTGGAGGGCCAAGGACATAGAGCAAAATGGAATACGCTCAATAAAATAAAATAGAGTCATCCCCTGTAGGGAAAAGAAGTAATAGGCCTTACATGTATCTTTCTTATTTATGATAAATTAGAAAGATACAACACCTTCCAAAAATTGAGCTTCATACATCCATGTACTCTATTAATATCCAATAATCCTTATACTAATAATTTTTAAAGTAAGCCAATAATAAAGTAAGTCTAGAGAATAGAGACTCTTATACTCCTAAAAGTGTGTGAGAATTGCATAATCATGTCCGTTGACATATGCAATATTCAAAAGCTATACTTTAAAAACTAAGACTTGAATGAATTTTATAAACTTAAACTTCTCACTAAACAACCATCCCAATAACAGCTCAGAATTACTAACTCCGGAGGAGGTATCCCCTTGTTTTCATAGTAAAAACAGGTGACCCAAGGGAACACCCTCCCCCCCCCCTTTTTCTTGCCCTGGGTCAAATAGCCCAGAGCGAAGAGGGCAGCCGAACGGAGACACTGCCGAAACAGACAGCCTACCTAGCTATAGTAGCAACTGTTAAGTGAATGACATTCTGAGCAGTAGATAATAGACCTAACAATAGAGGCCTCCAGAAATGGACTCGATATTTCTGAGATAAAATTCATGAATGGATGGCTGAGCGCAATGAGCAGCCTTCAAAAATCTATAATAGCAACACTATTAATGTAAGCCCAAGAAGTAGAAGAACTCTTACTTCAAGAGCCGAAATCTTAAGCACAACTGCTAAGCCAATGATATACCATAAGCAGTACGCTAGTTAATAGAATCGATTAACAATAAAATGGAGCGTAACGTCCTTCTACTAGACATCAAAGACAGAAGAAGCTTACGCCCTTGTAATAAACAGATATCTGTTTATAAATACATAAACTGTACCCGGAAAGAGTAAAGGCCTATGCCCATACGAAGACGGAAGGACCTTAAAATAATAGGTTCCGGATAATAGGAGCCTAACTCTTATGCAACAATCCAACCTAAATAGTAACGGAAGTATTGATTCCGAAACTATGAAAGTGAAAATCATCCATCGATAGTGCATGAAACTCACTGACTCTACAGTAAAAGAGAAACCAACAGAATTACTGTCTAAAAGGTCAGAATTTGAAAACTACTGTTTCCAGAGGCTCAAATGATTACTTAGCTAAATAAGAACCGAAGTTAAAATCCGTATAGGAATTTAATCTAAAGATTCTAAGTCTATTTATCAAAAAGTTACTAACTGACTTAGATAAAGAGACAAAAGACTCAATTGTAAACTATCGTAGAGTGCATAGGTATGAGGTAACATAAACCTATAACCTAAATAACAACAGGCTGCAGTAGATCTTGTGAAACAAGTATACTAAAAACTAGCAATGCGTAGTATGGAGGGATCAACCATATGAACATAATGATCCCTACACCACGACGGAAGAGCCTCCACTTTAGTCGCATAGAATAGCGAAGAAGAGGATCTCCTATAGTAAGAAATCGCGTCCAAAGCTCGTCCAGTACAGTGCTTACAATGCAATACGGACCACACAACGGAATACATGAAGGTTGCGACCTTGCTGGTTGTGATAAAGATGACACGATTTACCCAGTGAAAAAAGATCCTCACATAGAGGAAGATTTCACGTTAAGATCCACAGTAGACAAGAGAGTAAATTACTCATGATCTCTGTGAAGATAGAGATGCTATCAACAGAAATGTATTGTGGTTGTTTATCTTAGCAATACCTGCTAAAACAACAGCGCCGGAGGATACGCGTATCCTATCATTGCGTCCTATAGATCAATAGAGCGTTAACAGTATTAGCTCAGAGATCTGGACAAGCCAACACATACGTCTGCAATTGATTAGCAAGCTGTGTCATAATAAAACATCATTGGGCGCTCCCATAGATAGCAAATCTGATTAAATACTTGTTTGTTGAGAGTCCATTCTGACAGCAACAAGCGACCCGTAAGAGAACGGGAGTGCGATAAAACAATCAGACGACCCCGAATATGACGGACCAAAACTGAACTTGGTGTACTATAACCAACAGACGGATTCTTTCCATTAAATTGAATAACGGAAACGAAAGAGTGCCTCCCTGGTTCCGGAGATACGCCACTACTGTCGAATTAAAGGACAGGAATTTGGGCATGCATTTCTGAATAATGTTCATGCAATGACATAAAGCAAGCCTAAAAAACATTATTCCGCGGAAGTTAAACTGATAGCTAAAAGACTGCGGAACCCAAAGACCCTGGCACTTCGAATCCGTAGGGATCAGTATATATCCCAATCTGTTTGACTGGCAACCGTCATAACAGCCACACTAGGGTCCGGCAACTGCGGCGGCACTCTCTGAGTCAACCACCGAATGTTTGCCCCAGTCTGAATCTCTTGTAACAGTAGATAGACAAGAGAATGTATAAACCAAGCAATTCATGGATTGCCGGAAAGTTGCCGTCGAAGAGAAGCTCCTCCGAGAACGAAGCGACTCTGAGAGAGTTCTTAACCTACTATCCACGCGTGGATGTAGCTAGGGCTGCATCACGTCTAAACACTCCAATCAGCCACTGAAGGGCGGAGTTATACGTGAACAAAATACTGCCCTCAAAAGAAATTACATTGAGAATAATATCCCGTAAATCTTTTCTTGAAGACGTAATGATAACGCCTCAGTAAGGCGGATTACGTATAATAAAGCGTCTAAGTTAAGTCTACTATACATAATGTCGTTCCCAATATTGAAATTGGAAAAGACATAAACGGCGAAAAAGAATATATGCAGTCTTTAATCACACCGTCTAGACGCATATGAACTCTCGGTTTGCCCTGCTCTGCCAAAATAAACTATATGTAAAAAAGATAAAATGGCAGAAATGAGCCACGCGGACAAGAAACTAAACTATCATGCTTAGTAGCAGGCTTGTATATATATATATAATATATAGCGTCGAAAAATAAAACACATGTTGTAATGACAATATTGGACTGCGTCGGTAAGTCAGGGACAAAGTCCCTGTACCGATCGAAAAATCCGAGTCCAATGACGCTATAAGTCTCTTATCCAAGATCGCAGCAATGAAGTCCGAAAAATAATCACTGGAAGAAATGCCAGAAGATATGAAAGGCATCTTCCGATACTACTAAAGGGAAAACTCGAAATCTTTCGAATCCCTTTCGCCATCCTGTCGGACCCTATAAAGCGTTCGGTCGTCCGTAGCTTGATGCAACCGCGGACCGCACCGACCCAGCGCCGTCGGATAATTCCTGATTCGACCGAGAAACCGTCAATTGCTGGGATGCTGCGAAACAACTGTGCTAACTCGGATAGCACGTCCGTCACCGAGGCCTGAGGAGCAGCGGTCTTACGATGCATTGCCGCAGGAAGCTCCGAGATCGTTACCCCGTGCATACTTCCAATATGCGAGCGAACGGAGTGTATAGGCCTCGTGTCCCTTGGCTACCGGATGGCGCGACCTATTCGCTGTGGAATCACTGAATGCCGAAACTGATCGGATACTCGAGGTCACGTAGCCAATGTGCGGTCGTGTGCCCTGCTGTGAGGATGAGGAAGCATTAAAGACAGTCTCTCGGACTGTCAATATAACGGAGCGTCCCGAGCAACGGACATATGCTCCGAATGTAAAATATCTGAACCACAACATGCGGTCCCCTATGTTGTTGGCTTCCTCCGATCTGTCCTCAATCTGCCGTCACTGGGTGAGTACTAAAGTAATTAAAGTGCTCGCATCACCCAAATCTCCTTCCTAGACCGCAACGGACGAACCCGGCAGCCGAACCATTCGATGAATGTATGCTACACCGGGTGAGCTAGCGAATGTCATTCCGTAAGCGATAGACATATTCCATGAGCACTTATTGCCGCTAACTCTTCATTAACTATGACGACAGAGGCACACTTTTGAAAGACATCTCCATAACTCTTCGAACAAGAAACCAGAAATGCTTGGATAGCAAGCATAAAATAATAATATATATAGCGTCGTTCAATAATTCGAAAGTTTGTGTGACATTATTGGATTATGTCGGAACTGAGGGACGATGTCCCTGAACCGAACCAAAAATTTCTAAGTCCACCGACGCTATCAGTTTCTTATCCGGCATCGCAGCATATGTTGTTCCGAAAGGGAAAGCTTGAAATCCACCGAATCCCTTTCGGTATCCCGTCGGACCGGATGAAACTTTCGGACGTCCGTACCCGCTTCCGCGGAGCGTCCCGACCCAGCATCGTCGGATAAAATATATGCGACAGATTCAGTTGATGCTGGGATGCTGCGATAAACTGTGCTATTAAGGAAAGCACGTCCGTTCCCGAGGCCTGTGCCGTAGCGGACTTACGATGCATTGCCGCTGGAAGCTCCGTGTACGTTGACTCCCGCACACTTCCTATGCGAACGTCCGGAGTCTGCAGGCCTCGAGTCCCCGGCTACCGACCCAGCGCTGTCGGATAATTCTCGATCCGACACCGTTTCTGTCGGCTGCTGGGATGCTGCGATAAGCTGTGCTATGTGCACAAGAATGTCCGGCGTCAAGACCTGCGGAGGCGCAGTCTATCGGTGCTTCGCCGAGGGCAGCTCCGCATCAGATGGCTCCCGCATACTTCCTATGCGAACGTCCGGAGTCCATCGGTCTCGAATCCCTGGCTGCCGGATGGTGTGACCTGGTCGCCGAAGAATCCTTGATCGGCGAAGCTGGTAATATATCGGCGGTCACGCAGCCAAGGTGCGGTCGTGTGCGCTGATGAGAAGAGGAAGCCTTAGCAGTCTCAGCGGACTGCCTATACAACGGAGCGTCCCGAGCGACGGACGTATGCTCCGCTAACAACACATTTGTACCACAACATCTGGGGCCAGATGTTGTTGAACGAGAGAGGGGCCTCTCTCGCTTGCCGTCCGGATGGACCGGAACGAGCTATGAACCGGACTAAAAGGCTTCCTCCGTTCTCCCTCCGATCCGCCGTCACTGGGTGTGCATTAAGTTAATTTTATAGTGCTCGCATCACCCCAAAATTCCTTCTAGACCGCAACGGACGAACCCGGCTGCCGAACCATTCGGTGAATGGATGCTACACCGGGCGAGCTAGCGGACGTCAAAGGCCGTCGAACCTACTAGGGTCCTCTTAGGCAATTGGCGTATTACATGAGCACTTTTCCGCTAGCCCTTCATTAATTGTGACGACGGAGGCACACTGTTGGAAGACATCACAGATACATCACCCTAATCTTGATCGTCTGAAATAGAAATTGATAAAGTAGAGTGACCCTGCGGGGAAAGGACCGGAGTGTCCAAATCCCCAACAACATACCGTGACATACGCTTCCCATATTGTCATCGAAATCATACGATACAGAACAGGAGTTAATGCGAGTACACTGACCACATATAGAATGATAATAAGGTCAGAGGAAGACTTCCTCCTAAAACAATTGATCAATATCCTTTCAATGAGAAAAGAAAACAAGTCCTGGTACTCGCACTAACCCCTGGCAATCAAATACATAATAATAATATGATCCATTAATATAGAAAAAATAATTGAAATCAAAATATTTTGAAAAAATATTTTTTCAGAACAGCCCAAGTTTCTGAAAAGTAACGTTGAGCCCCAATGGATCCCAAGCCTAAGTGTGGACAAAAATTTTAAAAATATTTTAAACAATTTATTCAACACTTACGAACAATAATAATGTATCTAGTTATGATTAAAATAACATAAAGATATTATTATTTAGAAATCCCCCCCTCACACAGAGGGCTGTTGTAAATGTAAACAATGAGTGTAAAAACACTAAAATAAGACTCCAGGCACCCAGGCCCGAAATCAGTTACCAAAAATACACCATCTGATGCAAAACAGAGACTTCCAGGGAAGAAACTGCAGAACATCAGATGGTAGATGCAGAACACAACGCCTAACCACCCGTAGGTGAAGACGTAAACATGGGGAAAGAACAGAATTCATTCTGTTATTAAGCTAAAACTCCCAAGAAATTTTAGTAATAATAATTACAGAAACTATGCCAAAAGCATGGGAGAATAGCAAGGGGGAACTTAAAGGACAGGGAGAGAGGAAAAACACTTGAAAAAACAGTGTAACTAAATAATCAGAATGACAACAAAATGGCTGCTGCCTTGAAAATAGGTAACTTAACATAATTTCATTAAAAAATTTTAAGTTACAGCCCTGATAATATTCTGTCACACATTCTTTTCCTCTCCTCCTTTTCTATCCTCCTTAGAATCACCATTTCACTAATATTTATGTGTCTGGCATCATTTAAACTGAGATTTAAAAGCACAAAGATCAGTCAGATGTTAACTGATGAAGGGCCAAACTTAGAATGATAAATGGCGCCAATTTCGGAACGTCCTGGACACTGCGCATGCGCAGTGGGGGCGAGGTGTGGAGGGCCTTTCAGGACATGTTTTCTTTAGTTTTAGATGCAAATTTTGGGGATTGGGGGGCAAAATTTGTGTTTGGCCCTATATTTTAAGAGTTAGCACCAGCTATGTCTGGGTCATTGGTACAGTATAAAAATACTGATTTTCTAATGATAAAAGTGGTTCCACTGGAACCACCTGGAGCCAAATAAAAATTCCGAAACCTTCATGCTCATCTAGAGATGTTACCTGAACACATTAGCATAGTTTATACAGTTCGAATTAAATACCCTAGGAGCCTTTCGATGAAAACTGATTTTCTAGCGATAAAAGTGGTTCCACTGGAACCACATGGGACCAAATCTAAATTCCGAAACCTTCATGCACATCTAGCGATGCTACCTGAACAACTTTAGCATAGTTTAAAGGTTTCGAATTAAATACCCCAGGAGCCTTTCGATGAAAACAGATTTTCTAACAATAAAAGTGGTTCCACTGGGGCCAAATCAACATTCCAAAACCTTCATGCACATCTAGTGATGTTATCTGAACACATTAGCATAGTTTAAACATTTCGAATTAAATACCCTAGGAGCCTTTCGATGAAAACAAATTTTCTAACGATAAAAGTGGTTCCACTGGAACCACCTGGGGCCAAATAAAAATTCTGAAACCATGCACATCTAGCGAAGCTACCTGAACAGATTAGCATAGTTTAAAAATTTCGAATTCAATAGCCTAGGAGCCTTTTGATGAAAACAGATTTTCTAACAATAAAAGTGGTTTCACTGGAACCACCAGGGGCCAAATCAAAATTCCGAAACCTTCATACATATCTAGAGATGGTACCTGAACACCTTAGCATAGTTTAAACGTTTCAAATTAAATACCCTAGGAGCCTTTCAATGAAAACTGATTTTCTAACGATAAAAGTGGTTCCACTGGAACCACCTGGGGCCAAATCAAAATTCTGAAACCTTCATGCACATCTAGAGATGGTACCTGAACACCTTAGCATAGTTTAAATGTTTCGAATTGAATACCCTAGGAGCCTTTCAATGATAACTGATTTTCTAACAATAAAAGTGGTTCCACTGGAACCATCTGGGGCCAAATCAAAATTTCGAAACCTTCATGCACATCTAGAGTTGCTACCTGAACACCTTAGCATAGTTTAAAGGTTTCGAATTAAATACCCTAGGAGCCTTTTGATGAAAACTGATTTCCTAACGATAAAAGTGGTTCCACTGGAACCACATGGGGCCAAATCAATATTCCGAAACCTTCATGCACATCTAGTGATGCTACCTGAATACCTTAGCATAGTTTAAAAGTTTTGAATTAAATACTCTAGGAGCCTTTCGATGAAAACAGATTTTCTAACGATAAAAGTGGTTCCACTGGAACCACTTGGGGCAAAATAAAAATTCTGAAACCTTCATGCACATCTAGAGATGTTACCTGAACACATTAGCATAGTTTAAACATTTCGAATTAAATACCCTAGGAGCCTTTTCGATGAAAACAAATTTTGTAAGGATAAAAGTGGTTCCACTGGAACCACTTGGGGCAAAATAAAAATTCCGAAACCTTCATGCACATCTAGAAATGTTACCTGAACACATTAGCATAGTTTAAAGATTTGAATTAAATACCCTAGGAGCCTTTCGATGAAAACAGATTTCCTAACGATAAAAGTGGTTCCACTAGAACCACCTGGAGGCCAAGTCAAAATTCCGAAACCTTCACGCACATCTAGAGTTGCTGCCTGAACACATTAGCATAGTTTAAACGTTTCGAATTAAATACCCTAGGAGCCTTTCGATGAAAACTGATTTCCTAACGATAAAAGTGGTTCCACTGGAACCACCTGGGGGCCAAGTCAAAATTCCGAAACCTTCACTCACATCTAGAGTTGCTGCCTGAACACATTAGCATAGTTTAAACGTTTCGAATTAAATACCCTAGGAGCCTTTCGATAAAAACTGATTTTCTAACGATAAAAGTGGTTCCACTGGAACCACATGGGACCAAATCTAAATTCCGAAACCTTCATGCACATCTAGCGATGCTACCTGAACAACTTTAGCATAGTTTAAAGGTTTCGAATTAAATACCCCAGGAGCCTTTCGATGAAAACAGATTTTCTAACAATAAAAGTGGTTCCACTGGGGCCAAATCAACATTCCAAAACCTTCATGCACATCTAGTGATGTTATCTGAACACATTAGCATAGTTTAAACATTTCGAAATAAATACCCTAGGAGCCTTTCGATGAAAACAAATTTTCTAACGATAAAAGTGGTTCCACTGGAACCACCTGGGGCCAAATAAAAATTCTGAAACCTTCATGCACATCTAGCGAAGCTACCTGAACAGATTAGCATAGTTTAAAAATTTCGAATTCAATAGCCTAGGAGCCTTTTGATGAAAACAGATTTTCTAACAATAAAAGTGGTTTCAATGGAAGCACCAGGGGCCAAATCAAAATTCCGAAACCTTCATACATATCTAGAGATGGTACCTGAACACCTTAGCATAGTTTAAACGTTTCAAATTAAATACCCTAGGAGCCTTTCAATGAAAACTGATTTTCTAATGATAAAAGTGGTTCCACTGGAACCACCTGGGGCCAAATCAAAATTCTGAAACCTTCATGCACATCTAGAGATGGTACCTGAACACCTTAGCATAGTTTAAATGTTTTGAATTAAATACCCTAGGAGCCTTTCAATGATAACTGATTTTCTAACAATAAAAGTGGTTCCACTGGAACCATCTGGGGCCAAATCAAAATTTCGAAACCTTCATGCACATCTAGAGTTGCTACCTGAACACCTTAGCATAGTTTAAAGGTTTCGAATTAAATACCCTAGGAGCCTTTTGATGAAAACTGATTTCCTAACGATAAAAGTGGTTCCACTGGAACCACATGGGGCCAAATCAAAATTCCGAAACCTTCATGCACATCTAGTGATGCTACCTGAATACCTTAGCATAGTTTAAAAGTTTTGAATTAAATACCCTAGGAGCCTTTCAATGAAAACAGATTTTCTAACGATAAAAGTGGTTCCACTGGAACCACTTGGGGCAAAATAAAAATTCCGAAACCTTCATGCACATCTAGAGATGTTACCTGAACACATTAGCATAGTTTAAACATTTCGAATTAAATACCCTAGGAGCCTTTTCGATGAAAACAAATTTTGTAAGGATAAAAGTGGTTCCACTGGAACCACTTGGGGCAAAATAAAAATTCCGAAACCTTCATGCACATCTAGAAATGTTACCTGAACACATTAGCATAGTTTAAAGATTTGAATTAAATACCCTAGGAGCCTTTTGATGAAAACTGATTTCCTAACGATAAAAGTGGTTCCACTGGAACCACCTGGGGGCCAAGTCAAAATTCCGAAACCTTCACACACATCTAGAGTTGCTGCCTGAACACATTAGCATAGTTTAAACGTTTCGAATTAAATACCCTAGGAGCCTTTCGATGAAAACTGATTTCCTAACGATAAAAGTGGGGAACCACCTGGGGCCAAATAGAAAATTCCGAAACCTTTATGCACATCTAGAGATGTTACCTGAACACATTAGCATAGTTTAAACATTTCGAATTAAATACCCTATGAGCCTTTCGATGAAAACTGATTTTCTAACGATAAAAGTGGGTCCACTGGAACCACCTGGGGCCAAATCAAAATTCCGAAACCATCATACACATCTGGAGTTGCTACCTGAACACATTAGCATAGTTTAAACATTTCGAATTAAATACCCTAGGAGCCTTTCGATGAAAACTGATTTCCTAACGATAAAAGTGGTTTCACTGGAACCACCTGGGGCCAAATAGAAAATTCCGGAACCTTTATGCACATCTAGAGATGTTACCTGAACACATTAGCATAGTTTAAACATTTCGAATTAAATACTGTAGGAGCCTTTCGATGAAAACTGATTTTCTAACGATAAAAGTGGGTCCACTGGAACCACCTGGGGCCAAATCAAAATTCCGAAACCTTCATGCACATCTAGAGATGTTACCTGAACACATTAGCATATTTTAAAAGTTTCGAATTAAATACCCTTGGAGCCTTTCGATGAAAACTGATTTTCTAATGATAAAAGTCGTTCCACTGGAACCACCTGGGGCCAAATCAAAATTTTCAAAACCTTCATGCACATCGAGCTACCTGAACATATTAGCATAGTTTAAACGTTTCGAATTAAATACCCTAGGAGCCTTTCAGGGTGTGACATATGGATGGATGGACGGACAGATAGACGTACAGACGGATGTACGGACGGAGATCACGACTATATCCCCGCATTTTTGAAAATGCAGGGATAAAAAATACAATAGGTTCTCGAGCAATTAATTTTGCAAATCAATGAGGAGGGAAGGCTTTTATTTTCATTTTTGTTTGTTTGTTTGTAAACTGGTTGGAGAGTCTATATTTAGGCACCATTCTTAAGTGCAAGTACCACAACTTAAAGGTTTTATATTGTGTGGATGTGGCTCTCATTATTTTGAAGTGAGTTTATTTCATCTGCATGTATTTGTTTTGTTACAAATTATGGGAGAGTGCTAAAAGGCACACTCCCATAAATTGTAACAAGGCAAAAACATGTACACAAATTTGGGAAACCAAGAAAAATTTAGCACTCTATCATTTAGTAAAGAAATATCAAATACGTTTGAGTTCAGTTTTATTTATGCACTTTTTTCAAAAAATAAATAGCCTCTACATATTTGAATTATTTTCTGCAGTACACAGCAAACTGTATGTTTACAAAACAATTATAACAAGAAAACGTTTTGTGCAAGCACAGGTGCACAAGAAATACACAGCTTTTGAGGGACACTCATTGCCGGTATCATTCTCGCAACCATTTTCGCGAGAATCCAAATGCATTCTTCCAAATTTAGGTGAAATATAAGCCATGTACATGTGTTATCATCTGTGCAATACATAATGGAGCTGTAGAATCTAACAACATACACAAAAATGAAAGTGTCAATGACATTGTAGCTCAACTTGTCAAGACAAAGACATGTACATGTATAGTATGTGACACAGCAATGACAAACATCTAGGTAATGACCTGATAACAAAGGTACATATAAAGTATTGTAACGGTCTGTACATAAATACTGACCGTTGCCTGTAACAAATGTATAGGTAAAGTATTGTAAAGGTGGGTGACAGTCAGATGCTAAACTAGAAAAAAATCTTTGAGTCATTCCTGTCCCAAGGTGAAAACAAAGGTACCCAAGAAGTTTTGTGAAGATCAGTTCACAAATATGAGCTGTGTAGAAGTTGTGACAAAAAACTGATTGGACCTAATTTCGGTACAAAATGGCCACTGGCAGCCATCTTGAATTTTGGACTGCACCCAGAAACACTCGTTCTCATCCAAGGTGGTAACAAAGGTACCCAAGACGTTTTGTGAAGATCGGTTCATAAATACAGCCTCTAGCCCGAGCTGTATTGACATGTGCACTTACAGTGTATAAGTAGCACTGAATAAATCAAAGTTCATCTAATTTGCATAATTTCTGCACGAGAAAAAAACCCGTACTATATGTGATGTATTCCATGTTACTAAACATTCATACAAAAATTTATTCAAATCAGAACTTTCATACAGAAGTTCTGTACAAAAGACTGACTGCACTAATTTTGGTACAAAATGGCTGCTGGTGGCCATCTTGAATTTCAGACCACACCCAAAAACACTCGTTCTCATCCCACGGTGATAACAAAGGTACCCAAGAAGTTTCATAAAGATCGGTTCATAAATACGGCATCTAGCCTGAGCCGTATAGAAGTTGTGTACAAAAAACTGATTAGACCTAATTTCGGTACAAAATGGCCACTGGCAGCCATCTTGAATTTTGGACCGCACCCAGAAACACTCGTTCTCATCCCAAGGTGATAACAAAGGTACCCAAGACGTTTCGAGAAGATCGGTTCATAAATACAGACTCTAGCCCGAGCCGTATTGACACGTGTACTTACTGTGTGTAAGTAGCACTGAAAAAATCAAAGTTCATCTAATTTGCATAATTTCTGCACGAGAGAAAAAAAACCTGTATTATATGTGATGTATCCCATGGTACTAAACATTCACACAAAAAATTATTCAAATCAGCACTTTCATATGGAAGTTCTGTGCAAAAATCTGATTGCACCAAATTTTGTATAAAATGGCTGCCATCGGCCATCTTGAATTTCGGACCGGACCCCAAAACACTCGTTCTCGTCCCACGGTGATAACAAAGGTACCCAAGGAGTTTCGTAAAGATCAGTTCATAAATACGGCCTCTAGCCCGAGCCGTATTGGCATTTGCACTTACAGTGCTGAAAGTAACACCACAAAACATCAAAGTTAGTCTAATTTGCATAATTTACGCACGAGAAAAAAACCCGTATTATATGTGATGTATCTCATGGTACTAAACATTCATACAAAAAATTATTCAAATCAGAGCTTTCATATGGAAGTTCTGTACAAAAAACAGATTTCTGCATCGTCAGTACAAAATGGTGGCTGGCAGCCATCTTGAATTTCGGACTGCACCCAAAAACACTCGTTCTCGTCCCACGGTCATAACAAAGGTACCCAAGAAGTTTCGTAAAGATCGGTTCATAAATACGGCCTCTAGCCCGAGCCGTATCCAATTGTTGACGGACAGACGGACCATGGCATAAGCTCAAATTTGGCTTCGCCAAAGTTGAGCTAATGATCCTCCCATGATCCCCAACAAAAATTAGGTGCTTATTTATTCTGAAGCGAAAACACTTGCCGAAGCAAATTCATGAAGAAGCCAAAGGTACATAAATTCAGGATTTATATTTCACCTAAATTTGGGAAAATCCATTTGGATTCTCACGAAAATGTTTGCGAGAATCCATACCTGTTATGAGTGTCCCAAGATCCCATGAGGCCCCCATGTTTGAACCCCTGTTGTATACTGATAACACGTTAAGCCTTTACCCAACACAGCCTTTTAATTTTTAAAACATAAACTGGATTTGATAATTTCTTAAAAAATAAACAATATTTACCAATAAAGCCTTACAAATATGGTTGTCATGGGAACCTGCTCAATGACAGCCATATTTTATTGGCAAAGTGTCAGGATATTTCAGCTCATGATAGCCTTGTATTGATTAAACTGCTGCCACTATGTTAGGTAAAGGGTTAAAGTGACTCAATTCTTTTCACAAGAATCCTAGCAGAGGTGCAGCAAAAATCTACATGGATTCTCGGTGATTTTGTTGTGTGAATCTTTGCAGGAATCAATTCTCTTCGAAATATAAGCCATGTAAATTCACATTCTAAGATGAAAAGGGACATAACTCGGGTGAAAAAAGTTTGATCAAAACTATAATTGCAGATTCTAAGAAGAAAAGAGGCATAACTCTGAAATGAAATGTCTGATCGAACCTATAATCGCAGATGCACAGGTTCCAATGGTAGTGAACAACCTTACAAAGTTTCAACAAAATCGACCCATAATCATCAGAGAAAAAGCTCTGGACAAAAATTGTAGGCAATTAAGGCATTCTAAGTCGAAAAGGGGTATAACTATGGCAACAAGAGCACCGCTGGGCATTGCATCATACGCCCGTGAACTGTTCAAATTGTACCATTTTAACACATTTGCAATTTTTTTAGAGTGCGAGAAATTTATACTGGCATATATATATATGTTACGGTCAGACTTTGAAATCAGTGATTTTGTGAAATGACTAAATTTTTCAGTCATTTGAGAAAAAGACTAACAAGTTTGAAGCCAATCGAAAAACAAATACTAAAGTTATCATCCGGAAACCAAATATTTGACGAAGAATTCTAAGTCCAACAGGGGCCATAATTCAGGCAAAAATTGTTCAGACCGACCCCATATTCGAACTTGACCTGTATTTTGTTGTGATTAAACCACATACCAAGTTTGGAGCCGATCGGAAAACAAATACTAAAGTTATCATCCGGAAACCAAATATTTGACGAATTCTAAGTCCAACAGGGGCCATAATTCAGGCAAAAATTGTTCAGACCGACCCCATATTCGAACTTGACCTGTATTTTGTTGTGATTAAACCACATACCAAATTTGGAGCCGATCGGAAAACAAATGCTAAAGTTATCATCCGGAAACCAAATATTTGACAAATTCTAAGTCCAACTGGGGCCATAATTCAGGCGAAAAATGTTTGGACCGACCCCATATTCGAACTTGACCTGTATTTTGTTGTGATTAAACCACATACCACATTTGGAGCCGATCGGAAAACAAATACTAAAGTTATCATCCGGAAACCAAATATTTGACTAATTCTAAGTCCAACTGGAGCCATAATTCAGGCGAAAAATGTTTGGACCGACCCCATATTCGAACTTGTCCTGTATTTTGTTGTGATTAAACCACATACCACATTTGGAGCCGATCGGAAAACAAATACTAAAGTTATTGTTCGGAAACCAAACGGATGGATGGATGGACAGACGGACGGACAACGCCAGGACAACGGGCGTATAAAAATAAGCTATATTCCAAGTTTGATTGAAATTTGACACCTATAACTCAAGTTACCATCCGGAAACCAATATCAACATGTCTTCAAAAGGGCCATACCTCTGCCAAAAAATATCGAACCCAGTTCACTATCAATCTCAATCTGTATTATGTGGTACTAAACCTATGTATAAAACTTTGTTTCATTTTGTTCAGTCAAACTAAAGTTATCGTCCAGAAACCAATATCAATATGTTTTCTAAGTCGGAAAAGGGCAATAACTCTGCCAAAAAATATCCAACCAAGCCCATTATCAATTCCAACCTGTATTAAACCTGTGGTTATAAACTTATATATAAAATTTTGTTTCATTGTGTTCAGTCAAACTAAAGTTATCACCTGGAAACCAATATCAACATATTTTCTAAGTCGGAAAAGGGCCATAACACTGCCAAAAAATATCGCACCAAGTCCACTATCAATCCCAACCTGTATTATGTGCTTATATACCTATGTATAAACTTTTTCGTAAGACTCCAAATACACATTATGTACTATGATTACAAAAGAGAAGAGGATTTTGACCAGGTCATGACTGTCACAATCTTATTAAAATTCTCTGTATGCTTTTCTGCTTACAACACTATAGAATCTTGCCCATCAAAAAAGAAACATGAGAAGAATATTGCCTCTTGGAGTCTACTTCATTTGTTTTTTATCATTTAGTCTTGATTTGCAATATTTTGTTCGTGCAATCCCTGTGATTCTATTGTGATCACATTGAAAAAGAGAACACTTTTATGCTCACAGTACTGGGTCTGAATTTCCAAGTTTCTTTCTTATATTTTTCAGGATCAGAAGAATCAATGGGACCCAATAATATAAGTTAAGGGATGTTTAATTGGTGGATATGGTGTCAAATGTAGCAAGGTGAGAAGAATATTAGGCGAGGCTTTAGCCTAGCCTAATATTGTTCTCGCTGAGCCTCACATAACATATTGATTTTGTCAGCCATTTTGTTTTTCTGAAATTAATCATCAGTTGTGTAACAGTGATTGCAAACTGTTTCATGTTTTCGTTAAATTTCCTTAAAGGCATTCATTTGTTTACAAAAGTAGACTAGTAGTAATGCAATACAAGGGGAGTAATCCAACATCTCATTGAATGCCAAAAAAATTATATAAATTTATTACCTCCAACACTTTTGGGTGTATTTACAATTCTGTCTACTTAACGACACTTTGAACAGAAACAAACTTTCTAAAGTGCCAATTAGCCAAATGCAGACTGCGTTTTTTTTAATAAAAGCAAATTGGCAGGCAATACAGGGTCACTGTGGACCATTATTGTCAGTGTATTCCTCATAATCATGCCACCTGTTCAATTTGACCAATCAATGTGCAATAATAGCATTGGTGGACTATGTGATATTAGGTTATTCAATGGGGAATTGAGTCCATACACTGCCAGTAACTGTGTATGAGCCCATACACACCCTCTGCTGGGCACAATTTTGTTTCCGAATTAATTTTTCCACCTCCAATTTTCACCTATTTCCGTGCAAATAAAAGACAGTTTCCTGACAAATATTCAAAATGAAGCGATTCAGATCTTTAATTTATTATTTAATTCGTTTGGTGGCATGATAAAATACGTTACAGGACGTACTCACTTCAACTCACATGACACCATACCTGGCAAGTAAACGTCCTGTAACTTATAGTTCTTGGTCGCTATTCATTGGTTAATCTATTAGGACGATGTAACAAACTATCATATTGTCTAGAACCATTTCAGAGTTGTCAGCACAAGGCTAAATAATAAGAATTTTCTATGTAACAAAATAAAAGCTGTCTCTTTTCTCCTTGAGCACTTCTTAGTAGTGGATGATATGAAAGGCAATTAACTACAACAACAAAAAAATAGTCATACATCTCATTAATTCATAAACAGTTTCTCGGTAATTGTCTGCAAAGAGATGAATTGTCAGACCCGTTTAGAGGATTAGATGCAATTACAATAATTGTAGATTGGAAACTACAAAAAGTCTGGCAATCGTTACAGGGATCATAAAATAGCTTCTCGCAATTATGTGTTCTATATTTAAGAGCATGACTATTCTTTTAGCTTTCCGTTAGCTTAATTAAATAAGGCCTAAATCCATTATTAATTTACAAATTGGAAGCAATGTAGAAAAAATTAATATTTCAAGTCACTAAGGCAATTTGAGCATCTTGCAACCCTTTTTGTCATAATGTGTTAGTACATTCTTCTATTTGAAGAATACTCACTAGCTAATAATGGCTAAATGTCATTTGTTGCCAGTGTCGTTATACAGTGGAGCCTACTTAATTGGATATCTCTTAACTGAATAACCCTGTTCAATGAATATAATTTCCCAACACAAAACCATTTACCATACCTCCAGAACAAAGTTGACCTCTTAATTGAATATAGGTTATATAATAAACAATTAATTCAATAAAAAAAGCTTGTAACCTGTCGAGAAAGTATCCAGACTCTGCCCAGTTTTCCTTTGTTTATAGACTATTGGGCCTCAGTACATCCAATACAGGCATTTAATCTATTATATCTTGTTTGACAGACTCATGGAGCTCTGCCAAACAAGATATAATAGAATAAATGCCAAGTTTATCTCTAGAATACAGACAGTGACACAATCCCTGTTAATGGGCATACTCTTGTTAAATGAATAATTTTCATTGGTAAAATGGCTATTAAATTAACAAGGTTCCACTATATCAAGTTATCAAATTATTCCTTGAGACCCAAGCACTTTATAATGCATAATAGAAAATATTACCTTTCAATTTTACAGTTTATACAGTTCATCCATTTTTATCACATCTTTTATGTTAAAACCCAGTTTGGTTTTTGACAGTGCAAATTCTGTTCAGTGACTTTGGTTGTCAAGAAAATGTTTTCCAACCTTTTTCTTTTTTCCAAGATTTGCAGTTTCCATTCACTTTTTAACTGGAAGTCAAAACAAAAATGGTATCATTTTTTTTATATAAATTCAAGTTGTCAACATACAATCATTTAACCATTCCTCTAACATAACAGCCATATTCAACCTGCAGTTTTCCCAAAAATAGTCATTTAAACTTAATAATAATAACAAGACAGAATTGGTTAAACTCCTAGCTACATTATAGAAAAAAACTTGTTGCTTAAAATTTCAATATTTTGACATCAGTGTGTTGGGGTTAAACAGGATTCCCTTATCACCACTAGGTTGGAATTCCAGGTCAATCGATTGTATTTCAGGTTGGTCAGCAAACTGAAAATACACCTTATATTCTTCAGCCTAACCACTCATTATGGAATCTCATTAACTTTGTTCAAATGCCAGAAACTGAGCTATATTTTTTAATAAATATGAAAATTTGTTAAACACGAGATAGATTCAGATATATTCAAGTATGGATTTGACAGGTTAGTTAAGGCACACAAAAAACACTCTTAAACCACTCAGGCTGCAGACGATTGCATGTTAAAAAAGTCCTTATTCGAACTAAAAAAAATACTTGTCCAGAAAATACTGAAGTTACAACTTTCTGTTTCACCTTTAAAATGATAATAATACAAAGACATTTAAGAATTCTCCCTCTCATATGAAGCAAGGATATAACAACAGAAAATAAGCTCTGATTATGCAAGTCCAAACTTGGATGTTGAGGTTGGAAGTTCATTTTTAGTGAAGTACACCCTTAAGAATGTACCACACCAAAAAATAAACTTATACCAAATGAATAAAATTAATTCAGGAAAAAATTCATAACATAAAGGTAGACAAAACTGACATCAAGCAGAGACCATCAGAAAAAGAACTTTCAACTTTCGACCTTTAGAAATCCATGAGTAACCAAATTAATAAAAGAATCCTCAAATGCCTCACGTCAACTCAACCCAATGTCAACATCTATTATCAAACCATGTGTAGACTCTTTGGCTCCTGTAATCACAAAAATGATGAACATGTCTTTGCTAGAAGGATATGTTCCTGATGTGTGGAAAATTGCGATTGTGAACCCTCTTTTGAAGAAACAAGGTGCAGAACTTATGTTTAAAAACCTCTGGCCAGTGAGTAACTTACCATTCGTTTCTAAGCTATGTGAAAAAGCTGCCACTGACCAGCTAATGTTTCATAGTGAAGCTCCACTACTGGCCAACACATCTGGATTCAGAAAATTTCACTCAACTGAAACGGCATTACTCAAGCTTCAGAATGACATTCTGCATAATATGGAGTCTGGAAGAGTCACCTTGCTTGTACTTTTAGACCTCGGTGCTGCTTTTAACACTGTTTATCAAAAAACTCTACTAGAGACAACAAACTCCGATTTTGGACTCAGTGGTGTAGCCGCAAGCTGGCCCGAATGCTGGATTCCATGCATTGTGTATCTAGCACATTTATCAATATCTGTACTGTATTGGGTAACACTGAATACAAACAGCAATTGTAGTAAAAATATAACAAGTGCAATGCCAATGGGAAGGCTAATCCCCCAGTCACTAAATTCCACCAAAGCCAACAAGAACTATCACTGAAGGTGATTAATCCCCCCACTTCTGGTTTACTAGAATGCACCTCTGAATGTTGAGGTTGAAAAATCAAAATAAATCCAAAATCATGGGAGATAACTTGGTTAAAATGGTCACAGTTAAAAAAGTTTGGAATATTTGTATGCCCACTTGTTAGTCATAATGTTTGAGAAGTTTCAATGAAATCAGTTCAATAATATAGGAGGAGTTGTGCCCACAAGAATCTCATTTGAAAATCCATAATAAATCTTAGTTCAGAGGAGATAACCTGGATGTGGATGAAAAATTTTATAATATGCACATGTTCACTTGCTAGCTAAAATGTTTGAGAAGTTTCATCGAAATCGGTTCGATAATGTAAGAGGAGTTGCACACACAAGAATCTCATTTGAAAATCCATTATAAATCTAAGTTCAGGGAATATAACCTGGTTAAAAGTGGTGCAGATACAAAATTTGGAAATATGTGCATGTTCACTGGCCAGTAATAATATTTGAGGAGTTTCATCGAAATTGGTTAATTAATATAGGAGGAGTTTGACACACAAGAATCTCACTTGAAAATCCATAATAAATCTAAGTTCAGGGAAGATAACCTGGTTAAAATTGTCGCAGATGAAAAATTTTAGAATATGCGCATGCTCAGTTTCTCGTCATGATGTTTGAGAAGTTTCATCAAAATCAGTCCAAAAATGTAGGAGGAGTTGCACACACAAGTTGGGACGGATAAATGGACAGATGAATGGATGGATGGACAGATGGATGGATGGATGGATGGATGGATGGATGGACGTGCAGGCCATCGACATTATAGCCCCCACTTCTCTGAAGTGGGGGTATAATAAACCGCAAACAAATACTTGGACACAGCTGTTTCACAATCCCATTCATGATATTATCACAAAAGAGCAATAGATTAAATTTTGAAAAAAAATCAACATTTTTCTCTGAAATGAGATGAAAAGAAATGATATATGGTGACATGAAAGTCTAAGTCCAACAAGGGCAATAACTCTTGAAGAAAACTTGGACACAACTGGTTCACAATCCCCTTCATGATATTATGACCAAAAAGCTATATATTAAGTTTTCTCTGAAATTTGATGACAAGAAATGGAAATATGATGACACGACAGTCTAAGAAGTGCAATAACTCTTGAAGAAATACTTAACTGGTTCACAATCCTATCCATGATATTATCACCAAAAAGCTACGAAAAATGTTTTGTATAGTTTTCTAAGATGATAGCAAGAAATGGGAAAAGATGACGGACAAACATCCACACGGTTGGTCAGATGGATGGATGGATGTTAGGTTGAATGGAACTTGTTCCTATATCCTCCTCTTACTGTGGTGGGGAGAAAAAGCACGCCTGTTGTTTTGAGGCATGTGATCACCCTCCCTCTTGTCTCCATAGCTCACCAGATTTGAAAATAAGGAGAGTTCACATGCCCATTTGAAAAATTTTGATGAACTAAGGAGCCCAACAATCCATATTGGCACTAAATCTAATGGATACATACCAAGTCTCTGTTAACCCAAAATGGTATAGGTAAAATTCCCGACTTTTTACTACACACCTTGAGAGTCAAGTGGCTTAGCGGTGATTTCTCGCCAAACCTTCACTAGGAACCACAGCCAAGGTGATCTCATTCCTATCCGAAGGACCTTTTCTTGATTACATGTCAAAATCTCCTTCTCAGACTGGACAGTTTGTCAAAGTCAGATAAAGAACTTTGATGGTTAACCCAGAAGTACTTGGATAATTTTATGTCAATAGCTACTGTATATACATATGCACAGTTGCAGATGACTTACCAGTGTTTCTGCATAATTGTTGGCTGCCTGTGCAGGCAGCCAACAAGGATGTAAAAACACTGTCAAGATAAATGCATCCTACCAGTAGAGTTATCAAGGAAGAATACATTTGGGACAATATTTTCAGAGCAATATAAAAAGGGTGGATGGTTTGTGGTAATATGGGACCTAAGGGTTAATAGCTCCCAAGGGATGGTACAAAAGAAAAAAACTGTGAAATGCCTGTTATTCTATGAGGGAAGTCTCCCTTTTGAACCTTTTCTCAGGAGGGCATTAGTACCTTTCCTCTGATTTTCATAACGATGGGTCTGAATGTCTGAGCATGTTGAGTAAAGGTTTTATTGGCAACTTTTAGCTGGTGTTGAACTGGAGTTGAACAAAACTTTAAAAAAAAAAAAAATTATTTATTCTTTGTGGAATAGACAAAATTAAAGATAAGATTTTATCATTTACTGTTCCATAAATCTACCCTTCCTCTGGATGACAAATGATGTGAAGCTATACACTAAATCTAATTTTCACTCATCATGGAATTCTGGTCACCCTTTGTTATCAGGGTGCTAGGAATCAGTTTGCACTCTCAGACAGTGATGCTTTTTCCACACAAACTACTGGGCATGCTTTTCTGATAGGAAGTGCCATTCCCCTCAGTTTTAAGATCTGAGATTGCTTGATCTTGACGAATATCCAACATACTGTGTAGCTAGCAAGACAAAGGAGTGCTTGCTGTATTCAACAGTGAGCACTCCTTTCCCGACCGAAAAGATTCTGCACTTGGGGATGCGACGTGCATCCCTTAAGTGGATGAGTGTTGGTATTCTTCTGTTGCACGAACGCGTACTGCCCGTAGTGGACTGGTGGTTACTCGGCTGGTCTTGATTTTATTACTTCTTTTGTTTCTTCCGTTTCTTCTTTGGCGGTGGAGGTGGGGATTCCTTAGCTTTTTGAGGTGAGGACCGTGGAGTCATGTTTTGATTTTGATTGCGTTCGAGTTTGGAGAGCAGCTCGTCAGTTCATTTTACTAGGTCTGCCATTCTTTGTCAAGGTAATCTTTGGTTACTTGGAACAGTCTTTCTAGTCTAAGCATATTTTCTTCCTGGAGTGTGATAAGCTCGGCGGCCGTGGCAGAACCGTCTGATGACTCTTCTGAGCCCACGATCTGTTGTTCCAGTTTGTGGGCGAGCTTACTTAGTTCTTTGTCATGTTCCACCTCAGTGTGGGGGTCCAAGCTTGAGATGGAACTGGAGTTGGAGGCATTTGATGACTTGGTGGTGTCTGGTGATGTTTTTTTCCGTCTGGGAGGGGGATTGGACTTTCATTTCCTCTTCCTTCTCTTTGTGGCTTTCTTCAGATTTTCTTCTCCAGGCCTCTAGGCGCTTGGCATCCCGGCACTTAGTGGATGGGCTTTTCTTCTTCTTTCTCTTGCATATGGCCTCTTCAGGGTCCTCTGGGTGTGGACCAGAGCCCGATTGGGCTAAGGTACTACCACTCCCCAGAAGGGCCGATGTACTGGCTGCTGGCTTCTTTGGTTTCTGACGGGAGTTCTTTCCTGGTGCCGTTCCAGGTGGTATCTGAAAGTTCAGTATCACCTGGAAGGTATTACCAAAGACGTGGATGGACTAGTCTCTGGTGTTGGTTGTATTCAGGCAGTTTAGCATGCCCAGTAGTTTGTGTGGAAGAATCATTCTGGCTGTAGTCAGTGGTGCTAATGGAGAGTCCCGTAAGCGTCCGAGCTGATCGACAGTCAATGTCTGGAGCACTCCATTGTTTTGCTAGCTTCATTAAACCCATTTTTGTTTGCTTTCGGAATTATAAATGATATATATACAGTTGGATATAAATACACAGAAAGGCATCACGAGAGTGACATCCTTCGTAAATCGCAGGTGCATTTTGTTTTGGTTTGCAACTCAATCATTTCTCACCAGAGCTTTTCTATAATTTTCTAAATAAAAACAGAGATAGGGTGAAGAATCCTAATTATCAGGCAATCTGACTAATGAAATTCAACAGACACAGCTATTATCCCTCAATTTCCACTCATTTGGGGGATTTGTACATATCAAAACAAACAATGACCAAAACTGAAAAAAAAACTCTGTCCCACGAACAAAACCCTAAAGTATTATAAAAATATATCAACATTAAGAAACTAACATTTCTGACAACAAAGAGATTTGGTTTCTCCCCAGACAAGACTATCAATGACAATGTATACTCTAAAAATAATCTATTGCTTTAATGCTAGATCGAGTTTCCCATAAAACCTTCTTTCTTGGAACTAATTAAAAAAAAGGTCTGATCATCTCAAAGATCAATAATATAAATTTTCCCAATAAACATTTTCCCAATAAACATTTTCACAAGTAAACCTCCAAAAGAAATTGACATATTTTTTAGTCATTTCAAAATTTCAGATGTTTTTTCCAGAATAAGCAATAAAGGCAGTAAGTTAACCCCTTTCTGGAGTGATAGAATTCTATTTTCTTTTTTTTGCGGAGTTCCAGTATGTGAGGAGTGGATTACCACCAAAACACCAGTGGCAGACAAGACTTTTTGGAGGGTGCCCATCATGGTGACAGGTACCAACAGTTCTGTGACTGCCATCATGTACTCGGTAGCTGACACAAGGATTACAATCCAATAGAGATGGGTAGTATTGGAATTTTTGAGTTCGGTATTTTTAAGAAGTATATCTGGGCATCGGGTCGGTATTCGACTTGACTTGAGATTTTCTGATACAGTGGAGCCCATTTAATTTGATATCTCTTAACTGAATAACCCTGTTAATTGAATATAATTTCCCAACACAAAACCATTTGCCATACCTCCAGTACAAATTTGACCTGTTAACTGAAAATAGGTTATGGAGTAAACTCCTGTTAATTGAATAAAAAATCTTGTAACCGGTTATGAAATTACCCTGACTGTCCCCAGTTTTCCTTTGTTTATAGACCTATTTGACCTCAGTACATCCAATACAGGTATTTAATCTATTATATCTCTTGTTTGAGAGCTTATGGAGCTCTGTCAAACAAGATATAATAGAATAAATGCTAAGTTTATCTCTAGAATACAGAAAAGTGACACAATCCCTGTTAATTGAATACTCATGTTAATTGAATAATTTCCATTGGCAAAGTGGCTATTCAATTAACAGTGTTCCACTGTAGCACCAAAGAGGAATTCACATCAGGAAAAACAGAATAAGTTGTTGTAGTATCATTCTACCACAATGCTATTGCACTGCCAATGAGCTCAACAGTGGCATTCTTTTACGACCACAAATCATATCTACAGTAATTTTGTGACTTGTTCTAAATGCACATCAATGTTTAAAGACCTATCTCAGGCTTTTGCAATCACAGAGTAAGCAAAATCAGTCACTTCTTTCATGAAAATGAACCTTTCAACTGTTATCAAGCTGCAAATGGGACTTATAAATAGTGAATGCAGAAAAATTTGAAAATTCAGGCAGTTTCAGTATTCAACGATTGGCTCGGTTCTGTTTATAATTATTGGTATCCCCATGATGTCGGTATTAGTTCGTTTTTTTGGTATATTGCCCATCTCTACAATCCAATAGTATGGTGTACTACACAAAGAAACCCTGTAGATTTTTTATATCAAGAGCAGTCAATGATCAATACAACAGGTGCACGTTAGTTGTACATAATCCACACACTAATTGCATATGTTGATCTTATCAAAATCTTGTCCTGTTATCATTTATTGGAAAGCTCTTTATATTAGAGCTTTCCAATAAATGATAACAAGTCAGTAATTTGGTGAATGCTGCTGGTCCTAAAATAATATAAACTGCAAGTTTTAAGAAATTGTACTGGTCATCATGTTACGTACAAGTGAACTGGTGACTATGCATGTCAGTGACAACTGTTTGGTGAAGGGGAGATTCTATTCAGGAGAAAACCCATATTCTGTGAGAAAGCAAAATAAGAACCAGCAAAGAAGGGGTTGCACACTCCCCAGAAAACAAATCCTGACCCTTCCTAGGCCTTTCAATTGGTTGGGTGCCAAATTATTTTTCCAAAGAAATTCGAAACATGGGTATTTTTTCAAAGATACCATGCTACCAGCAAGAGAAGCCTTAGTTTTGAAAGATTTTGTATATAATTGTTAGTTACAAATTATTGGAAAGTGTCAACATGCACTCTTCAATAAATTGTAACCAAACAATTTTATATATAAAAATGTTCTGCTACGGATGAGCAAACTAGCTATTACCTTCTGTGTAAAGCCATTAAAGCAGCTTCAGGCACTTTTCAATAGAGCCATGATAGTGGCTTCTAGCACTCAACCAGTTAAAGGGGAGTTCAAGCACTTCAAGGAACTTCATTTCATCTAAGATTATTTTGATCATCTTTGAGCATTTGCAGGTATGTATAAATTGGGCAAATGATCATTTTATTCATCCGCCATTCCCCTAAAAATACATAGAGCAACTGACGTTTTCTTTTGACTACATCAATCAATTTTAGACAAAAATATCTTTAAGTTACTTAAATTGCTATTGTAAGAAAGAAACTGACCCAAAAAACAGCAGCATTCTAGAGTTCAAATCAGTCTCAACACTAAGACTGGTTTACATATCAGTATCACTATGCCTTTCTCTTGTTTACAAAATCTGAAAAAGGATTCCTTGAAAGAAAATGAGTTGCCTGAATATAGTTAACCCTTTACCCAATGTAACAGCCAAAACTGGCCAGCGCCATTCACAAAAATCGTCAATTAATTTTCATTATATTTTCATTTTTTGTCTCAAAAACATAGGTTATGACCCCTCTTTGGAATGAGCTCATCGAGCTCATTCCAATGAGGGGTCATAACCTATGTTTTTGAGACAAGCTCATTCCAAAGAAGGGTCATAACCTATGTTTTTGAGACACCAAATAAATAAATAAATGTCACTCTATTTTCCAGGGTTGTGTCCAGAAATTTCTGAGTGAGCAGGTCAAAGTTCTCCTCTATGATGTAAATGTGGGCGAAATGTGGCAACTGGAAGATTTAGAGGTAGTTGAATGGGCATGTTCTCCAAAGTGGAGGTCGGAAATAAAAAAAAAAACAGCCGGACCCTCCCAATCACTAATCATTACTAAATACAGAGACCTGATTCTCTTATATGTACAACAAATCCTTAATTCTTTACCCAATGCACAGGATAATTTTTTTTTAATATTTTAAATATTATTTATGTGACTAGTGTTCAACCGATTACCAATAATTGCTGCTGATTACTAGTTATTTGAGCTCACAATCGACAGAATCCGATTGTAATACCTTGCATTGCTAGACAAGTCTAGGCTCACAAAAAACTACATTAAACTGAACATATTTTACAGTGTATACAGTCCATTCACTACTAGATAAGTCGAGACTTGACAGATCTATATTAAATCGAACATACTTAACAGTGTTAAACTCTCTTTTCAGAGCCACATTTACCACCCAAGTGCACGCAACTGGAAATTTTTACTGCGACCTGAGTCAATGGAGCGCAACTTTCAGTTTTCCAGTATGAACGGGCGATTGCTGCAAGCACGCTCAGTTGTAAGCTTTACATGTCGTTTAAGTTGAAAATCTCGTAAAGGGATATCTAGAGAGATTAAGAATACACATTGTGGTGGTTTTTCAACTTTATAGAATGGTATCATTGACATCATTTTACATTAACAATTGAACAATTGCAGAAGATAATAAAATGTGGTTTATGAATCATCACAAAATGCTGAACCGAAGTTCCAGGAGCCATAACTGTTGTCGACCAATTGCCCACAATCATCTGATTGTGGTGGCCGGTTCCGATCATCGGTTGAACACTATATGTGACCCCCTCAATGGAATTAGCTCAACAAGATCGTTCCAATGAGGGGTTCACTTGATATAGCTTTGTTGAAAAATTTTGAAAATAATCTTTTGTCAACAGCTCAATTTGTAAAATATGCAGGTGGATGTGGCCGATTCGTAAGGTCACGGGTTAACCCCTTACGGAGCACATGATATCAAAGTTTGTTATTTTAAAACTAAATCATGTGACCCCCCCCCCCCCCCCCCCCCCCCTCAATGGAACGAGTTCAATGATCTTGTTCCAATCAGGGGTCTCCTGATATGGTCTTGTGTCTTGTTGAAATTTTTTTTTTATTAAAATGCTGAGTTTGTAAATTAACCAGGAGGTAAAGCACTAGCTCAAGGCAATGATCCTTGTGAAGCTCTGTTGGAGAGGTTTCCAAGAATCAAAGTCTGGTGCATGTACAACATTTTTAAAATTTCAACAAAACCATACCAGCTCATTTCAACAAGGGTTCACATGATATGGTTTTGTTGAAATGTTTTGAAAAATATATTTCTTAAACTGCTTAGTTTGAAATGTACGGGCAGATGCAGCCAATTCATTAGGTAAGGGGTTAAGCACGTTCAAGGGCTTGGAATTTCAGTTTCAAATTCAACAACTTTGAACAACCCATACAAAAAATGCAGGGTTTCAGTCCATGAACACCCAGATTCCACCTGGAGATACATTGGCTGATACCTTGCACATGCCTTTTAAGCTTTTCCACAGAATTTGATACTTTTTGTCTGAGAAAAGGTGCACACGGAGCATTTTTGGGAATTTATTCATAAAATCAAGTCATGATAGCAGTGAAGCATCCATGACTTGATTTGATGAAAAGTCCAATCTAATCTGGCATCAACTAGTCCTGTTTGTAAGAATATATTTTGTTAAGAAGACCCAAATTTATACTTCTACGAGGCAACAGAGTATATCTGTACTTGGCAGGAAAATTCAACTGCAGCTGTCAAAGAGTTAATGGAAATCCTCTATATTCATACTGTAGACGTTCTAAAGAGTACTTTACTCAGAGGTTGAAAAGACATGAAATGTAATAATATGACTTCACTGAAAACTACTTTGCGTTACAAAAAACTGAAGACTATTACACACCAGCACCAGGCCTGGAAATAAAGAGTTTATAGCATAACCAGTTAGCAGGTTACATAATATAACATGGTGATAAGGCCTGAAAAAGTAAAAAATCTCTTTCTCAGGCCCTCCTACATGGAGTCAACCTAACAAGTTACAATGAAATCCTTCCGTAAATACAACCTATAGACTATGCTAATGGTTTTTGGGCCTGGGTAGTCATCAAGGCTGAACGACCATAACCAAAAGGGGACGTACCCATCTAGACATTATTTGGAGTTATCTTCCTAAGTTACAATGAAATCCCTTCATAAATATGACCTGTAGTCTGTGCTAAAGGTTTTCGGGCCCCTGAAGCCGTCACAGTTGCCCAATCGTGTCCAAAAAGGGACGTTCTCATCTAGACATTATGTGAAGTCAACCTACCAAGTTACAATGAAATCTCTTCATAAATATGACCTGTTGACTGTGCTAAAGGTTTTCGGGCTTCGGGCTCGGGCAGCCATCATGGCTGAATGATCGCAACCAAAAGGGGACATTGTCATCTAGGCATCATCTGGAGTGATCCTACGAAGTTACAATGAAATCCCTTCATAAATATGACCTGCAGACTGTGCTCAAGGTTTTTGGGCTTCGGGCACCTGTAGCCGTCACAGTTGACCAATCACGACCAAAAGGGGATGTCACCATCTAGGCATTATATGGAGTCAACCTACCAAGTTACAATGAAATCCCTCCTCAAATATGATCTGTAGACTGTGCTAAAGGTTTTCAGGTTTTGGGCTCGGGCAGTCGTCACGGTTGACAGATCGCGATCAAATGAGGAAGTTCTTATCTAGACATCATACGGAGTCATCCTACCAAGTTACAATGAAATCCCTCCATATTAAATATGACCTGAAGACTGTGCTAAAAGTTTTGGGGTTTCGAGCTTCCGCAGCCATCACGGTTGACAGATCATGACCAAAAGGAGACATTCTCATGTAGGCATTATACAGAGGCATCCTACCAAGTTACAATGAAATCCCTTCATAAATACGACCTGTAGACTGTGCTAATGGTTTTCGGGTTTTGGGCTCGAGCAGCCATACCAGTTGACCGATCGCGACCAAAAAAGAACGTTCTCATCTAGACATGACCCCAAACCTGCATATGAAATTTTGTGATGATCAGACAAGAACTACGGGGTGTAGCCTGTGGTAAAGGAAAATGTGAACAGACTCACAGATTCACAGACTAACAGACTAACAGACTCACAGACTTCCGCACACGTGATGGCAATAGCTTATCTTGACTTTGTCAAGTTAAGCTAAAAATTCATGAGTCAAAAATCATAATTGAAGACTAAGAGTCATGGGAAAATAAGTGTTAGTCGATGAAAACTCAATAGTTACATGATTTATTCTTCTTACATACTCATACATACAGATATGTGTTCAACCAAATCCTACTGGGTGCACAAAAATATTCTGTGCCAGGATTCGAAACCAGGCACATATTTTATTGTACATCTGTGACCCCTGCAATAGTATCAGAAACCAGAAACATTTTTTCAAGCACTTTTAAGAACAGGGGTTGATGAGCCATTTTACCATGTATTTACAATGCCTTGAAAATTTACTTTTGAATTTAGATTTTAAAGGACATTAAGCTCTCACATCTTCCTTGTTTTTGGGAGTAGGTAATGGGACCGAGTTCTTCCAACTTTGCTGTGTGTTTGGCATTTCCTAAAAAAACAGAAGTCAATACCACTCATTAAAACATTCCTTGAAAAACATTTTCTGGCTCAAAATTATAGCTTATGACCCCTTGTTGGAACAAGCACAGAAAACTCTTTCCAAAAAGGAGTTATAAGTATTCATATAAAATATTCCAATAAATTCAAATGGAGATTTTTGTGAATAGTGCTTACCAGTTAAAACTGTTACATTAGGTAAAGGGTTAACTGCAAGTAGACTAAGAGAATTATGTTCCACGTATATTGAACAAAGCTAGAACTAATACTGAAGGTGATTAATACCCCGCAATTTTGATCAAGTCCAAGGGCCATAACTCTAGGAAGTATGAACCTAACCACAGCAAAACTGTGTCACACACATCTGCTCTTGATGATGATCATGTATTTCCATCACGTTTCAAACCAATATCTAAAGAAATATAAAATACCTTGCTTCATGCAGGCCTGAAAATCTAAATTTTATAGTAAATTTCCTTTCTTATTATACCTACCACAATTGTTTACTACAGGCTTGCACTACAGTGGAAGTCCCTAACTCGGATAAAATACTCTCTATTTTTGTCTTTCCCAAGCAAGTTGGGAAAGAAAAGTGGTGCAAAAGCACCAATAAAAATAAGCCAAAACTGGGTCGAGTGCAACCGGCGCAGACCCAGTACGGGACGCTCTCTCCCAAGTACAACTCCACGACTTCCGTTGCCAGTGCGCATATACCGTCTCTAAAGACTCATTCTTTTTGAATCCGTAAACGTTAGAGTTATGTGATCAGCGGGGAGGAAAGATTCTTTACCCGTAAAGAAGACGGGAGGGCCTCCATGTAAACAATTGTGGTAGGTATAATAAGAAAGGAAATTTACTATAAAATTTAGATTTCTTATCAACCTACTCACAATTGTTTACTACAGGCTGAATAGACAAAAGGCTGGAGAGAATCGCATAACCAACCCCCACATAACCCTAATGCACTGGAACTGTGAAGTAGATGGAAGAGGTCCCGAGGCTTATCAACCATAATGTCGCAATCATTGGTAAAGGACAATGAAAAGAGACATATGAGCCAATGTGACACACAGACAGAAAAAGGGCAGTAACAGCACAAGGCTGAAACTGACCTTCAAGAAGCCTAATGGCTATGGCAGACAACAGCCTGAGCAGAAGAAAGAGGACCCAGGGCAAAAAGGTCCTCCGACTGCTCCTGCAACTGGCGTAAATAAAAGGTGGAGAAAGTAGAAGCATTTCTCCAGTAGGCTGCCTGCATAACATCCGACAACTAGACAGAGTTAGAATAAGCCCAAGAGGTAGACAGTGCCCGCACCTCGTGGGCAGAAATACGATTGGTAATACAATCGCCAGCTGCTAAACGACTATAAGCCGTACGAATAGCAAAACAAATCCATCGAGAAATGGATTGAGGAGAGATCTTCTGTCGACCCGGAATGAGAGACAGAAAAAAACGTTTTCTGCCTTTCCGTATGAAGCGTGTCCGATCAAGATAAATGCGAATAGCACGGACCGGACAGAGCAAAGGGCGAGTACCCTCAACAGAAGGAAGAGCCCTGATACAGATAGGAGGATTATGTTCCACGTATATTGAATAAGCTAAACCAGTGGAGTGCCTCCTTGAAGAAGAAATGCACTCCACTGCTCGTCTCGAAAAACCTCTACGGAGGAGACAGGACCTGACAAAAGATATGCGTGAAGGCACAATGAAGTCGGGTCGACGTGAAACCTCCTCGGGCGACCTTGACAAAGAAGGTCGTGACATAGCGGGAGACGTGCCAGAACCGCCGCCATCAGCGAGCGGAGCTGATTGATCCACACCCGCTGAGTCGACAGGGGAGCGATCAGAATGATTCGACAACTGCAGGTTCGAATTTTGGCGAGAACCTGAGGAAGAATCGGAACCGGCGGGAAGGCATAGCCGACTAGACCGTTCCAATCAAGTGACAGAGCGTCCACGGCAAAAGCCAGAGGATCTGGACACGGGGACACGAAAGTGTCCACCTGATGGTTCCAACGAGTCACAAAGAGGTCGATGTGGGGACGTCCCCAGAGATCGCAAAGCGACTGGAACACTGCCCTGTGAAGCATCCACTCGGTGGAAATAACCCTGCCCTGTCGGGACAGGGAGTCGGCTAGGACGTTCAGACGACCGGGAATGTGACGAACAACCACTCCGGCGTGAACATCCTGAGCGAGCAGTAAAAGATCCCGAGCTAACTCGTACATCGGAAGCGAGTGCGTGCCGCCCTGGTTCCGAATGTAAGCAACCACTGTCAAATTGTCGGATAGTAGAAGGACCTGGCGATTCGACAGGTGAGGGATCCACTGCCTGAAACTCAGAAGAAGAGCAAGAAGCTCCTTCTGGTTGATGTGTAGAGCTGCTTGATCCTGGTCCCACATCCCGTGTAGGGAAAGACCGAGAGGATCCAACGTCGCACCCCATCCGAGATCGCTGGCATCTGCCGTCAGAACGCGATCGGACGTGGGTAAGTCCAGCGGAACACCCTGCGTAATCCACTGAACATCTGTCCAGGGAAGAAGGTGAGGATACAGAGAGTCTGGAAACGGAAGCACCTGATCCAGAGAATCTACATTCGGTCTCCAACGACTGAGCAGAAAGTGTTGGAGAGGTCTGACACGCAGGTGACCTAAAGGAATGAGATCCGTCACCGAACCGCAGAGACCGATCAGCCGGAGAAAACTCCGAGCGGTCGCGGACCTGGACTGGGACAGAGTCAGAGCAAAAGCTGAGAGAATCACAGCCTTGGCCTGGGGAACAGCCACCAAATTGAATTTGGTTTGGAAAGACATCCCCAGATGACAAAACGACTGAGAAGGGACCAGGTCCGACTTCTCCTCGTTGACTCTGAATCCTAGCGACGTGAGCAAGCTCAACAGAGTGGCGACATCCGATTCCAGTAAGGCAGCATTGGAATGCCTCTGGAGGATATCGTCCAGATATGCCGAAGTAGTCACCCTGGACTGTGTGCGATGGAACGCTATCACATGCGACATCAGTCTGGTGAACGCCCAAGGAGCCAGGTTGAGGCCGAAAGGCATGGCCTTGAACTGGTAAACTCGCCCCAGAAAAGCGAACCTGAGATACTTCCGTGACGCCCGATGCATCGGAACGTGGAAGTAAGCGTCTCGCAGGTCGATGCTGGCTGCGAAATCTCCATGGTGAATGGATTGGCGGACCGACCTGAAAGTCTCCATGCTGAACTTGGGAGCAATGATAGACTGGTTCAGGATACTCAGATCGATAACCGGTCGGAGTCGGCCGTCCTTCTTCGGCACCAAGAACAGGCGGGAATAGAAACCCACTGACTGAACGTTCTTGACGACCTCGATCGCCCCCTTTGCCAGGAGATTGGCAATCTCCGTGGACAAAAGTTCCCGACGTAAAACGTCTGAAGGAACTGTGGTTGGAAGAGGCACCCTTGACAGAGTGGGGTGCCGTCGGAAGGATATGCGCAGCCCGGATCGAACAACATCTAACACCCATGGATCGGATGTGATGATGGTCCAATGGTCTGCGAACTCTGCTATCCTTCCTCCAACCTGGGACGAGTCGAGGTGAGGACCTTCATTTCGAGCCCCGACGAGGCCCGCGAGAGGAGAAACCACCTCCTCTGCTAAATGAAGAATCCTGAGACTTCCCTCGATTCTGCCGACCCCTACCTTTACCCCGTGAGTAAGAAGTAGAGGTGGCGGCAGAAGGACCAGCCTTTTGCTTCACAGAGGAAGCAGAAGGGTACTTGTTAGGCTTGGAACGGCCCTTGCCTCCCCAAGAAGGCTGATCAAGCTGACGAAACAGCAGCTGATCTTTGGAATGACGTAGGATGTCATCCCGGACCGTCGACACGGAACCATGGAAAAGTTGCGGACCTGCCAAAGAAGCAGATCGAAGAGTAGCACGCTGCTCCTCGGGAAGGGATCGTCCTGTGTCCAGCACAGCGTCCCTTCGAACTAATTCCAAATTGGCCGTGTTACAGGCATGCGTGTGAGTAAGGTGCATAAGCGCCTTGGACAGCACACGCAAAGGAGCCTGTACCTCGTCAAACTTATCTGGAGGCAGATAAGCAGCCAAAGCTGAGACGACGTGATCTGAGAGAGAAAGCATGCCAAGCATCTCTCTAGATAAGCCCAACGTGGACTCCAGAGTCGTCATTGGAATGACGGCAGACTTGGGCTTGGAAAGCCCGAGGGAAGTGGAGTCCTGATCCAGAACCGTCAAAGCCTGGCAGACTGACGGATTGGCGGAATCGTAGGAACGATAACGCACAGGAGGCAAAAAGGTGTCAACCCTGGTGAAGAACGAAGTCTTCAAAGCCTTGGAATTCAGCTTGGCATCCAATGCTGAAAAAGCCTCAACCACCTGTACCGACTGGCACGGTCGAAGGCGCCCAGAAGCAGGTTGCTCCATAGGCTGTTGGCGCGCGACCGATGATCGCGGCCAGGCTGACACTGTCGGCTGGTTAGCAGGTTTGAGCTCAGGCAGAAACCCAAACACAAAGTCAAGAGCCGCCCCCAAGTCCGAAGACTGCTGGCCCTCGACCTCAAGCATGTCGGACTCCTCCCCAGAGTCGGAAGACACATAGCCCATCGTGGGCAAACCAGCCGACGCCTCCCATGGTGTCGGGACACCAGAGGAATCGGAAACCGGCCTGTTTCCAATCCCGGGAGGCGGCGCCAAAGGAGGTGCCTGGAAACCACCCATAGCCTTGCTGGAAGCAACAGGAAGGCTCTTAGAAAGAACCTGAGTGAGTAAGGAGAGGGCCTCCCTAAGCTCACTGCCTGTACCGACCGGTTCGACAGGGGAGCGAACCGGCAAAGTGGCTTCACCTCTGACCCTCTTAACCAGCGAAGGGTCACGATCCTCCAAAACACCCGACGCGGGACGACGGGCGGCAGCCGAAACATCTGAAGGCAGACGTGTATAGGGGTACGATGCACCCCAAGGATCAATATTGCGAGAACTCATGAGAGTCACCGCGGACCTCTGCGGGGCAGAAGGTCCAGGCTGCACAAAAGGCGTTGGTCCCCCAAAACTGGTCGTGTGACCAGAGTGAGTAGACGGAAACGCCACGGAGTTCATAGTGTTTCCACTACGAACATCCGAATCCAAAGACACAACTGTGGTGCTCGACGGCGAAGAGACCACAGCGATGGGCTCGGCCGGCAGCCCCTTCCGACTTCGCCGAGTTGAAGTCAGGGAAGGCTGAGGCCGATATCCCACGTCTACAGTATCGGACAGGCCTGCAGTCCCCTGCAGCGAAAAGCCGAGGCCGGCTGAAACAGATAACGAAGCAGACGGGCCAGCAGCAGTAGCAGATACGTCGAGAGTCGTTGAGGCTGGTGAAATAGTGGAGAGAGCACACCGGCTCGGCTCCGAAGGAGGAGTCACAACCCTAGTGACAGCCTCAGATGTCGACTGGAGGGGGACCGTAGTCCCGGAACCAGGCATCTCTACACCAGAACACTCAACGGCTCCCGCAGTATCCACCACAGGAAAAGACTGCACATCCCCCACGGAGGAGGAATAACTCTCACCAGACAAAGTCGACTCGGGAGGCCCCGAACGACCACGTTCTCCTTTCCCGCGGGAGCGGGAGGCACGGCCACGAGAACGAACGACACGGTTTACTGACGCCCAGAAGGTGGAAGACCATGTTCCACAGACACCACACGGCCGCTCGGCCGAACACCCATTACAGGAGGAACAAGACAAATGTACATCGTCCACATGCTTTGGCAGCAGACATTGCCCACAAGGAATTGTCCTGGGCATGATAGAGGTGAGAGGAGCAGAGAAGTGGAGATGAGAAAACAGAACACCCCCAAAGAAGAGAGAAAGGTGACAGAAACAAAGACCCCAGAAGGTCCACCGGGAACCACCCAACAGGAAGACTACTCTCAAAAGAAAGAAGAAACACTGCAGGAGTGGTACCCCGCTGACACCTAACTCTAACACAATTAGAAAATTTTGCAAAAAAAGCATTAACAATAATTGTGAAAAAATCTAAGTCCGAACCGCGTGGCACACGAAATTCGCGAGCGACTCGAGAGAGAGCAAATAAAAATACATTATGGACATATAATAGAAAAGAGAATATATAAAACACTGTTCCTGAGAATACAAAGGATACACTGTGGTATAATGAATCAGGAATTATCAAACATCGAGCTGGTGGAACACTGATAAGCGTGCAAAAACATCTCGACATGAAGCAGATTTTAAAAAGAATGAGTCTTTAGAGACGGTATATGCGCACTGGCAACGGAAGTCGTGGAGTTGTACTTGGGAGAGAGCGTCCCGTACTGGGTCTGCGCCGGTTGCACTCGACCCAGTTTTGGCTTATTTTTATTGGTGCTTTTGCACCACTTTTCTTTCCCAACTTGCTTGGGAAAGACAAAAATAGAGAGTATTTTATCCGAGTTAGGGACTTCCACTGTAGTGCAAGCCTGTAGTAAACAATTGTGAGTAGGTTGATAAGAAATAAGCTGACTGACATTTGCAGAATGAGGTCCCCAGAGGGTGAATTTAATGATGCTATCCCATACAGTGGGCCAATTTATCCTCTGGGTACCTCTTTCTGTTTAGTTTTGAGCCCCTGATCCAGATTGAGATTCACAGAGGGTAAATTTAGTGATGCTACCCTGCTGTGGAGGGTAGCATCACTAAATTCACCCTCTGGGGACCTCATTTTGCAGATGACAGTCTGCTTATTTTCTGGCTTGGCTTCATAAGATTTTCCACTAATATTACAAGAGCAGGATTCAAGGGCAATAACTCTAAAACACTTAGTTGGACAAGCCAGAAAATAAGCAGACTGTCATCTGCAAAATGAGGTCCCCAGATGGTGAATTTAGTGATGCTACCCTGCACAGCAAGGTAGCATCACTAAATTTACCCTTTCTGAACCTCAATCTGAATCAGGGTTTCAAAACTAAACAAAAAGAGGTACCAAGAGGAAAATCTGGCCCACTATATGGGATAGCATCATCAAATTCACCCTCTGGGGACCTCATTCTGCAAATGTCAGACTGCTTATTTTCAGACCTGTAGTTGGAGCTGCAGCAAATTTATGTCATGCACATCCAAACTACAATGTAGCTCTTAATCCTTTACCTAATGAATTGGCCATATTCGCCCGCATAATTATTATTCAAATAACATAAAAAGAAACATATTCTGTGACCCCTCACTGGAACGAGCTTGTTTCGATGAAGGGACACATCATATGGTTTTGTTATAATTTGGGGTAAAATTTGGAGAAAATTAATTACAGGTAAAATAACAACTTTTGATACTGTGTGCATTGGGTAAAGGGTTAATAATATGAAGTTTCAAACCAATATCTCAAGAAATGTCAATGCAGTTCATGCCAGATGATTTACTATATTATTTCTTTACAATTGTAATTTTAAATTTCAAGGCAAAAACTTTGAAATCTCGAATTGGGTCACAAAACTTATGTCACGTTTATCTATACTTGATATTAATCCTGTATTCCAGATTTGGAAGCAATATCCTCAGAAACATCCAAGTAGTTTGCCTCACAAGATTGCCCCATGCTATAACAATAGTAGAATTCAAGAACAACTAGAGGTGTGACTGTCCCACACGGGCTTTCGATACCCCTGCTGCCATATTCTAAGACAAAAAGGGGCATAACTCTGGCAAAAAAAGTCTGATCAAAACTATATATAATTGCAGGTGCCCAGGTTCCCATGGTATTGAACACCCATACCAACTTTCAAAGAAATTGTTTCATAAACAAGCAAGAAAACCTTCAGACAAAGAATTTTTATCCACAATATTCGAAGTCAAGAAGGGGCATAACTGGGCCAAAAAAAATCTGATCGAAACTATAATCGCAGGTGCACAGGTTCCCGTGGTAGTGAACATCCATAGCCACTTTCGAAGAAATTGGTTCATAAACAACCGAGAAAAGCTCTGGACAAAATTATGTTCACAGACAGAAGGATGGATAAAGGGGCATAACTCTGGCAAAAAAAAAAGTCTGATTGAAACTAAAATCGTGAGTGCACAGGTTACCAACTTTCAAAGAAATTGGTTCATAAACAACGAAAAAAACCTCCGGAAGAAAAAAATTATGTTCAAGATATTCTAAGATGGAAAGTGGCATAACTCTGGTAAAAAAAAGTCCAATTGAAACTCTAATCGCAGGTGCAAGGTTCCCATGGTATTGAACATCCATACCAACTTTCAAAGAAATCGGTTCATAAACAACCGAGAAAAGCTCCGGTCAAAATTATGCCCACAGATGGACTGATGGACGGATGGATGGATGGATGGACAAGATGATTCTGGTATACACCCACTCCCACAACTTTGTTGTAGGGGGTATAATAACTCTATAATGCTTAAATTGAGACACAACAAATTTATGTCATCATATCTGCTATGGATGTTAATCATGTATACCCAGTTTCAAATCAATGTCTCAAGAAATGTAGAAGTTGTTTGCTGCATAAGATTTTCTCATGCTATTACAATAGAATTCAAGCGTAATAAATCTATAATGTCTAAATTGATCTACAACATATTTGTGTCATGCAATGTAGAAGTCGTTCACTCCAGAATATTCTCCCCTACTCTTTTAATAGAATTCAAGGACAATAATTCTGTAATGCTTAAATTGAGCCACAACAAATTTATGACTTGCACATCCGTTCTTCATGTCAATCATGTATAACAAGTTTCAAAGCATCTTTCACTGCAGTGACTCCAGTACAACCAACCCCCAACCCTTGTCAGACTATGTTTGTAGGGGTGTAAACAGAACTGTCACTGAAGATCATGACCAAGCCCAAGGGTAATAACTCAGTGAAGAATAAACTGTGCCCAAACAAAACTAGAAAACTGTGAGCACTGCTCACTAAATGATACCACCCACTCCCACCAAGAAACATTTTACAAGAGTAAAAGTGTGTTTAATGTAGAGAGCACAAACACTGACACCCCCCACCCCACACCTCCACCCCGAAGCTTAAATTGACAAAGCCCATTTTTCAATATGTGAAATTGTAAAAATGAAAATATCTGAAAACAAAATAGAAGGTACACATCCTCACTGTATGTAAAAGAATGTTTGAAGGTTTCATTTGAAATCCATTCACTAGTTTAAAAGAGGTCGCGGATAGCAAATGTCAACAACACCCCCCCCCCCTCCTCCCCCCCCCCCCCCCCCCCCCCGCAAGCTTGAATTGACAAAGCCCATTTTTAAATATGGGAAACCCTAAAAATGAAAATATCTGAAAACAAAACTGGAGGTGCACATCTTCAATATATGTAAAAGAATGTCTGAAAGTTTCAATGAAATCCGTTAGCTGGTTTAAAAAAAAGTTGCAGACAGCAGATCTGTACCTTTTCCAAAACTTGAGACCATTTTTCAATATGGGAAAGTGTAAATACGAAAATAACTAAAAAGAAATTAGGAGGTGCACATCTTCAATGTATGTAAAAGAAGGTCTGAGAGTTCCAATGAAATCTATTCACTGGTTTAGTAGGAGTTGCGGATAGCAGATGTGTACCCCCCTAAAGCATACCGGACAGACGTACAGATGTACGAACGTACAGATGGACATAGTGAACACTATATACCACACACTTTTCAAGTGGGTGGTATAACTATATTACATACATCCAGGCTTGGCATTTTTTTCGGAGTGCAGGAGTGCTGCATGCCTCCTGCACGCCTAGAAAAGATTGAGGAGGGCAATTGTTTACACCCCTTGATTTTCTTGAATGCCAGACCTGTTTGGGGCTGCCTTTAAAATCTATTATCATTTCGTCCCCTGAGTTCCAATGTGTTCTCTGTGCCTACTGGCACAGAGAACACTGGAACTCAGGGGACGATTTGTTAATGTAGCATTGATTCTAAATAATACATGGCCCATTCCGTGTCGCATTTGAAAAGATTTTGAGCGTAGAAGACAGTCACATAAGAATTGAATGCAACATTTTGAATGAGATGTGTGTGCTAATTTTTCAACTATGTAGCTGAATGCAGTACAATTTTTCAGTCACAATATTAACACCTTGAAGAGAGTATAACCAAAATAGCATACAAGTTTTTGCATTGAAAATTTCAGGTGCAATTGCACTCCCAAGCAATCTGAGGAGGGCAACTGTTTTGCACTCTTTGATTTTCCAGATTGCCAGGCCTGCACATCTGTACTTGACATTAATCATGCATACCGAGTCTCGAAGAAAAATCCAAAGAAATGAAGAAACAGATCACATCACAAGATTTTGCTATATTATTTCAACAGAAGAATACATGGGCAATAACTGTAACACTGGTCTGCAGCCATATCAAATTTATGTCATGCACATCTGCACTGGCTATTGATTATTGTACACAGAATTTCAAACCAATAATAATATAAGAAATTTCAATGAGTTTGCTCCACAATTTGGGGGTGGAATAAAGCCCATGCACGCATTCTGCAGGCGATAAACAGACATCACAAGACATGCAAGTCTTTGATGTTTTACCTACCAGCATCCACGTTCATGGCTGTAGGAGAGAAATATGTGATAATGAGCATGTTTGGAGCTCTTACAGTACTAATGATTGAGTTGTCTGCAACCGCAAACGTGACTATGTCTGTATCATTGCAATGTTAACAGCTTGGATGTCAGCTTCATATTGTTTTAACTGTGTGATTATCTGGTTGGGCACGTTTTTCAACTGGTAGCGTTGGCAACCGGTTGTTGACTAGATATCCGTCAGCACTAGTAACTGGGGTTGAGGGCAGTTCAGTTCAGTTGAACGTGGGACACTTTTTTCCAAGATTTATGAATCAGGAGCCATGAATAATGACATTTCATGAGAGGCATTTTATTGGAAAAGTGATCAACCATCTTAGCAGTATACAGAGGTGTGATTCAGAAGGGCTGCGGCGAACTCATTTTCACACTCCTTGTGACTGAGTGAGGTGTATGATAGATGTGCATGTGCAATCGCACACCTCAGACTTTTAGCACTGCAAAACCAGGCAGTGTTATTTGCAGTAATTTTCATTCAAATTTTATTATTTTTTCAATTTTTTTTTGCTCCAAAACCCAGCTTATGGTCCCTCATTGGAACAAGCTCATCACGTTCGTTCCAATGAGGGATCATAAGTGAGTGGTGTTGTGAATTTAAAAAATTGAAATTTATAGGTGTTCAAGAATTTTTTTTGCAAATGTCAACTACTTGTGTAAGGTAAACTGGTTAGTTCTGTAAAAGAAACAGCATGGCCTTGAGAACGACTGACATTTTCATGGGGTTCGCATATAGAGAAATGTGTGAACTTCTGTCTGCAAAATCAAACATGAAAGGACTTGAAGCAACTGTTAAGGCACTTGTCTTCTCAGAATAGAAAGAAAATTATTCTCTTTTCAGTAGGCGTTAAAGAGTTCTTCTAGATTACATGAACGAAAAAGACAACTGTCCAATTAGGATGGTATAAATATAAGAACAAAAATGAAGTAAATAATCAGAATAAAGAGAGGTCAATATTAAAAGGGATTATGTTAACATAGAATGGAGCTAATTGACAATAAAAAAACCATTTATAGTTATGTTTTCTATTGCTTTCCCAACTAGAGAAACAGAATTTACTGTGATTAGTAAATTCGAGTTGATGTGAAAATGGTGAAAGCATCAGAAGTAAATTATATAGGAAGAGAATTTATGGGGACTTATTTTCAGGAGTAAAATATTTTTAAAGAAATCAGAAATAGGTTTTCATAAACAGAATTTAAATATTTTCATTCAGGATTCAGAAAACATTTTTCAAGAAACCGGAAATAACTTCTGTGCACAGCATTAACCAGTCAAAGTATTTTTGTGGCATTAACTCCTCAATGACTAGGTATAAATAAATACTTTAAAATTAAACGGTCTGTGTTAATTTTTGTAGAATTTCCAGAACTAATTGCACATTCAAGGTCTATTCTGTTACCTTGCCATCACTGGTTTTCCAAATTTTGAATCACATTGAATTAAAATCACTCACATCACCTTTTCACTCTAACAAATTTAATTTGAGGTAAGCGACTTTTCACCCATCTCCATTTTGCTCCTGTATGTAACTGAAATGGTTACCTAAACTATTTTCAGGCCAGGGTTCGAAATAATTTCCGAAAATTGAATAGCAAAATGCTATGTAAACGCAATATTTGAACAGCATTTTCCTGAAAAATGCGATAGAAGTATAGCAATTGTATTGCTAAAACAGTAATATTAAGTCGCAAATAGCGATGCAATACCAGTTATTTCGAACCCTGTTTCAGGCAACCCATTTTCTTGCAGCTAACCCATTTTCAGATTCTGAAAGCAGAGCATAACAAGGTGATGCTGTTTAAGGTGCGAGAGGTGTGAGAGGCGAGGCGAGGCTCGAACCTACAACCCCTTGCAAACAGAGTGACTGATTTACAACCATCAAAATAGCCTGCAAACAATTGTTTAGGTAACATGGAGTTATTTCAATCGCAAAATATGCAAAAGAACTACTAGATGCAACAAAATAATGATGCAAAATAAATTAAATTCCTAATCCCACATGCTTTGCCAGTCAGACTGGACTATCTTTCAAAACAAACTAGACACAAAGGTTGTGCATTGCAGCCACATGTGAACAGAATGTCTGCCAAAATAAATAGCAATAACTAACACACGATCTCTGTTGAATTCTGTTAAAACATAAACAGCATGGTTGGAGTTGTAAAAACAGGTGGAAAACCACCACAATACTTTTTTCCTATATCCTCCTTTACATCACCATGGGATGTCCAACATTTTGTGAGCATTTTGCGAGCATCTTTATGCGAACCAGATTCTTGATTCTCTTGGAATTTTAAGCCCTGATTATTATCAAACTTATTTACTCCTTTGTGAATGAGTTACTTTAATTACATATACAGTACAACGCCCTGAACAGGTCATAATCCATGTGTGGGCTGTGTTGTCCACGCATGCATTTATCAGGTAATGAAAATCATCATCAGCAAAATTTTAATTAATGAAGCACTGGGTGGAGTTAGCTGTGTTTGAAGGGAAGTGCACAATCAATGTGCAACATACCTTTGTACCAAGCACCACTGTGCCACTTCATGAGCAAGTGGGATTGAGTGTCTTGCCCAAGGATACAGCACAGATGCAAGGGTCAGGATCAAACTGTGAACCTTTTTGTTTAAAGTTCAATCCTCTAACCATTGAGCCACTGTATAGAGCTGGGTGGTTTTTCAGTTTTCTGGTTCAGTTTTGGTTTTTGCAGCAAACTGGAAAACCAAGCCGCAGGACCCACCAAAAACCAACCAAACGGTTTTACTGTGCTTGTGCATAATATGATCAGGCCTGGCATTCTGAAAAATGCAGGAGGGCAAAAAATCGCTCTCCTCAATCAGCTTAGGAGAGCAATTAGCTTTACACAGCATTTTAAGTATCCAGTTGAACGAACTCATTGAAACTGAAACCAACAGACTACATCAGTGATTTTATTAACTTTACTAAGGTAAAGCAAAATCTCTTAGAGATCTAGATGTCTCACTCAACAACCGAACACACTTGACAAGACCTGTGTGTGTACCCAGACCTGTTGTCCAAGAAAGTCATACGCCTACCACTGCCACCTTGAAGGAGGGTTGAAGGTGGTAGTGGTAGGCGTATGACTTTCTTGGACAACAGGTCTGCTTGAATTTACAGTCACATCCTGGTGCAAGTGCTTCAAGTGACAGGATAGTAGTAATGGTAGTATATTATAGTGTCAATATTCCTTGAATAATTACCCCTCAAACTGTGATGTCAGTTGTTGAACTTGAAACTTACAGAAATAAAAAATATTACTGTGACCCATTTTTCTTCAAATGATTGCAACTGCGTTTGGGTATGGTTGCAGCCATTACCTTTTACCACTAAACCAAAATGAAATTACGTGATGTTATGTGACTTCGAAGTTAAATTACATTTTTGCTTTACAACAAAAATTTAATGTGAGCATAATACATGTAATCTCAATCATCCCAGACCAAAATATTTAGGAGGGCAATTTTTCGCTCTCCTTAATTCTTTCAGGAGGGCAGTAAGGAGAGCTAAAAAATCGCTCTCCTGAAATTGCCAAGCCTGTATGATCAAACTACCTTACCAGGAGCGAATTGGACTAGTCGTCCATATCGACTCTCGTCACTTAGTCTATCTGGCAAAGGGGCGAATACGGCATGTTCTCGTCACATTTTCTCCCTTATTAGGACGAGTCAATAAGGAAGAAAATGTGACAATGAGTACACGATATTAATTAGATAAACTTTAATCATTTGTTGCACTAATTTATGTGGGTTTTTTTCTGTCTCAGTGGACTTAGCAACTGATCCTCTAGAAACCCTAAGAATGATCAAAGGGAAGTTGGGCTGAACCCAATGGCGGTATTTACAGACAGTGCCTTTTGTGGTGAGTGGTGTCGCACAAGCCACAAACTATTGTAGTTTATTTTCCAAGTTAAGGAGCCCAAAGTGTTGTTTACTACCGGTATATGTTCATGTTGTTAACACATAGAAAACTGAACCAAAACAGAGGTTTTTTCCTGAAACTGAACCAAAACCAAATCGAATCTGAAAAATTAAAACTGCTCAGCTCTACCACTGTACTCTCCTCAAAAGTGCTGTACACAACTTAGTAAGTTTGTGTAATAAAATATGAAGAATTAGAAAAATAGGGAGTGTACATACTGAAGAGAACTTCTATCAAAAGCAAAGAATATCTAAATTTTATAGTAAATTTCCTTTCTTATTATACCTACCACAATTGTTTACTACAGGCTTGCACTACAGTGGAAGTTCCTAACTCGGATAAAATGCTCTCTATTTTTGTCTTTCCCAAGCAAGTTGGGAAAGAAAAGTGGTGCAAAAGCACCAATAAAAATAAGCCAAAACTGGGTCGAGTGCAACCGGCGCAGACCCAGTACGGGACACTCTCTCCCAAGTACAACTCCACGACTTCCGTTGCCCCAGTGCACATATACCGTCTCTAAAGACTCATTCTTTTTGAATCCGTAAACGTTAGAGTTATGTGATCAGCGGGGAGGAAAGATTCTTTACCCGTAAAGAAGACGGGAGAGCCTCCATGTAAACAATTGTGGTTGGTATAATAAGAAAGGAAATTTACTATAAAATTTAGATTTCTTATCAACCTACTCACAATTGTTTACTACAGGCTGAATAGACAAAAGGCTGGAGGGAATCGCATAACCAACCCCCACATAACCCCAGTGCACTGGAACCGTGAAGTAGAAGGAAGAGGTCTCGAGGCTTATCAACCATAATGTCGCAATCATTGGTAAAGGACAATGAAAAGAGACATATGAGCCTGTGTGACACACAGACAGAAAAAGGGCAGTAACAGCACAAGGCTGAAACTGACCTTCAAGAAGCCTAATGGCTATGGCAGACAACAGCCTGAGCAGAAGAAAGAGGACCCAGGGCAAAAAGGTCCTCCAACTGCTCCTGCAACTGGCGCAAATAAAAGGTGGAGAAAGTAGAAGCATTTCTCCAGTAGGTTGCCTGCATAACATCCGACAACTTGACGGAGTTAGAATAAGCCCAAGAGGTAGACAGTGCCTGCACCTCGTGGGCAGAAATACGATTGGTAATACAATCGCCAGCTGCTAAACGACTATAAGCCGTACGAATAGCAAGACAAATCCAACGAGAAATGGATTGAGGAGAGATCTTCTGTCGACCCGGAATGAGAGACAGAAAAAAACGTTTTCTGCCTTTCCGTATGAAGCGTGTCCGATCAAGATAAATGCGAATAGCACGGACCGGACAGAGCAAAGGGCGAGTACCCTCAACAGAGGGAAGAGCCCTGATACAGATAGAAGGAGGATTAGTATCTGGTAACTGATTCTTAGCCAAAAAGGAGCAATCAGTGGTAAAAGTAACACTGTTGGGAGAGCTCCTAAAAAAGGCAGGGTCAACCGAGAGGGCGTGAAGCTCACTAACCCGTCTGGCCGAAGCAAATGCCATCAGAAAAGCCGTCTAATAGGTGAGAAAATGCATATCCACCTGGGATAAAGGTTCGAACGGCGTCCCCCCCCCCCCCCCCCCCCCCCAAGCAAAGCAGCACCCACGAAAGATTCCATCGTGGAGTAAGCTGCAAAGTCCGAGGCCTTTTCAAAGAAAAGTGCCGAACAAGCTTGGAGAGGTAAGGATTAGTGCCGATACGACGCTTCCCCACATAAGAAAAAGTCTCTGAAAGCATAGACCTGTAACCCTTGATGGTAACAGGCTGGAGACCCCGAGAATCAAACAGATATACCAGAAACTGCGCAATCTGTGAAATCGAAGGATTGGCATAATCAACAGAGTGATCAGCACACCATCGACAGAAGACCTTCCATTTAGCTGCATATGCTAAACCAGTGGAGTGCCTCCTTGAAGAAGAAATGCACTCCACTGCTCGTCTCGAAAAACCTCTACGGAGGAGACAGGACCTGACAAAAGATATGCGTGAAGGCACAACGAAGTCGGGTCGACGTGAAACCTCCTCGGGCGACCTTGACAAAGAAGGTTGCGACGTAGCGGGAGACATGCCGGAACCGCCGCCATCAGCGAGCGGAGCTGATTGATCCACACCCGCTGAGGCGACAGGGGAGCGATCAGAATGATTCGACAACTGCAGGTTCGAATTTTGGCGAGAACCTGAGGAAGAATCGGAACCGGCGGGAAGGCTTAGCCGACTAGACCGTTCCAATCGAGTGACAGAGCATCCACGGCAAAAGCCAGAGGATCTGGACACAGGGACACGAAAGTGTCCACCTGATGGTTCCAACGAGTCGCAAAGAGGTCGATGTGGGGACGTCCCCAGAGATCGCAAAGCCACTGGAACACTGCCCTGTGAAGCATCCACTCAGTGGAAATAACCCTGCCCTGTCGGGACAGGGAGTCGGCTAGGACGTTCAGACGACCGGGAATGTGACGAACAACCACTCCGGCGTGAACATCCTGAGCGAGCAGTAGAAGATCCCGAGCTAACTCGTACATCGGAAGCGAATGCGTGCCGCCCTGGTTCCGAATGTAAGCAACCACCGTCGAATTGTCGGATAGTAGAAGGACCTGGCGATTCGACAGGTGAGGGATCCACTGCCTGAAACTCAGAAGAAGAGCAAGAAGCTCCTTCTGGTCGATGTGTAGAGCTGCTTGATCCTGGTCCCACATCCCGTGTAGGGAAAGACCGAGAGGATCCAACGTCGCACCCCATCCGAGATCGCTGGCATCTGCCGTCAGAATGCGATCGGACGTGGGTAAGTCCAGTGGAACACCCTGCGTAATCCACTGAACATCTGTCCAGGGAAGAAGGTGAGGATACAGAGAGTTCGGAAACGGAAGCACCTGATCCAGAGAATCTACATTCGGTCTCCAACGACTGAGCAGAAAGTGTTGGAGAGGTCTGACACGCAGCCGACCTAGAGGAATGAGATCCGTCACCGAACCGCAGAGACCGATCAGCCGGAGAAAACTCCGAGCAGTCGCGGACCTGGACTGGGACAGAGTCAGAGCAAAAGCTGAGAGAATCACAGCCTTGGCCTGGGGAACAGCCACCAAATTGAATTTGGTTTGGAAAGACATCCCCAGATGACAAAACGACTGAGAAGGGACCAGGTCCGACTTCTCCTCGTTGACTCTTAATCCTAGCGACGTGAGCAAGCTCAACAGAGTGGCGACATCCGATTCCAGTAAGGCAGCATTGGAATGCCTCTGGAGGATATCGTCCAGATATGCCGAAGTAGTCACCCTGGACTGTGTGCGATGGAACGCTATCACATGCGACATCAGTCTGGTGAACGCCCAAGGAGCCAGGTTGAGGCCGAAAGGCATGGCCTTGAACTGGTAAACTCGCCCCAGAAAAGCGAACCTGAGATACTTCCGTGACGCCCGATGCATCGGAACGTGGAAGTAAGCGTCTCGCAGGTCGATGCTGGCTGCGAAATCTCCCTGGTGAATTGATTGGCGGACCGACCTGAAAGTCTCCATGCTGAACTTGGGAGCAATGATAGACTGGTTCAGGATACTCAGATCGATAACCGGTCGGAGTCGGCCGTCCTTCTTTGGCACCAAGAACAGGCGGGAATAGAAACCCACTGACTGAACGTTCTTGACGACCTCGATCGCCCCCTTTGGCAATCTCCGTGGACAAAAGTTCCCGACGTAAAACGTCTGAAGGAACTGTGGTTGGAAGAGGCACCCTTGACAGAGTGGGGTGTCGTCGGAAGGATATGCGCAGCCCGGACCGAACAACATCTAACACCCATGGATCGGATGTGATGGTGGTCCAATGGTCTGCGAACTCTGCTATCCTTCCTCCAACCTGGGACGAGTCGAGGTGAGGACCTTCATTTCGAGCCCCGACGAGGCCCGCGAGAGGAGAAACCACCTCCTCTGCTAAATGAAGAATCCTGAGACTTCCCTCGATTCTGCCGACCCCTACCTTTACCCCGTGAGTAAGAAGTAGAGGCGGCGGCAGAAGGACCAGCCTTTTGCTTCACAGAGGAAGCAGAAGGGTACTTGTTAGGCTTGGAACGGCCCTTGCCTCCCCGAGAAGGCTGATCAAGCTGACGAAAGAGCAGCTGATCTTTGGAATGACGTAGGACGTCATCCCGGACCGTCGACACGGAACCATGGAAAAGTTGCGGACCTGCCAAAGAAGTAGATCGAAGAGTAGCACGCTGCTCCTCGGGAAGGGATCGTCCTGTGTCCAGCACAGCGTCCCTTCGAACTAATTCCAAATTAGCCGTGTTACAGGCATGCGTGTGAGTAAGGTGCATAAGCGCCTTGGACAGCACACGCAAAGGAGCCTGTACCTCGTCAAACTTATCTGGAGGCAGATAAGCAGCCAAAGCTGAGACGACGTGATCTGAGAGAGAAAGCATGCCAAGCATCTCTCTAGATAAGCCCAACGTGGACTCCAGAGTCATCATTGGAATGACGGCAGACTTGGGCTTGGAAAGCCCGAGGGAAGTGGAGTCCTGATCCAGAACCGTCAAAGCCTGGCAGACTGACGGATTGGCGGAATCGTAGGAACGATAACGCACAGGAGGCAAAAAGGTGTCAACCCTGGTGAAGAACGAAGTCTTTAAAGCCTTGGAATTCAGCTTGGCATCCAATGCTGAAAAAGCTTCAACCACCTGTACCGACTGGCACGGTCGAAGGCGCCCAGAAGCAGGTTGCTCCATAGGCTGTTGGCGCGCGACCGATGATCGCGGCCAGGCTGACACTGTCGGCTGGTTAGCAGGTTTGAGCTCAGGCAGAAACCCAAACACAAAGTCAAGAGCCGCCCCCAAGTCCGAAGACTGCTGGCCCTCGACCTCAAGCATGTCGGACTCCTCCCCAGAGTCGGAAGACACATAGCCCATCGTGGGCAAACCAGCCGACGCCTCCCACGGTGTCGGGACACCAGAGGAATCGGAAACCGGCCTGTTTCCAATCCCGGGAGGCGGCGCCATAGGAGGCGCCTGGAAACCACTCATAGCCTCGCTGGAAGCAACAGGAAGGCTCTTAGAAAGAACCTGAGTGAGTAAGGAGAGGGCCTCCCTAAGCTCACTGCCCGTACCGACCAGTTCGACAGGGGAGCGAACTGGCAAAGTGGCTTCACCTCTGACCCTCTTAACCAGCGAAGGGTCACGATCCTCCAAAACACCCGACGCGGGACGATGGGCGGCAGCCGAAACATCTGAAAGCAGACGTGTATAGGGGTACGATGCACCCCGAGGATCAATATTGCTAGAACTCATGAGAGTCACCGCGGACCTCTGCGGGGCAGAAGGTCCAGGCTGCACAAAAGGCGTTGGTCCCCCAAAACTGGTCGTGTGACCAGAGTGAGTAGACGGAAACGCCACGGAGTTCATAGTGTTTCCACTACGAACATCCGAATCCAAAGACACAACTGTGGTGCTCGACGGCGAAGAGACCACAGCGATGGGCTCGGCCGGCAGCCCCTTCCGACTTCGCCGAGTTGAAGTCAGGGAAGGCTGAGACCGATATCCCACGTCTACAGTATCGGACATTCCTGCAGTCCCCTGCAGCGAAAAGCCGAGGCCGGCTGAAACAGACAACGAAGCAGACGGACCAGCAGCAGTAGTAGATACGTCGAGAGTCGTTGAGGCTGGTGAAAAAGTGGAGAGAGCACACCGGCTCGGCTCCGAAGGAGGAGTCACAACCCTAGTGACAGCCTCAGATGTCGACTGGAGGGGGACCGTAGTCCCGGAACCAGGCATCTCTTCACCAGAACACTCAACGGCTCCCGCAGTATCCACCACAGGAAAAGACTGCACATCCCCCACGGAGGAGGAATAACTCTCACCAGACAAAGTCGGCTCGGGAGGCCCCGAACGACCACGTTCTCCTTTCCCGCGGGAGCGGGAGGCACGGCCACGAGAACGAACGACACGGTTTACTGATGCCCAGAAGGTGGAAGACCATGTTCCACAGACACCACACGGCCGCTCAGCCGAACACCCATTACAGGAGGAACAAGACGAATGTACATCGTCCACATGCTTTGGCAGCAGACATTGCCCACAAGGAATTGTCCTGGGCATGATAGAGGTGAGAGGAGCAGAGAAGGTGAGATCAGAAAACAGAACACCCCCAAAGAAGAGAGAAAGGTGACAGAAACAAAGACCCCAGACGGTCGACCGGGAACCACCCAACAGGAAGACTACTCTCAAAAGAAAGAAGAAACACTGTAGGAGTGGTACCCCGCTGACACCTAACTCTAACACAATTAGAAAATTTTGCAAAAAAAGCATTAACAATAATTGTGAAAAATCTAAGTCCGAACCGCGTGGCACTCGAAATTCGCGCGCAACTCGAGAGAGAGCAAATAAATATACATCATGGACATATAATAGAAAAGAGAATATAAAACACTGTTCCTGAGAATACAAAGGATACACTGTGGTATAATGAATCAGGAATCATCAAACATCGAGCTGGTGGAACACTGATAAGCGTGCAAAAACATCTCGACATGAAGCGGATTATAAAAAGAATGAGTCTTTAGAGACGGTATATGCGCACTGGCAACGGAAGTCGTGGAGTTGTACTTGGGAGAGAGCGTCCCGTACTGGGTCTGCGCCGGTTGCAGTCGACCCAGTTTTGGCTTATTTTTATTGGTGCTTTTGCACCACTTTTCTTTCCCAACTTGCTTGGGAAAGACAAAAATAGAGAGTATTTTATCCGAGTTAGGGACTTCCACTGTAGTGCAAGCCTGTAGTAAACAATTGTGAGTAGGTTGATAAGAAACCAATTTCTCACAAAATATTCTATTGATAGTAACAGTGCCCTTGACCTTGGGGCCCCACACTCCGAAATCGATAGGTGTCTTCCCTTCCTATAGGGTAACCTGTGGTATAAGTTTGGTGAAGATACACGGGATAGAACTAAAGTTATTGCCCAGAAACCAATTTGTCACAAAATATTCTATTTATAGTAGCAGTGACCTTGACCTTGGAGTCCCAGACTCTGAAATCAATAGGTGTCTTCCCTTCCTATAGGATAACCTCTGGTATAAGTTTGGTAAAGGTGCATCAAATAGAACTAAAGTTATTGCCCGGAAACCAATTTGTCATAAAATATTCTATTTATAGTAACAGTAACCTTGACCTTGGAGTCCCAGACTCCAAAATCAATAGGTGTCTTCCCTTCCTGTAGGGTAACCTCTGGTATAAGTTTGGTAAAGGTGCATCAAATAGAACTAATGTATTGCCCGGAAACCAATTTCTCACAAAATATTCTATTTATAGTAACAGTGACCTTGACCTAGAGTCCCAGACTCCGAAATCAATAGGTGTCTTCCCTTCCTATAAGGTAACCTCTGGTATAAGTTTGGTAAAGGTGCGTCAAATAGAACTAAAGTTATTGCCCAGAAACCAATTTGTCACAAAATATTCTATTGATAGTAACAGTGACCTTGACCTTGGAGCCCCAGACTCCGAAATCGATAGGTGTCTTCCCTTCCTATAGGGTAACCTCTGGTATAAGTTTGGTAAAGGTGCATCAAATAGAACTAAAGTTATTGCCCGGAAACCAATTTCTCACAAAATATTCTATTTATAGTTACAGTTACCTTGTCCTTGGGGTGCGAGACTCTGAAATCGATAGGTGTCTTCCTTTCCTATAGGGTAACCTCTGGTATAAATTTGGTAAAGGTGCATCAAATAGAACTAAAGTTATTGCCCAGAAACCAATTGTTTATGCCCGCCGCCATCCGCACGTCATTTCATCAAACTATAAGTCGAGTTTGACTTCGTCAAAACTCGACTAAAAATAGTACAGGAAACTGTACACTTTTAGATTTTCAAGCCAACCTCTCTCTTCCCACACCCCCAAGGTATTGTGTGAAAACCCAAAAGTAACAGTTATTGTGCAATCAATTTACCACAAAGAAAGTTTTATCGGAAATAAATGGTGAAAATTAAACCTGGTCTTCAATTTTTATTTCAGGGCAAATTTAAATTACAAGTCATTATACAAAAAAAATCCAAATTACTGTGCAGAAACTAAATTCAATCACTTTGCATGGCAAAATATACCTCACACATCTCAAATGTATCTCAGTTTACTACAAAAGCAAAACAAGAGCACTGCTGGGCGATGGTATGATTATACGGCTGCTTAATGTAAATTCAGTCATCTTGCATGGCAAAATATACCTGACACATTTCAAATGCATCTTAATGTACCTCAAGAACTTGATAAGTAAAAAGTTAGCACAGCCAACAGATGCTCCCCGAAATGCAAATTGATGGAAACGACATACTGATTTTTTTAAATGCAGAACTGCGAAATGGTTTAAGCCATATAAAAATGAAAATACAAAAACGTGTGGAAGGGTAACACTACACAGTAAACCTGTATTAAAAGCTCCTTGGAAAGGAAATTGAACTGGCCTTTGAAGACAGGTCACTGTTTAATTATGGTGAATGTATAAGTGGGTTTGATTATACATGCACTGGGCATTTAATAAAATACCACAAATGTTTCAGCACTTTACCATTTTGCCACATTTCAAGGGACATAACTCTGGAATGGTAAATTCCATAACTGTGAAAATCGAACTTGACCTAACTTTCATGGTAGGTAGGGTAATGTTGCAAAATTATATAGTCGTACATCAAAGTGAACTAAAGTTATCGTCCAGAAACCATAGATTTTACCATTTTGCGATTCTTCAAGGCATACCTCTAAAACGGTAAGTACAATAACAATGACAATCGAACTTGACCTGCATTTCACGGTAGGTAGTAATGATGCAAAATTATAAGCTTGTACATCAAAGTGAGCGAGAGTTATCAACTTATCATCCCTAAACCATTAATTTTACCATTTTGCGACTTTTCGAGGGGCATAACTCTGGAACAGTAAATGCCATAATGGTAAAAATGTTGCAAAATTATAAGGTCGTACATCAAAGTGAACTAGAATTATCATCCGGAAACAATTGATTTTACCATTTTTGCCACTTTTCAAGAGGCATAATTCTAGTAAATGTCATAACGGTGAAAATTGAACTCAACCTGCATTTCACGGTGGTTAGTAATGTTGCAACATTATAAGGTCATACATCTAAGCAAACTACAGTTATCATCCAGAAACAATTATTTTATCATTTTGTCACATTTCAAGGAGCATAACTCTGGAGAGGTAAATGCCATAAGAGTGAAAATCAAACCTGATCTGCATTTTGTGGAGTATTTCATTTCGGGGAGCATAAAAAAGGGATGTATTAGTAATTTCTTCTTTTATTTGGGGGGGGGGGGGGGGGGGATTCATTGCTTGGACATGACAGCCATGTTACAAAAGGATCCTACCTACAGTCACTAGTGATGACACCAGAGAAAAATGGGATCCATTGGTAATTCTTTTCACAAGCTATTGCATGGACAAGCAAATCTCACAAAAATCTGATTATCATAAAGAACCTTCTTAAGTCATCAGTAATACACCAGAAAAATTTAGATCCACTGGTCATTCTTTTTTAAGTTATTGATCGGACAACCAACAAGCAAAAATTACAAACAATCCAAGATGGCTGTCATGTTGAATACAGCAGAAAACTGATTATCTAAAGGAACCTTCCTTTAGACACCACTAAACCACCACAAAAAATAGAATTCATGGTGCATTTCATTTTCAAGTTTTGCATGAACAAGCAAAAAATCCAAGATGGCTGCCATAGCAGCTGTACTGAATATGGCAAAAAACTAGAGCTGAAACAGTTAAAGGGTTTTCTTGATCGATTAATCACATGGATAAACCTTGGTTAACCGATTAATCACTTGCCCTTGCATGTAGCTAAATAATTGCCGTACCGTTGATGACTTATAGCATTAACCCTTTACCCAATGTAAATGACAAAATCGGCCAGCTCTGCATACAAAAATCTCCATTCAGATTTTATTATGTTTTCAATTTTTGTCTCAAAAATATAGCTTATGATCCCTCATTGGAACGAGCTCGTTGAGATCGTTTGAATGAGGGATCATAAGCTATGTTTTTGAGACAAAAATTGAAAATTTTTAGTAATTCAAGAATCTATTTTGCAAGTGTCGTCTGCTACCTGCATTGGGTAAAGGTTAACTTAAGAATGACCAGTTCCAGCTACTGATACAGTATAATAATCATGCAAGTGAACAAGTATGTCATCACATAACTTGCATGCTTTACTCTGTGACTGTCTCATATAATTGATGCAAGTCAGTGTGACAATGTTTGCCTGTTTTAGAGCAAGTTTGTTCCTTTGTTAACTCAGAAAATACAGTAGTTCAAAAGTTATGGTTAACCGGTGAATTACTTTTTTGATCGATCAAGATGTTGATCACTGGTTAATCGATTAATCGGTTAACCATTTCAACTCTACAAAAAAATGATTAAAAAGGAACCTTCCTCTAGTCACCATTAACCACTAAAATTGCTTTTGCACAAGCTTTTTGGGGGTTATGTAAAATTTCTCATTTGTACATCCCTGTCCAGTCACCAATAATCCATAATCTGCCACAAAGAAAATAGGACCCATTAGACTATTAGACATTTATTTTGTTTTAAAATTATTGCAGGGACAAGCAAATTACAAAAAAAAGCCAAGATGGCTGCCATAGCAGCCATACTGGATATGTCAGAAAACTGATTATCAAAAGTAACAATAAACATTCTTTTAAGTCACACTAATCCACCACAAAAATTTCATAAGAATTTATATAGAAATGTTAGAGGAGTTGAACTTGAGTAAACAAACACTAGTGAACAGTACATGGACAAACACAATGTCAATCAATACTCTTGTGTTCCAAATAAAAGTACAGGTGGGAATAAAAGTACAGCGTAGAACATATATCAAAATTAAATAAAAGTACAGACCCAAATAATAGTACAGGGTGGAAATCCATTGAGGTGGTGGGGGAGTAATGCTAGTTAATTTTATCTAAAAACCAACTTATTTTACAGTATTGCAGTCAGTTTTATTAAAGAAAACTAATAGGCGTTTGAGCATCATGATTTATACAATAATGAATACACTGTGCTAAACAAAAGACTATCACACTCTAGTGAAGATTTACTAATTTGAAGATCTCCTCCCTGTTGGAATGGCAATTTTAATAAACATACTGGGCCAAATAAGGTTCATACAGGGAGGAAAAGTTCTCCAAAATTAATAAACATACATGTTTATTGGAAACACAAGAGTATGGTCCCTCTTTCAACTTGTCAGCTGGAGATAACAAAACGAGACCTGTTATATGGGGAGAAGGTATTTTTATCTTATTAAATGGCCAAGAGCACATGTCTGTGGTAGTTCAGCAATCTGAACGTAGTGGCATACCCCTTTACATTCAGATTCCTCCCATTCAAATCTGTGGTAATATACCCCATCAAGTTTTGATGGGAACTCAAAACTCGAAAATAGGAATATATATCAAGCTTTCAACCTTATCACCGGCTGCATTCAATAGTACATGTATTTCCTTACATTTGTGCCGAGTAAATTGATCCAAACTATATGTTATCCTTTATTTATCGACATTTGAAAACATTTGAAGGATCAACAATCGCTTCGATGTCACCCATGTTTTTTGCGCAACCCAGAGTTGCTGCCGAAACGAATATCTATGCGGAAACGGTAACTCTTAATAAAATGCCCCCACACAATGATCATAATCGACCTCCTCTGAGTGAATGCGATCGTATTTCCGTTTCCGCATTGATATTTGTTTAGGTGCAACTCCAGGTTATTATTTTATAGCAGATACTTGCGAAAAGTAACATGGATGACATCGAAACGATTGTTGATGCTTCAAACATTTTCAAATGTCGATAAATAAAGGAAAACATATAGTTTGGATCAATTTACTCTGCACAAATGTAAGGAAATATGTGTACTATCGAATGCAGCCGGTGACAAGGGCGAAAGCTTGAAATATATTCCTATTTTCGAGTTTTGAGTTCCCATCAAAACTTGATGGGGAATTTTACCACAGATTTGAATGGGTGGAATCTGAACGTAGAGGGGTAGCCACTACGTTCAGATCGCTGAACTAATGTCTGTGGTAGACATCACTAGTGCTCTGCTGGGGTGGGGCAGGTGGGGTCTGCATCCTAACACTAACAGTGTGACTGGGGGGGGGGGGGGGTACTTCCTCATAAACCCACAATTAAATGTCAATTTCCTTGAGGGGTCCCGAGGATAGACCCTCTCTGCACCCCCCCCCCCCCCACACACACACACACCTGGCGCCACTCCCAGCCTGTGGTTTCAACCCATCGCTGGTTCGTAGCACTAACGGTCTAGTAACAGTAGTATATTATATCGCCTATCAATCCTCATCAATATCATTTTATCAATATCAAAATTATCATTATCAGGGACAGGGACATCATGATATGAACAGAAATTAAACTCTTGACATCAATGATCACTTTACAGTTTACGTTAAAAATAGCAATTTGGTTAAGTAGTTTTTCTATTTTCTTCTTTAAAATATGGCCACTCTGGCGACTACATTTAAATCTTGGACTTTCTGTCTGAGTGCCTTGAGAAAATGTTTTGAAACCACTATCATGGCCGCCAACTTTACACGGGTGCCATTCGAGGCACATGGGAACGTGGGCTGGGGTCGCACAACTGTTATGATACTTGGAGTGCATTCCAGAGAGAATCAAAAGGAAACTGGGCTGACCGTATAGGCCTATGCAGTCCAATAGAGTGTTAGAATAATAATTATTATATTGTTTGCCAAAACTTAGGCATTGGTCGACACTATCTGTGTAGTCTGAATGGGGGGGGGGGGGGGGGGGGGGGGGGGGCGGTAGCGTCCGAGGGCATGAGACAGAGGTATAAAAAGGCACTCGACTTTGGGTATGAGTTGAGACCGGGAGTTTACACCGTATCATAAATTGTAATGTGATACTCCATAGTAATGATATTACATTATAAATCAAACGACGAAATAAAGCTTAAGAATAAGAAAGCACCCCGCCGATTGTACAGCTTCTTTATGTTGTGATTATGATTATCGACCAATCTCCGTCATTATAAATACCTAATACACCTCTCTCCTCATGGGTATTGGCACACGAAAATCCGTGAGAAACGAGTAGGCGTACTCGAGTTTCTCAGTTACAGTTCTCTGAAAGTCCAATCTTTTCCATTAGGCCCTACTGGCACTTGTGCTCTTCTGGCGAAAATGGCACGCGCTGACTCTAGAATCCCCCCCTCCCACCACCACCACCACTACCACCACCACCATTCCAATACCCTTGTGTTCAAGAGATATTTTTTTTCCATATTAGTGTTCTATTTGTGTTGCGTAAAGGGTTGATGCAGATCGGTTCACCGCAAGTACCATATATTCCCTCTGTGGTGGGAGAGTCATTGGCATGGGCTTAACTATGGGATGTGGTGGTCCACGGAGTCGCAAATAATTTTGCAGTCAATACATTTTCGTCAGGACTGGTGTCAGTCGGGGCAAATCAGGTTTACACACCCAGTCGCCCATCTTCGCGACGCAACTGGTCACTTGGTGGGAAAGTTGAAAGCTGGTTACACGAGATCACAGGCCCCGGTCAATTCAAGCGCGAATATCGCAATGATATGAGAAATTCTCAGCCCCAAAGCAGATTAGGAGGGAGGGAGTCCTCAAAAGAACTTGAAGAGATGTGGTTTGTTGTAGATGATGAAATCCGAGGTCCACCCCGTTAAGTATTTTATTACCCTCTGATTTGTCACGTATTGGGAACAGTTTGTCTGGAGATTAAAAATGCACTTGATGAGAAATATAGTAAATCCCGTGTCCTAACTTATGATCTTTTCATAAGAGAGCGTGGGTGTGTGATCTCGAGAGGTAAGTCTTGATATTCAAGACAAATATCTGGGCGTAGATAGGCATGCTATTGGGACCACAGTTTGTTTTACCACTGGTTTGCGTGTCGCTGTTTGGGGACACTATTGGAGATAGGTCAAGTGTTGAAATGTGGAACTGCGGCAGAGAAACAATGTCGATACCTGTGTCGCTACTTGCCATCGTCTGACTCGATGCACTTGTTGTCTCGGCTGCACCAGCACCATGCAGTGTACTGCAAAGTAAAGTGATAACATCATTACCTTGTGATGCATTCATACCCAAATCCCAAACTAACATTCTGGGCAGTACATTATGCGATAGAGGAGTGCTTCGGATTGTGTACTGGAAGACTAACTTTTAAAAAATGAAAACATTCAACAGAGTCTTGGATTTGAGTTATTTCTCATCGTATGCCTGTTTGAGATGTTGTTTTAAAATGTTAAAATCTTGTAAAACGGAGAAACAGAATAATTAGGGACAATAATTTCCTACACTTATGATTTCTTTTCAATTTTCTTTTCTTTTTTGGGGGGAGGGGGCAAAAAAGTTTGGCCAAGAAAAAAATATAAAACTTGTACGAAAGGAGAGTGATCCATTGGTGAGTGGGTTCACCCCAGTTTCTGTAAATCCCCCATCCCACCCACCTCCGGTTTAAATAAATCTATTCTTCAACCATTGCTAACCCTGCTTGTGTGGAGTTGGTATGTTGGGGAGCTGACAGTTGCTCGCCGTTGCTCGGTGGTTCTCTCCGGGTACTCCGGATTCCTCCACCCGTAAAACTGTCACGGTCATGGTTAGCCATTGTGCAGAAATACGTGACCTTAAAATAAAATAAAATAAGTAAATATATTCTGTTCCTTCTCAAACCTTGGATACATCAAGGGAGTTAACTCTCAAATTCTAAATCGTTTCCCAACCATGGGACATATCAGGGGAGCTAACTCTCAAAAACTAAATCGTCCCCGACAATGCACTGTGGCTCGCCACAAGAATTTTGACAACCGAAACAATGGAAATATTTTTGTTTGAAGGCAATGAAGGGCCATTCTGTTTTGTTTTGGCTTGATCTAAACAGTAAAGTATAATGTCGTATACTATAATGCAATGGGCATAACAGTGCATGAGTCGAAAGGGTATTTCTAGCTTGCAGAAAGACTTTTTGTGTGCTCTATATGCGCATTCACATTGTCCATAATGTCAGCTGACATGCTCATTCTCAAAAGGGAACTTTAAGGCTTTTGCTTTTCCATGTGACGTAGATTTGGATGAAGAGTAGAATATGTTGCTAACTGTATCTGCATGGGGTTTGAATTTTTGTTTTTATCGATAGACGATCTACATCTTAAATCCCTTTTGAGAGAATAAGCATACTATATATATACGTACAGTTGTCTTTTCCACTGTGGACCCACATGCATTCTCCTCACGCCCAGTTAGAGAAATGCAACGGGAATTGTTGCCCTCATGAATCAGTAGCTGTGCACCATGTTTCAGAAGGTCATTTTCATTAGCAGGGGAAGAACTTCAGGCGCCATTTTGTGTATTTATATCCGACCAAAATATATTGTATTAAAGTTTGGAAAGCGAGCAACTTACCGATAACTGGAATGGATTTAATGAAGCTAGCAAGACGAAGGAGTGCTCGCTCTGCTGAACACAGCGAACACTCCTTCGTCTGACTAGTGCACAGTGTGTTGGATATACAACACACTGTGCACTAGTCAGACGAAGGAGTGTTCACTGACTTGTGCAGAATGTGTTGAATATCCAACACACCCCTACCCCACCCCCACCCCCACCCCCCGAAAAAGGCAGTGGGCGGCGTTCCCCAGCGTTCCCCCAGAAATCATCATTGGGTTAACACTGTGTTTTGCCTCCAATAATTCTGCACCCAACGCGACGCCCATACATGGACAGAGCTATTCACAAAAACGCCTCAAATTTTCATATTTTTTTTTCAATTTTTACTTCCAAAACTAAGATGAAAGCCCTCTGAAGTCGTTGCAGTTGGAGGCCAGTGGCTATGTTTCTAGGCGAAAAATTATTTTTGTTCATTTATTCGGAAAACGTTTTTGCAGGTGTCGTCTTCTGGTCGAGTGTGGTAAAAGGTGAAACTATGCAGACGAGATGGCCATGGTCGCGACAGACTGTCATCATTGGAAACACAAGTGGAACATGTGTAAGATCTTGGAAGCAATATTTTTTTATGAAGTTATGTTCTGGGCACGCTATCACTTACAAGCGGACGATAGCGTGGACAGCAGAGCATGCACAGGCAAAACAGAATACGACCCACGAATGCAATAATGTTTACAAAAGTACTCCTATCAACTGGTAAAACTCCTGCTAGCCCAACCTCAACGCCATTTCCCTCCCCTACTCGTAACGCTTGCTGTTAAATTTTTCTCCCACTACAGAATGAAAAAATAATGAAATAATAGGTGGTGAGCAGTGGATCCAAGGCAGAAATAAAAATGGCTCTGGGTGCAGGTCTGAAAAAACCTCTACGAACGCCGAATGGTATTAAGTGGCATGTGTATATGATGGTTAATCGGTCAGGGATGGCGTCGTTGGGGGGGGGGGGGGGGCAGCGGGGCCTACAATCCCCTGTCGGACAGTTCTGGACCCGCCCTCCCCCCTCCCTCACACACACACACGTCGGGAAATCCGCGCCATTTATTGTGAGCTTTTCGGGGCATATATAACGGGGAGCACAAGCCCCCTCGCTAGAGAAATCCTGATGTCAACAGGGAATACGGTGTTGTACCTTGATATCCGATTCACTTATCAATCGCCTTCTTGAGGTCATGTAAATTCGGTATTATATAAAGTTTCTACAGATTGAAGAATCAGTTTCTGCAAGGCCTCATATAATGGCAGTTTTCAGGGAGGGTGAAAGAGAAATGTGCCCTCTAATCAGGTGACAGAGTGAACACCGAACAGTCTGCTACGGTTTTACCGTGCACACCACCGCCAGTTGGCGTGTAAATACCTCGATATAGGCATATAATGGTCACATGTGGTTACTAATATGCCGACAAGCAACTCGGGCTCAGTTGTTGCGCCAGGATTTCCACGAAAAAGGGGCTTGTTGTCGCCGACTGGGGACTTGGCCATCCGTGACAAGCCCTCGAGAAAAGAGGCCGATTCTCCGACAGAGAGAGGGTGATGTAGACTTCTCCGACAGGGGAGAAGGCTAGAGATTGATTAGCCTCCACTGTTCCCCCGGCGTCATACCTGCGAGCTAGCCCTAAAAATTTATCACAAGAGGCAATGGTAAAAGTATTTATAGCTTGTCACGTCTTTACCACGGCATTGCCGCTTGTCGTGACCAATCGTTGCGATTGTGGATTCCTTGAGTGAAAAGCTCACCAAGACGCATGGTTACGTGTTCACGAGAACCGTCATATCATGTTCGGACAAACGTCGGTTACCCAGGAAAGAGACGAAGGGAGTGGGCGTTTTGTTTCAGTTGTTGAAATTTTGAGTTGGAATTTCGCGGGGGTGCATCTCCCGCTCGGTCCAAAATTTCAATATTTTTTTCTTTTTCACGCAGATGACAGAATTCATCACGTTCACGAGGTCCTCTCAATTCGGCCTTGTATGAAGTCTTCGCATACTGGGAACAGGTGTAAAATTAAATTATCGCGTCGCCAGCGAATAATATTTAGAATGAATTCGTTCACTTTGCGGTAGTTTGGAGAGGAAGATGGTGGCATAAATTATGAGTGTGGAGTCCCCCACCCCACACTAAAATTCCGTGTCTCGCCTGGCAGAGTATCATTGTCATATAACTGGTATGTGTCAAGACCAATCGGCAATGCTATGGTAAATCCTTGGCAGTATGCACGGCTTTACCACAGTGGTGGCGTCAGAAATCCCTGACAAGGGGCTTTGTACCCCGATGTGGGGGGGGGGGGGGCTAGGGTATTCCCAAACAAACCCACAATAACGGAGGTAATCCCCACCCCCACCCCCAACTGTGCCACCACTGCTTTCCCACAACAATGCCGATTGTCATGGCCATTGTGGACTCCTTGTGAGAAAGCTCACAGAGACGTATGCATGTGTACATGTGGCAAATTCATTTGATGGTCGGGCAAAGAAAAACCTAACCTAATTTTTGCTTTCAAAGTCAATAATATTTTAACTTTAAAAAAAATAAAATTTCAACTGTTGAAGTCAAAATCTAAAAGTCAATATTTAAAAGTTAAAATTTGAACTTTCAAACTCAAAAGGTTAACTTTGGAAGTTAAAATTTTAACTTTCAAAGATGAAATTTTGACTTTTAACTGTTGAGAACCAGCAAAACGCAAATTCTTCAACGAAACCCGGTCGTGGAATTAAATTATCGAGTCGCCCACAAATATAAACATAGATTCGTTTATTTTACTGCAGTTCGACAAGGAAGATGCCATTCGAAAACTGCGCGTTGAACGTCGAGGAAAAAATCATGGCACGATACCACTCCCCGAAACCGAATTTTTTTTTTGTCTCGTCGGCCAGAATACTATTGCCAAATAACTGGCGGTGCAAAAAAAATGGTCATACAACTGCCATGGATGGTTATTGTGGCGATATAGGAGTCTGACCAGCCCTAGAAATTGATCGCGGCAATCGGCAATGGCGTGGACAAAGTCGCGACACACTCCGTGTGTGTAGTTTGCAGAATCATTATGTGTTCACAAGAAATGTGGGAAAGTTCATGTCATAGCCGGGCAAATATGGGTTACCCAGGAAGGTGGCGAGCCAGACCCCCCCCCCCACCCCACCCCAGGCCAGAATTTAAATTAAAATTTTCGTTTTTAAATCAGCAACTCCAGTTAGATTTGTTTAGTTATTCGGCCCTTTGTGGGTTATCTTTAGCATGTACCCAACCACCTCAGTCAAAACGCGAGCCACATGCTCCTTCCACGGTTGATGGCACCTGTAAATATGAGAAGTAATTGCATTGTGTGTTTTAAGTACTCTTTTAGCATTTGGGGGCCCTTAAAAGGGCCGGGACGAACCCAAGACAGAAAACTGCCGTTTAAAACTCCTGTGATTGAGATGATGATCCTTTGGATGCTCCGGACTTCTTTGGTAGCAGGACTGCCTGTATGTTTGGTAAAACTCCACCTTGCGCTATGGTGACACCAGATAGCAATTTATTGAGTTCTTCATCGTTTCGCACAGCCAGCTGTAAGTGACGGGGAACAATTCTGCTCTTCTTGTTATCTCTTGCAGCATTCCCAGCCAACTCCAAAACTTCTGCAGCCAAATACTCGAGAACAGCAGCCAAGTACACTGGGGCGCCGGCGCCAACTCTCTCAGCGTAATTCCCCTTGCGAAGCAATCTATGGATTCTACCGACTGGAAACTGTAAACCGGCTCTCGAAGATCGGGTCGTCGATTTGGACTTTATCTTTCCGCCTTTTCCTCTTCCAGACATCTCGAAATTCTTCAATAAGACAGTTCTCTAAGCAGTTAAAGACAAAATGGTAAACAATTCGAGTTGGTCGTATTTTTATACGATATTTCAGAATCACATTTGTTGATCCCGCCAAAAAATTCAACCAATTGCAGCTAAAGACAGTGAACCGAGTTATGCAAGAAAAGAAAGAACTATTCTTCTGTTACTGATACCGTCACGGGCGACTGACAACCCACTGCGAAATTACGTGCAGGGGATGCTGGGTGCGAAAACGGAGGTGTGAGATGACATAAGTTAACAACATGTCGAAATTAATTACTTCCCGTGTGGTGACATTTCTTTGTCTTGCTAAAATCTGTTATTTGACACCAGTTTCAAGAGTTTGTTAAATTTACATCTTATGGGTTATTCAAAATTCCACCTATTGACCATTTACTTGTCACGTGCAGAAGACGACACTCGCAAAAATTAAAGATTCTCGATCAACAAAAACATTTCCTTTTTTGGCTTCAAAACAAAGCTTATGACCTCTCATTGGAACGAGCTCACTGAGTTCGTACCAGTGAGAGGCCTATTTATTTATTTATTTATTGGTGTTTAAGGTCAAGTGAGAGGCCTAAAAACATGTTTTTGAAGCAAATATTAAAAAATAAATAAAAAATTTGAATGATGATTTTTGTGAATACCGCTGGCCGATAAAATAAAAGTTGTATCAGGTAAAGGGTTAACACTCTAACAAGCGAATGGGCTAAATCCAGCCAGTGATAAACATCTGAATCGCCATTTGCTACTTTTTTCAATTTTGGGTTGGAAACATGACATTACTCTTCAATGGAACTTCCCCAAAATATAACTTTCCATTGACTGAACACAAGGTTAGAAATTGTGTCAACAAGAATCCGCTTGGAGAGTCCGATATTTACTTGCCATTGTTCGTTGGTTCCCTCCTGGTGCCTCGGCTTCCTCCGCCTGTGAAGCTGTCCGACACGATAAAACCATGGACGTTGAAACTATCGTTAAAGTTTAAACCGCAATAAACAAACACATACACGCCTCAGATATTGTTCAGTGGGTTTTCTGACCACCCCCACCCCCCTCCCACCCCCCACACATATGCATACCCGGCCGCGCTCTCCTGGCATAAACATTCACTGTGTTTAACCCTCTGAACACTGGTGATGTCTTCCATGCCAGTTAAATGGCAGAAATTGGAAGAGTCCATATCCATTATTTGGGGGTAGAGCAATTAATATTTTCAACGTTGAAAATATTAATTTTTCTACCACACGCATTCAAGGTTGAAAATATTAATTGTTCTACCACACACGTTCACTTAGTAGCCATCCTACTTAATGAAGTTAAGACGTAACGTGCTCCTGGAATGGAAAAGCGGCCTCTCGTTATGGAAGAGTTAAAGCGGAATCTCGATAAAAGTGGAGGGGCACAAATTTACAATGCTGCCCTGGTTCGACCCAGTGAGAAAAAAGGTTTCAATCCGAAATCGGTAAATGTTCAATGACTCGCTATAGTCTCTCGTTTGAATGAATATGTTTCTGTGTGGTCACAGTCCCATCCGTTTCTTCTACTTCATCCATATCTTCCAATCCGAAGACAAGCTTTCGGGTTGGAAGATAGTTGAAGTTGAAGAAACGGACCGAAGCCACCGAAAGTGGGATTCTTTGGCTAAATATTGCTTGGACATGTAAATAATAATATTAACTTTGGTAAAACCAAGAAGCGCGCGCAGGCGTGGTTTTGAAAAAAATCAAAACCAGTGAAATCAACGGCTAATTTCAAATATGTATAAACGTACCTTTTTGGTAAAACCCGGTCTTGGAAATATTATTCTGGATGAAAGAAAGAAAACTGATTGTGAAAAGAAAACTAGTTTTTTTTTTAAAAATCGTTGGAAAATATTTTTTCTCAAACGCATTCTGTGCCTATCTGTCAAACAGAAACAGCAATAGCAGACGACGCAAAACGTCAAAAGCAGGGGGTGTTCAATTTAAATAATTTCTGTCAAAAGAAGAATAGTTTTACTCGATACTTTCCGTGTAGTTGATTCGGAAAAATCCGGGTATATTAAGTATCTTTCAAATTAATCCGAAAAAAGACATCTGTTTTGTTGCGGTGTTGAAAGTATTTGAAGCATTTCTCACCGGAAAGATTCTGCACTTGGGGATGCGACGTGCATCCCATAAGTGGATAGATGTGGGTCTTCTGTTGCTCGTAGTCTGCTCGCGGTGGGCTGGTGGCTTCTTGGTTTGTCTTCCTGACCAATGAGTGAACCCCAGACAGGGCGTCGTTTCGCCCTGAAAGGTAGTGGAACTCTTCATTGGCCTTCTCTATCCTCTTCTGAAGGTGTTTTGGTTTGGGTCTGGACTGGTTGCATTGTTGCCGGGTTACAAACAAACGAGCCTTCTCAGGGCCACCAAACCTACACCAGTTTCCGAATGGGATTTCGCTAGTATGCGTTTTCCTGGTAGAATTTTCCATAGCGGTTAAAGTTGTTGGTGTGGCACCGGGCAGCGAGACCAAAGTCGTCCTCGCTACTCGTGGTCACTGGTTTTGCCAGAACATGGCTGGTGGTTTGGATGGAAACACCACAACAGGGGCGCGTCCTTAGAGCGCGCCCCTGTTGCGATGTTTCACACAAACCCACACAATGATACATGCTTTTTCTCACCAGAAAAAAATAAAGAAAGTGGTTTCTGCAGGTACCTGCTTAAGTAGAAAATAGGTGGATTAGTATGTAGTTATTTATAAATGAGTATACTTATTTTTCAGTGGAAAGTTGGATGGGGGAGGGGGGGGGGGGCAGACAAGCATTTCTATGGGCACAAATCGTTTTTGAATTTGTTCTTGGAAAGGGAATCTCGCCATTTCTCATTGATTGGCAATAGAAAGGCAAAGTTCGATTTCTTTGAAGAACAGGGGTTTCTAATTTCGGTTTCGGAATCGGAGGAAAAACTAGATTGGATGGCATGTGATTATGTTGTTTACCACTAATTTTCAATTTCACATACGCTTTACCGAATAGGCTTGCTTCAAAGCAGCCCTGCGGGCTGCTTTTGCGTGCGCTGTTACAGTAATGCCTGTATATTGACACGTTTGCATGCGCCCATTTTAACTCATTGTGTAACTGCGAAACATACCTGTTGAAAAAGGTGCAGGGGCACGTGCCTCCTGCCCCCCCCCCCTCCCGGCTCCACCGCCTCTGGTTTACAGGTTTTAACTGGCGTATGTAGCATATATTCGTTTTTTACCAAACCCTTTTAATGCGGTATGAAAAAATATTTTTTGCGTGAAGACAAATTGTCAGTGGACGAGCAGACGACACAGTGGACAAAAAATCGACCATGAGTCCGTGAGGATCAGTAGTAGGTAATTTAAGCCTATATAGGATTATTCTTTTTATTGAATCTCCCTATTAATGCAACTCATTCACCCATTTCGCCGTAAATAACATTGTATATATGATACAAAACCATCCATAGCGCCATTGTCAAAGGGTTAACAAAACGCCCTGTCTGGTTGTTACGTTGCCGCAGGAAAAAAACATTAATTTGATCACTGGTTTGATAACAGATATATGAGTCAGGAAAATTCAGTTTTTATTAAAAATGACTCCTTGTCACCAGTGAGCACGAGGTGAATATTCCTAATTTTCCTCTTTGGAATGTTCACAAGGTCACTGTGAATGGAGAGGACCAATAGCATATGTGAAAGCCGGAATGAGGCATATCTCCCAGCTTGTTGGCAAACCTGGAGGGGCGGGTGCAGAGGTGACTCTAGTCCATTATTCTGTTATTTTGGAGGTCCAGCCCCCACCCATTTGTCGGAGAAGCAGCCTCTTTTATTGTGGGCTTGTCGTTAAATACCGTAGCCCATCTCCTCTGTCAGGGAACACAAGCACCCACTGTCAAAATATCCGCCACCCCTTCCACAAACACCATCTGGTTTTGGGAACAGCTGAGTGCAAGTCATAGGCTGTCCGACATTTATGTACCAAGATGAACGGGATGGACGACCAACTTAAAAGGAGAAAGGTATAAAGAGCGGCCAGGAAATCTTTGTTTAGCAAGGAGACAAAATATAAAAAAGTGTAGGCTACAATAATGTAAAACAGAAATGTTTTTTTACTCTTTCGACCGAGAGGTCGCTTTTCCCTCCCAAGGAACATGATAGTACTTCATAATTTCATCAGGTAGGATGACTGTTAAATGGATGTGTGGGGAAGACCAATCAATATTTTCAACGTGCAGTCCCACGCTGAAAATATTAATTGGTCTGCCCTAGAATAATGAATATGTATGCTCCTACCTGCTGCCATTAAATTGACATGAGAGATGCCACAAAAGGGTTAAATGGTTAAAAACTAATCAATTCAACTCTCTCGTAGTCATGGGAGCCCGAATTTTAACTTATAGTGCAATATGAGGGAATTTCTTTAAAACCTTCTTCTCCAGAACCATCTATTAGAATCTTTTAATATTTGTTGGGTACGAAATTGTCTAGCTTGATCGTATGTGGGTTTTATGTTTTATATAAAAAGAGAGTGAAATTTACGTTTTGTATTTTTTTTCATTTGAAGGGGTAGCGGAGGGTTGGTGGTTCTGGATAATCAAATAAGATTTTGTCTTGAAAAGCTTTTTGCCCATGTCTGTGGTAGACATGTTCTGCTTTTAGCTACGTGTATGTATATAGGGTACGGTTATCAAAGCCTGGGATGGATATTTATTTATTGGGGTCTAACGACACTTCAACAGCCAAGGGGTCAAGCCATGTCGGACAGCTTTACGGGTGGAGGAAACCGGGGTACCCAGAGAGAACTAACGAGCAGCGACGAGTAACTGTCGGATTCTCCAGTTTACTAACTCCGCACCAGCAGGGTAACAGAGGCTGAAGGCATGTAAAACATCGACGTGCAGTACACCTCAGCATACTGCGCCGCCGTGCTCCCATTTGGTATATACGGTACTTACTTATTGGTCTGTATATTATCTGCAAAAGGTGCACGGTGTCGTTCTATATCTTTTTGATATAACACTCTGCATATTTTGTGTGTGTGTGTGGGGGGGGGGGGGGCGTTACTCTATCCCATTTTATGCTCCCTGACAGTGTACACCAACTGTGGTTGGTGTAAATAGACCAGTCGAAGGACGGACAAAATAGTTCCTAGTTGAAAATGTCCTCTGGACAAAAGCCCCAACTTATTACATCGCAATAGGAATGGTCACTTCAGTATCAAATAGTATTTTGTGCACAAAAATTTTTTTTTTTTACAATTGCCACATGCACTGTCCAGTGTCCAGTAAATTATAAGAAAATAGTTATTTAGAAAATAACCTCTATTTTGCAAAGTGAAAGAAATGAGGACAACTACCAATGCAGCTGCGATATGGTTATCATGCACTCATCTAAGGGAGAGTACTGTAACTTTCGAACTGGTACTTCTGGAGCCGCTCAAAATCTGGTAACAGCTCAAAAATAAAAAAAAAAAGACCTCAAAGGCCCAGCGGTAAGCTTTCAGCACATTCATCGGGGAGGGAGGGCGGGAAGACTTTTTGTCGGGGGAATTGTTTCTCGGGTTATTTTCGTCCATGGAACATTTTATTATTTACCAAATCTATAACATGGAGGAGGTGGGGGGGGGGGGGGGGGTAAGTTAGGGTGGGTGGGGTGTGAGCGGCAGCGGCGGCGGGTTCTCAGATCGACTTTTTTCCCCGAGTTGTCTTAGTTTAGGAAACATTTTGTCCCTCACCCAATAAAATAGTCCGTAACGCGAAAAGCGGTAAGCTTTCAGCACATTCATCGGGGAGGGAGGGCGGGAAGACTTTTTGTCGGGGGAATTGTTTCTCGGGTTATTTTCGTCCATGGAACATTTTATTATTTACCAAATCTATAACATGGAGGAGGTGGGGGAGGGGGGGGGTAAGTTAGGGTGGGTGGGGTGTGAGCGGCAGCGGCGGCGGGTTCTCAGATCGACTTTTTCCCCGAGTTGTCTTAGTTTAGGAAACATTTTGTCCCTCACCCAATAAAATAGTCCGTAACGCGAAAAGCGGTAAGCTTTCAGCACATTCATCGGGGAGGGAGGGCGGGAAGACTTTTTGTCGGGGGAATTGTTTCTCGGGTTATTTTCGTCCATGGAACATTTTATTATTTACCAAGTCTATAACATGGAGGAGGTGGGGGAGGGGGGGGGGTAAGTTAGGGTGGGTGGGGTGTGAGCGGCAGCGGCGGCGGGTTCTCAGATCGACTTTTTTCCCCGAGTTGTCTTAGTTTAGGAAACATTTTGTCCCTCACCCAATAAAATAGTCCGTAACGCGAATTTACATGATGGGGTTTCAGTGGTCTTGCTCTACTTCCTACAAATAAGGATGTGGCTCAAGGAAGACCGGATCGGCCTATTTCGTTTTCTCCAGTTATCTTCCTACTCGAAGCCTTGGCTTCGGGTTGGAAAGCTGAAGAAGTAGAAAAAAAAAAACTCGAATTATCAAATCCATACCAAGGCATTCATATTTAAAAAAGGAGATGTCGAGTGTCAGTTCGAATCGAATCGATCCAGGTTTCGTGTCAGTACAAGAAAGCAAGATCAATGGCTTCGCGCGCCGTGGTCGCGCAGGGAAGGTTTATGGCAAGCCCCTTTCGACCCTCTTTAGCTGTAGAATGAATTTTGGTATCATGTCTGGGCGCGTTAACCCGTTACCCAACGTAACGGCCAAAACCGGCCAGCGCTATTCTAAAAAATTGTCAGTTAATTTTCATTATTTTTCATTTTTTGTCTCAAAAACATAGGTTATGACCCTTCATTGTAACGAGCTCGTCGAGATCCTTCCAATGAGGGGTCATAACCTATGTTTTTGAGACAAAAAAAAATGAACAAAATTAGTTCAAGAATTTTTTTTGCAAGTGTCGTCTGCTTTTCATGTTAGGTAAAAGGGTTAAAGGAGGAAAGTGTCAAGGGGTTCAGTGGCGCTTGTTCCTTTTCTGCTTCGTCTTCTTATGGGGAGGTGACTGGGAAGGAGAGGTCGTGGTTGTTGATGTTTCTAATGTATCTGTTTTCCGTTGGAGCCATTTGTGAAAGAATCGGTTGTGGACCTTGGATGCTTCCAATTGTCCAGGTTTGTTGAGAAGAAAGTTCGAGTTTTCCTTCAGCCCATCCTTTCTTTGTTTTAGGTACTCCTAGTAGTCATCCGTGTTTCCATTAAAATCCAGCTTGAGCTCGCCGAAGCGCTCAATGGCGAATTAGACCAAGCCTTCGTTGTAAATTCCCAGAGCCATATCTTCTACCTTCACAGTTTCATACTTGGGTTCCGAGGTCGAATTGGATTTGTGGTCCGATTGGTTGAAAGGTAATCCAGGTACAGATTGGACGACTTCCATCTCCCAAGCCTCCACTCCCTGCTTCTTTCCGACCTCTTTGGTGTAGAGGTGCGGTTTGGGGTCGGAGATGCAGGTTTTGGAGGTAAGTAGATAGTTGTCAGCCTCTCCATCTTCTGTTTCCGGTCTCAGCCCTTATCCTCCCGAGCCATGCCTCCATTCGCCTGGCATCTCGGCGTTTTGTAGACGGTGATTTCTTCTTCTTTCTCTCTTTCCTTGTCTCTGTTCCGCTGGCTCTTGTGGTTTCAGTGGTGGTGGTGGTTGGTGTTCTCTTTCCCTTCTTCTGGTCTGGACCAGTGCGGGTGGGCCCGCGAAAGGTGCTACCAGTCCCAGAGGTGGGTTTCATCCGATACTTGACGGTGAGTGAACGCAGCCAATCTCAACATGGACATCCTAGTCCAACACATCAAGGTATCCTTAATATTCTTTGGCATGAAATTTGGTGTTCACGCTCTGAAGTCAGAAGTGTGTGTTGTCAACGTCGTGTCAGTACATTTGGTGACATACGATTATATACTACTCCCAGTTTGCTAAGGATCACACCTGCTCATCAAAATAAAAAGTAAATGAGAGGAAAATATGCGCCTATAATCACCCTCCGCAGTTCAGATAGATGTTCTCCCAACCCGTTCATTAAATATTATCCTTGTGCGACCATTTTCGGTGAAGTCAAGGAATGTGAAAGCGGGTCATCCCTTTTCTGGGAATTTTAAACCCCGAGAAAACAACTCCGTTTTATCCTAAACGACTAACTCGTGTTAAGCAAAGCAGTGCATGTTAGTATGCAGAGTGTTCCTCCTGTGGCATTGAGCATTTTTCTGACAGCGTTTCCTCATTGTTGGAACAATTTGGGAATGTCTGTTGTGGCAGACTGTCCTATACACCAACAACTCTGTCCGAGTTTTTGGAGGGTATTAAGTTGGATGGAAGGGGCTCGCCTGTAGACTGAAGCCCGCCCGATGCATGCTCTATGGAGTTGAACTCGAGTGAGCATGCTAGTCAGTACACGCACTCAGTTCCTTCCATTTCCACTTAATGAGTCACCAACCTGGATCGTTGTGACCTGGCATTTACTGCCTCATATACTGTCGCCCGAAAGGTTCCGGAACCTCATTTCTGTACCATTTTTCATTTAGATTCTCATTCTGGATGAGACTATATAGGTCTGTGAGCACAGGTACTCGGCACAAGCTGGGAAATCGAAAGAAAAATGATATTTGATACTATTTTTGAATCGATGCTGACGTGCCCCTATAATGGTATATAAATATTAACAAGGTACACAACTCGCTTTTCGAAAACGATAGCACACATCTTCGTTATACCCGCCTCAAATTTGATTCACATAACGTATCCAACAGTACCCGGTATCAATGGAAAGGGGAATGAATGAGCTTTACAGTGATGTATTACACGACCATTGGGTGCTCTTGGGTTGTTCATGATAACTGGGAGAAGTCGCAGAAAAGGCCGAAAAACATTTAGTCGGACAAGAAAGTGCACTGTGAAAAGTGGATTACGAGCGATAATTATTCGATTTATTTTAATAATTCTAGGTCTCATTGTCTATGGGGGGCAAATTCAAATATTAACAGTTAGGTACCAAAGCTACAACTGTTTACTGTGTTTCAACAGTTTTCAGTTAGCATTAGGGAATAACCCACAGAGCATCAAAGTAGATGGCAGAGTTACAGAAGAGCGAGATCAAATCGCATCAGAACTTGTCAAGCACTGGGAAAAGGTAAGCGATGGGGCATGGGGAACCCACCCGAGTGTCCGAATCAGCTCGAGGAAAATCTATCGAGCTTCGTTTGCAGCGAAATCAAAACTGAGGAGGTGCGAAGTGTGATCTCAAAATTAAGGAATGGAAAAGCGGGAGGGGTGGACGAAATTCCTAACGAGTTTATCAAAAAAGGGGGAGAGGAACTCTTGGAAAGCCTAACTGCCCTATTCAATTTAGCCATAGAAAAACAAGAGGTCCCAAAGGAGTGGAGGGAAAGTAAAGTGACATTTATTCACAAAAAGGGGGAAAAAGACGTCTTTGATAACTATCGAGGGATCTCTGTCAGCAGCAACATTGGAAAAGTCTTTTGTAAAGTCCTGTATGGGAGATTAGAGGAGGTGATCGAAGAGAAGGGTTTTTTGGGGGGAATCCAGAATGGCTTCAGGAAGGGAAGGAGAGTCACTGACCATCTTTTCACGCTATCCCAAATGATAGAATCCGCGAAAGCAAAAAAGAAAAAGATGTTCATGGCCTTTTTGGATGTTAAAAAGGCATATGATAGAGTATGGAGGGAGGGTATGTGGCGCAAGCTGGAGGCTCTGGGTTTGAGGGTGAGTTTGTTGGAATTATGAAAGCATTATATAAAGATGTACAGAGTGAACTTAGCCTGGGAAACATTACAACAAAACGTGTGCCTATGGAGATAGGCCTAAAACAGGGGTGTATCCTTTCGCCAATTCTTTTTGCATAGTACATCAAAGGTTTAGGAGATGAATTCCTGCATAGCGACGAGGAGGTTGAAGTTGGTGACTTGAAGATCCCAGGGCTATTTTTTGCAGACGATATGGTGCTAGTGTCAGAAAGCGAAGAGGGGCTTGCGAAGATGCTGGGAATTGTTGGGAAATATGGGAGCAAATGGAGACTCGAACTTAATGAAAGCAAGAGCAAAGTTATACCCGTGGGCCGCAAAGTGGACCCCACTCGAAGGTGGAGAGTGGGGGAGTTCTGCATTCCGGAAGGTAGCAGTGGAATTCTTAGTGTAGGAGAGACTAGTGACTATGAGTACCTGGGGGTAAATATAAACATCACAGGAAGAGGCATCTACCGAAACCACACAAATAAATTGATTCTGAAGGGGAAGCGAATCCTTAACCAAATGAAACTTATAGGGAGGAACAGTTTCAATAAGGTTTTCGTGGGGAAAACCATTTGGGAAATGGTGGGTCTGCCAAGTATAACATACGGTACGGAAGTTGTACCCCTAAACCACACAGCTGTTAAGAGCTTGGAAATCCTGCAGAACGATGCAGGCCGATGGATAATAGGCTCGAGTAATGCCGCAGCGCTAGAAGCGATCAGGGGTGAGCTTGGGTGGATGAGGATCAAGGACAGGATAGACCTATTGAAACTCGGTTATCTTAATTATTTGGTAAATCTCCCCGATAGCCGATGGTGTAAAGTAATGTTCCTGAGAACTTTCAACTCAAATATCAAGACGGGGTGGATGGTCCAAGTGCGGGAGCTAGTAGAAAACTACTCATTGGAGATCTCGGACCTTGACGTTGGGACAAACCGGGGCAAAAAGATCGTCAGAGAAAGGGTCATGGAGGATTGTAATCGTAATTGGCGAGAAGGGGTCAAATCAAAGAGATCTTTGGATGGCCTGCGTGATAAAGAGAAGCCTGGTTTTGAAGAGTACCTTGATGGCACCTTTGGGGGGGGGGGGGGGGGTCACTGTTGTTCAAGTTGAGGTCGCGGTCCCTGGAGCTGAGGGGAAAAATTGGGAAAAACAGTGAAATGGAGTCCCAGATGTGTAACTTGGGCGTGGTGGAGACCCTGGAACACTTTCTTACAGAATGCCCAAAATACCAGTCTAAAAGAACAAGATACGCGGGGAGTATAATGGGGAAGTGGGATGGGAGAATGAAGGACATGTGGTTAGGGGGCGACTCAAAGGAGAGGGTTAATCTACTAATCGAAGAGATTGGGAAGAATGGGGCAAGGGATGCCATCAAGCAGTTCGTCTCAGAGTGTTGGGAGGAGAGAAGAAGCGCGGGAATAGGGAGGCAGTTGGTAGAACATGGGTAACCAAGGCCTTCTCATACTAGAACCGCGACAAATCAGCGGCCGGCCGAAGTGTTATTATTATATTATTAGAGGTGATCCTTGGCAACTTGTTAGTAGAAAAGTATATGGTTTCATAGAAAAGAACGTAATCAGTTGTTCCAAAGTATACAGCAAATACCGGTTACTTATCGGTTCACCATTCCTCTCTCCAAACACTATTCAACACCCTCCTTTGCACGTTTCAAGACTTGAAAATCAATGAAATGGCATTCCTGTTAAACCATTTTTTAAATTTTCCACTGAGTCGTACCATGGGTCAGAAGTGTTTGGATAACTGTGCTATCCCAACTTTCAAAGTTCTTCCGTCGCCTCTGAATTATACGAATACATTTTCCCCGATTCATTCAAAAATTGCATTTCTCTCTTGGACAATATCCAGTGTACGATAAAGATAAAGTCTTTCAACAAAGGGCAATAAGAAATGGTTTGAAAGAAGCAGAAAGGAGTAAGGCTGTTTTGTGTATTGCGCTTTGAATTTGGACCCCCTCCCTCAGTCCCTCCCTCTAGTTGGAAATTCGAATATCGGTCGATTTGCACCATTGCCTATTTGCATCGGTCGATTTGCACCATCGAAAAAGTCGATTTGCACCATCGAAAAAGTCGATATGCACCACAAAAAAGTCGATTTGTACCATCTATAAGTCGATATGCACCATTAAAAAACGGATAATATATGTCATTTAAAATGAAGAAATATTTCTTCAGAAGTATCCATGATAAATTCATCTCGCCAAATGTCTCTATCTAAACATTTATTGAATCTCCAATTTAACATCTGTCTCTGTAAAAAGTATTATTCTTATTAAATGTGACTCTACTCACTGATTAATTGGATCGGGACTGTTTTTTCAGCAATCAGTTATCAGTCTAAGGACTTGATTCTTTCACCGACACCGTTCCGTATAGTTTTACACAGTCAAAACAACACGGTACTTCAAAAACCTATGTGTATGGTGATTGTAATTTTAATTCACCCTTTAATGACGGCCGCATATGAAAGATAAAAGTCCGCCGGGGGGGGGGGGGGGGGGGTGGAGGTAGGAAAAAAATTGCAGACGCCGATGCCGATTTTTTTGTTTTTGACCGGTCGGAGGACCCACCCCATGTAATTTTTTCCCAGTTTTACATTTTTTTTTCCAGGGTTATCTGAAGCACCCACCCCCACTAAATAGATGCTTCTGCATCATCCTTCCCACCATACTGCACCATAACCAATTTTATCATACAGTATTGAGTGATTGACCTTGCGCAGTAGGACAGGTCTTGAAAGAACATCCGTTTTATCAGACCAAAGTGGTCTCTTAAGGCAGATGGTCTCCCATAACAAATCAAATATAGAGTAAAGCTGGTATGTCCATATAAAACATGGTCTCCAAAGACATCGGTCGCTTAAGGCATGTTCTATTGTAATTCAATAACACTCTTGAATGTCATATCATTAACTTTTTACCTATAGTTATCTCTCCATGTGTTCAGACATGTTGTAGAAACCAACAATATATATGGTATTCGACAGAGTTCAGAGAGCTTTGTAAAATATCATACAAATTGTTGATTTTTGACTACATGCATGAACCAGCATGGACTGACATGAAGAGAGATAATTGCGGATGAGAAAGTATACTTCAATATCGAAGTGAAGGGTGTTGATGTAGCAAAAAAAATCTCTCTGCAGCTCTATGTATGTGTTTTTTTAATTTTTGCAGATGACAACAGGTAACTAAATAGAAAATGGATGAGAAGCAACCTAGCTGTAGATATTGTGCTAAGCAATTCTTTTCAATAAATGATATTAGCAGTTCAATCAGGTTCAATGTTTAGTAGTTTTTGTGTTACATACTTCCTGCAATGGCAATAAGAGTCATTGGTGTTTTCGTAATAGGTCTGGATACATCGTTGTACAGAATTGTTCCTGCAGCTGAAATCTGTAACTGTTCCTGACTTCACATAATTGTCTTTGCTCCTCATCTAAGCCAGCCGATCTCACCAGGGTGAACATATTAGAAATTTAATCAAACGGAACACCCTCAAGATAATTTATCCTTAGAGTGCAGTGTTTGATAATTGCAATTAGTGATGCATTTTAACTTGCATTATTCAATATGTCATACATTGTATCACTATAAGCCGAATCGTAGCTCAGCCGCAATAACAGTTTTATAATCGTATATAACCCACGGTAGGTACCCCCTGATAACTCGAGTGTTTCTTTATTGGTTCTTGAATGATACTTCACTGATTATGGTATACAATTTTGCCCAAAAGTGTGTGAGGAAAAAATTTGCAAGCATCGGAAATTTTTTTTTGTCCTCCTTGACCACCCACCCACCCTGGCATAAGTGTTTTGCAAATTTTTTCCACCCCCCCCCCATGCCCAAGCCAGCAGATTTATAGAAAACGTTTGACTTTTTCTGCAACTTCATCATTTGAAGATGGACGAGCTCACTGAGAACCCATGTCACTGAGAACCCATGTCACTGAGAACCCATGCTCAAGTTGTAATAAAGAGGTACGGCGGCTACAAGATGCCCTAGAGTGTGACTCTTGCAATAAATGGAGACACAGAATTTGTGGCACTGGTATGTCCAGAGATGAATATAGGAGGAGGACGAAACAGCAGCGCGATGGTACCATAATAACATGAGTCTGCCCAGAATGTCTAAAGTCAAGTCAAGTATCAGATGAATCAGAAATGGAAATAGATTCAACATCGCAAGAGAGGTCATTCGATGTGATTCATCCCGTGGATGATCCCCTACCGGCGATAGAAAAGTAACTTGAGGAAGAACCCATTCCAGACACAATACTTAATGACCAGGTAACAACAAAATATGTTTTCAGTAGTTTTAGTATTTTTCTTTTGTTCCACTTTCGCTCAATTAATAATGCCAACACTCGCCACTATTTCTCAGAAATTCACCCGACATGAGATTCTTAGAAATTGCGGCAAGTGCTTGCATTATTAATTGAGGGGAAATGGAACAAAACAGTCTTGACAAGGTTGATTGAGAAACCTCTGCAACTGCGCACTAAAATGTAAGCATTTTTTTGGTCCCACTTTCGCTCAGTTAGGCGATTTTGACTTGTGATGTGACTCAGTGTGTCTTTTTAAAAAATCTTTTTGCTGGTTAGTTTGTAACGTTTGCCGAGCTGTATAGTTTTTGATGTAAATCTGATGATTTGATCCCGAGATATTAACCTTTTATCTTTCAAATTGAATTCCTGCAATCCCTTTGGCATTCGAAAAATATAGCTTGGATTGTCAAGTTATTTTATATTTGTGTTCAGGTTACTGATGTACCGAGCTGTATAGTTTTTGGTGTAAATCTGTTATTTTGATCCTGAGATATTAACCCTTTATCCTTCAAATTGAAAATTCCTCCAATCCCTTTGGCATTCAATAACTTGAAAAATATTGCTTGGTTTGTCAAGTTACTTTATATTTGTGTTCAGGTTACTGATGTGCCAAGCTGTATAGTTTTGGGTGTAAATCTGATAATTTGATCCTGTGATATTAACCCTTTATCAGTCAAATTGAAAATTCCTCCAATCCCTTTGGCATGAGATAACTCAAAAAATGTCAATCCGATTGTCATGTTACTTTATATATTTATTCAGGTTACTGATGTGCTGTTCTGTATAGTTTTTTTATGTAAATCTGATAATTTGATCCGGAGATATTAACCCTTTATCCATCAAATCAGACACTCCTCCAATCCATTTCTATATGTACCCATACCATGTATGGTGTACATAATGTCGGCATCCATGGTGGCCCTCCGTCATACAGCTTTCTACTAGTTGCGCGTATGGGTACACATCTGACGATTTCATCGTCCTATTTTTCGATATGGGAAACTGTAAAAAAGAAAATATCTGAAAACAAAATAGGAGGTGCACATCTTCAATGTATGTAAAAGAATGTCTGAGAGTTTCAATGAAATCCATTCACTGGTTTGAGAGGAGTTGCGGATAGCAGATGTGTACCCCCCCCCCACCCCCCCAAAGCGTAACACCCCTACAGCGTAACAGATGGATGGACGGATGTATGTCGGAATATGAAAATATCTGAAAGAAAAATAGGAGGTGCACATCTTCAGTGTATGTAAAAGAATGTCTGAGAGTTCCAATGGAGTTTGGCCAATGGTTTAAGAGGAGTAGTGGAAAGCAGATCTATACCCCTCCCAACTAAAACCTGAATTGACAAAGACCATTTTTGAATATGGGGAACTGTAAATATGAAAATATCTGAAAAGAAAATAGAAGGTGTACATCTGCAATGTATGTAAAAGAAGGTCTGAAAGTTTCAATGAAATCTGTTCAATGGTTTAAGATAAGTTGTGGATAGCAGATCTGTACAGAATGTCAATTGAATTTGACAAAGTTCATTTTTCAATATGGGAAACTGTAAAAAAGAAAATACCTGAAAAGAAAATAGGAGGTGCACATCTTCAATGTATGAAAAAGAATGTCTGGGAGTTTCAATGGAATCCGTTCACTGGTTTAAGAGGAGTTGCAGATAGCAGATGTGTACATCCCTATAGCATAACGGATGTACTGACGGTCAGGTGGACATCGAAATATGAAAATATCTGAAAGACAAATAGGTGGTGCACATCTTCAATCTATGTAAAAGAAGGTCTGCGAGTTCCAATGGAGTTTGTTCAATGGTTTAAGAGGAGTAGGGGATAGCAGATCTATACCCCTCCCTACTAAAACCTGAATTGACAAAGACCATTTTTGAATATGGGGAATTGTAAATATGAAAATATCTGAAAAGAAAATAGGACATGCACATCTGCAATGCATGTAACAGAATGTCTGAAAGTTTCAATGAAATCTGTTCAATGGTTTAAGAGGAGTTGCGGATAGCAGATCTGTACAGAATGTCAATTGAATTTGACAAAGTTCATTTTTCAATATGGGAAACTGTAAAAATGAAAATATGTGAAAAGAAAATAGGTGGTGCACATCTTCAATGTATGTAAAAGAATGTCTGAGAGTTTCAATGAAATCCATTCACTGGTTTAGGAGGAGTTGCGGATAGCAGATGTGTGCACCCCTAAAGCAGACAGACGGATGGACAGACCTATGGACCAAGTGAACACTACATACCTCCCACTTTTCAAGTGGGTGGTATAATAATCAATTTTGATATCCTGTGTTTTGGGTAAAGGGTTAAACAAAAGTTTAGGAAGGTTTATTCTACTCTCCTTGAGAATGGTAGTGGGGAATCAAAAACGTGATCTATGAACCATGAGATTGAGGAAGAATAGTGCAGGGTGACAGAAAATAGTGTTGTGTTTCTGTTGCATTCAAAGGAATTTCAGATGGTTGCCAGTAGAGTCTGGGAAAGCATGCTACCAAAACCCTTCAAATTTCATTATTTTTTTCATTTTTTTGCCTCAAAAACATAGCTTATGACCCCTCATTGAAATGAGCACAAAAAGCTGTGTTTTTGAGACAAAAAAATGAAAAAAATAATGAAAATTGAATGGTTAAAACTCAGAGGAATGACCAATATCAACAGGAATATAGGATGTCAAATATCAGACTTGGTGCATAAAATGTCTTGCAACTCTTCCTTTTATTATAATGTCCAAAGTATGTTATCAGTACATCCAAAATTATTGATTGCTCATAATGGTTTAGTTGGGTAGCATTCTGGAAGTGGAAGAAAGATAATCATTTAACTGGTAGAGTGCTGGAAGCCCATATTTGGGCTTTATTCTGAAGTGCAGGTGCCACAACTTAATGGCTTCGTATTCTGTGAATGTACTTCACATTATTTTTGAAGTAAAATTATTTAATCTGTGGAGATTCGCCTTGTTACAATTTATGGGAGAGTGCCAATAGGCACTCTCCCACAAAGTGTAACAAGGCCAAGAGACATGGACAAATTTGGATGACCAAAAATAATTTAGCACTCTACCAGTTAACTGGTAGAGTGCTGGAAGCCCATATTTGGGCTTTATTTAAAGTGCAGGTACCGCATCTTAAAGGCTTCATATTCTGTGGATTTGCTTCATTTTATCTTCGAAGTTAAATAATTTAATGACCATAAACTTGCCTTGTTACAATTCATGGGAGAGTGCCTGTGGGCACTCTCCCATGAATTGTAACAAGGCAATGACATGCAAACAAATTCTGACAACCTAAAACTAGAGGGCTGCCACATCCACGGGGCAGCTGATCCCCCCGAAAAAAGTGTGGTCATCATCCAGAAACTTAAAATCAAACTATCTTGAGGGAAGTTACCATCTGGAAACCAAAAATCATAAGATTTTCTAAATTAAAAAGGGGCATAACTCTGGTAATATTAATCAGGATGAACCCAGATTCGAACTTGTTTAAGCCACATATCAAGTTTGGTGACAATCAAACTATTTCAAGGGAAGTTATCATCCGGAAACGAAATGTAAACGGATGGATGGACGGACGGACGGACAAAAAAAAAACGCGTGACGACTATATCCCCCGAAATTTTTTTTCGGGGGGATAATAACTTAGCACTCTACCAGTTAAGAGTTGGGGTGAATAATGGTGTTGGGATAATGTGGGTGGGGGGATCACACTTGAGTCATGGAGGTAATTTTTCTTGATCTTGAGAACTGCAGTAAAAAGTGAATAGGCAAGACAACTTATACGATCATCTTGCTTCAAACAGTTGAATTACAAAATTGTTTTTCTCATATGTGACCCAAGCATTGGTCCTTCAAAGAAAATTTTCTTTTAACTGGTTGAGTGTTAAAAGCCACTATCAGACCACCAAAAATAATCTAGCCCTCAACCAGTTAAAGGACTGCCTTTTCCATTTTGAATCAAAATGGCGACTATCCCCATTCAGCAACAGATACAGAAAGTTAAAAAGGGGGTTACCTTTAATAAACTATTAGTTATTGCACACTGTAATCATGCAAATCCCTATTTAAACTATTCCTTAACATCACCTGAAGACGACTCTTTCAAGACATTTCCTGAATAGTTAAATATTTTTAATTTATTGCTTTAAAAACATAGGTTATGGCTCCTCATTGGACCAAACTCATTGCAATGAGGGGTCATATATTTATTTATTTATTGGTATTTAAGGTCACATATTTTTGCACAATGGCTAATCATGAGTATCAACTCAAGACCAGGGGTGAGTGTTAATAAGCCATGTTTCCCATTTTAGAAAGGGTTTGCACCTCCCAAGCAATGGTGACTGGGTCCTATTTTACCAGTAAAACAGAGCCTGTTAATGAGGGGGTCATAACCTTCATTTTGAAATGCAGCGGCCTGATTTAAAACTACATTAGAGCAAAAGTAAAAAAAATGTTGAGATCCACCTGAAATTAATGAAGTGGACCTCAAAAAATATTCTTCACAGACAAAGCTGACTTTCCATCAGAAAAATCCCAGAGTATTGCATATTATCTCTTAGTTATGGCTGTTAAGATTACAAATACTGACAGCCCTAAATGACAGTGTATCAAATGACAGTGTATATTCAGAAATACACTATCATTATGTAATCATACTAGAATAGAACACAACAATAAAATGGTAAAACAACCACAATAGTGGATTCAATGTGTCAGGATGTATTTGTCGAGATATATTCGGAGAACTGATTTTGATTCCACTTATATATGAGCAGTTAAATATAACAAACAAAATATAACAAAAATGTCCCCCCCCCCACCCCTCCCCCTCAATGCTGTAAACATTTTAAAAAAAAATCAGAATTGCCATGCTGGCTGGGACAGACACCTGATCACACAATCCAAGAGATTTTTTCACATACGCATGCAGTATATCAAATCATTTTCTGAAAGAGTTTAAATCCCAATAAGGTTCACTGCCTGTCTGAACTGAAGAAGAAGAAACTTGAAGCACTTAATGCTCTGAACTCCATTTCAACTATTTTGGACCCATCAATATGACCCTTATGAACCAGAAATTGTCCGACTGATCATGGTTTTAATGTAAATGTTGTGGAGTACTGAGAAGAATTTTCTCATTTCTAAAAAGGCATTGCAAGGAACTCCAGTGCTGAAATACTTTAACCCTTAAGGGCCTGGACAAGTGTCTTGAATTCCCACAATTCCACAGTCTCTATACGTCTAATGGCTTAGCAGTGATTTCTAGTTAAGTCTTGGCTGCCCATTATGGCAGCCAAGACTTTACTGGAAACCACTGCTCAGGAAATTTGTCTATTGTCAGCAAGACTGCCTCATGATGGCATGTTAAGGGCACCTGTTCTGAGGTCGAAAAATTTGTAAATAGGCCCTTAAGGGTTAAATTTCAATTTGGTTCAGTGTCATATTTATAGGATCTCCATGGGAATTACAGATCAGTCACGATTCAAACAGAAATTGAAAAATCCTGTCATCTATATACATTTTACACATCAGCCATCTGTTGGCCCTAATTCTGCAAGGTTTCTTTGCTCTAAAAGGTGTGGGAGAAGTATATTTCACCACATATGTACCCCCTTTACAGAGAGGCAAAATATGGATCAAAGGCAGTAGCTTCTCACAAATTAATAAATTTGGGTGACTTTATACATGTTGCACATCGATAAACCATCAATAATAATTGTTTGAAGTTTTGTTTGCCAACTCTCAAAAGTCAAAAAGAAAATGATTTCACCATAAAAGTATGCCTCTTCATAAAATGTTATATCTGTTTACACTCATCAAGGGCAGTAACTCCCCTAAAATTAAAGAATCCCATTGTTTGATACGTTTGCATACCCTCTTTACTCCAAGGTCAAATGTTTCCAAGTGGATCAGTAGCAGTAATTTCCAACATACTGTATTAATACATTCTGTCTGTCTTATATGTTGCACATTAATGATTCATCAATAATATTATTTAAAAAATTTCATTTACCAAAAGTCAAAGTGTAAAAGAATCTGATTTCACCATAAGAGTACCCTTCTTCATAAAAATTGCTAATATGTCCATCAAGGGCAGTAACTCCAAAAATAATTAAAGAATCCTGTCATCAATACAGAAATTGATGAACCATCAATACAAACGTTTGTAAAGTTTCCGTAAGCAAAACTAAATGAGTAGTTGGATTTCACCCAAAGAGTACCCTCCAGAAAAATGTAAAATTTGTCTATGTTGATAAAGGGCAGTAACTCTTATCTGGTTGCAGGCTAAATTATTTTTGGTGGTCTGAATTTGTTATTTGGAATTTGTTTTATTACAAATTATTAACTATCAGGGTTTCACATTTTAAACATTGGGACATTTTTTTAATCATTTCATCATGGTGCACAACTATCAGGGTTGTGCCCACAGGCCATCTCCAATAATTTCGTCATAAAACAATTATATATAAATAAATTATCATTTGAGTTTGAATGAATATGAATTATGGGCAAGGAAAATGTTAGCTTTTGCTCTGGTACCCTTATTTTTAGCTCACCTGACTGAAAGTCAGGGTGAGCTTTTCTGATCACTCTTCGTCCGTCTGTCCGTCCGTCGTCCTGCATGAAGGTGGTGTTTGAGCCTCTTTCTCCAAAACCACTGGCCACATTTTAATTAAATTTCATGTAAGTAGTGGTTATATAGGGGCATTTTAGGTTTTGCCTCATATTGAGCAGAGGGGTGGGGAAAAAATGGCCAAATTTTTTGAAAATCTTCTTCTAACGAACCACCAGTAGCAGAGACTTGATATGTGGTATACAGAGTCCTTTTGAGGTTTAGAATCAAGTTTGTTCAAGAGAAGTTTGTCGGGCATTATTTGCCTTCGTTATGGGAGGGGCAAAAGTTTTGGCCATGCCTAAAATTTATATTTTCAGAACTGTGAGGTCGATTTGAACCAAATTTGATATGAGATGATAATGGGTCATAAGTAGTTGATTGATGCAAACAAAATTTTCTCATTGCCCCGTGGGAACCTCAGGAGCTAAAAATAGGAAAAACCTTAAAACTGCCATATCTCCAAAACTACACGGCACAGAGAATTCTTATTTTGTATAAAGCTTACTTTTATCCAGTAGAATAGAATGGTTAAAAAAAAATCCCTATCGGTTTGATCACAAGGTACTTTTTTCAGGACTTTGAAAAAGTGCTGAGTCAGGCAATGGGAAAAACATTAAAAAATCTTCTTCTCCAGATCCAGAAGGCAGAATCTTTTGATATTTGATATGCAACATTGTAGGGTGGATCTGATTCAAGTTTGTTCAAATCGGCCCCCCTGGGTTCATATTTGGGCTCATTATAGGAGCCCGATTTCGAACTTAGTGCATTTCAGGCAAATTTCTTAAAAAATCTTCTTCTCCAGATCCAGCAGGCAGATCTTTTGATATTTGGTATGCAACATTGTGGGGTGGATCTGATTCAAGTTTGTTCAAATCGGCCCCTGGGTTTATATTTGGGCTCAGTATAGGAGCCCAAATTTGAACTTAGTGCATTTCAGGCAAATTTCTTTGAAAGTCTTCTTCTCAAGATCCAGCAGGCAGAATCTTTTGATATTGGGTATGCACCATGCTTAGGGGGGGTGAGATTCAAGTTTGTTCAAGCCAAGTCCCTGGGTTCATATTTGGGCTCATTGTGGTAGCCCGAATTATAACTTAGTTCAAATTGAGAAATTTTCTTTAAAAATCTTCTTCAGATCCAGCAGTCGGAATGTTTTGATATTTGGTATGAAGCATCCTTAGGGGGGTGAGATTCAAGTTTGTTCAAGCCATGTCCCTAGGTCCATATTTGAACTCACTGTGGGAGCTCGAATTGTAACTTAGTTCAAAATGAGGAATTTTCTTTAAAAATCTTCTTCTTCAGATCCAGCAGTCGGAATGTTTTGATATTTGGTGTGCAGCATCCTTAGGGAGGTGAGATTAAAGTTTGTTAAAGCCAAGTCCCTGGGTTCATGTATGGGCTCCCTGTAGGAGCCCGAATTATAACTTAGTTCAATATGAGGAATATTCTTTAAAAATCTTTTTTTTTTAGATCTACTGGTCAGAATCTTTGGATATTTGGTATAAGCTTTTCTTAGGAGGAGCAGAATCAACTTGTTGAAATCAATTCTCTGGGTTGATATTTAGGCTACCATGTCAGGTGAGCACCCTCAGGCCCCCTGGGGCCTCTTGTTCTGAAAGCCAAAATAGTGGCTTCCAGCACTCAACCAATTAACAAATCCAAGAATCCTGCAAAAAACATACATGTTGTACATCAGCAAACTGTTGACAATGCTTCAATATTCTAAATTTGAAGGTATGGGAGGAACTGATTTCACAACATGGGTTTTTTTTATCAAAATACACAATTTTTCAAGTACATTAAGGGGAATAACTCTTGGAAAATTGTTTTTCATGCCTGCTGCGAACTTGTGCACAATGATGAAATGGTCAAAAAGCATGTCCCAGTGTTTAAAATCTGTAACACTGATAGTTGTGTGCCATGACTAAATGGTAAAAAAATACATGTCTCAAAGTTTAAAATGTGAAACCCCAGTTTAGTAGAAACTGATGCAGCTGGATGAATGCTGCTCTACCCGATGGACAGACGAATGGACAAAGGTCATGTCTATAGTCCTCTGAATTTGAAACAGGAGACAACTAAATATCAAATGATAGTAAACAGTAAATAAAAATTTATTCATAATATACAGTATAAATGTCATAAAAGCCACTATGTTTCATAGAATTTATTCTGTGATTTAAGTGTTTGACAAACTTCAATGTTTCTTTGTCCCTGTACACCAGAGCAAGTGAGTTTTCTGTGGGTTGTACTGTGAGAAGCTGAAAAAAATAAAAACAAATTTGTAATAGTCTTTCACTTAATGATTTTCTCACAATACTGATGATGCATGTTATTTTGAGGTGGGTGATCACCCTCGTTTCGTCTTCTATGGCCTGCCTCATTTGAAAACTCGAGGTGTGACTGTCCCAGATGGGCTGTTCATATCCTCGCCTCCATGATTATTCTAAGATGAAAAGGGGCATAACTGTGGCAAAAGAAGTCTGATAGAAACTATAATCACAGGTGCACAGGTTCCCATGATGGTGAACATACATACCAAGTTTCAAAGGAATTGACCCATATTTTCTGAGAAAATGTCTGAACAAAATTCAGGTCTATACAGCTGCTATTTCAAGTCAAAAGGGAGCATAATTCTGGCAAAAATAATTCAACTTGAACTATAATAGCAGGTGCACAGGTTCCCATGGTGGTGAACATTCATGCCAAGTTTTGAACAGATTGGTCCATCCATAAACATCTGAGAAAATCTCCAGACAATATTATGTCTACAGATGGACAGACTGAAGGACAAGATGAATCCAGTATACCCCCCCCCCCCCCCCCCCCCCCACACAACTTGTTGTGGGGGGGGGGGGGGGTATAATAAAGAGAGAGGTCAATGTCCACCTCACAAAATCCTTGATAAAACAACAAATTCTCAAATATGTGTTCCTCTTACATAAAGTCTCTTTCAACCCTCAAGGGCCTGGGCAATTTCCCAGACTATCAGCTAAATCACAGCCAATGAATCTAACAACAGTCAGCAGTTATTTTTCGCCAAGTCTTGGCTGCCTTTAGAGGCAGCAAAGATTTGGATAGAAGTCACTGTCAAGGTAATTAACTTATGTCTGCAGGTCTTCATGATTGTGTGTTCAAGTACCTGTTCTGAGACCACAAAGACTGTCAATATGACACAGAGGCCTTCAAAAGTTAACAGCTTTCTTTGACATGCAAACCACAGTGAAAAGACTGTTAACTGTGGTGGCAATTGTCTCCCTGAACCTTTTTTATTGTTGGTATTAATTGCTCTCCTGTAATTTACAAAACTCCAGACCTGACTGATGATTAGATTGCTGAAGTTGAAAGTTATGTCTAGCATCTCTAGCTATATCGCAACCCTGACACAACTTTTTATTTAGCAGTTTTGAATATGTGCCCATTTCAGTGGACTCTCAACCAAGATACAGGTTACCAGATCCTATTTTCACAGTAAAGCAGAATTTTTCTACCACAGTAAACAATTATTGCCCCACTTCCTGGATTCCCATGGGGATTGTCTGCAGCTTCCCACTTTTGTTGGGTAAAGGGTAAAAAGAAGAAGTGATGAGATCATTCACTGAGTGCTGAATGCTTCTTTGTTTTATTGTGGTCTAATGACACTTGCAACAGCCAGGTCATATCGTGTTGGAGAGTTTGACAGGTGAAAAACCCTGAGTATCCAGGGAGTACCATTGGGAAATGCTGTGTATCTGTCAGACTCTCCAACTTACTAACCCAGCACAGGCCAGTGTATCACTGTCATGTCATATGCCTTAGTACACCATGCTACAATGCTCCCACATAGGTAACAGGCATGAAGTGTTGATGCTGAATGCTGAAATTTAGACCATAGTGTATTGAGATGTGAAACTCAAGTTTATTCAGCATGTACACTTTGCATGTTATAGCTTGGAAGTTATAAGTGGCATGCCCTTCATTAACTCCTCCATTTATGAAAAATGTTTCCAGTTTCATGCTTTTTGCTGAGAGATAGTTTATTGGGATTAATCTAAGATGTGCAAAGGCAGCCTTATCAATTTCAGCCAGGAAAAGGTTCTTTAGAATCATTTCAAATATCCACCTTCAGCAGTCTTGAGCTCATTATCCTTACTGTAGAATGTTTCATTTGGGGAAAAAAAGGGTGGGTGGAAGTCATTGTGGACCAAGTGAGGGAGATATGTGAAGTAAGAAAGTCCAAAAAGCTGAATTTATGAATATGTTTAAAACCACAGGACTCTTGGCTGAAATGTTGAATGTGTTTTTGAAGCAGAATTTGAGACTTATTGCCTTGTTTTTAACCCTTTACCTAACATATCGACCATATCCTCCTCGTGCTGTCACACAAATCAACATTCAAATTTTATTATTTTCTCTCTTTTCTGCCTTCAAATCATAGTCTATGGCCCTTCATTAGAACAAGCTCAATGATCACAAGCTGCATTTGTGAAGTAAAAAATTTTTAGTTTGGGTTTTGTTTTTGCATTTGTCAACTTCTAGTCAATTTAGGTAAAGAGTTAAGACATATCTGAATCTGGCTGGACCAATATGTCCATTGGCTGAAATATTGCCCATGTTTCTTGGAAAAGTTATTCCCTACCTAGTTTAACTTTTAACCTCCTGAGTATTTTCAAGATATTTTTCATAAAATCTAGCCATGGTTGCTGCAAAAACTTCATCAAAATTTGACTGGAAATATAACTGGTAAAAAAATCCATTGAATTAACAGGGAGAAGATATTTGTTTATTTATTGGTGTTTAAGGTCACATACTTATGCACAATGGCTAATCAAGACCTTGACATTTTTACGGGTGGAGGAAGCCGGAGTACCCTAAGAGAACCACCGAGCATCGATGAGCAACTGACAGCTACACAACATTCTAACTCTGTTCAAGCTCCACTCAAGCAGGATTACAGAAGTTGAAGACATGTGCACCATCGACGTGCAGTACATCTTAGTACACGGCGTCATCATGCCCCCATGTAGGCAACCAGGATAAAATGCCTTGCCCAAGGACATAACACAGGTCATCCCGGACAGGGATCAAACTCGGGACCTCTAGTATAGAAGTCCAACAGTCTACCACTGAGCCATCGTGCTCCCAACAGGGAGAAGATTAAATGTGCCCACTTATTTCAGTGGCAAGAGAAACCTTGCCCTCGGAAGGAGTATCTGACAGCAGCATGAAAGAAGTTGACTCTTTGTTTAATGAAACCGCCGCATCTGGTCAGGGTTATTCCCATAAATCGGCATTCAAATGGCACTTACTACCTTATTTTGCTTTCAAAACATAGCTTATGACCTCTTCTTGGAACAAGCTTATTGAGCATGTTCCAATGAGGGGTCATAAGCCAGGTCTCAGAGGCCAAAAGAGAAATAATTTAACCTGAATGGTAAATATTTGTAAACAGAACTGACACAATTAGCACAATTACCCCTCACTGCAAAACAGTGGTCCATGAACTGAATTTTACAAGCACTTCTTTCTAGTGCTTCTTCACAGAACTTATACACATCCATCTGCTGTCTTTTTAAAAGTAATTCACTTTCTTTACTCTGTAGCAGATTTATTTATTAGAGTTTAACGACACTTTAACAGTCAAGGTCATATCATGTCAGTGGCAGTTTTACGGGTGGAGGAAGCCGGAGTACCCAGAGATAACCACGTAGCAACGACGAGCAGCTGCCAGCTCCACAACTTCGTAACTCCGCACTGCAGCACAGACAAGGTTAGATTGGTTGAAGACATGCGCACCATCGACATGCAGTACGCCTTAGTACACAGCGTCATCGTATACCTATGTGGACAATTGGGGTGAAGTGCCTTGGCCAAGGACACAATGCGAGAGTCTGAATTGATCGCTCAGACGGTCACCCATCCAAGGACTAACCGGGCTCGACGTTACTTAACTGCGGTGACCTGACGAGAACCGGATACCGCAATGCCACCGTGCCCCCACTGTGTAGCAGATAAGGAAAAAGGAAAAAAAATGGTGAGGAAAGTTGTTAAAAACTTTCAAATACTTGAACAGAAATAGTTCCAAAGCATACCTCCTCATCTTCATCTCTAGCAATATAGGTTGTATAGCCACCATAACTGGAATTCCAGTCTACAAATAAAAAGGATACAGTACACCATTTTAGAATTTGGAATCTTGGGCATCTTTCAAACAACAAATAACAAACCAACATAATTCGTCTGTATTTTTGTAATTCTTCACCTTCATATTTTTTATTGTAGCTTAAATATGTCGATGGTCGATGACAGAAAGGTATTTGTTATTTTCCAGCACTATTAGCTCAACTGTCTGATATAAAATGGTGGACAAACTCTTTTAACTCTTTACCCAACGTAATGGCCAAAACCGGCCAGCGTTATTCACAAAAATCACCATTCAATTTTCATTATTTTTTTTTTTCATTTTTTGTCACCAAAAAAAAAAAAAAAGCTTATGACCCCTCATTGGAACAAGTTTCTTGGGCTCATTCTAATGCTATGTTTTTGACACAAAAAATGAAAAAAATTACTTATTCAAGAATTTTGTTTGCAAGTGTTGGCTGCCTTTCATTTAAGTTAAAGGGTTAAACAATATTTATTCATAATAAGAAATGTAGGTATTACAGAAATTAGATTGAGTTGAAGAACAAAGTGTTGTAATATAAATATGAATAAACAGCAAGCTAAAGCTTTTTTGAGTAGCCTTCTGGTCAAATTTGGCTGATCCAGTGGAATAAGATCATATTATCCCTTGAGTGCATTGCAGATGGGATCTTGTTGCATTCAAGGGATGATATCTAAAAACTTTATGGGAAGTGCTGGGCTTTAACCCTTTAACTGGTAGAGTGCTAAATTATTTTTATTGAGCAAAATTTGTTCACATGCCTTTGCCTTATTGCAGTTTATGGGAGAGTGCCCTTAAATTGTAACAAGAGGGGCAATGCAAAGCATGTGCCAATGCCCCTGACCTGCCAAACATTTTCTAAGTTAAAAGAGTGAAAAAGGGCCATAACTCTGGAAAAAATATGTGTAAGAAACTCTCGCTATACAGGTATCATTCCCCCATGATGCTCTATCACAACACCAAATATCATTCAAATCGGAGTAGCTGTGACTCAGATACAAGGGAAAGGGTTGGTATGGATGAATGGATGGATGAACAGATGGATAGAGGTCTCCACTAGATACCCCTTCAGCTTTTCAAGTCGGGGCATAACAAGGCAAATCCTCACTTCAAAGAGGAATGCCCAAATTTGGGCTTCTAGCACTCAACAAGATAATTAACATGACTATAGGATAACACTTGCAATTACTTCTTTTACAAAACTTAGAATTTTCATTTTTTGCCTCCAAAAAAAGAGCTTCTGACCCCTCACTAGAAAGAGCACAACATGATCGTGTCAGTAAGAGGTCATGAGCTATGTTTTGGAGTCAAACATGAAATTTTTTAGTTAATCAAGAAACTGCTTTTCAAGTGTTATCTCCTGGTATTGTTAGATAAAGGGTTAACCAATAAAAGATAGGACAGCATTCATGCTAAAAACATGTATCTAAATTTTTGTTACACTACAAGCTAGTACCTGAGCTCTTCCAAGAGTTTCTAGTAAAGTCTTGATAAATTGAATAAAAGGCTGCATGCTGAAGTACATGTGATAATGTGGTGAGGCAAATAAGAGTTGGAAGTAGGCATTTTTTGTCATTTTGATTTGCCAATCCACTAGGAAGCTGTAAACTGTAGTTGCTAGCTAGTGTGTAAATCCTTGAAATTTGGCAAGAAAAAAATAAGTCAATGACAAAACATCAAGCTTGATGCCAACAATGATCTCATCATATAGCACTGGATGCTAAAAGTGACACTGAACCTTAAGCAACCAGTTTGTAAACTGAGAATACCTGAATAAAGGGTCTAAGGAACAATAAATAATCAAGCTATGAAACTAGCAGTGATAGATTCATGGCTGATGCATTCAGTGAACACTGTCTGTACATCCAAAAGAGAAAGAAAATCCCAGACTTTCAAGGACTTTTCTAGTGAATTTTCAAGGACTTCATTGAGCTCATTCCAATGAGGGGTCACATGATATGGTTTTGTTGATATTTTTTTTAAAAATTGAAAAAATAATATTTTCACAATTTTTGATACCATCTGCGTTGGGTAAAGGGTTAATGCCATATCAACATTCAAGGCTATATTGAGCCAATAAAACAGTTTTACTGTAAAAGAGGTATTCACACAAGATTGGGAGAATCAAAATTTTGAGTTCGCACATGGAATTATTTCAGCAGAAGAAAATCCATTTTGCTCAACAAAGACACACAGGTTTGATAGCTCATAATTAAAAGAATTTCACCAATTTGTACCAAGAAAAATCTAAATATACTCTCCAGGACTTTCCATAACTTTTTACAAGAAAGTCTAATTTTCAAGGACCAGGAATTTCAGTTTTAAATTTCAAGCACTTTTAAGAATATTTACATGAACCCTAGTAAATATCAAAGTCACTTTCACAGCCAAAGAAACAGTATGGAATGCAAAGCAATTCCTACCTGCCTTGTGTCACAGGGGAATTTTCAAGGACTTTCCCTGACCTGTATCTGAAATTGTGTTTGTCATCTCTGATGTTTGTACACATACAGATACTTTTATTCTAAACTGATACAGACATACAAAAACAAGAGGCCCCACAGGGCCTGAAGCGCTCATCTTGAACAGAAAACAATTTATACACAGTCCAAGAATGAGTCTACATTAAGCAAGCCATCTCCACAGGCTACACTGTCAATCCTTGAGTTGCCCAGGAGTGACAAAAATAATCTGGGCATCATGCCTTTTCTTCAGTTGATCATAAAATAAAATGTAGAGCTCCCCTATGAAGCCCCTTGATACAACCTATGTGGATTAATCTTAGTTACACACCTCTAGAGGGTACTGAATACAAAATTTTTAATTCTTCAGCAAAATGGCCAATTCTGGCTCCCATAGAGAGCCCAAATATTAACCCAGGCTCTTGATTTGAACACAGTTGAATCTGACTTCCCTAGAGATGTTGTGTACCAAATATGAAAGCATTCTGACTGTTGGATCTGAAGAAGAGAAATTGTAAAGAAATTTCTTTGAATTGCACTAAGTTCAAATTTGGGCTACCATAGCGAGCCCAAATATTAACCTATGGATCCGATTTGAACAAATTTGAATCTGCCCCCCCCCCCCCCCCACCCCTAGAGATGTTGTATACCAAATGTGAAAGCATTCTTATGAGTGGATCTGAAGAAGAAGATTTTTGAAGAAATTCCCTCATATTGTACTAAGTTAAATTTCATGTTCCCATATGGAGCCCAAATATTAACCTAGGCTCTCGAATTGAACAACCTGGAATCTGACCCCCCTAGAGATGTTGTATACCAAATATAAAAGCATTCTGACAGGTGAATCTGAAGAAGAAGATTTTTAAAGAGATGTCCTCATATTACACTTAGTAAAAATTTGGGTTACCATAGTGAGCCCAAATATATGCCTAGGGATCTGATTTGAATAAACTTGAAGAGATGTTTCATACCAAATATCAAAGCATTCTGACTGGTGGATCTGAAGAAGAAGATTTTTTTAAATTACCCTCCATATTGAATAAAGATAAAATTTGGGTTTCCGTAGGAAGCCCAAATATTAACCTAGGGACTTGGTTTGAACTATCTTGAATCTGACCCTCATAACAATGATGTATACCAAACATTAAAAGATTCTAACTGGTGGTTCTGAAGAAGAAGATTTTTAAAGAATATTCCCAATATGTTAAAACTTCGGGCTCCTGTAGAGAGCCCAAATATGAATCAATGAGCTTTATTTCAACAAACCTTTTTCTGACCCCCCTATGAATGCTGTATACCAAACAGGCCTGAAAATAAACCGTCTGACATTTGCAAAATGAGGTCCCCAGAAGGTTGATTTGATCATGCTAGCCCATACAGTGAGCCAATTTATCCTCTGGGTATCTTGTTCTGTTTGGGTTTGAGACCCTGATTCAGCTTGAGGTTCACAGAGGGTAAATTTAGTGGTGCTACCCTGCTCTACATGGTAGCATCACTAAATTCACCCTCTGGGGTCCTCATTTTGCAGATGTCAGTCTGCTTATTTTCTGGCTTGATACCAAATATCAAAAGATTCTGATGACTGGTTCTGGAGAAAAGATTTTAAAAATTTTTTGCAAATATGCTGACTCAGCATTTTTTCGATGCCCATTACAGAACACCCTAATATGACCGATGGCAGTTCTTTTTTTACCATTCAATTTGGGAAATATGGGCGTTTGAACATATTTCTATTTTTAGCTCCCAGGGTTCCCATGGGAATGCAGGAATTTTTATTTTTGCATGGGTCAAGTAATTATGACCCAATAATACCACAAACCAAATTTGGTTCATACCAGACCATCGGTTCAGAAAATAGAAATTTTGGGCGGGGCCAAAAATCTTACCCCTCCTATTACAAAGCCAAATATTACTTCACAAACTTCGTTTAAACAAACTTGATTCTACACCTCATATGGAAGCTCCATAGCAAATATAAAGTCATTGTACACACTGGTTCTTGAGAAGAAGATTTTAAAAATATTTTGGAGCATTTTCCTCCACTCCCTCCCTATGGGGCTGGGCATGTTGAGTTGAACAAAAATGAAATGCCCCTTTGGGACCATCACTCACACAAACTTTCACTTGAATTGGCCCAGTGGCTTTGGAGGAGGAGACCAAAACATGGTGTTGACGGACGACACACGACGGATGGAGAGCGATGAGATCAGCTCAGATTGACTTTGTAAAGATGAGCTAAAAATTGACTCAAGAATTTATTTATTAGTGCTTTACCCTTTACCCAATGAATCGGTGACACCCACCCACGTAATATACAAATTCTGCAGTAGAAAAAAAATGGTTTTTAAAAAATTTCAACCAAACCATGTCATGTAACACCCTTATTGGAACGATCTCATCAAGCTTGTTCTAGTGAGAGAGTCACATGATATGGTTTTGTTGACATTTTTATAAAATTTGAATAAATTTTAAAATCATAAATTTTGATATTGTCTGTTTTGGGCAAGAGGTTAATGCCACATCAGCATCTAAGGCTATATTGTAGCCATACAACAGTGTTATTGTAACAGAGGTATTCATTCAAATCTGGGAAAATCAAAATGTTGACTTTGCACATGGATCAAGGGCCATTTGCAATAAACAAAATTATAATTATGATTCTTATTCTCACCAAATTGTAAGGCCTCCTGATGCTACAAATCCTTGTTCCTGATACAGATCCTTGCTCTTTTTTGAAAGCTTCCCAAGGATCAGTGTCAAATGCAGGAATTATAGCAGTAGATTTGCACAACTAGGGCACATAAGTTTGATAGTTTATAATTAAAGAATTTGAACCAAAAATATCTGAATATACAACGAAAGACATTACAAGTACAATTTTCAAGCACTTTTAATGACCAGGAATTTCAGTTTTAAATTTCAAGCACTTTTAAACATTTTTATACAAACTCTGGTGCATAGCAAAGTTACCTTCACAGCCAAAAAACAGCATCGAATCCAAAGCAAATTCTGCCTGCCTTGTGTCACAATCATGAACGAGAGTGTAGCAACCATGATTCCACTTTCTGACTTCACTGTAGCACCTAGATGACACAGGACAATCTAAGAAATAAAATTAAATCTTGAAATATCACTAAGTATAGAGATGCAAATTGTTGATTTTATATTTGAATGAGGACTTAAGTCTGTTTTTAAAAAGCTGAGATTATATCATAACAGTCAAATCTGGTTTCTATAAAGACTCAACCTTATACAGTGGAGCCCACTTAATTGGATATCTTTTAATTGTATATCCCTGTTAATTGAATATAATTTTCAAACATAAAACCATTTACCATACCTTCAGTACAAATTTGATCTGTTAATTGCATATGGGTTGTAGAGTAAACTCCTGTTAATTGTATATAAATTTTTGTAATATGTCAAAAAAATTACTGTGACACGCACCAAATTCCCCTTATTTATCAACCTTTTTGGCCCCACTGCATCCAATACAAGCATTTATTCTATTATATCTTGTTTGACAGAGCTCTATGAGCTCTGTCAAACAAGATATAATAGAATAAATGCTCAGTTTACCTCCAGAACTCAAGAAACTGACCAAATCCCTGTTAATTGTATACTCCTGTTAATTGAATAATTTTCACTGGCAAAATGGATATTCAATTAAGAGGATTCTTCTGTACAAGTTACAGGCAAGTTAAAAAATGCGTCCAAATAATTTAAAAGTTTCATTTTGTCTCATCAAACACTGCACTATAACCTATAACCCACTTGTGAATTAAGTCTAGTGGGCTTGTTCAAATGACAGACCACAAGCCAGGATTTGGATGAAAATAAATATAGAAATATAATTTAAATGGTGGTGTTTGTGTACCCTTTGCATGTATTTATTTATTTATTGATGTTTTAGGTCATATATTTATGCACAATGGCTAATCATGACCGTGACAGTTTTTCGGGTGGAGGAAGCCGGAGTACCCGGAGAGAACCACCGAGCAACGACGAGCAGCTGCCAGCTCCCCAACATTGTAACTCCGCACTGCAGCACAGGCAGGGTTAGATTGGTTGAAGACATGCGTACTATCGACGTGCAGGACGCCTTAGTACACGGCGTCATCGTGCCCCCATGCGGGCAATGGAGATGAAGTGTCTTGCCCAGGGACACAACGCGGTTGCCGCAGGTGGGATTCGAACCGAGGACCTCTCGGCTTGCAGCCTGCACCTCTACCTACTGAGCCACCACGCTCCCACCCTTTGCATGTAGGGGAGTCTACTGGTACTCTTTCATTCCTGTATTTGCTCTTAATTTTCCCTTAGTGATTTCATATTTTACCTCATCAGAGGCTTTGCAGGTTGACTTTGCTTGTTTATATATCTTTGTAAGAGTAGTTAGTAAGGCCTAAAAAAGTTAAAAAGCTATTTCTCAGGCCCTCCAGCATGACCCTTTTGGCTACCACATGATCTCTTTTTAGAACTAATGCACACTTAAAAAAATAAAAATAAATGGTTTATGCCTGATGTTTTACCCAAGTTAATAAAAGTGATAGATTTGTCCCTTGAGTGCAGCAAGACTTTGCTATGCTTTAGCAATGCAAAGCCTTCTTGGACTCCAGGGACGAAGTAAACCACCATCTAAGCTATTCTGTAGATTACGAGGCCTAAAACATAAAACAAACCAGGAACATGAACTTTTGATGGCAAAGAAATAATTACAATGAAAGTGGCAATGACACTGTAGCTTAACTTGTGTGTTGTATTTGATGAAAAGGATAATGTTCAATGTTTATGAAAGGATTATGAAATAAGACAAGAACTGTGATAATTGGGAATATGTTCATTTCTGGTCCCTGTATGCTATGTTTTTGATAAAAATAATATGAGGTGTACACTGTACTAAAGAGCTGAGGGGTGGGTTAATATGACCTCACAGTTAATGTATGTGGCCCTCACAGTTAATGTATATTAACGAAGGTTACCAAGTTACAGTGAAAATATTCCAAAACGAGTCATCCTATCAAGTTACATTGAAATCCCTTCATAAATGTAGCTTGTAGACTGTGCAAAAGGTTTTCAGGCTTCAGGCCTCTGTAGCCGTCAGTTTCCCAATTGCGTCCAAAGGGGACGTTCTCATCTAGACATTAAAATTTATATGAAGTCAACCTACCAAGTTACAATGAAATCTCTTCATAAATATGACCTGTAGACTGGGCTAAAGGTTTTTGGGCTTGGGCAACCATCATGGTTGAATGATCGCAACCAAAAGGGGACATTCTCATCTGGGCATCATCTGGAGTGATCCTACGAAGTTACAACGAAATTCCTTCATAAATATGACCCTGTAGACTGTGCTCAAGGTTTTTGGGCTTCGGGCCACTGAAGCCGTCACAGTTGACCAATCACAACCAAAAGGGGATGTCATCATCTAGGCATTATATGGAGTCAAACTAACAGGTTACAATGAAATCCTTCCATAAATATGACCTATAGACTATGCTAAATGTTTTGGGGTCTTGTGCTCGGGCAGCCATCAAGGCTGAATGATCGCGACCAAAAGGGGACGTTCTCATCTAGACATTATTTGGAGTCATCCTACCAAGCTACAATGAAATCCCTTCATAATTATGACCAGTAGACTGTTCTAAATGTTTTCGGGCTTCGGGCCCCTGTAGCCGTCACAGTTGCCCAATCGTGTCCAATAGGGGACGTTCTCATCTAGACATTATATGAAGTCAACCTATCAAGTTACAATGAAATCCTTTCATAAATATGACCTGTAGACTGTGCTAAAGGTATTCAGGCTTCAGGCTCGGGCAGCCATAATGGTTGAATGATCGCAACCAAAAGGCCACATTCTCATCTGGGCATCATCTGGAGTGATCCTACAAAGTTACAATGAAATCCCTTCATAAATATGACCTGTAGAAGGTGCTCAAGATTTTCGGGCTTCGGGCACCTGTAGCCATCACAGTTGGCCAATCATGACCAAAAGGGGATGTCATCATCTAGGCATTCTATGGAGTCAACCTAACAGGTTACAATGAAATCCTTCCATAAATATGACCTATAGACTATGTTAAAGGTCTTTGGGCTTGGGCAGCCATAAAGGCTGAATGATCACGACCAAAAGGGGATGTTCTCATCTAGACATTATTTGGTGTCATCCTACCAAGCTACAATAAAATCCCTTCATAATTATGACCTGTAGAATGTTCTAATGGTTTTTGGGCTTCGGGCCCCTGTAGCCATCACAGTTGCCCAATCGTCCAAAAGAGGACGTTCTCATCTAGACATTATATGAAGTCAACCTACCAAGTTACAATGAAATCCCTTCATAAATAAGACCTGTAGACTGTGCTAAAGGTTTTCAGGCTTTGGGCTCGGGCAGCCCTCCTGGTTGAATGATCGCAACCAAAAGGGGACATTCTCATCTGGGCATCATCTGGAGTGATCCTACGAAGTTACAGTGAAATCCCTTCATAAATATCACCTGTAGACTGTGCTCAAGGTTTTCGGGCTTCGGGACCCTGTAGCCGTCACAGCTGACCAATCATGACCAAAAGGGGATGTCATCATCTAGGCATTATATGGAGTCAACCCAACAGGTTACAATGAAATCCTTCCATAAATATGACCTTTTGCCTATGCTAAAGGTTTTTGGGCTAGTGCACCCATCAAGGCTAAATGATCGCGATCAAAATGGGACTTTCTCATCTAGACATTATTTGGAGTCCTCCTACTAAGTTACAATGAAATCCCTTCATAAATATGACCTATAGACTGTGTTAAAGGTTTTGGGGCTTCGGGCCCCTGTAGCCATCACAGTTGCCCAATCATGTCCAAAAGGGGACCGTCTCATCCAGGCAATATATGAAGTCAACCCACCAAGTTACAATGAAATTCCTCAATAAATATGACCTGTAGACTGTACTAAAGGTTTTCGGGTTTTGGGCTCGGGCAGTCGTCATGGTTGGCAGATCATGCCCAAATGAGGAAATTCTCATCTAGACATCATAAGGAGTCATCCTACCAAGTTACAATGAAATCCCACCATATTAAACATGACCTGCAGACTGTGCTAAAAGTTTTTGGGTTTCGGGCTTGGGCAGCCATCACGGTTGACGGATCATGACCAAAAGGGGATGTTCTCATCTAGACATGACCCCAAACCTGCATATGAAATTTCGTGATGATCAGACAAGAACTGCGGGGTGTAGCCCGTGCTAAAGGAAAATGACTCACAGACTCACAGACTTCCGCACGCGTGATGGCAATAGCTTATCTTGACTATGTCAAGTTGAGCTAAAAATTAAAAAAATAAAATAAAAAAAAGCCCGCCCACATGCAATTTTACACAAAATGACCTGAGAAACCAAAGATCTAGTTTGTGAGACCTAACTTCCGGTGTATGAACCCAGTGAAGTGCAGTAATGCTTGCTTGCTTTGGTTCTGCTTTATCTTCCAAACACCAGTCATCTTATACATATCAACAAAGTTTGGTGTCTCAATCTTCTGCAGACAGAACACAAACGATGAAAACGTAATAAGTATATCAAGGGAGATAACTATAAGTACTGAAGAGATGAGGAGTTGAAAAAACAACTTTAGAATATCAGGGGAGCTAAACAATAACTATATAACTTTACCAGTGAATTAAAATAGTAAATAAACCATTTGAGATGATTAATCAAATACTTGGGAGTGTGGTGGCTCAGTGGTTATGGAATTGTACTTCAAACCGAAAGGTCCACGGTTTGGTCCCTTCCAGGTGCAACTGAATTGTGTTCTTGGGCAAGACACTTAATCCTGCTTGCCCACGTGGGGGCACGGTGCCGTTGTGTACTAAGGCATACTGAACGTCAATGATGCACTTGTCTTCAACCAATGCTAACCCTGCTCATGTGGAGTTATTACATTGGGGAGTATGACAGTTGCTTGCCATTGCTTGGTGGTTCTCTCTGGGTACTTTGGCTTCCTTCGCCCGTAAAACTGTCCATATCGAGGTGGCCCTGACTGCCAAAAGTGTCCTTAAACCTCAGTAAATAAATAACCAAATACTCTTCTACCCAATTATTGGTAGAACTGTACTATTATTTTGGAGTTGTGTCTGCACAGATCTTAGTCTGCATTACACAGGATAATGTCTTGGAGCTGAAATTTATTTAAGAAGAATGTGGAGAAATTAGGAATTTTTCAGCTTACAATAATTGAGAAAAAACTTGCCTATTTTGCATTGGGAATGGGGACGAATTTTGTCTCCAGTGGACACCCATGTCGATTCCTGCATTTTAACAGTGATCATCACTTCATACATGATGAAGGACACTGTAGTATCCATATCATGAAGTTTGATCCTGATAATGTTGACAACACTGACCACACGCATAAACAAGAGGAACCAGGGGGCCTGGGGGCGCTCACCTGACATGGTAGTCTAAATATCAAAACAGGGACATGATTTGAATAAGCTACATACGCCCCTTCTAAGAAAAGCATATACCAACTGGATGAAGCAGTTGTGCCCACACAATACACAAGGTTTTCCTTCTGTTTTCAGTTCCTGCACTTTTACGTCCCAAAATTGAGATAAACGCATAAAAAACAGATTTTTTAGCTCACCTTACTTTCAGTCAGGAGAGCTATAGTGATCACTCACCGTCCGTCGTCTGTCGTCCGTGAACATGGTGTTTGTGTCTTCTCCTCCCAAACCGCTGAACCAATTTAATTGATATTTGAGATAATAGTTTGTTATGACATCGCAATTTGATTTTGTTCGAATTAAGTTGCCTCGCCCCTTAGTAGGGCCACACCCAAAAAGTGTACTGAAATCTTAAAAAATCTTCTTCTCATGAACCAGCAATAATAGCATAGACTTGATATTTGGTGTGCAGCTTCCTTTTGAGGTGTAGACTCATATTTGTTCAAGAGAAGTTTGTTGGGCTAATATCAATTAAATTGGTTCAGAGGTTTGGGAGGAGAAGATGCAAAAACCATGTTCATGGACGGTGAGTGATCACTATAGCTATATACTGAAAGTCAGGTGAGCTAAAAACTAGAGATGTTGTTTACCAAATATGAAAGCATTCTGACTGGTGGATCTGAAGAAGAAGATTTTCAAAGAAATTTTCTCATATCGCACTAAGTAAACATTTGGGGTAACATAGCGAGCCCAAATATATACCTAGGGATCTGAATTGAACAAACTTGAATCTACCCCCCCCCTCCCCTAATCCTGTATTGAGCCCAAATTTGAATGAATGGGTTTTATTTTAACAAACTTGTATCTGACCCCCCTACGAATGCTGTATACTGAATATCAAAAGATTCTGATGATTGGTTCTCGAGAAAAAATTTCTTTAAATTTTTGCAAATATGCTGACTCAGCATTTTTTCGATGCCCATTACAGAACACCCTAACATAACCGATGGCAATTCTTTTTTACCATTCAATTCTACTGGTCCTAAGGATACTTCATACCAAATAACAGCTCTCTGTTCCATGTGGTTTGGGAAATATGGGCATTTGAAAATATTTCTATTTTTAGCTCCCAGGATTCCCATGGGGATGCGGGAATTTTTTTTTGCATGAGTCAAGTACTTATGACCCAATAATACCACATACCAAATTTGGTTCAAACCAGACCATGGGTTCAGAACATAGAAATTTTGGGCGGGGCCAAAAATCTTACCCCTACCATTACAAAACTAACTAGAAAGTGTTTTAGCACACTAAAACATATGTCTCCCCTTCCTTTCTATTTTATGCACTACAAATGATATATACATAAAAATATTGACAATCATACCAGATATGTAAGGTCTAGCTCTAAAGAGAAATAAGTTATGATGACTCTGCCAAATAATACTCTATAAAATATCTGAACTTGACCTTGGCATCCAAAGGTCAAGATCATGCGAAGGTCACCATGGTTTACATGGCCACAGTGCCACATGTTGATACATCCACAGACAAAATAGAAAAGGTTAATACCTGATCTTGACAATTATTCCCTATTTGAAGTACATAAATTTGACCTTGAGGTCAGAGGTCAAGGTCACATGCAGTTCATCAAGGTAGCGGGCGTGCGATTTCATGGTGACACATCCACATGTCCCAAAAAAAAAAAATCTGGTCTGGACAATTACTCCCTATTTAAAGTACATAAATTTGACCTTGAGTTCAAGGTGACATGAAGGTCATGATTACATGTGACATGCGGTCTAATTGCGATACATCCACATGTCAAATATCTAAGTCCTAGGTCAAAAAACAAAAAAGTTCTGGTCTGGATAATTATTCCCTATTTGAAGTACATAAATTTGACCTTAAGATCAGAGGTCAAGGTCACATGAAGGTCATCGAGGTAGACGACATGCGGTCTCATGGTGACACATCCACATGTCAAATAACCAAGTCCTAGGTAAAAAAAAAAAAAAAAAATTCTGGTCTGGACAATTACTCCCTATTTGAAGTACATAAATTTGACCTTGAGGTCAAGGTCACATGAAGGTCACAATGGTATGTGACACACCGGCTCATGGTGATACATCCACGTGCCGTGCCAAATATCTAAGGCCTGGCTCAAAAGACAAACAAGTTTTGGTCCGGACAAAGTTTCCTTGAAAAAAGCACAAATCTGACCTTCAGATCAAAGGTCAAGGTCACATGAAGGTCACAATGGTATGCTACACACCGGCTCATGGTGATACATCCACATGCCAAATATCTAAAGCCTGACTCGAAATACAAAAAGTTCTGGTCCAGACAGTTTCCCTTAAAAAAGCGCATAAATCTGACCTTCAGGTCAAAGGTCAAGGTCACATGAAGGTCACTATGGTACACTGCACCACGGTTCATGGTGCCATGTATCTAAGGTGTAGGTCAAAAGACAAAAAAGTTATGGCCCAGACAAAGTTTGTATGAGAAGAAGAAGAAGAAGAAGAAGAAGAAGAAGAAGAAGAAGAAGAAGAATATGCACTAAAACAATATGTCTCCCTTCTGGGAAGGGGTGACATAAATATTGCTTCACAAACTTCATTTGACCAAATTTGATTCTACACCTCAAAAGGAAGCTCCATAGCAAATATCAGGTCATTGTACACACTGGTTCATGAGAAAAAGATTTTAAAAACATTTTGTAGCATTTTTCCCCACTCCCTCCCTATGGGGCTAGGCATCTTGAGTTGAACAAAAATGCAATGCCCATTTGGGACCATCACTCATACACACTTTCACTTGAATTGGCCTAGTGGCTTTGGAGGAGAAGACCAAAAAATGGTGTTGATGGACGACGGATGGACGGAGAGTGATGGGATTAGCTCAGCTTGACTTTGTCAAGATGAGCTAAAAAATACAGTGCATTTATACTTCACACAATTCACATGCTCATACCGATCAGACTGAATAGGAAGAATTTTTAATCTAATTTATCAAGTGTACTTTTTGAAATTGTTAACCAATTTATTAGGTAAACGGTTAACAGCAGAAGAGTTAATAGCTGGATGATTTACACCCTCTGTAGAGACAGGACCTACTAGGATGATTATGCACAGTCAAGATCAGACCTCTACCAGAACTTGAGGGAGAATCGTTGCCGGATGAAAAGTGTAATTGATAAGACTACCCAATCGAACGATAGAGCGTCCACCATATAAGCCAGAGGATCCAGAAATGAAGGATTCCATCTGGTGGTTCCCCAGGTTGCAAAGTGATCTATATTAGGACGACTCCAAAGATCGTACAACAACTGGAAAATGGCTCTCTGAAGCATCCACTTGGTTGGAATGATGCTGTTCCATTGGGACAGGGAGTCAGCTAGGTTTTTCAAATGACAAGGAATATAACAGACTAACACTCAAGTGTGAATGGCCCAGGCCAGCAGCAGAAGATGCCTTGCCAGTTCACACATACAAATGGTGTGAATGCCTCCCCGATTTCAGAAGTAAGTAACTACAGTCAAATTGTCAAACAATAGTAGTACATGGTGATTCGACAGGTGCAGGATGCACTGCTGGAAACTGAGAGAAAGGGCTAGAAACTTCTTTGATTAATCTTGAGACCTACTTGATCCTGATCCCAAAGTTGATGAGTTGATAGATCTGCCGTGAGAAGGCGAACCAGGTTGGGGAGATCCAATGAAATGCCCACAGGGGAAGAGATGGCTATGAAGTGAACCAGGTAGCTTGAGAACCTGGTCAAGACAATTCGACTTCAGGCTCCATCAACTTAACAAGAAGAGCTGGAGAGGCAGGACAAACAGGAGATCCATCACTGAACCACACTGCTGCGAGAAAGCATCATCCTGTCATGGCAATGGAACAGATCAGAGCCAATGTAATGGCAGAAAGAATCAATGTCCTGGACCTGGAGGCCGCAACCAATTTAAGATGGGTGCAAAAATCAATCGAAAGATGGTAAAAGGACTGCAAAGGGAACAAGTCCGACTCCAGAAAGGCTGAGTATGGGTGTGCCTGGAGGATGTTGTCCATGTACGCCAAAGTGGTCACCACAGACTGAGTGATGAAAAGCCATCACTTGTGCCATCAGCCGGGTGAATGCCCAATGAGCTAGGTTAAAGAATGGCCTTGAACTGGTAAACTCGTCTCATAAAAGTGAATCTGAGGGCCTGGTATTTCAATGAAACCTGGTGAATGGGCGTGTGGAAATGAGCAACCTGCTGGTCGACACTCATGGCAAAGTCTCTTTGGGGCATGGAAATGCAAACCAACCTGAACATTTCCATGTTAGACTGAGGGGCTGCTATGGAATTGTTCAGAACACTCAGATCAATAAGAGATCTGAATTTGCCGTTCTTCTTCGACACAAAGAATAGTCTCAAGTAAAGTCTGGGGAGAAGACGTTCTTGGTAAACTCAATCACGCCTTTGAAGAGAAGACTGTCAATCTCACTCATCAAAAGCTGCTGATGCACAGAGTTGACAGGAACCATGTATTGGAATAGGGACCTGAGACAGACTCAGGTGCCGGTAGAAGGATATCCTGAGGCTGGTTGAATCACATCAAGGTCCCACTGTCTGTTGTGAAGTTTGACCACCAATCTGCAAACAGAGATATCCATCCTTCAACCTTGGGCTGATCAGGGTAGGGATACATTTTCAGCCTCATTGCCTACTACGCTGACCCTTAGAAGAGGTGGAGACAGGAACCACACCAGTCAGCATCGGTTGGGCCAAGATAGAATGCTGGTCTGGGGCGACATCTTCCTGAAGCAACAGAAGAGTCCAGTTGCTGTAACAACTGGTCCTTGAAATGAAGAAGGATGTCATCCCAGACTTCCCCCTCAGTCATAGAAGAGGTGTGCCAGCCAAGGATGCTAAGCATAGAACAGAGCAATGCTCAAGACTCTAGGATGTGCTAGTATCCAAAACAGCATCCCTCCACTCCAACTCCAGATGGGCCGTATTACAGGCATGAGTCAAATTAATAAAAGACTTTGACAACACCCTTAGAGAAGCATGTATGTCGTCAAACTTGGCAGTAGGTAGATACACCGCCATGGTGGTGACAACATGGGTCACAAGGACGAGCATACCCATCATCTCCAAGGATAAATCCAGCAACATGGACTCCTGAACAGACATGGGTACCAGAACTGACTTTGGCTTAGAAAGCCTGACGGAGGAGGAATCCTCGTCCACTACAGTTACACCCTGAAAGATGGGTGGATCACAGAATCACAACAGAGATACCACACTGGAGACAAGAAAGTATCTGTCCAAGTGAAAAAAAGCACTCTTCATAGCCTTGGAGCAGAGCTTCGCATCATATGAATGGACTTTACGATCTGCATGCACTGGCACAGTGATCCCTTATCTTATGATCCTTTAGCTTATGATCCCTCATTGGAACGAGCGCAAAGCGTGCGTTCCAATGAGGGATCATAAGCTATGTTTTGGAAGCAAAAAATGAAAATATAAAAGAAATTGGACGGCGATTTTCGTATATAGTGATGGAAAACGAATCACACACAACTTTATTCAGCATCAAATCAAGACCAGGCTGTGTTCTTTCCCCATTTTCTAAGAATTGGGACACCTGTGAAAATAATTATTTTTAGCTGTCCCAATACATAGAGTAAATACGATAGGTCAGGGTTCAGGGCTTTAGATTAGTCTACTTTGGCCATGACGGCAAATATGGATCCAAAGTATTGTGGCCTGTGGGAGAGAAAAGCACCAGTAGTATTTTGCCTTCTGTCTGTCTGTTTCTTGTAGAGAGCAAAATTATATTTGGTCATCAAAAACTGTTCACATGTCTTTGCCTTGTTACAATTCATAAATTGCAAAAGGCAAATCCATGCAGACTCAATATTTCCACTTCAAAAATTATATGAAGCACATCCACAGATCTGAAGCCTTTAAATTTAGGTATCTGCACTTTGGAGTAGTCCAAATATGGGCTTCCAGCACCCAACCAGTTGAGCAGGACATTTAACCCTTTGTTTGAACCCTTGTTTCCTGGAATGGTATCCCTTTGTGTACACTTACAGTGAGATGGGTCAGTCCAATATCAATATACAGGGAGGTTAAAATAATAACTGCAGTCTTCAGCATTATTATTTTATCATCATTGCCCCATGTGTAGACCTCTTATAATGAATCAATAATGGGAAGAAATTATGCCTTGAACCGAAAAATCGGTCTTACGAGTTCAAAGGGTTAATGGGGAATGCCACAAAAGTGAATATACAGTAGAATCCTCTTAATTGAATATCCATTTTGCCAGTGAAAATTATTCAATTAACAGGAGTATACAATTAACAGGGATTTGGTCAGTTTCCTGTGTTCTGGAAGTAAACTGAGTGTTTATTCTATTATATCTTGTTTGACAGAGCTCATAGAGCTCTGTCAAACAAGATATAATAGAATAAATGCCTGCATTGGATGTAGTGAGGCCAAAAAGGTTGAAAAATAAGTGTCACAGTAATTTTTTCGACATATTACAAAAATTTATATACAATTAACAGGAGTTTACTCTACAACCCATATGCAATTAACAGATCAAATTTGTACAGAAGGTATGGTAAATGGCTTTGTGTTTGAAACTTTTATTCAATTAACAGGGATATACAATTAAGAGATATCCAATTAAGTGGGCTCCACTGTATTACATCTGTATTACATCTCATGCTTTGAGTACATGCTCATACCGAGTTCATCAGTGAAAAGCAATCTGCATTGACACTGAAGAAGCAGATTTCTTTTCACTGGCGAACTCTGTGGGTTTTCAAACTTATTTATCTGTTGCATTGTTTGAGTAAACAGGTGGCCCCTCAGCTATATTGTGGGCATCAGGGAAACTTGACCCTATATATCTATACATAGTCAGAACACTGCAAAACTTTTCACTAATTTTTAAACAACGCATAATTTGGGCACAATTATATTATCTGGACACAATGTTTATGGACATGAATTGGAGAAATTTTAAGGCATGAAAGGGTTAATAAATGTTGACAATATCACTTACCACTTTGTACTGTATCACTTTTACCAGCAGTTACATGATTTGCAGCATCCTCTCCACTTGAGTCACTTTCTGACTTGGGAGCTAGACTATGTAACCTCAATCCAGTCATATTAGACAAGATCAAGAACAAGGCATCAGAGTGCAGAAATGTCAAACAATTTTTCACAATATCTGGGAGATCTCCTTCACTTTTGTAATACCACCTACAAATAAGATTTCAGTATGATTATACTCTTTTGATTCCCAATGTATGAAAAGACAGTAGAAGTCAAACTAAGATGAAGGTTTACTGTAAGAAAATTCTAATCTTTGAATAAGACTGCCAAGAATATGTTTTTAAGGAATTTATCATCTGCATACAGAACATATTTCTCAGAGAAAATTGTCAAGATCTATTTTGAAAATGGTAACACATGTAGTGAACAAACTTATGTGGATACAGGCTATAATGGCTAGGGCTGCACAATATTAAAAAATGAATACCGGTATCAATATTCAAAACAATACCACGGTATACCGGTATATCGAAAACTGTTCAGATATCTGAACATAAGTTCCACAATCGAGACTTGAGGCATCACATTTGGAATGAATCAACAGGCCTTGATGATGCGGCTCGGAAAAAACCTTTACCCAACGTAGGCGGTATCAAAATTTATTATTTGAAATATTAGTTTACCAGATTTTTCCAAAAATTTCTACAAAACTATATCCTGTGACCTCTCATTGGAACGAGCTCATTGAGCTCGTTCCAATGAGGGATCACATGATGTAGTTTTGTTGAAATTTTTGAAAATTATTTTTTCAACTGCTGAAATTGTAGATTACGTGGGCACATGCAGACGATTCCTTAGGTAAAGGAATAATGTCATTCAGTCAGGGCTACAGTTAAAACTCAAGATATCTTGAAAATTAAAATGTGGATAAATAAATAATGACGATAGACCGATATTTTTGTAATTACACCAGTATTCAGTCACTATTGGTTTGAATACTGGTATATATAATGCACATGTAGACGATTCCTTGGGTAAAGGAATAATGTCATTCATTCAGGGCTACAGTTAAAACTCAATATATCTTGAAAATTAAAATGTGGGTACATAAATAATGACGATAAACTGATATTTTTGTAATTACACCGGTATTCAATCAATATTGGTTTGAATACTGGTATATATCGGTTTATCGAAATACCGTGCAGCCCTAATAATGGCATAAACCTTTTTAATTGAATAGCTCTTTAATAATGGAATATCCCAGTTATTTGTATATAACTTCCAAACACCAAACCATTTAGCACACCATCAGTACAAATTTTACCTGCGAATTGCATGTTGGTTACAGAGTAATCTCTTGTTAACTCCTCACCCAAGTCCACTTTCGATGACACTTGCAAGAAAATTTCTTGAATTTCCTCAAAAACATAGCGCATGACTCCTTTCCACCATTGGAATGAGCTCAATGTCATAAGCCATGTTTTGAAGGTGATGATTGAACTAATAGTAACATCTGAAAGTTGATATTTTTGTGAATAACACTGGCAGCATGTAACCAAAAGTTAAGGTGTTAAATGAATAAAAACTCTTGTGATCTATCAAAGAATTTCTCAGACAGACAATACATTCCCCAACATTAATATCCCTACTCAACTTCAGAACACCGTAAGCATGATCTCTGTCAAACAAGATATAACATAATAAATGTACTGTTTATAAAGGAAAATCATCAAATTCCAGTGAAGTGAATATTTTTCATGGCTATTCAGTTAACAAGGCTTGATTATAATTCTTTCCTGCACCAATCCATTTCTTCTTACATTCAACAATAATTTCCACTGCTTACTGCAAATCAGTCACAGAATTGATCTTCATTAATTATTACCAGTTTAGCAGGCATTCTCTAATATATTAGCAAGCATTCTCTTCTATACTAACAGAGTTTAGCAGGGGAGAATAACTCTGTAATTCATTACCTCATGCAACAGGAAGTGGGTAGCAGGCAGGGGGCCATTAATGAAAACAAAATTCACTAACAGCCGGTTGCCAGCTTTCAGTTGTGTTAATAATAGTAAAAACAAGATTTTGGAAAGCATCCCGGTTTATTTACAGCCTTTGAGGAATGAGTAACAGCCCTCTGGCTTATTAATGGCCATCGACTATGTCTCGGGTTGGTAATAAACCCTTGGGCTGTTATTCATTCCTCTTGGGCCATTAATAAACCACAACACCTTCCAAACTCAGGTTATTGTCATATTAAGTATGCTATAAAAATTTTTTCAAAAATCAATGGTGAGAATACACAATTCTCGACGCCCCAAATTGGCAGCAAAATTGAGGACTTAAGTATTTAATTTGTTAAATCTTGTTTGAGAGAGCCCTTGAGCTTTACCAAACATGATACTCAGAATTAAATTCCCAATTTATCCTCAAGAAATCAGATACTTAAGACTTCATGTAACACAAATTACACACAACTCTTGCAAATTTTTTTAAAAAGTAAAAATGCTCATTCCTTGTGGCACGCTCCATGGAACTAGCTTGTTCCAATGAGGGGTCATGTTTTTTAGACTAAAACTGAAAATGAAAGTGTCAATGACACTGTAGCTCAACTTGACAAACTTGCACTTGGTAAGTTATAAGTGAATTGGCAAAACTGAAGATCATTGGTTCCAAAGCTATTTGGTGAATCTTCAACATAACAGCATTATGTGTGCACAGTGTCAGAGCAATCCATGCATTTTTAAATGAAAACTGTAGGGCTGGCTAAAGGAAGAATGTTGATACAAAAATGCAGTAAGTTTAAAGGTCTTTGTAAATGGCAACTTTTTCCACAGAAGTGAACGCTAATCGATAGCTCTTATCTAGAGGTCTCGCCTAATTTATTTATTTATTTATTGGGGTTTAATGAGAGTTTTGACAGCCAGGGTCACCTCATATCAGAGTTTTATGGGTGAAGGAAGCCGGAGTTCCCGGAGAGAACCACTGAGCAATGGCTAGCAACTGTCAGGCTCCCCAACATACTAATTCCACACAAGCAGGGTTAGCATTGGTTGAAGACAGGTGCACCATCAAATAGCAGTACACCTTAGTACATAACGCCACTGTGCCCCCACATGGGCAATGGCGATGCAGTGTCTTGCCCAAGGACACGTGGTTGCCCCAGGTGGAATTTGAACTGAGGACCTCTCAGCTTGCACCTCTACCTACTAGCCACTGTGCCCCCCCCCCCCCCCCCATAATTTGAACTTAAGGTCAGAGGTCAAGGTCACATGAAGGTCATCAAGGTAGATGACATGTGGTCTCATGGTGACACATCCACATGTCAAATAACCAAGTCCTAGGTCAAAAAACAAAAAAATCTGGTCTGGACAATTACTCCCTATTTGAAGTACATAAATTTGACCTTGAGGTCAAGGTCACATGAAGGTCACAATGGTATGCGACACACCGGCTCATGGTGATACATCCACGTGCCAAATATCTAAGGCCTGGCTCAAAAGACAAACAAGTTTTGGTCCGGACAAAGTTTCCTTGGAAAAAGCACAAATCTGACCTTCAGATCAAAGGTCAAGGTCACATGAAGGTCACACTGGTACTCTACACACCGGCTCATGGTGATACATCCACATGCCAAATATCTAAAGCCTGACTCGAAATACAAAAAAGTTCTGGTCCAGACAGTTTCCCTTAAAAAAGTGCATAAATCTGACCTTCAGGTCAAAGGTCAAGGTCACATGAAGGTCACTATGGTACACTGCACACCGGTTCATGGTGATACATCCACATGCCAAGCATCTAAGGTGTAGGTCAAAAGACAAAAAAGTTATGGCCCGGACAAAGTTTGTGTGATGTTTCCCTTAAAAAAAACACATAAATCTGACCTTCAGGTCAAAGGTCAAGGTCACATGAAGGTCACTATGGTACACTGCACACCAGCTCATGGTGATACATCCACATGCCAAGTATCTAAGGTGTAGGTCAAAAGACAAAAAAGTTATGGCCCGGACAAAGTTTGTATGAGAAGAAGGAGAAGAAGAAGAAGAAGAAGAATATGCACGAAAACAATATGTCTCCCTCCTGGGAAGGGGAGACATAATGAGACGTGTGAAATGTGCCAAAGGAAATTGATGATGTACAAAATGGATAAATTAAACATCGTTGCTAACAGCAACATTTTTCAACAGAAAAGAAAGAAAATCAATAGGTCCCATAGGTTGCAACAGAAATTTTGACGTACAAAACTGATAAGTTGAATGTCGTTTCTCAACAAAAATGGAAGAAAATCGATAGCTCCCATCTAGAGGTCACCCTAAACAAGCATACAAAGTTTCAAAGCAATCCATTCATAAATGTGACCTGTAGGGAGTGCCAAATGAATATATAGATCCACAAATCCAAATTCAAAGAACACTGCTAACGGCAACATGTTTTAATGGAAATAGAAGAAAATCCATAGCTCCCATCTAGAGGTTACCCCAAACAAGCATTCCAAGGTTCAAAACAATCTGATCATAAATGCGAGCTGTGAGGTGTGCTAAAGGAATATATTGATGCACAAATGCACTAAGTTCAAAGGTCGTTGCTAACGGCAACACTTTTTGATGGAAATGGAAGAAAATTGACAGCTCCCATCTAGAGGTCACGCCAAACAAGAATACCACAAGTTTCAAAGTGATCCGATCATAAATGTGCCCCATAGAGTGTGCCAAAGGAATATATTGATGCATAACTAAACTAAGTTCAATGGTTGCTGCAAACGGTAATGTTTTTTGATGAAAATGGAAGAAAGTTGATAGTTCCCATCTAGAGGTCACCCCAAACAAGCATTCCAAGTTTCAAAGCGATCAAAGGGTATGCCAAATGGAAATATTTATGCATAACTGCACTAAGTTCAAAGGTCAATTCCAACAGCAAAGTTTTTTGACGGAAATGGAAGAAAATCAATAGCTCCCAACTAGATGTCACCCCAAACAAGCATACCAAGTTTCAAAGCGATCCGATAATAAATGTGTCCTGTAAAGCATGCAAAAGGAATATATTGATGCATAACTAAACTAAGTTCAAAGGTCGCTGCCAACGCCAACATTTTTTGACAGAAATGGAGGAGAATCGATAGCTCCAATCTAGAGGTCACCCCTAACAACCATACCAAGTTTCAAAGTGGTCTGATCATAAATGTGCCCTGCAGGGCATACCAAAGGAATACATATCGATGCATAACTAAACTAAGTTCAAAGGTCGTTGCCAACAGCAGCTTTTTTTGACAGCAATGGAAGAAAATCAATAGCTCCCATCTAGAGGTCACCCCAAGCAAGCATACCAAGTTTCAAAATGATCTGATCATAAATGTGCACTGTAGGGTGTGCCAAAGGAATATATTGATGCATAACTAAATAATTTCAAATTTTGACGGAAATGGAAGAAATTTGATAGCTCCCATCTAGAGGTAACCCAAACAAGCATACCAAGTTTCAAAATGATTAAATTGTAAATGTGCCCTGTAGGGCGTGTCAGAGGAATATACTGATGCATAACCAAACTAAATTTAAAGGTAGTTGCCATTCATTTGTCGACGGAAATGAAAGAAAATCAATAGCCCCCATCTGGAGGTCACCCCAAACAAGCATACCAAGTTTCAAAGCAATCTGATCATAAATGTGCCATATAGGGTGTGCCAAAGGGATATAATGATGTATAACTGCACTAAGTTCAAAGGTCAATGCCAACAGCAACAATTTTTGACGGAAATGGAAGAAAATCAATAGCTCCCATCTGGATGTCACTCCAAACAAGCATACCAAGTTTTAAAGCAATCCGATCATAAATGTGTCCTGTAGGGCGTGCCAAAGGAATATATTGATGCATAACTAAACTAAGTTCAAAGGCTGTTTCCAATGGCAATGTGTTTTTAGGGAAATGGTAGAAAATCGATAGCTCCCATCTAGATGTCACCCCAAACAACCATACCAAGTTTTAAAGTGATCCGATCATAAATGTGCCCTGTAGCGTGCCAAAGGCAAATATTGATGCATAATTAAACTAGTCTCCAAGGTTGTTGCCAACGGCAACATGTTTTGATGGAAATGGAAGAAAATTGATAGCTCCCATCTAGAGGTCACTCCAAACAAGCATAACAAGTTTCAAAGCAATCTTATCATAAATGTGCCATGTAGGGTGTGCCAAAGGGATATAATGATGTATAACTGCACTAAGTTCAAAGGTCAATGCCAGCAACATTTTTTGATGGAAATAGAAGAAAATCAATAGCTCCCATCTGGATGTCACTCCAAACAAGCATACCAAGTTTTAAAGCAATCCGATCATAAATGTGTCCTGTAGGGTGTGCGAAAGGAATATATTGATGCATAACTAAACTAAGTTCAAAGGCTGTTTCCAATGGCAATGTTTTTTGAGGGAAATGGTAGAAAATCGATAGCTCCCATCTAGATGTCACCCCAAACAACCATACCAAGTTTTAAAGTGATCCGATCATAAATGTGCCCTGTAGCGTGCCAAAGGCAAATACTGATGCATAATTAAACTAGGCTCCAAGGTTGTTGCCAACGGCAACATGTTTTGATGGAAATGGAAGAAAATTGATAGCTCCCATCTAGAGGTCACCCCAAACATGCATACCAACTTTCAAAGTGATCTGATCATAAATGCAACCTGCGTGGTGTGCCAAAGGAAATTGTGGACGTACATATGTACGTCGACCGATGCCAAGTGACAGCAATAGCTCAGCTTGACTTCAAAAAATCATCTATATTGACCAGAAACGATAAAAAATAATATTCCTAGCTGTTGAGGAAAGCAACTATAACCTTGTGGACCAAAATGAACATGATTATTCGGAGGAATAGATATCATCTCAGTGTTTCAATGATATTTAAAAAATATATCATGATATTCATGTACAATTCTTCAAAGAATTTATTCACCATGCTCCATTTTACTGACTGAAGTCACAAAGCGTATTGAAGAAAAGATTAAAATTAACTCTTTGCCTCTATGCTATGGGCTCATTTTGCTGCCCTGTAGAAAAACACGTTACCTAGAAGGTCTAGTCCTCACTCTTGTTAATAAAATTTACCCCTACAGATATGAGTGGCATGCTGATCAATTACATTAAAAAATTTCTGAATTTGTATGACATCAAGTCATGTTTGCCTTACAGAACCATAACTGGTTGTTATGAAAAATTCAAGAAATTATACCACGCTTGCAGTGCATATTTAATGTTACACAATATAATACAATACAGACATTGAGAAATGTGCCAGATACTCCATGCATGGAATCTGGATTACACATAAGAACGTTATAGAAGAATGCATCTGACAGGATCTGGATATTATGCATCTGAGTTACGTTATGACATGAATGAAATGCTTTGACACAAAAACACTGTCAAGTAAGAAAGTTATCAGATCACCGTAGGTGGTATTTTTCTTTAATGATATGAGAGTCATGCACTTTAATCATGGTGTAAATACAGAGCACAACTTGAGTAGAGTACAGGGGACAGAAATTAACAACTCCTGGTGGAATGTTTTTCTGTATTTCAAGCGTACCTTTGACACGCGTGAAATACAGGAAAAATAGGCCGATGAAATCGTCAGATGTGTACCCATACGCGAAACTAGTAGAAAGCTGTATGACGGAGGGTCACCACGGATGCCGACATTATGTACACCATACATGATATGGGTACATATAGAAATGGAATGGAGGAGTGTCTAATTTGATGGATAAAGGGTTAATATCTCCGGATCAAATTATCAGATTTACATAAAAAACTATACAGCACAGCACATCAGTAACCTGAATAAATATATAAAGTAACATGACAATCGGATTGATATTTTTTGAGTTATCTCATGCCAAAGGGCTTGGAGGAATTTTCAATTTGAAGGATAAAGGGTTAATATCTCAGGATTAAATTATCAGATTTACACCAAAAACTATACAGCACAGCACATCAGTACCCTGAACACAAATATAAAGTAACTTGACAATCCAAGCAATATTTTTCAAGTTATCGAATGCCAAAGGGATTGGAGGAATTTTCAATTTGAAGGATAAAGGGTTAATATCGCAGGATTAAATTATCTGATTTACACTTAAAACTATACAGCTTGGCACATCAGTAACCTAAACACAAATATAAAGTAACCTGACAATCCAATCAATATTTTTCAAGTTATCGAATGCCAAAGGGATTGGAGGAATTTTCAATTTGAAGGATAAAGGGTTAATATCTCAGGATTAAATTATCAGATTTACACCAAAAACTATACAGCTCGGCACATCAGTAACCTGAACACAAATATAAAGTAACTTGACAATCCAAGCAACATTTTTCAAGTTATCGAATGCCAAAGGGATTGGAGGAATTTTCAATTTGAAGGATAAAGGGTTAATATCTCAGGATCAAAATAACAGATTTACACCAAAAACTATACAGCATGGCACATCAGTAACCTGAACACAAATATAAAGTAACTTGACAATCCAAGCAATTTTTTTCAAGTTATCGAATGCCAAAGGGATTGGAGGAATTTTCAATTTGAAGGATAAAGGGTTAATATCTCGGTAACAAATCATCAGATTTACACCAAAAACTATACAGCTCAGCAAATCAGTAACCTGAACACAAATATGAAGTAACTAGACAATCCAAGCAATATTTCTCAAGTTATCGAATGCCAAAGTGATTGGAGGAATTTTCAATTTGAAGGATAAAGGGTTAATATCTCAGGATCAAATTATCAGATTTACACCAAAAACTATACAGCTTGGAACATCAGTAACCTGAACACAAATATAAAGTAACTTGACAATCCAAGCAATATTTTTCAAGTTATCGAATGACAAAGAAATGGATACGGACGCCAGATGGACAGGCGGATGGACGGACAGACAGATGGACAAAGGATGGACGAACGACGGATGGCCACCCCGGATGCCGGCATTATGTGTACCATACATAGTATGGGTACACATAAAAAACTCCATCTAGGGTCATTGATTCCAGCCCCCCATACTTCAATCTCATTGAGTTCTCTGTCTTAATAGCAGGTTAAGAGTTGAGTGACTAGAAGTTTACCTTTTATTTGCAGGACCCATCTTGTGCCATGTGAATTCATTATTTTTTTCAAACATTTTTTTCAAGGAATCAAATTTTTCAACCTACAATAAAAAATTTGACCCACTTTTATTTAAAAATCTAGCTATGAACTCTGCAAAGATACCTCTAAGAATATATTTTATTTTACAGCAGTCAGATGCTCATTTTAGAGCAGACTTATCCCCTTCATTGTCACCCACTTTTCAACCAAATAAAAGCTGAGAAGGAAACAAAGGAAAGTAGATACAGTTGTCTTTCAAACATTTCTCTTCTCAAAAACATGAATATAAAGCAGGAAAAAATATTGTGTCCACTCTTCAACAGAGTACTGACACACACCATTCAGTGATGAGAGGTAGGATGATGGTATAGTATCTACATTGGTTAAAATTTAAAACCACTCCACAGAAAGAGAAGTTGCTTTTTTCATCAAGCATTCAAATTTTGACAATCATTTTTAATAACTTAATCATGGTGATATATTCATGGTAAATCGTGCAAAAAAACTCATTATAAATATGAAGATATTCATCAAGAAATGACCAGTCAGAATGCCTCACAACTAAAGTGCTTCATTCTCAAAAGTTATGTGTTTGTCTTCCTCCTGAGGATGCTCCATACTAAGCCTGATTATAAGCAACCTGTCATTTGCAAAATGAGGTCCCCAGAGGGTGAATTTGCTGATGCTATCCCACACAATGGGCCAATTTATCCTCTAGGTACATCTTTGTTTTGGTTTGAGACCTTGATTCAGACTGAGGTTCACAGAGGGTAAATTTTGTGATGCTACCCTGCTCAGCAGGGTAGCATCACAAAATTAACCCTCTGGGGACCTCATTTTGCAGATGACAGTCTGTTTATTTTCAGGCTTGCGAGTCCATACCAAATATCAGTTAATTGAGCTGTGCATTTCAGGATAAAAAGATGTTTAAAGCTTTGTTCTATTTTTAGCCCATATGACTCAACAAAGGGTGATGGCTAAATATTCTGCAGAATTGTAGTACAGATTTCCTCAAATTGGGCCAAGTGTTCTGAAAATTGAAAATTTGGATGGTGCCAAAAATCTTGCTCTCCAGAATGATTGCAAACATTGCCCCTAAAATTTCCTTTGAACAAATTTCATTCCACTCCTCAAAAAGAGGCTGAATACCAAAAACCAAGTTATTGAATTAATTACTTCATGAGAAGATTTTTTTAATATTAGGAGCCATTTCCTCTCACCTCCATACCATGGGGGAGCAGGCTGATTTAATGAAAACTGAAATGCCACACTTCAACCATAAGTCACCTGGAATTTGAATGGAATCAGGCCAATTGCTATGAAGAAGAAGATTCAAATACCACCTTCACAAACGTTGGATGGACAGTGGTCAAATCATGATCACTATAGCCACCATGAGATTTAGTGAGGTGAGCTAATAAGCTGTATTATTCTATTCTTCGTTTGTCATTTCAGTCTTTGTACTAATAATGGTAAACATATCAGTATTACATTTTCTTCAGCTTAAAAAATCTGAAAAAGAATTTGGTTATCCCTAAAAAATGATTAGACCTCTCCTGGGGAGGATTTTTCAGAATAATCATGAAGTTATACAAGAAGGTGACTTTTCCATGGGGCTCCAATTGTCCCTTTTAAAATAAATAGAATGAGAGCTGCTGCTCCCTATTCCCCTGTGGATCTGTGAATCCTGCATCTTTTCTCACAAGAAGTGCCCTTTTCTCCCTTAACAGGGATAAAGCAAATGAAATAACCTCACCACTCTCCCTCTTCACCCCCTCCAAAACAAAAACTGTAAGTTGAATTTTCAAGCCACAAGGGAACAATTTTGTAAAGTGATATTTCAATGAAAAAGAAGTGAAATGTGCTAAAAAAGTTACAATTCTTAACCCATACCCAAATGGCTCCAATGCCAGCGAAAGACAGCAAATAGGTTTTGAATAGGTCATTCATACCCAAAATGAACATAGGACATAAATAAAGGTAAACCACTTTTTGTATCACATACCTGCAGGAAATCTTGCAACTGAATTTCAGATTCGCTTTCAAATTTCTCTTTTATATCACTTTGAACTTCTGGGCTCAAATACAAGGGATTTATCCATTCATATAGCATATCTTCCTGGAAAAGAACATCATTTGTAATTTCATGCAAAAAATGTTCAGTGTTTTGGTGATGATAATACCATTTTACCTAACATGACTAGCAGATGACACCTAACAAAAAACTTTCACTTTCCACCTCAAAAACACTGTTTATGACCATTCTTTGGAATAAACAGGCAAAAATTGAAAAAAAGAAAACATTTGATGTACAATTTAGTGAAAAGTGACAAGATACATTAAAACTGCCCATTCAATAAAAAGGCTCTTGATGTAACTAGGTATTTAACCAACTCAATCTTGTGTGACAGAGCAGTTTGAAAGAGACTGAATTGGTTAAATTCACAGATGTATTATGGCAAAAATTTGTTCCTTAACCCTTTACCCAATGTAACCAGCAAAACCGGCCACCGCTATTCACAAAAATCGCCAATTAATTTTCATTATTATTTTTCATTTTTGTCTCAAAAACATAGGTTATGACCCCTCTTTGGAACGAGCTCGTTGAGCTCATTCCAATGAGGGGGTCATAACCTACATGTTCCTTAACCCTTTACCCAATGTAACCAGCAAAACCGGCCACCGCTATTCACAAAAATCGCCAATTAATTTTCATTATTATTTTTCATTTTTGTCCCAAAAACATAGGTTATGACCCCTCTTTGGAACGAGCTCGTTGAGCTCATTCCAATGAGGGGGTCATAACCTACATTTTTGAGAAAGAAAATGATTAATTTAAAGTAATTTGTATATTTTTTATACTTACCAATGGCCCAGACTTAGCTGGTGCAAACTCTTTAATTTCCAGGGCCGAACACAAATTTTGAACACCCCCGCCCCCCCACCCAATCCCCAAAATTTGCACACAAAACCAAAAAAGAAAAGTCCTAACTGGCCCTCCATACTTTAGCTTATTGCACATGCGCAGTAACCAAGAAGTTTACCGAAACTGGCGCCAACATCATTCTTCCTAGTTATGCCTGCTAAATGTTATACATATCTATCAACAGGGACATATGAGTGCCCACTCATGGGAGGGCCATCCCCATCTGGGCCCTTGGTAAGTATAAAAAATATACAAATTACTTTAAATTTATCTTATTTTTATACTAATAACCAATGGCCCAGACTTAGCTGAATTGTTAAAAGGCTGCAGGGCCTAGGACTTTAGAAGACTGTAGTATCTCAATTACTCCACAACAAAGAATAGCTCCTACAGGAGAATAGGAGAAGACATAGGAATTACTCATGTCTATCTCTTTTTCCCAATAAAAAAAGAGAATGACACAACACCCAATATATACTGGAGTACGACATAATAATTTCTCCATTTAATGCCAGCATAACCCTTATGCTAATTCGGTGAAGGAAATCAATTATAAGGAAGTCCAGAGAATGAGATGCCTTATACTCAATTAAAAGTATCCGAGGATTGTATATTAATGCTCGTATGACTTGTAACATATACAAAGGCTTCACACTGAGTTACACTTTAAAAGCAATACATGAATGAGACATAATTGTCACTTCACACCGAGCTACACATTAAAACCACCCAGCACCGACGCTGGACTACTGACACTGGAGGAGGTATTCCCTTGCTTTTCACTATAAAGCCAGATGATATAAAGGTAAAAAACTGCCCCCCCCTCCTTCCCCTTGTTCTCAAGGAGATTCCTCAGAACGAAGAGGGCAGCAGAACGGCATCAGTGCTCAAGCAGACTGCCTAAGACATCACTGAGATGTATTATTAATGGATGACATTCTGTGCGACAGAAAGAGGACCCAAGGACCTCAGGTCACCAGAGATAGACTCTAAATTTCTAAGAACAAACTTTGTAAATGAAGACGGTTGCGTCCAGTAGGCTGCCTTCATTAAATCAGTAATAGCAAAACTATTTGAATAAGCCCAAGAAGAAGACAGTGCCTTAATTGACAGAACGTTGATCCGCCGATAGGTTCTCGTAAGCGATTCTTACTGAAAATTGAATTCATCTAGCGACTGAATAAACAGAAATATCTTTTCTGTTAAGTATAAGTGAAAGGAAAAACCTTTTTCTTCCTTTTCGAATGAAGCTAGATCGGCTCTTATATATTCGCCTCGCTCTCACTGGATACAACAGCAGTCTACAGTTGTCTGAGGACGGTAAGGCCTTAATGACAATAGGTTCTGGCCACTTATCCGGAATCTGATTCTTAGCCAAGAATCCCACTTCCGTAGCAAGAGTAATAGTATTACCCACACTACGGTAATGGGAATCTTTCTACAGATAATGCGTGGAGTTCACTAACTCGTCTGGCAGAAGCAAAGGCTAAGAGAAAAGCCGTTTTATAAGTGAGGAATTTCTAACTAGCTTGGATAAGGAGGGATCTAATTCAATGCTCAAATTATCATGATGAGAATATGTGTCTGATAACACAGACCTATAGTCCTTAATGGTAACAGGCTGCAGTTTGAGTACGTCAAAGAAGTAGACCAGAAAACTGGTAATCTTAGGAATAGATGGATTATAGATATCCACCGACTGGTCTGTACACCAACGAAAGAAAACCCTCCATTTTGCTGTGTAATTCAGCAAAGAGGAGGTCCTCCTACAGTTAGAAATTGCGTCCACTGCTCGTCCTGTAAATTGCTTCCCATGCAAGAAGGACCACACAACGGAAATATAAATTTTATAGTAAATTTCCTTTCTTATTATACCTACCGAAATTGTTTACTACAGGCTTGCACTACAGTGGAAGAACCTAACTCGGATAAAATACTCTCTAATTTAATCTTTCCCAAGATTTGGGAAAGAAAAGTGATGTAAAAACACCACGAAAAAATAAGCCAAAACTGGGTCGAGCGCCATCGGCACACACCCAGTATGGGACGCTCTTCCATAGTACAAATCCACGACTTTCGTAAAACAGTGCGCAATGCGTCAATTCGTCATTCTTTTGATTCCGAACAACACAGGAGTTATGTGATCAGCAGGGAGGAAGGATTCTTACCCGAATAAGAAGACGGGAGGGCCTCCATGTAAACAATTTCGGTAGGTATAATAAGAAAGGAAATTTACTATAAAATTTATATTTCTTATCAACCTACCTCAATTGTTTACTACAGGCTGAATAGACAAAAGGCTGGAGGGAATCACATAACCAACCCACACATAACTCAATTGTACTGGGACTGTGGACAGAGGAAGAGATCCCTAGGCCTATCAAACCATAGCATCACAAACATTAGAAAAGACAATGAAAGATGAGGCGTATGGTGAAGTGCGACACACAGACAGAAAGGGCAGTAATAGCACAAAGCTGGAACTGACCCTGAAAAAAGCTGAAAGGCTGGATAGACAACAGCCTGAGCCGAAGAAAGAGGGCCCCAAGGTTCTCTGTCGGCTCCTGCAACTGTCGCAGATAAAAGGAGAATGTAGCATTTCTCCAGAAGGCTACCAGAATAACATCCGTCATCCGACAACATGACAGAGTTATTAAAAGAGGAAGACAATGCATGCACCTCAAGGCAGAAAAAACAATTGGTAAAACAATCACCAGTAGCTAGACGAGTGGAAGCTGCACGAATAGCAAGACAAATCCATCAAGAAATGGATGCAGGAGAGATCTGGCATAAGAGAGAATGCATATTCACCAGGATAAAGGCGTGAACGCCCCCCCACCCCCCCCCCCCCCCCCAAGCAGAGCAGCTCCCAAGAAAGTGACCAACTTGGAGGAAACTGCAAAGTCCTAGGCCTTTTCAAGGCAAAGAGCTGAACAAGCTTGGAGAGGCAAGGATGAGTGTCGAAACAATGCGGTATCACATATGAAAAAATGTCTCCGAAGCATGGACATGTACCCATTGTTGGAGACCCCTAGAAACAAACATATACCAGAAACTCCGCAAGCGGTGTGATCGAAGGAGTGACAGAAGCAACAGAGTGATCGCACACCATCGACAGAAGAACCTTCCACTTAGCCACAGAGGCTAAACCAGTGGAGTGAGTGCCTCCTTGAAGAAGAAAAGCAACTCCACTGCGTGTCTTGAAAAATCACTACGGAGGAGACAGGACCCAATAAAAGACATGTGCGAAAGCACAATGAAGTCGGGTCAACGTAAAACCTCCTCGGGCGACTTTGGCAAAGAAAGTCGCTAGGTAGAGGGAGACATGCCGGAACTGCCGCTAACAGAGAGCGGAGCAGATTGATCCACACCCACCGAGGCGACGGGTGTGATCGAAAGGATACAACGACTGCAGGTTCATATCTGGGCGAGAACCTGAGGCGGAATCGGAACCGGTAGGAAGGCGTAGCCGACAAGACCCTCCCAAAGGAGGGCCAGAGCGTCCACGGCGAAAGCCAGAGCATCTGGACACGGGGACACAAAAGTGTCCACCGGATGGTTCCAACGAGTTGCAAAAGAGCGATGGAACCCGCCATGTGGAGCATCCACCTGGTGGAAATGACCCTGTCCCGATGGGACAGGGAGTCGGCTAGGATGTTCAGACGACCGGGAATGTGACGAACAGCCACCCCGGCATGGACATCCTGAGCGAGCAGTAGAAGATCCCGAGCCAATTCGTACATTGGAACAGAGTGCGTGCCGCCCTAGTTCCGAATGTAAGCAACCACTGTCGAATGGTCAGACAACAGAAGGACCTGGCGATTCGACAGGAGAGGGATCCACTGCCTGAAACTCAGAAGAAACGCAAGAAGCTCCTTCTGGGTGATGTGTAGAGCTGCATGATCCTGGTCCCACATCCCGTGAATGGAAAGACCTAGAGGATCCAACGTCGCACCCCATCCGAGATCGCAGGCATCTGCCATCAGAACGCGATCGGACGTAGGTAAGTCCAACGGAACACCCTGCGAAAGCCACTGGACATCCGCCCAGAGGAGAAGGTGAGGATAAAGATATTCTGGAAACTGAAGCACCAGATCCAGAAAATCGACATTCGGCCTCCAACGACTGAGCAGAAAGTGTTGGAGAGGTCTGACACGCAGCCGACCTAGAGGAATGAGATCCGTCACCGAACAGCAGAGACCGCGTAGCCGGAGAATACTCCGAGCCGTCGCGGAAGTGGACTGGGACAGAGTCAGAGTAAAAGCTGATAGAATCACAGCCTTGGCCTGGGGAACCGCCACCAAATTGAATTGTGTGCGGAAAGCCATCCCCAGATGATAAAACGACTGAGAAGGGACCAGGTCCGACTTCTCCTCGTTGACTCTGAAACCTAGCGACGTGATCAAGCTCAACAGAGTGGAGACATCAGACTCCAGTAAGGCAGCATTGGAATGCCCCTGGAGGATATTGTCCAGATATGCCGAAGTAGTCACCCTGGACTGTGTGCGATGGAAAGCTATCACATGCAACATCAGTCTGGTGAAGGCCCAAGGAACCAGGTTGAGGCCGAAAGGCATAGCCTTGAACTGGTAAACTCGCCCCAGAAAAACGAACCTGAGATACTTCCGTAACGTCCAATGAATCGGAACGTGAAAGTAAGCGTCTCGCAGGTCGAAGCTGGAAGTGAAAACTCCCTGGTGAATTGAACGGAGGACCGACCTGAAAGTCTCCATGCTGAACTTGGGAGCAATGATAGTATGGTTCAGGAAACCCAGATTGATAACCAGTCGGAGTCGCCGTCCTTCTTCAGCACCAAGAACAGGCGGGAATAGAAACCCACTGACCTAATGTTCCTGATGACCTCAATCGCTCCCTTTGTCAGGAGATTGTCTATCTCCGTGGACAAAAGTTCCCGACGTAAAATGTCTGAAGGAACTGCGGTTGGAAGAGGCACCCAAGGATCAGATGTGATGGTGGCCCAACGGTCTGCGAACTCTGCTATCCTTCCTCCAACCTGGGACGGGTCGAGGTGACCTTCATTTCGAACCCCCGATGAGGCTCGTGAGAGGAGAAAACACCTCCTCTACTGAATGAAGAATCCTGGGAATTCCCTCAGGACTACCGACGCTTACCCTTACCCCTTGAGTAAGAAGTAGAAGCGGAGGCAGAAGGATCAGCCCCTTTGCTTCGCAGAGGAAGCAGAGGGTACTTGTTAGGCTTGGAACGGCCCGTGCCTACCCTAGAAGGCTGATCAAGCTGAAGAAACAGCAGCTAATCGTTGGAATGACGTAGGACGTCATCCCGGACCGTCAACACAGAACCATGGAAAAGTTACGGACCTGCCAAAGAAGCAGATCGAAGAGTAGCGCACTGCTCCTCAGGAAGGGATCGGCCTGTGTCCAGCACAGAGTCCCTTCGAACTAATTCCAGATTAGCCGTGTTACAGGCAAGCGTGTGAGTAAGATGCATGAGCGCCTTGGACAGCACACGCAAAGGAGCCTGTACCTCGTCAAACTTATCTAGGGGCAGATAAGCAGCTAAAGCTGAGACGATGTGATCGGAGAGAGAAAGCATACCAAGCATCTCTCTCGATAAGCCCAACGTGGACTCCAGAGTCGTTATCGGAATGACGACAGACTTGGACTTGGAAAGCCCGAGGGAATTGGAGTCCTGATCCAAAACCGTCAAAGTCTGGTAGACCGACGGATTGGCGGAATCATAGGAACGATAATGCGCCGGAGGCAAAAAGGTGTCAACCCTGGTGAAGAACGGAGCCTTCATAGCCTTGGAACTTAGCTTAGAGTCCAAGGCTGAAAATGCTTCAACCAACTGTACCGACTGGCACGGTTGAAGACGCCCAGAAGCGGGTTGCTCCATAGGCTGTTGGCGAACAACCGATGATCGCGGCCTGGTTGACACTGTCGACTGGTTATATGGTTTGAGATCCGGAAGGAAACCAAACATGAAATCAAGAGCTGCCCCCAAGTCCGAAGACTGCTGGCTCTCGACATCAAGCATGTCTGACTCTTCCCCTGAGTCGGAAGACACATAGCCCATCGTGGGCAAACCAGCCGACGCCTTCCATGGTGTCGGAACACCAGAGGGATCAGAAAGTGGCCTGTTTCCAATCCTGGGAGGCAGCGCCATAGGGGGCGCCTGGAAACCACTCGCTGCCTCGCTGGAAGCAACGGGAAGGCTCTTTGACAGAACCTGAGTGAGTAAGGAAAGGGCCTCCCTAAGCTCACTTCCCGTACTGGCCGGTTCGACAGGGGAACGAACCGGCAAAGTGGCTTCACCTCTGACCCTCTTAACCAGCGAAGGGTCACGATCCTCTAAAACACCCGACGTGGGACGACGGGCGGCAGCCGAAACGTCTGAAGGCAAACGTGTATAGGGGTGTGACACACCCCGAGGATCAACATAGCCGGAACTCATGAGTCACCGTGGTCCTCTGCAGGGCAGAAGGTCCAGGCTGTACAAAAGACATTGGTCCCCCAAAACTGGTCGTGGGCCAGAATGAGTGGATGGAAATGCCACGGAGTTCATAGTGTCCCACTAAGAACATCCGAATCCAATGACAACTGTGGTGCACGACGGCGCAGAGACCACAGTAGAGGGTCCGGCCGGCAGCCACTTCCAACTTCACCGAGTTGAAGTCAGGGAAGGCTGAGGCCGATACCCCCACGTCTACACAACCAGACACCGCAGCAGACCACTGCAGGTATAAAACTACTGTGCTCAATGGCTGAGAGGACACAGTAGGAGGGTCAGTCGGCAACCCCATCCGACTTCGCCGAGTGGAAGTCGGGGAAGGCTGAGGCCGATACCCCACAACCACACGACAGACATCCCTGCAGACCCTGGCAGGGAAAACCCGAGGCCGGCTAAAAACAGTGCCCAATGACGTTGTAGACGGAACAGCAGTAGCAGCAAATATGACGGGAGCTGTTGGAACTGGCGGAAAAACGGAGAGAGCCACCAAGCTCGGCCTTCAAAGGAGGAGTCACAACCCTAGTGACAGCCTCAGATGTCGACTGGAGAGGGAGCATAGTCCCGGAACCAGGCATCTCTTCACCAGAAATCCAACAGCTCCCGCAGTATCCACCACGGTAAAAAACTGCACATTCCCCACGGAAGGGGAATAACTCTCACTAGACATGGTTGAGTAGGGAAGCCCCGAAACGACAGCGTTCCCCACCCTCCGCTGGTGTGGGAGGAGCTGCACATCCCCCAGGGAGGGGGAGCAATTCTCACCAGACGTGGTCGAATCGGGCGACCCCGAAACGATAGCGTTCCCCACCCCCCACGGGAGAAGCTGCACATCCCCCACAGAGGGACACAAACTCACACCAGACATGATCGAGTTGGGAGGCTCCCGAAACGACAGCATTCTGCACCACCCACGGGTGCGGAAGAAACGGCCACGAGAACGCACCAAGGTGAGGGCAAAAGGAATTGCCCTAAAGGAACCAAACTGGAAATAACAGAGGTGAGAGCAGTAGAAGAAAAAGGTGAACTCAACAGAAACAGAAAGTAGAACACCCTCAACTACGAGAGAAGGTGGCAGAAAAAAAACCGGTGGGTACATGACAGAACCCAGACGGCCGACAGGGACCGAAAAAACAGAAGTGAAGAAATCCTGTCCACACAGTCCCAGATTGACACCTAACTCCAAAAATTAATTCATCAACCAAAAAAAAATTAATTGTCGAATTGCGTGATGTCGAAAACAAAAACAAAACATTCGCGAAAACGGAATAGTAAATAATATACAATGAGAATGTGGTTGAAAATATTAACGAGAATATATAAAACACAGTCCTGTTATTATACGATCTTCAGATCCATAATTCCAGTCACAGGAAAACCATTATCCACGAGTTGAATTATCACTGTTTCATAATGCATATGGCGGAGACATATCCTTCACGTGTCTCGGATAAAAAAAGAATGACGAATTGACGCATTGCGCACTGTTTTACGGAAGTTGTGGATTTGTACTATGGAAGAGCGTCCCATACTGGGTGTGTGACGATGGCGCTCGACCCAGTTTTGGCTTATTTTTTTGTGGTGTTTTTACACCACTTTTCTTTCCCAAATCTTGGGAAAGATTAAAATAGAGAGTATTTTATCCGAGTTAGGTTCTTCCACTGTAGTGCAAGCCTGTAGTAAACAATTGAGGTAGGTTGATAAGAAATACGTGAAGGTTGAGACCTTCCGGGTTGTGATGCAGTGTGTGGGACTTCCCCTGATACAGAAGGTCCTTGAGAGGAGGAAGCTTCTGGGGAATGTCCCATAACAGACACCTGATCAGGTTGATCTAGGGTTTCTGAGATGACAGAGGTGCTACTAGCAAGATTTCTGAGATGACAGAGGTGCTACTAGCAAGATTTTGCAGTGAGACTGTTTGATTTTTAACAGAATCTGCTGAATCAGAGGAGTTTGAGGATATGCATATCCTATTATTCCATTCCATGAGATCAATAGAGCATCTACTGCATACGCTCGATGATCCGGACAAGGTGACACGAATGTTGGTAGCTGATTGTTTAGGTTCATGGCAAAGGGATCTATCATAGGACAATCCCACTGGTAGCAAATCTGCCGACATGTTCGTTTGTTGAGAGTCCACTCCGATGGCAACAGGTGACCCTTCCTTGACAGCGAGTCTGCTACTACGTTCAGACGACCTGGAATATGACAGACTGAGAGGTGAACGTGATGAGTCAGAGCAAATAGGAGAATTTTCTCCATCGATTCGCATAGAGGAATTGAATGAGTGCCGCCCTGGTTCCTGAGATATGCCACTACTGTCAAATTGTCTGACAGAATCTGCACATGGATGTTGGCTACGTGAGTAATCCAGTGCATCAGAGCAAGCCAAATAGACATGGATGTTGGCTACGTGAGTAATCCAGTGCATCAGAGCAAGCCAAATAGACATCATCTCTTTGATGTTAATGTGCTTTTGCAGGAATGAAGAGTCCCAAAGACCCTGGCACTTCAGGTCTGTAGGAATCAGAGACGCACCCCACCTGTCAGACTCGTATCCGTCATAATAGTAAAGACTGGATCCGGTACTTGAAGCGGAACTCCTTGAGTTAACCACTCGAGATCCGCCCAAATCTGAACTTTTTGTTTTATCAGATCTGTTAAAACAATTTGGTGTTCTAACGAATATGTCTTGACATTCCAGTTCTGAGTAAAGAATATCTGGTGAGGACGTATGCATAAGTGCCCCAGCAGAATCAAGTCCGCCGCTGCTCTGCACAGACCCATTAGTCGCACGAACTCTCTCGCCAATACTGTTAGAGAGTTTTGACAGAAGAGAGCATAGTAAATGACCAATCTTGCTCAGGTTATCGGAAGGCAGACCAGATTGCAATGAGTCTTGAAGCTCATTCCCAAGTGAATGAATGACTTGGACGGAGCTAAATCCGACTTCTTTTCGTTTACAAAGAAACCGAGACGTCGGAATAAGTGAAGCAGACTCTGCACATCATTCTGAAGTGCATCTTTGTCGCTGTATCTCTGAAGAATGTCGTCCAGATAAGCCAACATAACCCCGACAGAATGAGCTCGAAAGTACGACATTACCGAGTTCATTTTCCGAGTGAATGCCCAAGGTGCCAGGTTCAGACCGAAACACATATCTCTCTGAACTGGTAAACCTCCCCTTGGATGGCAAAGCGCAGGTACTTTCTGAAAGCCGGATGAACCATGACATGAAAGTATGTGTCTTTTAGATCTATGCTTGCCGCAAAGTCGTTCACCTGAATACTCGCTCTTACTGACTGAATGGTTTTCATATAGAACTTTGGAGCGATAATCAGTTTGTTAATCCAGCTCCAATCTATGACTGGTCGAAATGAGCCGTCTGGTTTCGGCACAAGGAACAGGTGACTGTAAAATCCCGGTGAGTTGGGATTTTCTACAACCTCTATTGCATCTTTTAGCAGGAGAGACTGAACTTCTGCAAGAAGAGACTCCTTTTTTGAAGGATTTACCGGAAGAACTGCCCAACGTAGGGCTGCACGATATTCAAAACTAAATACCGGTATCGGTATTCAAAAAAATATCGCGGTATACCGGTATATCGAAAACTGTTCAGATATATGAACACAAGTACCACAATCGAGACTCGAGGCATCACAGACGGAACGAATTAGCATGCCTTGATGATGCGGTTCGAAAAACCTTTACCAACGCAGACGATATCAAAATTTATTAATTTCAAAATTAGTTTATGAGAGTTTCTGCAAAGATTTCAACAAAACTATATCATGTGACCCCTCATTGGAACGAGCTCAACGAGCTCGTTCCAATGAGGAGTCACATGATATAGTTCTGTTGAAATTTTTTAAAATTATTTTTTCAACTGCTGAATTTGTATATTACGAGGGCACAAACAGGTGATTCCTTGGATAAAGGGATAATATTATTCATTCGGGGCTACAGTTAAAAAACTCAAGACATCTTGAAAATTAAATTGTGGATAAATAAAAAAAGACGATAAACCGATATTTTTGTAATTACACCGGTATTCATTCGGTTTTGGTTTGAATACCGGTATATATCGGTTTATCGAAATACCGTGCAGCCCGAGTCCAACGTGGACTTCTTGTAAGTGGGGGCTTTGATCTGAATGATAGTCGGAGTCCCGATCTGACTACATTTCTGACCCACTGATTTTCCGTTGTATCCGTCCAGTTTTTTGTGAAGTTTGACCATCTTCCGCGAACTGGAGAGCAATAGAGGTTTTGACCATCATCTGTGAGACCTGCGAGGCCTTCGGGAGGAGAAACCATGTCCTCCCCGAGAACCACCTCATGCCGTCGGCCTAGGGGCATCTGATTTATAGTCTGTGTAAGACTTCGCTCCTTTCCAGAGTTGCTGTACTGTCGGTTTCCAGAATAATTTAACGAGGGTTTACTTGAACCCCGCAAGGAGCTTTTCTTCACTGGCTGCGAACTGGAGCCCCCTCGCCTACCACGTCCAGCATATGGATGATGCTGGGAAACTGACCTCAACAAAAGAGTGCTGGTAGCTTTCTTGGTAGCTTCATCGCACACCAAGGACAACTTGTCATCAAACAACATATGTCCTGAAACCGGAGCGACTCTAACAGAGCTCTTCACCTGATCGTCAATCAAAGAAGACGATGCCAATGCTCCATCATGTATTAATAATTCCATATCAGCCACTGTAAGGGCGGAATTATGTGTGGCATACATAACTGCCTTAGAAAGAACTCTGAGCGATGCATTAATATCATCAAATTCTTTCCCCACAAGACGATGGTTCAAAGCCCTGGTGATATGATCTTTGTAAGACATAGCATCCAAAGCTGCACGACTAGAATCAATTGTAGATTCGATCACATCTGAGCGAACATTGAATGATGCGGTTAATGATATGTCCACATCCATAGCTCGATCATCCAAACGCAGATAAGCTTTCTCTATATCTTCTCCAACCGTTTTTAATTTGCTAGGTTCAGGAAACGGTATGTGAATGGAAAATGCTGTTAAGAAAGGATATTTCTTTTTTGAACTTGCTAGGTTAAATAATGCGTCGTCAATATGGTCGAAAACCTCCGACACATGGACCGACTGACCCGGGAAGGAAAGAACGTCCTCTTTCCTCCGCAGGGTATCCCTATCTAGGGATGAAAGAGATCTCTGCCTAGCAGATGCACATTGCTGACCAGAGGAAACTAATTCAGGAGAAAACTGATGAATAAAATTCGTTTCCATATGTTGTTCCATATAGGTTGGAGAATCTTCCTCCACCTCTCTCCTCATCATCTGCTTGGTCAGGCTGTGAAATTCGGTCGGCTTCCTCCAAGTGAATGGATGACCGTACCGACCCAGCACCATCCAACAGCTCACTCCCAGAGTCTGTTGACGGTCGCACTTGCGTTGGCTGGGAAGCTGGGAAGCTGCAATAAGCTGCGCTATCTCTGACAGCAAGTCCGTGACTGAGGCATGCGGAGCAGCGGTCTGATGTTTCTTTGTCGCACGATGTTCTCGGGATGGCGATCTGTCCCCAGATCTTTTTGCCGGACGTCCTGAATGCTCTGCATATTCATGCCTCGATGTACTAGCTACTGGATGACCTGACTTCGGAGGGGAAGACTGGGAGTGTCTTCGTGGAACTGCTTGAATTTCCAAAGTCAGATAGCTAGTGAGCGATCTAATGTGCTTGGTACTCAATGAGGAAGAAGCCGTAACTGTTGCCGACACCAACTACAGTGTGGACGGAGCATCTCGAACGGCCAACAAGGACGTTAGCTCCGACTCAGTAAAGTTTCGTGCCACCGCAACAGTTGGCCCCAACTGTTGACGGGATGGAGAAGGCTCTGCCATTCGCGATCTGACCCCAGATCTCACCGAGCATCCCGTTAAGAAACTTGCTGGCTTCTTCCGTTTTGCCATTGTCGCTGGGTGAGCTTCTGATTTTAAGGTGCTCGCTCCACCAAATTCTACACTCTCCTCGACCGCTACAGACGTATCCGGTGATACTGCCCCCACTGGCAGGGTTACCACTTCACTGGTCGAGCTAGCTGCTTTTAATGGAATAAGAGGCCTTATTTCTTGTTTTAAATTCATGAGCACCTTTGCAGCTAGCTCTGTTTTCTAATCTGAGCTCGACAATGGCAGCACACTATCACCATATTCTTGTTCCTCTGAAAAAGAGACTGAAAAACTAGTGTGCGGCGACAGCTCCAGCATCGGAACTTTGCCGCATGCATACTGTGACACCCTCCTCCAATGTTTGGCATCCCAATTGACACAAGTAGCACACGTATCAGAAGGAGTGCAACAACTACAAGCAAGACAGCAAGCGTGTAAATCCGAGGCAGATTTCCTCGCCTTACACTTAGTGCAAAAAAGATTTTGTAATAATATTAAGCCAAAGACTAAGTCCACTGCACTCCTAAACAATCAATAAATTATACATATTAAGGATACTGAAAATATACTAAATCCAAATTGTTTGAAAAAAAAATCAAAATTTTCGAAAAAAATGTCGAAAATTTTTTGAAAACACCTAACTTCCCAAAGGGAGCCTCATTAGCCCAAGGGTGTCCTGACAGAGCCTAAGTGTGGACAAAAACCAAAAAATTTAAGCTACACTACCGGCATAATAAATACATGTATCCGACTACAAATATGATAACTGTGCTACACTATAAAATAAAAATACACTAATTTAAAGCGTTTTCAAAATGAAAAACAATGTCAACGGGAAAAACCGGAAACTAAACAACAGGCTATACAATAAGCCCAAAGTCAGAAACCGGTCAATTACTACCTGACGCAAAGCTAGATCTTCCTGAGAAGAAAAAACAATACATCTGGTAGAAGATGCAAGACAACATATGTCCTAACACCCCCTAACGTCCAGGATGAGAACATAACCATGGGGATAAACGGAATAAACATTCCATAGATCTTGTTAACCCTTTGATACTTTTGTATGTCTTATGACGTACGAAATCAAAGAGCGCGTTGATACTTTTGGTCATTTGTTTTGTTATTTTTCGCTTTTTTAAAGTTTTAACCTCAGTTCCTATCTTTTCCAGAATAGAGCTCAGTGGCAACCGTTGAGCCAAATGTTATCGCAGCTTAAAATACTAATATAATCCTGCTGCCAAGACTTCTTAACTGGTTGAGTGCAAGAAAGCACTATCAGGGCTTTCAAAAAATGAGGATACCAGACAAAAACCTACACTTTCCTTGCTTATATTTCATATTCAGTCTAACACAAATAATATTTTGTTTATATAAATTTGTTTTATTACAAATTATTGGAGAGTGCCTATGGTTACTCTCCAATAATTTGTAATAAAACAAGTTTTGAATAACAAATTCAGACCACCAGAAATAATCTAGCCCTCCACCATTTAATCACTAATGTGAAAAATATCTTGTTATTTGTACTTTCCGACGTTTGACGTTGCATTTTGAAAAACGTTGAAAAAACTGAATTCTCAGAGACGTTTGAACGTCAGGATAATTAAAGTCTCAAAGGGTTAAACTCCCAGGAAATTTAATAAAAAAATTTAAATAAAAAAGCCAATAAGCATGGGAGTTTAACAGGAGGGTTCATGGGAAGAGAGGGAAGGAACATTTAACAAACAGTAGGTTTATCATTAGTAAGAGTGATGATGTTCAGGCCCATGTCCCGAAAATGGGAAACATGAATAATTTTATAAAATTATTAATACGTTACAGCCCTGAACGTCCAAAACCTCCGTAGTTCACTTCCAGCATCCTTTCAGTTCCTTGAATCCACCATAATCATGATTGATTTGTGTCTGGCATCTTCAGAAAAGAGTATTTGAAGCACAGATGTCAGTTCAGATGATGCTGACTTTGGGCCAAACAGAAGAATGATGTTTGCGCCAATTTCGGTAACTTCCTGGTTACTGCGCATGCGCAGTAAGCTAAAATATGGAGGACCAGTTAGGACTTTTTTTTTCAGTTTTGTATGCAAATTTTGGGGGTTGGAGGGGTTCAAAATTTGTGTTTGACCCCGGAAATTAAAGAATTTGCACCAGCTAAGTCTGGGCCATTGGTTATTAGTATAAAAATATAGTTATTCAAGAATTTTGTTTGCATGTGTTGTCTGCTTTTCATGTTAGGTAAAGGGTTAAAATTACAGTATTCTGACATCAGTGTACAGAGGGTTAAGGTTGGTATTTCAGTTTATCACAATTTATCACATTTAGTAACTCTTCTTCGAAAGCAATGAGCTCAATATACTTTAACTCCTTGCTTGCTGCTGGCAGATATTCTGGCCCCTTATTTTCACCATGTAAAGGGAATGGATTGTTACACCAATGATTCTTGTGTTAAATTTAGTCATGTATGCTTCACAGCAGCCATGACTTTATTTGATGAAAAATGTCTTGAAAATACTCAGCGGGGTTAAGAGCTAAAAGATGTGATTCAATAAAGTTCTAAAGTTTGCCGAAGTATACAAAGTTGTATTCTTGAACAAACCTTTAACCCTGACATACAGTCATTTGTTTATATGCATTAGCTTGTCGTTTGTGCAGCAGTAAGTAAAGAAATGTTCATATAAAATTGTATTGTTATAATTTATTGGAAAGAACCAACAGACACTCTCCAATAAATAGTAACAAAACAATTGTTGACAAACAAAATCTTGCTAATCTAAGGCCTTTTTTGCTGGCAGTATTGTATCTTTGAAAAAAATACTCATGTTACAAATCACCTTTGAAAAATAATTTAGCACTCTACCAGTTAAAATATCAACATTGATGGGGAATATATTTACATTTGACATCCAGCACAACAATTTATGGTTTTTAACCTTTTACCCAACGCAGACGATATCAAAATTTATTATTTTAAATATCATTTTTTCAAATTTTTCAAAAAATTCCAACAAAACCATATCATGTGACTCCTCGTTGGAACGAGCATGACGAGCTCGTTCCAACGAGGGGTCACATGATATGGTTTTGTTGAAATTTTTTGAAAAATAATATTTTTTCAACTGCTGAATTTGCATATTACGCGGGTGATTGCAGGCGATTCGTTGGGTAAAGGGTTGATGATGTAATTCATGTGGAAGTGATCTTTGTTTCTCAATCCATTTAAGCATCTATCAACAGGTTTGGGATCATGTGAAAAAAAAGAATCTTCAACTCATTCCCAGCTTATAGTTCAATTTACATCACTCATCCAGTAAATTAAGCCTGAACCTTGCTGGAGGCTTGAATCAGACCTAATTTCCTGAACTCATTTCATAAATTTCATTATAAATGGGGAACTCATTTGATATCCTCTATGAATGCCTCAGTGTGAAGGCCATTAACTCCTTGCCTGCTGTTGGCAGATATTCCTGCCCAGGACAGCATTTCTCTTGTCACTGACATAAGTGTAATATGGGTGCATTTCATCAAATTATCTCCCTGTAAATTAAAAGGATTTTTTCACCAATGATTCCTTGTATTAAGTTTAGATGAATTTTTTTAGCAAATCTAGTCATGGTTGCTTCACAGTAGCCATGACTAGATTTGATGAAAAATATCTTAAAAATACTCAGCGGGTAAAGAGTTAAAAACAGCCCAAGGTATCAAATCAGAAATGGCAAAAATGCACAAACATGAGAAAGCATTAGAGAATTTGGGACTGGTCCATCAACTGAAAATTCGCTGGTGTTTTAGTTGTAATGCACACTCTCTGTAATGTATATGTTCCCAAAAAGGTAAAAGATCACAATCGTCTTATTTTCAACGACTACATTTAAGTTCAAACAGCATTCTAAATTTCAGATGAAATATATCTTTACATAATAGACAAACACAATACAGAATATGGAAAACTCTTTTCAGGCACTGTACTTCAGTTATACTTCCATCATCTTTTGTGTCAGCAATTTGAGTGCAGAATAAGAAGCTTGAAGAAATCAATGCATCACATAAATGATATTGACAAAAATAGTAGAGATGAAGAGGGTAGCTACAAAATGACAGTGAATAAAATAGCTAAACATGAATGGGTTTGAAAAAATGACCAATACTAAAAAAATAATGAAACAATCCCCAGAAGTCTGAACATAAAATCAACTTGGAAGTGATTCCAAGTCAAGTCTTAGTTGCAAACATTTTTAGAAAAAAATGTGTTCTTTTAATCCTGCATCCTCTATAACAAGAAGGCCTAAGTCGACCGCACCCCCACTGGGTCATTCCTCCCCAACTCTCCCTCCTAATCTCCCAGCATTCAGACACAAATTGTTTTATAATTTCCCTCATTGGGGATTTCTAAATCTCCCCAAATACAATACTGACCATTTCCCTCATGCCCTCTTCATTCACTTATTTCAAATGTTTTGATCTCATTCTTCCATTATTTTCTAAAGGAGTCTTGTTCTACTAGGCAAGTATTTGGGCTAGTCTAACATGAAATGTCTCTGTTACTCCTAAGGTGAACATTTGGTACCTCTTGCCCTCGCCTTTCCCAAATTTCCCCTCAACTCCAGTGACTTTGATATCACTTTGAACAACAATCATAAAACAAATGTTGGGACAAATCATTCAATTCACATGTCCTTCAATGCCCTTCCTTTTTACCTCGATGGAAATGTGTTCTTGTAGTACTAATACTGGTTCTCTGTATGGATCAGGACGCTTGAGTGGAGGACCATAGAACCAACCACTAACTGACAATCTTGTCTTTGATTCACATATTACTTCAGCTACCTAAAAAAAGACACAACATGAAGGAAATGTATGTATGTCTAATTAATTAAAGAATAAATAATTCCTCAAAAGGTTCTAATAATTTTGTTCCTAGCCAAACATATTCTTACATCCAGTAATTTAGAGGGTGTCAAAAACTGCTGTTCTGACAAGTTGAGCGATAACTTTACTAAAAAATATCTTAACCCCACAGATGTGAGATTTATAGATTTCTAGGGAGCCAAGACTTACTTTGGAGTTTTTAAAGCCCTACAATTTTCCCAAAATGCATCAATATCTGTTTTTCCATAACTCTGAAAACAGGATTTTAACAGACCAAGTGATTTTGCCCAAGTTCAAGGACAATAACTCTGCAGCTAATTTGTCATGCACATGAACACTATATAATATAGAAGTGGGTTGTGCCACAAGATTTCAATAGACCAACTGATTTCGACAAAGTTCAAGGGCAATAATTCTGTATTACTTATATCAAGCCGCAGAAAATTAATGTCATGCACAACTGCACATAAGGTTGATCAAATATACTTTTAAATCAATAACTGGAGAAATGTAAAAGTAGTTTGCTCACAAAGATTTCCCATGCTATTACACTTGAGGAAGTCAGGTGTAAAAAGGTGGAATGGCACCAGTATCCCCGCCAAGGGTTTCTAAGCTGAAAAAAAGAGGAAAAAGATGCATAACTCGAAAAAAAATAAATGGACAAAAACTGTTACTTTGGAATATCCTTTCCCCCATGGTGATCTATCAGCATACCAAAGATCATTTAAATCAAACATCCACTGACTGAGATATGAAGGTCCAAAGCTGTTACAGATGGACGGCCAAACATACGAACAAACAGATCCCATTTCTATATCCCTCGCAAACTTCGTTTTGGCGGTGGATAATAAATTATTCAAGCAACAGCAAATATGAGCCACACACATCTGCACTCGATGTTGATCATATATATTAAGTTTCAAAGCAATAAGTTAAGAAATGTAGAAGTGGTTCGCTCCACTAGATTTTCCATTACTATTACAACTATAAAATTCTTTACCAATAACTCTGTAATGCTTATACAGAGAAGCAACAAATTAATGTCACATGATCTGAACTTGATGATGATCATGTTTACCAAATTTCGAATCAATATCTTGAGAAATGTAGATTTACCCAGCTCCACAAGATTTCAACAAATTGACCACGGCCTGCTGCAATGACACCAGTACTAACCTCACACTAAGTTTGTGGAGGTACAAAAAAAAAGAAACTAATCCTAGGGGACCAGTGACATGGATAACTTTTTCTTCTGGCGGGTAAAATCATACATTTTCTGACAAAAAGTGGCAATGCAAAGCAGAGGAAAGTATTAGGAGACAAAGTAAAACTTCAAAATTGGTGTCTAAACAGTTAAATTTCCTTGAATCTGAATCATAGCAATCATTTTTTGCTTTTTCAATAGTGGGATAGGACTATAATTTAAGGATTACAAATCCGACAACACTTATCTATGGCCCTGTAAAGAAGATGACCACATAGATTCTTCTATACTGCTCCTTGCCAAGAAGATAATGAATCAGAATCCTGCCTCACCCACCATAGCACCATGGTTCTAGACTTATTGCTTTGAGGAGAAATTAAGTTAAACCAATGTTCACTGTAAGGTATATTCCAGTCCATCAAAATTTTAGTTAATGCTTACCTGATGATAGGAAACTGCAGAAACTTCAAAGAAAACCAAATTATTTCTTTTAGGGTATATAGATTTCACAATATCTTTTGGTTGGTCAAAGTCTGAAAAAAAATCACATCAAAGACATCAGCCATTATGAATGATTCTGACCTCTAAATGAAACAGTTGTTGTGTTGAAGGGTTAAAAAACTGTTTTCAAACATCCCTAATAACTTGCTGGACACAAGCATGTGTGAAATATTCATAAACTAAAACCATCATATGATTCAGAAGTCATTAAGTGTTTAACAAATAAATTTATTCATTTTATCTAGAAACACAATTTCAACAAATCCACTAATTCTGACTAAGTCCAAGGGCAATAACTCTATGATGCTTAAATTGAGCCACTGCAGATTTATGTCAAGCACATATGCACTTGTTGTAAGAGTAGTTTGCTACGCAAGATTTCAACTGGCCGATCATTGGACTAAATTCAAGGGCAAGAACTCTGTTGTGCCTAAATTGAGCCACAGCAAATTTATATCATGCACTTGATGTTGATCATATAAACTAAGTTTCAAGCTAATATCTTATAAAATGCAAGAGTTCACATCACAAGATTTGTCCATACTATTACAGCTGTAGAATCTATGGGCAATAACTCCATAATACCTAACAGACCCCGAAGCCACCGCTGCCAGCCATATTCACCTCAAGACATAGCCAGCCAAATTTTGTCTCCAGCCAGCCACGGTTAAAAAATGCCACCATAAACATTTTTCACAACTGAGCCATGTTAATTGTCAAACATCGTCATTATTGTAATTCGTTACTGAATATATCGGTTGGTATTTTACTTCCAAAAGTTTTGAAAATGCTGTTCTTGCTTCTATTGACCTCCATACTCATTATTCAACTAAAACAACCAAGACATATGTGTAAACAAGTGTTTGACCACCGAGGTGGTATTAGTCCCCTACGGCGCTTTTGTGACATAAGGTGTTTTTGTCACATAAGACATCACCACAGTCAGCAGGAGTATCAGACCAGGGGGGGGGGGGGGGGGGGTGGGGGGGGAAGTTTTGGTAAAATAATTGGGGATGGTTCGGCCTGGGGACGGTTCGGCTTGGAGACAATTCGGGTTTCATGACAAAACAGTCAACAGGAGTGTCAAACCTGGGGGGTGGTTTGGGTAAAATACAGGTTATCAGACAGGATTTCAAATGTGAATGGAATCTAAAAATTGAGAATTGAGAGAAGTGTAGCTTGGTAAAATAATTGGGGATGGTTCGGCTTGAGGACAATTCGGTTTTCATGACAAAACAGTCAACAGGAGTGTCAGACCTGGGGGGTGGTTTGGGTAAAATACAGGTTATCAGAGAGGATTTCAAATGTGAATGGAATCTAAAAATTGAGAATTGAGAGAAGTGTAGCTTGAACCATGTTGGAGGGAGGGGTGGTAACATAAAAATAGAAGAAAAAAAGCTTAAAAAACACAGCAAAAATGGCCGCCATTCCGCCATCTTGGATTTTGAAAAAAAAATATTAAGCGTGCATCATCCCTTCAGAACCATTTATCCACATACCAAATATGAAAGGTGCAGCTTAAAGCATGTTGGAGGGAGAGGTGGTAACATAAAAACAGACAGACAAACAGACAGATAGACAGACAGATCTTAGATTTTGAAAAAAAAATATTGAGTGTGCATAATCCCCTCACAACCCTTTATCCATGTACCATATATGAAAGGTGTAGCTTGAACCATGTTGGAGGGAGGGGTGGTAACATAAAATAGAGAAAAAAGCTTAAAAAACACAAAAATGGATGCCATGGCGCCATCTTGAATTTTGAAAAAAAAATATTGAACGTGCTTCATCCCATCACAACCCTCTATCCATGTGCCAAATATGAAAAGTGTAGCTTGAACCATGTTGGAGTGAGGGGTGGTAACATAAAATAGAGAAAAAAGCTTAAAAAAACATAACAAAAATGGCCGCCATGCCGCCATCTTGGATTTTGAAAAAAAGATTTTGAGCGTGCATCATCCCCTCAGAACCATTTATCCATGTATCAAATATGAAAGGTGTAGCTTAAAGCATGTCGGAGGGAGAGGTGGTAACATAAAAACAGACAGACAGATGGACAGATGGACAGATGGACATACGGACGGAGTGCAATCCTATAGTCCCCTTACAGTTCCCGTAGGGGACTAATAAATTCCATTTCTGAAAATATGACACTTGAAACATTTGGCCTTGTCACCAGTTGTCACTTGTTCCAATAGACCTTAAGAATTTTTCCACTCTCAGCTGGCTGAACCGCAATATTCTTTCAGCCACAGAACCCATGGCTGAGCCAACTAAGCCGACTAGTCAGCCATGAAATCACTCAGCCAGCCGTAAAAAATAATTTTCACGGCTTCGGGGTCTAATACCTAAAACCCTTCATGGCTTGGAGATTTGTTATACATTTTGTTGCTATTCTTTGATAGTTTATGTTCCTTGACTTATGCAGTTGTGTCTAGGTAAGTCTTTGCTGCCTTTATAAGCAGCCAAAACTTGCCTATAAACAAGTACCAATGTACTTAGAATGTACCTTGCAAGTGTATTCACAGAATACATACTGATGCACCTGTTTTAAGGTGGTATTTATTTATTGGTGTTTAAGCTCACATATTTCTGCACAATGCCTAATCATGACTGCAACATGAATATAAAGTCAAGGCCAGCCAATCATTTAAACCCATGTTGCCCATTTTAAAGGACCTATTTTACCAGAAAACTTCACCAACGTCAGAAATAGGCTCTTAACCCTTAGCCCTTAAGGGTCTATTTCCAACTATTATGTCCCCAGAACAGGTGCTCTTAACATGCCATCACAAGGAGGTCCTGCTAACAATAGACAAATTACCTAGGCAGTGGTTTCTAGTCATGTCGTGGCTGCTTTAACAGGCAGCCAAGATGTACCAAGAAATCACTGCTAACCACTGGACATATACAGACTGTCATCAAGTGTGAATTTGTGAAAATTGTCCAGACCCTTGTAGGTTAAGGGTTAAATCAAGCTGTAGTAGATTTCAAGATGCAACATATAACATTATTCACTATAGTGCTAAGTGAATTCATAATGATTATAAAGCCTTTTAACTAATACAACTTTTAACTTGATGATTTTCCTACCCAGAACAAGATTTCTCCTGCCACTGAAATAAGTAAAATTTGGGCACATTTAATGTAATTTTCCCCGGTAAATTGAATGGATTTTTTTGTCAATGATTCCTTGAGAGAAATTTAGATATTTTTTCATCTAATCTAGTCCTGGCTACTACACAGCAGGCAAGACTACGTTTGAAGAAAAATATCTTGAAAAAACCCCAAAGGTAAAGAGTTACACAACACATGCAATATTTTTTTCCTGGAAAAAAAAAATTAATTCCTTTGCTTTCAAAAAACAACCTATCACTCTTCATTTCCATGAGTGAAACAAGATCATTCTAATATGGCTCTCAACAGTTAGAATTGCAAAATTGAAAAATAAATTGAATGGCAAATTTGTGTATGATGCTGAACACTTTTTCGACAATTTGTCAAGTTCAGGGTTGAATTCATCATAATTTCTAAGTTCATCTGTCCTCAGCAATTATGATATCATGTTGGAGTTCAGTACTGATAATAAATATATTATGATTTGTTGGAAAAATACCAGCTATCATTACAAAGATGACCCACAAAAAATTATTTTCAAGTCTCAATATTTCAAATCTGTTTTGGTCTTATCTAGAATATGGACATCTTTGTTTATTTTTGCTTTTCGTCATGGAGTGCTGTTATTTGATATGCTGTTGGAAAGTGTTCTCAGAGTCTTTTTCAAAAATGTGTGACAAAGCATGTCAGCTTAACTCAACCTGCTGAGTATTTTCTTCACTTTTTTTCATAAAATCAAAGCATGGCAGCTTCAAAGCAGTCATGATTGGATTTAATGAAAAAATCGAACAAACTGACCTCAGAAATCACTCATGAAATGATTGATCCAACTTACCAGTATAAATTATGTTAAACAGAAGCAGAATTTATGCCTATCCTAGAGACAAAAGTCTAGTGCAGAAATGGTTAGCCGGATAACCGGTTATCAGCATAACTGGTTGGAAAAGCTGTCAACCAGATAACCTCTATACCTATAGTTTACGAAATAGCATCGGGAAAATAAATAGTATTTGACCGTGAAACATTAGAATTCTTTTGCTGACACAAGCATTGTCAAAGCTACCAAACATTTGTCGAATTATAATGTGTAATCAATGTAACATGAAAGGGTTAAGGTGTTGGAATGTTAAATGAACACTTAATTTGTCGCTTGGGATGTCAAGTCACGGATAAATGTCTGTTACTTTCTATCAAACTGCCAACAGTCGGAGTGCACTGCAGGCTGTTTTCTGGGTGGGCAGCAGTGAGCATGTGCCTGTCAGTGTAACATTGTCTTCTACAGACAAATCTGACACATTTTTCTCTTTGATGAGGTGCTGTTAATTGCAGATTATAATGCTGAAAAAATCTCTCAGTGTAAGTTATGGTGCTTTCAGAATAAATTGACTGTTTGGTACCGGTATATTACAAACATGTTTCAGAAAAACCATGTTTTGATTTTATTGAACTGTTTAAAAGTATGAACGTATGTCATAAATGAAAGTGCCAATGACACTGTAGCTCAACTTGTGTAAGACATGTACATGTATAGTATGTGACACAGCAATGACATATATCTAGGTAATAACCTGATAACAAAGGTACATGTAAAATATTGTAAATACTGTACATAAATACTGACCGTAGCCTGTAACAAATGTACAGGTAAGGTATTGTAAAGGTGGGTGACAGTTAGATGCCTCTAGCCAGAGCCGCATTGAAATGTGCACTTACTGTGTATAAGTAGCACTGAATAAATCAAAGTTTGTTTAATTGGCCGCCAACGACCATCTTGAAATCTTGGAGCGCACCCCAAAACACTCGTTCTCGTCCTAAGTTGATAACAAAGGTACCCAAGAAGTTTCGTGAAAATCGGTTCATAAATACAGCCTCTAGCCCGAGTCGTATTGACATGTGTACTAACTGAATACATCAAAGTTTATCTAATTTGCATAATTCATGCACAAGAAAAAAACCTGTATTATATGTGATGTATTCCATGTTACTAAACATTCATACAAAAATTTATTCAAATCAGAACCTTCATATAGAAGTTCTGTACAAAAAACTTATTTCACTAATTTCGGTATAAAATGGCCACCGGCAGCCATCTTGAATTTTGGACCACACCCCAAAACACTTGTTCTTGTCCTAAGGTATTAACAAAGGTACCCAAGAAGTTTCGTGAAGATCAGTTCATAAATACAGCCCCTAGCCAGAGCCGAATTGACATGTGTACTTACTGTGTATAAGTAGCACTGAATAAATCAAAGTTCATCTAATTTGCATAATTTCTGCATCAGAAAAAAACCTGTATTATTTGTGATGTATTCCTTGTTACTAAACATTCATACAAAAATGTATTCAAATCAGAACTTCCATACAGAAGTTCTGAACAAAAAACTGATTGCACTAATTTCAGTACAAAATGGCTGAAGGTGGCCATCTTGAATTTTGGACTGCACCCAAAAACACTCATTCTCGTCCCATGGTGATAACAAAGGTACCCAAGAAGTTTCGTAAAGATCGGTTCATAAATACGGCCTCTTGCCCGAGCTGTATTGAATTGCTGATGGATGGACAGGTGGACAGACGGATGACGGGCCATGACATAATCTCAAATTTGACTACATCAATGTTGAGACAAAAAACCTATTTTAAAATCTAGCATTGTAAAATTTGTTTTTCAATTGTCAATGTCAGATGAGGGGCTCTTGGTCAATGGGGCGTATAATAATTTCTTACCATACCCATTTCATGACTCGCAACATATTCACATCAGAAATTTCATTGCGTGGAATAGGTAAATGTAAACATGGAACTGTTTCTGACTTTTGTCTTAGCAGTGAACAGAAAAGGATATTCAAAAAATTAGGATTACTAATTCACCCTATGATCATATCAAATTCAAGCCACTCAAAGTAAGAGGCTCTTTGCTAATACAGTTAACTAATAACTATGCCTAAGTACAATTTACAAACTGGGTGGAATATTCTTAACTAATATCAATGACATTATTTGTCCCTCACTTCAAATGCATGCCCGTGGGAACAAATTGCACATGCGATTTTTGTTTCAGGTGCGCTGCATGCTGTGCACCGGTGATTTTCACGTGTTGTGCACCTGTTATTTTCAAACATCAAGGCCTGTTTTTGTGATCGGCAATGCAGGGTGACCACAGTTACGATGTATCATCACTATTATATGACGGCAAATATAGCCCAACAAACTTTTCTTGAACAAATCTGAGTCTACACCTCAAAAAAAGCTGCACACCAAATATCAAGTCTCTGCTACTACTGGTTCATGAGAAGATTTTTTAAGATTTAGGCACACTTTTTGGGCATGGCCCTACCGAGGGGTGGGGCAACTTGATTTAAACAAAATCAAAATGCGATGTCATAATAAACAATCATCTCAAATTTCACTTAAATTGGTTCAGCGGTTTTGGAGGAGAAGCCGCAAACACCATGTTGACAGATGTCGGGTGATAGACGGCGGACGGTGAGTGATCACAATAGCTCACCCTGACTTTCAGTCAGGTGAGGTAAAAATTAGCTATACTGACCATCTTTATCAAATAAATCTAATGAACCGCCATCCTTTTCTGACCATTCTGGTACCAGATATAATATGAATGCTATCCGCCTTTGTTCTAACTCATCATCATGACAAAGTAATACATCTGTAAGAAGATAAAGTGATAAATGGCTATTACTACTTTACTCTATACTAAGCATGAATTGCAGAAGACACCCACACAATATTTTCTTGAATAACTCACAATCATAGCTTATGACCCCTTATTGGAATGTGCTCAATGATCTCATTCCAATGTGGGGGTCAGAAGCTATGTTTTGGAGCAAAAATTTTAAAAATATTATATTGGTGAACATAAGAGTATCTGAGTTAACTCATTACCCAATGCAGACGATATCAAAATTTATTAGTTTATATATTTTTTCAAATATTAAAAGTTTTTCAACAAAATCATGTCATGTGACATGACCTCTCATGGAAACAAGCTTGTTCCAATGAGGAAGAGTGGAGCTGTGGGGTGAGGGCACATAACATGGATTACATAAATATCCTATAAGTCAGTAGAGATATTATTCTGTTCCTTGTTAACAAAATATATCTTTACAGATAGGAGTAACCCTTCTATCAATGATTTCTTGCTTTAAAATTTTACTGAATCTTAAGTCATAGGTGCCTTACAGCAGACATGACTTGATTTGATGGAAAATTCAAGAAAATACTCAGCAGGTTAAAAGTTCATAAACAAAATATTGCACACTCAAGACTGAATGAAAAGAATACATGAAATAATTAATATTGAAAATTACAATGGAAGTTTTAGCATTTTTCAACAAAGGCCTATAGCACCAAACACTTTTGAAAACAAATATATGATACCAAATGTATGTTCTTGTATGTGGCTGACAAAGCATCGAATGATAAAAATATAGGCTGTGCCAGTCAAATCTGGTTCATTCTTTCATCTCTGTCTGATTATTAGTCAAGCTTCTAATGTCAATAATGCCACTTGCAACAAAATGAAAATGAGAGCTACTATAAAAAATAACATTGATGCCCCATGTATCATCCCTCAAATACCAGACTAATAGCCTGATATACCAGTGTAATTTAGGACAATAGCATGATGTTCCATGATACATTTTGATACATTCATATAAAAGTGGGGCACAGAAACCTCCTGCTTCAGCTGTCCTGTACCCCCCTTCCCCGACAATTTGCGATGGACCACAATGTCTCATCCTTCCCAATCACAATTCCTTGACCTGTCCCTGATGTGTGGCATATTTAAGTTAGACAGAAGGAAATCATATTCATTTTTGTTAATATTGTTTTTCTGTTCCAGTTTTTGGTGAGGCCCAATAAATCATAACAAAAGACTTGTTGTTGAACAAGTTCTGAGAATCAAAAATACTCTAGAACTCTAGAACTCTACCAGATGTGTAGATTCTGGTGTATGGAAGATTTATATGTATTTCAAAGTGAGATACATGCTTGATTATCTCAAATTTCTTCAAAGTATATTAACCCTTAAGGGCCTGGAGATTTTTATACATTTTTGCTATACTTTGATTGTCTACCTCCTGTGGCTTTGCAGTTGTTTCTAGTCAAGTCTTGGCTGCCTGTAGAGGCAGCCAAGACTTGCCTGGAAACAAATGACAAGGTACTTAGAAAACAAGTTTGAGTTTACCCAAAGAATGCAAGTTAGAGCACCTGTTCCTTTGCATTAAAAAGTTATCAAAGTCAGAACTTGGCCCTTAAGGGTTAACTCAATTCAACTTTTTTGAAAATCTAAAACGAATGGTTGTCTTGGACCATTACTTAACCCTTTATCTAACAAGAAAAGCAGATGACAAAATTATTGAATAACAAATTTTTTCATTTTTTGCCTCAAAAACATTGCTTATGACCCCTCATTGGAATGAGCACAATGAGCTTGTTCCAATGGGGGGTCATAAGCTATGTTTTTGAGGCAAAAAATGAAAAAAATATTGAAAATAGAGTGGTTATTTTTTGTGAATAGCATGGTTTGGGTCATTATGCTGGGTAATGGATTAAGTTGTAAGCATTGCAGATATGTTATTGTACATGACTGCTGCTGGTCTGAACAGCTCTGAATGGATTTCAAAATTGTATATTTGAAAAACAATAATGTGTTATCAAGATTCCTGCATACTTTAAAGATCAATATACTCATATTAGAAGAACTATGACAAAAACTTAAATATACAGAACAGTGGGCCCCACTTAAATGTCTGTTCATTAACAGAATAACACTGTTAATTGCATATAATTATCAAACACAAAACCAATTACCATATCTTCAGTACAGTGGAGCCCACTTAATTGGATATCTCTTATCTGAATAACCCTGTTAATTGAATATAATTTCCCAACACCAAACCATTTACCATACCTCCAGTACAAATTTGACCTGTTAATTGAATATAGGTTACAGAGTAAACTCCTGTTAATTGAATAACAAATCTTGTAACCTGTCGAGAAATTACTCTGAATCTCACCAGTTTTCCTTTGTTTATAGACCTATTTAGCCTCAGTACATCCAATACAGATATTTAATCTATTATATCTCGTTTGACAGAGATTATTATATAATAGAATAAATGCTAAGTTTATCTCTAGAATACAGGAAAGTGACACAATCCTTGTTAACTGATTACTCCTGTTAACTGAATAATTTTCATTGGCTAAGTAGCTATTCAATTAACAGGGTCCTACTGAACAAATTTGACCTCTTAAATGCATGTAGTTATTGAGTGAACTCCTTTTAATTTGATTGGTAGAGTACTAAATTATTTTTCAAAGGTGATTGTAACACCTATTTAAGAGTTTATTTTTTAAGACAGTTTGATACCATCAAGGGGATTCTTTAGTTTTGTAAAATTTCATTTATAAATAATTGTTTTGGTACAGTTATTTGGAGAAAGCCTGAAGGCACTCTCCAATAAATTGTAACCAAATAATTTTTATCTACTGCTGACAAACAACACAATGATGCAAAAAGTGTAAAGCCAATTAAGTGGCTTTTGGCAAATTTCAATTGAGCATTGGTAGTGGCTTCTTGTGCTCAATCAGTTAATAAGAATACAGTGGAACCCTATTAATTGAATAACTACTTTGTCAATGGAAATTATTTAATTAACAGGAGTTAATAAATAAATAAGATGAAGAGACGTCATTGATAAAAGTTTCATTATTGACATAAGGCCATAAAAAATCAATACCTTGATTATCATCAGATTTTTAGGAAGAGGGAAAGATTTTATTTTTTATTATCTGGGAATCAAACCATGAGCAAAAAAGACCCTCCCTGTGTGCATATATGTATGCATTAAATGACAGGGTGCAAAATTATTCAAGGTCATCAAAATTTGTTTCAATGTCTTTGCCTTGTTTCAATGGTGCCATCGCAACAAGATGAATCCCAACAAGATGAATGGGTAAAATATCGCAACAGGACGATCCCAAAAAGACAAATCCCAACAAGACGAAAACTTTTTTTTTTCATTAATTGCAGGGAGAATTTTAAAAAAGAAATAAAATGTGTATATTTATGCTATTTGAGGTCTTTTTGGAGCGATTGTTACATTTTTTTGAGCAGTTATTAACTTAACAGTTATTATTTTTTTTTTTTATCTCTTTATCGCTCAAAATCAATGTTTAGCTCAAGCAAGAGTTTATTTTGAAAAGTAATTTCAATCGTTATATGTTTGTTTTGCTTTTTTTCTCTCTTTTTTTATGTGTGTGTTTTCTTGAAGTTTGATTGATAAAAAAGGTTAAAAAACTTTAGAAAACAGAGTCACATAATGCGTGATGTCACAGTGCTCTCAAGGAATGGGGAGTGATCAATCACACTCTCCTATTACTTGCAAAAACATTCAAAGTGGCGAGTGATGATCACTTCCCTCTAAAATCCCTAAAATTGTCCTCTAAAAGGCTAATTGCAGTTTCAATTACTCGCCATACCTCGCCTAATCTCAAGTGTCAGCAAGTGACGTATCACTCACCACCAATTTGCTCCTTGAGTGCCCGGACGCCACATCCATAGACTAAATAACTACATAGATAATATGAAGCACATGGGCAGAATCAGAAGCCTTTAAGTTGTGTTACCTGCACTTCACAATAAAGTCCAAATATGGGCCCAGAGCACTTAATGAAACTAACTTCACATGTTAATGAAGTACATGTATTAGTATTAATAAATAGTAATTTTTGAAGGTATTACACTGTTCGCTTATTTAAAATAAACTATAGTTACACTTTCTATGGGCAGTGGGCAAACCAAGAAAATAATTAATTAGCTTGTGGGCAGAGCAAGAATTATTAAACGTCAGGGAGATGGCAAAGTTAGGTAAACCAAGAAAAACACATAGATTCAATCAGAGATCTGACAAACATCTCTGTAAATGGATTTTAATGGGTTTCAAACAGCATACTCACCCGTGTAATCATATTTAGAACAGGACATGTCAACTGTGTCATTCAATGGAATCTGGGTAATATCAATTAACCATTGTCTGAAGCCATCATACAACAAATTCCTATAAAACAGCATTAAATGAATTAAAAATAGAATATGTTCCTGTCCCACTTTATCCATAAAAAGCAGAATTCAACATACTGTATATTCAAATTCTCCTTAACCCTTTACCCAATGCAGACAATATCAAAATTTATTATTTTAAATATCATTTTTAAAAAATTTTCAAAAAATTTCAACAAAACCATATCATGTGATCCCTCATTGGAACGAGCTCAACAAGCTCATTCCAAAGAGGGGGCACATGGTATGGTTTTGTTGAAATTTTTTGAAAAATAATATTTTTTCAGCTGCTGAATTTGCATATTATGCAGGCGGATATATCCTTAATAATTCTGCACACTGCATATTAAGTATGTTTTGGAAGTTGAAAGAATATATTCATGTTATATAATTTGCCATGCAACACCTTGAACTCATTTTGAGCTATTAAATGAAAATAGAATATGTTTTCATTTTTGGAACTGACTTTAACAAAAATTCAATAATCCAGTATAATAATTTCCATTAGTTCATTGGATCCTGCGGGAGTGCGGTGGCTCAGTAGGTAGAAGTGCAGGCTGCAAGCGGAGAGGTTCTTGGTTTGAATCCCACCTGCGGCAACCGCATTGTGTCCTTGGGCAAGACACTTCATCTCCACTGCCCACATGGGGGCACAGTGGCGTTGTGTACTAAGGCGTACTGCACGACGATGGTGCACTTGTCTTCAACCAATGCTAACCCTGCTGTGTGGAGTTAGTATGTTGGGGAGCAGACAGTTGCTCGTCGTTCCTCGGTGGTTCTCTCCGGGTACTCCGGCTTCCTCCACCCGTAAAACTGTCACAGTCATTGTGCATAAATATGTGACCTTAAACACCAATAAATAAATAAATAAATAAATAAATAAATAAATAAATAAATAAATAAATGGCGAGCAACTGTCAGCTGTCAGCCGCAGGTGGGATTCGAACCGAGGACCTCCCGGCCTGCAGCCTGCACCTTTACCTACTGAGCCACCACGCTCCCGAGTTATGTGATCAGTGGGAGGAAGGATTCTTAGCTGAATAAGAAGACGGGAGGGCCTCCATGTAAACAATTGTGGTAGGTATAGTAAGAAAGGAAATTTACTATAAAATTTAAATTTCTTATCAACCTACCTTACAGTTGTTTCCTACAGGCTGAATAGACAATAGGATGGAGGGAATCACATAACCAACCCACACATAACCCAATTTGCACTGGAACCGTGGATAGAGGAAGAGGTCCCCAGGCCTATCAAACCATAGCCACACAAACATTAGTAAAAGACAATGAGAGATGAGGCATACGGTTCTGTGCGATGCACAGACAGAAAAGGACGAAGCTGGAACTGACCTTGAGACTAGCCTAATGGCTAGGGCAAACAACAGCCTGAGCAGAAAAAAAGAGGGCCCAAAGCAAAAAGGCCCTCCGACTGCTCCTGCAATTGACGCAGATAGAAGGTGGAGAAAGTAGAAGCATTTCTCCAGTAGGCTGCCTGAATAAGCTCAAGGGGTAGACAATGCACACACCTCGTGGGCAGAAATACGATTGATAATGCGATCTGCCACGCAAATAGCAAGACAAATCCACCAAGAAATGGATTGAGGAGAGATCTTCTGTCGACCAGGAATAAGAGACAGAAAAAATCGTTTCCTGCCTTTTTAATATGAGACAGAAAAAATTGTTTCCTGCCGTTCCTAATGAACTGCATCCAATTGAGATAAATGCAAATTGCACGAACTGGACAGAGCAAAGGGCGGTTACCCTCAACAGAAGGAAGAGCCCTGATACAGATAGGAGGTGGAGTAGTTTCTGGTATCTGATTCTTGGCCAGAAAGGAGCAATTAGTGGTAAATGTAACACTGTTGGGAGAGCTCCTGAAAAAGGCCGGATCAACCGAGAGGGCGTGAAGCTCACTAACCCGTCTGGCTGAAGCAAAAGCCATCAGAAAAGCCATCTTGTATGTAAGAAAACGCATATCCACCTGGGATAAAGGTTCGAATGGTGCCCCCCCAGGCAAAGCAGCACCCAAGAAAGATTCCATCTTGGGGTAAGCTGCAAAGTCCTAGGCATTTTCAAGGAAAAGTGCTGAACAAGCTTGGAGAGGTATGGATTAGTGCTGATACGACGCTTTCCCACATACGAAAAGGTCTCCGAAAGCATGGACCTGTACCCCTTGATGGAAACAGGCTGGAGACCCCGAGAATCAAACAGATATACCAGAAACTCCGCAATCTGTGATATCGAAGGACTGGCATAATCAACAGAGTGATCGGCACACCATTGACAGAAGACCTTCCACTTAGCTGCATAGGCTAACCCAGTGGAGTGCCTGCTTGAAGAAGAAGTGCACACGACTGCTCATCTCGAAAAACCTCTACGGAGGAGACAGGACCTGACAAAAGATATGCGTTAAGGCCCAATGAAGTCGGGTTGACGTGAAACCTCCTCGGGTGACCTTGGCAAAGAAGGTTGTGACGTAGAGGGAGATGTGCCGGAACCGCCGCCAACAGAGAGTGGAGCTGATTGATCCACACCCACTGAGGCGACGGGAGCGATCAGAATGATTCGACAACTGTAGGTTCGTATCTTGGCTAGAACCTGACGCAGAATTGGAACCGGCGGGAAGGCGTAGCCAACCAGACCGTTCCAATCGAGTGACAGAGTGTCCACGGCAAAAGCCAGAGGACCTGGACACGGGGACACGAAAGAGTCCACCTGATGGTTCCAACGAGTCGCAAAGAGATCGATGTGGGGATGGCCCAAAGCGACTGGAACACTGCCCTGTGGAGCATCCATTCTGTGGAAATGACCCTGCCTCGTCGGGACAGGGTATCGGTTAGGATGTTCAGACGACCAGAAATGTGACGAACCAACACCCCGGCATTGACATCCTGAGCGAGCAGTAGAAGATCCCTAGCCAATTCGAACATGGGAACCGAGTGCGTGCCACCCTGGTTCTGAATGTAAGCAACCACTGTCGAATTGTCGGACATCAGAAGGACCTGGCGATTTGAAAGGTGAGGGATCCACTGCCAGAAACTCAGAAGAAGAGCAAGAAGCTCCTTCTGATTGATGTGCAGAGCTGCCTGATCCTGGTCCCACGCCCCGTGAAAGGAAAGACCTAGAGGACCCAATGTCGCACCCCATTCGAGATAGCTGGTATCTGCTGTCAGAACACGATCAGACATGGGTAAGTCCAACGGAACCCCCTGCATAATCCACTGAACATCCATCCAGGTGAGGTGAGAATGAAGAGAGTCTGGTAACTGAAGCAGCAGAAAGTGTTGGAGAGGTCTGACATGCAGCCGACCTAGAGGAATGACATCCGTCACTGAACTGCAGAGACCGAGCAGCCAGAGAAAACTCTGAGCTGTCACGGATGTGGACTGGGCCAGAATCAGAGCAAAAACTGATAGAATCACAGCCCTTGCCCGGGGAACCGCTACTGTATTGAACTGAGTACGAAAGTCCATCCCCAGATGACAAAATGACTGAGAAGGGACCAGGTCCGACTTCTCCTCGTTGACTCTGAACCTTAGCGATGTGAGCAGGCTCAACATTGTGTCGACATCCGACTCCAGAAAGGCAGCATTGGAATGCCTCTGGAGGATATCGTCTAGATATGCCGAAGTAGTCACCCTGGAATGTGTGCGATGGAAGGCTATCACATGCAACATCAGTCGGGTGAAGGCCCAAGGAGCCAGGTTGAGGCCGAAAGGCATGGCCTTGAACTGGTAAACTCGCCCCAGAAAAGCGAACCTGAGATACTTTCGCGATGTCCAATGAATCGGGACGTGAAAGTAAGCTTCTCGCAGGTCGATGCTGGGAGCGAAATCTCCCTGGTGAATGGAATGGCGAACCTGCCTGAAAGTCTCCATGCTGAACTTGGGAGCAATGACAGACTGGTTCAGGATACTCAAATTGATAACCGGTCGGAGTCAGCCGTCCTTCTTCGGCACCGAGAACAGGCAGGAATACAACTCAACTGACTGAAGGTTCTTGACGACCTCGATTGCCCCCTTTGCCAGGAGATTGTCAATCTCCATGGTCAAAAGCTCCCAACGTGAAACGTCTGAAGGAACTGGAGTTGGAAGAGGCACTCTTAACAGAGTGGGGTGCATCCGGAAGGATATTCGCAGCCCAGACCGAACAACATCTAACACACACAAGGATCGGATGTGATGGTGGCCCAATGGTCTGCGAATTCTGATATCCTTCCTCCAACCTGGGACGAATCGAGGTGAGGACCTTTATTTCGAGCCCCGGTGAGGCCCACGAGAGGAGAAACCACCTCCTCTGCTATATGAAGAATCCTAAGTCTTCCCTCTAGCCTGTCAATGCTTACCCTTACCTCTTGAGTAAGAAGTAGAAGCGATGACAGGAGGATCAGGCCTTTGCTTCGCACCGGAAGCAGAAGGGTACTTGTTAGGCTTTGAACGGCCCCTGCCTCCAACAGAAGGCTGATCAAGCTGACGAAGCAGCAGCTGATCTTTGGAATGACGTCAGCCCGGACCGTCGCAACGGAACCATGGAACAGTTGCGGACGTGCCAAAGAAGCAGATCGAAGAGCAGCGCGCTGCCCCTCAGGAAGGGAATGGCCTGTGTCCAGCACAGCGTCCCTATGAACTAATTCCAAGTTAGCCAGTGTTACAGGCATGCATGTGAATAAGATGCATGAGTGCCTTGGACAGCACACGCAAAGGAGCCTGTACATCGTCAAACTTATCTGGGGGCAGCTAAGGCAGAGACGACGTGATCTGAGAGAGAAAGCATGCCCAGCATCTCCCTCGATAAGCCCACCACGGACTCCAGAGTCACCACAGGAATAATGGCCGACTTGGGCTTGGAAAACCGATGGAGTTGCAGTCCTGATCCAAGACCATCAAAGTCTGGCAGACTGATGGATTGGCGAAATCATAGGAACGAAAAGTGTCAACCCTGGTGAAGAATGACGCCTTCATAGCCTTGGAACGCTGCTTAGAGTCCAAAGCTGTAAATGATTCAACCACCTGTACTGACTGGCACGGTCGAAGATGCCCAGAAGCAGATTGCTCCACAGGCTGTAGGCACGCGATCGATGATCGCGGCCGGGCTGACACTGTCGACTGGTTTGAGATCTGGAAGGAACCCAAACATAAAGTCAAGAGCTGCCCCCAAGTCAGAAGACTGTAGGCTCTTGACGTCAGGTATGTCGGACTCATCCCCTGAGTCGGAAGACACATAGCCTATCATGCGCAAACCAGCCGATGCCTCCCATGATGTAGGCACACCAGGGGGATCAGAAAGCGGCCTGTTTCCAATCCTGGGAGGCGGCACCATAGGGGGTGCCAGGAAACCACTCGTTGCCTTGCTGGAAGCAACGGAAAGGCTCTTAGACAGAACCTGAGTGAGCGGGGGAGAGGGCCTCCCTAAGCTCACTGCCTGTGTCGGCCGGTTCGATGTGGGAACAAACTGGCAAAGTGGCTTCACTCCTGACCCTTTTAACCAGCGAAGGGTCACGATCCTCAAATACAGCTGAAGTGGGGCAACGGGCGGCAGCCGAAACATCTGAAGGCAGACGTGTATAGGGGTATGACATACCTCAAGGATCAACAGAGCAGGAACTCAGGAGAGTCGCCGCAGACCTCTGAGGGACAGAAGGTCCAGGCTGCATAAAAGGCGTTGGTCCCGCAAAATTGGCCATGTGACCAGAGTGCATGGACGGAAATGCCACGGAGTTCATAGTGGCCCCACCATGAACATCCAAATCCAATGAAAAAACTGTGGTGCTCGACGGCGGAGAGACCACAGTAGAGGGTTCGACCGGCAGCCCCTTCCGACTTCGCCGAATTGAAGTCAGGTAAGGCTGAGGCCGATATCCCACGTCCACATTGCCAGACATCTTTGCAGACCCCTGCAGGGATAAGACGAGACCGGCTGAAACGATAACCGATGACGTAGCAGATGGAACAGCAGTAGTAGCAGATACGTTGGGAGTCATTGAGGCTGGTGGAAAGGTGGAGAGGGTACCAGCACTCGGCTCCGAAGGAGGAGTCACAACCCTAGTGACAGCCTCAGATGTCGGCTGGAGAGGGGCCAGAGTCCTGGAACCTGGTATCTCTTCACCAGACAACTCACTGGCTCCCGTAGTATCCACCACAGGAAAAGACTGCACATCCCCCATCGAGGAGGAATAACTATCACCATATATGGTCGTTTTGGGAGGCCCCGAACGACAGCATTCCCCTTTCCTGCGGGTGTGGGGGCATGGCCACGAGAACGCACAACACAGTTCAGAGATGCCCAAAAAGTGGATGACCACGATCCACATAGCCCACAGGGTCGATCGGCAGAACACCCATTGCAGGAAGAGCAGGAAGCATATGAATCACCCACATGCTCAGGTAGAAGGCATTGCCCACAAGGAATAGTCCTGGGCATGACAGAGGTGAGAGATGAAGAGAAGAAGGTGAATTCAACAGATGAAAGAAGAACACCCCCAACAAAGAGAGAAAGGTCACAGAAGAAAATAGACTGGCAGGAACACAACAGACCCAGACGGTCGACAGGGACCCCAAAAACAGAAGGACCACTCTCGATGGAGAAAAGAAATTCTGTTTAAGAGGCACCTTGCTGACACCTAACTCCAACACAATTAACAATATCAAAAATGATAACATAAATTAAATTGTGAAAAATTTCTATGTCCGAACCGCACGGCTCACGAAATACGTACGCGACACGGAGAAGAGAAGATAAAACATAATGGTGAATAATTTTATAAACGAGGATATAAATAAAACCCAGTCCTGATAATAGTGGATCCTTAGATCCAACAACTTAACACAGGAACACACAATCAACGAGCAAGGATGATCACTGATTTCGAGTGCTGAGAAGACATCTCGTCAACATGGCGGACGAAAAAAGAATGAGTCATTAGCGACGTGCCTGCGCACTGGCAACGGAAGTAGTGGAGTTGTACTTGGGGAAGAGCGTCCCCTACTGGGTCTGCGCCAGTAGCACTCGACCCAGTTTGGGCTTATTTTTTCTTGGTGCTTTTGCACCACTTTTCTTTCCCAAATCGCTTGGGAAAGATCAAAATAGAGAGTATATTTTCCGAGTTAGGGACGTCCACTGTAGTGCAAGCCTGTAGTAAACAATTGTAAGGTAGGTTGATAAGAAATAAAGAGAACAAACTTAGATGAAAATACTAAAAGTGCAATAACAAATGTCTTACTCCCTGTCAGTGACAAGTCGAATGTATAAACAAGATTGCCAGGAGACAATTTTTCATGAATGGACAATGTGGCTATCGATATATTAATACTCTAGTACCCCATGTACTTTAGTCAACATGAAGAAATCCCAACCTAACCCTACACACAGAGTAAAACACACCAACAGTGAAAAATAATACACTGGGAACAACTGATCACAACAGAAAATTTGATCATGAACACATAGATGACTGATGGATGAAGAAACATCTACAAACAAAAACCCAAGCTGCTCGCACTGTCTGCTTTCTAGGCCTGTCAAAATTGTGTACCATATTGCTCAGATTATCCAAATTTCTTGCTAAGATCACTCTGCAAGACCCTAGCTTCACTCCTGTGAAAATGACCCGACATCCCTGTACACAGATGTCAAAATACCGTAATTTCAAGCAGCAAATTCTTCTCATTATGCAATAGGAATTTAACCAATTAAATTTTGTTTAACTGAACTCAATGAGAATTTAATCAATTCAAATTTGTTTGACATAGCTCAATGAGCTCTATCAAACAAAACTGAATTGGTTAAATTCCTAGTTGAACAAGACAGTCTAACGACATCCATATCCCCCGCCAACTTTTATGTCATAACTAGCAGGGTTACCCGGAGTTGCTCGGGCTGAGGAGAGTATTCTTCCTTAATCTATACTATATTTTGCTGGTCATAACTGTTGGTGCCCCTCTACACTCCCATCCCCACTCCACCCCAGCACTTTTTTAAACCTTACCATTAGATTCCTGGTAAAACATTACCCCTAGTAGACCCCTTTGAAGACCTATATTGGTGAGAAAAATTTTGGTGCCCCTCTACACCCCCACCCCACACACTTTAAATCTGATGATGACCTCCGCCATAAAAAAGTACTCCTAATAGACTCATTTTGGACACTCGGGGTGGCCCCCATATTCATTTCTATAGTGGACAGAAGACAGACAGACATACATACAGACATTCTAAAATATAGTATAGATCTATACTATATTTTGCTGGTCATAACTGTTAGTGCCCCTCTACATCCCCACCCCCATGCCACCCCGCACTTTTTTAAACCTCATCATTAGATTCCTGGTAAAAAATTACCCCTAGTAGACCCCTTTGAAGACCAAAATCGGTGAGAAAAATTTTGGTCATAACTTTTGGTGCCCCTCTACACCCCCACCCCCACCCCACACAATTTTTTAAACCTGACAATGACCTCTGCCATAAAAAAGTACTCCTAGCAGGCAGGCAGGCAGGCAGGCAGGCAGGCTTCTAAAATATAGTATAGAAGAAAGTAGGAATAATCTCAATATCGACCTGGACATGTATTCATACCCAATAATGTCATTCACCAAATATCATTTAATTTCTTTAATCGCAACTGAAGATATCTTCCAAAAACCTGCAATTTTGATAAATTCAAAGTTGACAAGGGCTATAATTCGTAAAAAATTATTTGAATCAAAACTTCCTTTCCATATGAACATGTACACATCATACTCATACTGTACACCAAGTCTGCGTAAAAGTCCAATGAAAAATGCAGGAGTTAAGCGGACAAGCATTTGTGATGGAAATTTTGTTATTCCAAGGGCCGTAACCACGCAAAATTCATCACATCAAAAATTCCTGATCACATGCACATCTACACTTGATATTGATACTTCAGACCAAGTTTCGTAAAACTCCAATAAAAAATGTAGGAGGAGTTAAGCAGACAAGCCTTTGTGATGGAAATTTTGCTATTTCCAAGGGCAGTTACCATGCAAAAATTGTCGCATCGAAAATCCCGACCACATGCACATCTACATTTGATACTGATACTTCAGACCAAGTTTCGTAAAATCCAATAAACAATGTAGAAGGAGTTAAGCAGACAAGCCTTTGTGATGGAAATTTTGCTATTTCCAAGGGCTGGAACTATGCAAAAAATCGTCGCATCGAAAATTTCTGACCACATACACATCTACACTTGATACTGATACTTCGGGACCAATTTTCATAAAAATCCAATACAAAATGTAGGAGTTAAGCAGACAAGCTTTTGTGATAGAAATTTTTCTATTTCTAAGGGCTGTCAACACGCAAAAAATCGTCGCATCGAAAATTCCTGACCACATGCACATCTACACTTGATACTGATACTGCAGACTAAGTTTCGTAAAAATCCAATAAAAATGTAAGACGAATTAAGCAGACAAGCCTTTGTAATGGAAATTTTGCTATTTCCAAGGGACGTAACCATGCAAAAATCATCACATTGAAAATTCCTGACCACATGTACATCTACACTTAATAATGATACTTCAGACCAAGTTTCGTAAAAATCCACTGAAAACTGTTAGGAGGAGATATGTGGACAAAGTTTGTGATGGATGGATAGACAGACAGACCGACAGATGGACAAACAATCACCATTTCAATATTACCCCCTCCCGACTTCGTCAGCGGGGGATAATTATGGGGAAAATTTGCAGCTTGAAATCTTGATATCTGAACATTAGTGTGCAGCGGGTTTAAGAAAAGGTGGAAACCTTTTGAGCCTGGAAATGGGGTTTTAAGAGTTAATCATTAGTTTCTGTTCACCTGATCTGATAGAAAACCATAATCTGCACTTGGCAGCCGGTATATGAATCCTCTAAGTTTGGCAACAAATGCATAAGTCCTTGACAAAACACCAAGACTGGGATGGAGTAATTGGAGATTACACCCCAAAAAAAATTGCATCACCTTTGCACAGGGTTATGTGGATTTTAATTTCTGGAAGTCCTGTGTTAAGCAAGGACAAATTCCTCAGAATGTTCCCCTGATTCTAGAACTGTAGAAAGGATGAAGATATTACATTTTTCGTGTATCTAACTGTCTTCTGAGTAGAAAGGTACCTTAAATTCACTATGCATGGAGAGGAATTATTCTTCAAATCTTTACTCTGAAAAAGACGCAAATGTCAGAATCATAAAATATATTAATTAAAAGTAAAAATTGTTTAGGTTTCTAGTATTTATATTAAGTTTTACTCAAATGTCCAAGTCACAATCATTTTCAACGACTCAAATTTCAGTTTCAAATTCAAGCACCTTTAAACACATACAATGACCTGTAAGAACCTGGTAAGAACCTGGTTCTAGGAAATTTCAAAAACTTTTCAGGGCCTTCTCAATAAATTATTTGAGTATCTGATGTCTGCCTACATATGAATTCACACTTTTTCCTTTTTTCTTAATAAAAATACAAGACTATGATAATGATCCTTAGAAATGATCCATAAGATAGCTTTCTAAGAGTCAATGTCTGGTGCATTGGGCAAAAAGAGCAAGACTTGCCTAGAAAGAACTGCAAAGCAACAGGATATAGACCGTGATTATGTAGCAAGAATGTATATGAAGCTCCCAGCCTTTCAAGCTTAAATTACTATTCATTTATTTATTGGTGTTTTTTAAATAAACAATACTCTTATTATTTTTTATATCCATTTTATAGAGCGCTCTCACAAAATTGATCCCAGATTATTTTGCAACCTCGTGGTTCCCGAATTTTAATTTACTTGTAATTTCTCAGAAAATAACTTGCATTTTTCTGAATTTTCCATAAAATACCACACTATTATCATTTATTAACGAACTAATTATTCTAATTTCCCAATAAATATCTTGTTTATAGGTGTAAACTTGATTTGAAACAGATGATCAGGCATGAAATCAAAGTGAGTTCTTGAGAGTACCTGGAAACATTCCTGTGATGCCAGACACCAGAGTAATATCCCTTGAGTGATAATAGTTACATCAGACTCTTCATCTGAAGAGGAGGTGGAAGAGGGAGATCTGTCTGTGGCGCAGGAAGTTGTCTCCAACGAAGCACCTTCCAACTCTTACTTCTCCTTCTTCTTCAGACCAGAGCCCCAACCAGTAGGTGAGCTACATGGAATCTGTGGAGGTGTTCCTGGGAATGGAGGTCAATGATGAGTACCAATGATGAGGGCTTGAGTTGCTACACAGGAATCTAATGTAGCTAGGGATGGAGCCAGAATAGGTCAAATACTATCTGCTTGTCGACTTGGAGAACTATAATAAGAAAAACCATGAGGGACTACCAAACCAACTGCCAGACTCATCCAAAGCAGCCAGCACCAGACCTTTTGAAACAAAAAAATAAGAAGGCACTTATTTACGTGGAATTTTGAACTCAGACGGGCGACTACTGCCCAGGGCGTCTGCCCGCCTCAAAATGACAAGCCTGGGAGTATTCAATTTATAGGGATTGTGTCACTTTCCTGTATTCTAGAGATAAACTTAGCATTTATTCTATTATATCTTATTTGACAGAGCTCCATAAGCTCTATCAAACAAGATATAATAGACTAAATGCCAGTATTGGATGTACTGAAGCCAAATAGGACTTCAAACAAAGGAAAACTGGGGAGAGTCAGGGTAATTTCTAGACAGGTTACAAGATTTTTTATTCACTTAACAGGAGTTTACTCTAAAACCTACATTCAATTAACAGGTCACTTTTGTACTGAAGGTATGGTAAATGGTTTTGTTTTGGGAAATAATATTCAATTAACTGGGTTATTCAGTTATGAGATATCCAATTAAGTGGGCTCCACTGTATTGATATGGCAAATTTGTTTGCATACCTTTCTGAGATCATAAATAAAGCTTAAAAAGATCTCCAGGTGTGTCCTATCAGGATTATATTTTGAAATGATGTTACTGCCTTATACATGTAAATTATACTGGGTTAATTTACCTGAAGAAATTTATATAAATCATTATTTTTCTCAAAGAAAGAAATATTTGATAACTCATGTTGTAAGTTATCCAGAAAATCCACATCATCTATAAAGTCTTGAAGCAGCAAATGCTTAAATGGCTCAGGACTGTAAATATCTGTAGATTGTTCAGCACCTGAAACAAAATAATCATCAGTGCATCAACAAAATGTTGCAGTTAGTTTAATTCAGTCCACTCTTGGAATGTTTTTTTATGCAGAAATCCTAACAGAAAACTGGCAACGATAGTTCTTTTCTTTTGGTCTCTTAACAGTTTTAATCATATGACAATGGTTCAAATTTATCGAAAAATAAAATAGAATGGGAAGAACCTATCAAGAGGATATGTTGCAATGGATTACACATCTCTCAACTCCAACCCTACCATTATATAACAAATACACCCTTACCATGATATCCCTAACCCCATCCCTGACCATAAAACCAAAAGACATGCATTTATCACTGTCCATAACAAATAACAACTTCCTGCATTCTTATATCCCAAATTTGTGATCAAGCTGGTGGTGATCAGTCTAGGTTGTTTTGAACATAGAAGTATTTTTATAATCTATCTGTCAGCATGGGAGGCAGAGGTTTGTTACAGAATGTCAAATTCTGTTGTCACTTTTTGTTCTTAAATTCCAAAGGAGAATTCGATGGAAGTCAAGTTTACAACATGCTTGTATGCATGTTAATTGTATATGTGGATAAGGCAATAATCTTGTCTTGTTATTATTTATTGGAAATCTCTCTGTATGGTCTGTAAGAGAGCATTCCAGTCAAGAATTTGGTATCAGTAAAGTCAACTAAAACTGGAGAAGTTTTTATGTTTAGAGGTTCCTAGTCTGTTCGAAGAAATTGTACTGGTCACTAATGACTCACTGTGACAGGCACTGCATCACAAACTTTGATCCAAAGGCTGTAATATAACCTTCTGTTGCGGTAGGTCCAACAAACACCATATTGATGTTAGTGTTGGGTGGGTGTGTGTGTTGTGTGTGTTGAGGATGGGGGCTAGCCCAGGTCATCTTCTAACTAAATTTGTTTAGGGCAAATCTACAATTTTATTTTTAAAACACAAAACTGCTTTGTGAAATGAAGATAGAAGATACAATAAACTTCGTAATAAATAAATAAATTTGGAATACACAAGAGGTATAAATCAGGTTTGGGAGTGAGGAATTTCTTAAGACATTTAAGAGTGAACTTTGCATTTGAACAAAATTAGGCCCATAGTTGGGGGGGGGGGGGGGGGGGGGGAGGGGGGGGAGCTATATAACCTTTGGGTTAGGTCGAAAACATGCAAATTATGTAATGACCTGTAGTGTAGCTGTAGGGACTAGGGGGCAAAGTTTGGACTAAAGCACATGTTTAGTTGGGTGGCATCTTATTTTTTTATTTTTTTTTTATTTTATGCAGATCTTAGGTTCTTATTTACAAGCAAAAGTACATTTTTCTATCGATAAAATTCACAGAAAGTTATTTTACATAACACAAAAATAGCAAAGTTAGTTATTCCTTTGTGGTGATATGGGGTTTCCTTCGTAGCTGGACTATAGAGAAGGAGGTGTCTAAAGTATGATGCTGCAAGATACTGCCGTGTGTGTTTTGCTAGCAATTCAGGGTCCTACATGCATATCATATGACCATACAAGAACAAATATATGATGGGTGGCATGTTATTGGTCCAGCAATCCCTGGTGGCCCAGAACTTCTGTCACATTCTGTGTAGATTTTAGGAGACCTATACCTCCATTAATTCCGACTTTCATGTATTTGTCAACAAAACCAGTACAGTGTGAATTTAGACTTTTCATAGACCTGTTAAAAATTAATATTTACAAATCTCCATATATAATGGCAGTTTTTTTGTGCTTGTGCTAATAAGACCATTCCTGTAATTGTCCCAAATTTTATATAGGCGTGACTGTGTCTTGCAATATTTCTGTTGATTATCCCTGGTGATAAGGTTATCCTGCATGATGAAAGTGAATGTATGTGCATAACTAAAAGCAAACATGTGTGTTGACAACACATAATACATGCTGAAAATGTTACACAAAATAATTTGTACATTTTCATTGTCAATGAGTTAAGGTGCTATGTAAGTAAGAGAATTTTGTTTATTTTGAAATTCCCACCTCTGATATTCCTTCAATTCAAATTAAATATACACAAATTATACCTCAAAATGAAGGTTGAGATGAATAGAACACGAAACACACATGCAATCAACTCATTGGGCAGACAGCAGGCATCACTGGTTCCTGGAAGTCTGCTACTGTATTTCGTACCAGAACTGATAATACAATAATATTTCTGAACAACTTGTGGTCAAATGTGCTTCACACATCCAAGAACAAAGCTAGAAATTCAAAACACTTTAAGTGCAGCGATAGGACCACATTGGGGAAAAGGACAACACTGTCTGCATTTTTTATTGAAGATGGATTCCATGTTCGACAGACATGCACAAATCATTTGATACTACAAATTTCCATCGAAAAACAAAATCGTAATTAATAATAATAATAATAATAATTGATTTTCTAGAGCATAAAACCACAAATAGTGCTCTAAAACTCTTGACAGAAATAAATACACTTTTCTGAAATGAAGAGGCACATCTGTTTTGGTTGCCTCTTAGAGAGGCTTAGGAGAATGCTTCAGTAAATAGGAAAGTTTTAAGATTTCTTTTGAAGACATCGAGAGTTTCTGAAGTTCTGACACTAATTGGCAGGGAATTCCACAATCTGGGACCCACGATGGAGAACACACGATCATGAGCCTGATTGGATCTGCTAAAAGGCACAACTAGTTGAATTTGGTTTTTAGATCGGAGACTGCGCGTTGGTTTATATACAGTGAGGAGCTCTTGCAGGTAAACTGGAGCCAGTTTGTGGATACATTTGAATACTAAGATCAATATTTTGAAATCAATCCTCTGTTTAACTGGAAGCCAATGTAATTGTCTTAAAACAGGTGTTATGTGTTCAGAGCGTTTGGTACCAGTAATTATCCTAGCAGCAGTACATTTCAACAGGTGTCATGATACCTTGCATAGAATATGGTAATTGTGCAGTCTCTATATAATAATAGTGTGCTGTATTAAGGTGAGCTGTCTCATTATTTGATTTTAGACAGCGTTGTATATCGATGCTTTTTCCATCCGATGACGTTGGTCGGAAATCAAAAGTAATTTACAATGTAAACAAAACCAAGAGTTTTTTTAATTTACCCCATGCAGCTCTGTCACTGTGTTTTGAAGAATTTTGTGTAATTGTGTCAGTGGAAATAAGATGCCAACAATGACCCAGTGAGCGGCGTTCACAGTAATGCTCGATTGATTACTATGTGTGAGTTTGAGTCCAATTTCAGTTGGTGATGTAAATGTTCAGCTGTTTGGATGTACTTTGTTGACTGTGTGTCTAGTATTTCTATACTACTGTGTGTAGTTTTGTTGTATTTACTGCTGTGTGTGGTAAGATTGTTCTTGTGTTGTCTTCTCATGTCATGTCTGTCTCTATTTGTATGTTCATCTGTTTGATCCTTGATTTTATCAACTAATAAATCTTACAATTTGTTCTTGGATTTGTGAATCACATTTAGCCACAAGTTGTTCTCGTAAAATATTATTTTATTATCAGTTCTGGTACAAATATGGTAGCTGACTTCCAGGAACCAGTGGTGCCTGTTACAGGGTTGGGGATTGTATGAGTTGATTATATATGTGTTGCATGTTCTCTGCATCTCAACCTTCATTTTGATGTATAATTTGTGTATACATGTATTTAATATGAATGCAGGGAAAATTTCAAAATAAACAAAATTCTCTTACTAATTTTGCACCTTAATAATAAAGTAAAAAATAATTAAGTAAAAAAATGATTCGTAAATGAGTAAAACAAAATCTCTAACTATAAATCAAAGTATATATTTTTGCCTGTGAAAATAAATGTTGGGACGGATCATCCTGATATCAAAAGAAAAAAAAAATCATTTGAGATCAATCATCTCTGTACTCTAAAAAAAATGGTAAAGCTGAAGAATAGCCCTGGGACTTTTCCATTTATGTAAAAACAATGCATTTTTCTCACCTTTTTTCTGTATTTTCCTATCACTAGTCATGTTTTTGATAAAATGACCGAAAGATATTCACTTTTACTGGCAATTATAACCACTCAACAATTGTTTTTACCTGTGCGATTTGTGACATTCACATTCATCTTTCCTCCATGTTTTTTTGTGTTTTTCGGCGTCTGCTCTGTGTATTGGTTGTTTTTGGTACATTTGTTTGTTCAGTTCCCGACATGGTCTAGGGTCAGTGTAGTGAGGGCTAGGGTTAGCTTACCGGTAAGCTAACTCTAACCCTCACTACACTGACCCTAGACCTACAATCGCCAGCCAAAGAGAAAACGAAATTTATGTAAACGCACACTTCAAAATGGCGAGAATGCAGTGGCTCAGTTGGTAGAGGTGCAGGCTGCAAGCCGAGAGGTCCTCGGTTCGAATCCCACCTGCGGCAACCGCGTTGTGTCCTTGGGCAAGACACTTCACCCCCATCGCCCACGTGGGGGCACGGTGACGCTGTGTACTAAGGCGTTCTACACGTCGATGGTGCACCTGTCTTCAACCAATGCTAACCCTGCTTGTGTGGATTTGGTATGTTGGGGAGCTGACAGTTGCTCGTCGTTGCTCGGTGGTTCTCTCCGGGTCCTCCGGCTTCCTCCACCCATAAAACTGTCACGGTCATGGTTAGCCATTGTGCAGAAATATGTGACCTTAAACACCAATAAATAAATAAATAAATAAACAAATAAGTAAATAAATAAATAAAAATAAATAAATAAATAAATAAAACATGACTAGTAATAGGAAAATGTAGAAAAAAGGTGAGAAAAATGCGTTGTTTTTACATAAAAGAAAAAGTCCCCTATTCTTCAGCTTTACCCAAAAAAAATTGTTGAAACGAATCGTCCCAATATTTGGGACGAATCGTCACGGTTGTAATTTTGGGACGAAACGACCCGTGACGAACTGGTTTTGGGACGAAATTCCCGTAACGTTGGCTTTGGGCTAAAACGTTGAATCGTATTCCGCCATTTCTATATCTTCTACGTTACCATAGCTGAGCTTCAGAGTGTTTTTGAAAATAGTTGATGTATATTGTTTATTCAAACTTATTTGCGGTCTCAGTTTTTTCTCTTTCTTCGTAGTCGACGCTATTTGATCATCAACAAGGGACCGTTTCTCACACATCTCTGTTTCAAGTGTTTGTAAACAAAAACACGTGTGTCTATATACCGGATATGAGCTATTTTCTGTGGACACTTGACAAACTCATCTTAAAATATTCGCCCCAGTAGTATTCGCTCCGATCAACGATTCTCCCCGCTTTTTTACTGTTGGCCCGTATTTTTGTATTTAAAAAGCACCCTAAGTTCTGATGACCGATTGTTTCACTAATATTGTTATCATATGAACAGTTACACAGCCATAAACAAACATAAACATTTCTAATACACAGACGATCTGACTGGATACATAACATAGCTTGAAATAGCTTGATTGAATTAATAATTTCAGGGGTTGGGGTGATCACCTGAAAAAAAGTTATGTGCTGTAGGCCTCCTGCTCCACATCCGTTTTCACTAATGCAGGGGCGCCACATTACCTAATCCTTCTTTTCATATGACTATTACTATTGTTAGTATTACCACAAATAGCATGATCTACTCATACTACCACTAGTAACATCTACTATTAATCTTCGGGTTCTTCCATGACTTTTCGGCTTATCGTGGTAGACCATCTCTTTATGGTACCTATGAAGCACATGTGCGCCGGGTCGACCATAGTTCGACCCGGCATGGAAATTTTTTTAAATTTGGCATTAAAAGGAGCAATTTCCTATCTTCTGAAGGATCAATTTCTGCTTCAACATACCCCAAAAAGTTTTATTTTTTCTGCTCAAACAACAAGATTCATTATTTTCAATTTTTTATTTCTGTCAATTAACTTTTGAAGGACCATTCAGAATCATTTTATCCCCCACCCCACCCACCTCCTCAAAGTGACTAAATTCCACTCATTTGGATACTCTTTGCCAAGCACATGTGCCCCGGGTCGACCATGGTTCCACCCGGCGTGTAAAAATTTTAAAAATTGGCATTAAAAGGAGCAATTTCCTGTTTTTGTCCCATGGAAAGCCTCTCTTTGCGAGAGCATTTCTCCTACTTCCAATTACCAGTAACCACTCATCACCTGAAATTTAACCTGCTATTGAAGACGGATAATCTCTTCTGTTAATTAGTTAATGTTTCGTATTGTCATAGTTGTGTATAATCTGTGTGCTGAATAAACACCTCAAATATAACAATACAGATTCAGTCATGGGATTATATTCAGTGTAATTATACAGGTGTAAATTGACACCTCTGAGTTAATTCACTGGTAGATAAAATGGATCAAAATGGTGAAAATTGAAAAACAGTGTCTGAAATTTTTCGGGGGGGGGGGGCAAAAATGTTTCCAGGGGGCGCCCCCCCCCCCCTCCCACTGCCCCCCCCCCCCCTCCGTGGTTGCAGGCCTGTCCCGACAGAGGCATGTGCTCCCCGATACCGACAAGGGCGGGGTCTAAGGTATTCTATGACAGGTCCATAAGAAATGAGGCAGACTCGGTCATACTAAATATCGAGGAATATCGAGGTGAAGGAAAATAGGGGTGGGAATGGGTTAAAAACTCTGAAAAGGGTATGGGGTTGTGTATTATGAGTATATAAAAAGATTTAAGCAGTATGTGCATGGTTTTAATGCCATATTTGAGAATTATGGGCGTTAATGTAATAGCGTTCGCTGAAAAATCATCCCCTCGGTATTTAGTAGGTAGCTTGGTAATTAGTATTAACAGCGGTAAGCGACAGTGTGAATTGTTAATCACATTGAGACTTGATAATTAGTTCTCTTCGTCCGCAACTGCAATCAAAGCCTGCTTCCCAAACTCAACACACATATTATGTGCCGGGCATTTGAAGGAGAATGCGCTCCACAATCTTCATAAGATATATAACAAAGAAACCGTAAATAACATGATCAGCATTATCTCCGATTCAGTTACATGGCTTCTCACGACTGAGGATCCTGTTGTATACGAAGAAATTTCAACAGACGCATTGACAATTTACGGAGACTGTAAATATTTGGCATCGACATTTTTACCTAAACTAAAAAATCCAAAGTATTCAAACCAAGAAAGACACATACTGACATCCAAAAATTATGGACAAAAAACAAATGTGAGAGTATTTTTAATATTATAAAAATTGGAAAATGAATGGAGAATTTTTAAATTGCCAGATATGACTTGACAGACTTGAAGACATTGTTATGGACCTCTATCATTACATTTGGAATTGATATTTTCGGAAGTGATTTTTCATTCGCCAACGATGCAAAAAAAATCGCGACATCGACGCCGTAGCTGCGACGGGTGGTGCAATCTGCAAGTCCAAAAAATATTCTCAGGGGCAATTTACAGGTGATGGTGAAAAAAAACAAGAAAAATATTTGGAACAACAGTTGCATCGGACATGGGCTAGACATGAATGAGATAAACTTGCATATCAAATATGAAGTCATTCCACCAAGTAGTTTGAAAGTTATTCTTTTAGAAACGCGTTGGTCACAAAATTCTAAGTTCATCAAGGGCCATAACTCCAATAAAAATATTTGGAACAAAACATGCATTGAACAGTGGGTAGATACAATAAGATACACTTACATGCCAAATACAAAGTTATTCCATCAAGTATTTCAAAAGTTATTGAGTTTTGAAACTCGTTGGTCACAGACAGACAGACAGACAGACAGACAGACAGACAGACAGACAGACAGACAGACAGACAGACAGACAGACAGACCGACCGACCGACCGACCGACCGACCGACCGACCGACCGACAGACAGACAGACAGACAGACAGACAGACAGACAGACAGACCTCACGGCTGTCCAATGGGATCGACGAATTAATAACTGTCTATAACTAAAACGGCGGCAATTGCAAAAAAAAAAAAATGGTCACATAAAGAGGAGGAATACCTCTAAAACAAAAAGTGTTAAAAAAAAAAACAAGGCTAAATATAAGCCGTTTACACTGAACCGAAACCGCTAAAAAGTGTACTATATATTCACATATACTGAATACAAGCTGTAGCTTTGAGTGTATCGGGCATAGCCGAACGATACTTATCACAGAACGCCACAATAACGGCATACAGCCAACAGTTGCAATTGCCAAACGTTCTGCCTATCCAAAACCCAGATAAATGTTGATGGGAGTTTTACTTTTATCAAATATTACAGTGACATGTCTTGTGATACCCAATTAGCACTTACACACTTCATCCAGACACCGAGGTAGCCTATTAATTACAAAGCCGCCTACTGAATACCGAGGGACAGTTTTCGGCGACAGCTCGGTCTGTAAATCTTGCATTTACTGGAATAAATCAACGATCATATCACATATTTTGCTTCAAAGAACTAAATTATATGTCTGCACATATATTTAAAGTTTTAAACCTTTTGAACAACTCTTACTTACTTATTTTCCTTCTCCTCGGTATCCCTCGGTATTTAGTAGGACCCGGTAGACTTTCACGACGGATGTGGAAGGTTAGACCTCCCCGACAGGGGTCGGAGCCTATATAATAGCTTTGACCCCTCCCCATCCCTGACACCACGGTGTAGCACAGCACTTTGTATAAGGGTTATTCAGACAATGAATCAATGGAATTCTTTTTGCAAGCTCAGCCAATTCTGGAACGAACATGACACCTGCGATAAAAAGTGAAATCGACAAGTATGTCGAGGTGTCTGGTTCTGCCAGCGCCACTGACAGCAGACGACCACTTTCGCGTCCAATTATTTTCAAGCCCATTTTAAAAATGAATGAAAAATTGTGTGTAAAATGTATGCACCAATGTTTGTTATCTTCGTATATTTGTTAAAAATGTTGTGATTTTCATGTGTAGTGACAAAGATTGGAGAATTCCAAGAGGAACTCCAGAACGTGGAGCGTGACGTGTCGGCAACTGAATTTGATCTATTAAAGGTACAGACGAATTTTCTTTGAACAGTATACCTGCTCGAAATACACGCTTTCAAGTTTCATCTGTGAACACTGATGCACATCAAACGTGGTCATTGAATAGGGTGGATTGGTTGATATTTACAGCTACGGCCATTAGCGGGCCCTGTTGCAGCAAAAATGTTTGCACAAGATCTCCAACTATTTATTCATAATTATTTATGGATGCAGAACCACAGGGCTCTGGAAACGTATGTATATATAAAATTAAACGGTCACAACTTCCGAAATTAGGAAACACCCCCAGTCGGAATCAAATGTTTATTTTATTTCTTTCGTAACAATTATGATTTTAAATGCATTCAAAATTTATTTGATATACATTAATTAATTTTGGCTATCATACGATACAATTTTCGATGAAACACTCTCAACTATCCTTGAAATATTCAGTAAAATGTTTGAAAATATACAGAGATTACGGGAAATGTTGCTTTTTTTAATTGATCAAAACGTAACTTTCTTTCCTTATCAATAGTTGGATTGAATTTTTCAGTTTGAAATTGAATTGGAAAGGAATCACCGAATTCTCACATTTGATACGGTTCTTTGTTTTAAAACCCTTTCTATCCTAACGCCATGGATTGAATCGTCTTACACACTACTTTATACAACCCAATGGGCGAGTCTATGTTGCATTTGTGGGGAGACTCAGTAACATTTTAATTATACAGCCCAATAGTGCTGTTGGATTACATTCTTACTGAACCTCCGCACCGCCCTATAGGACTGTAGAATTACATTATCACCGATCCTCCTATCCACTTAGTGTATTGTGTTGTCTACTGACAGACTGCCAACTTTTACTTTACGCAAAAATTATGCATGTCACGTTGAAGGGGTTTTAAAACCTTTTCCACATTGCCAACTATTCGTCTGGTGTTGAATGCGCATGCGTAACTTTTCGGGGCAGGGGTGGTGGGGGGGGGGGGGGACTACGACGTCTAAATTTTAACACTGAGGCCTATGGAAAAAATAATTGAAGCATTTTTACACAAAGAACGAGGTGGGTTGAAATATTTTACGTGTTATGTCCATTTAGTTCAATCTTTATAGTTTTATGTGCAATGTTTATGTTATTTATTGGATGATTTTTCATTGCTTCCTTCTTCTTTTGAATAAATGGTCCTACAAATTGTGTATAACGTTAGTAAATTTTACGAAAATAGTCTACCCCTGGTGTGTTTACAGCACTTTTTTTTACCTTTCTGAATTTTTGTTGCAACGTTTACGTGTTATTTTAGTAATCTTCCAGACAATAAGCTAAAAACAATAAGTATATATGTGTGTATGTTTTTTTTCTTCCTTTTACCTCGGGGGGGGGGGGGGGGGGTAAAATATTTTCCGGACACAAGGCAGGGGTGGTTGGGTAGGTCAGCGGCTCTGTAAACACGTTTTCCATGGTCTTTACAAATTTTTTCCTCCAATAAAAAAGACAGTTCGCCGGAACATTAAATTTTAAAAAAGACAATGCGCCGAAATTTATTTTTCTCCAATAAAAAGACAGAAAAGGCAGAAATTGGTGTTTATTTGGGTCCAAGCTCCTCCATCTTTGTGGTTCCATAGTAAATAATCCGCTTTGAACCGATTATCGACCCTCTGTCACTGTGTACTCAGACGGACGGACGGATGGACGGGGTCAAGTTCACAGGGTGCTCGAACTCGATAACGCTTTTTGGACTGTGTAAGTTAGCAACACTCTGACCTAGGATCATTGCCTGAGGATAGTTCAAGATGATGACATGACCCTCCGCGATCCCGAAAACATTTTTTGTTCTCTAACGGGGCAGTGTTTTGCTCCAAGGTCATGAATCTTCACAGGTACGCTGCTCAGGGGAGAGAAATGAACCCTGCCAATTTGGGGATTCAAAGATCAACTTTGAAGGTCAGTGGGTGATCCGGTCTGCATACAGTTTCGAGGCTTCAACCTGAGAACGCTTTGACCCACAGTACGTTTCCGTGGTCAATCTGGATTAATCGAGATTAACTACGCATGCGCAGTATGGTCAGATTGATGCTTATTGAAACAAGCTATAATCTAGTTTATTAATCCGTCCAATCCTTCTCGAAAGGTGAATTGGGTTTCAATCCTGACATGCGCAGTCAGTAAATCTATATTTGTTGACACGAAAATACAGAAATGAATGGTAGGGGATTCTAAAGACATTAAAACATTACTTAACTTGCGACAGTGCAATCCTACCAATGAATTATGAGTTATTAAAAATTATATGCACATTTTAATTATACTGCATTCTACAAAAGCCTTAATTTTTATTATTATGCGACATATTGAAATTAAAATTTAAAATTTTGTTGGACTTTCATTTAAATTTTGTGAAAATATTAAATACAATGTAGTTGAAATTGAACGGATTTTACGGTATATCGGGGGGGGGGGGGGGGTCGAAGAAAAATTCTGAAAACCGATTGAAATGCGTGTAGGTCGTATCCGTGAAGAAGTTAATCGAAATCTGGATTATCAATCTCGATTAATCCAGATTTGCGACGGAAACGCACCCCTAGAATCATCCGCGGGGGGGGGGGGGGGGGGGGGGTGCTCTCGATCACAGATATATCGAGGTGGTTCTGTGTTTGATAAATATGTAGTTGTTGAAAAAGGTGATACTGTGCTTTCCTGAAATTTCTCAGCAAACTTCACATTCTGAAAGAGTGGGGCGAAACAGTTTAGAGCGAAATGCCATTAAAGGATTACCCAATAGCTCTTGCGACATCAATCAGGTTTTCACTTACGATATATGGAGAGTCTTGCTTTTCCAACGTTGTTTTGGCGTGATGGGCATATAAGAGAACTGTAAATACATGAATACCCAGATGTTAAAAAAATGGTACTTAGGCTTCTCTCCTGAACGCTATATGAAGGGTGACATTCTAGAAGTTTCTTCATGCGTGTTTGTCAAAAGCCCACGATAATTATGTGTGTCGCCGCGTGCGGAATCACCGAAACTGGACCGAGCAGACTCAAGACTCAAATAAAAATTAAGGTGCTATATAAGTAATAGAATTTTGTTTATTTTGAAATTCCCACCCCCAATATTCCGTAACCCTTTACCCAACGCAGACGATACCAAAATTTATTATTATAAATATCATTTTTTAAAATTTTTCCAAAAATTTCAACAAAACCATATCATGTGACCCATCGTTGGAACGAGCTCGTTCGAACGAGGGGTCACATGATATGATTTTGTTGAATTTTTTTGAAAAATATTTTTTCAACTGCTGAATTTGGATATTACGTGGGCAGATGCGGGCAATTCGTTGGGTAAAGGGTTAAATTCAAATTCAACATGCACAAATAATACATCAAAACGGTTCTCCTAAATACCAGAAACGCACAGAACCCCCTCTAAATTACATTTGTTCAGTGTTTTACGATGAAATATGTTTATTTTATGACATTATGTAATAATTGTTACAGGAGAGAAGAATATAAGTAAATTCATTCTTATAGTTGCTTTTGCCTAGGTGATTCTGGGGGATTCTGTTATTTAGTATTTTTCTCCTAAATACCAGAACCTCTCAGATATTCCCCTAGAACCTCCTCTATATTACATTTACACATTGTTTTTGAAGAAAAGATTCCATTTCCATCCTGTTTTAGCATTCTGTGGAAAACTAAAACATGATTTATTATCAAATTCGCTCTCATTTCGAGCTGAACAACGAAATTTAAAATTTAGTCAAGGGAGTTAACTCGGAATTTTATCCTTCATCATGACTCTATCTAAACTCGCGGAAAGATGACATAATTGCCCTATTTTTAGCGTGTAAAGCCGTATCAGCACTCTGTATGAAATATGGCTGTACCAAAAAGTTCGTTAGCATGTGTGTGCTGTATTGTTGGAGGTAATGTGCTTTCCAATTATTAGGCTGAGTACATTGGCTGAGTAATTAATTGTCGACATTTCAAAGGATATTGTCGATAGATTGAGAGCAAGTGTGGAGTGTATGCCATTATTTGTCAGCTTGTGCCCTTTATTTGCACTTAATTTGTGCAGAAAAATCATGGTGGATTTCCACTCATTGGGATTATATAACCCTTTATTGCCATTTGGAACAGATTAGGCTGTATCAGATGTCAGCACCCTTATTTAAGGGTTATTTATTTGACTATTGATTGCTTTATCGAGGATCTTGGCTGCTTTGTCGATGAGCTTGATTGCATAGTGTTTGGCTGTTTTATAGAAGCGTTTCGCTTATTATTTCAACAGTTCACCTATCATATTTGGAAGAGTTTGCTAGGTACCAGTATGAAGTCTATCATTCATACCATTTTATCCTTGTCATAATGTGTAACAAGATAGGCTTGTGTATATACAGTTGTGTTTTGCTAACCAACCACTATATATTGTCTATATTTTGTATTTTCTCATTCAGTTGGTTCCGTGGGGAAGTCACTTGGAATCAGCATGGAGATGTTGCCTTTCTCATAGTCAGTCGGATGGTTTCTGACCTAGCTCCCCTTGAGCATTTGGACGGAAGGAGTCCAGGGGGAGGCATGTTTCTATGTTTGACCATTACTGGGTGAGGCGGACTTTCGTATTTGTTTCAGTGAGTTAGAATGTAGAGCCCCATGGTGGGGGGGGGGGGGGGGGGGGGGAAAGAAATCTCGTAGTATTTGCCCGACAGAGCCGCTGGTATGACTATAGACTAGTCATTCCCCCCAAAAAGTAGTCCTCCCCCCATGTTTTTTTTTTCATTCTTTCTTGAAAAAACTCGTCTGCAATGTTTGTTTGCAGCATGTAAATTCTAGAAGGGTTAAATGATTAAACATTATTTAATTAAATTACTGCACAGGAAGCAGTGTGGAAAAGTGTTCGGGAATGGACAAATTGGTGGGGGGTGGGGGGGATGACCAAGTCTTTGTAAGACTGTGACCTAGGGTTCCCTCCCGGTCCGGGAGGGAGCCCAAGGTCAGGCTTACAAAGACAAGGAAAGACCAACAGGGGGAGGACTACTTTTTGAGGTCAATGTCTACTTCAGGGGGAAATAACAAATTTGGGGGGGGGGGGGGGATGACCAATTTGGGGGGCAGCAGGGAGTGACGGGGGAAATTGTTGGGGGGGGGGGGGTGTCTGACATTCAGACCATGTATGAATTTGGATGCTAAAAGAAACTGAAAATGGAATATTTTCCCCGGCAGCGGCATGCAAATGTCATTTAGAGGTTGGGTTTAGCGAATTCTGTGCGGTTCTGGGGGTTCTAGTATTTAGGAGAAAAATACTAAATACCAGAACCCCTCAGAACCGCCTAGACAAAGGCAACTATAAGAATGAATTTACTTCTATTCTTCTTTCCTGTAACGATTATTACATAAAAGAAACATATTTCATCGTAAAACACTGCGCAAATGTAATTTAGAGGGGGTTCTGTGCAGTTCTGGGGGTTTTTCTGCAGTTCTGGTATTTAGGAGGACCCCATCAAAATGAAGGCTGGGAGGTATAGAACACGAAAAATATATTAAATCAACTCATAGAGTTGACAGCAGGCACCACTGGTTCCTGAAAGTCTGCTACCGTATTCGTATCAGAACTGATAATACAATACTATTGCCAAAGAACAACTTGTGGCCAAATGTGCTTGACATATCCAAGAACAAAGCTAGGCATTCAAAACACTGGGATGCAGCCATAGAACTGCATTTGGGAATAGGACAAAACTGTCTGCATTTTTTATTGAAGATGGATTCCATGTTCCACAGACCTGCGCAAATCACCTGATACCACAAATTTCCTGGGGGCGCGGTGGCTCAGTTGGTAGAGGTGCAGGCGGCAAGCCAAGAGGTCCTCGGTTCGAATCCCACCTGCGGCAACCGCGTTATGTCCTTGGGCAAGACATTTCACCCCGATTGCCTACATGGGGGCATGATGACGCTGTGTACTGCACGTCGATGGTGCGCATGTCTTCAACCAATCTAACCCTGCCTATGCTGTGGTGCAGAGTTCAGAGTTACGATGTTGGAGAGCTGACAGCTGCTCGTCGTTGCTTGGTGGTTCTCTCCGGGTACTCCCGCTTCCTTCACCCGTAAAACTGTCACGGTCACGATTAGCCTTTGTGCATAAGTATGTGACCTTAAATACCAATAAATAAACAAATAACCACAAATTTCCATCAAAAACAAAATTGTAATTCCAAGACATTTCACCAGGTGTCATGATATCTTGCATAGAATATGGCAAATATACAGTCTCTATATAATAATAGTATGCTGTATTAAGGTGATCTTTCTCATTATTTGATTCTAGACAGCGTTGTTTTTCGATGCTTTTTCCACATGATGACGTTGATCAGAAATTGAAAGTAAGAGTATATGTAAACAAAGTCACCTTTGGAATTTACCCCCATGCAGCTCTGTCAATGTGTTTTGAAGGATTTTGATGCCCAAGCTTTGTTCTTGGATATGTGAAGCACATTTGGCCACAAGTTGTTCTCAGGAAATATTATTGTATTATGAGTTCTGGTATGAATACAGCAGCAGACTTCCAGGAATCAGTGGTGCCTGCTGTCAACTCTGTGAGCTGATGTCATATATTTTACATATTCTATACCTCCCATCCTTAATTTTGATGTATAATTTGTGTATATTTAATTTAAATTTAAAGAATATCAGAGATGGGAATTTCAAAATAAACAAAATTCCATTACTTATATAGCATCTTAAAGACTTCGGAAACCCATTTTTTCAGGAATTTTACTGAATCCAGAACCAGCATACAAAAGCGAACAGAAAGTCTGATATCCAAGAACAAAGCTAGGCATTCAAAACACTTTCGAATGCAGCGATATGACTGCATTTGGGAAAAGGACAACACTGTCTGCATTTTTTATTGAAGATGGATTCCATGCTCGACAGACATGCGCAAATCATTTGATACCACAAATTTCCATCGAAAAACAAAAAAGTAATTCTAAGAAATTTCAACAGGTGTCATGATACCTTTCATAGAATGTGGCAACTGTGCAGCCTCTATATAATAATAGTATGTTGTATTTAGGCGATCTTTCTCATTATTTGATTTTAGACGGCATTGTTTATCGGTGCTTTTTCCATCCGATGACGTTGACCGGAAATCGAAAGTACATTTGAATGTAAACAGAAGGGAAGGTATTTGAATTTACCCCCATGCAGCTCTGCCACTGCATTATGAAGAATATTGATGCCCTAGCTTTGTTCTTGGATATGTGAAGCACATTTGACCACAAGTTGTTCACATGAAATATTATTGACTTACCGTACTGACCCATGTCAAAGCCCATATTCAGTATTAAGCCCACCCCCCAACTTTCTGCATTTCGAAAACAAGGTGCCCTTTCTGTGTTTAAGCCCACCCCCCAATTTCGAAAAATGTAAAAGTCTGCCAGTTGGCAGGTGAATTTGAAATGAAATTAGGTGAGTAACAATTTATTGTCATTACCTGGAGGCTGGAAAACAGTGCAGATTTCCTTTTCCATCTAACGTTCAAGAAATTGATTGTTGAATGCCTTGATATGTCAAAATGAGGTAAGTGGTTTTATTTTATTAAAATAAAATTCATTCTGAAGCAAAAATGATGTTGTTTTTATTTTCACGGATTCACTTTGCTGAATAATATCCACAAACTTGACAACATGCACCTAACTTGTCAATTATTCCCAAAACACGCCCATAACAGACTGAATAATTTATACATGAACCAGGAGGGCATGTTAAATGTATATTTTTACCAACTGAATTGTAATTGCTTTTCTATTGTGTTGGGTTATTTTTTGAAGACATCTTGGGGGGTGAATCCATACAAGAATCTATACAAGATGCAGAAATTACAAATTATTGTGTACACAATTAGAAACAACCACTCGATCGATCAGAGGTTCTGTTTGTTTTTCTTTATTATAATAATCGCACATGGCTGTGTTGACAACACAGTCACACACAAAATAAATGTCTTTAAAGTCTGCCGATGATACTTGTATGGCTTTTTCCCACAATATGTATAAAACTTGGGCCAGGCAGTGACTCAATCAAACAAGTCATCGCAATGGAATCAAATAATAAATCAGGCATTTGAACTCGTTAATTGGTAATTTCCTATAGAAGTATTGGCGTCAATACATATTTTTCCATTATACCAATGGCCCAGAGTAGCTGGTGCAACCCAATTTATTACCAGGGCCAAAAACAAATTTTTAATCCCCCAAAATTTGCCAAAAAACTTGAAAAAGAGAAGACCAGTATGGTCCTCTATACTTTTTGCGCAATGCGCAACTTGTCAAGGATAACAATAGGCTACTGCCATCTTGTCATTCTGTTGTTTGGCCCATGTCAGATCAACACGTATCCTGACTTTTTGTGCTATAAAATCCTAAAGTATAATGTACATGTAGCCAGACACGATTTTGAAGTGGAATGGTGGAATAATTGCAGCAGAATCTAGCTGAATATAGACATTGAGTTTTTGAACATCAGGGCTATAACTTTATTGAAATTAAATAATATTTCTTGTTCTTCCCGTTTTCGGGATATGCACCTGATTCGTTCATTCTTTGTTTATCATTATGTGTGTGTTCAGTGTTCACCATTTTCCCCTTGAATCCTCTCATTAGATTTTTAAGAACTATTTGCTGTTTGCGAATTTGTTATTAATTAAAATTCTTCTTAAAAATCTTAGATATTTTTACGGAATGTGGATTATTCGTACCCCCTTTGTCGTGTACCGGTTATTTTTTGTCTTAGTCGGGCGTGTCAGTTTGCCATTACCCTTCTCTATGGGGAATCTTCTGGGGAAATTTCTCTGTTGTTAAGGGTATTCTTGGGATACCGGTTGTCTGACCTGGGCCTTTGTTGTGCCTGTTTTGGACTTGGTTACCGGCTCCTATTCAGTTTTATAATTTTTGCCTCGGGCGTGTGTGTATTATGAAGTCCTCATGTTCGAAATGTAAGAGGAAGAAGTCCTCTCTTGATTCTCATTCATCATGTTTAGCTTGCACTTGTTGCTCAAAAGATGTTACCTGTGCAACTTGCTGTTCTTGGGATTCCAAGCGATGGAATTCCCTCTCAACTTATGTGTTGGCGAAGCACAGATTTTGGTGCTTTTGCCTAAGGTAACTAATCAAAATTTATTTTCCATTTCAGAGGAACAAGAACATGGTATTGGTCTTGGTATAACATCAAGTTCTGTGCTGCCGTCATCTTCAGATACAGAGCATGTTGACTTACGAGGTATCGCAGAATACTTGGTACCTCGGGCAAGCAGACGGTCAACTAGCTCGACTGGTATAACGGAGTCTTTAATTAGTGCTTCAGTACCGGGAAAATCCATAGCGGTCCAGGATACGGAGGATGGAAGAGAGTCCTCTGTTCAGACGACGGCACGTAAGGGGAAGAGGCCAGTCAAATTGAAAGGTGCATCAGTAGCGAAGCATTCTTCTGTTTTGGGCTCAAAACAGAAAGATTCGACTTTTATTGCCAGTTCCGCTGGTAGTCCGGTAGAAAATGCTTCGGAGCCAGTTGTTTCTGATGTACCTTTCTCTGCCAGTGCGGCTGGCAGTAATCTTGATATAAGAGCCTCTTCTTCATCCGTTTCCAGGACTCAGCACAGTAGACCGCATGCTAGCCAGCAAGATCCAGAGGTAGAGAGTCAGAGCCAGGATCTGGCTATCTCTGAGGCTAGCATTTCAAGGCAAACGTCTTTTTCTAAAAGACGGACACAGGGCTCTGTGTTAGATCACCTTCCATAGCCAAAAAGGCATAGAACGGGGGTGAACATAGCCTCGAATACGGAATTGCTGGAGATGATGATGCGTTTCATTGTTGTGATGAAGCTATTGCTGACCTCGCTCAGGCTAGAAAAAGTTCTTTCCTTTCGGAAAGGAAGCTTGACCTACCGTTTAGAGGCAAAACCTTCTTAAATACGGTAGGCGAGAATAAGATTCCAAAAGCTCCTCTGCGATTGGATGACGGAGCTAGGGACTTAGGTCTCTTCCGTCATCGTGTAGCGTCAGTTCTTTTGTTATAGATATTTGCATTGAATCTAGCAGAAGTATTTTGGACGCTATGTCATATGCAGATCATATTTGCAGGGCATTTGCCGGCAATTTGGAATCTGAGAGCTTACACGAGTTGTTATCTCCTTTGAGAGTGCTCTCTCGCACCATCATGTATACAACATCCCACTCTGCTCTTTCAGTAGCAAATTTAGAGTTGGTCAGGTGCGATTCTGCCCTTAAATCTACGTGATTTATTGACGACAGTGTTAAGAGCTCTCTAAGGGCCGCTTCCGTTTCGGGCTCTTCATTATGCAATGATAAGCCAAAAGCTGTATTTGAAGTTGCTTCTAAGAAAGCTACAAGTCAGTTTTTGTTGCGCTCAGCTTCGCAACCTCAGGCTTCCACAAGTGGTACTCCTCGGAGAGGTAAATTTTTCTCCAAGAGAGGCTCAGCCCGTGCTGCTTCTAAAGCTAATCATGGGCGTGGTGGCTCGAAACAGGGGAGCGATTTCAAAAAGTGGATGACACAGTCAGATAATAACGAAACGCGTAACCCCACACCGACATCACAGAGGGGTGCAAGAGCTTCACGAGGTTTCTCCAAAGAGAGAGGCTTTGATTTCAGCAGTAGACTCTCTCCTACAAAAGGAGGCAGTAGAGGTCGTAGAGAATCCCAATTCAAAGGGATTCTACAGTCATCTTTTTCTTGTGCCAAAGCCAGACGGCTCGTACAGGCCGGTCATCGATCTCAGATGGATAAACAAGCTAATAATTGCTCCAAAATTTTATATGGAGACAATTCGATCGGTGAGAGGCAGCATCCGAGTAAACGATTACACCTCAAGTATAGACTTGAAGGATGCATATTTTCACATCTTGATTCATCCGGCTTTTCGGAAATACCTCCGTTTCGCGGTTCGAGGAAAGGTATACCAGTTCAGAGCAATGTGTTTTGGCCTGAACCTTGCTCCGTGGGCTTTCACTCGGGTGATGAATGCGGTGATGAGCCACTTCAGAGCACACTCGGCTTCGATGACGTCGGCATATCTGGACGACATTCTTCAAAGGTACGAAAATTTTCATTCTCTTCAAAGCGACATTGAGAGTCTATCGCTGCTACGACGCCTAGGTTTTATAATCAATGTCGACAAGTCGGATTTAATGCCGACAAGGTCGTTTGTTCATCTGGGAATGAGTTTCGATACTCTCAACAATCTGGTCAGTTTGCCGGTAGTAAGAGCAAAATTAGTTTCTCTTTACGCAAAATACTGCATAAACGCACAAGTCATTACTGCAAGACAGTTTATGCGGCTGTTAGGACTTTGCAGCGCCGCCGCAGAGTTAATTCCGCTAGGTCGTTTGCGCACTCGTCCACTTCAAATTTATCTAATTCAAAATTGTAGCGTAAAACGTCAGTTGTTGGACAGTCCGATTGTTTTAACACAGTCGGTAAAACATCATCTTCAGATTTGGGCGGATATCCAGTGGTTATCCCAGGGAATACCGCTTCAGATTCAGGAGCCGTCATTTATAATCATGACGGACGCCAGTCAGGGGGGTTGGGGTGCATCTCTGATTCCGGGCGATCAAGTGTGTCATGGTTTATGGGAGAGTCAGTTTCTTGTGTCCCATATAAACTACAAAGAAATGAGGGCAATTTGGTTAGCTCTAAATCATTGGCTCAGTCAAGTAATAAACTCACTTGTTCAAATTCTGTCGACAATTCAACAGTAGTAGCCTATATTCGGAATCAGGGAGGTACTCATTCCATCCAGCTTTTGAATCTCACCGAAAAGATTCTTCTTTTCTCTCAAGAGAATCAGATTCTGATATCGATTCGTCATATTCCAGGTTGTCTCAATGTAATATCAGGCTCTCTATCGAGAAAGGATCGCCTGCTTCCTTCAGAATGGATGTTGAAAAAATCTGTCTTCAATCAGATTTGCTTCCAGTGGGAACGCCCAATGATCGATCTTTTAGCCACGAGTCTGAACAATCAGTTACAGACTTTTGTGTCTCCATGCCCAGACCCTCAGGCTTATGCAGTAGATGCTATGTCAATTTCATGGAACGGGATAATAGGGTATGCTTACCCTCCAGCTCCCATCATTCAACAGATCTTGCTAAAGATAAAACAGTCTTCTTGCAAGATTCTACTGGTTGCAAGTCTGTCAGCTCACAGACCGTGGATAAATCTTCTTTGGGACGTTCCGCAGAAGTTACCACCTCTCTGGGATCTTCTGACATAGGGGAAACTCCGTCGGCTTCATCACAATCCGGAAGGCCTCAACCTTCACGTTTTTCCGTTGTGCGGTCCTTCCTGCACGGAAAACAGTTTTCCAGACGAGCAATGGATGCAATTTCGAACTGTAGGAGGACCTCCTCTTCGTTAAATTATGAAGCGAAGTGGAAGGTTTTTGTTCATTGGTGTGAATCACAATTGATTGATTTTTTTAACCCAACCATTCCTCAATTAGCTAACTTTTTTATTTATCTTTTTGATGAAGTTAAGCTACAGCCAGTCACTATGAAGGGCTATAGGTCTATGCTTTCTGACACCTATGCACACCAAGGGAAATTAAACATTGGGTCAGATGTATCTTTAAATAAATTAATGAGGAATATTTTTATACTGTACCAATGACCCAGACTTAGCTGGTGCTAATCTCCATAATTCAGGGCCAAACACAAATTTTGCCCCCCCAATCCCCAAAATTTGCATCAGAAACCGAAAAATACATGTCCTATATGGCCCTCCATACATCGACTCCTCTGCGCATGCGCAGTGTCGAGGAGGTCCCGAAATTGGCGCCAATTATCATTCTTAGTTTGGCCCTCAAAACAGTCACACTTCTCTGTTATTTGTGCTTTCAAATCTCAGTTTTTATGATGCCAGACACATATTCATGAGTGAAATGGTGGAAATAAAGAGGATACATTAGGAGGAGAGGAAAATATTTAGTGCAAGAAAATGTTCAGGGCTGTAACTTAAAATTATTTTATGAAATTATTTCTAGTTGCCTTTTTTCAAGGCATAGCCCTGATGTTGTCATTCTTGCTATGAAGTACCATTGTTTGATCAGTGTTTCCTCTCTACCTTCCTTATTCCCCCCTAGCTATTCTCCCATGTTTTGGCTTAATTTTGTGTAATGTTTATTACTAAAATTTCTTGGGAGTTTTGGCTTCGTAACAGATTTATTTCTGTTTTTTCCCCATGTTTACGTCCTCACCCTAGGGGTGTTTAGGTGTTTTGGTCTGCATCTACCATCTGATGCTCTACAGTTTCTTCTGTGGAAGCCTCTGTTTTGCATCAGATAGTGTTTTAATTGGTGACTGATTTCGGGCCATGTTGTTTCAGTGCCTGGAGTCATGTTTCCGGTTTGTTGATACTTTTGCTTAGGTTGACAACAGTTACTGCTGATAGTGATTTTTTGTCTTCTGCATCTCTTATTCATAGTAAGATACATTATTATTGTCCGTAAGTGTCTCATTAATTTTTTCAAAATGAATTTAAATTTTTGTCCACACTTAGGCTTTTTTGGGATCCATTGGGCTCAGGGTTCCCTTTGGGAACTTGGGCTCTTCTGAAAATTTTTTTTTTTTTTTAAATTTTTTTTCTTTTCAAATCATTATTTATTAATGAATATAATGGATTGTTGTATTATGTATCTTTATTTTCAAGGATTAGTGCGAGTACTTTGATTGTTTACATTTCAACTATGAATGATTATTGTTCAAATTGTAATAGGAGGAAGTCTTCCTATGATTCTCATGATCTCTGTATTAATTGTTCTCTCTGTACTCGCACTGATCTTTGTTCTGTGTGTTTCAAATGGGATGAAAAACGTTGGAAACGTGTGTCACGGTATGTTGTTCCTGGAGAAAGATCCATTCCGGTTCTTTCTCCTCAGAGTCACTCTAGTGTTTCACTCTCTTTTTCAGAGGAACAAGAACAGGGTGATGTTTCCGTGATGTCGTCCAGAAGTGTGCCTCCGTCGTCACATACAAGTGAAGAGCTAGCGGCAAAAGTGCTCATGGAGATTTGTCAATTCCCTGAAAGGAACCCAAAGGGGTTGACGTCCGCTAGCTCGACCGGGGTTGCGTCCATTCACCGAATGGGGCAGCACTCTGGTTCATCCGTTGCGGTCCAGCAGAGAGAGTCGGGTGTTGCGAGCACTATAAAACATCCACGTGCACACCCAGTGACGACGGAAAGGAGGATGGATCGGAGGAAGCCTGACAGTCCGGTGTTTAGCTTGTCTAGTTCGACACAGGCTGCAAGCGAGAGAGGTCCCTCTCTCAGACAACAGCATATGGGACCAGATGTTGTAGTCTGTAGTGTTACGCAGTCGGAGCATACGTCCGCTGCTCGGGATGCTCCGGTATATAGGCAGTCCGCCGAGGCTACCTATAAGGCTTCCATATCCTCTCAGCAGCACACTCGACCGCACCTTGGCTATGTGACCAGTGAATTACAGTCAGTTTCGCCGACCAGGGATTCCTCGGCGATCAGGTCACGCCATCCGGTAGCCAGGGATTCGAGGCCTTCTTCATCCGGACGTTCGCATAAAAGATGTATGCAGGATGCAACGTCCAGGGAGCTTCCGGCGGCTAAATCCAGTAAGACCGCCGCTCCCCAGGCCTCTGTAACGGATGTGCTATCACAGATAGCAAAGTTAATCGCAGCATCCCAGCAACCGTCAGAACCTCTGTCGGAACATGAAATGTCAGAAGATGCTGGGTCGGTAGGTTCCGCCGCTGGATCCGGTGCGGACGACCGAGATTTACATGATTTACATGAGGTCCGGCAGGATGGCGAAAGGGATTCTGATGAATTAGATATTTCCCTTTCGGAACAACATAAAATAGCCGTAGAATTCATCCGGTATTATCTTCCAGAAGTTGTTCCGCCAGACCAAAATGCTGCGCAGCCGGATAGGAGGGTGATAGCGCCACTGGACACCGAGTTTTTTAATCGGTTTAGGGACATTGTCCCGGAATTTCCGTCACAATCCAAAAATGTCTCTCGGATTTTTGAGTTATTGAATGACGCTATTGATAAACTTGCCAACAAGACGGGCAGGTCAGCCTTCCTACCGGCATCTGCTCTACAGCTGCCGTTTATTAATCAAAGGAACAAGTTTGATACGGCAGGTCAGGGCATCCAGAGAGTTCCTCTGCGTTTAGACGACCAGGCTGAAGACCTTGATATATCCATGCCGTCGTCTATGTCACTTCCGTCGTCTATGATGGAAACGACGATATCGTCTAACAGAGCTAGTTTAGACGCTCTTTCCTACGCAGATCACCTTACTAGAGCGTTGTCATTACGCTTTGAAGGACCTGAATTTCAAAACGTACAAACGTCTTTAAGAGTTCTGTCCAGGGCCATAGCGTTTTCCACTTATAACTCCGCCCTTTCAGTGGCAAATCTGGAGTTAGCTCGACGTGACGCGGCCTTGGCTACTTCCACACGCGTGGACAGTAAGGTGAAAAACTCTCTTAGAGTCGCTCCGGTCTCTGGAGAGTTTCTCTTCAGTGGCAAGCTTTCTGATATATATGATAAATTAACAAAGAAAGCTTCGGACTCTCTGTTGTTTAAGTCTGCTTCCAAGAAATCGGAACCAACAGACAGGAGTAGGCCAGGCACTTCCGGGACGAGTTCGTCCAGGGGAACTTCCTATAGAGGTTCCTATGCGTCCTCTAGGTCTTACTCTAGAGACCGGCAGAGTAGTGACTCGACTAGGGGCCGTTATGCTGGCCGAAATAACCGGTCAGACGCCCCTAGGCCGATGGGGCGAGGTGCGGGTCGCGGAGGACGTGGTTTCTCCTACCGCAAGCCTCGCGGATCCAGGAAGTGATGGTCTAGACCTCTGTCGCGTTCCGGTGGGCGGAAGACTGTCAAGTTTCTCAAGCAATTGGGAATCAATTACGGAGGACCCTTGGGTTCTAGGGGTTATTTCAGAAGGACTAAAACTGTCCTTCAAAGGCAAGCCTCCGTTAACTCGAAGTCCAAGATGGACTCAGCTTCCGTCAAATTGTCAGAAAAGAACGGCACTTCTATCAGAAGTCCAGTCTCTTTTAACGAAGAACGCGATAGAGGTCATAGAAAACCAGGAATCTCCAGGTTTCTACAGCCATCTTTTTCTGGTTCCGAAGCCAGACGGCTCGTTCCGTCCAGTGATCGACTTAAGCTGGATAAACAAGCTGATCGTGGCTCCAAAGTTTTATATGGAGACCATTCGATCGGTCAGAGCGAGCATTCGAGTGAACGACTATGCTGCGAGCATAGACCTCAAGGATGCATACTTTCACGTCATGGTACATCTGGCGTTCAGAAAGTATCTTCGCTTCGCTGTCCTAGGTGTTGTTTATCAGTTCCGAGCGATGTGCTTTGGTCTGAATCTAGCGCCCTGGGCATTCACTCGAGTAATGAACTCGGTAATGACTCATTTCCGAGCTCATTCGTCTGCGGTAACGTCGGCTTACCTGGACGATATTCTTCAGAGATACGGCAACGAGTTAACGCTTCAGAACGACATGCACAATCTGCTTCTATTGCTCCGACGTCTCGGTTTCATAGTAAACGAAGAGAAGTCGGATCTGGTGCCGTCCAAGTCATTTACCCACCTGGGAATGAGCTTCGAGACGCACAACAATCTCGTTCGTCTGCCGTTAACCAGAGCGAAATTAGTCAGTTGTTATGCTTGCTATTGTCTTCACTCAGACAAAGTGTCAGCGAGGGAATTCATGAGACTAGTAGGTCTGTGCGGAGCTGCCTCGGATCTCATTCCGATGGGGCGGCTACGCACTCGTCCTCTCCAGGTCTATCTGACTCAGAATTGGAGAGTGAAGATTCATTCGCTCGAAACGGACATACTCTTGTCAAGCCAAGTGAAACAAGAGATTCAGACTTGGGCAGACATACACTGGTTAACTCAGGGAGTTCCACTGCAGTTGCCAGATCCGACCTTTACGATTATGACGGATGCCAGCCAAACAGGCTGGGGCGCGACACTGAGCCCATCGGATTTGAAGTGCCAGGGTCTTTGGGATCCGCAGTTTCTGAGCAAGCACATCAACATCAAAGAGATGATGTCAATTTGGCTTGCTCTACGTAATTGGATAGACGTGATTCAGAATGCACATGTGCAAATTATGTCCGACAATACGACAGTAGTTGCGTATATTCGGAACCAAGGCGGCACTCATTCCATTCCGTTGCTCAATCTAACGGAAAGAATTCTTCTGTTTGTACTAGAACATCAGATTCTTCTCTCCGTCCGTCATATTCTGGGTCGTCTGAACGTCTTGGCAGACTCCCTTTCACGGAGGGGTCGCCTGTTGCCGTCAGAATGGACTCTCAACAAGCAAGTATTCAATCAGATTTGCTACCAATGGGAACGGCCAATGATAGATTTATTTGCGACACATCTCAACAATCAGTTGCAGATGTATGTGTCACCTTGTCTGGATCCTCGAGCGTTTGCAGTAGACGCTCTCTCGATCTCTTGGGACGGAATGATAGGATATGCGTATCCTCCAGTGCCGTTGATTCAGCAGATATTGCTCAAGATAAAACAATCGCAATGCAAGATTCTGTTGGTAGCATCTCTGTCTCCACAGAGACCGTGGATAAATCTACTCAGGTGTCTGTTGTGGGACATGCCGAGGAAGCTTCCTCAACGGGAAGATCTTCTTTCGCAAGGGAAATCGCGCATCCTCCATCACAATCCGCAAGGTCTAAACCTTCACGTATTTCCATTGTGCGGTCCTTCTTGCATGGAAAACATTTTACAGGACGAGCAGTGGACGCGATTTCTAACTGCAGGAGGACCTCCTCTTCGCTAAACTATTCTGCTAAGTGGAGGGTCTTTTGTCAGTGGTGTGAGGATCATTCAGTAGATATTTATGATCCCTCCATTCCAGACATAGCAAACTTTCTAGTATACTTGTTTGATGAGATTAATCTGCAGCCTATCACCATTAAGGGTTATAGGTCTACGCTATCTGATACATATGCACATCATGATAGCTTGAGGATTGGAACTAATGTCTCTTTATCAAAGTTAGTTAGAAATTTTTCGATAAATAGACCTAGAACCCTTAGATTAATTCCGAAGTGGAATTTGGCCTGGGTTCTTCTTAAGCTAAAAGAAGCGCCTTTTGAGCCTCTTGACACAGTTGACTTCAAATTCTTAACATATAAGACAGCTTTTCTCTTAGCTTTCTCTTCTGCTAGAAGAGTTAGTGAGCTTCATGCACTATCTGTGGAGGATTCTCACTACCGTAGTGTCGGTAATACTATTACCTTTACCACTAATGTTGGATTTTTGGCTAAGAATCAGGCTCCTAATAAGTATCCTGAACCTATTATTATTAAGGCCCTTCCATCATCTGATGGGCGTCGGCCTCTACTGTGTCCTGTTAGAGCAATACGTATTTACAGATGTAGGTCTGAGTTTATCAGAAAGGGACGTAAACGTTTCTTTCTGTCTTTGATGCCTAATAGAAAGGATATTATGGTCCATTCTATTGCTAGATGGATTCAATTAACTATTCGAACTGCTTATGAAAAATTATCTTCTTCTCAGCAGTCGGCACTCAAGATCTCAGCCCATGAAGTAAGAGCTCTTTCTACTTCTTGGGCCTATGCTAATTGTATTGCTATTACTGATCTAAGGAAGGCTGCATATTGGTCTCAACCTTCCACATTCACTAATTTTTATCTCAGAAATATTGAGTCCATTTCTGGAGACCTCCATTGTTTAGGTCCGTTATCAGTTGCTCAGAATATCGTCCACTAATCAGTTGCAACTATAGTTATGTAGGCTTTCTGTTCCGGCAGTGACTCTGTCCTGCTGCCCTCTTCGCTCTGGGGTATTTGACCCAGGGCAAGGGGAAGGGGGGGGGGGGGCGGGTCTTCCCTTAGGTCACCTGCTTTATAGTGAAAAGCAAGGGAATACCTCCCCCAGAGTCAGTAATTCTGAGTCGGTACCGGGATGGTTTTAAAGTGTAAAGATAATGTTTAATCATCCATGTAATATTTTTAAAGTGTAGCTCGGTGTGAAGCATTTGTATATGTCATGTGTCAAACGAGCGTTAATGTACAATCCTCGGACACTTTTAATGAATATAAAGAGTCTCATTTCTCTGGACTTCCTTTATTTATTGGCTTACCTTTAAAAATATGAGTATAAAGGGTTATACTGGATGTTAATAGAGATCATTGATTATTATGCTCAATTACTGATCGGTGTTGTGTCTTTCTTCTTTATTATAAATAGGAAAGATACATGTAAAGCCTATCTCTTCTTTTCTCCTGGAGAGGATATTCTATTATACATAATTGAGCTTATTGGATTTTCCTTTATGTCCTAGGCCCTCCAGCCTATTTACTATTCAGCTAAGTCTGGGTCATTGGTACAGTATAAAAATGTTAAAAAATTTATAGTAATTTATATATTTTTTATACTTACCAATGACCCAGACGGGGATGGCCCTCCCAGGAGTTGGGAACTCATACCTCCCCGCTGAGTACATAACGCTTACCAGGCACTGGTTGTAAGAATGATAATTGGCGCCAATTTCGGGACCTCCTCGACACTGCGTATGCGCAGAGGAGTCGATGTATGGAGGGCCATACAGGACATGTATTTTTCGGTTTCTGATGCAAATTTTGGGGATTGGGGGGGCAAAATTTGTGTTTGGTCCTGAATTATGGAGATTAGCACCAGCTAAGTCTGGGTCATTGGTAAGTATAAAAAATATATAAATTACTATAAATTTTTTAACTTCTCTGTAAATAGACCTCGTACCTTGAGACTAGTCCCTAAGTGGAATTTAGCTTGGGTTCTTCTGAAACTTCAGAAAGCACCTTTTGAGCCGTTAAAAACTGTTGAGTTTAAATTTCTTACTTATAAAATGGTTTTTCTTTTAGTGTTTGCGTCAACTAGAAGAGTTAGTGAGCTTCATGCTTTGTCTGTTGAAAACTCTCATTATCATAGTGTTGGTAATTCTATTACTCTCACTACGAAAGTGGGATTCTTAGCTAAGAATCAGGTTCCGGACAAACGGCCTAGCCCTTTTCTTATTAAAGCAAGCATTACCATCTTCAGATGGTCAGAGACCTTTATTGTGTCCAGTAAGAGCGCTTAGGATTTATAAGGAGCGTTCTAGTTTTATTAGAAGAGGTAGGAAGAGGTTATTTCTTTCTCTTCTTCCTAACAGAAATGATATTTCTGTTCATTCCATATCTAGATGGATTCTGTTAGCTATTCGGTCAGCTTATAATGCTTTGTCTGTGAATCAGAGAATAGCTTATAAGATTTCAGCTCACGAAATTAGAGCTTTAGCTTCTTCTTGGGCTTATGCTAGTAGTACTTCTTTGAAGGATTTGATGCAAGCAGCTTACTGGACACAACAGACGTCTTTTACCAAATTTTATCTTCGAGATTTAGAATCAAATTCGGATGATCTCAGATCTTTAGGACCGTTATCGGTAGCTCAGAATGTCATCCATTCTAATTAGGATTTTCATTCAACCTTCTGTTTGGTCTGCTCTAGCACTGTCTCCAGTCTGCTACCCTCTTCATTTTGAAGTGTAGTTACTTTCAAAACAAGGGGAAAGTGGGGGGGATGGTATTTCCAAATAGTCATCTGGCTTTATAGTGAAAAGTATGGACATACCTCCTTCAGTGATAGTATCCTGGGGTCGGTGCTGTGCTAGTTTTAATGTGTAGCTTGATATGAAGCAATTTTCAATGTATTATATGCTTTTAATGTGTAGCTCTATGTGAAGCGTTATTGTATATGTCATGTGTCAAGACAAGCTTTACTATACAATACTCGGACACTTTTAATGATTTATAAAGAGTCTCATTTCTCTGGACTTCTTTATATTTTGGCTTCCTTTATCAAATTAGCATAATGGGTTATGCTAGGCCTTAAATAGAGTTACACCTATATTTTCATTGTTTTTCTGAAATAGGAGCAATGAATATCAAGTACTTGGCCCGCTTGCCAGTTTACTATTCTCAGCTAGTCTGGGCCATTGGTATAGTGGAAAAATATGAAAAATTTATACCAATTTTAATATTTTTAATACTTACCAATGGCCCAGACAGGGATGGCCCTCCCTGGAGTAGACACTCCTTCCTCCCCGCTGAGTTATATTACAGTTCTTAATAACATTTAACAGGCACAACAATAAAGAATGACAAGATGGCGGTAGCCTATTGTTGTCCTTGTTGTGCATTGCGCAAAAAGTATGGAGGACCATACTGATCTTCTCGTTTTTAAGTTTTTTGGCAAATTTTGGGGGATTAAAAATTTGTGTTTGGCCCTGGTAATAAATTGGGTTGCACCAGCTAGTCTGGGCCATTGGTAAGTATTAAAAATATTAAAATTGGTATGAATTTTTCATTTTCTATACCGTAAAGTGGGGCTACTTTGCCAGATATTTCTGTATTTCATTCCACCATGTTTGCATACTTACAAAGAATTTTGAAATGAATGTATCCGTGAATACAGTGGAAGGAAAGTGATAAGTTATATTATGTAATATTTCAAAATTGTATTATACTTCATCATGCTGAGGGTAAAATGAACGTGGCAAAGTTACCCCGTCTTTGGGGCTACTTTGCCAATTTCGGCTAAAATTCAAACGGATACCAGGTATCTTGTTATTTGGCTTACTAACAAACCTAACCACAGTATCTGAACCTAAAGTGGTTAAATACCATGCATTCTATCATCCATTCATATTCACATGTACATAGTGAAAGAGCAAAGCAGTCTGTCAAATGATTTTCTTGAAAAACTGAAACTCCTTCCTGGCCCTGTGACACTGTTGGTTTTCTAACTTGTTGTTTAATGTCACTTTCAGCATCTAGGGCTATATCACAGTTGCCAAACAAGTATAAAGGCAAGTTGTGTCAGTTGTTTATATTTGGCAATTTTGTATTGGTGCTCATCAGAGGCGGGCAACTCATTGGGAGTGAGTCCAGGGGGTGTCAGCCTTAGAGGGCTCTACAAACAGAAATGAAAAAAAATGCAGAACTGCATATAATGTGGCACCCCGACATGGGAGCGAGTATTGCGTTCGCGTGTCTGGGTTCCACTATCCCACATTATACACAGTTCTCCATTAATTTTTATGCCCTTCCACTTTGCAAATGCAAATCCCGCCCCTGGGGGAGGTGTTAATGACTATATAGTAGTGCAAAAATTTTTATGACAAATTATTATGAACTGAATCACTCTTGTCAGTCTAAAGGCCTCTAGAAGGCCAAAATTTGCACCTTTTTGCTTTTAATTTTATCTAGGGCCCCTCACTTAAGTATGTCCATAGCTCTCTGTACTGTACACCACTGTCCCCACTTTTTGGCTGTCACAAAGATTCAACCGCGCATGGGTGGAGTGGGACTGGGGTGGGGGCTCCCCCCTATTTAGTTATCTATTTATTGGGAGATTAAGGTCACTTTTGTGCAGCTATGGCAAACTGTGACTACAACAAAGGTGTAAAGTAAAGTTTAGCCAATCGTTTGTACCAGTGCTGCACATTTTAGAGGCCTTCCACCTTACGCATTGCCTATTTTTCATGCAAAACTGAACTTGTTGGGCATCCCCCTGGCTCTAGCATTACCCCTGTATGTACCGTGTAAAGCTGCAATTAATGCATGAATAACGTGACACTGTTGGCTTGATCTTCCATCAATTTTGCAAAATGATCGAACAAAGTCTGCATTACACTTCTACAAGAGAAAGTTAAGGATTATTGATCAGGCTTTAAAATAATTTTCACAATGCCAGATTATTGCTTCCTTATTGCCATATTCTAACAGTAGTAAGGCAATATTCTGCTGGCATTATTAACAGGATAATGTTGCCTAATGGTATACTTTGTTGTGGGCTGCACTGCATAATTACTAGAAATGCTGTGAGTGACACAAACATAATGTTGCCAACTCGACTTTGACGGCACGTCGACTAAAGGTTGTTTGATGTTTCAAATGATAATGTACCAAGATTATGTATTTGGGAGGAAATTCCACCCCAACAGGTGTATTATGTGATGTTCTTGCACACTTTTTCTGCATTAGATGATACTTACCTCAAATACTTAAACTGGGGCTACTTTGCCAGGCTGGCAAAGTAGCCCCAGATTATGTGGCAATGTAGCCCCAGCAACCTTTTTGGCATAAAAAAAAATAAATTCAAACCAAATCTTAAAATTCATTTTGAATTGCTAGTCTGTAGATAAAATAAAGAAAAAAACAACTTATCCTTCACTCAAAAAATTCTTCAGAATAAGACTTTTTCTCGTCTTTTTTCAGCTCATCAAAATGAATACAGTAGCAGACTTTCAGGCACCAGTGGAGCCTCGTGTCAACTCTATGAGTTGATTTCATATATTTTTTGTGTTCTGTACCTCACAACCTTTATTTTGATGCATAATTTGTGTATATTTAATTTGAATTTAAGGAATATCAGAGTGGGAATTTCAAAATAAACATAATTCCATTACTTATATAGCAGCTTAAGAACGATATGTGGTGCTCCCTGGGTCGACCTAAATACTGATGGGTACCGAGAACCACCCGATTTAACCATTTTCCCATCCAGTGGGTGAAAGCGATCATCACTGATGCCTACCAATGGCTCCCAGATTTAATCACAATTATCACATTTAAAAACCTAATTCCATTTAAATAATCTTTATTTGGTGTTGGGTGTAAATTAATTGGTTTTTTTTTCAGCAAAAAACATATAATAGGTCAAAGTCCTTCTCCCCATCCAGTGAGTGAAAGCGATCATCACCGATGGTTGCTCAACACCAGCTGTTTGAAACATATTTGCCAACTGTAATTGACTGTAAAAGTATAATTTCCATAATTTATCTTTTTAAGCTTTGGATAAACATATTCATCCAACTTGTGAATAAATATACGACGAATTCGGACCAAAACGGGGAAAATATTTCTGACTTGACTTTAAACTTTTACTTTAGGCTGTCAAAATTAGTGGCTGCCACCTAATTCTGGCTGATTTAAATAAAATTCAGGGAATCAAAGTGAACAAACCTGTTTCGAGCAATATGAGAATAAGACCTCCGGGAATTGGATTTATTTTGCAAAAGATATATTAACAAAAAGTTATTTCAAAACCAAACAATCACGAGTGATGGCTACTATTTCGAGTTGTCTTTTAATAATACAATAACTGATTTCACACCTCCTGCAGGCACTGAACAGAACTGTACCTACATCTACATGTACAGTACGTGGAGAGTGTATTGTCACTAAATCACCTGTGGAGTGGCTATTCCACCCAAGCAATAATAGCAGATTTGTTGCAAAAAGCACAAGCAAAGTTCCAGCCATTTGACCTCCGGGTTTAACCCGGAGGTCCATTGGCTGAAACTTTGCTTGTGATTTTTGTCCATATGTGCAGAATTTGAAGGTGATACTTTGGGTGATACCTCAACTCTACAGGTGATTTTGTTACAATCCACTCTCCACGTACTGTATATTCAGGGCTCTCAAGGAATGGCGAGTGACCACTCACACTCTCCTATTACTCTCCAAAACAACCAAAGTGCTGAGTGATGATCACTTGCCTCTAAAGCCCCTAAAATCGTCCTCTAAAAGGCTAATTGCAGTTTCAATTACTTGCCATCACTCTCTTAATCTCAGTTGTAGGCGAGTGACCTATCACTTGCCACCAATTTGCTCCTTGAGAGCCCTGTATATTGATACATGAAAGCGACATCTGAGATACTGAAAAGAAAAATGTTTCATTAGTTTTTACCGTTGAAAGTTTCCACGCTTAAATCTACTATAAGAGAAAATTCCATCCAGCATGTTAGGATAGCTCCAAATTGCTATTTTTGGGGTGGATTTCTGCAATCTTGCCTCAGACTCCCCCCCCCCCCCCCCCCCCCCACCCCTGTCATTTAACTCTAGCTAACGTAATGGTTAAACCACTCAGTGTGATACACAAAAATTGCTATTAAAATATTTAATATTTCCATTTTTTGCTTCAAAAACATTAATTTCCCAAACCAGCTGTTGTAGACGATCACTACACACGAAATATAGATAAATTAATGGGAATTATACTTTTACAGTCGGTAGATATGTTTGAAATAGATTGAATCACGTGATCATCGGTGACAATCGCTTTCTCGAACCGGATGTGGAGATAGACTTTGAAATATTATAATGCATTTTGCTGAAAAAGCAATTAAATTACAAAACTAAATTTTGGAAATGGTCACCCCACACCAAACAAAGATTATTTAATTGAAATTATGTTTTTAAACGTGATAATTGTGGTTAAATCAGGTAGCCATTGGTAGCCATCGGTGTTTAGGAGGACTGGGTACCTCTCCCCACCTCCCCCCCCCCCCCCCCCCCCCCCCCCCAGGGACAAGCCATGAATTATTATATGAGGAAACTGGTTATGCAACACTGAAAAAATGGAGGTGAAAACATAAATTAACAACATTATATAAAATAAATAATGGAATAAGTCCCGCATATTTACCCAGGCCCTTGATGCGGCTGTCCTCATATGACCTTAGAAATCTCTGATCTACTGAGGTTCGCCTTTTGTCGGACACTAGACTTCTTTGAATCTTTCCTGTCATCTTCTGAGACTGTGGAATGATCTTGACGCTGATATACATACAGTGCAGTTGCTGTGGACTGGTCACTTTCCACAGGTGGGCAATATTTCCATGGATGCAATACAACCCGGTATTTCATTTATTAAAATTTTGCTGATGATGATATTTATTACCTGGTTTACGCAGGCATGGACAACACTGCCCACATGTGGATTACGACCAGTCCATGGCGACTGTTCTGTAATAGTGAAAGCGTCAAAAGTTTTAAAAATAAACTAAGGTATGGAGATCAGACTATTCCACAGTTTTACTGCACTGGCTGCAGAATGGGTGGAATATACCATTCCAACCTAAGACTGCATTGTAGTGATTTGAATGCTCACAAATTCGTAAGATTTATATCTGATGACTGAGACGAATGTGTTTGAGTGTCCTCTGTGGTCACTACAGAGGCAGGAATTGCAGAACAAAATATGCAGGTTTAATATTACTTTCGATAGTATTCTTTTCGATGATTTATCTGTGTCTAATTTGGATAATCTTCAGATTTTTCAAGCTTTCCAAGAATATATTTTAGATACAGGGCATTTTCAACGGAGTGGGTAAACCATGAGTAATTCCTAACTCGAGAGAGAGAGAGTGAGAGGGAGGGGGGAGAGACAGAGGGGGAGATCAGCCTATTTCAGTGGTCACAAATGTACCTCAGCAGTCATAAAACAAATAAATCAGAACGTATTTGAATGTTCGAAAATGTCTGTTTGCCAAGCAAATTAAAAATCACCCAAGATTTACTGAACAATCAATTTCTTTCTTTTTGGAGGCAACACGCAAAAATATAATGTTCATAAAATGTGATTAATGAAATCACAGTTATGTGTTGCCCTCATTTGCACATGCATTTGCACCCATTTAGTATCTTTTGTAATGTGTGAAATGTATTGGGAGAGACACTGATATAAGCTATACCTGTTTGTCAAACCCTATTTCTATTTTGAGAAATATAATTATGTTCAAATAAAAAAAATAGCAGTATTTCACCCGGCGAAATGCCTAATTTGAATTTTTAAAAAAAATTCTTTTGAACCCAAAATAAAAAAAAAATGATAAGCAGAATTCAAAAATTAATAAAATATGATCTGCATTTGATACTACAGGTTGACAAACAAGAGAGTTATGCAGTCTGTAATAACACATCTATCAAAATTTTAAGATTTAAAAATTTTAAAATGTTGAAATTTGATTTTGTCACCATATATTTTAAAATATGCACTTATTGGTGTAAATTTCTCTGCTGTACATCATTCTTGAATCTCCCAAGAGGCAAATGTTTTAATACAACACACAACCTTTGTGAGGGGTGGGGAGTATTGCAAGATAATTTTATCCAAAAGCCAGCTTATTTTCCAGTGTTGCAATTAGTTTTATTAAAGAAAACTAATAGACATTTATGCATCATGATTACAACAATGACAGCACTGTGTGAAACAAAAGAACATCACACAATCTAGTGAAGATTTACTGATTTGAAGATCTCCTCCCTGATGGAAGGGCAATTTTAATAAACACACTAGTACAACCACAAATAATGTGCATACAGAGTGGAATAATTCCCCAAAATTAATAAACATACATGTATGTTTATTAGGAACATAAGAGTAATTATGTACAAAATGGATTACAGATCTGCTAAATGTGTACAACCTGACAAAGTTCTCTTGAAGGCAGGGCTGGAAATGAACAAAATTGACAGGTGGAGTTTTAAGCTCGAGGGAATACTGTCACCAAACAACAGAAACCTTAACTCTTTGAATTCTAGTGGTATCTTCCATGCCAGTTCAATGGCAGCAATTAGAAGAGTCCATATTCATTATTTGGGGCAGACCAATCAATATTTTCAACGTGCAGCCCCAGGGCTGCACGTTGAAAATATTGATTGCTCTACCCCAGTAACCCCACACATTTACTGAACAGCTATCCTATTTAATCACGTGTCATGTTCCTGGCCAGAAAAGTGGCCGGGTTCAAGGGGCTAAATGTATAAGGAATTGCTGAATTATGGCAGTAACTTGCCATTGGCTGCAGAGTGCCGCTTTCTCAAAACAACACACATTTATATGCCCTCACAATATATTAGTGCTCCACAACATTTTTCATTTTTTACCTCCCGCAAAATAGAAAACACGGGTGCTGCCGGGAGCAATTGCACTCACACCCCTCTCATTTCCAGGGCTGTTGAAGGTCATGTCAGAAGAGAATGGAAAAAGTGATTTGGAGGAGTTTGGGCACACATTTGTGTATTGAGTACGCTACCTCAGGATCACCTGAAAATTAAAATTTTATGCCACATTTTAGTTCTTATTTTACTTAGAAAAGTTCCCCGTGGGAACCCCGGGAAGTAAGCAGCACTTGTTTACTGTGGTAAACCAGTTCCGCTTTACTAGTAAAATAGGACCCAGTCACCAATGCTTGGGGTGAAAGTCCTCTAAAATGGGCAACATGTTGATCAACGATTGACTAAACTTGACTTCATCTCCATGTTGTGTCACGATTAGCCATGGTGCATAAATATGTGACGTTAACCACCAACAAAACTTAGAAAAGTAAAATAAATGCCTTACCCTCATCTAATGAAAAGGAGCAGATTTTGAGTTCCTCTGAGAGTATAAAAAGTAATAAATGACAAAAACAGACCTAACTGCATGGTGCATTTAAAGTTAAACTGGTGTTCTGAATTTCTGGTTTGAACAGTTACCCATTGTCCAATTCCTGCCAGACATGCAGAGTCAGTTTTCAAATATTACGAGATAGCACATGCATGTATATTTGTGAGCAGGGAGGAGGCACATAGAAATATAATATTTTTATTATCAGTGAGCAATATTTCTGTGTTACTTTGAGTAAGTATAATAAATAAAATTTGGTATAAAATTTTACTTCAAAACTTACCAAAGTAGCACAAATGCCGAATGAACAATAAAGTGGAGGGTGTAGACAAATATATATGTGTGTTTAAAATAGAATATCACCAGAGGTAGAGTTATAGCATATACATGTAAGGGACTAAGATTCCAGTACAAACTAGTGTAAAGCATTTTTGGAGGAATAAACTTGAAATCAAAAAAAAAAAATTTGAAAAAATCAAAAAAATCAATTTTTTTAAAATTTAAATCAGACTTTTTTTATTTAAATCGATTTATTTGATTTTTATTTTCATACTGTTAATTATTCACCAGAGGATACTTTTTCTCACATGATTTCTTGAGATGAGAGAAACAGAATACATAGGGAACAGTTTGTATCAAAGGCTGCCCAAAGAATGGACACAAATAACTGATACTAAAATATTTACCTGTGTTAACCGTTTTAGTCTTTGAGGTGGTATTAGGAGAAGAATTCCAGGATACATTTGGCATAGAATAGATATTTGGCATAGATGGAAATAGAAGCGAATCATTGAAACTTGTGTTTTCTCATTGTTACAGCATTGCTGGAAGGAAGATGACTTCTTGAAAATCATTTTTGATACTTTTGATACTTAAATCACTGATCGTTGTTCTCGGAGTTGATTTAGAATTTTTGATGGGTTCATTGAAAGATTATCATATATCTGGTTTAAAATCTACGTTCACTTTAAAATAATTTTATTCATATTGGCTGAAAATTATATAAACTTATTCAACAACTTTTAACTTACCTACAGCACATTCCAGCAGTCAAGACACAGTGGGATGTATATTCCCGCTCCATAGATTAATTCTAACTGTCATAAACAATGGCTAATTATTGCATTTCAACAGTTAATATGCTTTCCATCTTGTTTCAGCTCATTTACAGTTGTTTTGAAAATTTTCCAGAATATTTGTAAATATTTGATTTAAATCAGTTTAAAAAAAAATCATTGATTGAAATCATGATTTAAATCAATTGATTTGAATCAGCCAACCCTGCTTGAAATGAAACTTAAAACTTGAAATGATAACATGATGATAATAACATGACCTGAACACAACATATAAAACATTATGTACAAGCATTATTTTTACCCGCAGTTAGTAAGTTTACTCTCTTAAGTAATAAAGCATGGCAGGCCTCTAAGTTCCTGTTACTCAAAACTTTCTAGAAAGGGAATGGACTGTATAGTAACCTGAGAGATAAGCTTCTTGGTAATTACACCATGATCTCATGGATCCAAAACAGTCATTTGATCTCCAGCTATGAATAAATTGAATCTGGAAGTTAACAAGGTCTACATAATAAAACCATCGAAGTCTCAGGTTACTTTTCCACCATGCTCATAAATGCAAATCGAGTGATAACACCATCCCTCCGATGTTAAATGCCACACACTCAGAAACACACCTGGAGTGGTTGCGAGTAAACATTATCTACCAAATTGAAATGAATAAAACATGCTGAAGACAATAAGAGTAAGAATAATGCCTGAATGAAAACAGATAAGCAGAATTTTCTATCAGTACTGGGTGCACTTATAGATTGTGCATCAACTACAGGGCTTAATGAATAGAGGTTCCCTGACTGTTCCTGTTGGTCTTTGAGATAAAAGGAGGAAAATGTGGTGCAATTCCTCCAATAAGATGCAATTCAAGTTTGTTTATTGGGGTCCAATTTTATCAGTTTAGTCCAATATGTGGGAAATTCTTCAAAAATCATCTTATTTGGACCACCAGGCTGTATATTTTGATATTTGGTTCACAACATCCTCGTGGAGCTCAGATTCCAGTTTGCCCAAACAAAGTCCCTCGATTCCTATTTTGGCTCCCTATCAAAGCCCAAATTTTAACTTGGTGCACAGAGAAAATCTTTATAAATCTTCTTTTTCAGATACACCAGTCAAAATCTTTTAATGTTTGGTTTACAACAGCATCCTTACGTGGGTGAGATTCAAGTTTGTTTTAAATCAATTCTCTGCGTTCATATTTGAGTTTTCTGTGGAAGGCCAAATTCTAGCTTGATGCAATATGAGGAATATATTTTAAAAATCTTTTTCAGATCCACTAGTCAAACTTTTCAATATTTGGTGTTCCGTATCCTTATGAGGTCACATTCAAGTTTGTTCAAATCAAGCCACTGGGTTCATATTTGCACACCTTATCAAGGCCCAACACAAGGATAATTTTTAGCTCAACTTTGACAAAGTCAAATTTGAGCTATTGTCATGGCCCGTCTGTCCGGCCGTCCGTCTGTCCGTACGTCAACAATTGGCTATGGCTCGGGCTAGAGGTCGTATTTATGAACCGATCTTTACGAAACTTCTTGTGTACCTTTGTTATGACCCTGGGATGGGAACGAGTGTTTTTAGGTGTGGTCCGAAATTCAGGATGGCTGCCAGCGGCCATTTTGTACCGATGATGCAAAAATCAGTTTTTTGTACAGAACTTTTGTATGAAAGTTCTGATTTGAATAAAGTTTTGTATAAATGTTTAGTACCATGGGATACATCACATATAATACAGGTTTTTTTTTCGTGCGTAAATTATGCAAATTAGACTGACTTTGATTTATTTAGTGTTACTTTCAGAGCTGTAAGTGCCAAGCTGCTATGGCTCGGGCTAGAGGCCGTATTTATGAACCGATCTTCACGAAACGTCTTGGGTACCTTTGTTATCACCTTGGGACGAGAACAAGTGTTTCTGGGTGTGGTCCAAAATTCAAGATGGCTGCCAGTGGCCATTTTGTATCGAAATTAGGTCTAATAAGTTTTTTGTACACAACTTCTATACGGCTCAGGCTAGATGCCGTATTTATGAACCGATCTTTACGAAACTTCTTGGGTACCTTTGTTATTACCGTGGGATGAGAACGAGTGTTTTTGGGTGTGGTCCGAATTTTAAGATGGCCACCAGCAGCCAATTTGTACCAAAATTAGTGCAATCAGTCTTTTGTACAGAACTTCTGTATGAAAGTTCTGATTTGAATAAATTTTTGTATGAATGTTTAGTAACATGGAATACATCACATATAGTACGGGTTTTTTTCTCGTGCAGAAATTATGCAAATTAGATGAACTTTGATTTATTCAGTGCTACTTATACTCTGTAAGTGCACATGTCAATACGGCTCGAGCTAGAGGCTGTATTTATGAACCGATCTTCACAAAACTTCTTGGGTACCTTTTTTATCACCTTGGGACGAGAACGAGTGTTTCTGGGCGCGGTCCAAAATTCAAGATGGCTGCCAGTGGCCATTTTGTACCGAAATTAGGTCCAATCAGTTTTTTGTCACAACTTCTACACAGCTCATATTTGTGAACTGATCTTCACGAAATTTCTTGGGTACCTTTGTTTTCACCTTGGGACAGGAATGAGTGTGTTTTGGGGTGCCTTTGTTATCACTGTGCTATGAGAACAAATATTTTGGGGTTCAGTCAGACCCACTGTGGGACTCAAAGATTTTTTCTAGTTTAGCATCTGACTGTCACCCACCTTTACAATACTTTACCTATACATTTGTTACAGGCAACACTCAGTATTTATGTACAGACCGTTACAATACTTTATATGTACCTTTGTTATCAGGTCATTACCTAGATGTTTGTCATTACTGTGTCACATACTATACATGTACATGTCTTTGTCTTGACAAGTTGAGCTACAGTGTCATTGACACTTTCATTTTAAAATCTTATTCAGACCCACCATTCAAAATTGTATAACATTTGGTATACAGCATCCTTGTAGTAGTCAGATTTGAGTGTGTTTCAATCAAGATCCTAGGTTCATATTTGGGCTCCTTATGGGAGTCCAAATTTTAACTTATTGCAATATGAGGATAATTTAAAAAAAAATCTTTTTCAGCAGATCTACCAGTCAAAATTTTTTGATATTTCGTATTCAGCATCTTTGATGGAGTCGGGTGTATGTGGCGGATGCAGGTTTGTTTGAATCAAGTCTCTGGGGTTATATTTGGGCTCCTTTTGTTTGTTTCTGTTGATTTAGACTTCATTCTGTAAAATTTTATGAATAAAATACCAATCCACCATTGCAAATAAGCTGCAACCATGTAGCACTCCTATCGCATTCTGATTGAATACTGTAACTATACTATTAAAAAAAAGTAGGGGATATTTGATAAAAGGGAGATATATGACGAAATATGTTTATATTTCCATCAAAAAGACAGTTGAGGCTTTGCACTGTGACATCTTGTGAATGATTTCAGCGACATGGGAGGCATAACCATGACAAGCAGAACAGCATTACATAATGTCATCCAAAGGCGTGTCACATGGCAGTACTACATGTTAGTAGCTCATGTGGTGCCATTTGTGCGACGTCACGGCTGTCAAAACGATCCTGGTTAGCAGTTGTCACCCTTGGATGACCTGACCGACATCTGTCATCAACATTGCCTGTAGGCGGTAATGTGACCACAACCTGCTAATCACCGATTGAGTAATGTTGAGAATTTGAGCCATTGCAATCTGTCTGTTGCCAGCTTCCAACATGCCAACGGCACGTAAACGTTCGTCACGTGTCAGTCTTCGCATACCTCAAAAGTTATGTTTCGACCAGAAAGTATTGATAAACAAGTTTATACCAAGAAAAGAATGATGAGACCTCCGAGCACGCCCATTCAGTACAAATGAAAATTGCAAAACGTACCCCACAGACATTAATGTGACGCTCGCGTGAAAAACCTACACAAAGTTTTCGTGGGCTGGTGACATTCATGATCCACACTAAACTTGGTAACATATTGATGTGTCCAATCACGCGTATCCAATACCATGTTCCGAAAATATCAATATCAGTTTGGATATCCCCTACTTTTTTTTTAATCGTATATTTCAATGATGGAACCCAAGTCCTAACCTGAATTAAACTTTATACTCGATCAGGACTTATACTAATTAAAATCATGTGCCAAATTAACTCATAAAGTTTTGTTCTTTTTATGGAGCTTAGCACAGGCTGTACACAATTTCCTAGTGGAACCTGTTGCCCTGTTTGTGGTAGAGCAGAGAAACAGCTCCGTGTGAAGAGAATGGAAAGCTATCCATTTACCGTACTACCTTCATAAGGTGGTAAATAATCACACACGATTGCAATGTGGCAATATGATATAAATCGGAGATAATGGGAAGACAGCCACTCTGGCTATGTTATACCCCCACAGTATGCTATTGCACCTCCACAGTATGTTATTGTTGTTCTATCACTGTTTAACAATCTGTGTATATTTTTCCACTATACCAATGGCCCAGACTAGCTGGTGCAACCCTAATTTATTTCCAGGGCCAAACACAAATTTTGAATCCCCCAAACCCCCCAAAATTTGCCAAAAAACGCAAAAACGAGAAGACCAGTATGGTCCTCCATACTTTTGCGCAATGCACAACTTGTTGTCAAGGACAACAATAGGCCACTGCCATCATGTCATTCTGTTGTTTGGCCCATGTCAGATCAACACGTATCCTGACTTTTGTGCTATAAAACCCTACAGTATAATGTAGCCAGACACGATTTTGAAGTGGAATGGTGGAATAATTGCAGCAGAATGCAGCTGAATATAGACATTGAGTTTTTGAACATCAGGGCTATAACTTTATTGAAATTAAAATAATATTTCTTGTTCTTCCCGTTTTCGGGATATGCACCTGATTTGTTCATTCTTTGTTTATCATATGTGTGTTTTCAATGTTCACCTTTTTCCCCTTGAATCCTCTCATTAGATTTTTAAGAACTAATTGCTGTTAGCGAATTTGTTATTAATTAAAATTCTTCTTAAAAATCTTAGATAATTTACGTAATGTGGATTATTCGTACCCCCTTTGTCGCGTACCGGTTATTTTTGACTTAGTCGGACGTGTTTGCCATTACCCTTCTCTGTGGGGAATCTTCTGTGAAGTTTCTCTACTGTTAAGGGTATTATTGGGATACCGGTTGTCTGACCTGGGCCTTTGTTGTGCCTGTTTTGGACTTGGTTACCGGCTCCTATTCAGTTTAAATTTTTGCCTCGGGCGTGTGGGTATTATGAAGTCCTCATGTTCGAAATGTAAGAGGAAGAAGCCCTCTCTTGATTCTCATTCTTCATGTTTAGCTTGCACTCGTTGCTCGAAAGATGTTACCTGTGCAACTTGCTGTTCTTGGGATTCCAAGCGATGGAATTCTCTCTCTACTTATGTATGTGTTGGCGAAGCGCCGATTTCGGTGCTTTCGCCTAAGGTAACTAATCAAAATTTAGTTTCCATTTCAGAGGAACAAGAACATGGTATTGGTCATGGTATAACATCAAGTTCTGTGCTGCCGTCGTCTTCAGACACAGAGCATGTTGACTTACGAGGTATCGCAGAATACTCGGTACCTCGGGCAAGCAGACGGTCAACTAGCTCGACCGGTGTAACGGAGTCTTTAATTAGTGCTTCAATACCGGGAAAATCCGTAGCGGTCCAGGATACGGAGGATGGAAGACAGTCCTCTGTTCAGACAACGGCACGTAAGGGGAAGAGGCCAGTCAAATTGAAAGGTGCATCAGTAGCGAAGCATTCTTCTGTTTTAGGAACAAAACAGAAAGATTTGACTTTTGTTGCCAGTTCCGCTGGTAGTCCGGTAGAAAATGCTTCAGAGCCAGTTGTTTCTGATGTACCTTTCTCTGCCAGTGCGGCTGGCAGTAATTTTGATATAAGAGCCTCTTCTTCGTCCGTTTCCAGGACTCAGCACAGTAGACCGCATGCTAGCTGGCAAGATCCAGAGGTAGAGAGTCAGAGCCAGGATACAGCTCTCTCTACGGCTAGCATTTCGAGGCAAACGTCTTTTTCAAAAAGACGGACACAGGCCGATGTGTCAGATCACCTTCCGGAGCCTAAAAGGCGTAGAACGGGGGTGAACATAGCCTCGAATACGGAATTGCTGTAGCAAATTACCCAGCTAATTGCAGACTCCCAGCAGCATAATATGCGGCCGTCATCGATCTCCGCTTCGGATGATTCGGACGGTGCTGGATCGGCAGAAAGAAGGGTTTCCTCAAATAATCAGTATGCCGATAATAGACCAGACCAGGAACCTCTAGTTGGTAGTGTTAGGGAGTTTGATGAAGACGAGACTGACACTACATCTTTGGCTGAGCAGCATATGGAAACTATGAGGTTCCCGCAGGATTTTTCACCTGAATTAATTCCTTCTGGTCAGAGTTCTGCGCCTTCCAGAGCCAAGCGACTGTCTTCTTTAGACAGGGAGGTCATTAAGTCGAAGGAAAGTATCCTTCTGTATCCGTCTCAATCAGTCCAAGCGTCAGATGCGTTTGATTGTTGTGACGAGGCTATTGCTGACCTGGCTCAGGCTAGAAAAAATTCTTTCCTTTCGGAAAAGAAGCTTGACCTACCGTTTAGAGGCAATACCTTCTTAAATACGGTAGGCGAGAATAAGATTCCAAGAGCTCCTCTGCGATTGGATGACGGAGCTAGGGACTTGGGTATGTCTCTTCCGTTATCGTGTAGCATCAGTTCTTTTGTTATAGATACTTGCATTGAATCTAGCAGAAGTATTTTGGATGCTATGACTTATGCAGATCATATTTGCAGGGCATTGGCCGGCAATCTGGAATCTGAGAGCTTACAGGAGTTGTTAACTCCTTTGAGAGTGCTCTCTCGGGCCATAATGTATACAACATTCCACTCTGCTCTTTCAGTAGCGAATTTAGAGTTGGTCAGGCACGATGCTGCCCTTAAATCTACGTCATTTATTGACGACAGTGTTAAGAGCTCTCTAAGGGCCGCTCCCGTTTCGGGCTCTTCATTATTTAATGATAAGCTAAAAGCTGTCTTTGAAGATGCTTCTAAGAAAGCTACAAGTCAGCTTTTGTTGCGCTCAGCTTCGCAACCTCAGCCTTTCACAAGTGGTACTCCTCGGAGAGGTAAATTTTTCTCCAAGAGAGGCTCAGCCCGTTCTGCTTCTAAAGCTAATCGTGGGCGTGGTGGCTCGAAACAGGGGGGCGATTTCAAAAAGGGGATGACGCAGTTGGATAATAACGAAACGCGTAACCCCACACCGACGTCACAGAGGGGTGCGAGAGCTTCACGAGGTTTCTCCTCGTATAAGCCTCGTAAGTCCTACAAATGAAGATTTCGACCTCTACTGTTCTCCGGTTGGCGGAAGGCTTTCAAAATTCACAAGCAACTGGAACAAAATAACTCAGGATCTTTGGGTTCGAGACGTTGTGAAAAATGATCTACGTCTTTCGCGATTTGTGAGCCTTCCACAAAATATAACAAAGAGAGAGGCTTTGATTTCAGCAGTAGACTCTCTCCTACAAAAGGAGGCAGTAGAGGTCGTAGAGAATCCCAATTCAAAGGGATTCTACAGTCATCTTTTTCTTGTGCCGAAGCCAAACGGCTCGTACAGACCGGTCATCGATCTCAGTTGGATAAACAAGCTAATAATTGCTCCAAGATTTTATATGGAGACAATTCGATCGGTGAGAGGCAGCATCCGAGTGAACGATTACGCCGCAAGTATAGATTTGAAGGACGCTTATTTTCACATCATGATTCATCCGGCTTTTCGGAAATACCTCCGTTTCGCGGTTCAAGGAAAGGTATACCAGTTCAGAGCAATGTGTTTTGGCCTGAACCTTGCTCCGTGGGCGTTCACTCGGGTGATGAATGCAGTAATGAGCCATTTCAGAGCGCACTCGGCTTCGATGACGTCGGCGTATCTGGACGACATACTTCAAAGGTACGAAAATTTTCATGCTCTCCAAAGCGACGTTCAGAGTCTGCTATCGCTGCTATGATGCCTAGGTTTTATAATCAATGTCGACAAGTCGGATTTAACGCCGACGAGGTCGTTTGTTCATCTCGGAATGAGTTTCGATACTCAAAACAATCGGGTCAGTTTGCCGGTAGCAAGAGCAAAATTAGTTTCGCTTTACGCAAAATACTGCATAAACGCACAAGTCCTTACTGCAAGAGAGTTTATGCGTCTGTTAGGACTTTGCGGCGCCGCCGCGGAGTTAATTCCGCTAGGTCGTTTACGCACATGTCCACTTCAAATTTATCTAATTCAAAATTGGAGCGTAAAACGTCAGTTGTTGGACAGTCCGATTGTTTTAACACAGTCAGTAAAACATCATCTTCAAATTTGGGCGGATATCCAGTGGTTATCCCAGGGAATACCGCTTCAGATTCAGGAGCCGTCATTCATAATCATGACGGACGCCAGTCAAGAGGGTTGGGGTGCTTCTCTGATTCCGGGCGATCAAGTGTGTCACGGTTTATGGGAGAGTCAGTTTCTTGTGTCCCATATAAACTACAAAGAAATGAGGGCAATTTGGTTAGCTCTAAATCATTGGCTCAGTCAAGTAATACACTCACATGTTCAAATTCTGTCGGACAATTCAACAGTAGTAGCCTATATTCGGAATCAGGGAGGTACTCATTCCGTCCAGCTGATGAATCTTACCGAAAAGATTATTCTTTTCTCTCAAGAGAATCAGATTCTGATATCGATTCGTCATATTCCAGGTCATCTCAGTGTAATAGCAGACTCTCTATATGGAAAGGATCGCCTGCTACCTTCAGAATGGATGTTAAAAAAGTCTGTCTTCAATCAGATTTGCTTCCAGTGGGAACGTCCAATGATCGATCTTTTTGCCACGAGTCTGAACAATCAGTTACAGACGTTTGTGTCTCCATGCCCGGACCCTCAGGCTTATGCGGTGGACGCTCTGTCAATTTCTTGGAACGGGATCATAGGGTATGCTTACCTTCCAGCTCCCCTCATTCAACAGATCTTGCTAAAGATAAAACAGTCTTCTTGCAAGATTCTTCTGGTTGCAAGTCTGTCGGCTCACAGACCATGGATAAATCTTCTCCGGGAACTTCTTTGGGACGTTCCACGGAAGTTACCACCTCTCCGGGATCTTCTGACGCAGGGGAAACTCCGTCGGCTTCATCACAATCCGGAAGGCCTCAACCTTCACGTTTTTCCGTTGTGCGGTCCTTCTTGCACGGAAAACAGTTTTCCAGACGAGCAATGGACGCAATTTCTAACTGTAGGAGGACCTCCTCTTCATTAAATTATGAAGCGAAGTGGAAGGTTTTTGTTCGTTGGTGTGAATCACAATTGATTGATTTTTTCAGCCCAACTATTCCTCAATTAGCTAACTTTTTTATTTATCTTTTTGATGAAGTTAAGCTACAGCCAGTCACTATGAAGGGCTATAGGTCTATGCTTTCTGACACCTATGCACACCAAGGGAAATTAAACATTGGGTCAGATTTATCGTTAAATAAATTAATGAGGAACTTCTCTGTGAATAGACCTCGCACCTTGAGACTAGTCCCTAAGTGGAATTTAGCTTGGGTTCTTCTGAAACTTCAGGAAGCACCTTTTGAGCCGTTAAATACTGTTGAGTTTAAATTTCTTACTTAGAAAACGGTTTTTCTCTTAGCATTTGCGTCAGCTAGAAGAGTTAGTGAGCTGCATGCTTTGTCTGTTGAAGACTCTCATTATCGTAGTGTTGGTAATTCTATTACCCTCACTACGAAAGTGGGATTCTTAGCTAAGAATCAGGTTCCGGACAAACGGCCTAGTCCTATTCTGATTAAAGCATTACCGTCTTCAGATGGTCAGAGACCTTTGTTGTGTCCAGTAAGAGCGCTTAGGATTTATAAGGAGCGTTCTAGTTTTATTAGAAGAGGTAGGAAGAGGTTATTTCTTTCTCTTCTTCCTAACAGAAATGATATTTCTGTTCATTCCATATCTAGATGGATTCAATTAGCTATTCGGTCGGCTTATAATGCTTTGTCTGTGAATCAGAGAATAGCTTATAAGATTTCAGCTCACGAAGTTAGAGCTTTAGCTTCTTCTTGGACTTATGCTAGTAGTACTTCTTTGAAGGATTTGATGCAAGCAGCTTACTGGACACAACAGATGACTTTTACCAAATTTTATCTTCGAGATTTAGAATCAATTTCGGATGATCTCAGATCTTTAGGACCGTTATCGGTAGCTCAGAATGTCGTCCATTCTAATTAGGATTTTCATTCTGCTCTAGCACTGTCTCCAGTCTGCTACCCTCTTCGTTTTGAAGTGCAGTTACTTTCAAAACAAGGGGAAGTGGGGGGGATGGTATTTCCAAATAGTCATCTGGCTTTATAGTGAAAAGTATGGACATACCTCCTTCAGTGATAGTATCCTGGGGTCGGTGCTATGGTAGTTTTAATGTGTAGCTTGGTATGAAGCAATTTTCAATGTATTATATGCTTTTAATGTGTAGCTCGATGTGAAGCGTTATTGTATATGTCATGTGTCAAGACGAGCTTTACTATACAATACTCGGACACTTTTAATGATTTATAAAGAGTCTCATTTCTCTGGACTTCTTTATATTTTGGCTTCCTTTATCAAATTAGCATAATGGGTTATGCTAGGCCTTAAATAGAGTTACACCTATATTTCATTGTTTTTTCTGTAATAAGAGCAATGAATATCAAGTACTGGGCCCGCCTGCCTGTTTACTATTCTCAGCTAGTCTGGGCCATTGGTATAGTGGAAAAATATGAAAAATTTATACCAATTTTAATATTTTTAATACTTACCAATGGCCCAGACGGGGATGGCCCTCCCTGGAGTAGATACTCCTTCCTCCCCGCTGAGTTATATATTACAGTTCTTAATAACATTTAACAGGCACAATAATAAAGAATGACATGATGGCGGTGGCCTATTGTTGTCCTTGACAACAAGTTGCGCATTGCGCAAAAGTATGGAGGACCATACTGGTCTTCTCGTTTTTGCGTTTTTTGGCAAATTTTGGGGGGTTTGGGGGATTCAAAATTTGTGTTTGGCCCTGGAAATAAATTGGGTTGCACCAGCTAGTCTGGGCCATTGGTAAGTATTAAAAATATTAAAATTGGTATAAATTTTTCATATTTTCTGTATATATGTATAATGTGAAATAAATAATCAATCAATCAAGCCTCTATCATGGATCTGTTGAAAAGTGCTGTTACCAGTACAGCAATAAGGTAAACAGTTTTCATTTTATTTCTTAAGCATTTTTAGCTCAACTTCAACAAAGTCAAGCTGAGCTATTGCTGTTGCCATCACTTCTCTTCCGTCATCCACACGTACGTCCACAATTTCCTTTGGCACACCTCACAAGTTGCATTTATGATCAGATTGCTTTGAATCTTGGTATATTTGTTTGGGTTAACCTGTAGATGGGAGCTATCGATTTTTTCAAATTCCATCAAAAAATGTTGCCACTGGCAACGTTCTTAGAACTTAGTTTAGTAAGACCTCAATATTTCCCTTTGGCACACCCTACAGGGCACATTTATGATCGGATTGCTTTGAAACCTGGAATGCTTGTTTGGGTTGACCTCTAGATTGGAGCTATCGATTTTCTTCCATTTCCGTCAAAAAATGTTGCCGCTGGCAACGACCTTTGAACTTAGTTTAGTCAGGCATCAATATTTCTTATCAACCTACTCACAATTGTTTACTACAGGCTTGCACTACAGTGGAAGTCCCTAACTCGGATAGAATACTCTCTATTTTTGTCTTTCCCAAGCAATTTGGGAAAGAAAAGTGGTGCAAAAGCACCAAGAAAAAATAAGCCAAAACTGGGTCGAGTGCAACCGGCGCAGACCCAGTACGGGATGCTCTCTCCCAAGTACAACTCCACGACTTCCGTTGCCAATGCGCATATACCGTCTCTAAAGACCCATTCTTTTTATCATCCGCTTCGTGTCGAGATGTTTCTGCACGCTTATCAGTGTTTATCCAGCTCGTTGTTTGATGATTCCTGATTCATAGTGCATCAGTGTATCCTTTGTATTCTCAGGAACAGTTTTCTTTATATTCTCTTCAGTATTATATATCCATAATGTATTTTAATTGTTCTCTCTCGAGTCGCGCGCGAATTTCGTGTGCCATACGGTTCGGACTTATTATTTTTCACAATTATTGTTAATGCTTAATTTGCAAAATTTTCTAATTGTGTTAGAGTTAGGTGTCAGCGGGGTACCACTCCTACAGTTTTTCTTCTCTCTTTTGAGAGTAGTCATCCTGTTGTGTGGTTCCCGGTCGACCGTCTAGGGTCTTTGTTTCTGTCACCTTTCTCTCTTCTTTGGGGGTGTTCTTCTGTTTTCTGATTTCACCTTCTTTGCTCCTCTCACCTCTATCATGCCCAGGACAATTCCTTGTGGGCAGTGTCTGCTGCCAAAGCATGTGGACGATTTACATTCGTCTTGTTCCTCCTGTAATGGGTGTTCGGCCGAGCGGCCATGTGGTGTCTGTGGATCATGGTCATCTACTTTCTGGGCGTCAGTTAACCGTGTCGTTCGTTCTCGTGGCCGTGCCTCCCGCTCCCGCGGGAAAGGAGAACGTGGTCGTTCGGGGCCTCCCGAGCCGACCTTGTCTGGTGAGAGTTATTCTTCCTCCGTGAGGGATGTGCAGTCTTTTCCTGTGGTGGATACTGCGGGAGCCGTTGAGTGTTCTGGTGAAGAGGTGCCTGGTTCCGGGACTACGGTCCCCCTCCAGTCGACATCTGAGGCTGTCACTAGGGTTGTGACTCCTCCTTCGGAGCCGAGCAGGTGTGCTCTCTCCACTTTTCCACCAGCCTCAACGACTCCCGACGTATCTACTACTACTGCTGGTCCGTCTGCTTCGTCGTCAGTTTCAGCCGGCCTCGGCTTTTCGCTGCAGGGGACTGCAGGAATGTCTGGTACTGTAGACGTGGGATATCGGCCTCAGCCTTCCCTTACTTCAACTCGGCGAAGTTGGAAGGGGCTGCCGGCCGAACCCATCTCTGTGGTCTCTACGCCGTCGAGCTCCACAGTTGTGTCTTTGCTTTCGGATGTTCTTAGTGGAGACACTATGAACTCCGTGGCATTTCCGTCCACTCATTCTGGCCACACGACCAGTTTTGGGGGACCAACGCCTTTTGTGCAGCCTGGACCTTCTGCCCCGCAGAGGTCCGCAGTGACTCATGAGTTCTCGCTATATTGATCCTCGGGGTGCCTCGTACCCCTATGCACGTCTGCCTTCAGATGTTTTGGCTGCCGCCCGTCGTCCCGCGTCGGGTGTTTTGGAGGATCGTGACCCTTCGCTGGTTAAGAGGGTCAGAGGTGAAACCACTTTGCCGGTTCGCTCCCCTGTCGAACCGGCAAGTACGGGTAGTGAGCTTAGGGAGGCCCTCTCCTTACTCACTCAGGTTCTATCTAAGAGCCTTCCTGTTGCTTCCAGCGAGGCAACGAGTGGTTTCCAGGCGCCTCCTATGGTGCCGCCTCCCGGGATTGGAAACAGACTGGTTTCTGATTCCCCTGGTGTCCCGACACCATGGGAAGCGTCGGCTGGTTTGCCCACGTTGGGCTATCATATGTGTCTTCCGACTCTGGGGAGGAGTCCGACATGCTTGATGTTGAGGGCCAGCAGTCTTCGGACTTGGGGGCAGCTCTTGACTTTGTGTTTGGGTTTCTGCCTGATCTCAAACCTCCTAACCAGCCGACAGTGTCAGCCAGGCCGCGATCATCGGTCGCTCGCCTACAGCCTATGGAGCAACCTTCTTCTGGGCGCCTTCGACCGTGCCAGTCGGTACAGGTGGTTGAAGCCTTTTCAGCATTGGACTCCAAGCTGAATTCCAAGGCTCTGAAGACTTCGTTCTTTACCAGGGTTGACACCTTTTTGCCTCCTGTGCATTATCGTTCCTACGATTCTGCCAATCTGTCGGTCTGCCAGACGTTGACGGTTCTGGATCAGGACTCCACTTCCCCCGGGCTTTCCAAGCCCAAGTCTGCCGTCATTCCAATGACGACTCTGGAGTCCACGTTGGGCTTATCTAGAGAGATGCTTGGCATGCTTTCTCTCTCAGATCACGTCGTCTCAGCTTTGGCTGCTTATCTGCCTCCAGATAAGTTTGACGAGGTACATGCTCCTTTGCGTGTGCTGTCCAAGGCGCTTATGCATCTTACTCACACGCATGCCTGAAACACGGCTAATTTGGAATTAGTTCGAAGGGACGCTGTGCTGGACACAGGACGATCCCTTCCCGAGGAGCAGCGTGCTGCTCTTCGATCTGCTTCTTTGGCAGCTCTGCAACTTTTCCATGGTTCCGTGTCGACGGTCCGGGATGACGTCCTATGTCATTCCAAAGATCAGCTGCTGTTTCGTCAGTTTGATCAGCCTTCTAAGGGAGGCAAGGGCCGTTCCAAGCCTGACAAGTACCCTTCTGCTTCCTCTGTGAAGCAAAAGGCTGGTCCTTCTGCCACCGTCTCTACTTCTTACTCAAGGGGTAAGGGTAAAGGTCGGCAGAATCGAGGGAAGTCTCAGGATTCTTCATTTAGTAGAGGAGGTGGCTTCTCCTCTCGCGGGCCTCGTCGGGGCTCGAAATGAAGGTCCTCACCTCGACTCGTCCCAGGTTGGAGGAAGGATAGCAGAGTTCGCAGACCATTGGGCCACCATCACATCTGATCCGTGGGTGTTAGATGTTGTTCGGTCCTGGCTGCGAATATCCTTCCGACGGCACCCCACTCTGTCAAGGGTGCCTCTTCTAACCACAGTTCCTTCAGACGTTTTATGTCGTGAACTTTTGTCCACGGAGATTGGCAATCTCCTGGCAAAGGGGGCGATCGAGGTCGTCAAGAACATACAGTCAGTGGGTTTCTATTCCCGCCTGTTCTTGGTGCCGAAGAAGGACGGCCGACTCCGACCGGTTATCGATCTGAGTATCCTGAACCAGTCTATCATTGCTCCCAAGTTCAGCATGGAGACTTTCAGGTCGGTCCGCCAATCAATTCACCAGGGAGATTTCGCTGCCAGCATCGACCTGCGAGATGCTTACTTCGACGTTCCGATGCATCGGGCGTCACGGAAGTATCTCAGGTTCACTTTTCTGGGGCGAGTTTACCAGTTCAAGGCCATGCCTTTCGGCCTGGCTCCTTGGGCCTTCACCAGACTAATGTCTCATGTGATAGCGTTCCATCGCACACAGTCCAGGGTGACTACTTCGGCATATTTGGACGATATCCTCCAGACTGGAGTTGGATGTCGCCACTCTGTTGAGCTTGCTCACGTCGCTAGGATTCAGAGTCAACTAGGAGAAGTCGGACCTGGTCCCTTCTCAGTCGTTTTGTCATCTGGGGATGGCTTTCCAAACCCAATTCAATTTGGTAGCGGTTCCCCAGGCCAAGGCTGTGATTCTCTCAGCTTTTGCTCTGACTCTGTCCCAGTCCACGTCCGCGACCGCTCGGAGTTTTCTCCGGCTGATCGGTCTCTGCGGTTCGGTGACGGATCTCATTCCTCTAGGTCGGCTGCATGTCAGACCTCTCCAACACTTTCTGCTCAGTCGTTGGAGGCCGAATGTAGATTCTCTGGATCAGGTGCTTCCGTTTCTGGATTCTCTGTATCCTCCCCTTCTTCCCTGGACAGATGTTCAGTGGATTACGCAGGGTGTTCCATCGGACTTACCCACGTCCGATCACGTTCTGACGGCAGATGCCAGCGATCTCGGATGGGGTGCGACGTTGGATCCTCTCGGTCTTTCCCTACACGGGTGTGGGACCAGGATCAAGCTGCTCTACACATCAACCAGAAGGAGCTTCTTTCTCTTCTTCTGAGTTTCAGGCAGTGGATCCCTCACCTGTCGAATCGCCAGGTCCTTCTGCTGTCCGACAATATGAAAGTGGTTGCTTACATTCGGAACCAGGGCGGCACACACTCGGTTCCGATGTACGAATTAGCTCGGGATCTTCTACTGCTCGCTCAGGATGTTCACGCCAGAGTGGTTGTTCGTCACATTCCCGGTCGTCTGAACGTCCTAGCCCACTCCCTGTCCCGACAGGGCAGGGTTATTTCCACCGAGTGGATGCTCCACAGGGCAGTGTTCCAGTCGCTTTGTGATCTCTGTGGACGTCCCCACATCGACCTCTTTGCGACTCGTTGGAACCTTCAGGTGGACACTTTCGTGTCCCCGTGTCCAGGGGGCGCTCTGTCACTCGATTGGAACGGTCTAGTCGGCTACGCCTTCCCGCCGGTTCCGATTCTACCTCAGGTTCTAGCCAAAATTCGAACCTGCAGTTGTCAAATCATTCTGATCGCTCTCCTGTCGCCTCAGCGGGTGTGGATCAATCAGCTCCGCTCACTGATGGTGGCGGTTCCAGCACGTCTCCCGCTACGTCGCAACCTTTTTTGTCAAGATCACCCGAGGAGGTTTCCCGTCGACCTGACTTCATTGTGCCTTCACGCATATCTTTTGTCAGGTCCTGTCTCCTCCGTAGAGGTTTTTCGAGACGAACAGTGGAGTGCATTTCTTCTTCAAAGAGGCACTCCACTGGTTTAGCTTATGCAGCTAAATGGAAGGTCTTCAGTCGATGGTGTGCTGATCACTCTGTTGATTATGCCAATCCTTCGATTTCACAGATTGCGGTGTTTCTGGTATATCTGTTTGATTCTCGGGGTCTCCAGCCTGTTACCATCATAGGTTACAGGTCCATGCTTTCAGAGACTTTTTCTTATGTGGGGAAGCGACATATCGGCACTAATCCTTACCTCTCCAAGCTTGTTCGGCACTTTTCTTTGAAAAGGCCTCAGACTTTGCAGCTTACTCCACGATGGAATCTTTCGTGGGTGCTGTTTTGCTTGGGGGGAGGGGGGGGGGGCATTCGAACCTTTATCCCAGGTGGATATGCATTTTCTCACATATAAGACGGCTTTTCTGATGGCATTTGCTTCGGCCAGACAGGTTAGTGAGCTTCACGCCCTCTCGGTTGACCTGGCCTTTTTTAGGAGCTCTCCCAACAGTGTTACTTTTACCACTGATAGTTCTTTTTGGGCCAAGAATCAGTTACCAGATACTACTCCTCCTATCTGTATCAGGGCTCTTCCTTCTGTTGAGGATAATCGCCCTTTGCTCTGTCCGGTCCGTGCTATTCGCATTTATCTCGATCGGACATTTTTCATACGGAAAGGCAGGAAACGTTTTTTTCTGTCTCTTATTCTGGGTCGACAGAAGATCTCTCCTCAATCCATTTCTCGATGGATTTGTCTTGCTATTCGTACGGCTTACGGTCGTTTAGCAGCTGGCAATTGTATTACCAATCGTATTTCTGCCCACGAGGTGCGAGCACTATCCACCTCTTGGGCTTATTCTAACTCCGTCAAGTTGTCGGATGTTATGCAGGCAGCCTACTGGAGAAATGCCTCTACTTTCTCCACCTTTTATCTGCGCCATTTGCAGGAGCAGTCAGAGGACCTTTTTGCCCTGGGTTCTCTTTCTTCTGCTCAGGCTGTTGTCTGCCATAGCCATTAGGCTTCTTGAAGGTCAGTTTCAGCCTTGTGCTGTTACTGCCCTTTTTCTGTCTGTGTGTCACACATGCCCATATGTCTCCTTTCATTGTCCTTTACCAATGATTGCGACGTTATGGTTGATAAGCCTCGGGACCTCTTCCTTCTGCTTCACGGTTCCAGTGCACTGGGGTTATGTGTGGGTTGGTTATGTGATTCCCTCCAGCCTATTGTCTATTCAGCCTGTAGTAAACAATTGTGAGTAGGTTGATAAGAAATCTAAATTTTATAGTAAATTTCCTTTCTTATTATACCAACCACAATTGTTTACATGGAGGCCCTCCCGTCTTCTTTACGGGTAAAGAATCTTTCCTCCCCGCTGATCACATAACTCTAACGTTGACGGATTCAAAAAAGAATGAGTCTTTAGAGATGGTATATGCACACTGGCAACGGAAGTCGTGGAGTTGTACTTGGGAGAGAGCGTCCTGTACTGGGTCTGCGCCGGTTGCACTCGACCCAGTTTTGGCTTATTTTTTCTTGGTGCTTTTGCACCACTTTTCTTTCCCAAATTGCTTGGGAAAGACAAAAATAGAGAGTATTTTATCCGAGTTAGGGACTTCCACTGTAGTGCAAGCCTGTAGTAAACAATTGTGGTAGGTATAATAAGAAAGGAAATTTACTATAAAATTTAGATATTCCTTTAGCACACCGTACAGGGCACATGTTTGATCAGATCGGTTTGAAACTTGGTATGCTTGTTTGGGGTTACCTCTAGATAGGAGCTATCCATTTTCTTCAATTTCCGCCAAGAAATGTTGCCACTGACAATGACCTTTGATGAACTTAGTGCAGTTATACATCAAAATTTCCATTTGGCACACCCTTCAGGGCACATTTATTATCGGATCGCTTTGAAACTTGGTATACTTGTTTGGGGTGACCTCTAGATGGGAGCTATCAATTTTCTTCTATTTCTTGTCAAAAAATGTTGCCTCTGGCAACGTTCTTAGAACTTAGTTTAGTCAGACCTCAATATTTCCCTTTGGCACACCCTGCAGGGCACATTTATGATCGGATTGCTTTGAAATCTGGCATGCTTGTTTGGAGTGACCTCTAGATGGGAGCTATTGATTTTCTTCCATTTCCATCAAAAAATGTTGCTGCTGGCAATGACCTTTGAACTTAGTTTAGTCAGGCATCAATATATTCCTTTGGCATGCCCTACATGGCACATTTATGATCAGATCGGTTTGAAACTTTGTATGCTTGTTTTGTGTTACCTCTAGATGGGAGCTATCGATTTTCTTCGATTTCCGTAAAAAAATGTTGCCCTGACTACGACCTTCGATGAACTTAGTACAGTTAAGCATCACTATTTTCCTTTGGCTCACCCTGCAGTGCACATTTTTGACAAGATCACTTTGAAACTTGGTATGCGTGTCTGGGGTGACCTCCAGATGGGAGCTATCGATTTTCTTCCATTTCCGTCAAAAATAGTTGCCATTAGCAACGACCTCTGATGAACTTAGTAAAAACTTAGTGCAGTTATGCATCAATATTTCTCTTTGACACATCCTGCAGAGCACATTTATAATTGGATCACTTGGAAACTTGGTGTGCTTGTGTGGGGTGATATCTAGATGGGAGTTATCGATTTTTTTCCATTTCTGTCAAAAAATGTTGCTGCTGGCAACAACCTTTGAATTGAGTTTAGTCAATCTTCTATATTTCCCTTTGGCACACCCTTCAGGGCACATTTATGATTGGATCACTTTGAAACTTGGTATGTGTGTTCGGGGTGACCTCTAGATGTGAGCTATTGATTTTTTTTCATTTCCTTTAAAAAATTGTTGTTATCACCAGTCTTTGAACTTAATGCATTTGTGTTTTTCAGCTTATCCCTTTTGCTCTCTCTGCAGGGTATATTTATGAATTTCCATAAAAAAGAGAGGAAAGAACATTGCCACTAGCAATGACCTTCAAACTTAGTGCATTTGTGCATTAACATCTTCCTTTGGCATGCCTCAGAGGGCGCATTCATTATCAGGTTGTTTTGAAACTTTGTATGCTGATGCAGGGTGACAAAGATAGGAGCTATCGATTTTCTTTTCATTTCCATGTTAGCAACAATCTTTGAATTTATTGCATTTGTGTTTTAACATTCTTCTTTGACATGGCCTACAGGCCACATTTATCATAGGATTGATTTTGAACTTGGTGTGCTCATTGGGCGAGACCTTTAGATAAGATCTATTGATTGGAATTCATTTCTGTGAAAAAAGTTGCCATTTACAATAACCTCTGAACTTACTGCATTTGTGTATCAACATTCTTCCTTTAGCCAGTCTTACAGTTTACATTTACAAATGCATGGATTACTCTTGATGTTGTGCACACACAATGCTGTTATGTTGAAATTTCACCGAATAACATTGGTACCCATTGTTAGACATTGTTAGACCCTTGAAGATGAAGATGAAGTAAAGATATTTCCTTCTTTTTTTCAGTTGCCTTTGTCGCTATTGAGAACAGCTGTTAACCATCCCATGGTGAGTATTAACTCTTCACCTGCTGAGTATTTTAAAATTATTTTTCACCAAATCTAGTCATGACTGCTGTGAATCAGCCATGACTAGATTTGATGAAAGATTGATTTAAATTTAACTGTAGAAATCAGTAGTCAAAAAGTTCATTCAATTTACCAGGGGAAATTTGATAAAATTTGCCAAAATTCTTAATTTAGTGGCAAGAGATTTTATGTCCTGGGCAGAAATCCACCAACAGCATGCAAGGAGTTAAAGAGATGTTTTTTTGTATGTGCCATCTGTGGTACCTACTCTGTCTACCTTGCCATGCTGCAGTGACTGATCTAGTGAAATAGTTTGGGATCCTTGTGCTGAATGTAGGGATCAGGCCAAAAAATTTTTTTCCCAAGCTTAAGTATAAGTAAGTATGAGCACCCCCACTAAAATTTACTAAATATATGTTGTATGTAAAACACAACTAACATGGATGGAGCTAAGAATTAGATCTGAAATGTTAACTGATTAAGCAATGATCAACGTCTTGATTGTTCAAAAAAAGTAATTGATCGATTAACCATTGCCTTAAACCACTTGACCTAAAACAGGCAAACATTGTCACACAGACTTGTATCAATTATTATGAGACAGATTAAAGCTTGCAAGTTATGTGCAGACATACTTGTTCACTTGCATGATCATTGTACTGTATCAGTAGCTGGAAATGGTCATTCTTAACTCTTTGCCCGTTGCAGACAGCAGATGATACTTTCAAAATAAATTTGTGAATTATGAAAATTTTTTTCAAAAACATAGCTTATGACCCTTCATTGGAACGAGCTCGTTCCAATGAGGTGTCATAAGCTATGTTTTTGAGACAAAAATTGAAAACATAATAAAATTTGAAGGAGATTTTTATATACAGTATAGCGCTTGCCGGTTTTGTCCAGTTCTTTGGGTAAAGGGTTAATGCTATAAATCATCAACAGTATGGCAATAATTCAGCTACCTACTAAAACAAGTGATTAATCGGTTAACCAAGGTTAATCCATATGATTAATCGATCAAGAAAACCCTTGAACCATTTCAGCTCTACTAAGAATGTATACTTTTGTTCATTGTTATTTTGAAAATTATAGTTTCAATGCCTTAAACGCCTAATAACTGTTTGGGCACCCACCCTCAATGTGACCAATCCCTTTTCATAAGTTCAAAAATTGGCTGCATCAGGCCATGCCATGATAATGGTGAGGTGAACATATTCATGTCTGACGCTGCTATGTTTGTGTTATTAACTCCTATTCTCTTCATCCAATCACAATCAGCTTCCAGGCAGACCTGAAAATAAACAGTCTGACATTTGCAAAATGAGGTCCCCAGAGGGTGAATTTGATGATGCTATCCCATACAGTGGGCCAATTTATCCTCTGAGTACCTCTTTCTGTTTAGTTTTGAGACCCTGATTCAGATTGAGGTTCACAGAGGGTAAATTTAGTGATGGTACCTTGCTGTGCAGGGTAGCATCACTAAATTCACCCTCTGGGGACCTCATTTTCCAGATGACAGTCTGCTTATTTTCTGGCTTGCTTCCAGGAATTTCTAAAACAAATTGCACATTCTTTTTTGTATCTGTTCAGTGATTTCTGCTCAAGTTTTAATCATCCTTTTCTTCCTTATATTTAACCCTTTACCTAACACGAAAGGCAGACGACACTTGCAAGCAAAAACCTTGAATAACTAATTTTTTGCATCAAAAACATAGCTTATGACCCTTCATTGGAACAAGCTCGATAAGTTTGTTCCAATGAGGGGTCATAAACTATGGTTTTGAGGCGAAATTGAAAAAATAATTAAAATTGAATTGTAATTTTTGTGAAACGCACTGGTCAGTTTCGGCCATTACATTAGGTAAAGAGTAACAGAGATTTGAGGACAATAACTGCATTTCTGTTGACTGGATTCAAACAAAACTTATTTGTTGGCAGATCTCAATTGAAGGAAGTTATCTATTCCATTTTATCTTTTTTTCAAGTCCAAGAATTTCTGATAGTATTATGGCCCATCCCTATGAAAACTAGTTGTCTCATTACTGATAAACTGTCTTGTTTACATGTACACATGCAATTATATTTGCAGCTTGTTGAGTTGAAGAATGGTGAAACGTACAATGGACATCTTGTGAGCTGCGATAACTGGATGAATATTAACCTAAGAGAAGTTATCTGCACATCAAGGGTTAGTCCTTATACTTTTTCTTTTTTGTAGAATACTCAGAAGTGTCTTTCAGAATCATTCACCATTGTTACCCAAAAATGCACAATATCTAAATTTGTTATTTTAATTTTTCACCCAAATTTTTCACAAAATATCAACAAAACCATATTTGACACTTAATTGGAACTATCTCATGATCATGATGTGGTTTTGCGGAAGGTATTTTCTTGCATTAATTTGTAAATTATGTAGGCAGATTCTGCTGTTTCGTTAGACAAAAAATGTGTTTATTATGCCTTCAACTTTAAAAGTTGAAGGGGTATCTAGTGGATACTTCAGTCTGTCCATCTGTCTGTTCGTCTGTCTGTCCGTCCCAACATTTTCCCTTGTGTCTCAGCCACTGCTACTGATTTGAATGATATTTGGTGTGAAAGAGCATCATGGGGGGGGGGGGGGGGGGGAATGATACCTGTGTAGCATGAGTTTCTTCCACACATTTTTTCCAGAGTTGGCCCTTTTTCACTCTTTTGACTTAGAAAATTTTTTGCCAGCCAGACAAAATATTTAAAAAAATTTGGTATTCAAAAAATATATTTGCAGATGTTTTCTGTTGTTCTTGTCGGATGAAAATTAAAATAAATTTTATAACTCAGACAGTCGGTTTCAGGTCAAGCCCCAATATTGCCTCCAAATGAAGAGAACACTGGACTAGAAAGTAGAAATAACTGAGGATTGAATGTTCAAGTGCAGTGAAACTTCTGTTGACAGTTTACTTAATCAACAGACCAGCACAATTCATGAAAAGCACCATGTAAATTTTTTTTTCTTTTAATTTTGAGCTGAAAAAGTAGCTTATGACTCATTCCAATGAAGGGTCATAAGTTATGTTTTCAGATGGAGGGGTGGGGGTTGTTGGGATGGCAAAAAATGAAAATTTTGAGCTGGGTAAAGGGTTAAACTGTTCTCGTTATAAAATGGTTAACCCTTTACCTAACACAGCATTTATTAAAAATAAATTAAATTCACATTTTTCGAAAACAAATTTCACAATTTTTCAATAAAACCATACAAATATGGATATCGTTAGAACCAGCTCAGTGAGCAGGTTCTAATGATATCCATATTTGTATGTTTTTTTTGAGAAACTTCTGAGATATTTTAGGCTACGATCGAAACTAAACTTGACATGTGGGTTGGGTATGATGAGAAAAACAACCCATCATTATGCTAAAGATCAATATCATGTTGATTTCAAATTAAAGTTCAGTTGAGCCAATCGACACCAAACTTGACAGGTGAGATGGGTGTGATGAGAGGACGAACTCTATTTATTTTGGGGACATTGTGCCAACAGTAAAGGTCACAGTGATCTTAAATTAATACAAAACCAAAAGAATGATGGTTGACTTTATGCAGCAATAAATGTTTCAGGTTCACTCAAGTACAATTGGGGGTTAATGGGTTATATAATGTTTATTCCAAATCAACTTGGGGTCAGTGGAGCTCTATTTGCTTCACTGATTCCCAATGTTCAATCATGTTTTAGAAAGAATAGTTCCATTTGCACACTGCCGTCATGGCCAAGGAGATTTTACAGGGAATTCTGGTCACATGATCATCTCATTTTGTGATTCACTCACTGACAAAAACGATGAGATGACAAGTGTTAAAAATCCCTCCCACCTCAACCCATCCATTGGAGTCCTGACTTGGATCGGTGTGAGTTTTGCTTCCCCATCTTATCCTATATCGGTTTTGTGGGCTTTTTATTTATGCTGCCCACTTTGCTCTTGTCAGGCTAGTTTTCCCTTCGAAACTTCCCACTGCTGTAATTAACATTCATGTTAGTGAATTATCTGTTTGGCTACTCTACGTTATCTGAAATGATTTAAGTAATAAATTCTACATTACAGTGTAGTCCTTAAACGCATATATGTGTTATATTTTTATACGACAACCAATGGCCCAGACCAGCTGCTGCAAACTCAATATTATCAAGGGCCAAACAAATTTTGAACCACCCAATCCCCAAAATTTGCATACAAAACCAAAAATTAAAAGTCCTATCTGGCCCTCCATACTTTTACTCACTGCGCATGTACAGTGGTCATGAAGAGACTGGAATTGGCGCCAACATCATTCTTTGTTTGGCCTTAAAGTCAGTAACAATGATCTGACATCTGTGCTTTAAAATCTCCTTTTTTGAAGATGCCAGACACAAATCAATGCAAGAATTGGTGGATCCAAGGCTGTTAATGGATGATGGAAGTGAACAATGGTGGTTTCAGATGTTCAGAGCTGTAACTTTATAATAATTATAAAAATTATTTCATGTTTCCCATTTTCGGGACATACGCCTGACATCATCTTTCTTGCTAACGATTAATCCACTGTTTGTTAGGTATTCCTTCCCTATCCTTCCATGAACCCTTCCTGTTAAACTCCTAAGCTTTTTGGCTATTTTTTATTGAAATTTTTTATTAAATTTAACGTGTATTACAGTTGTTATGTTTATCTCCATGGTTACGTCCTCACTCTAGGGGTTTTTAGGTCATTTTAGTCTTGCATCTTCTATCCGATGTATTGTTTTTTCTTCATATGAATATCTAGCTTTGCATCTGGTAGCATTTAAATTGGTTACTGACTTTGGTCCTTTTTGTGCCTGATGTCTTGTTTCCAGTTTTTTCCTTGATGTTGTTTACATTGGCAACGTCCTCAAATATATGTAGTATTTTATATTATATTAATGTAGAATTACTTTAGGATACATTGATTATTATTCCGGTAGTGTAGCTCATAATATTTGGATTTTGTCCCCACTTAGGCTCTATCGGGATGCCCTTGGGCTCATAATGTTCCTTTTGGGAACTTGGCATTTTTTCAAAATTTTTTTAATAAATTTTTTAATTTAATTTTGATTGTGATTATTCATGTATCTTTATCATATATTTTGTTGTGGAGTTTGTAGGAGTGCTATCGACTTTGTCTTTTGAGTGTAATTATGAAATCTTACTGCTCTAAATGCAAGGCGAGGAAGTCTTCCTCACATTTACATGCTTGTTGCCTTGCCTGTAGTCGATGCACTCCTGCAGATTCTTGTCCTACTGTGTACATTGACATGACAGATGTTGGACACGGATGTCGCGATATGTTGTTGGTGGTGAGGTTCCTATGCCAGAACTCTCACCGTAATATAATTCAAGTTTTTCAGTTTCTATTTCAGAGGAACATGAACATGGTGATGGTATTGTGACACCCATCCAAAGTGTGCTACCGTCGTCACACTCTGTTGAGTAAATAGAGCTAGCTGCAAGGTGCTCATGGAATATAAGCAAGGGTTAATGCCTCTAGTTAGTGTTCTTAATCCCTTGCAAGCTGCTAGCTTGACCGGTGAAGCGGTTACTCCGACCATGGGGGCCGTGACACCGGGTAAGTCCATTGCGGTCAAAGGAAGTGTAGATTTGGGTAGAGCAAGCACCTCAAAATCAAAAGCTCACCCAGCGACAATGGAAATAGGGAGGAAGTCAGCAAGTTTCTTTTCGGGAGGCTCGGCGAGGTCTAATAAGACTGAGTGGGGAAACCCCTCTCTAACCCAACAACATTTGGGGCCAAATGCTGTTTTGGGAAACTTACACGAGACGGAGCATATGTCAGTCCGCCGCTCGGGACGCTCTAGACTGCAGCCGGGGTCTAGACTGCATAGATAGGCTGAGACAGCTGTCTTGTTTGGAATAGAGCTGTTAGAGGGAATAAGTACGTCTTTTCCCTCTCAGTGTTGTATTCCTAGGCTTCAAGACATTTAATGTCATTGAGGATACCATAGTAGCCTTATGTGCTGTTTACAGCGGTCTTTTCTTGCGACTAGTGTTGTAAGTCTCCATTTAGGAGCTTTCAAGGCCGCAAGTGACACTGATATGTCTTCAAATAGATGAAGACTCATAACTGCGTAGCTACCTTGAGATTACTGTCTCTTTGGGAATTACAGCTGTTAGAATAGCGGCTTCTCATTCCCTACCTTGCGCGACGATGGTTGTAAGTCTCCATTTAGTGAGCTTTCAAAGTCGCTAGTTACACCGAGATATCTGTCTTCAAGGAGAGGAAGACTTCTAGCTACGTTAGCCAGGCTCTGACCGCTGTCTGTTGGGAATGAAACCGATAAAGGTACAGTGCTTTTCGGTTTGTTTTCCTAGGTGTCATAGACTTCAGTCTTATTGTTCACACCATAGTAGCCTAGCTAGAATCATGAGCAAGACTGTTTCAGTAATTATGCAGTGACATAACTGAATTTATTATCTCTTGGGACTGCTGTCTCTTTTGGAATTTAGGGCTGTTAAATAGCGGCTCTTCATTCCCTACCTTGCGCGACAATAGTTGTAAGTCACCGTACAGAGAGCCTTCAAGGTCGCAACTTACACTGATATATCTGTCTTCACGGAGATGAAGACTTATAAGCTATGGCTAGCACTGTAAGTCTCCTTAGTGAGGTTCTAAGGCCCCAGTTATCAGCCTTTTATTGTCTTCATGTATAGGAAGACATTTAGCTGCTTCAGCCAGGCTGATTTTGTTGTTCTATCGGGCCTGATACCGTATGTTAGAGGAGGTTATTCTCTTCCTACCGGTATGGTTTGGTGTTAGTTATATGAGGCGATAAACTCTATTAATGAAGCCATATTTGCTTAGTGTGGTTATGTCAATATGGTGTAGTTGTTCATCACGTCCCTCTCCATCCTCAGGGGCATTATGGAGTTGGTCAGACGTGAGGGAGCCCTGTGGTTCCTATTCTATTTGATGACTAACACAAGAGCGATTCAAGTAATGCGGGTGAGGGGGGTTCGATATGAATTTTTCATTGAATACCAAATTCTTGCTCTGCTTATGGAGCTCATGAGAATTTTGGGGCTATTTGAATCAGTTATGGAACTGCCAATAGGCCGTCTATGCATATGTTCTCATTTTTTGGCATCATTATTCGGAGTAATATATTCTTCTCCGAACAGTCATTGGTTGTTATGGACCCAGGAAACAATGAATTATTTCGGGGACGGTCCGTGACGGGTCTGTTAATCATAGCTCGTTCCAGGTTCTAATCCAGGTTTCCATGAGATACAATACGGATTCTTGTATATTCGTCAATAGGAGTGTTATTATTGGAATTAATTGTACACCTGAACGGGGTCGCCTGTTGGTTGCCTTAGAAATTAATTGTACACCTGAACGGGGTCGCCTGTTGGTTGCCTTAGAAGCATGTTTTCTCTTCAGATATTTTCCATAGGGATTCTATTGGACAAGTGTATGGTTGTAGTCATTATTCACCGGTTTTCGACCCATCTATGAATTCCATCTCTGGTATACGTTAGAAGTGTGCGCTATTATTTACCGGGATCGCCACAATAGCCTTGGCTTCTGAAGTAGCATTAAGCACCAATAATTAATATTTGGGTGCCTGTTGGATGAATATATATTGTTTAATTGGTACTGCTTTTCACTGATTCCAGAGCGCTCCCCTCTTTGTTTTGAAGAATGTTCCTTCAAAAAAAGGGTGGATGGATTTTTTGTGAATCTCCTCTGGCTTGATAAGTGTGTAACTATGAGTGAAGCTGTTTTGTCTGTAGATTATATCTTATCCTAGATACAACTTGTTTATTATTTATATATGGCGTGTGTTTGTGGGGGTTAGTCTCTCACTCTCAAATACGCCATCCTAATTTATGGGGCTTAGCCTTAAAAATTGGGGGCTCGTTACATCCAATTAGCATAATCTTTCATGCTAAGAATATGGAATTACTTGGATATGGTTCCTTATTTATGATATGTCTTCTCTATTATTGTATAGAGAGACATACATTTAATTCCTTTTAAATTTAATTTCCTTTCACCTTGGAATGCAGGCTTAGGAGGTATATTTGGTCTGGTAATTCTTAAGTCCTAGGCCCTCCGCCTTTTTACGATTCAGCTAGTCTGGGCCATTGGTTGTCGTATAAAAATATGATAAATTTTAAGTAATTTGTATATTTTTACCTGCGTCGCCAGCGGCAGAGCAGGTCTAGTAACTGCTTGACTCCGTCCGTCCGTCCGTCCGTCAGTCCATCCGTCAGTCCATCCGTCAGTCCGAAACACTTCTTCCGTCAAAGTTTTCTTGGTTTCTATGAAAGGGAATGATTTTATTTTTGGTCTGCTGCTTCATAATGATGAGTTAGGTCAGTAGACCCTGGAGAATGCCATATCATTAAAATAAAAGATAAAATGCCCCAACAATGCTAAAGTAGGCTCAATTAATCCCTTTCATGGCCGTCACAAAGCATTGCTGATTGAATTTTTATGCTCCCAGAAAAAATTGTGGATTAGCATATTGTCGCCACTTTGTCTGTCTGTCTGACCATCCATCTGTCTGTCTCTCAGTCTGTCTGTCTGAAACAAATGTCCAAATGATAACTCCAGTTTGCCTTGATGTATGACGTTAATATTTTGCACCATTACTACCTCCAATGAAATACAGGTCAAGTTCGATTTTCACCATTATGGCATGTACTTTTCCAGAGCCATGCCCCTTGAAAATCCACAAAATGGTAAAATCAGTGGTTTCCAGATGAAAACTCCAGTTTGCTTTGATGTGTGGGTTTATTGTTTTGCATCATTACTGCCTATCATGAAATGCAGGTCAAGTTCGATTTTCACCATTATGGCATTTCCTGTTCCAGAGTTATGCCCCATCCATGCATCTGAGACATTTGTTGGTTTCCTGAGTAGTGTGTTATAAAAGAGAACTTCTCTGTTATCCAACTTATGAGGCCAACTGTGGTTCGGCCTTGTGGGATAAAAATTTTACAGAAAAAGTGTAAAATCCTTGCATCTGAGGCCTTTGTTGACGCTTCGGGTAGCGTGTAATAACGAAAGAATTGCACTGGTTTGGAACTGCAGAGCCGACCATGATCTGGCCCCCATCGGTGGAAATTTGGATGTTTGGGCCTGAAAAGAAAATCAATCCTCGCATCTGAGGTATTTATCCACGCCACAAGTAGTGTGTAATTTTGTGGACTGAACAAATGCCCAATTCTTGCAGAGATTTGTTGATGCCCTGAGTTGTGTGTTATAATGAGATAATGATTTTAATGGTATTGAGCCCACAAGGCCGACCATAGTTTGACCATGTGATAAATTTTGATTTATTGGACGGATAGGATGCAAAATCCTTGCATCTGATGCATTTGTCAATATTCTGAGTAGTGCATAATAAGGAAAGAAATACACTGCTGCATAACCCATGGGAGGACATTCTGATTTTCAGGCCTGAATAGAGGAAAAATCCTTACATCTGTGTTTTTTTTATTGACACTCTTTGAGTAGAGTGTGCCTAGTCCTTGCACCTGAGACATGATTTGATGCCCAGAATTGTGTTTTATAATGCGATAATATCAATAGGATGTAACCCATGAGGCTAACCATTGTTCAGCCCCTTGTGGGAATACTTTGATTTTCCAGGGGGCACCCAAAATTATTAGAGAATGCAAGTCGGGACAGCAGCTTGTTCACTACTACGTGTATAGCCATTTAGAAAAAAATATGTTCTTTTCTCAGATAAAGTCTTTTAAAAAGTGCAGAGATGAAAGTGTTCCAGAATTTAATGGAATTCTGGGATTTGGATTTGGAATTCCATACCATTGGGATATCAACAGCATTTTGAAATTGTACAAAACCCAAACAGTGATAATATGTATTATTTTCTGCATTATTTGTGTTGTATTTCATTTCATTTATTTGAAATACTTCTGTAAATTTGATCTATGTCAAACACCTTTATCTAGCAGAAATTTGCATTAGTTGGATAGAAGCTCTCCTGTTAGAACCCTGGGCAGTTGAGCAGTGCTTGGTTACTGCAGTAAAAATGTTCTGCTTTACTGGTAAAATACGACCCATGACCAGTGCCTGGAGTGGAAGTCCTCTAAAGTAGGCAACATGGGTGTAAACATTTAGCTAAACTTGACTTCATAGCTCTGTCTTGGTCACAATGAACAGTATGTGGTGGAGAGTGGATCACTACTAAATCACCCATGGCGTGAAGCGTCCGTGAAAGCAATTACAGTAAAAGTCAAAATAAGTTGTAGGATAACCTCTATAAACTATGTATCTTTCTCTTCCTACACTGATAAGACCAGAAGCTGACATCATTTTCTGGAAAGCTCTCACAGAGAGCTTTCCAGGAAATGATGTCAGATTCTGATATTATCAGTTTGAGAGCAGCAGTATACTTAGTTTATTGAGGTTATGCTACAACTTATTTTGACTTGTACTGTACTGATATTTAGAGAGAAGGCAAATAAAGCACAAGCAAAGCTTTAGCCAGTGGACCTATGGGTTAAACCTTGAGGTCCATTAGCTGAATGCTTCTCTAAAGATCATATTTGTTTTACTTTGGGTGGAAACTCCATTCTTTGGGTGGTTCAGTGATAATCCACCCTCCATGTACCATAGCCAAATATTCTAAATGTGACTTTAATCACCAATAAATAAGTAAATAGATAGAAACTCTTACTTCAACTCCTGACAGCATATCAGTCATGTATGTGTATAAAGCAGCTACTATTGGCTCTTCAGTCTGTTGTTTTTGTGTGGTTGTATGGAAAGAAATTTAATTTTTTTATCAGAAGGAAGTATTGGAAAGAATGTTTGTACCTCAGTTTCAATTGAATTTCAGTGAACCCCACGGACTGTTTTTGTATTTGAAAATGAAAATAATCTGTTTGGTAGGAAGCAATGGAAGCCTATAGGAGGGATGGGTTTCAGCTATTCAGTTGACTTCCCCATCCCTTTCAGAATTGAGTGCCCCATAAGAAAGACAGTTCCTTGGGTATGCATTAAAGGGTTCTTGCAAACAAGTACCAAAATTGGGGACAGTCGCATAATGACAAATGGGCAATATCTGTTTGAATTTGGAATCCTCAATAAAAAAGTTAAATTGTCTGTTTTGGAAATACTTAAAATATTTGCACTAGCTGAACTTTAAAAATTGTGAGCATTGAAATTGAGTGCAAAACTGGACAGCAGTGAGGGAATCCCCAAATGTGAATACATAAAACACACAACATATTTTTTTTTTCAGTTCATTTTTTTAATGAGATGATAAACTGTGTGGATAGAGGACTATATTTTTATACTGTACCAATGACCCAGACATAGCTGGTGCTAACTCTTAAAATATAGGGCCAAACACAAATTTTGCCCCCCAATCCCCAAAATTGGCATCTAAAACCAAAGAAAACATGTCCTGAAAGGCCCTCCACCCTTCACCTCTACTGCGCATGCGCAGTGTCAAGGACGTTCCGAAATTGGCGCCATTAATCATTCTAAGTTTGGCCCTTCATCAGTTAACATCTGACTGATCTTTGTGCTTGTAAATCTCAGTTTAAATGATGCCAGACACATAAATATTAGTGAAATGGTGATTCTAAGGAGGATAGAGAAGGAGGAGAGGAAAAATGTGTGACAGAATATTATCAGGGCTGTAACTTAAAATTTTTTAATGATATTATGTTAAGTTACCTATTTTCGAGGCAGCAGCCATTTTGTTGTCATTCTGATTATGTAGTTACACTGATTTTTCAGTGTTTTCCTCTCTCCCTGTCCTTTAAGTCCCCCCTTGCTATTCTCCCATGCTTTTGGCATAGTTTTTGTAATTATTATTACTAAATTTTCTTGGGAGTTTTAGCTGAACAACAGAATGAATTCTGTTCTTTTCCCCATGTTTACGTCTTCACCTACGGGTGGTTAGGCGTTGTGTTCTGCATCTACCATCTGATGTTCTGTAGTTTCTTCCCTGGAAGTCTCTGTTTTGCATCAGATGGTGTATTTTTGGTAACTGATTCCGGGCCTGGGTGCCTGGAGTCTTATTTTAGTGTTTTTACATTCATTGTTTACATTTACAACAGCCCTCTGTGTGAGGGGGGGATTTCTGGAAAATAATATCTTGATGTTATTTTAATCATAACTAGATACATTATTATTGTTCGTAAGTGTTGAATAAATTGTTTAAAATATTTTTAAAATTTTTGTCCACACTTAGGCTTGGGATCCATTGGGGCTCAATGTTACTTTTCAGAAACTTGGGCTATTCTGAAAAAATATTTTTTCAAAATATTTTGATTTCAATTATTTTTTCTATATTAATGGATCATATTATTATTATGTATTTTGATTACCAGGGGTTAGTGCGAGTACCAGGACTTGTTTTCTTTTCTCATTGAAAGGATATTGATCAATTGTAATAAGAGGAAGTCTTCCTCTGTCTTTTATAATCATTCTATATGTGGTCAGTGTACTCGCATTAACTCCTGTTCAGTATCGTATGATTTCGATGACAATATGGGAAGCGTATGTCACGGTATGTTATTGGGGAATTGGACACTCCGGTCCTTTCCCCGCAGGGTCACTCTACTTTATCAATTTCTATTTCAGACGATCAAGATTAGGGTGATGTATCTGTGATGTCTTCCAACAGTGTGCCTCCGTCGTCACAATTAATGAAGGGCTAGCGGAAAAGTGCTCATGTAAATACGCCAATTGCCTAAGAGGACCCTAGTAGGTTCAACGGCCTTTGACGTCCGCTAGCTCGCCCGGTGTAGCGTCCATTCACCGAATGGTTCGGCAGCCGGGTTCGTCCGTTGCGGTCTAGAAGGAATTTTGGGGTGATGCGAGCACTATAAATCAACCAAATGCACACCCAGTGACGGCGGATCGGAGGGAGAACGGAGGAAGCCTTTTAGTCCGGTTCATAGCTCGTTCTGGTCCATCCGGACGGCGAGCGAGAGAGGCCCCTCTCTCGTACAACAACATCTGGCCCCAGATGTTGTGGTACAAAATGTTTCGCATTCGGAGCATACGTCCGTCGCTCGGGACGCTCCGACATATAGTCAGTCCGGAGTAGACTGTCAATAAGGCTTCCTCATTCTCATGGTAGCGCACACGACCGCTCTTGGCTACGTGGCCATGGATATCCAGTCAGCTTCGCCAGTCAGAGAATCATCGGTGACCAGGTCACACCATCCGGTAGCCAGGGACACGAGGCCTGCAGACTCCGGACGTTCGCATAGGAAGTGTGCGGGAGTCAACGTACACGGAGCTTCCGGCGGCAATGCATCGTAAGACCGCTACTGCACAGGCCTTGGGAACGGACGTGCTTTCCTAAATAGCACAGTTTATCGCAGCATCCCAGCATCAACTGAATCTGTCGCATATATTTTATCCGACGATGCTGGGTCGGGACGCTCCGCGGAAGCGGGTATGGACGTCCGAAAATTTCATCCGGTCCGACGGGATACCGAAAGGGATTTGGAGGATTTCGAGCTTTCCCTTTCGGAACAACATATGCTGTTGTGTATGTCATCTGACTTGGTCTTCTACAGCTTCTTTCGTCGGACCAGATTGCTGCGATGCCGGATAAGAAACTGATAGCGTCGGTGGACTTAGAAATTTTTGGTTCGGTTCAGGGACACCGTCCCTCAGTTCCGACATAGTCCAATAATGTCACACAAACTTTCGAATTATTGAACGACGCTATATATATTATTATTATATGCTTGCTATAACCAAGCATTTCTGGTTTCTTGTTCGCAAAGTTACGGAGATGTCTTTCAAAAGTGTGCCTCTGTCGTCATAGTTAATGAAGAGCTAGCGGCAATAAGTGCTCATGGAATATGTCTATTGCCTACGAGCGACATTCGCTAGCTCACCCGGTGTAGCGTGCATTCATCGAATGGTTCGGCTGCCGGTGTGACATGGCCCAGTTCTGTGACTTTTGGCTGGTTTTGATGATATTCACAGTGCTCAGCAGGCTTTCAATCATATTTATATTATTAATAAGTAATTATTTATTATCCTACAATTGGGATGAGTTACCTTACTTTATCAGTAAATATAAATGCTTAACTTAAATTAATTCAAATAATAATAATAGTTTACTTTAATACAGTGTTTAATTTTCTTAAAATTAAACTCAGTAAAAAAAACTAATAAGTTTGTCTTTTCATAAGTTAAAGTCCACAATTTAATATTGGGGCAGAGTTCATGAAAGGACTATGTATATTATTATATGCAGGGAATTGTCTGGTTCGGCTGAATTAGAATTCAGTTATTGTTAATCTCTGTGAGACTGAATGGAGTGAACAGAGATCAAACAAAACTAAAAGTCATTTTGTCAACAACTGTACCTGTTGAGTGTTGGCCTTGTGATATGTCGATATTTTTATTAATATTATGCCCATTCAGGTCGTGTTGAGTAACGAAGCGCCTAACTCATGCACCACTTTACATATTTTAATTATTATTTTGTGTGTATTTCAGCAAGAGAACCTATGCAGTATTTTGTAATGCCACTCGGCGAACAATCGTAAGTCGTGTTTACCTGGAAAAACCCAGTTCCACCGCAGGGAGATGCTGAGAGTTCACATGTTTACGTCTTTTCTTAACTCACATATCATATAACACCCTCTCCGTATTGGATTCTTTGCAGTCTACGTGCATTTATCCTCATAAATTCATACATTTCTTTTAATGTTAATTCAGTAAAATGGCATTGTTTATACATTTTCAGTGCAAGAGTATTTCCATTTAAGCTTGCAACCTTTCTGCACGTTTTCAGCGACCTTGCCCGTGTCAGTCAACGAAAACTTACGGAAACGTGACCAATGCCTTATATGGAATTTCCCGCAACGATTGGGTCGACCCATCTAGATACGGGGTTGTGTGCTTGGATACGTCTCATCGCGTATAAAAGGGAGGAACTGAATGTTGAGAAAAAAACCGTGACCCATCACTACGAACGAAAGCAAGCAGACGAGAAACGAAAAGCAAATCTTATACAAATTAAAAGGTGATAACCTTTTATAACTTACGTGTACTCATGGGTCATATTGAGACTGAAAGAATAAGTTAGGGAAATAGAAAGGGTGTTCAATTAAATACGGTGTTTCAGCCGATAAGGGGTCGATTTCAGTGTGTACTGTAATTGTAAATGTAAACAATGCACAGCGTGGCTAATTATTTATGTCTGATTAAGACATTCATATCATGTGCGGATTCCGTCCAACATCTCCGTTAATATTAGACTGATTGTGTTGAAAGATTGGACGACACCGATACGACGGTGAAAGAAGGGCCTGTATTTAAGCAGTGTTGTTAACTGCTATAAATTATAATATATAATTTATTGACAAATCTGTTCAATATTTGACATGACTAATGCCCGGCTCTCAGAAAAAGGTATTAGGGACGTCGAATTTCGAACATATTTCTCTGAGTAATATTTGCTAGAGTGTTTCACTCGAGCCCAGCGGCAAACGGCGTTGCTGCATGTTCGTCTGTCCGTCCATTTGCGGGGTTACTGTCGTTAATTAAGTCTTACTTCAAGTTGAGCAAATTCGTTCAATTAACGCTTCCGTCAGTTCTGACAAATTAATAGTATTAGTGATCCACTGCATAGGTGTCTCGTATCACAAAAAGAGTTGATATTTAACAATTTTATGTCAGAATTCCTTTATAATATTACTGTGCAAAAAGGGATAACAAAACAAATATATTGTTGAATTGGATGTAATTTTATTATGTTATTTCTATTAACCCTTTCCTGAGTGACCCATTCCTATTGAAGGTGACGCGACAGAGAACTAAAAGAAATGCAGTGTTATTGCCAGATGACTCTAGAGGTGCTGTCACCAGCTAGGTGTTAACCCATACAAAGAAATAGATTGTTTTTCAGTATTAGTCAGCAGCCAGGTGATAACCCATCCAGAGAGATGGACTGTTCCAAGGGGTGTTAACCCTCTGCCGCGCAGCATACAACCAATGATCACCACTTGTGATATACAAGGTAAATTCCTTTTCCCCATACTCCACTCTACCAAATGTTTCTTTAATTATATTTTGGGGATTCTGTTGCATTTTCACATAGCACAGGCGAATAGCTCGGCCACGCTACACCGGGTTCGTCCGTTGCGGTCTAGGAAGGAGATTTGGGTGATGCGAGCACTTTAATTACTTTAGTACTCACCCAGTGACGGCAGATTGAGGACAGATCGGAGGAAGCCTGTTAGTCCGGTTCCTGGCTTGTCCAGGTCCGTCCGGGCTGTGAGCGAGAGAGGTCCCTCTCTCGTCCAACAACATAGGGGACCGCATGTTGTGGTTCCGATATTTTACATTCGGAGCATATGTCTGTCGGTCGGGACGCTCCGTTATATTGACAGTCCGGGAGACTGTCCATAATGCTTCCGCATCCTCACAGCAGGGCACACGACCGCACATTGGCTACGTGACCTCGAATATCCGATCAGTTTCGTCATTCAGTGATTCCACGGCGAATAGGTCGCGCCATCCGGTAGCCAAGGGACACGAGGCCTATACACTCCGTTCGCTTGTATATTGGTAGTATGCACGGGGTAACGATCATGGAGCTTCCAGCGGCAATGCATTGTAGGACCGCTTCTCCTCAGGCCTCAGTGACGGACGTGCTATCCGAGTTAGCACAGTTGTTTCGCAGCATCCCAGCAATTGACAGTTTCTGGGTCGAATCAGGAATTATCCGACGGCGCTGGGTCGGTGCGGTCCGCGGTTGCATCAGGTACGGACGACCGAACGCTTTATAGGGTCCGACAGGATGGTGAAAGGGATTCGAAAGATTTCGAGTTTTCCCTTTCGTAGTATCGGAAGCTGCCATTCATATCTTCTGGCATTATCTTCCAGTGATTGTTATTTCGGACTACATTGCTGCGATGTTGGATAAGAGACTTATAGCGTCATTGGACTCGGAATTTTCGATCGGTTCGGGGACATTGTCCCTGACTTACCGACGCAGTCCAATAATTTCATTACAACAGGTGTTTTATTTTTCGACGCTATATATGCATACAAGCCTGCTACCAAGCATGATAGTTTATTTTGGCAGTGCAGGGCATACCGAGAGTTCATATGCGTCTAGACGGTGTGGTTAAAGACTGGAAATATTCTTTTCGCCGTCTATGTCTTTTCCAACTTCAATGTTGGAAACGACAATGATGTCTAGTAGACTTAATTTAGACGCTTTATCATACGTGAGGCGTTATCATTACGTCTTCAAGAAAAGATTTACGGGATATTATTCTCAATGTAATTTCTTTTGAGGGCAGTAGTTTGTTCACGTATAACTCCGCCCTTCAGTGGCTGATTGGAGTTTGTTAGACGTGTCGCAGCCCTAGCTACATCCACGCGCGTGGATAGTAAGGTTAAGAACTCTCTTAGAGCAACTTTTCAGCAATCCATGAATTGCTCGATTTACATGTTCTCTTGTCTATCTAGTGTTACAAGAGATTCAGACTGGGGCAAACATTCGGTGGTTGACTCAGAGAGTGCCACTGCAGTTGCCGGACCCGAGTGTTGCTGTTATGACGGTTGCCAGTCAAACAGATTGGGATATAATACTGATCCCAACGGATTCGTAGTGCCAGGGTCTTTGGGTTCCGCAGTCTCTTAGCATCCAATTATCTTCCGCGGAATAATGTTTTTTAGGCTTGCTTTATGTCATTGCATGAACATTTTTCAGAAACGCATGCCCAAATCCTGTCCGTTAATTCGACATTAGTGGCGTATCTCCGGAACCAGGGAGGCACTCTTTCGTTTCCGTTATTCAATTTAATGAAAAGAATCCGTCTGTTGGTTATAGTACACCAAGTTCTGTTTTGGTCCGTCATATTCCGGGTCGTCTGATTGTTTTACTGGACTCCCGTTCACTTAGGGGTCGCTTGTTGCTGTCAGAATGGACTCTCAACAAACAAGTATTCAATCAGATTTGCTATCTATGGGAGCGCCCAATGATGATTTATTTACGACACAGCTTGCTAATCAATTGCAGACGTATGTGTTGACTTGTCCGGATCTCTGAGCTAATGTTGTTAACGCTCTAGTGATCTATAGGACGGAATGTTAGGATATGCGTGTCCTCCGGCGCTGTTGTTTCAGCAGGTATTGCTAAGATAAACAACCACAATACATTTCTGTTGATAGCATCTCTATCTTCACAGAGACCATGGGTAATTTACTCTGTTGTCTACTGTGGGACTTAACGTGAAATCTTCCTCAATGTGAGGATCTTTTTTCACTGGGTAAATCGTGTCATCCTTATCACAACTCGCAAGGTCGCAACCTTCATGTATTCCGTTGTGTGGTCTGTATTGCATTGTAAGCATTGTACTGGACGAGCTTTGGACGCGATTTCTTACTATAGGAGATCCTCTTCTTCGCTATTCTATGCGGCTAAAGTGGAGGCTCTTCCGTCGTTGGTGTAGGGATCATTATGTTCATATTGTTGATCCCTCCATACTACTCATTGCAATTTTTAGCTCACCTGACTGAAAGTCAGGGTGAGCTTTTCTGATCACTTTTCGTCCGTCGTCCGGCGTCCGTCGTCCGGCGTCCGGCGTGAAGGTGGTGTTTGGGTCTTTTTCTTCCAAACCACTGGCCGCATGTTAATGAAATTTCATGTGAGTAGGGGTTATATAGCGGCATTTTGATTTTTGGGCAAATTAGGTTTCGGCTCATATTGAGCAGAGGGGTGGGGCAAAAATGCTCCAATTCTTAAAAAATCTTCTTCTCAAGAACCAGCAATAGCAGAGACTTGATATTTGGTATGCAGCTTCCTTTTGAGGTGTAGACTCAAGTTTGTTCAAGAGAAGTTTGTAGGTCTATACTTGGCGATGTTATGGGAGGAGCAAAAATTTTGGCCCCACCCCAAATTTCTATTTTTTAAACCGAGAGGCCAGTTTGAACCAAATTTTATGTGAGGGCTTATTGGGTCATAAGTACCTAATTTATGCAGAAATTTTTTTTCCTGTAGCCCCGTGGGAACCACAGGAGCTAAAAATAGAAAAAAATTAAAACGCCTATATCTCAAAAACTGCACGGCAGTGAGAATTTTTATTTGGTGTGAAGCTTTCTTGGGACCAACAGAAAGGATTGGTAAAAAAAAATTGCTATCGGTTTTATCATAGGGTACTTTTTCGGGACTCTGAAAAAGTGCTGAGTCAGTATTTTTTAACACAGTAGGCAATGGGAAAAAAATAAAGAATTGTTTTCTTCCAAACCACTGCTCTAAAAGCTTTCATATTTTACATATAACATCTTTGGAACATTGATTCACATATTTGTAGAAATCAAATTCCTCGGTCCATATTTGGGTTCCCTATGGGAACCCAAATGTTCAAATTAGTGCAATATGAGGGATATATTTTAAAAATCTTCTTCTTCGGATCCACAAATCAGAATCTTTTGATATTTGCTATGCATCATCCTTAGGGGGGTGAGATTGATGTTTGTTCAAGCCAAGTCCCTGAGTTCATATTTGGACTCCCTTTGGGAACCCAAATTGTAACTTAGTGCAATACGAGGTATATTCTTTTAAAATCTTCTTCTTCGCATCCACCGGTCAGAATCTTTTGATATTTGGTATACAGTATGCTTAGGGAGGTGAGATTCAAGTTTGTTCAAGTCAAGTCCTTCGGCTCATATTTGGTCTCCCTGTGGGAGCCCAAATTATAACTTAGTTCAATATGAGGAATATTCTTTAAAAAAAATTTTTTTTTCAGATCCACCAGTCAAAATGTTTTGATATTTGATGTACAGCATTCTTAGGGGCTGAGAGTGAAGTTTGGTAAAGCCAAGTACCTGGGTTCATATTTGGGCTCACTGTGGGAGCCCAAATTATACCAAAATTTTTATTTTCCAAACCAAAAAGTCGATTTGAACCAAATTTGATATGAGGGCTTATTGGGTCATAAGTACCTAATTTATGCCGAAAATTGTTTTCCTGTCCCCCACGGGAACTGAAGGAGCTAAAAAATTTTTTTCTTTTTAAATGCCCATATCTCCAGAACTACATGGCACTGAGAATTTTTATATGGTGTGAAGCTTCCTTAGGACCGGAAGAAAAAAATGGTAAAAATTTTATCATAAGGTTCTTTTCTAGGACTAAAAGTGCCGAGTCATCATTTTTTAACAGTGTAGCTAATGGGAATAACGTTGAAGAATCTTCTTCTCCCAAAACACTGCTTCAGAAGCTTTTATTTTTGGGCTCCCTATGGGAGCCCATGTATAACTTAGTTCAGTATGAGAAATATTCTTAAAAAATCTTTTTTTTCTGTTACTCCTGTCAGAATCTTTTGATATTTGATTTTTGATTTTCTTAGAAGTGGCAAATTGAAGTTTGTTCAAGTTCTGCTTTATTGATAAAATTGGGCCCAGTAGTAACCAATTCCTGCATTGAAAGCCCTGTAAAGTGGGCAGTGATAGGCATAAACGATTGACCAAACTTGATATTATAATTACGCCTCTGTAAGATGTAGCCTTAGATGCTGAAAGTGACCTTAAATTCCAATAAATAAATAGATAAATTATTGAGTACCCAATATGGGGATCTAACATATGAACACTCTGGGTTACTAAGTAGAGAAAACACTTTTATGTTGAAAAACTGATAATAACCACAAGGCAGAATCCCTTGCTATTTTGGTGATATGACTCGGCCAGTATCAGGTGAGCGCCCTCAGGCCCCGTGGGGCCTCTTGTTTAGTATACTTGTTTCACAAGATCTTCTGCAGCCTGTTATTTTTAAGGTTATAGGTTTATGTTACCTCATACCTATGCACTCTAGGATAGTTTACAATTGAGTCTTATGTCTCTTTATCTAAGTCAGTTAGTAAGTTTTTGATAAATAGACTTAGAATCTTTAGATTAAATTCCTATATGGAATTTAACTTCGGTTCTTATTTAGCTAAGTAATCATTTGAGCCTCTGGAAACAGTAGTTTTCAAATTCTGACCTTTTAGACAGTAATTCTGTTGGTTTCTCTTTTACTGAAGAGTCAGTGAGTTTCATGCACTATCAATGGATGATTTTCACTTTCATAGTTTCGGAATCACTACTTCCTTTACTATTTAGGTTGGATTTTTGCATAAGAGTTAGGCTCCTAATATCCGGAACCTATTGTTATTAAGGTCCTTCCGTCTTCGTACGGGCATAGGCCTTTACTCTTTCCGGGTAGAGTTTATGTATTTATAAACAGATATCTGTTTATTACTACGGGCGTAAGCTTCTTCTGTCTTTGATGCCTAGTAGAAGGACGTTACACTCCATTCTATTGTTAATGGATTCTATTAACTATCGGTACTGCTTATGGTTTATCATTGACTCAGCAGTTGTGCTTAAGATTTCGGCTCATGAAGTAAGAGTTCTTCTACATCTTGGGCTTACATTAATAGTGTCGCTATTATAGATTTTTGAAGGCTGCTCATTGCGCTCAGCCATCCACATTCATGAATTTTTATCTCAGAAATATCGAGTCCGTTTCTGGAGGCCTCTATTGTTAGGTCTATTATCTACTGCTCAGAATGTCATTCACTTAACAGTTGCTACTATAGCTAGGTAGGCTGTCTGTTTCGGCAGTGTCTCCGTCCTGCTGCCCTCTTCGCTCTGGGCTATTTGACCCAGGGCAAGCAAAAGGGGGGGGGGGGGGGGGGGGGAGGGTGTTCCCTTGGGTCACCTGTTTTACTATGAAAACAAGGGAATACCTCTCCGGAGTTAGTAATTCTGAGCTGTTATTGGGATGGTTGTTTAGTGAGAAGTTTATGTTTTAAAAATTCATTCAAGTCTTAGTTTTTAAAGTATAGCTTTTGAATATTGCATATGTCAACAGACATGATTATGCAATCCTCAGACACTTTTTAGGAGTATAAGAGTCTCTATTCTCTAGACTTACTTTATTGATTGGCTTACTTTAAAAATTATTAGTATAAGAATTATATTGGATATTAATAGAGTACATGGATGTATGAAGCTCAATTTTGGAAGGTGTTGTATCTTTCTAATTTATCATAAATAAGAAAGATACATGTAAGGCCTATTACTTCTTTTTCCCTACAGGGGATGACTCTATTTTATATTATTGAGCGTATTCCATTTTGCTCTATGTCCTTGGCCCTCCAGCCTTTTTACTATTCAGCTATGTCTGTGTCATTGGTACAGTATAAAAATGTTAAAAAATTTATAGTAATTTCTATATTTTTTATACTTACCAATGACCCAGACGGGGATGGCCCTCCCAGGAGTTGGGAACTCTTGCCTCCCCGCTGAGTACATAGCGCTTACCAGGCACTGGTTATTAGAATGATAAATGGCGCCAATTTCGGAACGTCCTTGACACTGCGCATGCGCAGTAGAGGTGAAGGGTGGAGGGCCTTTCAGGACATGTTTTCTTTGGTTTTAGATGCAAATTTTGGGGATTGGGGGGCAAAATTTGTGTTTGGCCCTATATTTCAAGAGTTAGCACCAGCTATGTCTGGGTCATTGGTAAGTATAAAAAATATAGAAATTACTATAAATTTTTTAACTTTCCTCAGAATGAGCTTGAGGAGCTCAGTAGACAGGAAAATGTTAACACTGTCGCCAATGCAAATCACTTAGTGTATTGCACTAGTCCCAGCTGTTTTAGAGTTATTTCCCTTTAACTAGAAAAATCAACTAGTTTTCCATCAGAATGAATACCTCAAAGATTATTTGTGTTCGGTTATTCTTCAGGAGTTAATTACACCAGAAAAGAAATGTTCTTCAGCAGAATCTAAAGCAATGTCATTTTTCAATGAATGTCAGCTAACCATGTAATTTACCCATGGATACCAGCTATCATGTGATATTCTAGCATTGCATATTGATATAATGCAGTACTCTCGATTTTCCATTTTATGTTTTTACATTCTTTTTATGTGGTATAAATAGATGGTGCAAACAATATTCTGTTTCCCCTATTCGATGTGACATCAGACGCATATCTCTTCAGAGATAACGAGCAAGCAGAGGCACTTCTCTTCAAATAATGACTTTTTGTATACTAGTAATGGCTTTTTAGCTCATCTTGACAAAGTCAAGCTGAGCTAATCTCATCGCTCCCCGTCTGGCGTCCGTTGTCCGTCAGCACCATGTTTTGGTCTTCTCCTCCAAAGCCACTGGGCCAATTCAAGTGAAAGTTTGTGTGAGTGATGGTCTCAAAGGGGCATTTCATTTTTGTTCAACTCAACATGCCCAGCCCCATAGGGAGTGGGGGAATATGCTCCAAAATATTTTAAAAATCTTCTCAAGAACCAGTGTGTACAATGACTTGATATTTGCTATGGAGCTTCCATATGAGGTGAAGAATCAAGTTTGTTCAAACGAAGTTCGTGAAGTAATATTTGGCTTTGTAATAGGAGGGGTAAGATTTTTGGCCCCGCCCAAAATTTCTATTTTCTGAACAGATGGTCCGGTATGAACCAAATTTGGTTTGTGGTAGTATTGGGTCATAAGTACTTGACCCATGCAAAAAAAAATATTCCCGCATCCCCATGGGAACCCTGGGAGCTAAAAAATAGAAATATTTTCAAACGCCCACATTTCCCAAACCCCACGGAACAGAGAGGTGTTATTTGATATGAAGTATCCTTAGGACCAGTAGAATTGAATGGTAAAAAAAAATTGCCATCAGTTAGGTTATGTTAGGGTGTTCTGTAATGGGCATCGAAAAAATGCTGAGTCAGCATATTTGCAAAAATTAAAAAAAATCTTTTCTCCAGAACCAATCATCAGAATCTTTTGATATTTGGTATACAGCATTCATGGGGGAGGGGGGGGGGGGGTGTCAGATAAAAATTTGTTGAAATAAAGTTCAATGGTTCATATTTGGGCTCTCTACAGGAGCCCGAAGTTTTAACATAGGATAATATCGGGATTATTCTTTAAAAATCTTCTTCAGAACCACCAGTTAGAATCTTTTAATGTTTGGTATACATCATTGTTATTAGGGTCAGATTCTAGATTGTTCAAACCAAGTCCCCAGGTTAATATTTGGGCTTCCTACGGAAGCCCAAATTTTATCTTTGTTCAATATGGAGGGTAATTTAAAAAAATCTTCTTCTTCAGATCCACCAGTCAGAATGCTTTGATATTTGGTATGCAACATCTCTATGGGTGTCAGATTCAAGTTTGTTCAAATCAGATCCCTAGGTATATATTTGGGCTCACTATGGTAGCCCAAATTTTTACTTAGTGCAATATGAGGAAATTTCTTTAAAAATCTTCTTCTTCAGATCCACCAGTCGCAATGCTTTTATATTTGGTATACAACATCTCTAGGGGGGGTCAGATTCCAGGTTGTTCAATTCGCATGCCTAGGTTAATATTTGGGTTCCATATGGGAATATGAAATTTAATTTAGTGCAATATGAGGGAATTTCTTCAAAAATCTTCTTCAGATTCACTTGTCAGAATGCTTCACATTTGGTATCAAACATCTCTAGGGGGGGGGGGGGGGGGAGGGGGTCAGATTCAAGTTGTTCAAATCGGATCCATAGGTTAATATTTGGGCTTGCTATGGTAGCCCAAATTTGAACTTAGTGCAATTCAAAGAAATTTCTTTACAATTTCTCTTCTTCAGATCCAACAGTCAGAATGCTTTCATATTCGGTACACAACATCTCTAGGGAAGTCTGATTTAACTGTGTTCAAATCAAGAGCCTGGGTTAATATTTGGGCTCTCTATGGGAGCCGGAATTGGCCATTTTGCTGTAGAATTGAAAATTTGTGTATTCAGTACTCTCTAGAGGTACTAAGATTAATCCACATAGGTTGTATCAAGGGGCTTCATAGGGGAGCTCTACATTTTACTTTATGATCAACTAAAGAAAAGGCATGATGCCCAGATTATTTTTGTCACTCCTGAGGGACTCAAGTATTGACAGTGTAGCCTATGGAGATGGCTTGCTTAATGTAGACTCATTCTTGGACTCTGTTTAAATTGTGTTCTGTTCAAGATGAGTGCTTCAGGCCCCGTGGGGTCTCTTGTTTAAAAAAGAATTATCGTTTATCTTTTGTCATCTTTTCACAATCCAGTACTGACTGAATCGTCTGTATGAAGTGGCTGGCGCTGCTACTATTTTGATCAATAAAGTGACAATTTAACTGATTATCAGCACACATTATAATCAGATGAGACAACAAGATTTCCTTTCCAGGAATAAAATATTTCTATTCTTTTGGCCTCCCTGTTTCCGATACTTCTCATTTTCTTTTTCTTAGAAACATAGATTACACTATCTTTGTTATGGGACTTCCTTTTTCTTGACTTTCCACCAAGAGCAAATGTTATACATGTAATCTAAAAGGAAATACCATAGATGTAGATAAATTGATGTAAGCGTAAGGATGGCTTCATAACTGTGTTACATGTAACTAAAAGACAATTATCTGTTGATAATACTTATGGTGTTATAGTTGTTAGCAAATGTAAGCGCAGCATCCTCAGTATTTTTTACACAGTAACCAATGGCCCAGACATAGCTGGTGCTAACTCTAAAATATCTAGGGCCAAACACAAATTTTGCCCCCCAATCCCCAAAATTTGCATGCAAAACCGAAAATCAGAAGTCCTAGCTGGTCCTCCATACATTTACCCTCTGCACATGCACAGATGTCAGGAAGTGAGCGGAATTGGTGCCAACACCATTCTTTGTTTGGCCCTTGTCAGATAACAAACTGACTTTTGTGCTTTTTAAATCTCAATAATGATGCCAGACACAAATCAATGGTTAAATTGGTTGATCCAAGGACACAATTGGATGAAGGAAGGAAGAAACGGTGGTTTGAAAATGTTCAGGGCTGTAATTTTATAATATTTATAAAAATTAGTTCATGTTTCCTAATTTCAGGACATGAGCCTGACGTCATCATTGTTGATAATGATTTTTCCACTGTTGGTTAAGTATTCCTTCCCTAACCTCTCTTGATCCCCCCTGTTAAACTCCCAAGCTTTTTGGCTTTTTTTAAAAAATTTTTATATTATAAAATTTCTTGGGAGTTTAACGTGTTATACAGAAAGTTTTTTCTATGTCCCCAGGGTTACGTCCTCACCCTTAGGGTGTTTAGGCATTTTTAGTCATGCATCATACTTCCAATGTATCGTTTTTTCTTCTGATGAAGATCTTGCCTTACATCGGATAGTTCAAAAATCTGTTACTGACTTCGGGCCGTGTTGCTTAGGGTCTCGTTTCTGTTTTTAGCTCAACTTTGACGAAGTCAAATTTGAGCTATTGTCATGGCCCGTCGTCCGTCTGTCTGTCTGTCCGTACGTCAACAATTGGCTATGGCTCGAGCTAGAGGTCGTATTTATGAACCGATCTTTACGAAACTTCTTGTGTACCTTTGTTATGACCCTGGGATGGGAACGAGTGTTTTTAGGTGTGGTCCGAAATTCAAGATGGCCTCCAGCGGCCATTTTGTACCGATGATGCAAAAATCAGTTTTTTGTACAGAACTTCTGTATGAAAGTTCTGATTTGAATAAAGTTTTGTATAAATGTTTAGTACCATGGGATGCATCACATATAATACAGGTTTTTTTCTCCTGCGTAAATTATGCAAATTAGACTGACTTTGATTTATTTAGTGTTACTTTCAGAGCTGTAAGTGCCAAGCTGCTATGGCTCGGGCTAGAGGCCGTATTTATGAACAGATCTTTACGAAACTTCTTGGGTATCTTTGTTATGACCGTGGGACGAGAACGAGTGTTTTTGGGTGCAGTCCGAAATTCAAGATGGCTGCCAGCCACCATTTTGTCCCGACGATGCAGAAATCTGTTTTTTGTACAGAACTTCCATATGAAAGCTCTGATTTGAATAATTTTTTGTATGAATGTTTAGTACCATGGGATACATCACATATAATACGGGTTTTTTTCTTGTACGTAAATTATGCAAATTAGACTAACTTTGATGTTTTTTGGTGTTACTTTCAGCATTGTAAGTGCAAATGCCAATACGGCTCGGGCTAGAGGCCGTATTTATGAACCGATCTTTACGAAACTCCTTGGGTACCTTTGTTATCACTGTGGGACGAGAACGAGTGTTTTTGGGTCCAGTCCGAAATTCAAGATGGCCGATGGCAGCCTTTTTGTACAAAATTTGGTGCAATCAGATTTTTGCACAGAACTTCCATATGAAAGCGCTGATTTGAATAATTTGTTGTGTGAATGTTTAGTACCATGGGATACATCACATATAATACGGGTTTTTTTCTCGTGCAGAAATTATGCAAATTAGATGAACTTTGATTTTTTCAGTGCTACTTACACACAGTAAGTACACATGTCAATACGGCTCGGGCTAGAGTCTGTATTTATGAACCGATCTTCACGAAACGTCTTGGGTACCTTTGTTATCACCTTGGGACGAGAACGAGTGTTTCTGGGTGCGGTCCAAAATTCAAGATGGCTGCCAGTGGCCATTTTGTACCGAAATTAGGTCTAATCAGTTTTTTGTACACAACTTCTATACGGCTCAGGCTAGAGGCCGTATTTATGAACCGATCTTTACGAAACTTCTTGGGTACCTTTGTTATCACCGTGGGATGAGAACGAGTGTTTTGGGTGTGGTCCAAAATTCAAGATGGCCACCAACAGCCATTTTGTACCAAAATTAGTGCAATCAGTCTTTTGTACAGAACTTCTGTATGAAAGTTCTGATTTGAATAAAGTTTTGTATGAATGTTTAGTAACATGGAATACATCACATATAGTACGGGTTTTTTTCTCGTGCAGAAATTATGCAAATTAGATGAACTTTGATTTATTTAGTGCTACTTATACACTGTAAGTGCACATGTCAATACGGCTCGGGCTAGAGGCTGTATTTATGAACCGATCTTCACAAAACTTCCTGGGTACCTTTGTTATCACCTTGGGACGAGAACGAGTGTTTCTGAGTGCGGTCCAAAATTCAAGATGGCTGCCAGTGGCCATTTTGTACTGAAATTAGGTCCAATCAGTTTTTTGTCACAACTTCTACACAGCTCATATTTGTGAACTGATCTTCACGAAACTTCTTGGGTACCTTTGTTTTCACCTTGGGACAGGAATGAGTGTGTTTTGGGGTGCCTTTGTTATCACTGTGCTATGAGAACAAATATTTTAGGGTTCAGTCAGACCCACTCTGGGACTCAAAGATTTTTTTCTAGTTTAGCATCTGACTGTCACCCACCTTTACAATACTTTACCTATACATTTGTTACAGGCAACGGCCAGTATTTATGTACAGACTGTTGCAATACTTTATATGTACCTTTGTTATCAGGTCATTACCTGGATGTTTGTCATTGCTGTGTCACATACTATACATGTACATGTCTTTGTCTTGACAAGTTGAGCTACAGTGTCATTGACACTTTCATTTTAGTTTGATGTTGTTTACATTAGCATCGTTATTCATGTGTAGGTTCCTATTTCTGATATGGTAGGTCTGTTGTAAGATACATTATACAGTCCCGTAGTGTGGCAGTTAATTTTTGGGAGGAAAAATTATTTTTGTCCACACCTGGGCTCCTTTGGGATACATTTGGACACTTCATTCCATTTGGGAACTTGGGCTCTTGTCAAAATTTTTCTTGGTGTAAACTATTTTTCGATTTATATTTTGAATGTTTTTGTTATGTATCTTTTTATTTGTATTTAATGTGGAATTGGTGGGAGTACAATCGACTTAGTCTGCTTCATTATGTAAGCATATTGCTCTTTAAGCAAGGCGAGGAAGTTGTTCCTCTTATTTTCTTGTAGGTTGCCTTGCTTGTAGTCGATGTACTTCTACTAATTCTTGCTCATATCACATACGTGTCACATGGGATGACAAACGTTGCTGACAGGTGTCACGGTACATTGTTAGTGAGGGACCACTGCCAGTCCTTTCGTTGTGAGAGGCTGCCACCGGTCCTCTCACCCTAGGTCGCTCTAGTTTATTAGTTTATATTTTCAGAGGAACAAGAACGTGGTGATGTTTACGTGATGCTGTCAGATAGTGTGCTTCCGTCGTCGCATTAAGTAGTAAATCAGAGCTAGCGGCAAAAGTGCTCATGAATATTAGATAGGGCAATAAACCACAGTGTGGTTTCAAATCCCTGTCGCCAGCTAGCTCGACCGGTGAAGCGGTACACCACCCGAGGGTACTGTGACGCCGGGTGTGTCCGTTACAGTCAAGGAGAATGGAAAGGGAGGAGCAAGCACTGTAATATAAAATCAATATAAGGCTCACCCTGCGACGACGGAAAGGAAGAAGACGGCAAGTTCAGCAAGAAGCTCGGCGAGGTCTGAAGGACTGCGAGAGAGGCCCCCCTCCCTTCTCTCTCTTTTATTATAACATCTGGGGCCAGATGTTATGGATCGGAACTTGCGTCATTCGGAGCATACGGTCACGCCTCCCATCCGGGACGATCCGTTCAGTTTACAGCAGGGGTTGGCTATAATTACGGCTTCTTCAATGTCTACCAAGCACACACGACCGCACCTTGGCTATGTGACTTCTGATATCCAACCTGCATCGCCGAGAAGTCACTCTTCGTCAGTGAAGTCACACCATACAGTAGCCAAGGAGACGAGGCCTCATTTATAGGGACGTCCGCAGAAAAGAGCCATCTCGGACACACTGTCCCAGGAGCAGCCGGCGGCCATGCAACAGAAGACCGCTGCTCCTTAGGCCTCCGTAACGGACTTTGCTGACGCAGATTGAGCAGCTCATCGCTGCATCCCAGCAAATGCAGAAGCAGACGACGGCAGTCTCAGAACTTGAGCTGTCGGAAGGTGCTGGGTCAGTCCAGTCATCTGTGCGTTCAGATGCTGATGACCGTGAGTATAATCTGATTCAGTTGGAGGATGAAAGGGATTTGGAGGAGAATTACCCTTCCCTTTCGGAACAACAGGGTGGCGATAGTGCTTATACATCTATACTTCCCTGAGTTTGTTCTTGAGAATCAGAATGCTGTGACAGCTCGAAAGTAGCACTATTCAATAGCTTAGAAGAGGCCTCATATATCGGGACGTCCGGAGAAAGTGCTGTCTCGGACATACTGTCCCGGGAGCAGCCGGTGGCCAGAAGACCGCTGCTCCTTAGGCCTCCGTTACGGTTTTGGTGATGCAGATGCGCAGCTCCACGCAGCATTCCAGCAAGTGCAGTAGCAATCGACGGCAGTCTCAAAATCTGAGCTGTCGCATGGTGCTGGGTCGGTCCAGTTATCTGAGAGTTCAGATACCGTTGACCGTGATTTCAACTGATTCAGACGAATGATGAAGGGATATGGAGGGAATTTACCCTCCACATTCGGAACAATACAGGGTTGAGAGGATTTATTCCATCAACACTACCCTGAATATGTTCCAACGAATCAAAATGCTGCGTCTATTTACAAGAAACCGCTAGCGTTGTTGCACGCTAAATTATCCGGAAAAAGAGAAGGAATGTCTTTTTCCGGTTAAGTATAAACAGATGTCGCAGACTTTTGGTCTTTTAGACGACTCCACATTCAACTTTCCAGTGGAAAGAAGTAAGGCGGTTTCTTGTCATCTTCTTCTGTAGTTCCGCTGGTCGGAAAACAGTGATGATGTATTGAGAGGTCCTCTGCGTTTGAATGAGTAGGCTAAGGACCTAGCTATGGCCTTACCTTTGTCATTCGTTATTCGCTTGGTCATAATTGAGACAAATTTATTCATTCAGGGCAAATTTAGACTCACTGTATTACACAGATCACCTTTAAGAACTGTGACGCTACGTATCTACGGAAAGGAATTGGAGGACGTTTGTACCTCATTTAGAGTCCTTTCCAGGGCTATATATTTATCACATATAACTCTGTCTTACAAGTTGCTAATTCGGAGATAAATAGACGTGACAGAGCCCTTGCGTCGTCATCCTTAATAGATGACAAGGTGAAAAACTCTCTTAGAGTCGCTCCGGTTTCCGGATACTAAGTTTTTGACAATAAGCTTTCATTGGTTTATGAACAAGCTACAAAGAAAGCATCAATACTCTGCTCCTCATGTCGACGTATATTCGACACGCATTAGCAGAAAGGAGTAAGGGAGGACGTCCTAGACAGAAGGTTGCCTACAAGGACTCCTTGTGAGGATATAGTTTACTCTCCTATAATTACTCTAGGGATCGTCATATAGCGACTCGATTACGGGGCTTACGTCTGATCGAGACTTCCGGTCAGACGCCCCTAAACTGCTGGGTCGAGGCTCTTCACGAATGAGACGCAGTTCCTCCTTCCATAGGCCTCGCAGGACGTCCAAGACAGAAGGTCACCTATAAGGTCTCCTGATGAGGGTATAGTTTACTCCTATAATTACTCTAGGGATCGTCATATAGCGACTCGAATACGGGGCTTACATCTAATCGAGACTTCCAGTCAGACGCCCCTAAACTGCTGGGTCGAGACTCTTCATAAATGAGACTCAGTTCCTCCTTCCGTAGGCCTCGCAGATGCTACAGGTGTGAGTTAGGACCTCTGTTGTTTTGTGGTTGACGGATGGTTATCAAGATGAGCATCAATCTGGATAACTGTTACGGAGACTAGTAGGTGAGAAGTGTGGTTTCAGAAGGCCTGCGGCTATCTTTCCGAGAGAACCACAACTAATTTAATGTCTGATGGACAATGCTTCCGTCTAATCCTTGCATAAGAGTCTCTCCAATCGGAGGTAAAGGTTCTCTTGACAATGAGGTTAATAGAGGTCGTCGAGAATCAAGATTCTCTGGAATTCTGTAGCCACCTGTTGCTCGTACCAAAGCCTAAGAGCTTGTTCAGACAAATAATAGACTGGAGCTTGTTAACAAGTTTATCAAAGCTCGAAAAGTTTATTTATGATTATCATTTAGTCGATTAAAATGAGTATTCGAGTGATTGACTATGCTATAAGCATAGATCTAAGGATAGCTTTGGTTTGGAGATAGCGCCCTGCGCTGTCACTCAAATATTAACTTGGTAATGTCTCATAACAATCTGGTTTGTCTGCCATATTCAGAACGAATTAGTTTTATGCGACTGATGGAGATGTGCTCAACTGCTACGCATCTTTAGATGGGTAGCTTACGCACCCCCCCTCCAGTTATTCTTACACAGAACTGGAATGTGACAACGCATTCGCTCAGGACCAGTATTGTTTTAACGGATATAGTAAACAAAAAGGTCCATATTGAGGCAGATGTTCAGTGGTTAACTCATTAGTTCCACTGCAACTGCCAGATCTGGCTTTCACGATTATGACAGGTATCAGTCTATAGTTTGGGGCACGGCCCTGAGTCCTACAGACTATAATTGCAGGGGTCTGAGACCCTCGGTTCCTGTAGAAACACATAATCATCAAGAATGATGTCAATATTGTTAGCGCTGTATCAATGCATTCACGCTTGTTGAGAGTTTGTTCAACAACTCAATAGTGGTAGCGTACATCAGGAACCAGAGCGGCACCCATTCACTTTTGTTATAATACCTAACAGAGAATCATTTTCATGTCTCTATCCATCATATACCAGGTTGTCTGAACGTACTAGCAGACTCGCTGCTCGGAAAGGTCGCCTGTTTCATATGCATGGACGCTCAACATGCGTTTATTTGTACAGTTTTGCTACCAGTGGGATCACCCCATGATTCTTTAGTTTGCTACGCACCGGAACAATTGTTACCGTCATTTGTGTCGCCATGCCCAGATTATTGAGCGCAGACAATAAACGCTCTGCATATTCATGGGGAGGTATAATAGGATATGCGTGTCCTATTCATTTGATTCAATAGCTTATGTTTAAGTTTAAACAGTGAATCCTACTGGTAGCGCCTCTTTTGTCACAAGAATCTTGGATCAATATTCTCATGTGTCGGTTATGTGACGCTCCCCAGAAGCTTTCTCCCAGAGAGGGTCTTCTTTCAGGGGATGTTTTATTCTTCACGTTCCTCTCCTTCCATAGTGGCATATGGAGTCTGTTAGACGTGAGGGAACCATTTCGGTTCCTATATTTTTACCTGCATTGGCAGAGCAGGTCTAGTAACCGCTTGACTCCGTCCATCAGTCCGTCAGTCAGTCCGTCTGTCAGTCTGTCCATCAGTCCATCTGAAACACTTCTTCCGTCAAAGTTTTCTTGGCTTCTATGAAAGGGAATGATTTTATATTTGGTCTGCTGCTTCATAATGATGAGTTGTATCGTGTATCTAATTTTCAGATCTGCCCACTTCCTGTTTGCCGATACTTTTGAAGTCTGTTCATCTCTGTAATCAATTGCATGCAGCGACGCAGGTCCAGACCCGGTATTGGTCTTGGCTTGCTTATCTTAACTGACACAGGTACGATTAAATAATACGGGTGAGGGGATTTCATTATGACTTCGAATTCTCCCCCACCGTGAGAGAACCATTGCGGTTCTTATATTTTTCTTTTTTCTGTTAACTGACACAAGTACAATTGAATAATGCGGGTGAGGAGATTTTGTTATGACTTCGAATTCCCCCCCCCTCCTCCCCCACACACACACTCAGACACTTCCTCATGTGTTATAAGCAATTACCGGGCAAGAAGTAATTCTCTTCCCGCAAGCTTTATTATTGTAATACATGCATTTTATGCATTTATGTAGTGTTCTGTGGCAACCTCATGGGCTCATCCGCTTTTTTGCTGAATTAATGACCTATTATTTTGGTTGATTTGTTATATACAAGCATTTATTTATAAATCATCACAATTAAATTGATACTCTTGAGTACCTCGCAGGCTGCATAACCAGTTAACTGGTATTCAGATGATTACATGCTAATATTTATGCAATCGCGCATTATTATTATTAGGCTAACGCTTTATTGTATTCGGTGGACCTTGAAATAATAATTTATTTTGGGGGGCAGTCCTTGTAGGAGTCTGTTAATCATACCTTTGAACATCTCTAGATCCAAGTTTCTATTTTGTTGGTACTCATATTACACGTGCTTTTACGATTATAGATATTGGATTATTCACGTTGGAGAGTGTTGTTACTGGAATTTATTGTACAGTGGCCACCTATGGTTCATATAGGAAGTGTGCTTTTTCTTCAGAAATCGTTCAGTGTGGCTTTATTAGATATGTGTATGTTATATTTTATATCACTGGTTTTCGACGTATCTGTGTACATTGTCTGTGGTGTATGCTATTTACTGTGCAATATTAATTTCCAGGATCGTCGTTATAGCCGTAACTTCTGAAGTAACGTTAAGCACCATTTATTAATCATGAATTAATACCTGAGTGTGTGTTCGACGATTAATTATATTGTTTTGGGTACCTCTCTTATTGTTTCCAGAGCTCTCCCCCTTTTTTATTTTGAAGGTTTCTTCAAAAAAAGGGGGGGGGGTGTGTTTTTACCCATAATCTGGCTTAAAATGTATGTATCTTTGAAGGATGCTGTTTTTATCCGTATTTATATCCTGCATACAGCTGAAATGTTATTGTAAGGCGTATGTTTGTGGGAGATTTTCTCTTATTCTCAGATACGCCATCCTAATTTTTGGGGCTTAGTCTGGGCTAGCCTTGGAAAATTAGGAACTTGTCTTCATACTTACATTAAGGAATTACTTCATTGGGCTCCTTGTTTAGAATATGTCTCCTCTATTACTGTACAGAGAGACATTCATGTAATTCCTAACTGTTCTACATGTAAGTTCCTTCATTATGATTGCAGGATTGAATTTATTTGAGAAGTCTTAACCCTCCACCTATTTACGATTCAGCTATGTCTGGGCCGTTGGTTACTGTGTAAAAATATGATGAATTCATAGTAATTTGTATATTTTTATACTTACCAATGGCCCAGACGGGAAGGGCCCTCCCATGAGTGGGCACTCATACCTCCCCTCTGAATTATTATGTAATACTCTTTTTTACAAAGAATGGTGTTGGCGCCAATTCCAGTCACTTCCTGACGTCTGCGCATGCGCAGAGGGTAAATGTATGGAGGACCAGATAGGACTTCTAATTTTCGGTTTTGCATGCAAATTTTTGGGATTGGGGGGCAAAATTTGTGTTTGGCCCTAGATATTTTAGAGTTAGCACCAGCTATGTCTGGGCCATTGGTAAGTATAAAAATATACAAATTACTATGAATTTATCATTTTTACATAACCAGCACTTCAAAAATCTTGTGCCTAATTGCTTGCAAGTATTCTCTTCTGTGCAATATTGTAGAATTTCACCCATCGAAAAAGAAATGTGACAATATTGAATATCACTGTTATTTTTTATTTATTTTCCTTCCTCCGGCTTGAATTCGAAATATTTTTTTTATCAAATCTCAACCCACTGATGTAAGTATGTCATGTCCAGATTGCGATTAGATTGAGAAAATGACCACATTTGTGATCACTGTACTGTGTACCATTGATTATGACTGAGTGTATATTAAGCACACTTTCATGCTATTTTTTTAAGCCCTTCTGATGTTGCAAGATCCCAGGTCACTAGTCAAATTCTGAAAGGAATTTGATGCTGTTATGGCTTGGAACCAGTCTCGCCCTTAAATAGTCTATCAACTATTTTCTTCATTCACTCATCTAGAATATTTCAGTTGGTTGGATAAGTGAACCTATTGTTCGATTTTGTGACCAGTTTAAATATTGCAGATGAAGGAATCTAAGAAATATCAGAAACATTCATTTTCTTTGAATCTATACAAGAAATGTTTTTCATTGAAGACTTGTTTTGACCAAATTTTTAATGACTTAATCAGACATGTTTGTTTACTATTTAATTATGAATGAAGATTCATCACAGCTGTAGTTTTCAGGACTTTAGATTGTTCTAATTTGGGTACATCACAGACTTTCCATGTCATCTGCTGTTCAGCCTCATTGAAGAAACCTTTTTTGCACTACTGTCTGTCTGGAATGTCTGTTCAAGTTTCTCTGGGCTGCATTCATGTCTCGGAATGTCGATGGGGCCCTATTCCAATTCTGATCATTTTGTACTGCAATAGAACAGGTGCCACAACAAGCTGTCTTGGGGACATTGTGGGCCAACTCGAAGTTAAATTCATTAGTGCATTGGCAGCTGTTTCTAGGCAAGTTTCGTCTGCCTGTAAAGGCAGCCAAAACTTGACTAGAAGCTGTAAAGCTACCGGATGTGAACAGTCACTGAGTAGCAAAAATGAATACACAAATTGGCATTTGCGGATTACATCATTTGAAGGAAAATGGACAAGAACACATAAAAAAACAAGCCATGCTGTGTGTTATGTCCTCTAATTTGGGCATGTTGCTGAAATTTGCGCACACCGGTTACTGAGTTTGATGGCATTTAAAGGTCTGAGTTTTATGATTTTGCCGAATAGTTTTATAAATTGTATCAACATCTTCATGCTTTTAAGGCAAATTAAATATTTATTGATTGGAATATCTACAATTGAAGCATGAATATTATTTGGGAATAAAGGGATGCACATTAAATTAACAGTAGTCTGTCTGCAAACTCCATGAAAAGTGGGTAAACAAACAGCCCATAATAGCATCACATTCCTTTCAGAATTAGACTTTCGGCCTGAGAGCTTGTTGATGTAGGCAAACGAAAAATATGTTGCCCTTGTATCTTTAGGACAAATGATTGACAAAGGAAACAATTGTTTGGCCTATTTGCATAGATCTGCAACAAACTCCTTTGCATAGCACCATAATTTGAGCTACATGGAAAGGAACTTCCACAAAAGGGATTGCTTTTAATTGTTTGATGTGCTTTACAGGATGGTGATAGATTTTGGAGGATGCCGGAATGCTATATAAGAGGTAGTACCATAAAATACTTGAGAATTCCAGATGAGGTTATTGACATGGTCAAGGAAGAAGTTATTCAAAAATCCAAAGGGCGTGGTGAAATGCGAGGTCGTGGTGGCCCACAGAGAGGAGGAAGAGGAGGACGAGGTATGTTAAAAACATTTTGTGTAGTGAGTAGAGTAACATAAAGGTAAACAGTTGATGTAACCCCTAACTCACGTTTTAATCATCCACAAAACTCGATCAGAGGTATTGTCATGACCCTTTTCATCTAAGGTTTATTTTGTTTGTTTCCCATGCCATCACAGTAATCATGTTTGTGAAAATATTGTTGAATTAATAACCAAACTACACTGCAAAAATTAAACTTCTCACACATACTTATATTATTTACAATGGAATAGTGGGGGTCCGAACCCACGCCGAGAGAGTTTCCTTCAGTTTTAACTGATTACAAGAAACCACATTCATTTGATAAGAAAGTTATATTTGTTTGCAGTCCATATGGTTGGAAATAGAATGTTCTTCAAATCATTATGCAGATGAGCTGCTGGGTACCACCACCACTGCCACCACCACTCTTTCTCATCATCCTACCTCACAATTGTTTACAACAGGCTTTCACTACAGTGGAAGTCTCTAATGCAGAAGTATACTCTCTATATTTTTATACTGTACCAATGACCCAGACATAGCTGGTGCTAACTCTTAAAATATAGGGCCAAACACAAATTTTGCCCCCCAATCCCCAAAATTTGCATCTAAAACTAAAGAAAACATGTCCTGAGAGGCCCTCCACACTTCGCCCCTACTGCGCATGCGCAGTGTCAAGGACGTTCCGAAATTGGCGCCATTTATCATTCTAAGTTTGGCCCTTCATCAGTTAACATCTGACTGATCTTTGTGCTTTTAAATCTCAGTTTAAATGATGCCAGACACATAAATATTAGTGAAATGGTGATTCTAAGGAGGATAGAAAAGGAGGAGAGGAAAAGAATGTGTGACAGAATATTATCAGGGCTGTAACTTAAAATTTTTTAATGAAATTATGTTAAGTTACCTATTTTCAAGGCAGCAGCCATTTTGTTGTCATTCTGATTATTTAGTTACACTGTTTTTTCAAGTGTTTTTCCTCTCTCCCTGTCCTTTAAGTTCCCCCTTGCTATTCTCCCATGCTTTTGGCATAATTTCTGTAATTATTATTACTAAAATTTCTTGGGAGTTTAGCTGAATAACAGAATGAATTCTGTTCTTTCCCCATGTTTACGTCTTCACCTACGGGTGGTTAGGCGTTGTGTTCTGCATCTACCATCTGATGTTCTGCAGTTTCTTCCCTGGAAGTCTCTGTTTTGCATCAGATGGTGTATTTTTGGTAACTGATTTCGGGCCTGGGTGCCTGGAGTCTTATTTTAGTGTTTTTACACTCATTGTTTACATTTACAACAGCCCTCTGTGTGAGGGGGGGATTTCTGGAAAATAATATCTTGATGTTATTTCAATCATATCTAGATACATTATTATTGTCCGTAAGTGTTGAATAAATTGTTTAAAATATTTTTAAAATTTTTGTCCACACTTAGGCTTGGGATCCATTGGGGCTCAACGTTACTTTTCAGAAACTTGGGCTGTTCTGAAAAAATATTTTTTCAAAATATTTTGATTTCAATTATTTTTTCTATATTAATGGATCATATTATTATTATGTATTTTGATTGCCAGGGGTTAGTGCGAGTACCAGGACTTGTTTTCTTTTCACATTGAAAGGATATTGATCAATTGTTTTAAGAGGAAGTCTTCCTCTGACCTTATTATCATTCTATATGTGGTCAGTGTACTCGCATTAACTCCGGTTCTGTATTCGATGACAATATGGGAAGCGTATGTCACGGTATGTTGTTGGGGATTTGGACACTCCGGTCCTTTCCCCGCAGGGTCACTCTACTTTATCAATTTCTATTTCAGACGATCAAGATTAGGGTGATGTATCTGTGATGTCTTCCAACAGTGTGCCTCCGTCGTCACAATTAATGAAGGGCTAGCGGAAAAGTGCTCATGTAATACGCCAATTGCCTAAGAGGACCCTAGTAGGTTCGACGGCCTTTGACGTCCGCTAGCTCGCCCGGTGTAGCGTCCATTCACCGAATGGTTCGGCAGCCGGGTTCGTCCGTTGCGGTCTAGAAGGAATTTTGGGGTGATGCGAGCACTATAAAATTAACTTAATGCACACCCAGTGACGGCGGATCGGAGGGAGAACGGAGGAAGCCTTTTAGTCCGGTTCATAGCTCGTTCCGGTCCATCCGGACGGCAAGCGAGAGAGGCCCCTCTCTCGTTCAACAACATCTGGCCCCAGATGTTGTGGTACAAATGTGTCGTTAGCGGAGCATACGTCCGTCGCTCGGGACGCTCCGTTGTATAGGCAGTCCGCTGAGACTGCTAAGGCTTCCTCTTCTCGTCAGCGCACACGACCGCACCTTGGCTGCGTGACCGCCGATATATTACCAGCTTCGCCGATCAAGGATTCTTCGGCGACCAGGTCACACCATCCGGCAGCCAGGGATTCGAGACCGATGGACTCCGGACGTTCGCATAGGAAAAGTATGCGGGAGCCATCTGATGCGGAGCTGCCCTCGGCGAAGCAGCGATAGACTGCGCCTCCGCAGGTCTCGACGCCGGACATTCTTGTGCACATAGCACAGCTTATCGCAGCATCCCAGCAGCCGACAGAAACGGTGTCGGATCGAGAATTATCCGACAGCGCTGGGTCGGTAGCCGGGGACTCGAGGCCTGCAGACTCCGGACGTTCGCATAGGAAGTATGCGGGAGTCAACGTACACAGAGCTTCCAGCGGCAATGCATCGTAAGTCCGCTACTGCACAGGCCTCGGGAACGGACGTGCTTTCCTTAATAGCACAGTTTATCGCAGCATCCCAGCATCAACTGAATCTGTCGCATATATTTTATCCGACGATGCTGGGTCGGGACGCTCCGCGGAAGCGGGTACGGACGTCCGAAAGTTTCATCCGGTCCGACGGGATACCGAAAGGGATTCGGTGGATTTCAAGCTTTCCCTTTCGGAACAACATATGCTGCGATGCCGGATAAGAAACTGATAGCGTCGGTGGACTTAGAAATTTTTGGTTCGGTTCAGGGACATCGTCCCTCAGTTCCGACAATAGTCCAATAATGTCACACAAACTTTCGAATTATTGAACGACGCTATATATATTATTATTTTATGCTTGCTATCCAAGCATTTCTGGTTTCTTGTTCGAAGAGTTATGGAGATGTCTTTCAAAAGTGTGCCTCTGTCGTCATAGTTAATGAAGAGTTAGCGGCAATAAGTGCTCATGGAATATGTCTTTCGCTTACGGAGTGACATTCGCTAGCTCACCCGGTGTAGCGTACATTCATCGAATGGTTCGGCTGCCGGGTTCGTCCGTTGCGGTCTAGGAAGGAGATTTGGGTGATGCGAGCACTTTAATTACTTTAGTACTCACCCAGTGACGGCAGATTGAGGACAGATCGGAGGAAGCCAACAACATAGGGGACCGCATGTTGTGGTTCAGATATTTTACATTCGGAGCATATGTCCGTTGCTCGGGACGCTCCGTTATATTGACAGTCCGAGAGACTGTCTTTAATGCTTCCTCATCCTCACAGCAGGGCACACGACCGCACATTGGCTACGTGACCTCGAGTATCCGATCAGTTTCGGCATTCAGTGATTCCACAGCGAATAGGTCGCGCCATCCGGTAGCCAAGGGACACGAGGCCTATACACTCCGTTCGCTCCCATATTGGAAGTATGCACGGGGTAACGATCTCGGAGCTTCCTGCGGCAATGCATCGTAAGACCGCTGCTCCTCAGGCCTCAGTGACGGACGTGCTATCCGAGTTAGCACAGTTGTTTCGCAGCATCCCAGCAATTGACGGTTTCTCGGTCGAATCAGGAATTATCCGACGGCGCTGGGTCGGTGCGGTCCGCGGTTGCATCAAGCTACGGACGACCGAACGCTTTATAGGGTCCGACAGGATGGCGAAAGGGATTCGAAAGATTTCGAGTTTTCCCTTTAGTAGTATCGGAAGATGCCTTTCATATCTTCTGGCATTTCTTCCAGTGATTATTTTTCGGACTTCATTGCTGCGATCTTGGATAAGAGACTTATAGCGTCATTGGACTCGGATTTTTCGATCGGTACAGGGACTTTGTCCCTGACTTACCGACGCAGTCCAATATTGTCATTACAACATGTGTTTTATTTTTCGACGCTATATATTTATATATATTTACAAGCCTGCTACTAAGCATGATAGTTTAGTTTCTTGTCCGCGTGGCTCATTTCTGCCATTTTATCTTTTTTACATATAGTTTATTTTGGCAGAGCAGGGCATACCGAGAGTTCATATGCATCTAGACGGTGTGATTAAAGACTGCATATATTCTTTTTCACCGTTTATGTCTTTTCCAATTTCAATGTTGGGAACGACATTATGTATAGTAGACTTAACTTAGACGCTTTATTATACGTAATCCGCCTTACTGAGGCGTTATCATTACGTCTTCAAGAAAAGATTTACGGGATATTATTCTCAATGTAATTTCTTTTGAGGGCAGTAGTTTGTTCACGTATAACTCCGCCCTTCAGTGGCTGATTGGAGTTGGTTAGACGTGATGCAGCCCTAGCTACATCCACACGTGGATAGTAGGTTAAGAACTCTCTCAGAGTCGCTTCGTTCTCGGAGGAGCTTCTCTTCGACGGCAACTTTCCGGCAATCCATGAATTGCTTGATTTATACATTCTCTTGTCTATCTAGTGTTACAAGAGATTCAGACTGGGGCAAACATTCGGTGGTTGACTCAGAGAGTGCCGCCGCAGTTGCCGGACCCGAGTGTGGCTGTTATGACGGTTGCCAGTCAAACAGATTGGGATATATACTGATCCCTACGGATTCGAAGTGCCAGGGTCTTTGGGTTCCGCAGTCTTTTAGCTATCAGTTAACTTCCGCGGAATAATGTTTTTTAGGCTTGCTTTATGTCATTGCATGAACATTATTCAGAAACGCATGCCCAAATTCCTGTCCTTTAATTCGACAGTAGTGGCGTATCTCCGGAACCAGGGAGGCACTCTTTCGTTTCCGTTATTTAATTTAATGGAAAGAATCCGTCTGTTGGTTATAGTACACCAAGTTCAGTTTTGGTCCGTCATATTCTGGGTCGTCTGATTGTTTTATCGCACTCCCGTTCTCTTACGGGTCGCTTGTTGCTGTCAGAATGGACTCTCAACAAACAAGTATTCAATCAGATTTGCTATCTTTGGGAGCGCCCAATGATGTTTTATTTATGACACAGCTTGCTAATCAATTGCAGACGTATGTGTTGGCTTGTCCAGATCTCTGAGCTAATACTGTTAACGCTCTATTGATCTATAGGACGGAATGATAGGATACGCGTATCCTCCGGCGCTGTTGTTTTTAGCAGGTATTGCTAAGATAAACAACCACAATACATTTCTGTTGATAGCATCTCTATCTTCACAGAGATCATGAGTAATTTACTCTCTTGTCTACTGTGCATCTTAACGTGAAATCTTCCTCTATGTGAGGATCTTTTTTCACTGGGTAAATCGTGTCATCTTTATCACAACCAGCAAGGTCGCAACCTTCATGTATTCCGTTGTGTGGTCCGTATTGCATTGTAAGCACTGTACTGGACGAGCTTTGGACGCGATTTCTTACTATAGGAGATCCTCTTCTTTGCTTTTCTATACGACTAAAGTGGAGGCTCTTCCGTCGTGGTGTAGGGATCATTATGTTCATATGGTTGATCCCTCCATACTACTCATTGCTATTTTTTAGTATACTTGTTTCACAAGATCTACTGCAGCCTGTTGTTATTTAGGTTATAGGTTTATGTTACCTCATACCTATGCACTCTACGATAGTTTACAATTGAGTCTTTTGTCTCTTTATCTAAGTCAGTTAGTAACTTTTTGATAAATAGACTTAGAATCTTTAGATTAAATTCCTATACGGATTTTAACTTCAGGTTCTTATTTAGCTAAGTAATCATTTGAGCCTCTGGAAACAGTAGTTTTCAAATTCTGACCTTTTAGACAGTAATTCTGTTGGTTTCTCTTTTACTGTAGAGTCAGTGAGTTTCATGCACTATCGATGGATGATTTTCACTTTCATAGTTTCGGAATCAATACTTCCGTTACTATTTAGGTTGGATTGTTGCATAAGAGTTAGGCTCCTATTATCCGGAACCTATTATTTTAAGGTCCTTCCGTCCTCGTATGGGCATAGGCCTTTACTCTTTCCGGGTACAGTTTATGTATTTATAAACAGATATCTGTTTATTACAAGGGCGTAAGCTTCTTCTGTCTTTGATGTCTAGTAGAAGGACGTTACGCTCCATTTTATTGTTAATGGATTCTTTTAACTAGCGTACTGCTTATGGTATATCATTGGCTTAGCAGTTGTGCTTAAGATTTCGGCTCATGAAGTAAGAGTTCTTCTACTTCTTGGGCTTACTTTAATAGTGTTGCTATTATAGATTTTTGAAGGCTGCTCATTGCGCTCAGCCATCCATTCATGAATTTTATCTCAGAAATATCGAGTCCATTTCTGGAGGCCTCTATTGTTAGGTCTATTATCTACTGCTCAGAATGTCATTCACTTAACAGTTGCTACTATAGCTAGGTAGGCTGTCTGTTTCGGCAGTGTCTCCGTTCGGCTGCCCTCTTCGCTCTGGGCTATTTGACCCAGGGCAAGAAAAAGGGGGGGGGGGGAGGGTGTTCCCTTGGGTCACCTGTTTTTACTATGAAAACAAGGGGATACCTCCTTCGGAGTTAGTAATTCTGAGCTGTTATTGGGATGGTTGTTTAGTGAGAAGTTTAAGTTTATAAAATTCATTGAAGTCTTAGTTTTTAAAGTATAGCTTTTGAATATTGCATATGTCAACGGACATGATTATGCAATTCTCACACACTTTTAGGAGTATAAGAGTCTCTATTCTCTAGACTTACTTTATTATTGGCTTACTTTAAAAATTATTAGTATAAGGATTATTGGATATTAATAGAGTACATGGATGTATGAAGCTCAATTTTTGGAAGGTGTTGTATCTTTCTAATTTATCATAAATAAGAAAGATACATGTAAGGCCTATTACTTCTTTTCCCTACAGGGGATGACTCTATTTTATTTTATTGAGCGTATTCCATTTTGCTCTATGTCCTTGGCCCTCCAGCCTTTTTACTATTCAGCTATGTCTGGGTCATTGGTACAGTATAAAAATGTTAAAAAATTTATAGTAATTTATATATTTTTTATACTTACCAATGACCCAGACGGGGATGGCCCTCCCAGGAGTTGGGAACTCTTGCCTCCCCGCTGAGTACATAGCGCTTACCAGGCACTGGTTATTAGAATGATAAATGGCGCCAATTTCGGAACGTCCTTGACACTGCGCATGCGCAGTAGGGACGAAGTGTGGAGGGCCTCTCAGGACATGTTTTCTTTAGTTTTAGATGCAAATTTTGGGGATTGGGGGGCAAAATTTGTGTTTGGCCCTATATTTTAAGAGTTAGCACCAGCTATGTCTGGGTCATTGGTAAGTATAAAAAATATATAAATTACTATAAATTTTTTAACTTTTGTACTTTCCCAAGCAGATTGGGAAAGAAAATGTGGTGTAAAAGCACCAAGAAAAATAAGCCCAAAAAACTGGGCCGAGTACGTGCTGACGCACACTCAGTAAGAGACACTCTTCTCTATACCAATCCATGGCTTCTGGTGCTAGTGCGCAGTCGTATAACCAACATGTCATTCTTTTTTCTTCATGCATTTTTTGCAGATGCGTTTCAATTTTGCTGTCACCAGTGTTACCTGTTTACTTGATTTTGCAGTTGTTCATGTGCTGTATGATGGATTCATAAGCTGTACCTTCACCATTCTCATATACAGGGCTGTGTTTTGTATATTCTCTCGATTTAATTCGATATTTATTTTTGTGAATTATATATATTTTTCTTTCTGCTGATTTCGCTTTATGATTTTTGCATACTGTGCTGTTTGGTCTTGATTTATTTTATCCTTTTGGGTACTGCTGATTTTGGAGTTAGGTGTCGGCAGGGGGCTGTTGTTGCAGCATTTCTCCCCTCCATTGATGATCAAATTTCCTCTTGTTTACCCCTTTTGGATTTTTGGGGCACATTTTCGTTCCCGTTGGGCCTTAGTTACCCGCCATCTTGGTAGCTGGGGGTGTCCTGTTTCTTTTATTTGGGCTCACCTTCCCATCTACAGCTCTCTCGCCAGATATGCCTAGGATAGTGCTGAAATGGTTGGTCCATCTGATATCCAGATTTCAACTGGATATCCATTAATTTCAATGGCTGGTATTATTTCATTGCCTATGATGCAAAATCAGTAAGGAATGGAGAGAAAACAGTTGAAAACACTGCCACTTGACTTCAGCACAACACAAACAAATGAACACCATCGAGTGCCACTGGAAATCACCAATGTGCAAACAATCATTAACAATTTATATGACTGCAATGCGCCCACATAATAGTGATGATACATCGTAACTGTGGTCACCTTGCATTGCCCAGTCACAAACCAGGCCTTGCCATTTGAAAATCACAGGCACAAGGCATGCTGCGCATCTGAAACAAAGTTTGCGTGTGCAATTTGTTCCCATGGGCATGCATTTGAGATGAGGGACAATTGTCATTGATATTAGGCACGAATTTTCCAACCAGTTTGCAAATTGTAGTTAGGCATAGTTAACTGTATTAGCAAAGAGCCTCTCACCTTGAGTGGCTTGAATTTGATGTGATCATAGAGTGAATATGTTCTCATAATTTTTTGAGTATCTTTTTCTGTTCTCTGCTAAGACAAATGTCACAATCAGTTCCACGTTTACATTTACCTATTCTTCGCAATGAAATTCTGGCGGGAATATGTTGCGAGTCATGAAAAGGTCATGCAAGATTTAAAGAAAAATTTTTTTTTATGACATACGTTCATACTTTTAAACAGTTCAATTAAATTAAAACATGGTTTTTCTGAAACACGTCGGAAAAGTACCAAAGAGTTAATTTTTTTTAGAAGCAGAATTACTCTCACAGAGGGATTTTTTCAGCATTATAATCTGCAATTAACAACACCTCATCAAAGAGAAGAATGTCACATTTGTCTATAGCAGATTGTTAAATTGACAGGCACCTGCTCACTGCTGCCCACGCAGAAAACAACCTGCAGTGCACTCGACTGTTGGCAGTTTGTTACAAACATTTATCCATGACTTGACAGCCCAAGCGACCGAAATAACTGTTCATTGAACATTGCAACACCATAACCCTTTCATGTTACATCAAGTACACATCATAGTAAATCGAAAAATGTTTGGGAGCTTTGACAATGCTTGCATCAGTGAAAGAATTCTAACGTCTTGCAGTCAAATACTATTTATTTTCACGACGCTATCCCGTAAACTATAGGTATAGCAATTATCCATTTGATAGCTTTTCCAAACGGTTATGCCGCACTGGCCTAGGATGGTTCCTTGTTACCCAAGCATGTTGAGGACTCCCATGCTTCTTGTTCCATTTTTAATGGGCGTTAAGCTGAAAGGCCCTCTGGGCTATGTGGGTCTTGGTCTCCCACCTTTTGGGCGGGCTTCAGTGAACCGTGTGGTACGCGCTCGTAGTCGTTCCACCCTCGCCTGCGGGAAAGGGGAACACTGTCGTTCAGGGCCTCCCAACATGACTCTGTCTGAAGAGAGTTTTACCCCCTCCTTGGGAGATTTGCAGTCTTTTCTGGCGTTGGATACTGCAGTAGCTGCTGGCATTTCCGGTGAAGAGATGCCTGGTTCCAGGACTGTTGGCCTCCTCCAGGCGACATCTGAGGGCGCCATCTGAGACTGTCACTAGGGTTGTGACTCCTCCTTTGAGCAGAGATCAGTAGCTCTCTCCTCTTTTCCACCTTTGTCAGTGGCTACCGACATATCTTCTGCTGCTACTACTCCGTCGGTGACGTTTTCGGTCTCCATTTCTGCTTTCCTCGGGTTACCCCTGCATAGGTCTGCAGGGTTTCTGCTCTTTTGGACGTGAGATATTGGCCTCAACCTTCCCTGCCTTCAACTCGCTGAAGTCGGAAGGGGTTGCCAGCCGGTTCCTCTGCTTTGGTCTCCCAACCGTCGGGCCAAGCAGGTTTTGAATTTGATTTGGATGTCCTTGGTGGGGCTCACCATGGACTCTGTTGCATTTCTGTCCGCGATGACTCTCCTGAGTTCCCGCATTTCAGATCCTCTGGGTATTTCTTACCCCATCCACATCTGTCTGCAGATGCTTCGGCTGTCACCTGTTGTTTGGCATTGGGTGTTTTTGAGGATCGTGACCCTTTGCTGATTAAAAGGGTCAGACGCGAAGCCACTTTGCCTGGTCCTTTCCACGTCGGTCTGGCAGATTCAGGCTGTGAGCTTAGGGAGGCCCTCTCCTTGCTGACTCAGGTTCTTTCCAAGAGCCTTCCCATTGCCTCCAGTGAGGCTACTGGTGAATTCTAGGTGTCCTCGGCAATGCAGCCTCTCGGGATTGAAAGCAGGCCACTTTCTGATCCCCTTGATGTTCCTACCCCACGGGAGGCTATAGCTGGTATGCCCAAGATGGGCTCTGTGTCTTCTGACTCGGGAGATGGGTCCGACACATCTGGTGTTGAGAGCCATCAGTCTTCTGACTTGGGGTCGGATCTCGACTTTGTGTTTGAGCTCCTTCCAGAGGTTAAACCGTCAGACCAGCCGGAGTTTTCAGCCAGGCCTCAATTGTCAGTCGTTCACCTACATCCTATAGAGCAACCTGCTTCTGGGCACTTTCGACTGTACCAGTCGGTACAGGTGCTCAAGGCTTTTGCAGCATTGGGCTCTAACCTGAGTTCCAAGGCTATGAAGACGTCATTCTTCACTATGGCTGATACCTTTTTGCCCCGGTGCATTATCATTCTTACGATTCTGTCAATCCGTCGGTGTGCCAGACTTTGACAGTCTTGGATTAGGACTCCTCCTCTCTCCAGCTTTCCAAACCCAAGCCAGCTGTTATTCTTATGGCGACTTTGGAGTCTCTGTTGGGCTTATCTAGAGAGATGCAGAGCATGGTATCTCTCTCGGATCATGTCGTCTTTGCCTTAGCTTCTTATCTGCATCCAGATAAGTTTGATGACATACCTGCTCCTTTGCTCATGCTTTCCAGGGCGCTCATGCACCTTACTCACATGCAAGCCTGTAACACTGCTAATCTAGAATTAGTTTACTGGGACGCAGTGCTGGACACTTGCAGTTCCCTTCCTGAAGTGCAACATGCTGCTCTTTGATCTGCTTCTTTGGTGCATCCGCATCTGTTCCATGATTCTGTGGGGATGGTCTGGAATGACATCCTGCATCATTCCAAAGATCAGCTGCTGCTGCGCCAGCTAAATCTGCCTTCCATTGGATGCCGGGGCCATTCCAAGCCTAACAAGCACCCTTCTGCATCATCCACCACAAAGTCAATGGCTAATCCTCCTGCCTCTGCTTCTTCATCTTACTCACGTGTCTACTATCAGACGAAGTGGGGTTTCTCTTGTTGAGTGCTTCGCTGGGGCTCAAAATGTAGGTCCTCACCTCAATTCGTACCAGGTTAGAGGAAGGATATCAGAGTTTGCAGACCGTTGGGGCGCAATCACATCCGATTGTTGGGTGTTAGATGTTGTTCAGTCCTGTCTGTGGATATCCTTCCTGAGGCACCCCACTCTGTCACGGGTGCTGCTTCCAACCCAAGTTCCTTCAGATGTTTCACGTTGGGAACTTTTGATCACAGAGATAGACAATCTCCTGTCATTTGGGCGGTCGAGATCATCAAGAACATTCATTCAGTGGGGTTTTATTCCCGACTGTTCTTGGTACCGAAGAAGGACTGACCGCTCAGGCCAGATATTGATCTGAGTATCCTGAGCCAGTCTATCATTGTGCCCAAATTCAGCATAGAGACTTTTAGGTTTGTTTGTCGCTCCATTCACCAGGGAGACAAGAAGCATAGGAGTCCTCTAGCATTGATATGCGAGAAGCTTACTTTCATATGCCGATTCATCGACATCGCAAAAGTATCTCTGGTTCGCTTTTTGAGGGCGAGTTTACCAGTTCAAGGCCATGCCTTTCAGCCTCAACCTGGCTCCTTGGGCCTTCTGACTGATGATGTCACATGTGCTAGCATTCCATTGCACACAGTTCAGGGTGACTTCTTCGGCTTATCTGGACGACATCCTCCAGAGGCACTCCAGTGCTGCTCTTCTGGAGTCTGATGTCAACACACTGTTGAACCTGCTTTTGTCGCTAGGGCTCAGAGTCAATGAGGAGAAGTTGGACCTAGTCCCTTCTCAGTCATTTTGCCATCTGGGGATGGACTTCCATACTCATCTGAATACTGTGGCAGTTCCCCGGGTGAGACAGACCTCTCCAACACTTTCTCCTAAGGCAGGATCTAGTGCTCCAGTTACCAGCATCTCTTCAGTCGTCACTTTCTTCCCTGGATGGATGTTCAGTGGATTGCGCAGGGGGTTCCGTTGGATTTGCTCATGTCCTATCGTGTTCTGCGGGCAGATGCCAGTGATCTTGGATGGGGTGCGATGTTGGATCCTCTAGTTCTTTCCATTCACTGTGTTTGGGACCAGGATCAGGCAACTCTTCACATCAATCAGAAGGAACTTCTTGCTCTTCTTCTAGGTTTCCAGCAGTGAATCCCCCCACCTTTCGAATCGGCAGGTCCTCCTATTGTCTGACAATTCGACAGTGGTAGCAACATTTGGAACCAGGGTGGCAAGCACTCGGTTCCCATGTATGAATTGGCTCGAGATCTTCTTGCTCGGGACGTCAACTCCGGTGTAGTGGTTCACCACCTTCCCGGTCATCTGAACATTCCAGCCGACTCCCTGCCCTAATGGGGCAGGGTCATTTCCACAGAGTGGATGCTTCAAAGTGTTCCAGTCACTTTGCAATCTCTGGGGTCATCCCCATATCGATCTGTTTGCGACCCATTGGAACTATCAGGTGGACACTTTCGTGTCCCTGTGTCCAGATCCTCTGTTTTTTGCCGTGGATGCTCTGTCACTCGATTGGAAAGGACTAGTCAGCTACGCCTTCCCGCTGGTTCCAATTCTGCCTCAGGTTCCAGCCAAGATATACGAACCTGCAGTTCATTCTGATTGCTCCCCTGTCGTCTCAGTGAGTGTGGATCAATCAGCTCTGTCCTTGTTTGGCAGCAGTTCTGGTACATCTTCCTCCACATCGCAACCTTCTCTGTCAAGGTTCCCTGAGGAGGTGTCTCGTCGCCATGACATCATTGTGCCTTCACACATATTTTTTGTCTAGTCTCCTCCATAGAGGTTTTTCGAGTGGAGTGCATTTCTTCTTCAAGGAGGCATGCCACTGTTCTAGCCTATGCGGCTAAATGTAAAGTCTTCTGTCGATGGTGTGCTGATCACTGTTGATTATGCGAACCTCTCGATTACACAGATTGCAGAGTTTCTGGTCTATTTGTTTGATTCTCGGGGATCCAACATGTTACCATCAAAAGGTACAGTCTATGCTTTTGGAGACCTTTTCGTATGTGGGAAAGCATCATATTGGCACTAATCCATACCTCCCTAAGCTCATTCGGCACTTTTCCTTGAAAAAGGCATAGAGTTTTGCGGCTGACCCCAAGATGGAATCTTTCTTAGGTGCTGCTTTGTTTTTGTTTTTTTTTGAGGGGGGGGGGGGGAGGGAGGGGGCATTCAAGCTGTTATTCCAGGTGGATATGTGATTTCTCACATACAAGATGGCTTTTCTGATGGCTTTTGCCTCAGTCAGGAAAGTTATCGAGCTTCACACCCTCTTGGTTGATCCAGCTTATTTCAGAAACTCTGCCAACAGTGTTACTTTTACCACTGATTGCTCCTTTTTAGCCAAGAACCAGATAATAGAAACATCTCCGCCTCCCATCTGTATCAGGGCTCTTCCTGTATCAGGGCTCTTCCCTTCATTGAGGGTAGTCACCCTTTGCACTGTCTGGTTTGTGCCATTCGTATTTACAGTTCATTAGAAATGACAGGAAGCTATTCTTTCGGTCCCTGATCCCTGGTCGACTGAAGATTTCTCCTCAATCCATTTCTAGGTGGATTTGTCTTGCTATTAGAGCATCATGCGCCCATTTGGTGAAGGACGATTGTATAACCAATCGCATTTCTGCCCATGGGGTGCATGCATTGTCTTCCTCCTGGGCTTATGCTAACTCTGTCAAGTTGTCCGACGTTATACAGGCAGCCTACTGGAGAAACGCTTCTACTTTCTCCTCCTTCTACCTGCGTCAGTTGCAGGAACAGTCTGAGGACCATTTTTCTCTAGAACCTCTTTCTTCTGCTCAGGCTGTTATCAACCCTAGCCATTAGCCTTTTTTTTCCAAGACCAGTTCAAAACTTGTGCTTTGTTACTGTCCTTTCTGTCTGTGTGTCACACATGGCCATACACCTCATCTCTCATCTATATTGATGTTTGTGATGCGATGGCTTGGTTATGTGATTCCTTCCTCCTATTGTCTATTCTGCCTGTTGTAAACAATTATGAGGTAGGTTGATAAGAAATTTAAATTTATGGTAAATTTCCTTTCTTACACCTGTCACAATTATTTACCTGGACGCCCTCCCATCTTCTTATTCGGGTAAGAGTCCTTCCTCCCCACTGGTCACATAACTCCAATGTTGGCGGATTTCAAATAGAATGACACATTGGTTATATGTCTGCACACTGGTATCGGAAGTTGTGGGTTGATACAGAGAAGCATGTCCCCTAATGGGTGTACACTGATCACACTTGGTCCAGTTTTTTGGCTTATTTTTAGCACACCTGACTGAAAGTCAGGGTGAGCTATTTTGACCACTCACCGTCTGTCGTCCGTCGTCCGTTAACATGGTATTTGCATCTTTTCCTCCAAAACTTCTGAACCAATTTAAGTGAAATCTGAGATGATTGTTTGTGATGACATAGCATTTTGATTTTGTACAAATCAACTTGCTCCATGGATGGGTGACCATCTGAGCGATCGATTCAGACTACCATGTTGTGTCCTTGGGCAAGGCACTTAACCCTGATTGTCCACATGGGGCACGGTGACGACATGTACTGGGTATGTGGGTAAAAGGATCTATGTGTATACCCCCTTTTGCAATCCTGTATAGGCGAGTTGTTCTTGCGTGACATTGAAAGTGTGCGCAACACGCAAATTGGATAACTAATTTGAAAGTGGGCCAACATATCATTGCGTGGGAATCACAGGGTTCCATCTTCCAGTGGAAAATGGAGTCTTGTTGTTCTCATGCGACAATGTCCATAGTCAACAAATACATTGCGAGTCTTCTATCACCCTGCCCATCACAGGATTGATATTGTGTGACTACCCATTAGATGAATCCACATGAATTGAGGCCGGTTCATGACGACTGTACTGTATGTATGAAAACGCGCACAACACGCAAATTTGGTATCTAATTTGAAACCGAAAAGGCATGTGTACCCCACCCCACCCCCCTCCTTCATCTGACGACCATAGTCAAAATGTACAATACATGCAATCTGACTACCTCGTCACCGATTCAATATTGCAGAGCTACCTATTAAATGAATCCACATCCCTGGGTATATGCCTGCGACTGCATGCTCATTGATACTCAGGCATATATATGCCTTCAGGTATATGCTTCCAAACACCCTGTATTTGCTGGCAGGATGTACACTAAGTGTATCATCAGATACCTGCGCCACCATGCACTCTTTTTACATAACTACCGAACGAACATGCGGGTATCCACTCCTTCAGGTAATCAATTTTAGCATGCTCACAGTTTGTGTGTACTTGGGCATTTGCGACCTGAGCCCAGTGTTGTGGAGTTTATAGGTGTGCTTTGTGGCACTGTATTTTCAAATTACGACATTCAATTTTCTTAGGATAGTTGTAAAGATGTGTTTACGAGTCTGCGTGTATATGTTCAGCACATACGCATTTATATCCGCAGGTGTAAATATATTGCATGTTTTCCTTTCTCACTTGATCGCATTACTGGTGTTGGATTTATTATTGTCAACCACTTCTCACTCGGATGGGCTCTTATTAATACGCATCCCTATTATAACCTCGATAGTATTCTACATTAATTTGATGAATATATTTGCTTATATATTCACTCACGGAATGAATCTTATGTATATTTATAAAAGTGTGGTATGCGTCTCGTGCACCAACCCCACCCACCCCTACCAACCCACTTTTTAATATTAGCTCAATATTCAAATACGATCCTCACCAAGAAATTCACTCGATAGTCAAAAACAACTCAATACTTACTTGACTGTGGCATATTATACTCTTGAATCTCCACACCCAAATAAGTACCTTAAATCCCAAGTAAACCAGTGATGTCATTGTCAGTTATCAGTCAAACACCGTAATTTCCAATAAGAGCATTTGTCACCAAATAGGATGTCCTGTTGGACGGTAAATGGTAATACAGCCGTCCTTAGATCAATGCTAATATTCATAACTGGGTTGACTGTTGATTAGACACCTATTTCCCAAAGTTTCTCCAGGACGTAGGTTACCCGCGTGCAGTTAACCGATAGCCCCATTTTCTCATGTATCAGGACACATTGTTGACCCATATTTTCGACTTCCAACTTTCATTATAACTAGCCACATGTGAGAGGTGATAAAAGTCCGCCCTCACTGATATTTCTGTTCAACTCAGTCAAGTGTTTGCTCTGAAATAATACCATCTGATTAATTATGTCCCTCGACCAGCGTGTTCAATTTAGTCAATTGACCCATTCACCGAAAGAACTGGGACAGGCAGTGCTGCTGTTGCATGAGTACTTTTAAAAAAAAAAAAAAAAAAAAAAAAAAAATGCAGCACCCAAACGATTTCAATCAGCTGCGAGTGACATCCATTTGTTTCTTGGGTGACAGTACAATCTTGGATCAGTTAACAGAAGATCCACATCCAAAAAAGGTATGCGATTTACCTCATTAATGTATATTTGTTATTCAGTTATCTTACTTGATTTTCTTACTCATCTCCGCCCCACACAATTTTTGCTATTGGGTGTGTGGCTGTGTGCATCAGAGTGTGTGTGTGTATGAGGATGCATGTGGGTGATGGTGTGTGCATGTGTGTGTGTGGTGGGGGGTAGGGGTAGATGGGGTGGGGTGTTATGTGCAAACCTGTGTGTGTGTGTGTGTGAATGTTAGAGTGTGTCTTCGCCCACATGTGCGGATGTGTGTGTGTGTGAGGGTGTGTGTGAGGGTGTGTGTTTTGTGTGCATACGTGTGTAGGTGTGTGCTTGCGTGCGTGTGTGATTACCCACATTGGTGTGGTCGCAAGTGTGCATATCTACACAGAGGAATTTGAGTGTAGTGTCTTTTAACATCTGGTTTCTCTACTTGTCTTATACGTAGAACCATGTCTTTTAAAGGGTATTCCCGTCATTCTATGACTTCTTGTTCCTGGACGTACTTCTTTGGCATCAGTGCGTTCTCGCAAGTGCTCGACTTCTTTTCTAAATTTTACTTGATTGTGGACTATAGCTAATAATATCCCATTTGATGAGATCCAGAATTCTGACGCTTATGTCTTCATATCCAAGTTCAACACTTCACTGGGTATTGATGGTAGTGACACTGACCCACCATACACTATTGACAATTCAAGCTGTAAGTATTATATACCAGAGAATTTTAGCAAGCAAATACCAGAAAAAACTAAGTCATTCTCTCTTTTCAATTTGAACTGCCGAAGTTTGAATGCTAACTTTGAGAATATTCAAAATCTTTTATGTGACATGTACCCTAGGAAAAATATATTTGATGTTGTGGGACTTACTGAAATATTTGAAGTAAAAAAGATATATATTTTGAACTCGAAGGCTATCACACTTTAATTCATCATACACGACCAACAGATGATGATGGCAGAGGGGGTGTTGGATTATTTATTAATGACAACATTAGCTTCAAACAACGAAGTGATTTGTCAATCTTCATACCTCGCGTATTTGAATCTCTTTTCATCGAAACAACCCCTAAAAAGAAATGCATTATTGGAATCATTTATAGACCCAACACTACACCAAAAGCTGACCTTGACCTTTTCTTGTCCACAATGTCCAAACTATTGAATAAAATCAACCTGGAGAATGAAAAAGCCTACCTTATGGGCGATTTCAATATTGACCTACTCAACTTCGCTAGTCACGACAAAACTGAACTTTTTATTGACTCTGTATTGAGTTCAGGCTTCTTGCCCCTCATCACTAAGCCGATGAGAGTTACCGAAACTTCGGCAACTCTTATTGATCATATCCTTAGTAATGACTCTACTACACACGTATCAGGGATTGTCATTTCGGATATCAGTGATCACTTTGCAACGTTCTGCATTGGTACTTGAAAAAACAAAATGCACGCCCAACACAAAGTCATAACCGCTCCTTCAAGAAAGAAAACATTGACCACTTCAAGAGGCTCCTATTAGGTAAAGATTTTTCAGACGTTTTCGACACATCCCATGTCACCCTAGCATATGACCTGTTTATCGATACATTTTACAAAGCATTTAAATGAAGCTTTCCCATTGGAAATAACATCAGTACCTTCTAAATATATTAGATGTGAGCTCTGGATGACAGCCGGACTATTAGAGTCTTCCCTACACAAACAAAAGCTGTACAGGAAAAAACTGAAATATCTGACAACCCAAAATATCGCGAACTACAAACAATTCTGTCACATCTTCAATCGGGTCAAACGAGCAGGCAAGTCAGACTACTGTCATAATATCTTGCGAGATAATAAACACGACCTCAAAAAAACATGGCAAATATTACGTAAAGCCATTAATAAATTGGATCGAAAAACTAAGCCCCCAAATACCTTTGTCGATAACAATATCACTTTAAACGACCCCAAACAAATTGCTGACAAGTTCACTGCATTATTTGCCAATATTGGGAAATCAGTAGTTGACCAAGTGCCCGACACAAATATTCACTTTTCACATTATATGAAGCACAATAATGGAAACTCACTATTTGTAACACCAACGAATACACAGGAGGTTATCTTTAGTATTTCCAAATTGTCTTCAAAACCAACAAGAGATCAAGATGAATTGTCTACAAAACTTTTGAAAGCTGTCGCTTGTGAGGTCGCCAGCCCATTAACACACATCATCAACACTTCATTTTCATCCAGTCATGTGCCAACCAAAATGAAAATAGCCAAAGTCATACCAGTCTTCAAGTCTGGTAACCATCAAATGTTTAATAATTATCGCCGCATATAATAATTATCGCCAACGTTCTCAAAAATACTTGAAAAGTTTATGTATAAAAGGCTAGTGGATTTCATAGACAAAAATAAAATCTTATATCCGTACCAGTTTGGGTTCAGAACAAAACATTCAACTGTCCACTCAATATTGCACCTACTGAATAGCGTGGTAATGGAAAATGACAAACCAACAAAAAAAGAACAAACAACTATAAAATTTCTTGGCGTACATATGGATGAAAATATGAAATTTAAAGAGCATATTTCTGTGATGTGCTCAAGAATAACAAGTGCAATTTTTGTACTAAATAGGGCACAGAACTTCTTGCCCAAGAAGGTAATGAAAACTTTATACTTCTCACTGATTCAGTGTCATCTTATATATGGTATCCAGGTCTGGGGCCGTTTGACCAACACCATTCTAAAACTACAAAAAAGAGCTGTCCGGGTCATAACAAAAAAATCATATCTCTCCCATACAGATCACTTTTTCAGAGATTGTAGCATTCTGAAATTCAGTGATATTTACAGCCTTCACGTCTCCCTGTTTATGCACGACTGGACGAACAAAAAACTCCCCATGTCATTTGATGATACCTTTCAAGTATAGAGAAACCCCTCAGGAATGAATACAAGGCAAACCAGTAAATTAGATTACTGCAAACCAAGAACACAGTTCTCTGCTGTGCTGCCTTTACACTCCTTCCCAAGAACCTGGACTAGTATAGACCCACAAATCCAGCAATTAAATAGACCCAAATTTAAAAAGTCCTTAATTGATAAAGCCTTGAATAATTATTCGCATCCTAACTCCAAATGTGACAACCCAGCGTGCCCTGACTGTGTCATCCGCCAGCTGTAATCTTCTGGCATCTCATCCTCCTCTTCCTATCCCTTAATCCTCAAATACATTCTAGCCCCCTTGAATTACAAATAAAAGATCAGACAACCCCGTTTTGGGGAAAGCACTTCGATACACTGATGCCAAAGAAACTTGATATCTTTCTTTTTACGGGAATGGCAGGAAGACAGCCTTATAGGCTATGCCATTTCCATGCTGTATACTAGCTTATGTTCCTGTTTGTTGTAATGTTATTTTGTAATCAATGTACTAGTATACTGTAAAATAAAGATCTATTCTATACTGAGGCATATAGCACATCGATGGTGCGCATGTCTTCAAGTTACGATGTTGGGGAGCTGGCAGCTGCTCGTCGTTACTTGGTGTTTCTCTCTGCACAACGGCTTCCTCCACTCATAAAACTGTCACCAACATGATATGACCTTGGCTGTTAAAGTGTTGTTAAACCCTAATAAATAAATAAATAATAAATAAATAATCAACTTGCCCCACCCCTTGGTAGGGCCACGCGAGAAGTTTGTGGGGCTTTATTTGCCATCGTTATGGGAGGGGCAAGAATTTTTGCCCCGCCCAAAATTTCTATTTTCCAAACCAAGAGGCTGATTTGAACCCAATTTGATATGAGGGCTTATTGGGTCATGAACCCCAATCCACAAAATTTTCATACAAAACCAAAAATTGGAAGACCTATCTGGTCCTCCATACTTTTGCTCACTGAACATGCGCAGTAACCTGTAAGTGACCAAAACTGGCGCAAACATCTTTCTTCTGTTTGGCCAGTCATGTTAACTCTCCCAGAATGCCCGGGAAAATCCCGGAATTTCAGTGTAGTTCCCGGCCTCCCGGACGGGAATAAGTTTTGGACCAAAAATCCCGGAAAACATCAGTCAAATATTTCGTTCCCGTTGTAACTTATGAAAAATGTTCAGAGTCAAATCACATGCATTTCAAACTCTGGTAAAAACCCACAAAGCAGTAAAATATGGATTTAAGTTAAATTTATTTAAGAAAAGGGTATTTTATGATATTTATTTCAACTCTGTTCATGTTTATTTCTGTGTTTTTTCCACTGAGATTTGTGATCAACATGCGAGTGTTGAAGTGAAAATAGGTGACTTACTTTCAAAAAATTTAAAACTCCACCTTCATTTAAATGCAGTTTTTGGAAATCAAAATATATGAAAAGGAATTAAATAATATATATTTAATTATTCCTTCATAGAATAGTTTTAATTCTCATCCCTTTTCCAAAATCAAAACGTAAACAACAACTATTTAGCACAGTTTAAAAGTAGGTTAAAGTCGCTTAGGATGCCGAAAAATCATGACTGCATATTTAAACACAATGGTCTTATTTTCTAACACTACATTTATTCTGTTGTGCTGACTACAGAACTGTTAACTGTTGGCCATCTGTACCCAGAAAATTTCGAATGGAATTAAAAAAAAATGCTTCAATGAGGGAAAGAAAAGTTTTGTGTAGGGCACAAACGTCCCACATGCATGAAGTTTGATAAAGACACTTTCCAAGTATTAATGTTCTTGAAGTAACTGAACATTAGGACATCTTTTCCTGTTAACATTTCCAGACTTGGGAAATTATTAGCTAGTCTAGACTTTGATAAGAGCAAACCACAGGTGGGGGTGCTCTGTGGGACAGTGTGGGTGGGTGGTGGTGGTGGAGGGTGGGGGGGGGGGGGGCTCATGAAGAAGAGGATCCGGGGGGGGGGGGGGGAGAATCAACAGTTATTTTATGATTTTTTAACATAGCATAAATGCATCAGCAAAGTTGACAACTAGTTCTGGATATAACCTGGTGTTAATAGTGGACCATGAACTGAAAATTCACAAGTTTTTTCTTTTATTTTGTCCCCGCGCGAACTTTTCCCTGAAATCCATCCCATTTCCCTGAAAATCACCCTCAGGTTCCCTGAAAAATTATTCTGGAGGTTAACATGTCTGTGTTTGGCCCAAAGTTAGCAACAACTGAACTGACATCTGTGCTTTAAAATCTCTTTTCTAAAGATGCCAGACATAAATCATTCATGATTATGGTGGATTCAAGGAACTGAAAGGATGCTGAAAGTGAACTACGGAGGTTTTGGACGTTCAGGGCTGTAACTTTTAAATAATTATGTAAAATTATTCATGTTTCTCATTTTTGGGACATGGGCCTGAACATCATCATTCTTACTAATGAAACCCCTACTGTTTGTTAAATGTTCCTTTCCTCTCTTCCCATGAACCCTCTGGTTAAACTCCCAAGCTTTATTGGCTTTTTTATTGAAATTTTTTTTATTAAATTTCTTGGGAGTTTAACGTGATCTACGGAATGTTTATTCTGATTATCCCCATGGTTACGTCCTCATCCTGGGACTGTTAGGATGTATGTAATCTTGCATCTTCTACCAGATTTTATTGCATTGTTTTTTCTTCTCATGAAGATCTGGCTTTGCATCAGGTAGTGATTGATCGGTTTCTGACTTTGGGCTTATTGTATAGTTTAATTTCCGGTTTTTCCTGTTGACGTTTTTCACTTGGTCAACGCTTTAATATATTGTATTATTATATTACAGTACAGCACAGTTATCATATTCATGTAGGATACATGTATAAAATTATGCCGGTAGTGTAGCTTCAATTTTTTAGTGCTTGTCCACACTTAGGCTCTCTCAGGATGCCCTTGGGCTCATGAGGTTCCCTTTGGGAACTTGGGCTTTTTCAAAAAAATTTCGGAAATTTTGTTTATTTTTTTCGAAACAATTTTGATTGCCATATATTATGTATCCTTAATATGTATAAATTATTTGTTTTGTTTAGGAGTGCAGTGGACTTGGTCTTTGGCTTAAATATTATTATGAAATCTTTTTGTGTAAGGCGAGGAAATCTGCCACGGATTTACACGCTTGCTGTCTTGCTTGTAATCACTGCGCTCCTTCAGATATATGTTCTACTTGTGTAGTTTGGGTTGCTAAATGTTGGAGGTGGGTGTCACATTATGTGCGCGATGAAGTTCTGATGTCAACTGTCACCACAGGCTAATTCTAATTTTTCAGTCTCTTTTTCAGAGGAACAAGAATATGGTGATGGTATAGCGGCACCCATCCAAAATGTCCTGCCATCGTCGTGTTCAGATGAGCAAATAGAGCTAGCTGCAAAGGTGCTCATGAATATAAAACAAGGAATAAAGCTTGGCCGGTGAAGCGGTAACCCCACCAGTGGGGGCATAACACTGGATAGGTCCGCAGCTGTCAAGGAGAGTGTAGATTTGCGTAGAGCAAGTACCTCAAAATCAAAAGCTCACCCAGCGATGATGGCAAAGGGGAAGAAGCCAGCAAGTTTGTCAACGGGATGCTCAGCGAGATCAGGGGTCAGATCGCGAGCTGGAGAGCCTTCTCCGTCCCATCAACAGTCTGTTGTAGTTGCAAGAAACTTTACCGAGTTGGAGCTAACGTCCTCGTTGGCCGATCGAGGCGCTCCGTCCACACTGCAGCTGGGGTCAGCAGAAGTTACGGCTTCTTACACAAGTAGCAAGCACATTAGACCGCTCACTAGCTATTCCACTTCGGACATTCAAGCTGTTCTGCGAAGATGCTCCCAGTCTTCCCCTCTGAAGTCGGGTCATCCGGTAGCTAGTACATCGAGGCATGAATATGCGGAGCATTTGGGACGTCCGGTGAAAAGATTTGGGGACAGATCAACGTCCTGTGAACATCATGTGACAAAGAAACATAAGACTGCTGCTCCGCAAGCCTCAGTAACGGACTTGCTGTCGCAGATTGTGCAGCTTATCGCAGCTTCCCAGCCAAAGCAAGTGTGACCATCAGCAGACTACGGGAGTGAGCAGTTGGACGGTGCTGGGTCGTTACGGTCATCCGTTCATTCGGAGGGAGCTGACCAAAATTCACAGCTAGACCAAACGGATGATGAAAGGGATGTGGAGGAAGATTCTCCAACCCTTTTGGAACAATATATGGAAACGATGAATTTTATTCATCAATTTTTTCCTGATCTTGTTCCTCCTGGCCAGCAAGCTGCATCTGCTAGGCAGAGATCGCTATCATCCCTAGATAGGGACACCCAGCAGAGGAAAGACGATGTTCTTTCCTTCCTGGGTCAGCTCGTCCATGTGTTGGAGGCCTTCAGCCACATTGACGACGTAATATTCAACCTAGCAAGTTCATGAAATAAAAATCTTTTCTTATCGACATGTTCTATTCGTACACTGTTTCCTGGATCTTGCAAATTAAAAACAGTTGGAGAAGATGTTCAGAGAGCTCCTCTGCATTCGGATGATCGGCTTTAGATCTGGATATCTCGCTACCCACATCATTCAATGTCCACTCAGATGTGATCGAATCTACAATTGATTCTAGTCGGGCAGTTTTGGATGCTATGTCCTACCCAGATCATATCACCAGGGCTTTGGACCATCGTCTTGTTGGGAAAGAATTTGACGATATTAATTCCGCTCTTGCAGTGGCTAATGGGGAATTGATAAGATGTGATGGAGCCTTATTATCGTCTTCATTGATAGACGATTGGGTGAAAGCTCTCTAAGAATCACTCCGGTTTATGGACATATGTTGTTTGACGACAGGTTGTCCTTAGTGTATGAAGAAGCTACCAAGAAAGCTACCAGCACTCTTTGGACCTGGTAGGTGAGGGGGCTCCAGTTCTCAGTCGGTGAAGAAAAGCTCCTTGCAGGGTTCTAACAAACCCTCATACAACTATTCAGGGAGCTGTCAGTATAGCGACTCGAGAAATGGGCGTTAGTCTTACAAAGGACATGGAGGACATGGTTTCTCTTCCCGAAGACCTCGCAGGTCATACAGGTGATGGTCTAAACCTCTATTGCTCTCCACTTGGCGGAAGATTATCAAACTTCGCGAGAAACTGAACTGACATAACGGAAGATCAGTAGGTCAGAAATGTAGTCAGAATGAGTCTTTGGCTATCATTCCGTTCAAAGCCCCCACTTACAAGAAGTCCACGTTGGACAGTTCTTCCGGCAAATCCTTCAAAAAAGGAGTCTCATCTTGCAGAAATTCAATCTCTCTTAGTAAAGGAAGCAATAGAGGTCGTAAAAAATTCCACTCACCAGGATTTTACAGTCACCTGATTCTTGTGACGAAACCAGATGGCTCGTTTCAACCGGTCATAAACTTGAGCTGGATTAACAAACTGATTGTCTCTCCAAAGTTCTATATGGAAACCATTCAGTTGTAAAAGCGAGCATTCGAGCGAATGACTTTTCGGCAAGCATAGACCTAAATGACGCATACTTTCACATCATGGTTCATCCGGCTTTCAGAAAGTACCTGCACTTTGCCGTTTAAGGGAAGGTTTATCAGTTCAGAGCGATGTGCTTTGGTTTGAACCTGGCACCTTGGGCATTCACTCGGATAATGAACTCGGTAATGTCATACTTCCGAGCTCATTCAGTCATGGTAATGTCGGCTTATCTGGACGACATTCTTCAGAGATACGGTGACAAAGATGCACTTCAGAACGATGTGCAGGGTCTAATTCATTTATTCCGACATCTCGGTTTCATTGTAAACGAAAAGAAGTCTGATTTAGCTCCGTCCAAGTCCTTCATTCACTTGGGGATGAGCTTCGAGACTCAATGCAATCTGGTTCGCCTTCCAATAACCCGAGTGAAAATAGTAAGTTGCTATGATCGCTTTTGTCTAAACTCTCTCACAGTATCAGCGAGGGAGTTCATGTGACTGATGGGTCTGTGCAGGGCAGCGGCAGACTTGATTCCGCTGGTCGCTTACGCATGCATACTCTCCAGATTTTCTTTACTCAGAACTGGAGTGTCAAGACACAATCGCTCGAAGGCCAGATTGTTTTAACAGATCTGATAAAACAAAAAGTTCATATTTGAGTGGATCTCGAGTGGTTAACTCAAGGAGTTCCACTTCAAGTACCGGATCCGGTCTCTACTATTATGACGGATGTGAGTCTGACAGGTTGGGGTGCGTCCCTGATTCCTGCAGACCTGAAGTGCCAGGGTCTTTGGGCTCTTCGTTCCTGGAAAAGCACATAAACATCAAAGAGATAATGTCTATTTGGCTTGCACTGAAACACTGGATTGGGTCCTCTTTCTTTCGCACAGAATGAAGACGATGATAATGTATATTCAATCGAGAAGTTTCCAATTTCCATTAATTATGGTCCACTTTTGTTTTTGTTCACAATTCGTACGAAACGTTTTTTTCACGTGGCAGACGAACGTGTAATTGGAGCAGTACTTTGATCGTGGACGTAGACGTAGCTATAAATAGCGCATTACACATTACTGACAGTCTAGTAAGGTTTTGAACGAAGTAGGTTGTAATTATTTCTTTATTACAGCAAACTAAACTGAAAATTTACACGTTTATACTTATAGAAAATATGTCATATATATTTCGATTAAATTTCACTTGCTCCTTCAACGTAGAATTCAAACTTGCATTACGAAGTTTATGAATGAATGAAAATGGAATCGAACGAGGTCAAAGGCCGTTCGCATAAATTATAATTATATACAACACCCGTTGTATATACTTCAAGTATATACAACGGGTGTTATACTCTATGGTTATCAGATAAATATATATATATATATATATATATATATATATATATATACAGGATGAAAGATTCTGACGCCGATGGGGATCGAACCATTGCCTTGATGGGAGTACACTTCTGCGGCACCAATCGCCTAGCGAAACTGGACCAGCGCCATAGACCACTCGACTACCGACAAGCCCCAAAAAAGGCATGCTAGCAGATCGAGCATCCATGGAACTGGCACAGTCCACACGAAATTACTCGGTATCCCCCAGAATTAGTTGTTTACAATGTATTATACCATGTAATGCAGATGAAATCAGTGAGAATCAATCTCTTTTTCAAATTCCCTGCTTACGGTACAGAATACAGAATTCGGCACTTCTTACAAAGGAGTGCTGATGCAAACTCATTAATTTCCCTGGGTTGATATTTAGTCTTAAGAATTCAAATCAATTCCCTGGGTTGATATTTAGTCTACTATGTTAAGTGAGTGCCCTCAGGCCCTCAATATTTATTTAATTCTACTTAATTCAAAAGTCTGGCACATAAAGCTCTAGGCCTATTTAATTCAAAAGGCCCTCAATATTTATATAATTCAAAAGCTCTGGGCCTATTTAATTCAAAAGTCTGGCACATAAAGCTCTAGGCCTATTTAATTCAAAAGCCAAGTCTGTGCTGTCTTGTGAAGTGTGTATGTCTATTTATATATATAAATAACATTTAGCAGGCATAACTAGGAAGAATGATGTTGGTGCCAGTTTTGGTCACTTCCTGGTTACTGCACAAGCACAGTGAGCAAAAGTATGGAGGACCAGATAGGACTTCTAATTTTTGGTTTTGTATTGCAAATTTTGGGGATTGGGGGGGGTTCAAAATTTGTGTTTGGGCCTGGAAATTAATGAGTTTGCACCAGCTAAGTCTGGGCCATTGGTAAGTATTAAAAGTATACAAATTACTATAAATTTATCATTTTTATTTTGTGTGAAGCTTCCTTAGGAACAGCAGAAAGGAATGGTTCAAAAAAATTTTTTGCCATCTGTTTTATCGCAGGGTACTTTTCCAGGACTTTGGAAAAATGGTGAGTCAGCATTTTTTAACACTGTGAGTAATGGGAAAAACATTAAAGAATCTTCTTCTCCCGTACCACTGCTCCAAAGGCTTTCATATTTCACATCTTTGGAAGATTCATTCACATGTTTGTTTAAATCAAATTCCTGGGTCCATATTTGTGCCCTCTATGGGAGCTAAAATGTCCAGATTAGTGCAATATAAGGAATATTCTTTAAAAATCTTCTTCTGTTCAGATCCAGTAGTCAGAATCTTTTGATATTAGGTATACAGCATCCTTAGGGAGGTGAGATTCAAGTTTGTGCAAGCCAAGTCCCTGAGTTCATATTTGGGCTCCCTGTGGGAGCCCGAATTATAACTTAGTTCAGTATGAGGAGTGCTGTTTAAAAATCTTTTTTTCAGATCCACCGGTCAGAATCTTTTGATATCTGGTTTTAGCTTTTCTTAGGAGGGGCAGATGCAACTTGTTCAAATCAATTCCCTGGGTTGATATTTAGTCTACTATGTTAGGTGAGTGCCCTCAGGCCCTCTGGGCCTCTTGTTTTTGGCACTTTTGCACCCCCTTTTCTTTTCCACATTGCATGGGAAAAACAAAAATGGAGGGTATACTTCCGAGTTAGGGACTTCCACTGTAATGCAAATCTGTTGTAAACAATTTTGGTAGGTATAACAAGAAAGGACATTTACTATAAAATTGAAATTTCTGTACCATGTCCATTCTCCTTTAAATCAAAGTTCTCAATTAAATATGTGTGAATATTTATTGGTATTCAACATTCCTTTCATTGACCAAGTTCATTCAAATTGTGTTTTAGTTGATTTTTCTAACTGTTCACCTACTGATGACATTAATATTTATATTATTTTACTTCAGCTGAGTTATCATTAACCGAAACTTTTAAACCCTCACTGTCAATTACCTTAGTGTTTTGTTCCATTGATATGCATAAAATGAATTGAGCGTTTCCCATTTATCTTGCAATCTCAAAAAATGGTTCATAAAACTTGCCAAGCAAAAGGTTTTGGAATTGGTTTAAATTGTGCACAGTGGCAAACACAGACACCCATGGAAAAGAGAAGCACCATCTTCTCGTCTTCTTGGCATCAAGTTTTTTTTTGTGTGTGTTGGCAGGGGGTGGGGGAGGGAGAGGGATGGATGTGTCCACCCAACGGCCACCCAGCCAGCCTTAGCAAAAACCCTGGTTATGTTAATTTGATATGGCTAACTGTTTATATGACATTCTAGCCAACCACATTCCAGCTTTTACAAAGGACAAAGGCGCCCGCATTTAGACGGAGGCGAAGCCGACGTTGAAACTTGTGAGTTCTTTATACTAATTTCACACTTTTTTTAAGGTAGGAATTAGTTAACGAGATGAGACTTCACGAGAATGACTCTGGCTGATTAAACTTTTAAGGATTTTTCCCAAAGGAACTGGGGACAAATGAGGTTACATTTTTTAAAGGATACTCGGATGCAAGAACAAGTGATGGCTCTCCACCATTGCTTTCACCCTCATTGGGTCAAGGGACCTTTAATATATTGGGTGGGTGGGGGGGGGGGGGGGATTTGCGTGGAGATGGGGGCTAATGAGTCACTGATTATGTCACGTGACGTCCATAGCAAGTAAGGCACGCCCCTAGCAATGGGCAAACTACTGGGCCAATTTTGATACATGGACCCAACATGCATTGCAAACGAAAACAGACAGGTCAATGGTGTCGTCACGTGACTTCCCTAGCAACCATAGTACCCCCTTAGCAACAGGCTAACTACTGGGCCGATTTCGACCAAATTCGGTATATGGACCCAAAATGCATTGCAAATAAAAACAGACAGATCAATGATGACGTCACGTGACTCCCCTAGCAACCAGAGTGTGTGTCCCCTTAGCAGGGGCTAACTACTGGGCTGATTTTGACCAAATTTGGTAACCGGACCCAAAATGCATTGCAAATGAAAACAGACGCATCAATGTTGACGTCATGTGACTTCCCTAGCGACCAGAGCATCCCCTTAGCAACAGGCTAACTACTGGGCCGATTTTGACCAAATTCGGTATACGGACCCAAAATGCATTGCAAATGAAAACAGACAGATCAAAGTTTATGTCTCATGACTTCCTTAGCAACCAGAGCGCCCCTTAGCAATGGGCTAACTACTGGGCCGATTTGGACCAAATTGGGTATACAGACCCAAAATGCATTGTGAATAAAAACAGACAGATCAATGTTGACGTCACGTGACTTCCCTAGCAACCAGAGCTCCCCCTTAGCAACAGGCTAACTACTGGGCCAATTTTGACCAAATTCGGTATACGGACCCAAAATGCATTGCAGATGAAAACAGACAGGTCAATGTTGATGTCACATGACTTCCCTAGCAATGAGAGCGCCCCTTAGCAATGGGCTAACTACTTGGTCGATTTTGACCAAATTCGGTATACGGACCCAAAATGCATTGCAAATAACAACAGGCAGGTCAATGTTGACGTCGTGTCTTTTTTCCTCTTCCCTGACATGACCCAGAAGCACAGGATTAGCTGTTTCATAATTACTCGCAGAATTATCTGTGGTGATAACTACAAACAATACCGGTACATCGGTATTTTTTTCAGTGAAATTAATGAAAATGGCTCACTGAAATTGGCACATAAAGCTCTAGGCCTATTTAATTCAAAAGCCAAGTCTGTGCTGTCTTGTGAAGTGTGTATGTCTGTGGTGGCTTGTGTAGTTTGTGTGTCTGTTGGGCAAATCGCTCAGAAACCTGGTCCGAATCGTCCACAAACATGATCTGAATCGTCCAATAATCTGGTCCGAATTGGCCAGAAATATGGTCTGAATCATGAAACTACATTTGTGATACTCAGTCTTATTATTTTAAAGATGGTATTTTCAGTAAAACTGCTTTGGCATATTATCACCGTCCTTGTTGTGCACAGCACTGCTGTATTTTCTTGTTTTTAACCATGATCTCAAATTGTTGTGTAGTAGCAACACATGATTTCACAACAAGAGGCTTTGTTTAAACTAAAAGACATGACATCATGTATATGCTCTAAAACTAGAGCTGTAGGTTTTTTAAAATCCATTTCAGTTTCGGTTTCGGTTTTTTCGTTGAGGAAAACCTTGGTTTTGGTTCGGTTTCGGTTTTTCCCTCACTACTCTGTCTTCCGTATAAATTGTGCACATTTCGGATCCTAATGATACTGGAATTGGTGCAAAGGACAGTTTGACTTCAGATATTCAAGCGACGCTGCGACGGCCCCTGATTGACAATGTGGGAAAATAATAGACAATTGGACATACTTTTACTGTTGTTTGGTAAATTGATTTGGGTATTTACTATTTGTATATTTCATGGTAAATATATGTACTATAATACTACCTAACTTCTACCTTCATATCTTACACTTTCAGTAGATGTCAGTCTTCAGTCTTGCATGATTGCATCTGTAACTAGTGTAAGTTGGACTGGTCAGTAAGTAGATGAGTCTTTCACAGACGTCACCGAGTTGTTGACATTCAACTTGGATGGTTTGGCAGGGGAATTTATTCCCATTGATGTTGATTCTGACGTCACGGAATACTGACAAATAAGCATGTTATTGGAGCCGACTGGCTCGACCCAGATTTGTCCGTTCCATTAACACGCTTACTATTAACATGATTTAGAAAAAAGAAATACCCCCACCCCACCCCAGATGTACAATGCAAAATGCTACATTTTATAAAAGCAAATACAAAATTAATTTTAAAAAAATGCTGACTGGTATTAACTCCACAGTTAATCCCCTATTTCCTATTTTTGTTTTTGGAAGCCTGCCCTCCCCAGTCCCCACATACACTGCTGATGTTTATCGAAAAATAATCTCGAAAACCGGTATACTTTGACAGTGTTTGGGTCCATGTGTTAATTTTTGTGAAACCCTGAAGCAGCACGTGTTGACCTCATTGTCGTTTGTTCTGTTTTTAATGTTGGAAAATTTTGTTTGTGTTTAGTGCACTGAATGTGTTTATTCAAAGTAATAATTACACTGTTCTGTTGCTGCTGCATGGTTTATACTGCATTACATGTATATGGATTTATTTATGAGACCCTTTCATTAATGTCGTCATTTAAGGTCAGTTCAACATAACATTTGTGGGTTTTTCTCTACCGTCAACGATAGAAAACATTAGTTTTGTTTTCTCTGCCATATTGGCGGTCTGCGATCAATGCTGAACTGTCAAATTTAACGTTGTCATAGACTATGTAACAATGACAGGGGCATTTTATACAAAAAACTGAAAACCGTACAGTGTACATTTTTTTCGGTTCGGTTTTCATTTTTTTGTAAAAACCGAAAACCGAACCGAAATTTCGGTAAACCTACAGCACTATCTAAAGCTAAGCCAATATCGTACATAATTGACATTGGCTAAGCTGCTTCTATTACACTATCTGGCTAGAGAACAATATTGTTGTGTGCATTTACTCTTGCTTGAGAAATGCTACCATACATGTATGAAACACTGTTTGAAAGAGTTCTCGAAAACAGGCACTCAGAAAAACCATCCTCTGGAAATAGCTTGTTGGTAACCCTTTACCCAATGAATCAGCCACACCCACCCACATAATTTACAAACTGAGCAGTTAAAAAAAAAAAATCTAAAAAAAAAATCATATGTGACCCCTTCATTGGAAAAGGCTCATCAAGCTTGTTCCAATGAAAGGTCACTTGATATTGTTGTTGTAATTTTAAAAAAAAAATGATTAAAGTAACAAATTTTGGCATCGTGTACATTAGGTAAAGGGTTAAGCTAAAAGACGCTCTTGCAATGAGTCTCTTTGTGGTGCCAAGTTCATTATAGTGACCTTAATATAGCAGAATTTATTTTAAAACACTACTTGTGGTGTTGACCATTGTGTGGTCATATAAATCTTGATTTCAGTGAAAAGTTTGCAAAAGCAAAGTACTGGATAATTATTTAGATATGATGAGGAACGTTTATTTTTTATCCATTAACCAAATTCACTGATATTGCAATACATTCCAGGAATTTTAGCAGTGCCTTAGTAGTCTGAAAAGACTTTTCTGCCGATAGAAGCCTTGATAAATTACCTTTGTTGTAGACAAGTAGCATTTCTGTACAGTTGACTCAGTTCAGTTTCTAAACTTATTATTGAAGGACCCAAAGTGAGGACCAGGCCTGGCATTCTTTAGGAGTGCAGGAGTGCTGCACGCCTAGAAAAAATTGAGGAGGGCAATTTTTTGCACCCGTTGATATTCTGGAATGCCAGACCTGCTTGGGACTACCTTTAAAATCTATTATCATTTTGTCTCCTGAGTTTCAAAGTGCGCACAGAGAACACATTGGAACTCAGGGGACGATTTGTCAATGTTGCATTGATTCGCAATAATTCATGACCCATTCTGTGTCAGATTTCAATACATTTTGAGTGTAGAAGACAGTCACATAAGAATTGAATGCAACATTTTGAATAATGAGAAGATGTGTGTGCCAATTTTTCCACTATGTAGCTGAATGTAGTACAATTTTTCAGTCACAATATAAATACTTTGAAGTGAATATAACCAAAATAGCATACAAGTTTTTGCATTGAAAATTTTAGGTGCAATTGCACTCCCAAACAATCTGAAGAGGGAAACTATTTTGCACTCCTTGATTTTCTAGATTGCCAGGCCTGGAGGACTGTGTAGTTTTTTTTATGACAAGACAGTACATGTATAGTTGAGCTTCAACTGAGGAAATGTCCTCTAATAAAATACATGGAGGAGTATGAAATATTAATTGATCTACCTTACACATTAACTATGGTTTCTTCTTACTGAATTGGCACATGGACAATTTTGATTTGTAGCATCAGAGGCAAAGGGTTAACCCTTAACTCCTTACATGCAGCTGGCGGATATTCCTGCCCAGGACAGAAAATATTTAGCTATTGAAATAAGTAAAATTTGAGGATATTTAACTAAATATTTTTGTACTATAAACCACTGGCCCAGGCTAGCTGGTGCAAACTTAAAGTTATCAAGGGCCAAACACAAATTTTGAACCCCCCAGTCCCCAAAATTTGCTTGCCAAACCGAAAATTAAAAGTCATATCAGGTCCTCCATACTTTTACTCTCTGCACATGCGCAGTCGTCAGAAAGTCACCGGAATTGTTGCCAACATCATCCTTTGTTTGGCCCTAAAGTCAGCAACAATGAACTGACATCTGTGCTTTAAAATCTCCTTTTTTGAGGATGCCAGACACGAATCAATGCAAGAATTGGTGGATCCAAGGCTGTTATTGGATGATGGGAGTGTTCAACGGTGGTTTTAGATGTTCAAGGTTGTAACTTTATAATAATTATAAAATTATTTCATGTTTACCAGTTTCGGGACATATGCCTGACGCCATCATTTTTGATAATGATTATTTCACTGTTTGTTAAGTATTCCTTCCCTATCCTTCCATTCACCCTTCCTGTTAAACTCTTAAGCTTTTTGGCTATTTTTTATTGAAATTTTTTATTAAATTTCTTGAGAGTTTAACATGTATTACAGAATATTTATTCTGTTTTTCCCCATGGTTATGTCCGCACCCTAGGGGTGGTAGGTCGTTTTGTCTTGCATCTTCTATCCGATGTATCGTTTTTTCTTCGTATGAAGATCTAGCTTTGCATCTGGTAGCATTTAAATTAGTTTCTGACTTTGGGCCTTTTTGTGTGCCTGATGTCTTGTTTCTGGTTTTTTCATTGACGACCTCATATATAGGTAGTATTTTATATTCTATTACTGTAGAATTACTGTAGGATACATGGATTATTATTCTGGTAGTGTAGCTCAATAAATTTGGATTTTGTCCACACTTAGGCTCTATCGGGATGCCCTTGGGCTCTTAATCTTCTTTGAATTTAATTTTGATTGCTATTATTCATGTATGTTAATTATATATTTTGTTGTGGAGTTTGGAGGAGTGATATCGACTTGAGTCGATGCACTTCTGCAGACTCTTGTCATACTTGTGTTCACTGGGATGGCTAATGTTGGAGACAGGTGTTGCGGTACTTTGTTGGCGGTGAGGTTCTGAGGCCAGGCCTCTCACCGCCTTATAATTCAATTTTTCAGTTTCTGTTTCAGAGGAACATGAACATGGTGATGATATTGTGACACCCATCCAAGTGTGCTACCCAGCTCACCCAGCGATGATGTAAATAGGGAGGAAGTCAGCAAGTTTCTTGTTGGGAGGCTCAGTGAGATCTGATAGAGCGGGAGAGTCCCCTCTCTAGCCTAACAACATTTAGGGCCAAATGTTGTTATGAGAAACTTGCATGAGCCGGAGCATACGTCCGCCCACTGCACGGGACGCTCTGTCTAGTCTGCAGCAGAGTCGGCTTCAGTCACGGCTTCCTCCACTACGTCTCACAAGCCAAAATGAAGTTTTCTTGTTGGGAGGCTTCGTGAGGTCGATGAGGCCACAAGCGGGAGAGGTCCCTCTCTAACCCAACAACATTTGGGGCCAAATGTTGTTATGAGAAACTTGCATGAGAAGGAGCGTACATCCGCTTTGTTATTAAAGCACACACGACCGCAGGCTAGCTACCCGACTTCATATATCCAGTCAGCTGCGCGAAGACGGAGCCATTCTTCGCCCCTGAAGTCGGACCATCTGATAGCTAGCGATCTGAGGCATCGATCAACGGGACGCTCGGAGAAGAGATCTATCTCCGGATCTTCGCCCCAGGAGCAGCAAGCGGTGGAAAAAACAGAAGACCACTGTTCCTCAAGCCTCAGGAACGGACTTGCTGTCGCAGTTGCGCAGCTATTAGCAGCATCCCAGCTAATGTAAGAGCAGCCTCCAGTGTTGAGCTGTTAGACGGTGCTGGGTCGGTTAAGTCAATTGTGCATGCAGAAGAAGCCAGAAGTTTCTCTACGGGACGCTCGGCTAGATCTGGGGTCAGATCTCCGTTTGGAGAACCCTCTCCGTCCTGTTAACAGTGTTAACAGTTGGGGTCGACTGTCTGTTGTATGAAACCATATTGAGTCGGAACACACATCAAAACGTTCCTTCCACACTGCAGCCAGGGCCGGTGGCAGTTATGGCTTCTTCTACTTACATGGAAGCGTACAAAAGAGGATTAGTCTAGAAGTTTCTAAGCAGGATACTGTGCAAGATCTGGGGACAGATCGCGAGTGCAGAGTGTTTTTTCGTTCCGTTAACAGTCAGCTGTGGTTACGGCTTCCTCTTCTTCCATGAATATGCACGATAAGGGATAGATGCCAACAAGTTTCTAACAGAATGCTCGGCGAGGTCTGGAGCAGACTGCGAGCTGGAGAACCTTCTTTCCGTCAGCAGTTGGGGTCAACTGTTTTTGGTGCGAGAAACTTGAGTGAGTTGGGATGCCCGTTCATGTTTGCGGTTCAGGACGCTTCTTCCACACTGCAACCGGATTCGGTGGCAGCTATGGCATCTTCCCTTGCTTCATTAATGAAGCGCATTGACCACAGGCTAGCTATCTGACTTCGCAGGTTCGTGTTGATAGCAGTCATTTGAGACTAATACTACCGTTTAACAGACTCCAATGGTGAGCTGCCAGATGGTGCTGCGTTGGTCCAGTCATCCGTTCAGTCAGATGGAATTGTCCATATTTGCGGATGTAACATTTGGATGGTGAGAGGGAAATGGAGTGTGAGTCTCCATCTCTCACAGAAGGGCACTTTAAGACTATGAAAAGTCTTAAGCTCTTAAGAATATTGTTCCATCTGAATATAAATCTGCATTCAGATGAGCAGGCCGGGGATGAAAATATGTCCCTACCTGCATCATTAGCTCACCTGACTGAAAGTCAGGCAGGCCGGGGATGAAAATATGTCCCTACCTGCATCATTAGCTCACCTGACTGAAAGTCAGGGTGAGCTATTCTGATCACTTTTCGTCTGTCGTCCGTCATGAAGGTGGTGTTTGGGCCTTTTCCTCCCAAACCACTGGCCGCATATTAATGAAATTTAATGTGAGTAGGGGTTATATAAGGGCATTTTGATTTTTTGTCAGATTAGGTTTCGGCTCATATTGTGCAGAGGGATGGGGGCAAAAAAGCTCCAATTCTTAAAAAATCTTCTTCTCAAGAACCAGTAATAGCAGAGACTTGATATTTGTTATGCAGCTTCCTTTTGAGGTGTAGACTCAAGTTTGTTCAAGAGAAGTTTGTCGGGCATTATTTGCCTTCGTTATGGGAGGGGCAAAAATTTTGATCACGCCTAAAATTTCTATTTTCAGAACCGTCAGGTCGATTTGGACCAAATTTGATATGAGATGATAATGGGTCATAAGTAGTTGATTGATGCAAAAAAAAATTTTCTCATTGCCCCTTGGGAACCTCGGAAGCTAAAAATAGGAAAAACCTTAAAGCTGCCATATCTCCAAAACTTCACGGCACAGAGAATTCTTACTTTGTATAAAGCTTACTTTTATCCAGTAGAATAGAATGGTTAAAAAAAAAATCCCTGATCACAAGGTACTTTTTTCAGGACTTTGAAAAAGGGCTGAGTCAACACTTTTTAACACTGTAGGCAATGGGAAAAAGATTAAAAAATCTTCTTCTCCAGATCCAGCAGGCAGAATCTTTTGATATTTGGTATGCAACATTGTAGGGTGGATCTGATTCAAGTTTGTTCAAATCAGCCCCCTGGGTTCATATTTGGGCTTAGTATAGGAGCCCAATTTCGAACTTAGTGCATTTCAGGCAAATTTCTTAAAAAATCTTCTTCTCCAGATCCAGCAGGCAGAATCTTTTGATATTTGGCATGCAACATTGTGGGGTGGATTTGATTCAAGTTTGTTCAAATCGGCCCCCTGGGTTTATATTTGGGCTCAGTATAGAAGCTCGAATTCGAACCTAGTGCATTTCAGGCAAATTTCTTAAAAAATCTTCTTCTCCAGATCCAGCAGGCAGAATCTTTTGATATTTGGTATGCAACATTGTAGGGTGGATCTGATTCAAGTTTGTTCAAATCGGCCCCCTGGGTTCATATTTGGGCTTAGTATAGGGGCCCAATTTCGAACTTAGTGCATTTCAGGCAAATTTCTTAAAAAATCTTCTTCTCCAGATCCAGCAGGCAGAATCTTTTGATATTTGGCATGCAACATTGTGGGGTGGATTTGATTCAAGTTTGTTCAAATCGGCCCCCTGGGTTTATATTTGGGCTCAGTATAGAAGCTTGAATTCGAACTTTGTGCATTTCAGGCAAATTTCTTAAAAAATCTTCTCCAGATCCAGCAGGCAGAATCTTTTGATATTTGGTATGCAACATTGTGGGGTGGATCTCATTCAAGTTTGTTCAAATCGGCCCCCTGGGTTTATATTTAGGCTCAGAATAGAAGCTCGAATTCGAACTTAGTGCATTTCAAGCAAATTTCTTAAAAAATCTTCTTCTCCAGATGCTGCAGGCAGAATATTTTGATATTTGGTTGCAACATTGTGGGGTGGATCTCATTCAAGTTTGTTCAAATCGGCCCCCTGGGTTCATATTTGGGCTCAGTATAGAAGCTCGAATTCGAACTTAGTGCATTTCAGGCAAATTTCTTAAAAAATCTTCTTCTCCAGATCCAGCAGGCCGAATCTTTTGATATTTGGTATGCAATATTGTGGGGTGGATCTGATTCAAGTTTGTTCAAATCGGCTCCCTGGATTCATATTTGGGCTCACTATAGAAGTCCGAATTCGAACTTAGTGCATTTCAGGCAAATTTCTTAAAAAATCTTCTTCTCCAGATCCAGCAGGCAGAATCTTTTGATATTTGGTTTGCAACATTGTGGGGTGGATTTGATTCAAGTTTGTTCAAATCGGCCCCCCTGGGTTTATATTTGGGCTCAGTATAGAAGCTTGAATTCGAACTTAGTGTATTTCAGGCAAATTTCTTAAAAAATCTTCTTCTCCAGATCCTGCAGGCAGAATCTTTTGATATTTGGTATGCAACATTGTGGGGTGGATCTGATTCAAGTTTGTTCAAATCGGCCCCCTGGGTTTATATTTGGGCTCAGTATAGAAGCTCGAATTCGAACTTAGTGCATTTCAGGCAAATTTCTTAAAAATTCTTCTTCTCCAGATCCAGCAGGCAGAATCTTTTGATATTTGGTATGCAACATTGTAGGGTGGATCTGATTCAAGTTTGTTCAAATCGGCCCCCTGGGTTCATATTTGGGCTTAGTATAGGAGCCCAATTTCGAACTTAGTGCATTTCAGGCAAATTTCTTGAAAAATCTTCTCCAGATCCAGCAGGCAGAATCTTTTGATATTTGGCATGCAACATTGTGGGGTGGATTTGATTCAAGTTTGTTCAAATCGGCCCCCTGGGTTTATATTTGGGCTCAGTATAGAAGCTTGAATTTGAACTTTGTGCATTTCAGGCAAATTTCTTAAAAAATCTTCTTCTCCAGATCCAGCAGGCAGAATCTTTTGATATTTGGTATGCAACATTGTGGGGTGGATCTCATTCAAGTTTGTTCAAATCGGCCCCCTAGGTTTATATTTGGGCTCAGTATAGAAGCTCGAATTCGAACCTAGTGCATTTCAGGCAAATTTCTTAAAAAATCTTCTTCTCCAGATCCAGCAGGCAGAATCTTTTGATATTTGGTATGCAACATTGTAGGGTGGATCTGATTCAAGTTTGTTCAAATCGGCCCCCTGGGTTCATATTTGGGCTTAGTATAGGGGCCCAATTTCGAACTTCGTGCATTTCAGGCAAATTTCTTAAAAAATCTTCTTCTCCAGATCCAGCAGGCAGAATCTTTTGATATTTGGCATGCAACATTGTGGGGTGGATTTGATTCAAGTTTGTTCAAATCGGCCCCCTGGGTTTATATTTGGGCTCAGTATAGAAGCTTGAATTCGAACTTAGTGCATTTCAGGCAAATTTCTTAAAAAATCTTCTCCAGATCCAGCAGGCAGAATCTTTTGATATTTGGTATGCAACATTGTGGGGTGGATCTCATTCAAGCTTGTTCAAATCGGCCCCCTGGGTTTATATTTGGGCTCAGAATAGAAGCTCGAATTCGAACTTAGTGCATTTCAAGCAAATTTCTTAAAAAATCTTCTTCTCCAGATCCTGCAGGCAGAATATTTTGATATTTGGTTGCAACATTGTGGGGTGGATCTGATTCAAGTTTGTTCAAATCGGCCCCCTGGGTTTATATTTGGGCTCAGTATAGAAGCTCGAATTCGAACTTAGTGCATTTCAGGCAAATTTCTTAAAAAATCTTCTTCTCCAGATCCAGCAGGCCGAATCTTTTGATATTTGGTATGCAATATTGTGGGGTGGATCTGATTCAAGTTTGTTCAAATCGGCTCCCTGGATTCATATTTGGGCTCACTATAGAAGCCCGAATTCGAACTTAGTGCATTTCAGGCAAATTTCTTAAAAAATCTTCTTCTCCAGATCCAGCAGGCAGAATCTTTTGATATTTGGTTTGCAACATTGTGGGGTGGATTTGATTCAAGTTTGTTCAAATTGGCCCCCCTGGGTTTATATTTGGGCTCAGTATAGAAGCTTGAATTCGAACTTAGTGCATTTCAGGCAAATTTCTTAAAAAATCTTCTTCTCCAGATCCTGCAGGCAGAATCTTTTGATATTTGGTATGCAACATTGTGGGGTGGATCTGATTCAAGTTTGTTCAAATCGGCCCCCTGGGTTTATATTTGGGCTCAGTATAGAAGCTCGAATTCGAACTTAGTGCATTCCAGGCAAATTTCTTAAAAAATCTTCTTCTCCAGATCCTGCAGGCAGAATATTTTGATATTTGGTTGCAACATTGTGGGGTGGATCTGATTCAAGTTTGTTTAAATCGGCCCCCTGGATTCATATTTGGGCTCAGTATAGAAGCTCGAATTCGAACTTAGTGCATTTCAGGCAAATTTCTTAAAAATTCTTCTTCTCCAGATCCAGCAGGCAGAATCTTTTGATATTTGGTATGCAACATTGTAGGGTGGATCTGATTCAAGTTTGTTCAAATCGGCCCCCTGGGTTCATATTTGGGCTTAGTATAGGAGCCCAATTTCGAACTTAGTGCATTTCAGGCAAATTTCTTAAAAAATCTTCTTCTCCAGATCCTGCAGGCAGAATATTTTGATATTTGGTTGCAACATTGTGGGGTGGATCTGATTCAAGTTTGTTTAAATCGGCCCCCTGGATTCATATTTGGGCTCAGTATAGAAGCTCGAATTCGTACTTAGTGCATTTCAGGCAAATTTCTTAAAAATTCTTCTTCTCCAGATCCAGCAGGCAGAATCTTTTGATATTTGGTATGCAACATTGTAGGGTGGATCTGATTCAAGTTTGTTCAAATCGGCCCCCTGGGTTCATATTTGGGCTTAGTATAGGAGCCCAATTTCGAACTTAGTGCATTTCAGGCAAATTTCTTAAAAAATCTTCTTCTCCAGATCCAGCAGGCAGAATCTTTTGATATTTGGCATGCAACATTGTGGGGTGGATTTGATTCAAGTTTGTTCAAATCGGCCCCCTGGGTTTATATTTGGGCTCAGTATAGAAGCTCGAATTCGAACCTAGTGCATTTCAGGCAAATTTCTTAAAAAATCTTCTTCTCCAGATCCAGCAGGCAGAATCTTTTGATATTTGGTATGCAACATTGTAGGGTGGATCTGATTCAAGTTTGTTCAAATCGGCCCCCTGGGTTCATATTTGGGCTTAGTATAGGGGCCCAATTTCGAACTTAGTGCATTTCAGGCAAATTTCTTAAAAAATCTTCTTCTCCAGATCCAGCAGGCAGAATCTTTTGATATTTGGCATGCAACATTGTGGGGTGGATTTGATTCAAGTTTGTTCAAATCGGCCCCCTGGGTTTATATTTGGGCTCAGTATAGAAGCTTGAATTCGAACTTTGTGCATTTCAGGCAAATTTCTTAAAAAATCTTCTCCAGATCCAGCAGGCAGAATCTTTTGATATTTGGTATGCAACATTGTGGGGTGGATCTCATTCAAGTTTGTTCAAATCGGCCCCCTGGGTTTATATTTGGGCTCAGAATAGAAGCTCGAATTCGAACTTAGTGCATTTCAAGCAAATTTCTTAAAAAATCTTCTTCTCCAGATGCTGCAGGCAGAATATTTTGATATTTGGTTGCAACATTGTGGGGTGGATCTCATTCAAGTTTGTTCAAATCGGCCCCCTGGGTTCATATTTGGGCTCAGTATAGAAGCTCGAATTCGAACTTAGTGCATTTCAGGCAAATTTCTTAAAAAATCTTCTTCTCCAGATCCAGCAGGCCGAATCTTTTGATATTTGGTATGCAATATTGTGGGGTGGATCTGATTCAAGTTTGTTCAAATCGGCTCCCTGGATTCATATTTGGGCTCACTATAGAAGCCCGAATTCGAACTTAGTGCATTTCAGGCAAATTTCTTAAAAAATCTTCTTCTCCAGATCCAGCAGGCAGAATCTTTTGATATTTGGTTTGCAACATTGTGGGGTGGATTTGATTCAAGTTTGTTCAAATTGGCCCCCCTGGGTTTATATTTGGGCTCAGTATAGAAGCTTGAATTCGAACTTAGTGCATTTCAGGCAAATTTCTTAAAAAATCTTCTTCTCCAGATCCTGCAGGCAGAATCTTTTGATATTTGGTATGCAACATTGTGGGGTGGATCTGATTCAAGTTTGTTCAAATCGGCCCCCTGGGTTTATATTTGGGCTCAGTATAGAAGCTCGAATTCGAACTTAGTGCATTCCAGGCAAATTTCTTAAAAAATCTTCTTCTCCAGATCCTGCAGGCAGAATATTTTGATATTTGGTTGCAACATTGTGGGGTGGATCTGATTCAAGTTTGTTTAAATCGGCCCCCTGGATTCATATTTGGGCTCAGTATAGAAGCTCGAATTCGAACTTAGTGCATTTCAGGCAAATTTCTTAAAAATTCTTCTTCTCCAGATCCAGCAGGCAGAATCTTTTGATATTTGGTATGCAACATTGTAGGGTGGATCTGATTCAAGTTTGTTCAAATCGGCCCCCTGGGTTCATATTTGGGCTTAGTATAGGAGCCCAATTTCGAACTTAGTGCATTTCAGGCAAATTTCTTAAAAAATCTTCTTCTCCAGATCCTGCAGGCAGAATATTTTGATATTTGGTTGCAACATTGTGGGGTGGATCTGATTCAAGTTTGTTTAAATCGGCCCCCTGGATTCATATTTGGGCTCAGTATAGAAGCTCGAATTCGTACTTAGTGCATTTCAGGCAATTTTCTTAAAAATTCTTCTTCTCCAGATCCAGCAGGCAGAATCTTTTGATATTTGGTATGCAACATTGTAGGGTGGATCTGATTCAAGTTTGTTCAAATCGGCCCCCTGGGTTCATATTTGGGCTTAGTATAGGAGCCCAATTTCGAACTTAGTGCATTTCAGGCAAATTTCTTAAAAAATCTTCTTCTCCAGATCCAGCAGGCAGAATCTTTTGATATTTGGCATGCAACATTGTGGGGTGGATTTGATTCAAGTTTGTTCAAATCGGCCCCCTGGGTTTATATTTGGGCTCAGTATAGAAGCTCGAATTCGAACCTAGTGCATTTCAGGCAAATTTCTTAAAAAATCTTCTTCTCCAGATCCAGCAGGCAGAATCTTTTGATATTTGGTATGCAACATTGTAGGGTGGATCTGATTCAAGTTTGTTCAAATCGGCCCCCTGGGTTCATATTTGGGCTTAGTATAGGGGCCCAATTTCGAACTTAGTGCATTTCAGGCAAATTTCTTAAAAAATCTTCTTCTCCAGATCCAGCAGGCAGAATCTTTTGATATTTGGCATGCAACATTGTGGGGTGGATTTGATTCAAGTTTGTTCAAATCGGCCCCCTGGGTTTATATTTGGGCTCAGTATAGAAGCTTGAATTCGAACTTTGTGCATTTCAGGCAAATTTCTTAAAAAATCTTCTCCAGATCCAGCAGGCAGAATCTTTTGATATTTGGTATGCAACATTGTGGGGTGGATCTCATTCAAGTTTGTTCAAATCGGCCCCCTGGGTTTATATTTGGGCTCAGAATAGAAGCTCGAATTCGAACTTAGTGCATTTCAAGCAAATTTCTTAAAAAATCTTCTTCTCCAGATGCTGCAGGCAGAATATTTTGATATTTGGTTGCAACATTGTGGGGTGGATCTCATTCAAGTTTGTTCAAATCGGCCCCCTGGGTTCATATTTGGGCTCAGTATAGAAGCTCGAATTCGAACTTAGTGCATTTCAGGCAAATTTCTTAAAAAATCTTCTTCTCCAGATCCAGCAGGCCGAATCTTTTGATATTTGGTATGCAATATTGTGGGGTGGATCTGATTCAAGTTTGTTCAAATCGGCTCCCTGGATTCATATTTGGGCTCACTATAGAAGCCCGAATTCGAACTTAGTGCATTTCAGGCAAATTTCTTAAAAAATCTTCTTCTCCAGATCCAGCAGGCAGAATCTTTTGATATTTGGTTTGCAACATTGTGGGGTGGATTTGATTCAAGTTTGTTCAAATCGGCCCCCCTGGGTTTATATTTGGGCTCAGTATAGAAGCTTGAATTCGAACTTAGTGTATTTCAGGCAAATTTCTTAAAAAATCTTCTTCTCCAGATCCTGCAGGCAGAATCTTTTGATATTTGGTATGCAACATTGTGGGGTGGATCTGATTCAAGTTTGTTCAAATCGGCCCCCTGGGTTTATATTTGGGCTCAGTATAGAAGCTCGAATTCGAACTTAGTGCATTTCAGGCAAATTTCTTAAAAATTCTTCTTCTCCAGATCCAGCAGGCAGAATCTTTTGATATTTGGTATGCAACATTGTAGGGTGGATCTGATTCAAGTTTGTTCAAATCGGCCCCCTGGGTTCATATTTGGGCTTAGTATAGGAGCCCAATTTCGAACTTAGTGCATTTCAGGCAAATTTCTTGAAAAATCTTCTCCAGATCCAGCAGGCAGAATCTTTTGATATTTGGCATGCAACATTGTGGGGTGGATTTGATTCAAGTTTGTTCAAATCGGCCCCCTGGGTTTATATTTGGGCTCAGTATAGAAGCTTGAATTTGAACTTTGTGCATTTCAGGCAAATTTCTTAAAAAATCTTCTTCTCCAGATCCAGCAGGCAGAATCTTTTGATATTTGGTATGCAACATTGTGGGGTGGATCTCATTCAAGTTTGTTCAAATCGGCCCCCTAGGTTTATATTTGGGCTCAGTATAGAAGCTCGAATTCGAACCTAGTGCATTTCAGGCAAATTTCTTAAAAAATCTTCTTCTCCAGATCCAGCAGGCAGAATCTTTTGATATTTGGTATGCAACATTGTGGGGTGGATCTGATTCAAGTTTGTTCAAATCGGCCCCCTGGGTTTATATTTGGGCTCAGTATAGAAGCTCGAATTCGAACTTAGTGCATTTCAGGCAAATTTCTTAAAAATTCTTCTTCTCCAGATCCAGCAGGCAGAATCTTTTGATATTTGGTATGCAACATTGTAGGGTGGATCTGATTCAAGTTTGTTCAAATCGGCCCCCTGGGTTCATATTTGGGCTTAGTATAGGAGCCCAATTTCGAACTTAGTGCATTTCAGGCAAATTTCTTGAAAAATCTTCTCCAGATCCAGCAGGCAGAATCTTTTGATATTTGGCATGCAACATTGTGGGGTGGATTTGATTCAAGTTTGTTCAAATCGGCCCCCTGGGTTTATATTTGGGCTCAGTATAGAAGCTTGAATTTGAACTTTGTGCATTTCAGGCAAATTTCTTAAAAAATCTTCTTCTCCAGATCCAGCAGGCAGAATCTTTTGATATTTGGTATGCAACATTGTGGGGTGGATCTCATTCAAGTTTGTTCAAATCGGCCCCCTAGGTTTATATTTGGGCTCAGTATAGAAGCTCGAATTCGAATCTAGTGCATTTCAGGCAAATTTCTTAAAAAATCTTCTTCTCCAGATCCAGCAGGCAGAATCTTTTGATATTTGGTATGCAACATTGTAGGGTGGATCTGATTCAAGTTTGTTCAAATCGGCCCCCTGGGTTCATATTTGGGCTTAGTATAGGGGCCCAATTTCGAACTTCGTGCATTTCAGGCAAATTTCTTAAAAAATCATCTTCTCCAGATCCAGCAGGCAGAATCTTTTGATATTTGGCATGCAACATTGTGGGGTGGATTTGATTCAAGTTTGTTCAAATCGGCCCCCTGGGTTTATATTTGGGCTCAGTATAGAAGCTTGAATTCGAACTTAGAGCATTTCAGGCAAATTTCTTAAAAAATCTTCTCCAGATCCAGCAGGCAGAATCTTTTGATATTTGGTATGCAACATTGTGGGGTGGATCTCATTCAAGTTTGTTCAAATCGGCCCCCTGGGTTTATATTTGGGCTCAGAATAGAAGCTCGAATTCGAACTTAGTGCATTTCAAGCAAATTTCTTAAAAAATCTTCTTCTCCAGATCCTGCAGGCAGAATATTTTGATATTTGGTTGCAACATTGTGGGGTGGATCTGATTCAAGTTTGTTCAAATCGGCCCCCTGGGTTTATATTTGGGCTCAGTATAGAAGCTCGAATTCGAACTTAGTGCATTTCAGGCAAATTTCTTAAAAAATCTTCTTCTCCAGATCCAGCAGGCCGAATCTTTTGATATTTGGTATGCAATATTGTGGGGTGGATCTGATTCAAGTTTGTTCAAATCGGCTCCCTGGATTCATATTTGGGCTCACTATAGAAGCCCGAATTCGAACTTAGTGCATTTCAGGCAAATTTCTTAAAAAATCTTCTTCTCCAGATCCAGCAGGCAGAATCTTTTGATATTTGGTTTGCAACATTGTGGGGTGGATTTGATTCAAGTTTGTTCAAATCGGCCCCCCTGGGTTTATATTTGGGCTCAGTATAGAAGCTTGAATTCGAACTTAGTGCATTTCAGGCAAATTTCTTAAAAAATCTTCTTCTCCAGATCCTGCAGGCAGAATCTTTTGATATTTGGTATGCAACATTGTGGGGTGGATCTGATTCAAGTTTGTTCAAATCGGCCCCCTGGGTTTATATTTGGGCTCAGTATAGAAGCTCGAATTCGAACCTAGTGCATTTCAGGCAAATTTCTTAAAAAATCTTCTTCTCCAGATCCAGCAGGCAGAATCTTTTGATATTTGGTATGCAACATTGTAGGGTGGATCTGATTCAAGTTTGTTCAAATCGGCCCCCTGGGTTCATATTTGGGCTTAGTATAGGGGCCCAATTTCGAACTTCGTGCATTTCAGGCAAATTTCTTAAAAAATCTTCTTCTCCAGATCCAGCAGGCAGAATCTTTTGATATTTGGCATGCAACATTGTGGGGTGGATTTGATTCAAGTTTGTTCAAATCGGCCCCCTGGGTTTATATTTGGGCTCAGTATAGAAGCTTGAATTCGAACTTAGAGCATTTCAGGCAAATTTCTTAAAAAATCTTCTCCAGATCCAGCAGGCAGAATCTTTTGATATTTGGTATGCAACATTGTGGGGTGGATCTCATTCAAGTTTGTTCAAATCGGCCCCCTGGGTTTATATTTGGGCTCAGAATAGAAGCTCGAATTCGAACTTAGTGCATTTCAAGCAAATTTCTTAAAAAATCTTCTTCTCCAGATCCTGCAGGCAGAATATTTTGATATTTGGTTGCAACATTGTGGGGTGGATCTGATTCAAGTTTGTTCAAATCGGCCCCCTGGGTTTATATTTGGGCTCAGTATAGAAGCTCGAATTCGAACTTAGTGCATTTCAGGCAAATTTCTTAAAAAATCTTCTTCTCCAGATCCAGCAGGCCGAATCTTTTGATATTTGGTATGCAATATTGTGGGGTGGATCTGATTCAAGTTTGTTCAAATCGGCTCCCTGGATTCATATTTGGGCTCACTATAGAAGCCCGAATTCGAACTTAGTGCATTTCAGGCAAATTTCTTAAAAAATCTTCTTCTCCAGATCCAGCTGGCAGAATCTTTTGATATTTGGTTTGCAACATTGTGGGGTGGATTTGATTCAAGTTTGTTCAAATCGGCCCCCCTGGGTTTATATTTGGGCTCAGTATAGAAGCTTGAATTCGAACTTAGTGCATTTCAGGCAAATTTCTTAAAAAATCTTCTTCTCCAGATCCTGCAGGCAGAATCTTTTGATATTTGGTTGCAACATTGTGGGGTGGATCTGATTCAAGTTTGTTTAAATCGGCCCCCTGGATTCATATTTGGGCTCAGTATAGAAGCTCGAATTCGAACTTAGTGCATTTCAGGCAAATTTCTTAAAAATTCTTCTTCTCCAGATCCAGCAGGCAGAATCTTTTGATATTTGGTATGCAACATTGTAGGGTGGATCTGATTCAAGTTTGTTCAAATCGGCCCCCTGGGTTCATATTTGGGCTTAGTATAGGAGCCCAATTTCGAACTTAGTGCATTTCAGGCAAATTTCTTAAAAAATCTTCTTCTCCAGATCCTGCAGGCAGAATATTTTGATATTTGGTTGCAACATTGTGGGGTGGATCTGATTCAAGTTTGTTTAAATCGGCCCCCTGGATTCATATTTGGGCTCAGTATAGAAGCTCGAATTCGTACTTAGTGCATTTCAGGCAAATTTCTTAAAAATTCTTCTTCTCCAGATCCAGCAGGCAGAATCTTTTGATATTTGGTATGCAACATTGTAGGGTGGATCTGATTCAAGTTTGTTCAAATCGGCCCCCTGGGTTTATATTTGGGCTCAGTATAGAAGCTTGAATTCGAACTTTGTGCATTTCAGGCAAATTTCTTAAAAAATCTTCTTCTCCAGATCCAGCAGGCAGAATCTTTTGATATTTGGTATGCAACATTGTGGGGTGGATCTCATTCAAGTTTGTTCAAATCGGCCCCCTGGGTTTATATTTGGGCTCAGTATAGAAGCTCGAATTCGAACCTAGTGCATTTCAGGCAAATTTCTTAAAAAATCTTCTTCTCCAGATCCAGCAGGCAGAATCTTTTGATATTTGGTATGCAGCATTGTAGGGTGGATCTGATTCAAGTTTGTTCAAATCGGCCCCCTGGGTTCATATTTGGGCTTAGTATAGGGGCCAAATTTCGAACTTCGTGCATTTCAGGCAAATTTCTTAAAAAATCTTCTTCTCCAGATCCAGCAGGCAGAATCTTTTGATATTTGGCATGCAACATTGTGGGGTGGATTTGATTCAAGTTTGTTCAAATCGGCCCCCTGGGTTTATATTTGGGCTCAGTATAGAAGCTTGAATTCGAACTTAGTGCATTTCAGGCAAATTTCTTAAAAAATCTTCTCCAGATCCAGCAGGCAGAATCTTTTGATATTTGGTATGCAACATTGTGGGGTGGATCTCATTCAAGTTTGTTCAAATCGGCCCCCTGGGTTTATATTTGGGCTCAGAATAGAAGCTCGAATTCGAACTTAGTGCATTTCAAGCAAATTTCTTAAAAAATCTTCTTCTCCAGATCCTGCAGGCAGAATATTTTGATATTTGGTTGCAACATTGTGGGGTGGATTTGATTCAAGTTTGTTCAAATCGGCCCCCTGGGTTTATATTTGGGCTCAGTATAGAAGCTCGAATTCGAACTTAGTGCATTTCAGGCAAATTTCTTAAAAAATCTTCTTCTCCAGATCCAGCAGGCCGAATCTTTTGATATTTGGTATGCAATATTGTGGGGTGGATCTGATTCAAGTTTGTTCAAATCGGTTCCCTGGATTCATATTTGGGCTCACTATAGAAGCCCGAATTCGAACTTAGTGCATTTCAGGCAAATTTCTTAAAAAATCTTCTTCTCCAGATCCAGCAGGCAGAATCTTTTGATATTTGGTTTGCAACATTGTGGGGTAGATTTGATTCAAGTTTGTTCAAATCGGCCCCCTGGGTTTATATTTGGGCTCAGTATAGAAGCTTGAATTCGAACTTAGTGCATTTCAGGCAAATTTCTTAAAAAATCTTCTTCTCCAGATCCTGCAGGCAGAATCTTTTGATATTTGGTATGCAACATTGTGGGGTGGATCTGATTCAAGTTTGTTCAAATCGGCCCCCTGGGTTTATATTTGGGCTCAGTATAGAAGCTCGAATTCGAACTTAGTGCATTCCAGGCAAATTTTTTAAAAAATCCTCTTCTCCAGATCCTGCAGGCAGAATATTTTGATATTTGGTTGCAACATTGTGGGGTGGATCTGATTCAAGTTTGTTTAAATCGGCCCCCTGGATTCATATTTGGGCTCAGTATAGAAGCTCGAATTCGAACTTAGTGCATTTCAGGCAAGTTTCTTAAAAAATCTTCTTCTCCAGATCCAGCAGGCAGAATCTTTTGATATTTGGTATGCAACATTGTGGGGTGGATCTCATTCAAGTTTGTTCAAATCGGCCCCCTGGGTTTATACTTGGGCTCAGTATAGAAGCTCGAATTCGAACTTAGTACATTTCAGGCAAATTTCTTAAAAAATCTTCTTCTCCAGATCCAGCAGGCAGAATCTTTTGATATTTGGTTTGCAACATTGTGGGGTGGATCTGATTCAAGTTTGTTCAAATCGGCTCCCTGGATTCATATTTGGGCTCACTATAGAAGCCCGAATTCGAACTTAGTGCATTGCAGGCAAATTTCTTAAAAAATCTTCTTCTCCAGATCCAGCAGGCAGAATCTTTTGATATTTGGTATACAACATTGTGGTGTGGATCTGATTCAACTTTGTTCAAATCGGCCCCCTGGATTCATATTTGGGCTCACTATAGAAGCTCGAATTCTAACTTAGTGCATTTCAGGCAAATTTCTTAAAAAATCTTCTTCTCCAGATCCAGCAGGCAGAAATTTTTGATATTTGGTTTGCAACATTGTGGGGTGGATCTGATTCAAGTTTGTTCAAATCGGCCCCCTGGATTCATATTTGGGCTCAGTATAGAAGCTCGAATTCGAACTCAGTGCATTTCAGGCAAATTTCTTAAAAAATCTTCTTCTCCAGATCCAGCAGTTAGAATCTTTTGATATTTGGTATGCAACATTGTGGGGTGGATCTCATTCAAGTTTGTTCAAATTGGCCCCCTGGGTTTATATTCGGGCTCACTATAGAAGCTCGAATTCGAACTTAGTGCATTTCAGGCAAATTTCTTAAAAAAACTTCTTCTCCAGATCCAGCAGGCAGAATCTTTTGATATTTGGTATGCAACATTGTGGGGTGGATCTGATTCAAGTTTGTTCAAATCGGCTCCCTAGATTCATATTTGGGCTCACAATAGAAGCTCGAATTCGAACTTAGTGCATTTCAAGCAAATTTCTTTGAAAATCTTCTCAAGATCCAGCAGGCAGAATCTTTTGATATTGGGTATGCACCATGCTTAGGGGGATGAGATTCAAGTTTGTTCAAGCCAAGTCTTTAGGTCCATATTTGGACTCACTGTAGGAGCTTGAATTGTAACTTAGTTCAAAATGAGGAATTTTCTTTAAAAATCTTCTTCTTCAGATCCAGCAGTCGGAATGTTTTGATATTTGGTGTGCAGCATCCTTAGGGGGGTGAGGTTCAAGTCTGTTAAAGCCAAGTCCCTGTGGGAGCCCGAATTATAACTTTGTTCAATATGAGGAATATTCTTTAAAAATCTTTTTTTTTTAGATCCACTGGTCAGAATCTTTGGATATTTGGTATAAGCTTTTCTTAGGAGGAGCAGATGCAACTTGTTGAAATCAATTCTCTGGGTTGATATTTAGGCTACCATGTCAGGTGAGCGCCCTCAGGCTCCTTGGGGCCTCTTGTTTAATATATGCTCGGAAATAATGGAATGTGCTATTTCATTGAAAAGAACATTCTGGGTGCAATGTCCTAAGCAGATCATCTTACCAGAGCTATGGCGCAACGTCTCAATGGAAAGAAAACTGAGGACGTGGTTCCTCACTAAGAGTTCTTTCCAGGGCAGTCATGTATACCATGTACAACTCCTCACGGACAGGAAATTTGGAGTTGGTAAGATGTGATGCTGCCCTTGCTTCGTCATCACTGACATTTATTATTATAGATGACAAGGTGAAAAGCTCTCTCCGATTCTCTCGGGTTACCGGAAATATACTATTTGACGACAAGCTTGCATTGATATAGGAGCAGGCTACAAGAAGCTTCCAGTGCTCTGCTATTGAAGTCGCTGTCTCATCAACACACTTCAGCAGACCGGGGTAAGCGAGGCCGTTCTGCTTCTAAGAAAGCATCATGAGCATGTCTCGCATGGGTACAATAACCCTCTTATATTTACTCTAGAAGTCGTCATTATAGCGACTCGGGAAAGGGGCATAGGTCTGATCAAGGCTATGGATCAGACCCCCCTAGGCCGACGATTAACGGAAGGTTATCATCTTCACAAGAAACTGGACGTTTATCACAGATGTTCCTTTCAAAGAGAGTTGCTTCTAGTGGAGGTAAAGGCTCTCTTATTGAAGGGAACAATTGAGGTCGACGAGACAAGCTTCTTTGCGGGGAGGACGTAGTTTCTCCTCACGTAGGCATCGTAAGTCGTACAGGTGATGGACATGACCTCTATTGCTTGCCAGTTGACGGAAGATTATCAACTTCACGAGAAACTGGATGTTAATCACGGAAGTTCCTTTCAAAGAGAGTCTCTCCTAGTGGAGGTAAAGGCTCTCTTATTGAAGGGAACAATTGAGGTCGTCGAGAATCGATTTTGGTTGCTTGCCACTTGGCTGTAGGTTATCAACCTCGCAAAAGTGGATAAATTATGGAAGATCAGTGGATGAGAATGTAGTCTCGCAGGCCTGTGGCTATCAGCCCGAGCAAGCTCCACTTACATGAATACTTGTTAGACCAATCTTCCAAGAGAGGCTTTCCTTTTGGAGGTATAAGCTTTCCTATTGAAGAAAAGCATTAGATGTCGTCAAAATTATTCTCCAGTTTTTTATTATCACCTGTTTCTCGTCCTGAATCCGGATGGATAGTGCATAGATAGGCAGAGATATGCCTTGGCGTCAAGACAATTATGTCATTGTGGACTCCATAGTAGGCTTCTGTATGGTTATGGGCGGTCTCTTAGGTTAGGCTCTGTCCACTGTCTTTTGGGAATAAAACCGAAAAAGATACTGTGCTTTTCGGTTTGTTTTTCCTAGGTGTCATAGACTTGAGTCTTATATTTACACCATAGTAGCCAAGCTAAAATCATGAGTGAGATTTTTTCAGTATTATGCAGTGGCATAACTGCATTTATTATCTCTTGGGACTGCGGTCTCTCTGGGAATTCAGGGCTGTTTATATAGCTGCTCTTCATTCCCTATCTTGCGCAACGATAATTGTAAGCCTCCATTAAGTGAGGCTTCAGGGTTGCAACTTACACCGATATATCTGTCTTCATGAAGATGAAGACTTATAAGCTATGGCTAGCATTGTAAGTCTCCTTAGTGAGCTTCTAGGGCCTCAGTTATCAGCTTTTAATGTTCTACACGTGCAGGAAGACCTTTAGCTACTTCAGCTAGGCTGAGTTAGTTGTCCTATCGGACATGATACCGTTCGTTTGAGGAGGTTATTCTCTTCAAACCGGTATTGTTTGATGTGAGTTATTATGTTAATATGGTGTATTTGTTCTTCTATGGTGTTTGTTTGTGGGGGGGGGGGGGGGGTAATCTTTCCCTCTCACATACTCCATCCTAATTTTTAGGGCTTAGTCCGGACTAGCCTTAAAATTGGGAACTTGTTACATCCAATTAGCATAGTCTTTCATGCTAAGAATATGGAATTACTTGAATTTGGCTCCTTATTTATGATATGTCTTCTCTATTACTGTATGGAGAGACATACATGTAATTCCTTTTAAATTTAATTTCCTTTCACCTTGGATTGCAGGCTTGGGAACTATGTTGGTCTGCTAATTCTGAAGTCCTTGGCCCTCTGCCTTTTTACGATTCAGCTAGTCTGGGCCATTGGTTTATAGAATATACATATGATAAATTTAAAGTAATTTGTATATTTTTTATACTTACCAATGGCCCAGACAGGTATGGCCCACCCATGAGTGGGCACTCATACCTCCTTGCTGAGTTATTATGTAGTACTCCCTTCTACAAAGAATGATGTTGGTGCCAATTCCAGTCACTTCCTGAAGGCTGTGCATGTGCGGAGAGTAAAAGTACGGAGGACCAGATAGGACTTTTAATGTTCGGTTTTGCAAGCAAATTTTGGGGATTGGGGGGGGGGGGGGGTTCAAAATTTGTGTTTGGCCCTTGATAATTTTGAGTTTGCACGAGCTAGTCTGGGCCATTAGTAAGTATAAAAAATATACAAATTACTTTAAATTTATCATTTTCTCCTGTAAGTTGTAAAGACTTTTTAACCAATGATTTCTTGTATCAAATTTTCAGCACAGCAGCCATGACTAGATTTGATAAAAAATATTTTAAAATTACTGACCGGGTTAAAAGTTAAAGCCAAGACTTGACTAGAAACAACTGCCAAGTTACTTGGAATTTAATTTGGAAGTTTACTCAGACTGCATGTTGGGGGCACCTGTTTTATTGCACTAAGCGTGATCAAAGTCGAAATTAAGCCCCAACGGGTTAAAGAGACAAAAATTGGAGAAATAACATTTTAATGCCGATTTTTGTAAATGGCTGTGTCTGGATGTGGCTCTTATTTTAGATAAAGGATTAAAATCTTATATGTTGAAATGAAAGAAGTATTCCCAATACCTTTTACAGCACACAATTGGATTATCTCCCCATGGCAACTCAGGGAACAGGAGCAGTGCATGTTTACTGTTGTAAACAACTTCTGTTCTACTGGTAAAATAGGACCTGGTAACAAACACCTTGTATATGCGGGCAACATAGATATAAATAATTAGGGTTGGGCGGTATTTCGGTATACCGATTATATTCGGTAATATTTTCAATACCGTTACCGATACCGGCAAATAATTGTTTAATCGGTATACCAAAAACTCGGTTTTACCGCGATATGCAATTCTCAAATTGCCCATCGCGGTTGGCTGTGAATAGTTTCACGTCAATCAGGCTCGATACACTTGGCTTAAATTTGGGTAATTATTGTATTCTGTTTAGTTTCTTGCTGTGCGAATCATAGTAAAGTTCAAGATACGTGTGTGTTTGCAGGTTTCTGCCAAGTCATTTATATTCTGTGGAGGCATTTAATGAATAGCTGACTGCTGGAACTGAAGCAATTCTGTTTACCTTGAATTTGAAACAAGTTGAGGTGGAGGGCACGCACTTAGCATACGTAGTTAGTCACGTGGACACTTTCGGCCAATGGCACTGCCGTCTGCTGAAGTTAAATAAAAATAGGACATTTTCTTTGGGGGAAATATCAGGGGATTCCAAACGAAACTCACAGTGATTGGCTGCTAGGACACGCAGTACGTCATTACTGCCTCGTGATTTCAGAAATGTGCTTGCAGGATTATTCAACACAAAAAGGACGAAAGTCTTGTCATTATTTAAAAAAAAATAAAAAAGCCCAACTTACTTACATTTTCTACCAAGCAGCATTCGCCCCATACAACCTTTTTATTTGAATGGTGATGTGTATGTAATACGGTTATTAATTTTAATCAAACATGAAAATTATTGTGATGAACTGTGGCAATCGCATGCCCTTCTGTTGTTACTTTTTGCACACTTCACTTCTCAATCGTCACTGGACGATTCTGATTCGAAGAATTATTATCTCTGGGTTTGATTTTATTTTGAATTTTCTTCGATAAATATCAAATGTGCCTTGTTATATACCCCAAGTTGTCCCAACTGAACTTTGTGCTAAACTAAAATCATTTCTGAGTAAATATTTGAAAAAGTTTTGATTTTTGACGGCCGTCTTGTGCAAAGCTTCAGGCTCAAATTTTACAGTTTCGACATGTTGAAGTTGCGTTTTTTGTTATGGAGAAGACCCCCTTTGATTTTAATCGGTATTTCGGTATACCGCGGTAATATTTTGCGATTACCGCGGTATTTATTTTTACCAATACCGCCCAACCCTATAAATAATCTAAATTTGACTTTTTACCAGTATTGTGGTCCAGATATAGCTGTAGATACTGCAAGTAATCATAAATACCCAAATTAAATGCATGAAAATACAAAATATTCTCATATAAGTGGAATAGGGCTTTTTGAAATGATCTTTGTGACCAAAAAGTCACCAAGTGACCAAAATCCTTATTAATTGAATAATCCGGGAAATTAATAATTTTCTCTCGCAAAGTGGCTATTCAATTAACACTTAACCTGCTGAGTATTTTCAAAACATTTTTTTCAATATTTAACTCTAGAATTCATTGGTCAAAAAGCCCATTTATGTTGCAGGGGGTTGGAGGAATTGATTATTGTGCTCCAAGTATGCTTATTTCAGTGACACAAGGAATCCTATCCTGGGAAGGAATATCTGGAGTGTGGGGAGGGGGGGATTTGATTATTGTGCCTCAGGGACTTAAAGGTTTCAAATTTTGTGGATTTGGTTCACATTATCTTGGAAGTAAAGCAGATCATTGTTACGCAACCTGTATGTCACATGGCTGTCACAACCACGCTTTCAGTTTAAGTCCATTGTTAAATTCAGTTACCTCCCTTGATGTTTCATTCCTATATCAATATTGGAGAAACACATCAAGGGAGGTAAAAAGTTGAAAAATGAACATTAAATTCTGATACAACCTGTGGCTATCGGTCTGTAAACCATGCATGGACACAAGTTCACAACACACATTTACATCAAAGTTATTGTAAAACTGAGAAACTAAGTATGTGTGTTCAGTATATTTCTGGTAAAAACAGCCGAGTGTATTGTATTCATACACAAAACTGTATTAACACTATTTACCAGAATAAACTCACCCTTCACAAGAGAATAATATCACATGATTATATTGTTAATCACTGTCTTTTTCCAAAAAAAATTCTGCTAATATTATTTTGGCTAATATTGCCCAGCACTAAACATGCATAGTCTGAGATCTTATTTGCTGTTAAACTCTTTCTTAATTGGTGATTTATCAACAAAATATAGTGGTATAATAGGTGACAACAGATTTTTTCTGTGCCCTATTCAGACCATCGGAATCAGTATCGGAATCGGCAAAATGTTCGGTGAAATAATCAGTAATCAGTTCACAGCAAGTTTATATAATCAGTTCATCACTATACAACATGAAATCTACTTTCGCTGACAGGAAGGTTTACTTTTCATCTTATTTTCTTTCCCTGTGGAACCCCATGAAGTGAAACTGTATTTGTTTACTGTGTTAAACAAGTTTTGCTTACTGGTAAATTCAGTGCCAATGACAAATGCCTAGGGTGAAAAATCTGTAAAGGCAACATACATGTAGGTAGGACTGATTGGCTAAACTTGAAATCAAACTTTTGCTGCAGCCATTTATTTATTTATTGGGGTTTAATGGCACTTTTGACACCCAGGGTCACCTCGCATCAGACAATTTTATAGGTGGAGGAAGTCAGGTTATCCAGAGAGAACCACCGAGCGGTAGCGAGTAATGTCAGGCTCTTCAACGTACCAGCTCCGCACAAACAGGGTTAGCATTGTTTGAAGGCAAGTGCACCATCAATATGCAGTATGCCTTAGTACTCAGTGCCTCCGTGCCCCCACATAGGCAATCAGGATTAAGTGCTTTGTGCAAAGACACAACACAGTTGCCCCTGGCGGGGATCGAACTATGGACTTTTCGGTTTGAACTCCAATGCTGTAACCACTGAGCCACCGCACCCCTTTTGTTGCCATCGAGATACAGCCACAAATGCTGAGAGTGACAGTGAACACAAATAAATAATAATAAAAAACAATTATTTTATTTTCATAAAACTTGATACAAAGGGTCATCTGATTGGGAAGATGTCTTCTTTTCAGGTTTGGTCTCATCTTGTCCAAATCTGCTAATGCACTGGCATATGTAGTGTTTGTGTGGTAGGGAGAGGTGGGAAGGAAGTTGTTAGTATTCACTAAGGATTGTGTCAGAAATTTAAAAAAAACAGCAATTTTTCAAAAATTTTCTTTTGAAGTTGAAAAAAGGAAAAGAAGCAACAAATCTGTTGCACAATAGGATAAACCCAAAGGTAGAATAAGAGATTATATGGAGGATGCTTCCATGTTTGAAGTCTTGATTAGTCCCATGAAGTAAAGTTGCATGAGTGAGAATGAGACGTACAACTTACCCGGTAACTGCAATATGTAAAACTGAAGAACGAATGTCAGTCAATTATAACTGACCAGAGTAGGAGTAGATTAAAAGATTGGGATGGCACAGCTTGTTGTTAATAAGTGTGGTAAGTATGTAAAAAAATAAAATTTACTGTCTTGTGGAAAGTTCATTTAAAACTGGAAGTCCTAAATTACCTGCAAAAAGCATGTTATTCTTTGCGTGTATCTGCAGCATTGGCAAGCTGTCTTCAGTTGGTTTGAAATTAAAATTTGTTTTAAAACAGGAACCAGCTTGATAATTTGAGGGCAACGTCGAGTCATAAAATAAAGTTGTGGGGTAAAGCGAAATAACTGCAGTCATGTTAATAAACATCTGATGCTTTGAATGGCATATACAGTATAGCAGCAGAAAAGATCTGCACTTAAATTTTACAAGATATTTCAATACGTGTAACTGAGAATAAACTTTTTTTGTTCCCACGTAATATTTTGTAAAATTGTGAAAAATTTCTTATAATCAGGTAATTCCTCTATTGTGGCAGGAAAACAGAAGCTAGTTAAATCTAATTGGTGCCAATAGTTTTTGGTTTGATGTGTTGTCTTTTTAAGGAAAATACAGTGGTCCTTAAATGATTGAGTGCTAGAAGCCACTACCATGGCTTTACTGAAAAAGTGCTGAATGCCACTTTAGTGGCTTTACCATATGCATTAGCTTGTTGTTTGCTCATAAGTGTGAAAAAAACAATATTTTTTAATATTGTTTTGTTACAATTTATTGGTGCATACCAACAAGCTCTCTCAAATAATTTATAACAAAACAGTTATTTATGAAAAAAATCCTACTCAGCTAAGACTTTCTTTGAAGGTGGCATGATATCTTTGAAAAAAAAATGATGATAAATATGATAAAAAATTAAGACAGTCTGCCTTTTCACAGTTGCTGAATAAAGAGCAACTCTCATAACTCTCTTCGCAATAAACAACTTAACCCTTTTCCCAGTGCAGACGATATCACAATTTATTATTTTAATATTTGTTTTTTTTCAAATTTTTCAAAAAATTTCCACCAAACCATATCATGAGACAACTCATTGGAACGAGCTCAACGAGCTCATTCCAATGAGGGGGGTCACATGATATGGTTTTGTTGAAATTGTTTGAAAAATATGGGTTTTTTAACTGCTTAATTTGTAAATTAAGCAGGCGGATGTGGCCGATTCGTTAGGTAAAGGGTTAAAAATGTAAAGGTGGGGTGGTAAAGAAATTAGACACAGCGAGGGGGAAAAGTTCTTTTTATTTCATCGAGGTGAGAGTATGTGAAATTTCCGGGGTTCTGGAATTGGGAAAAATTTGTGTCGTGATTTGTGTCATGAAGATTCAAATTGGAAAAGTAAATTTCTATATAGTTTTTTTTCAAAGTACACACAAATGATTTTGATTGATATTTGATGTCATGTTATGAATAGATAGAAATTTCAGAAGAACAATTTGTTGTTTTAATTGAAAAATCTTAGTTATCAGATGTGAACTATAACCACTTACTCTCTAAAAAATTAGGCACAAAAACTATCATTTATGAGAACGGCCGTCATTTCAACCTTTCTTGTGAGAGATACATTATGTCACTACACATTACCATGTGTATACCCTGTGTGTCTAGTAGGGTTCAAACCTGCGGCAACCGCGTTGTGTCCTTGGGCAAGACACTTCATCTCCACTGCCCACGTGGGGGCACGGTGGCGTTGTGTACTAAGGCGTACTGCACGTCGATGGTGCACTTGTCTTCAACCAATGCTAACCCTGCTTGTGTGGAGTTGGTATGTTGGGGAGCTGACAGTTGCTCGCCGTTGCTCGGTGGTTCTCTCCGGGTACTCCGGCTTCCTCCACCCGTAAAACTGTCGTGGTCATGATTAGCCAGTGTGCATAAATATGTGACCTTAAACACCAATAAATAAATAAATAGTAGGGTTCAAACTTTCTTGTGAGAGATATATCATGTGGCAACACATTACCTATACATACACTGTTTCTAATTTTTAGCTCAACTTGACAAAGTGAAGATGAGCTATTGCCATCATGCATGTGGAAGTCGGTGGGTCTATTAGTCTGTAAGTCTGTGAGTGAGTGTGTATGTTCACATTTTCTTAAGCACAGGCTACACCTCGTAGTTCTTGTCTGATCATCACTTAATTTCACGTGAAGATTTGACAGCATGTCTAGATGAGAATGACCCACGATCTGTCAAGCCTAACGGTTGTGTGGGTTCAAAACCCAAAAACCTTTAGCACAGTCTACAGGTTATATTTATGAAGGGATTTCATTGTAACTCTGAATAATATTAATCTAGATGAGAACGCCCTATTTTGGTCGGGTTTGGTTTACTGTGACAGCCGCAGGGGCATGCAACCTAAATTCCTTTAGCACAGTCTACAGGCTGCATTTATGAAGGTTATTTCTGAATCATTGAAAATTGGTAGGATGACTTGGTATAATGTCTGAATGAGAACATCCTATTTTGGGTGTGATTGGTCAACTGTGACAGCCACACGGGCATGCAACCTACATTTGTTTAGCACAGTCTACAGTCCATATTTATGAAACGATTTCATTGTAACTTGGTAGGATGACTTAGTACAATGTCTAGAGACTCACCTATTTTGGTCATGATCGGTCAGCCTTTAACTGCCACTTGGCCACGTGACCTACATTCCTTTAGCACTGTCTACAGGTCATATTTATGAAGAGATTTCATTATAACTTGGTAGGATGACTCAGTATGATATCGAGTTATTTCATCCTGTAGACCTGTTTTTGGTTGAGATTGGTCAACTATGAATGGCTGTATGAGTTTGAGTCTGAATTCCTTTATCACAGTCTTTTCCTCTTATTATTTTTGTAAGGTATAACTACAAGGTACAGAACTTAACATATTTTCAATTGTCACAGTTTTTGTCTTATTTAATAATCCGTTCATGAACATGGAACATCCTTTCTTTTTGTACGATGTCTAGATGAGAACATTCTAGTTTGGTCATGATCTATCAACTGTGACAGCTGTGCAGGTTCGAATCCTGAAGTCTTTATTTACCACAGTCTGCAGGTCACATTTATGAAGTTATTTCATTGTAATTTGGTAGTATTTTTTTCTAAACAATAATTTTATTTTCTTATATGATGAAACAAGGTTTGGCGAACAGGCTGAGCCTATATAAACGCATCCCCCTACAAAATATATTTTGTAATACAGAACACTGAAACATTGATAAGCTGGTCTTATTTCACAATCCTTTCATAAACATTGAACATTATCTTTTCATCAAACACAACACATGGTTAAGTTAAGCTGTAGTGTCATTGACACTTTCATTTGCGTATGTAGGGTGCTTGGTGGCTCAGTGGTTACAGCCTTGAACTTCAAACTGAAAGGTCCATGGTTCGATTCCCACCAGAGGTAACTGCCTTGTGTCCTTGGTCAGTGCACTTACTCTTGATTGCCCATGTGGGTGGGTGGGGGGGGGTGGGGGGGGGGGGTCATGGTTTTGCTGTGTACTGCACAACAATGGTGCACTTCTGACAAAAGTGTCATTAACCCAATCCCACCCCTTCCATCCACCCCCAAAAAAGAAAGAAATTGGCTTATATGGTCACCAATTTGACATTAATTGACAACTGACAAGGTACTTGTTCAGAGTTGTAATTAAATTAAATGATATATGTTACGAGATTGAGGTGCAAGAAAATGCCAAAATACGTTGAACTGTTCAACCTCTAACTGAAAAACAGTTTGTACCCAAGGCATAGCAGGCTAGATGGAGTGGGGGATACAACATATGTTTATAACCATTACTACTGGCCCACACTAGCCATCTAGCTCTATTCTAAGAAGCAGGCCAAACACTCAATTTTGACCCCCCCTCTCCCCCCCCCCCCCCAAAAAAAAAATATTCAGCCTAATTACAAAACATACTCGAGTCCTGTATAGTACTCTGTAGAATGTCGACTCTGCATTTGCAGAAGTGCAGGAAGTTATGTCCAATCCCACCAATGAACATTCTTTTGTTTGGCCTCATTAATTATTAAAATTGCACACATTTTTACTAGTAAAATATTATTTCTTATCAACCTACTCACAATTGTTTACTACAGGCTTTTACTACAGTGGAAGTCCCTAACTCGGATAAAATACTCTCTATTTTTGTCTTTCCCAAGCAATTTGGGAAAGAAAAGTGGTGCAAAAGCACCAAGAAAAAATAAGCCAAAACTGGGTCGAGTGCAACTGGCGCAGACCCAGTACGGGACGCTCTTTCCCAAGTACAACTCCACGACTTCCATTGCCAGTGCGCATATACCATCGCTAAAGACTCATTCTTTTTGTCATCATCCTTGTGTCGAGATGTTCTGCACGCTTATCAGTGTTTATCCAGCTCGTTGATTGATGTTTCCTGATTCATTGTGTATCAGAGTAGGGGTGCGGTGGCTCAGTTGGTAGAGGTGCAGGCTGTAAGCCGAGAGGTCCTCGGTTCGAATCCCACCTGCGGCAACCGCGTTGTGTCCTTGGGCAAGACACTTCACCCCAATTGCCTACATGGGGGCACGATGACGCTGTGTACTGAGGTGTACTGCACGTCGATAGTGCACATGTCTTCAACCAATCTAACCCTGCCTGTGCTGCGGTGCAGAGTTCAGAGTTACGATGTTGGAGAGCTGACAGCTGCTCGTCGTTGCTCGGTGGTTCTCTCCGGGTACTCCGGCTTCCTCCACCCGTAAAACTGTCACGGTCACGATTAGCCATTGTGCATAAGTATGTGGCCTTAAACACCAATAAATCAATAAACAAGTATCAGAGTATCCTTTGTATTCTCAGGAACAGTTTTTATTATATTCTCTTACATATTATATATCCATAATGTATTTTATATGTTCTCTCTCGAGTCGCGCGTGAATTTCGTGTGCCATGCGGTTCGGACTTCAATTATTTTTAACAATTATTGTCAATGCTTAATTTGCTAATTTTTCTAATTGTGTTAGAGTTGGGTGTCAGCAGGGTACCGCTCCTTCAGTTTTTCTTCTCTCTTTTGAGAGTAGTCATCCTGTTGTGTGGTTCCCGGTCGACCGTCTGGGGTCTTAATTTCTGTCACCTTTCTCTCTTCTTTGGGGGTGTTTTTCTGTTTTCTGATTTCACCTTCTTTGCTCCTCTCACCTCTATCATGCCCAGGACAATTCCTTGTGGGCAATGTCTGCTGCCAAAGCATGTGGACGATTCACATTCTTCTTGTTCCTCCTGTAATGGGTGTTCGGTCGAGCGGCCATGTGGTGTCTGTGGATCCTGGTCATCCACTTTCTGTGCGTCAGTTAACCGTGTCGTTCGTTCTCGTGTCCGTGCCGACCTTGTCTGGTGAGAGTTATTCCTCCTCCGTGGGGGATGTGCAGTCTTTTCCTGTAGTGGATACTGCGGGAGCCGTTGAGTGTTCTGGTGAAGAGGTACCTGGTTCCGGGACTACAGTCCCCCTCCAGTCGACATCTGAGGCTGTCACTAGGGTTGTGACTCCTCCTTCGGAGCCGAGCAGGTGTGCTCTCTCCACTTTTCCACCAGCCTCAACGACTCCCGACGTATCTACTACTACTGCTGGTCCGTCTGCTTCGTCGTCAGTTTCAGCCGGCCTCGGCTTTTCGCTGCAGGGGACTGCAGGAATGTCTGGTTCTGTAGACGTGGGATATCGGCCTCAGCCTTCCCTGACTACTACTCGGCGAAGTTGGAAGGGGCTGCCGGCCGAACCCACCACTGTGGTCTCTACGCCGTCGAGCACCACAGTTGTGTCTTTGGATTCGGAGACACTATGAACTCCATGGCATTTCCGTCCACTCACTCTGGCCACACGACCAGTTTTGGGGGACCAATGCCTTTTGTGCAGTCTGGACCTTCTGCCCCGCAGAGGTCTGCGGTGACTCTCATGAGTTCTCGATATATTGATCCTCGGGGTGCCTCGTACCCCTATACACGTCTGCCTTCAGATGTTTCGGCTGCCGCCTGTCGTCCCACGTCGGGTGTTTTGGAGGATCGTGACCCTTCGCTGGTTAAGAGGGTCAGAGGTGAAGCCACTTTGCCGGTTTGCTCCCCTGTCGAACCGGCCAGTTCGGACAGTGAGCTTAGGGAGGCCCTCTCCTTACTCACTCAGGTTCTGTCAAAGAGCCTTCCTGTTGCTTCCAGCGAGGCAGCGAGTGGTTTCCAGGCACCTCCTATGACGCCACCTTCCGGGATTGGAAACAGGCCGGTTTCTGATCCCCCTGGTGTCCTGACACCATGGGAGGCGTCGGCTGGTTTGCCCACGATGGGCTATGTGTCTTCCAACTCTGGGGAGGAGTCTGACATGCTTGATGTCGAGGGCCAGCAGTCTTTGGACTTGGGGGCAGCTCTTGACTTTGTGTTCTGCCTGATCTCAAACCAGCTAACCAGCTGACAGTGTCAGCCATGCCACGATCATCGGTCAAGCGCCTACAGACTATGGAGCAACCTGCTTCTGGGCGCCTTCGACCGTGCCAGTCGGTACAGGTGGTTGAAGCTTTTTCAGCATTGGACTCCAAGCTGAGTTCCAAGGCTCAGAAGACTCCGTTCTTCACCAGGGTTGACACCTTTTTGCCTCCTGTGCGTTATCGTTTCTACGATTCCGCCAATCCGTCGGTCTGCCAGACTTTGACGGTTCTGGATCAGGACTCCACTTCCCTCGGACTTTCCAGGTCCTAGTCTGCCGTCATTCCTATGACGACTCTGGAGTCCACATTGGGCTTATCTAGAGAGATGCTTGGCATGCTTTCTCTCTCAGATCACGTCGTCTCAGCTTAAGCTGCTTATCTGCCGCCAGATAAGTTTGACGAGGTACAGGCTCCTTTGCGTGTATTGTCCAAGGCGCTTATGCATTTTACTCACACGCATGCCTGTAACACGGCTAATCTGGAATTAGTTCGAAGGGTCGCTCTGCTGGACACAGGATGATCCCTTCCCGAGGAGCAGCGTGCTGCTCTTCGATCTGCTTCTTTGGCAGGTCTGCAATTTTTCCATGGTTCCGTGTTGACGGTCCGGATTGACGTCCTACGTCATTCCAAAGATCAGCTGCTGTTTCGTCAGCTTGATCAGCCTTCCAGGGGAGGCAGGGGCCGTTCCAAGCCTAACAAGTATCCTTCTGCTTCCTCTGTGAAGCAAAAGGCTGGTCCTTCTGTTGCCGCCTCTACTTCTTACTCAAGGGGTAAGGGTAAAGGTTGGCAGAATCGAGGGAAGTCTCAGGATTCTTCATTTAGTAGAGGAGGTGGTTTCTCCTCTCGCGGGCCTCGTCGGGGCTTGAAATGAAGGTCCTCACCTCGACCCGTCCCAGGTTGGAGGAAGTATAGCAGAGTTCGCAGACCATTGGGCCACCATCACATCCGATCCGTGGGTGTTAGATGTTGTTCGGTCCGGGCTGCGAATATCCTTCCGATGGCACCCCACTCTGTCAAGGGTGCCTCTTCCAACCACAGTTCCTTCAGACGTTTTACGTCGGGAACTTTTGTCCACGGAGATTGGCAATCTCCTAGCAAAGGGGGCGATCGATGTCGTCAAGAACATTAAGTCAGTGGGTTTCTATTCCCGCCTGTTCTTGGTGCCGAAGAAGGACAGCCGACTCCGACCGGTTATCGATCTGAGTATCCTGAACCAGTCTATCATTGCTCCCAAGTTCAGCATGGAGACTTTCAGGTCGGTCCGCCAATCAATTCACCAGGGAGATTTCGCTGCCAGCATCGACCTGCGAGACGCTTACTTCCACGTTCCGATGCATCGGGTGTCACAGAAGTATCTCGGGTTCACTTTTCTGGGGCGAGTTTACCAGTTCAAGGCCATGCCTTTTGGTCTCAACCTGGCTCCTTGGGCCTTCACCTGACTGATGTCGCATGTGAGAGCCTTCCATCGCACACAGTCCAGGGTGACTACTTCGGCATATCTGGACGATATCCTCCAGAGGCATTCCAATGCTGCCTTACTGGAGTCGGATGTCGCCACTCTGTTCAGCTTGCTCACGTCTCTAGGATTCAGAGTCAACGAGGAGAAGTCGGACCTGGTCCCTTCTCAGTCGTTTTGTCATCTGGGGATGGCTTTCCAAACCCAATTCAATTTGGTAGCGGTTCCCCAGGCCAAGGCTATGATTCTCTCTGCTTTTGCTCTGACTCTGTCCACGTCCGCGACCGCTCGGAGTTTTCTCCGGCTGATCGGTCTCTGCGGTTCGGTGACGGATCTCATTCCTCTAGGTCGGCTGCGTGTCAGACCTCTCCAACACTTTCTGCTCAGTCGTTGGAGACCGAATGTAGATTCTCTGGATCTGGTGCTTCCGTTTCCGGAATCTCTTTATCCTCACCTTCTTCCCTGGACAGATGTTCAGTGGATTACGCAGGGTGTTCCATTGGACTTACCCACGTCCGATCGCGTTCTGACGGCAGATGCCAGCGATCTCGGATGGGGTGCGATGTTGGATCCTCTCGGTCTTTCCCTACACGGGATGTGGGACCAGGATCAAGCAGCTCTACACATCAACCAGAAGGAGCTTCTCGTTCTTCTTCTGAGTTTCAGGCAGTGGATCCCTCACCTGTCGAATCACCAGGTCCTTCTGCTGTCCGACAATTCGACAGTGGTTGCTTATATTCGGAACCAGGGCGGCACGTACTCGGTTCCGATGTACGAATTGGCTCAGGATCTTCTACTGCTCGCTCAGGATGTTCACGCCGGAGTGGTTGTTCGTCACATTCCCGGTCGTCTGAACGTCCTAGCCGAGTTATTTCCACCGAGTGGATGCTCCACAGGGCAGTGTTCCAGTCGCTTTGCGATCTCTGGGGACGTCCCCACATCGATCTCTTTGTGACTCGTTGGAACCATCAGGTGGACACTTTCGTGTCCCTGTGTCCAGATCCTCTGGCTTTTGTCGTGGACGCTCTGTCACTCGATTGGAACGGTATAGTCGGCTACTCCTTCCCGCCGGTTCCGATTCTGCCTCAGGTTCTAGCCAAAATTTGAACCTGCAGTTGTCGAATCATTCTGATCGCACCCCTGTCGCCTCAGCGCGTGTGGATCAATCAGCTCCGCTTGCTGATGGCGGCGGTTCCGGCACGTCTCCCGCTACATCGCGACCTTCTTTGTCAAGGTCGCCCGAGGAGGTTTCACGTCGACCCGACTTTATTTTGCCTTCACGCATATCTTTTGTCGGGTCCTGTCTCCTCCGTAGAGGTTTTTCGAGACGAGCAGTGGAGTGCATTTCTTCTTCAAGGAGACACTCCACTGGTTTAGCTTATGCAGCTAAATGGAAGGTCTTCTGTCGATGGTGTGCTGATCACTCTGTTGATTATGCCAATCCTTCGATTTCACAGATTGCGGAGTTTCTGGTATATCTGTTTGATTCTCGGGGTCTCCAGCCTGTTACCATCAAGGGTTACAGGTCCATGCTTTCAGAGACTTTTTCTTATGTGGGGAAGCGTCGTATCGGCACTAATTCTTACCTCTCCAAGCTTGTTCGGCACTTTTCTTTGAAAAGGCCTCGGACTTTGCAGCTTACCCCACGATGGAATCTTTCATGGGTGCTGCTTTGCTTGGGGGGGGGGGGGGGGGGGGGGGAGGGGGGGGGCGCCGTTCAAACCTTTATCCCAGGTGGATATGCATTTTCTCACATATAAGACGGCTTTTCTGATGGCGTTTGCTTCGGCCAGACGGGTTAGTGAGCTTCACGCCCTCTCGGTTGACCCGGCCTTTTTAGGAGCTCTCCCAACAGTGTTACTTTTACCACTGATTGCTCTCTTTTGGCCAAGAATCAGTTACCAGATACTACTCCTCCTCCTATCTGTGTCAGGGCTCTTCCTTCTGTTGAGGGTAATTGCCCTTTGCTCTGTCCGGTCCGTGCTATTCGCATTTATCTCGATCGGACACGTTTCATACGGAAAGGCAGGAAACATTTTTTTCTGTCTCTTATTCGGGATCGACAGAAGATCTCTCCTCAATCCATTTCTCGATGGATTTGTCTTGCTATTCGTACGGCTTAGAGTCGTTTAGCAGCTGGCGATTGTATTACCAATCGTATTTCTGCCCATGAGGTGCGGGCATTGTCCACCTCTTGGGCTTATTCTAACTCCGTCAAGTTGTCGGATGTTATGCAGGCAGCCTACTGGAGAAATGCCTCTACTTTCTCCACCTTTTATCTGCGCCAGTTGCAGAAGCAGTCGGAGGACCTTTTTGCCTTGGGTCCTCTTTCTTCTGCTCAGGCTGTTGTCTGCCCTAGCCATTAGGCTTCTTGAAGGTCAGTTTCAGCCTTGTGCTGTTACTGCCCTTTTCTGTCTGTGTGTCACACAGGCCCATATGTCTCCTTTCATTGTCCTTTACCAATGATTGCGACGTTATGGTTGATAAGCCTCGGGACCTCTTCCTTTTGCTTCACGGTTCCAGTGCACTGGGGTTATGTGTGGGTTGCTTATGCGATTCCCTCCAGCCTATTGTCTATTCAGTCTGTAGTAAACAATTGTGAGTAGGTTGATAAGAAATCTAAATTTTATAGTAAATTTCCTTTCTTATTATACCTACCACAATTTTTTACATGGAGGCCCTCCCGTCGGGTAAAGAATCTTTCCTCCCCGCTGATCACATAACTCTAACGTTGACGGATTCAAAAAGAATGAGTCTTTAGCGATGGTATATGCGCACAGGCAACAGAAGATTTTATGTTGCACTTAGGTCATTGTCATTAGGTATTGGCCTTAAATTGGGAATTTCAATGATGATATTTCATTTAATACCTTATTCTTAGCTTTAGATAAGCTTGAGAAATCATCAGGTTTGTCAATAGCTTTTCAAGCATATTTGTTTACAATTGAAGTGATCTTCTGCTTGTTCATTCCAGCAGTTAACTGGCATTAATTTGCAGGTATTGGAAACATCTTGTAAACATTTTTTGTGTACTTATTGTGACTATTCTAGACATTAGCAATACAATTGGGCATTTATTTTGCCTTAACTGTTTACCCAACACAGGCGATATCAAAATTTATTATTTTAAATATCATTTTTTCAAATATTTCAAAAAATTTCAACAAAACCATATCATGTGACCCCTCGGAACGAGCTCGACGAGCCTGTTCCAACGAGGGGTCACATGATATGGTTTTGTTGAAATTTTTTGAAAAATAATATTTTTTCAACTGCCGAATTTGCATATTACACGGACGGATGCGGGCGATTCGTTGGGTAAAGGGTTAATATTATATGTTATATAGTCTATAATATTTTGTCCATGATCAACACAAAAGCTATAGCCTAAAAAATGTTGGGACTTATTGTCACTTTCATTGAATTCCAATTTCGATTTAATTTTGGGATCAGCAACCTAGGATATAACCTAAAATATTTGGGACTCAGTGTCACTTACTTTCATTGAATTCTAGTTTTGATTTAGTTTTCAGAACTTTTTGCATTCATTAACATTAGGAGAATAAGAATACAAGTTGTTTTTTTTTTATATAATTTGATAACTCACATTGGAGTTTTTTTTACTAAAATTTCTTGTCTCCTAATTTCGTCTGCCAAAAAATTAGAATTATGACAGAATTTTGCTCAGGTTGCTTCACTAGCAAATCGAGCAATGATAGTCACATATCTTTCTTAGCTTGCTTTGGATGTAACCCACAAAATACTTATAATGTTTGTGAAAAATGGTGCTGTAGTTGTTGGAAAAAATGTTCACATCAAGTAGTGGGTCAGAACCCACTATACTCAAAATCTTCCGTTACAGAGAAACCAAAAGAAGATTTTTTCAATACAGAAGTCAGTGACATCAGAGGTTCTGCATACGTCCAGAACTACTTCCACAGGAAAAGGAATGGCTGAGGGCAAGCTGGCATCAAAGGTGCTAAATAATAATACCGCCGTTAGGTCCTTGGCAGTGATGCAAGTTCACAAGGGCAATGGCCGTCTCTAGAGATGGATGTGAGATGGGAGAGACAAATAGCCCAATGGGTAGTCACAGAATGGGCTGGTACCAGTTTTCAAGTGACTCACTGTATCATTCAACGAAAAGCTCTTTACCAAAAGATTCTGGATCTCATAGACCATGGGTGGAGGTGTCATCTTTAGTTCCTTTCTCTTTGTCGACTCATCATCCGCATCAGAGATGTTGATTGGGCTGTCTCTTCAACTCTAGAAGTCAAACAGTTATCGCCATCATAGGAGAAAACATTCTCAGCATAAGGTGTATCCTCACATCATTTTGACTTGTCAGAGGTTACACATCCTTGTCAAAAATGTCAACACTATGTCTCTCCTTCACAATCACTGCCAAACACCATGGAGGTCAAATGTGGCGAGACTCTAAATACAGTAAAGCATTTTCGCAAGCTGTAGTGAGAGAAGTTCCTTAAATGGTCGCTCACTTCTTCCTCGCATTCTTACAACTCATGTTCAGGCTCTCACTCAGATGGGAATTCATATGATTGTGACCTCACAAAATGGTCACAACAGTTGTCTGAAGGACGATTGCAACCTTCTTATTGATGGAAGGCTAATAGGGAAAAGGGCTCTTTCTTTGGCTGCATGCTTCAAAAAGGCTGTAAGTGAAGCTTCACACCTCTATTGTTATCAGGTCAACAGCAGGATCTCATTTTTTCTCATGAATTGGAAAGAAATCATAAATGATCCGGGTTCTCTGGATTATTGTCTCTTACATTCAAGAAAAAATCTCCTTCAACAAGAAAACCAATGTTTACAACTCTGCCAGCTGATCTGGTCAAGAAAAATTGTATTCTAGACACAGTCCAGTTAATGCTCCAGAAAAAGGCAATGAAAATAGTTATCAAAAAACTCTCTTCAGGATTTTAAAACTTTATTCCAGAACCTCCCAAGTGCTGAAGTTTGTCTGATCCTTGCATCCAGTCATAAAAGACCTCAGTTGGATCAAAAAGCTCATTAAAGCTCCAGAATTCTCAATAGAGACTATATGGTTAGTACGGACCAGGAATCATCCAAATGACTTTGTGGCAAGCGTCAACCTCAAAGACACGTATTTCCACTTTGTGATTCACCAAGCATTCAGGAAATATGTGAGTTTTGCCTTCTTTGTGTTTCAGCTTAAACCTTGCTCCTTGGGCTTTCACTCGTATAATGAATACTATGATGGCTCTTTTCTGAGCTCACTTTGTCGTACTAACGTTAGCCTACCTGGATGACATGCTACAGAGACATTGTCACAGAAGGATTAGATGAGAATGTGATTTTTCCTGTCTACTTTCAAAAACAATTTTCATCAACAATTTTCTGCAAAAGAGGTTTTACGTGGTTTCAAACCAAAGGGAATTATAAATGGCTAACATTATGATCAATAATGAATGTTAGAATGTTTACAGCTCACTCAATTTCACTATGAGATTGTGTCCTTTCAGGGTTGACAACACATACTGATTACTTCTTTGGAACTGTATGGACAGTATGCATGAAGTTGCTCCACATAAACTACAGAGATCTATTATCGAGCTTTGGATGCTGTTTGATGAGGAAATTTTGTGCAGGTCCTGTGCAAAATTATGTCAAGATATGGGTGCTGTTTGTAAAAGGACTTCAAGTTGTACCTTTGTAAAAGGACATTGAGTTGAAACTGTGGAATCAGACCAGATGAAAAACTGCTGTCATTTCTTTAATAAAGATTCTTACTGGATGGCTACACAAATGAACAAAAAGCTCTCACTCCCCTAGTTACTAGGGCTGCACGATATTTTAATGTACCAGTAATACCAGTATTGAAGTATTCACTGGTTGAATATTGTCCATTCTATGCGAATACCGGTATATCGTCTCTAACAATATTCATTTTAGCATGCGATATAAAGCATAGTAGTCCTTTGTTTACCAAAAAATCGACTCAATGTAACAGCTGATTGGAGAAACAGGAAGTTTGGTTTTTTTTCACTTCTCGGACAAACGATGAACAGCAAGATATTACCTGACTTCGGCCTCTGACCTTTGAACTATGCCATGTATTGACAAACAGACATGTTTTTTTAAGACTCATGTAGGATATTATTTGTTTGTTTTCATCAATAAACTTCAAAGCTGATACATGAAATATTCTCTACATTTATTTTTAGCCAACATTCTTCCAAGCTCTTGCTTTACCGGCTTTCATTGTACAGAAAGTTTGAAACACATCAAATCCCCGTTGTCCATTAAACTGCTGTAAAAACTCTGTTGGTCGATGTGGGTATCTTAGACTCATTGAGCCACGCTATTGCTGTAATAACTGCTCTTTGTAAGTTACTTGTGTGCGGTTTAATGATAAACAAGGATACAAGACAATAATACTTTTGTCTGCTATAATCTTGTCATAACAGTGTCGGGCCCACTGAAGAAATTTTAGAGTCTCACTGTACAAACAATAAAGAGGATATATCACCTCGACTTTATCCATAAACCATATCAAACTTTTCAGTGTTATCAGTTGTTGGAAAGCTGTCGTTGGGAGCTTTCCAACAAATGATAATGGATTTACTATTTCATCAGTAATAAAATACTACTATTGCTGATAAAAGCATATTATGTTAAATGTAATTATAGTCAACTGTTACAGATATGTTAACTCACCTGGAACGTCCGGGAAAATCCCGAAATTTCAGTGTAGTTTTGGACCAAAAATCCTGGAAAACAACAGTCGAATATTTCTTTCTCATTGTAACTTATGTAAAACGTTCGGAGTCAAATCACATGCATTTCAAACTCTTGTAAAAACTCACGAAGTAGTAAAATGTGGATTTAAGTTAAATTTATATAAGAAAAGGGTATTTTATGATATATATTTCAACTGTGTTCGTGTTTATTTCTGGTTTTTCTTAGTAATCGGAGATACTTGATCAATGTGCGAGTGACGAAGTGAAAATAGGTGACTTACTTTCAAACAATTGAAAACTCCACCTTCAATTAAATGCTGTTTTTTGGTAAATAAAATATATGAAAAGGAATTAAATAATATATATTTATTTATTCATAGAATGGCCTTAATTCTCATCCCTTTTCCAAATCAAAACGTAAACAACACCCTGACCTCAACTATTTAACACAGTTTAAAAATAGGTTAAAGTCGCTTAGGATACAGAAAAATTATGACTGCATATTTATACACAATGGACTTATTTTCTAACACTACATTTATTCCGTTGTGCTGACTACAGAACTATTAACTGTTGGCCATCTGTACCCAGAAAATTTCGAATGGAATTAAAAAAACCAAAAAAATGCTTCAATGATCAAAAGAAAAGTTTTGTGCAGGGTACAAATGTCCACACATGCATGAAGGATTTTCAAAAAGATACTTTGCAAATACTAATCTTCTTGAAGTAACTGAACATTAGGACATCTTTTCCTGTTAACATTTCCAGACTTGAGAAATTATTAGCTTAGTAGACTTTGAAAAAAGCAAACCATAGGTGGTGGTGCTCTGTGGGTGGGCGGGTCATGAAGAAGAGATGATCAACAATTACTTTATGATTTTTTAACATAGCATAAATGCATCAGCATAATTGACAACTGGATCAAGATATAACCTGGTATTAATGGTTGTCCATGAGCAGAAAATTTGCAAGTTTTTTCTTTTGTTTTGTCCCTGTGCGAACTTTTCCCTGAAATCCATCCCATTTCCCTGAAAAGCACCCTCAGGTTCCCTGAAAAATTATTCTGGAGGTTACCATGTCTGAACTGTTATTTGTTTCAAGAATGTTCCGTGGTACTTAGGAATAGGATTAACATGTCACACGAAATAAGTTTCTGCTGAATGATGATAAAACTAAATACTGTTATCAATTGTTGGAAAACTGTTGTTGGGAGCTTTCCAACAAATGATAATGGAATCCCTATTTTATCAGTAATAAAATAAGATTGTGGTATAATTCATCAAGTGCTGTTGGCTTCTCCCAGCACAAAGTGCATAAATTGATAAATCATTCTGCTGCTGAAAAAATTAAATTCTGTTATCAATTGTTGGAAAGCTGATAAAACTAAATTCTGTTACATTTACTGCATGGTAGCTGTCAACAGTCAACACTGCGTGTAAATGTAACCGCTAATTTAAATAAATGAGCTGACATGTTGTCCACCCATGTCAATTGTCGTTTCAAATCTGAATATCGGTATTCAAATCTGAATATCGCGCAGCCCTACTAGTTACTCACCCTCACGCACCCTCCATTCACCTGTACACAGTTTGATTTAGGTGAGTGTTTTAGGCTCGCTTGAGCGTTCAGTTTATGTAAGATCATACTATTTTAGATAGGTGAAGCTCATGGAATTCTTTCTTAAGACTATATGAATATTCCTTGAAGGTTACTTATCCCCGCATTTTCAAAAATGCGGGGATATAGTCGTGATCTCCATCTGTATGTCCGTCCGTTCGTCCATCCGTCCGTCCGTCCGTCCGTCCGTCCGTCTGTCTGTCCATCCATCCGTACGTCACACCCTGAAAGGCTCCTAGGGTATTTAATTCGAAATGTTTAAACTATGCTAATGTGTTCAGGTAGCAACTCTAGATGTGCATGAAGGGTTTGGAATTTTGATTTGGCCCCAGGTGGTTCCAGTGGAACCACTTTTATGGTTAAAAAATCAGTTTTCATCGAAAGGCTCCTAGGGTATTTAATTTGAAACGTTTAAACTATGCTAATGTGTTCAGGTAACATCTCTAGATGTGCATAAAGGTTTCGGAATTTTGATTTGGCCTCAGGTGGTTCCAGTGGAACCACTTTTATCGTTAGAAAATCAGTTTTCATCGAAAGGCTCCTAGGTTATTTAATTCAAAACATTAAAACTATTCTAATGTGTTTAGGTAACATCTCTAGATGTGCATAAAGGTTTCTGAATTTTGATTTGGCCTCAGGTGGTTCCAGTGCACTTTTATCGTTAGAAAATCAGTTTTCATCGAAAGGCTCCTAGGGTATTTAATTCGAAACATTTAAACTTTGCTAATGCGTTCAGGTAACATCTCTAGATGTGCATGAAGGTTTCAGAATTTTGATTTGGCCCAGGTGGTTCCATTGGAACCACTTTTATCGTTAGGAAATCAGCTTTCATCGGAAAGGCTCCTAGGGTTTTAAATCAAAACGTTAAAACTATGCTAAGGTGTTCAGGTAACATCTCTAGATGTGCATGAAGGTTTCAGAATTTTGATTTGGCCCCAGGTGGTTCCAGTGGTACCACTTTTATCGTTGGAAAATCAGTTTTCATCGAAAGGCTCTTAGGGTATTTAATTCGAAACTTTTAAACTATGCTAATGCGTTCAGGTAACACTTTTATTGTTAGAAAATCTGTTTTCATCGAAAGGCTCCAAGGGTATTTAATTCAAAACTTTTAAACTATGCTAAGGTGTTCAGGTAGCATCACTAGATGTGCATGAAGTTTTTTTCGGAATTTTGATTTGGCCCCATGCAGTTCCAGTGGAACTACTTTTATTGTTAGAAAATCAGTTTTCATCGAAAGTCTCCTTGGGTATTTAATTCGAAACGTTAAAACTATGCTAAGGTGTTGCTAAAGAAATGCAGGGCTACACCATAGTGTGCTTTGCGCACAAATAACTCGATCTAGTTTTGCTTGTGATGGAAACCTTGAATGATCTGATTCCCATTGGATCATACATGTACATGCAATAAGATTTGATTTCAAATAAAGAAAATGCAAATGTTGTATTAACTGGTAGTAATAATAATAATAATAATAATAATAATAATAATAATAATAATAATAATTTATAAGTCCAAAATTCACAAAAGTACTCTTTGGCTTTACAGTTGCTAATAGAATGCCTGTTGAAATAGATGTGTTTTAATGCTTTTCTTAAATTCAGTGTCTGAATGGTTTTTATACATTTGGAGAGCGAGTTCCACACAATGGGAGCAGCCACAGAGAGTGCTATGTCACCAGCAGTCTTCAGTTTTGCCCTCTACTATGGTAGAGTGTTGAATTATTTTTCATAGGTCATTTGAAACATGAGTATTTTTTTTCAAACATACCATGCTATTAGCAAGGGAAGCCTTAGTTTAGCAAGAGTTTGTTTGTAAATACTTGTTTTGTTACAATTTATTGAAAAGTGCCTATTGGTACTCTCCAATAAATTGTAACAGTACAATTGTATATAAACATTTTTTTTTGTCTACACCTGAGAAAGCAGCAAGTTAATGCATACAGTGTAAAGCCACTAAAGTGGCTCTTCACTTTTCAAAAGTCTTAGAACCATGATTTTGGCTTCCAGCACTGAGTCAGTTAACCCTTTACCCAATGCAGACAATATCAAAATTTATTATTTTAAAATATGTTTTTTCAAATTTTTCAAAAAATTTCAATGAAACCATATCATGTGACCCCTCATTGGAACGAGCTCGTTTCAATGAGGGGTCACATGATATGGTTTTGTTGAAATTTTTTGAAATATATATTTTTTTAACTACGTAATTTGTAAATTACGTGGGTGGATGCGTCCAATTCGGTAGTTAAAGGGTTAAGGGTGGGTTTTGCATTTAGTCCAATTTTAACTGATTTCTCTTAGGTTAAGTGTTAACATCCTCTTGACCTGCCTGTTGTTTCAAACAAAAATGGGATCTCTGGAAGTGTGAAATATTTGCCCTCCCACATAATTGAAAATAGAACTTGTTGATTAAATATTTATCTACACTTTGAATTTAGTCTTGGATTGTAGGAAGTGAGCTTGTTATGTTTACACTTAACACAGATTTATAATATATACAAAATATTTTCTTGGAGGACTTCATCAAGTGTTTAGCTTAATGCATACCTCTCCACTATGTTCAAACAGCTCAACATTTACTTTGTATACACAATACCTGTAAAAATTGAAATTTTTGATTTATAGCCAATTTTTATATTAACTTGGATTTTATTTACAGAACTCTTTTATTTCTGTTGATATTTTCTTGAGACATTTTGGATTAGAAGTTGGTTACACTATTTTAAAAAATCACCTTAAGGCTTTGCAAAGTTAAAAATGTGTTTCTCAGCCTCTCCTTCTTATTGAGTTTTCCAAAGGCTTCTACTCCCGACAGAAACCTCAGGGAGTTTAGCAGTGATTGTCTGCTGTAGTAGACATTTTTCTTATAAATACCAGTATAATAGGTTCTTGCAACTAATGCCTGGCTGTGAGTATTCTGAAGCATGATCAACATACTGTATTTATTATATAAATGAGGGGTGTAAATCCGTCCAGTTAGAAATTCAAGCTGTTATTATTTCCCCTTGTTATGCAATACTGCAGAAATTTTCCATCATGCAAGGAGGCAACTCTGTCCTGGGACTTGTTGGTCTACTAGTTAAATAAATGGGAAGTATCTAATTGGTATCACGGAACTAAATATTTACCCATAGGCGACCATTATAACGTTCAGGCAAAAAAAAATTATGATTGCATCACTTTAATTTTGGCATTCAAATATCTTTGTCAAGTATAGCCCTTCAGACAACTTTTTCTGCCCCCAAAACAGGGGGGCATGCAACAAATAAGAGAGAAAAATTGACAGCAAGGGAAGTACCGGTCACGTGCACATATTTTTCAGGGAATTCCCTACAAAAACACACCAAATATAAATTGTATTTTTTAGGTCCAAAAGTAATCAAATCACCCTCTTTTTTATCTGGAATATTCATCAATAACGCAAAATGTCAATAGAATGCTTCAAGCGTTAAACAATTTATTTTCCCAAGGCTGTTTATTTTTAGAGATTGCATCACTTCAGAGTGCAACATTTCAAGGCAGAAAACTCTAATTCAAATATTTAGTTCCCTGATACCTATAATCATCCCCAACCCTACCAAAGAGACATTTTACCACTTTTATGAGATAAAAGAATCATTTTTGCATTAGAATCCAACTTTTGGCTTCTAGATTCGTTCTTGGATTTTGTTCAAGGTGAGTGCTGCAGGCCCCGTGAGGCCTCTTGTTTTTCAAAATTCTAACACTTCCCATTGATATTTCAACATTCCTCCTCTCTCCCATCCCCCCACACACACATTGAAAGTTTCTCTGCAGCCTCTGCTCCTTATCTCTCTTCAAAAACAGATAGATGCGAAATGAAATTCTCCCAAGCATCCTTGAAGAGGCTTGATTAAAAATGATAAATTCAGCAAAACCTGTAGAAATAGTTCAAGAAAATAAAAACTCTGCACTTTCCTGATTTAAATCAAATCTTAAAACCATTCCTACTGGCAGAGAAAAATCATCTGGTTTATAGGAAAGTAATTACATGAAATAAACATTGTTTTTAACTTTGAACCAGATAAAAATACTAGCAAAAGCAATTAATTTTATTTTTAATTGTAACATTTTGGCCTATAAATTTTCAACACTCATATATTTGTGTAGAGTAAATCACCAGTTATCTTGTTAATGATTCAAGATTCCTCACAAACTGTCTATCACCCCAGTACTGACATTCCATCTGAGATAGCAAAGTTCATCCAAGTAAAATAAATTGAAAAGTATAGTTGGTATAACTAGCATATTATTAACCCATTCAGGTTTACAAAATGATTTTATTTCATCCTTCACAAACTTTATGTTACAGCCCTATCAGGCCCTATTATTCTTTTTACGTAATGAATCCGACACATCTGCCCATGTAATTTAGATATTGAGCAGTTTAGAAAAAAATAATTTAAAAAATATTTCAACAAAACCATATCATGTGATCCCTCATTGGAATGAACGTGTCGATTTTGGTCCAAGGAGGGGGACAGATGGTATAGTTTTGTTGAAATTTTTTGAAAAATTTGAAAAAAAAGAGAACAAATTTTGATACTGTGTACATTTGGTAAAGGGTTAACTGGTAGTGTGCTGGAAGCCCATATTTGGGCTTTATTCTGAAGTGGTAAAACAATTCAAAGGCTTCATACCCTGTGGGTATGCTTCCTATTATCTTTGAAGAGAAATTATTTCAGCTGTGTAGATTTATGTATTTATGTCTTTTATTGGGGTTTAATGACACTTTCAACCATCAGGATCACTTTGTGTCAGACAGTTTTTACGGGTGGAGGAAGCCAGAGTACCTGGAGAGAACCACCGAGGAATGATGAGCAACTGTCAGGCTCCCCAGCATACTAACTCGACACAAGCAGGATTAGCATTCGTCGAAGACAAATGCTCCATCGATGTGCAGTACACCTTAGTACACAATGCCACTGTGCCCCCACATGGGCAGTGGGGGTGAAGTGTCTTGCCCAAGGACACAAATCAGTTGCCGCAGGTGGCATTCGAACCGAGGCCCTCTCAGCTTGCAGCCCGCACCTCTACCTACTGAGCCACGGTGCCCCAGTGTGGATTTGCCATGTTGCAATTTATGGGAGAGTGCCTTTTGGCACTCTCCCATAAATTGCAACATGACAAAGACCGTTGAATAAATTCTATAAACTCTACAAGTTAAGTCTTATCCTGCCTCGCCCGCTTTCACCAGATATGGAGGATCTCCATAAATGTTTGTGAGGAAGGCTGAAAAACATTACAACACAGTTGTAACTCCATTATATTTGATTGATTTTTGGAAAAAAAAATTATAAAAGCTCTTTGAGACAAATAATCAGATGATAGTGTAATTCTCCACATGCCAGAACATGCAAAATATTTTAAAAAATTGCAACAACAGTCATGATTAGCAGCAAGGGTTAATTAATCCCTTTCACCTCAATGTAGATGTATCAAAGTTTTCAGCTGCAGTGTTGGGTCATAATGAAATTGGTATTTTGACAGTGATGGTCTGTTTGGCCGAGCTCAATGAGCTGTGTCAAACACATTATAGCAGGGCTCATTTTAGTCTTTAAAAACCTTGAAAATACTTAGAGGGAAAACTGTTTTTTAAAGGCCTTGAAAGTACTTGAAAATTGAACTTAAGCCGTGAGGGTCCTTTTGTTTAATTGGCTTGAAAATCTTAATCTTTGTTGCAAAACATTACTTGATAAATTCCTCTTCCATGTTCTATCGGATTTTTTTGAGTGACAAGTGATGCCTGTCTGTCCTTAGACTAAATCAAACATATTCAAAAACAGCTAAACATAGTCTTGAAAACTGTAAAAGATCTTCGAAAAAGACTTAAAAGTGTCCTTGACTGCTCTAAAATTAACCACATCCTTAAGATAATGAACTCTGCGTAATTAGAATTTGTTCTTCCACGTGGCTGGTGCAGCCCTAAGGTCAGTGTTTACATGACTTACTACAAATAAAAAATCTGATAAAATTGTTTTTTCAGACAACAGTTTTATTTCCAGTTGACACATGTTCAACACAGTGTACATACCCCTATTGTAGAAGAACCCTGTTGATTTTCCATCTTATCATCAGAAGGTCAAGGTTACTGTTCCTAAAAAGTACTAGTAGCACTTTTGGGTTTCCAGTCAATAACATTGGTTGTCAGCTGAACCCAACTTGTAGAAAGTATTTGCACATGGAAAGAGAAGAACCGTATTGATTTTAGAATCCACAGCCATGGGTTCAAAGGTCACAGAACTGTTACTTGCAATTATAACTTTGGCAGAATTTGGTTTCTGGCCATAAGCTTAGGTAGTTTGACTCATGCCCACCAATTATACAGGTTAAGAACTCTATTTAATTAACCCTCTGCACACTGATGTTGAAATATAAAAATTCAAAGAAGCAAATTTAATTTTTCGCATAAGGCCAAAAAAAATTAATGTCGTGGTTTGGGTTACATGACAGAAAAAAATAGGGTCGGTAGGTAGGCTTTTTTTTTACACTTTGAGATGAATAATTTAGCTGGACATACCAATACATATATGAGAAATCTCCCCAGGGGTGGAATATCCACCCAAATGATATACTCAGTTTCTTTGACAAATCAAGCACAAGGAACACACAGTATGGTTGTGGATTGGGCTTTTTATATTTGTTCGAAGCTCACTTGAAGTTGAGAATGTTTCTTTCACCTAACACAATCCAGTATGTCTGGAAATTCCACTTTGTTGGTGTTTCTGTACCAAAGCATTCATCATGTACCGCAGATGGATTTCTGACAGGTTGCAGGATATCCACAATCAAAAGTACAGTCGTTCACGGTGTCTGAGAATGTTGAATTCACATGAACGATGGATTGAGTCGCCTGCAGTACGAAACTGAGAGAGGATGTTGCAACTTCTCAAACAGCATGTCATGATATGAACAAGAGAGATGTCCACAGTGTTCATGCTTTCACGAAAAACTAAGTTTTCTAATACGTTCTTTTAGATATTTTTCATGAATAAATAGATGTTACACACTTTTGATTGTTCTCAGTCATTTGGAAATGCTTCCCCACGACATATTAAACTATCAAATGTCCTCGTCAGAACATCAATTCACCCCCAAAAAGCCGCCAGTGGACAGAAAGTGAAAAACTGATTTTTGGCTCACCAACGTTAGTTGTGTGAGCCTATGGCATAGCCCTCATGTCGGCGTCCGCTCTCAAATATTTTGAACTTTTGTGTACAGGTTTTGATTTTTTAGCGTTTTAAAATTTTGTTTAGTTTCTGCATATTGCTATGGTGGTTCACTATAACATTTAACTCTTTTTCAGGGTATTTTGTCTTAATTTTAACCCTTTGCAACAAATTTTAGACTTATTTTGATGTTTGCGTGCAGGTTTTGATGGGTTTTTTTTCCCTTTCTTCCAAGTGGAGATTTACCTTGCAGCATATGGCCATGCTTTCTATTGTATGTAAACATGCATCTTAGGGCTAAGTTTGTATTATTTAACCCTTTTCCCACTGAATTACTTCAATTTTGGACTTTTATGTACAGGTTTTGGACTTTGGCTTACAGCTTTTTACTTTTACGTACATGTTGTGATAAAAAAAAATAATTTAAATTGAGGTTGACCTCACTGCATATTGCAGTGGTGGTTACTATAACATTGATATCTTTCCAGTGCATTTTTTTTTAAAATTTTAACCCTTTCAATCGATTTTTATTAGACATATTTTGACGTTGGCGTGCAGGTTTTGATGCTTTTTCTTTTCCTTTCTTCCAAGTGGAGATTTACCTTGTAGCATATGTCCATGCTTTCTATTGTATGTAAACATGCATCTTAGGGCTATGTTTGTATTATTTAACCCTTTTCCTGCTGAATTACTTCAATTTTGGACTTTTATGTACAGCTTTTGAACTTAGGCTTACAGCTTCTTACTTTTGTGTACAGGTTGTGATAAAAAAAGAAGACAATTTCAAGTGAGGTTGACCTCACTGCATATTGCAGTGTGGTTATTATAACATTGATATCTTTCCAGTGCATTTTTAAATTTTTTTTTTAACCCTTTGAATAGATTTTTAGACTTATTTTGACGTTTGCGTGCAGGTTTTCATGGTTTTTTTTTCCTTTCTTCCAAGAGTAGATTTACCTTGTAGCATATGTCCATGCTTTCTATTGTATGTAAACATGCATCTTAGGGCTACGTTGTATTCTTTAACCCTTTTCCTGCTTAATTACTTCAATTTTGGACTTCTTTTGTTTACAGGTTTGGATTTTTGTGCTTTTTAAAAAAAAATTTTTCTTCTTTGCATATTGCTATGGGGGTTCACAATAACATTTAACTCTATTCCAGGGTATTTCGTCTTAATTTTAACTCTTTGAATCAAATTTTGGACTTATTTTGACATTTATGTGCAGGTTTTGATGTTTTTTTTTCCTTTCTTTCAAGTGGAGATGTACCTTGCAGCATATGACCATGCCTTCTATTGTATGTAAACATGCATCTTAGGGCTAGGTTTGTATTATTTAACCCTTTTCCTGCTTAATTATTTCATTTTTGGACTTTTGTGTAAAGGTTTCGATTTTTGTGTTTTTTTTTAATTTTTCTCCTTTTTTGGCTCACCAACGATAGTTGTGTGAGCCTATGGCATAGCCCTCATGTCGGCGTCTGGATTCATTCATTTTGAATTTTTGTGTGCAGGTTTTGATTTTTTTTTTTTATGTCTGCATGCTTTTCAGGGATAGTCGTATTTTATTCAACCCTTTCCATGCTTAGTTACTTGAATTTTGGACTTTTGTGTACAGGTTTTTGACTTTTCTGTGCAGGTTTTTTACTTTTCTGTGCTGGTTTTTTACTTTTGTGTACAGGTTTTGAAATTTTGTCTTCAAGTGGAGTTTCACTTTACTGGCATATTGCCATGGTGGTTTCCTTAACATCAGGGTATTTTTCTCAATTTTAACCCATTGAAACAAATGTGATGCTTTTTTGACTTTTATGTGCAGGTTTTGAGGTTTGTCTTTCTTTTCTTCCAAGTGGATATTTTTCAAGTAGAGTTTCACCTTACTGGCATATTGCCATTGTGGTTCTGTGACAGGGTATTTTTCTCAATTTTAACCCCTTGAAACAAATGTGATACTTTTTTTTACTTTTATGTGCAGGTTTTGAGGTTTGTCTTTCTTTTCTTCCAAGTGGCGACTTACCTTGTAGCATATTGCCATGGTTCCTATTTTATGTTGGGATGCTTCTTGGGGCTAGTATTATATTATTTAACCCTTTAGCTGCTTATTTACTTTAATTTTGGACTTTTGTGTGCAGGTTTTGTACTTTTGTGTGCAGGTTTTGATATTTTTTAAGTGGAATTTTACCTCACTTGCATATTGCCATGGTGGTTACTGTAACATTTTCAGGGTATTTTTCTAAATTTTAACCCTTTGAAACAAATGTGATATTTTTTTTACTTTTATGTACAGGTTTTGAGGTTTGTCTTTCTTTTTTTCCAAGTGGATATTTTTCAAGTAGAGTTTCACCTTACTGGCATATTGCCATTGTGGTTGACTTATCTTGTAGCATATTGCCATGGTTCCTATTTTATGTTAGGATGCTTCTTGGGGCTATTTTTATATTATTTAACCCTTTAGCTGCTTATTTACTTTAATTTTGGACTTTTGTGTGCAGGTTTTGTACTTCTGTGTGCAGGTTTTGATATTTTTTTAAGTGGAGTTTTACCTCACTGGCATATTGCCATGGTGGTTATTGTAACATTTTCAGGGTATTTTTCTAAATTTTAACCCTTTGAAATGAATGTGATACTTTTTTTTACTTTTATGTGCAGGTTTTGAGGTTTTTCTTTCTTCCAAGTGGATATTTTTCAGGTAGGGTTTCACCTTACTGGCATATTGCCATGGTGGTTGATGTGACATTATCAGGGTGTTTATGTCAATTTTAACCCATTGAAACAAATATGATACTTTTTTTTTTTACTTTATATGTGCAGGTTTTGAGGTTTGTCTTTCTTTTCTTCAAAGTGGAGACTTACCTTGTAGCATATTGCCATGGTTCCTATTTTATGTTAGCATGCTTCTTAGGGGGTTATTATTATATTATTTAACCCTTTAGCTGCTTATTTTCTTTAATTTTGGACTTCTGTGTGCGCCTTTTGAACTTTTTTTTTTACTCCAACTACCCCTTTACATTGGCCACCTGTTGGTGAGCCACGGGGTACTGATACCCCCTCTAGTTTGTTGACTTCTAGCATGAGCATGTAGACAATTTTCAGTTGCCTTTTTTGAACGCTCCATAAAACAAAGCCGATTGTTGGAAAGGTTTCATGGATATCTTTCTAAAAGAAATTAAAGTAAACACATTTTTGTCAAGAGTTGTTTAATAATATTTTAGTGCTATTGCCAGTATTGGAGAGAAATTTCAAAACTCTCGTGAATTATAGGCCAAATATAACTGACAACATGTAGAAAAGTAGGAATGTAGGTCCCAGAAAAAAAAGTGTTGTGAAGGGTAGACTCACCCTTATCAATCATAAATTGTTAACACAGCATGTCCACCAAACCATGCAGCTACGGAAATGCGTGTGTGAGGGAGGGGGGGGGGGGGGTGGGTGGGAAGGGCAAATTTTTCCAGATATATTTTCCCTTCTCCTCACACAGGCACCCATGATGGATAGAAATAATTATGTATCAATGTTTTTGATACAACGTTCCTTTATAACTAATAATGTTAACCCTGTTTAACCCTCATTGATCAAAGATGACATTGGCCACCCACACAACTTGAGAATACTTTTTTTGCCTTTTACTTAAAAAAACGAAGCTGGCGATGGGGAGGAAGGGTTGTGGTGTCTGAGGAATTGGCAGTTTGCTACCCATGCTTCCCTCCCTGTAGGGATAATTTCTTGTTCAGCTTTCACCCAAATGCATATTTTTTACAGAACACCAGCTATCTCTTGAAATTGAAACTTTCTTTATAAATAGCTGAGCATTTTGAATTCATAATTCGCTTGCAACACCTTCGATATACTGTCAGTTCGGTATTCCGTGGAGAGCGTTCTTTGTTTCCAACCACACTTGCCTCTCCCATAGTTCCTTCATAAGAACGGCTGTGATTGATAGTAGGCTAAAATTCTCGAAATGAAAACATCATTACTTTTGTCTTCTTAATGTTTAGCAGTCTTGAATCAACCTGCATGATCGTCTCGTCAATCTTTGAAAACGAAAATCACGCAGTGCGCGTTTTTAAATACTACTTGTATTGTTGCGAAATTAATTGATAAAAGGGGGAAAACAGATGAATGGACAACATTTCATCCTCTGAGTATCTGCATTCTAATATTTAATTGCCATCTTATGTCAGTAGAAGGTGCAACTTAGTTGCTGTTGATTGCCTGTTACAAGTACTGAATAACAATCAGCCATCACACGTTACAATTCTGCAGAAATCGAGATACACTACCGTGCATCAGATGTACTTCTATGGTGATTTGCTGCGCTTACTTAACGCGCTATTATTTCAAATTATTCATTTTGCCTGAATGAGGGAATTTCTTTTTTATTAAAGCCAAGATTGTTGACATCAGACAGACGAAAATAAGTAATATGACAAATTAAAATAACGAAATGTGCAGGTTCTCCTTCAATGGAGAAACGTACTTGGTAAAATCGGTATTGATTTAGTGACATTTTTGGGTTAATGGTGCTAGATAAAGGTAGCGATTTTTGAACGGCAGATAAAATTTCTGGAGTCGCATGCTTAAAATAGGATCGGTCGGGTAACCCAAACCAAAACATTTTTTTTCTTTGGCCTAATGCAATTACATGTAGAAATTTAAGGCCTAAAAAAGTTTTAAAATCTTTTTCTCAGACCCTTCTGCATGGTCCTTTTTAGCTGCTGCATGCTCTCTTTTTAACCAATGCAAACTTAAAAAATAATAATTAAATGGTTTATGTCTGATATTTTACCCAACTTATAAGTTTGTCCCTTGAGTGCAACAAGGCTTTGCAATGCTTTAGCATTGCAAAGCCTTCGTGCACCCAAGGGACAAAATACACCACCACCCATGCTATTCTGTAGATTATGAGGCCTAAAACATGAAACAAACCAAGAACATAAACTTTTGATGGCAAAGAAATAATTACAAAAATAAAAAATACAATAAAAAAATGTCCGTCCACATTCAATTTTACATAAAATGTTCTTATAAATAGATCTACATTGTTGTGCTCAACCAATTCTCATGATCTTCAACACCTTTTGGGGTGCCCACATAATTTTGTGTATTATCTCGTAAATTATCATTTTCTGGAGCAATCAAGTACATAAACTAACTTCCAATGAAAAAGTGTCGTTTTATGTGATGTGTTAACCCTTTACCTAATTACACACGATATCAAAATTTGTTATTTTAAATTTTTTTTTTTTAAATTTCCACTAAAGCCATATCATGTGACATTGTTAGTTTCTCATTTTGGCCTTGGTTCTAAAGCAGCGGTCTGCCTACAGTAGTGAGTGGTGGTCGGATGTGTCCATTTCTTTTTATACGCCCGTTTGAAAAATGGGACATATGTAAATGGTCTCGCTGTCCGTCTGTCTGTCTGTCCATGGACACATTTCGTCTCCGGACGATAACTTTAATTGTAATGGTTTGAGCTGAGTTAAATTTGGCTTATGGATTTAGTACAACAAAATACAAGTTGGGTTCGATTTCCGTCTTTAGCGGCCCATTTTTAGCTCAACTTTGGCGAAGCCAAATTTGAGGTATTGTCATGGCCTGTTGTCCGTCCATCGCGCCGTACACACAGCTCGGGCTAGATGCCTTATTTATGAACCGATCTTTACGAAACTTCTTTGGTACCTTTGTTATCACCGTGAGACAAGAATGAGTGGTTTTGGGTCTGGCAACTATTTTGTACAAAATTAGGTGCAATCAGATTTTTGCACAGAACTTCCATTTGAAAGCTCTGATTTGAATAATTTTCTGTATGAATGTTTAGTACCATGGGATACATCACATATAATACAGGTTTTTTCTCATGCGTAAATTATGCAAATTAGACTAACTTTGATTTATTTAGTGTTACTTCCAGCACTGTAAGTGCAAATGCCAATACAGCTCGGGCTAGAGGCTGTATTTATGAACCAATCTTTACGAAACTTCTTGGGTACCTTTGTTATCACCTTGGGACAAGAACGAGTGGTCTTGGATGCGGTCCGAAATTCAAGATGGCCACCAGCAGCCATTTTGTACTTTAGTTAGTGCAATCAGTTTTTTGTACAGAACTTCTGTATGAAAGTTCTGATTTGAATAAATTTTTGTATGAATGTTTAATAACATGGAATACATCACATATAATACGAGTTTTGTGCAAAAATTATGCAAATTAGATGAACTTTGATTTATTTAGTGCTACTTATACACAGTAAGTGCACATGGGGGCGCGGTGGCTCAGTAGGTGGAGGTGCAGGCTGCAAGCCGAGAGGTCCTAGGTTCAAATCCCACCTGCGGCAACTGTGTTGTGTCCTTGGGCAAGACACTTCACCCCCATTGCCCATGTGGGTGCACGGTGATGTCGTGTACTAAGGCGTACTGCATGTTGATGGTGCACCTGTCTTCAACCAATGCTAACCCTGCTTGTGTGGAGTTAGTATGTTGGCGAGCTGACAGTTGCTCGCCATTGCTCAGTGGTTCTCTCCATGTACTCCGGCTTCCTCCACCTGTAAAACTGTCATGGTCATGATTAGCCATTGTGCAGAAATATGTGACCTTAAACCCCAATAAATAAATAAATAAATAAATAAATAGTAAGTGCACATGTCAATACAGATCGGGCTAGAGTCTGTATTTATGAACCGATCTTCATGAAACTTCTTGGGTACCTTTGTTATCACCTTGGGACGAGAATGAGCGTTCTGGGTGCGGTCCAAAATTTGAGATGGCTGCCAGTGGCCATTTTGACCGAAATTAGGTCCAATCCAGACATGTTAACCTCCCAAAATTTTTTTCAGGGACATTGAAGAAAATTTTCAGGGAGATGACATGATTTTCAGGGAGATTTTTTTTTTGTGCATAGAAACCATGTGTGGATCGATCAATTTTAAATACAAATTAATACCAAATCCCCCCCCCCCCCCCACACACACACACACAGGTATAACAGGAAACAGCCCAACAACAATACATCAAAGGAACATATGCCAACGTTCTACAAACTGGTGGTGAGTGACCCAGACCTGTTAACCTCTGGAGGTGACTGTCAGTGAGATTTTGATGAGCTCCCAGTGAGACTCGGATGCTTGTCAGTGAGATTTTTGCACGTGGGCAGCACATCAATAATTTCCATGTTACCCCCCCCCCCCCCCCCCCCCCCTCACACACACATACATTAAACATTCCACCCTAATGTGTTTTATTTGAACAATTTGTCCTTTCAAAAGCCAAACCACAGAAATATAGAGAAAAACAGAAATCAGAAATATGGATGTGGTCATGTGCCAATATCTGAGCTTGTTCCAATGACATCCACATTTCAATGGTTTTATGTACAAAATGTTTGGAGATATTTTCGACCTTTTCAGCACTATATCAGTTATGGTGCTGTGTTGAAAGTTTTGGATCCATTTGGGTAATTATGGGTACTTGCAGCGACCTGCAGTAATCTGCGACGATCTGTGGTGTTTAGGCACACCCCAGAGCCCGGTTGTTGTGGTAATTCGATCTTCCAAAGCCCAGCGCTCCACCTAACCACACCGGTTACTCACTGGAAGTAGTTGGTCATTTACGAAGAGGATTTGGAATGGGGTGATCATTTTTCAGTGAAACGTGAAAATTATGCCACATCCAGCCCAGGACGAAACATCTTGGGGATATTTTGTTGTCCATTTATCACTACGAATGAAAAAACGTCCAAGTGCCGTAAATTACCAACTTTTTAGAGATTTTTTTTCACCAAAAACATAATTTTTTTCACACCCTGCTTTAGAAAATTGCGAATTAGAAATTTTTCCCAATATATTGAAAATTACGGCAACTCATATGTTTGAGCCGTTTGTCTCCAAAATTGGCTATAATTATCTGAAAGTGAAATCCAAAATGCACAATAAATTTGTGCGTATTTTCGATTGGACAAGATTTTATACGTATGGAATTTATTTTTCGATTTGACTGCTACCTGTATACAAGCAAAGGTGTGCCTTTAATATATAATCAATTTCAGCAATTATCCTGCATCTCAAATTCATTTAATCCGCCTGTCAAACGTGTTGCTATAATCACAACACGGCCATTGACAGAAATGAGAATTGGTCATCAGTTCTTACATAAGTGGTGACGTTTCGCACAAACTTAATGACCTTGCCATTGAGAGTAGAGCACATGCTTTTGTATTTGTAAACAAAAGCTGGTGGATTCAGTTTTTGTCTGGTATGTCGACTTTCCGGGAGATTTTTGGTCCAAATTGACTCCAGGGCGGGAGGATGGGAGGGGATAGCTAATTCCGGGAGAATCCCGGGCATTCCGGGAGAGTTAACATGTCTGGTCCAATCAGTTTTTTGTACACAACTTCTAAACAGCTCAGGCTAGAGGCTGTATTTATGAACCAATCTTTACAAAACTTCTTGGGTACCTTTGTTATCACAGTGGGACGAGAATGAGTGTGTTTGGGTGCAGTCCAAAATTCAAGATGGTTGCCAGCAGCCATTTTGTACCAATATTAGTGCAATCAGTTTTTTGTACAGAACTTCAGTATGAAAGCTCTGATTTGAATAAATTTTTGTAGGAATGTTTAGTAACATGGAATACATGACATATAATACGTTTTTTTTCTCGTGCAGAAATTATGTAAATTAGATGAACTTTGATTTATTCAGTACTACTTATACACTGTAAGTGCACATGTCAATACGGCTTGGGCTGGAGGCTGTATTTATGAACCGATCTTCATGAAACTTTTTGGGTACCTTTGTTATCACCTTGGGATGAGAACGAGTGTTTTTGGGTGCGGTCCAAAATTAAAGATGGCTGCCAGCGGCTATTTTGTACCAAAATTAGTGCAATCAGTTTTTTGTACACTCAGGCTAGAGGCCGTATTTATGAACCAATCCTTATGAAACTTCTTGGGTACCTTTGTTATCACTGGGACGAGAACAAGTGTTTTTGGGTGCAGTCCAAAATTCAAGATGGCCGCCAGCAGCCTTTATGTACCAAAATTAGTGCAATCAGTTTTTTCTACAGAACTTCTGTATGAAAGTTCTGATTTGAATAAATTTTTGTAGGAATGTTTAGTAACATGGAATACATCACATATAATACAGGTTTTTTTCTCGTGCAGAAATTATGCAAATTAGATGAACTTTGATTTGTTCAGTGCTACTTGCACACAGTAAGTGCACATGTCAATACGGCTCGGGCTAGAATCTGTATTTATGAACTGATCTTCACGAAACTTCTTGGGGTACTGTTATCACCTTGTGACAGGGAAGAGTGTTTGGGTGTGCCTTTGTTATCACTGTGCTATGAGAACAAATATTTGGGGGTTCAGTCAGATCCACTCTGGGACTCAAAAGATTTCTTTTCTAGTTTAGCATCTAACTGTCACCCCACTTTTACACTACTTTACCTATATATTTGTTACAGGCTATGGTCAGCATTTATGTACAGACCGTTACAATACTTTACATGTATTTTTGTTATCAGGTCATTACCTAGATGTTTGTCATTGCTGTGTCACATACTATACATGTACATGTCTTAAGCAAGTTGAGCTACAGTGTTATTGACACTTTCATTAGTAGAGTTATGGCCCTTTATTTATGAGAATTTTGCCCAAGTTCTTGTTTCCGGACGATAACTTTAGTTATAATCGTTTGAGATGAGTTAAATTTGGCGTGTGGATTTAGTACAACAAAATACAGGTTGGGTTCGATTTCTGTCTTTAGCTGCACATTTTTTTATGTCCCTTTATTTATGAGAATTTTGCCCAAGTTTTGAAAGCCCATTATTTTTAAGGCCTCCAGAAAACATACTATTTGGGATCAAAAATGCTAAAAAAAAAAACCACACAAAAATAAAAAACGCAGCACAGCCAACAGTTGTTGATAGACTTTTTACTAAAGAATTTTAATAGTTTTGGTTCATGACATTAGTTGTGATGATTGGTGGTAAAGCTCAAGAGATCTGGCAGTAAGGTTAAAAAACTCCAACACATTGCATGTACATGTTAAGTGTTTTGTAAGATATATTTTTGATTTATCCGGTCACCCTAAAGATTAAAAAAACAACACTGCAATGGCTGCGAAGGGTATGGAAAAAATAGAGGAGGGTCTGGAAAAAGTATGGAATTTTTTTTCTTGGAAGGTGTGGGAACCCTGATTGTGACCCCCAAATACTTCTTTGAACCACTTTGTCAGGTGAGCAATTGAGGCCTCTTGGGGCCTCTTGTTTCATTTGCTGTTAACATACTAGTCTATGACATTAATTTTTGGAATGCACTTTGACAGAGCTTTCTAAAATTTCACTGCAGAATTTGGTACAATCATAGCAATCATATATATGTTGAAATAACAAAGAAGTTGTCTTTCAGTTATCCTGCGACTTATTTCCGCTGGTGTGTATTATTTTGTCCAATTTGGAAATACCATTTGGTAATGGAAAAATGAAATCAGGGAAACCCACAGGAGACAACAAAGACCACTGGAGCTCTCAAAAGTAGTTCTTCAGCATGCCAAGAGAGTTATAATATTAGAAATACTTAAGCCAATTAGAAGGCAATTTTCTCCAATATGGATGCAAGTATTTGTCCACATTGAGATTTGACAGGAGTTGACACAGACAATAATGAGATAATGACCTACAGCAAATATAAAGAAGGGCAGATTACTGATCATTTTAGGCATTTATAACAAATATCAATGCCCTTTTGAAATTGAGTATTCAGAGAGAGCAGTTGACAACAATACCTAGTTTGATGAATTGCTAATTAATCCTCGAAGTTAATAAAAAATTATTTGCTGGAGCCATCTGTCCTTGAAAATTGCAATTTCCCTGAAGCCACTTGGGAGGTACAAGATATAGCACAATCTCTTCCACTTTGTTTTTGTTTCAATGAAAACCAAAAAATTCCAAAACACCCCAATTGTCACCGATATATGCTAGTGATATGCCATTGCTTCCAGCCTTCCCCTGGGCACTTTTTGGGGGTGTGATCTTCTGCATTTTTTTCTTCCTCTGATCAATAGGAATTGGTGATTGTGGTGATCAGTCTTATGTCCATCTCTCTGTCCATCCATACATCCATATGTCTGTTCATCCACCAGAGACAAAAAACGAAAATCACCAAAACTCAAATGAATTCAAGGCCATTTGTTACAAAATTTTATACATAGATGACATCTGCGCTATTTTACTGATAATTGGAAATTATCTCTTGAGTGTAGACCTGGAAGTTTTATTTTTCGTGAGCACTTGCGTGAGTGAAAAATAATATTTTCAGGTCCACACGAAGGAGATAATTCCCAATATTCACAAAAATAGCATAGATTTTCTTTTTATTATATGCTACATGACATTTTACTGTGCACAACCCAATTCGACTGCAAACACATACATTTCAAAACAATAAGATCAGCTGATTGTTCTTTAAAGTGTTTACTAGCCGAATCTCTCAAACATAAAAAATAGTCCCAGTTTACTACGATAATTTAACCAAGTAATTGTTCAACTCTGAGATGAAATTTAATAATTATAATACTACAAATGATAATATTCGCGTATTTTTCATTAATGTTAATTTTTAGAACATTTTAAATGTGTCAGTATGTTGTAAGTGGAAGGGTGGGTATTACATTTTGGAGTTTGAAAGTCATCAAAAATTGTCACTGCTTGCTATTTTGTTCCAATAATATCAACAACACTTTTTTGTGTAAGAACTTTCAAATGATGATTTTGATTTTGATTCTTCTTGGCATGGAAAGCGATAATGTATATACTATAGGTAACACACAAATCAGGTTTTACTCTCATGCATAAATAATGCAAATTGGCAGCCATCTTAGTCTTTAAAACTCTTTGTAAACGGAAAATAAATATCACCAAAAATCACTTAATTCAAATGCCAATTGAAACTCAACATAATGGTGTATATTGACTTGAGAAAGGGGATGTTACATTTTGGAATTTGAGTGTCATCAAAAGTGGCCACCATCAGCTATTTTGTTCCAAAAATAACAATAACTCATTTTTTTAAGCAAGAACTTCCAAACAGTAAGTGTGATTATTTTTTGTGTGGAAACAAGTAGCATAATAAGCCAAGGTAGCTCATTCCAATAAGTGATCATAATCTATGTTTTGGAGGCAGGAATTTGTAAAAAAGTAAAATTTGAATAGCATTTTTTCCGTGTACTGTGCTAGCCAGATATGTCCATTATCATACTGACCTGGGTATAAGGCCATAATCAAAAATAAACCCACCTACCAACTTCTCAGATTTTAGTTTCAGAGTCCCCTCCATGCAAATAAACCAAATCCCTGAATTTGTAATGACAGTCGATTCATTAGGTAAAAGGTTAAAATGGCTTTTTACGTCCATATTGGTGATCAGAAATAAAAACAAATGCCGAACACACCTGATGACCACTCACTACTGTGGACATGACCCTGGTTGTTCATAACATAAAAATGTACACCTTTACTTTGTGTTTATGTCTGAGTGTCCTTTAGCGAATCTTGTGATTCAAAAGTCATTAAATGATGTCACTAGATATGTTTTCATTTCATTCCTAGTCGCTGTCAGTGATTATTATTTTGCATGAGAATATAAATGTATACACCTCAGTCAACTTCCAGAATGTTATTGAATGATCATGCATTTAAATTAAAGTAAAAGTTTAATTGGCAAAGAAAGGTGAGTTCCTGCCAGGATTCCCACAGGGCCATGGATCCAAGGAATGGCCTTGAATTTGACTAAGGGTCATTCGATGCCTTGAAATCCTGGAAAATGAGTCGGAAAGGCCTTGAAATGCTTTGAATATTAATGAAATAAAAATGCCATGAAGGCGACTAGCGCATTATGTCGCCCTTCTAAGCCCAAACGCGCCTAGAAAAATAGTTGGGGCGATTACAAGTCACCCTCTAAAAATTGGCTAAAATGAGGAAAGGCTGAACTGAGTGATCCGAGGTTTACATAAAAATGCTTATTTTCAAGAATTGAATGTTCTTGAGTGTGATAAATGGGCATTTTCATTCGCCAAATAAGTGACCATTTATTTGAAAGCACAGGTGAATCAATTGTCCATTGTCGCTTTTTGCGGATTTTTTATTAGCTCAGCGAAGGGAGCTCAACTTATCACTTGCTTTCCGTCGTCCGTCCGTCGTCGTGAACTTTTTTCAAACGACTTCTCCTCTGTCGATTTGCTCGAAACTTGGTATGGATGTTCATTACCATATATCAATTCAAGTTTGTTCAAATGAAATGGACATGCCCACTTTGGGCTCCATAGGGGACATAACTCCTATAACACCCTATGTATATTAGAGAAATTACTAAAAAATCTTCTTCTCCAGCACAAGTGGGCAGAATCATTTGATATTTGGTATACAGCATTATGGGGTGGATCTGATTCAAGTTTGTTCAAATCGGCCCCTGGATTCATATTTGGGCTCACTATTGAAGCCTGAATTCAAACTTAGTGCATTTCAGGCAAATTTCTTTAAAAATCTTTTTCTCAAGATCCAGCAGGCAGAATCTTTTGATATTTGGTATGCAGCATTGTGGGGTGTATCTGATTGGAGTTTGTTCAAATCGGCCCCTGCATTCATATTTGGGCTCACTATTGGAGCTCGAATTTGAATTTAGTGGATTTCAAAGCAAATTTCTTTAAAAATCTTCTTCTCCAGATCCAGCAAACAGAATATTTTGATATTCGGTGTGCAACATTGTGGAGTGGATCTGATTCAAGTTTGTTCAAATCGACCCTCTGGGTTCATACTTAGGCTCACAATTGGAGCCTGAGTTTGAACTTAGTGCATTTCAGGCAAATTGCTTTAAAAATTTTCCTCTCCAGAACAGCAGGTAGAAAATTTTTAGTTGAGTTGTGACAAAGTCAAACTCGACTTAAGTTTGATGAATGGCGGGCGGGTGGGTGGGCATAAACAATTGGTTTCCGGATGATAACTTGATAATGGTTCAACCCATGTTCATGAAACTTCATCGGTAGGTTGGTATCGATGAGAGGAAGAACCCTATTAATTTTGGACTTGCTTGGTCAAAGGTCAGGGTCACAGTGACCTTGAACATAGTAAATTGTAAACAATTGGCTCCCGGATGATAACTTGACTACGGTTCAACCCACATTCATGAAACTTCATATGTAGGTTGGCCTTTCTGAGAGGAAGAACCCTATTTATTTTGGACTCACTAGGTCAACGGTCAAGGTCACAGTGACCCTGAACATAGTAAATCAAAACAATTGGTTTCCGGATGATAACTTGATAATGGTTTGACCCATGTTCATGAAACTTCATAGTTTGGATGGCATCAGTGAGAGGAAGAACCCTATTTATTTTGGACTCGCTAGGTGAAAGGTCAAGGTCACAGTGACCTTCAACATAGTAAATCATAAACAATTGGTTTCCGGTGATAACTTGATAATGTTTCGACCCATGTTCATGAAACTTCATAGGTGTGTTGGCTTCAGTGAGAGGAAGAACCCTATTTATTTATATTTTGTATGCAGCATTGTGGGGTAGATCTGATTCAAGTTTGTTCAAATCAGCCCCCTGTGCCATCTGTCGTCCGTCTGTTGTCGTGAACTTTTTTCAAACGACTTCTCCTCTGAAACCGCTAGGTCAATTTGCTCAAAACTTGGTATGGATGTTCATTACCATATGTCAATTCAAGTTTGTTCAAATGAAATAAACATGCCCACTTGGGGCTCCATAGGGGGCATGACTCTGATAGCATCCTATGTGTATTAGAGAAATTACTAAAAAATCTTCTCCAGCACAAGTGGGCAGAATCATTTGATATTTGGTATACAGCATTGTGGGGTGGATCTGATTCAAGTTTGTTCAAATTGGCCCCCTGGATTCATATTTGGGTTCAAGCCCGAATTCGAACTTAGTGCATTTCAGGCAAATTTCTTTAATAAAAATCTTCTTCTCCAGATCCAGCAGGCAGAATCTTTTGATATTTGCTATGCAACACTGTGGGGTGGATCTGATTCAAGTTTGTTCAAATCGGCCATGTGGGTTCATATTTGGGCTCAGTAAAGGAGCCTGAATTTGAACTTAGTGCATTTCAGGCAAATTTCTTTAAAAATCTTTTTCTCCAGATCCAGCAGACAGAATCTTTTGATATTTGGTATGCAGCATTGTGGGGGTGTATCTGATTGAAGTTTGTTGAAATCGGCTCCTTGCATTCATATTTAGGCTCTCTATTGGAGCCCGAATTTGAGCTTTTCATTTCAAGGAAATTTCTTTAAAAAGTTTCTTCTCCAGATCCGGCAAACAGAATATTTTGATATTCGGTATGCAACATTGTGGAGTGGATCTGATTCAAGTTTGTTCAAATCGACCCCCCTGGGTTCATATTTGGGCTCACTATTCAAGCCTGAATTTGAACTTGGTGCATTTCAGGCAAATTGCTTTAAAATTTTTCCTCTCCATACCAGCAGGTAGAATATTTTTTATATTTTGTATGCAGCATTGTGGGGTAGATCTAATTCAAGTTTGTTCAAATCGGCCCCCTGTGTTCATATTTGAGCTCACTATATTAGCCCGAATTTGAACTTAGTGCATTTCAGGCAAATTTCTTTAAAAAATCTGCTTCTCCAGATCCAGCAGACAGAATCTTTTGATATTTGGTATGCAGCATTGTGGGGTGTATCTGATTGAAGTTTGTTCAAATCGGCCCCTTGCATTCATATTTGGGTTCACTATTGGAGCCCGAATTTGAACTTTTCATTTCAAGGAAATTTCTTTAAAAAGTTTCTTCTCCAGATCCAGCAAACAGAATATTTTGATATTCGGTATGCAACATTGTGGAGTGGATCTGATTCAAGTTTGTTCAAATCGACCCCCCTGGGTTCATATTTGGGCGCACTATTCGAGCTTGAATTTGAACTTGGTGCATTTCAGGCAAATTGCTTTAAAATTTTTCCTCTCCAGACCAGCAGGTAGAATATTTTTTATATTTTGTATGCAGCATTGTGGGGTAGATCTAATTCAAGTTTGTTCAAATCGGCCCCCTGTGTTCATATTTGAGCTCACTATATTAGCCCAAATTTGAACTTAGTGCATTTCAGGTAAATTTCTTGGGGGCGCGGTGGCTCAGTAGGTAGAGGTGCAGTCTGCCAGCCGAGAGGTCCTCGGTTCGAATCCCACCTGCGGCAACCGGATTGTGTCCTTGGGCAAGACACTTCACCCCCATTGCCCATGTGGGGGCACGATGACGCCATGTACTAAGGTGTACTGCACGTCGATGGTACTCATGTCTTCAACCAATCTAACCCTGCCTGTGCTGCAGTGCGGAGTTACGATGTTGGGGAGCTGGCAGCTGCTCGTCGTTGCTCGGTGGTTCTCTCCGGGTACTCTGGCTTCCTCCACCCGTAAAACTGTCACGGTCATGATTAGTCATTGTGCATAAATATGTGACCTTAAACATCAATAAATAAATAAATAAATAAATAAATAAATAGGCAAATTTCTTTAAAAATCTTCTTCTCCAGATCCAGCAGGCAGAATCTTTTGATATTTGGTATGTAGCATTGTGGGGTGTATCTGATTGAAGTTTGTTCAAATCGGCCCCTTGCATTCATATTTGGGTTCACTATTGGAGCCCGAATTTGAACTTTTCATTTCAAGGAAATTTCTTTAAAAAGTTTCTTCTCCAGATCCAGCAAACAGAATATTTTGATATTCGGTATGCAACATTGTGGAATGGATCTGATTCAAGTTTGTTCAAATCCCCCCCCCCCCCCCCCTTCTTCTTCTTCTCCAGATCCACTTTAGCAGGCAGAATCTTTTGATATTTGGTATGTAGCATTGTGGGGTGTATCTGATTCAAGTTTGTTCAAATAGGCCCCACACACTATAGAAGCCCAAATATGAACTTAGTGCATTTCAAGGAAATTTCTTTAAAAATCTTCTTCTCCACATCCTGTGAGCAGAATCGATTGATATTTGGTATGCAGCATTATGAGGTGGATCTGATTCACGTTTGTTCAGATCGAACCCTGTGGCTTATATTTGGGCTCACTATAAGAGGCCGAATTTAGACACATTGCATTTCCAGGAAATTTCTATAAAAATCTCCTTGTCCAGACCCATCAGGCAGAATCTTTTGATATTTGGAGTGCAGCATTGTGGTGGTAGATCTGATTTAAGTTTGTTCAAATCAGCCCCCTGGGTTCATATTTGGGCTCACTGTAGGAGCCTGAATTTGAACTTTGTGCATTCAAGGAAATTTCTTTAAAGATTTTCTTCTACAGATCTTGCAAGCAGAATATTTTGATACTTGGTATGCAGTATTGTGGGGTGTATCTGATTCAAGTTTGATCAATTGGTCCCCTGGGTTCATATTTGGACTCACTTTTCAGCTCTCGAAAGGAGCTCAACTTATGACTTGCCGTCTGTCGTCCGTCCATCCGTCTGTCATCGTGAACGTCTTTCAAACGACTTCTCCTCTGAAACCGCAAAGTAGATTTGCTCGAAACTTGGTATGGATGTTCATTACCATATGTCAATTCAAGTCTGTCCAAATGAAATGGACATACCCACTTGAGGCTCCATATGGTGCATAACTCTGATAGCACCCTATGTATATTAAAACATCTTCTCCAGAACTAGTGGACAGAATCATTTGATATTTGGTATGCAGCATTCTAGTATGGAACTGGTTCAAATTTGTTCATGAAGAGTGCCTCGGTCAATATTAGGGCTCACCATGGGAGCATGAATTTTTACTTCGTGCGATTTAGGTAAAATTCTTTACAAATTTTCTTCTCCAGAACCAGTGGGCAGAATCTTTTGATATTTGGTATAAGCTTTTCTTAGAGGGCCAGATGCAACTTGTTCAAATCAATTCCCTTGGTTGATATTTAGGCTACGTTGTGAGGTGAGTGCCCTCAAGCCCTCTGGGGCCTCTTGTTTCTATTTTGTTGCATTCCTGTCGGAGCTTCAAGTGTCGAAACGAAAGTAGGTGACTTGCCTGACTCAACAAAATAACCCAGTTTGAAAGCACTTAGGATGCTGAAAATGTATACACAACGGACGTATTTTCTAACACTGTATTTTTATTTCGTTTTGCTGACGACTGTTAACTGTTCGGCCATCTATTCCCAGATAAACACGAATGGAATTGAAACAAATGAAAAGAAAGTTTTAGTGATGACAAGAAAAGCTTTGTACGGGCACAAGTGTGCATATGAATGATCTTGAAAAAGCACTTTCCAAGCATCCTTGTTACATCTGGTCCTGTTCACACTTTCAGACTCAGGAAATTATTAGCTTTGCACACTTTGGTGAAAGGCAACCACAGGAGGGTGCTGGGGGATTGGCATGAAGAAGAGGGGAGGGGTCATGAAGGAGAGGGTAGCAGTCAGGGATTTTCAATCAATAATTACTTTGTGATTTTTTAACCTGGCATAAATGCATCATAGACAACTGGACTTGGATTAATCAGGCATTAATGGAGGACCACGAGCTGAAAATATGAAGGGGTAGCAGAGGGTGGTACATAGATATTCTTAATTTTCCCCATTTGCCTATGAAGTCTCCCTACCTGACTCTGCAGTCTCCCTATTTTTATGGAGGGAGACATGAAATCTCCCTAAAATTCCCCCCTAGGCTGGTCCCTGAAGCACATAATCATAACTGTGTAGTTTTATATGCCAGAATTAGTGAATGCATAGTCGTAACAAGGACCCTCCAGTCATTACCCCATCGTCCCACTTCCCTAAAAGGGAAGTGGGAGGAGGGGATAATGGCTGCAAATCCTAGTTAGGACTAGTGAAGGCCGGTCCTGGAAAATCCTTGAATTGGCTATTGTAGGGTCTTGAAAAACGCAGAAATATATCGAGAGATGGCCTTGAATGGCCTTGTATTTTATCAGGCATTGCCTGCAGGAACTCTGCCTGTGATAATTTAGGTAAAGGGTTTAATGATCTTTGAAAATTTCTCAGAAACCATTCCTTGGTATAAAGTGCATTGAACCTTCCAATATAAGGTAGATTGAGCTGTATAAAATCAATTGTTATCTATCATCAAAAGTAAATTATTATTGATAACCATAAAATTATGTTGATCTCCCTTTCATTACATGCATTTATCATGTACCATATGGCAAAGGCGATGCAATCTTCTTGATGAACTGCAATTCCATATTCTTCACATTTTATAATTTTAACTGTTGCTGTGCTAAATTTATTTTGAATGGTATACTAATTTTCTTTTCAGTTTACCCCCTCCACACTGATGTCAAAATATCAAAATTTTGAAGATCAAATTTTCCCATAAGGTAACTAGGAATTTAACTGATTCAGTCATGTTATACAGAGCTCATTCCTGGGAGGTTGAAGCAGTGCATGTTTACTGTGGTAAACAAACACTGTTTTACTGGTAAAATCAGGCCTTTATATTCACCTAATTTGGGCGCATCAGATTCAAGTGAAAAATGTGCCCAAAATATGAGATACTATATTATTAGTCAATGTACATACAAATAGAATATAATACAGAGCTTTCTAAGACCTATTTTGCATCATGTAAAAGTATTTCTCAAAAAATATCTATATTTTAGAATGTTACATCAAGCTGTTGGTACCCATCTCCTAATTTGGGCACTGCATTTACCACCTTGAATTTGGGATAATATAAAGGCCTGGGTAAAATAGGACCCAGTCACTAATGCTTGGGGTGAAAGTTCTCTAAAATGGGCAACATGGCTATAAACGATTGAGTAAACTTGACTTTATCTCCATGTTCCGGTCATGGTTAGCCATTATGCAGAAATATGTTACCTTAAACACCAATAAATAAATATGACAAGATTGAATTATTTAAATTCCTAGTTGCATTATGGGAAAAATCTGAGGCTTAAAATTTTGTTTTTTGACATCTTTGTTCAGAGGGTTAACTTGATAAAATATCCATGTCAGAAGCATATTTTCTGCCAATCATTTTCAGTTGCAACTTTACTTTACACATTAATTGCATACTGTTTAATGGTTAAATTACAATTAACCCTTTACCTAACATGACTGCAAGATGAAACTTGCAAAATAAGATTGGAGAATAACCTAAAAATTTCAGTTTTTGCCTAAAAAATCAAGCTCATTGAGCTCTGTCAAACAAGATTGAATTGGTTGAATTTCTATTTTCTTATCGTAAAAATTTGCTAATTGAAATTTGATATTCTAACATCAGTGTGCAGGAGGGTTAATTCTTTACCTGCTGAATATATTCAAGATAGTTTTTCGTCAAATCCAGTCATGGCTGCTCACAGCAGCCATGACTATATTTGATGAAAAATTAAATCTAAATGTAACACAAGGAAACATCGGTAAAAAAAAATCTGTTCAATTTACAGGGGTAAACTTTGGTTAAATATGGCCAGATTATTTTTATTTCAGTAACCAGAGAAAACCTGTGCTGGGCAGGAATATCTGCGAGCAGCAAACAAGGAGTTAAAGGCAAAAATATTCCATTCATGTGAATTTGTTTTACTACTGTTCATTAGAGACGTCCCAAAGGCACTCTTATTAAATTGTAACAAAACATTTCGTTGTGAATAAATTTTCACATGGAGAAAGAATTTAGCACTGTTGATATGTTTTACTTGATTGATATCAAGAGCATGCTTGAAATGTGAAACTGCTGCAGAGGCTTTCAGCATTTTCCATTAGACCCTTGATTGTGGGTTCCATTATTCAATCAGTTAACACTAAGTAATTAAAGTGTCTGTACTTTGAAAATAAGATACTGATGAATGCCGTTATCCTTTGTTTTCTTAGTTGGATAAGGAATTTTACAAATTGTTTCAGTTGCCAGAGCTCGGTGTATGTTGTTCCAAACAAGAAGCAGTTGACTAAATTGATGACTGTGGGCTCCTTCCAACAATCTGAAATTAACAGAAAACAATATGCAGGCAGTTTTTTCATACTTGTGTACCCACTGGCTGGACAATCATCCAAATGTTTGAAACTTGGTATGCTTGTTTGGGGTGACCTCTAGATGGGAGCTATCGATTTTCTTAAATTTCCATCAAAAAACGTTGCTGCTGGCAACGTTCTTAGAACTTAGTTTAGTCAGACCTCAGTATTTCCCTTTGGCACACCCTACAGGGCACATTTATGATCGGATTGCTTTGAAACCTGGCATGCTTGTTTGGGGTGACCTCTAGATGGGAGCTATTTCCGTCAAAAAATGTTGCCACTGGCAATGACCATTGAACTTAGTTTAGTCAGGCATCAGTATATTCCTTTGGCATGCCATACAGGGCACAATTTGATCAGATCGATCTGAAACTCTAGATTGGAGCTATCGTTTTTCTTCGATATCTGCCAAGAAATGTTGCCGCTGGCAATGACCCTTGATGCACTGACTGCAGTTATGCATCAAAATTTCCCTTTGGCACACCATGCAGGGCACATTTATTATCGGACCGCTTTGAAACTTGGTATGCTTGTTTGAGGTGACTTCGAGATGGGGGCTATCGATTTTCTTCTATTTCCGTCAAAAAATGTTGCTGCTGGCAACGTTCCTAGAACTTAAGTTAGTCAGACCTCAATATTTCCATTTGGCACACCCTACAGGGCACATTTATGATCGGATTCTTTGAAGTCTGGCTTGTTTGGAGTGACCTGTAGATGGGAGCTATTGATTTTCTTCCATTTCCATAAAAAATGTTGCCCCCGGCAACGACTATTGAACTTAGTTTAGTCAGCATCAATATATTCCTTTGGCATGTCCTACAGGGCACCTTTATGATCAGAATGGATTGAAACTTGGTACGCTTGTTTGGTGTTACCTCTAGATGGGAGCTATTGATTTTCTTCAATTTCTGTCAAAAAATGTTGCCACTGGCAACGACCTTCGATGAACTTCGTGCAGTTATGCATAAATATTTCTTATCATCCTACCTTATAATTGTTTACTACAGGCTTGCACTACAGTGAAGACCCTAACTCGGATAAAATACTCTCTAGTTTAATCTTTCCCAAGAGATTTGGGAAAGAAAAGTGGTGTAAAAACACCATGAAAAAATAAGCCAAGACTGGGTCGAGGGCCATCGGCGCACACCCAGTTGGGGATGCTATTCTCTTTGTACAATTCCACGACTTCCGTTAACCAGTGCGCAAGCAGTCATCAAACCATTCTTTTTTTGTCTGCGAAACGTGGAAGACGTGTCGCCATTTTGCTTTACGAAACTGTGATAATTCAACTCGTCGATAATGGTTTTCCTGTGACTGGAATTATGGATCTGAAAATCGTATAATAACAGGACTGTGTTTTATATGTTCTCATTAATATTTTCAACCACATTCTCATGGAATTTTATTTATATATTCCATTTTCGCGAATGTTTTTTCGACATTGTGTCAACGCGGTTTGGAAATAAAATTTTTCAGTTGATAAATTGTATTATTATTATTGGAGTTAGGTGTCAATGAGGGACTGTATGGACAGGATTTCTTCACTCTGTTGAGGACTGAATTTCTGTTTTTTAGGTCCCTGTCGTCCATCTGGGTTCAGTCGTGTACCCACCGGTTTTTTTTTCTGCCACCTTCTCGTAGTTGGGGGTGTTCTTCTACTTTATGTATCTGTTGAGTTCACCTTTTTCTTCTACTGCTCTCACCTCTGTTATTTCAGTTTGGTTCCTTTAGGGCAATTCCTTTTGGAGCGTTCTCGTGGCTGTTCCTCCCGTGGGGGGGGGGGGGGGGGGGGGACGCTGTCGTTTCGGGGCCTCCTGACACGACCACATCTGGTGTGAGTTATACCCCCTCTGTGGGGGATGTTCAGCTCCTCCCACACCCATGGGGGGGGAACGCTGTGGTTTCAGGGCCTCCCAACACGACCACGTCTAGTAAGAGTTACACCCCCTCCATGGGGGATGTGCAGGGCCTCCCGACTCAACCACATCTGGGGAGAGTTATTCCCCATCCGTGGGGGATGTGCAGTTTCTTTTACCGTGGTGGATACTGCGAGAGCTGTTGGATTTCTGGTGAAGAGATGCCTGGTTCTAGGACTATGCGCCCTTCTCCAGTCGACATCTGAGGCTGTCACTAGGGTTGTGACTCCTCCTTTTCCGCCAGTTCCAACAACTCCCGTCGTATCTGCTGCTACTGATGTTCCGTCTACAATGTCATCAGTCACCATTTTAGCCGGCCTCGGCTTATCCCTGCAAGGGACTGCAGTGATGTCTAACGTGTGGTTGTGGGGTATCGACCTCAACCTTCCCTGACTTCAACTTGGCGAAGTCGGAAGTGGCTGCTGACTGAACCCCCTGCTGTGTCCTCTCAGCCGTAGAGCACAGCAGTTTTATCCCTGCAGGGGTCTGCAGAGGTGTCTGGTGGTGTTGACGTGGGGTATCGGCCTCAGCCTTCCCTGACTTCAACTCGGCGAAGTCAGAAGTGGCTGCTGACCGAACCCCCTGCTGTGTCCTCTCAGCTGTTGAGCACAGCAGTTTTATCCCTGCAGGGGTCTGCAGGGATGTCTGGTAGTGTAGATGTGGGGTATTGGCCTCAGCCTTCCCTGACTTCAACTTGGCGAAGTTCGAAGGGGCTGCCGGCCAAACCCTCTACTGTGGTCTCAAAGCCGTTGAGTACCTCAGTTTTTCTCATTGGATTCGGATGTTCATGGTGGGGTCACCATGAGCTCCGTGGTATTTCCGTCCATGCACTCTGGTCCCATGGCCAGTTTTGTGTGACCAACGCTTTTTGTGCAGCCTGGACCTTCTGTCCTGCAGAGGTCTGCGGCGACTCTCCGGAGTTTCCGCTCTGTTGATCCTTGGGGTATGTGATACCCCACTACACATCTGCCTTCAGATGTTTTCGGCTGCAGCCCGTCGCCCCGCGTCGGGTGTATTTGAGGATCATGGCCCTTCGCTGGTAAATGGGTCAGGAGTGAAGCCACTTTGTCGGTTCGTTCCCACGTCGTTCCGACAGTCAGTGAGCTTAGGGAGGCCCTCTCCTTGCTCACTTAGGCTCTGTCCAAGAGCCTTTTCCGTTGCTCCCAGCGAAGCTACGAGTGGTTTCCGGGTGCCCCCTGTGGCGCCGCCTTCCGGGATTGGAAACAGGTCGCTTTCTGATCTCCTGGTGTGCCCACACCATGGGAGGCATCGGCTGGTTAGCCCATGATGGGCTATGTGTCTTCCGACTCATGGGATGAGTCTGACATTCCTGACGTCGAGAGCCAACAGTCTTCTGACTTGGGGGCAGCTCTTGACTTTGTGTTTGTGTTCCTTCCAGGTCTCAAACCGTCAAACCAGCCGACAGTGTCAGCCCTGGTGCGATCATCGGTCGCAAGTCTACAGCCTGTGGAGCAACATGCTTCTGGGCGCCTTCGACCGTGCCTGTTGGTACAGGTGGTTGAAGCATTTACTGCTTTGGACTCTAAGCTGAGTTCCAAGGCTATAAAGACGTCGTTCTTCATCAAGGCTGACACTTTTTTGCCTCTGGTGCGTTATCGTTCCTATGATTTTGCCACTCAGTCAGTCTGCCAGACTGTGACAGTCTTGGATCGGGACCGACTCCTCAGCCATATGGAGACTCTGGAGTCCAGGTTGGGCTTATCGGTAGGGATGCTGGAATGCGTTCTCTCTTTTATCACATCGTCTCTGCTTTGCTGCTTATCTGCTCCCAGATGAGTTTGATGACAAACAGGTTTTTGTTTTGTGTCTGCTGTTCAAGGCACTCATGCATCTTCTCACACACATGCCTGTTACGCGGGTAGCTTGGAATTAGTTCGCAGGTACGCTGTGCTGGACACAAGATGTCCCCTTCTTGAGGAGCAGTGTGCTGCTCTTCGATCTGGCTCTTTCGGCGGTTCCGCGACTATTCCATGGTTCCGTTGCGACGGTCCGGGATGGCTCCCTTTGTCATTCCATTGATCTGCTGCTGCTTAGTCAGCTTGATCGGCATTCTGTTGGAGGCAGGCGCCATCTAAAGCCTAACAAGTACCCTTCTGCTTCCTCTGCGAAGATAAGGCCTGATCCTCCTACCGCCACTTCTACTCACTCACAGGGTGGGGTAGGCGTCGGCAGTAGTCAGTCACCTCAATTTTGTCCCAAGTTGATGCACTCCACTAAGTATAGAGTGTCTCTTCCAACATGAGTCCCTTTCAATGTTACACGATGGGAACTTTTGACCACGGAGATAGGCGATCTCCTGTCAAAGGGGACAATCGAGGTCATCAAGAACTTTCTTTCAGTGGGATTTTGTTCCCGCATGTTCTTGGTGCCGAAGAAAGACAGCCGACTCAGATAGGTTATCAATCTGAGTATTCTGACGCAGTCTATCATTGCTCCTCAGTTCAGCATGGAGGCTTTCAAATCAGTTCGCCACTCCTTTCCCCAGGATGTTTTCCAGTTCAAGGCCATTCCCTCTGACCTCGGCCTGGATCCTTGGACCTTCACCTGTCTGATGTCGCATGTGTTAGTCTTACATCGCACACAGTCCAAGGTGTCTTCTTCGGCTTGTCTATTTGATATCCTCCAGAGGCACTCCAATGCTGCTATTCTGGAGTCTGATGTTGTCACACTGTTGAGCCTACTCACGTCACTAGGGTTCAGAGTCAACGGAAAGAAGTCGGACCTGGTCCCTTCTCCGTCTTGTCATCTGGGATGGACTTCATCAGCTCGGAGTCTTCCCCGACTGCTTGGTCTCTGCGTTTCGGTGACGGATCTCATTCCTCTAGGCCAACTGCATGTCTGACCTCTCCAACACTTTTTGCTCAGTCGTTGGAGACTGAATGTCGATCCTCTGGTTCTGGTGCTTCTATTACCGGAGTCTCTTCCTCGTCACCTTCTCCCCTGACTGATGTTCAGTGGATTATGCAGGGAGTTCCGTTGGACTTCCCCACGTCCGATCGTGTTCTGACGGTAACACCAGTGATCTCGGATGGGGTGTGATGTAGGATCCTCTAGGTCTTTTCCTTCACGGGTCATGGGACCAGGATTTAGCAACTCTTCCTGTCAACCAGAAGGAGCTTCTTGCTCCTCTTCTTCTGTGTTTCCGACAGTGGATCCCCCGCTTTCGAATTGTCAGGTCCTTCTGTGGTCTGATAATTTTACTGTGGTTGTTTACATTCAGAACCAGGGCGGAACGCACTATGTTCCCATGTATGATTTGGTTCGGGATCTTCTACTGCTCGCTCAGGATGTCAACGCCGGAGTGGTGGTTCGTCACATATTCGTCGTCTGAATGTCCTAGCCGACTCCCTGTCCCGACGGGGCAGGTTCTTTTCCACCAAGTGGATGCTCCACATGGCGGTGTTCCAGTCTCTTTTCGATCTCTGGGGTCGGCCCCACACCGATCTCTTTGCGACTCATTGGAACCATCAGGTGGACACTTTCGTGTCCCAGTGTCCAGATGCTCTGGCTTTCGCCGTGGACACTCTGTCCCTCCTTTGGGACGGTCTTGTCGGCTACGCCTTCCTGTCGGTTCCGATTCTGCCTCATGTTCTAGCCCAGATATGAACCTGCAGTTGTCGAATCCTTTCGATCACAACCCTGTCGCCTCGGTGGGTGTGGATCAATCTGCTCCGCTCTCTGTTAGCGGCGGTTCTGGCATGTCTCCCTCTACGTCGCGACTTTCTTTGCCAAAGTCGCCTGAGGAGGTTTCAGGTCGACCCGACTTCATTGTGCCTTCGCGCATGTCTTTTATCGGGTCCTGTCTCCTCCGTAGTGGTTTTTAGAGACGAGCAGTGGAGTTGCTTTTTCTTCAAGGAGGCACTCACTCCACTGGTTTAGCCTCTGTGGCTAAGTGGAAGGTTCTTCTGTCGATGGTGTGCGATCACTCTGTTGCTTCTTCACTCCTTCGATCACACCAATTGCGGAGTTTGTGGTATATGTTTGTTTCTGGGGATCTCCAGCAATCAGTACAAGTCCATGCTTCAGAGACCTTTTTCATATGTGGTACCACATCGTTTCGACACTCATCCTTGACTCTCCAAGCTTGTTCAGCACTTTTCCTTGAAAAGGCCTAGGACTTTGCAATTTACTCCAAGATGGACACTTTCTTAGGGGGGGGGGGGGGCGGGCATTTCGTGCCTTTATCCCGGGTGGATATGCGTTTTCTCACATGCCAGATCTCTCCTGAATCCATTTCTCGATGGATTTGTCTTGCTATTCGTGCAGCTTCCGCTCGTCTAGCTACTGGCAATCGTTTTTCTGCCACGCGGTGCGTGCATTGTCTTCCTCTCAGGGCTTATACTAACTCCGTCATGTTGTTGAATGTTGTGCTGGCAGCCTACTGGAGAAATGCTACCTTCTCCACTTATCTGCGACAGTTGCAGGAGCAGACAGAGGACCTTTGTTCTACGGGCCCTCTTTCTTCTGCTCAGGCTGTTGTCTATCCCAGCCATTCAGCTTCTTACAGGGTCAGTTCCAGCTCTGTGCTGTTACTGCCCTTTCTGTCTGTGCGTCGCACATCACCATACGCCTCATCTTTCCTTGTCTTTTACTAATGTTTGTGATGCTATGGTTTGATAGGACTAGGGATCTCTTCCTCTGTCCACGGTTCCAGTGCAATTGAGTTATGTGTGGGTTGGTTATGTGATTCCCTCCATCCTATTGTCTATTCAGCCTGTAGTAAACAGTTGTAAGGTAGGTTGATAAGAAATATAAATTTTATAGTTAATTTCCTTTCTTATTATACCTACCGCAATTGTTTACATGGAGGCCCTCCCATCTTCTTATTCGGGTAAGAATCCTTCCTCCCCGCTTATCACATAACTCCTATGTTGGCGGACTCAAAAGAATGGTTTGATGACTGCTTGCGCACTGGTTAATGGAAGCCATGGAATTGTACTAAGAGAAGAGCGTCCCCTACTGGGTGTGCGCCTATGGCGCTCGACCCAGTTTTGGCTTATTTTTTCATGGTGTTTTTACACCAATTTTCTTTCCTAAATCTCTTGGGAAAGATTAAAATAGAGAGTATTTTATCCGAGTTAGGGTCTTTCACTGTAGTGGAAGCCTGTAGTAAACAGTTTGCGGTAGGTATAATAAGAAAAGAAATTTACTATAAAATTTATATTTCCATTTACCGCACCCTGCAGTGCACATTTTTGACCGGATCATTAGCTCAACTTTGACTTAAGTCAAATTTGAGCTTATGGCATGGCCAGTCGTCAGTCTGTATTCATCAATTCAATACGGCTCGGGCTAGAGGCCGTATTTATGAACTGATCTTTATGAAGCTTTTTGGGTACCTTTGTTATCACCGTGGGACAAGAACAAGTGTTTTTTAGGTCCGGTCTGAAATTCAAGTTGGCCGCAGGCAGCCATTTTGTACAAAATTAGGTGCAATCAGATTTTTGCGCAGAACTTACATATGAAAGCTCTGATTTGAAAATTTTTTTGTATGAATGTTTAGTACCATGGGATACTTCACATATAATATAGGTTTTTTTTTCTTGTGCACAAATTAAGCAAATTAGACTAACTTTGATGTATTTAGTGTTACTTTCAGCACTGTAAGTGCAAATGCCAATACGGCTCAGGCTAGAGGCCGTATTTATGAACCGATCTTTACGAAACTTCTTGGGTACCTTTGGTATCACCGTGGGACGAGAACGAGTGTTTTTGAGTCCGGTCCAAAATTCGAGATGGCCGATGGCAGCCATTTTGTACAAAATTAGGTGCAATCAGATTTTTGCGCAGAACTTCCATATGAAAGCGCTGTTTTAAATAATTTTTTGTGTGAATGTTTAGTACCATGGGATACATCACATATAATATGGGTTTTTTTCTTGTGCAGAAATTATGCAAATTAGATGAACTTTGATTTTTTCCGTGCTACTTACACACAGTAAGTACACATGTCAATACGGCTCGGGCTAGGGGCTGTATTTATGAACCGATCTTCACGAAACATCTCGGGGTACCTTTGTTATCACCTTGGGACGAGAACGAGTGTTTCTGGGTGTGGTCCCAAATTCAAGATGGCTGCCAGTGGCCATTTTGTACCGAAATTAGGTCTAATCAGTTTTTTGTACACAACTTCTATACGGCTCAGGCTGGAGGCCATATTTATGTACCAATCTTTACGAAACTTCTTGGGTACCTTTGTTATCACAGTGGGATGAGAACGATTGCTTTTGGGTGTGGTCCAAAATTCTAGATGGTCACCAGCAGCCATTTTGTACCAAAATTACCATTACGTGTACAGTACCCATATGAGACTGGTCAATTAATACCCCAGTTATTGATGCTAAATTTAGATTAGTGCTGTCTATTTATAGAGGAACTATTTATGAGTGGGCGTGTACAATTAATTACTTATCTTCATTGACAACAGAGCAGCAATAACAAGAACATTGGCTTTGATATATTTTTTTTTCATTCAAGTGTTTCAACTTTTAACAAGCGATAAACTATAGAAACATAATACATTGCACATAGATATTAACATAAATAAGTTTGTTTTTTGCACATAGATATTTACATAAATGAGTTGTCTTTTTTTTAATCTTTTAACTTCATTTGGTTTCTTATAACTAACATTACAGTACGTTCAACGTGGATTGAAACAAAAAACGCCACCGCTGTGTGTTCTCCACCGTGGAGTTCCAGTGTTTGATCAGTGGAAGAAAGTTTTCAAAACACTGTGACCCGCCGTGGTCACGAGCGTTAAGGATTAGCTTAATTGCTTTTGCATGTCAGTTTCTCTGCTGATTAATAAATACTGTATTGTGACGTCAACTGGCAAGACAACTGCGTTTGTTACTGGTAGTAGATAATTTATTTTAAATTAAAATTGGAATTTGGAGGAGGCAGACGGCGACTATTGCTGTGGTTTGAAATTGTAAATTGGGAATAGAACAGTCAGTTCCATTTGGTTAACTGGTTGAGTGCTGGAAGCCACTATCATGGCTTTCAAGAAACATGAGGGTACCATACTAAAGTCTTAATATTCTTTACACAAATTTCCTATTCAGTCCTAAGCAAATACAATTGTGTTCATATAGATTTGCATTATTAAAAATTATTGGAGAGTGCCTTAAGGCACTCTCCAATAATTTTTAATAATGCAAATCTATATGAACAAATTCCAACTTCCAAAAATAATCTAGCACTCAACCAGTTAAGTACAAAGTTCTCGTCACTTTCAAAACTAAACTATTGTGTTTGCGCGATCGATTTGATGGAGGAAAAAAATAAACCAGAAAAACAACTAATATTCGCGAAGTTCCCAATTTCACATTTTGTTTACAGCTGTAGGCCAACGCATGATGAACCGTGTTTTTGTTGGGTGGGAAATGGGGGCGAAAAAGCCTCCTGCATCACGAAAGCGCCCAGAGCGCACGGCTAATGATCGAAGTGATAACAGTTTACGACATTGAGTCAACTTGACCAGCCCATCCTCTTTCCCGTCTTGCTCTTGTCAGGCTTCGCAATTAAAGATTCTCATAAAAAGGATATAGTAAAAAGAAAATATAGTGTTTTTGAATGGATACCAAAAAGTATCTCACTCGTGACAAACTAATGATTATTTCACCGGGGGGGGGGGGGGGGGGGGGGGATATTTGCATACCGAAACAAATATCCTTCATCCAATTCTGTAGGGGTTTGTACATACTTTTATACTCTTTGCATTTGCAGATTTTTCAAAAAGTATCTCACTCGTGACAAACTAATGATTATTTCACCGGGTGGGGGGGGGGGGGGGGGGGGGGGGGGGGGGGGATATTTGCATACCGAAACAAATATCCTTCATCCAATTCTGTAGGGGTTTGTACATACTTTTATACTCTTTGCATTTGCAGATTTTTTAACGTTCCTCCACATTTTTATTATTTGTATTATCAATTGAAATAGCCAAGCCTGTGTGTATGTAAAAATATGTGGGTGAATATAAGGGAGATACCGAATTAAAATATCTGCGAATGTGCCATTCTAAGAGAGAGTACACTTCAGTAGGAAAGAGATAGAGAGAGACAGATATACGTGTTGGGGGGGGGGGGGGGGGGCAGAGGGGGGGGGGGGGTGTTAAGAAAAAGTGAAAGAAAATTAGTACACGAAAGTATATGTAAGTGCATGTGGGCGTATGTCTGCATATTATTCTGTGTGTGTGTGGGGGGGGGGGGGGGGGGAGGTGTCCGCAAGGGTGTGTGTATGTGTGTGTGTGTTGGTGTGCATGCGTGCATGTGTTTTTTGGGTTTGGGTTTTTTGGGGTTTTTTTGGGGGGGGGGAGTTGGGGGGTTATGAACTACTGTAAAAAAAAGACCAACCTTTGATGAAAATGTGTCTCATAAGCCTTCATAGGCTGGATTTCATATAAATATTTTGTAAATACTCTATGTATATTATGTATGATTATTGAAATGTGCCACTTAAACAAAATATTCTACTACTACTACTACATTAAAGTAGTCGGGATTGAAGTGATTAATTAAATATAGTAGATTAAACTACCAGCTGCATAAGGTGTGAAATAACATCGTAGTGGCGCGACAAAGCACAGAGCTGTCCTTCAAACCAACATCTGTTTTAACACCTCTGCACCTGACAAGCTTGAGAAAAAATAAGAGACAAATCAACATTTTCAATTACTTTTTATTAATTCAGCAATCATAATTATAACCATATGTAAATAAAATCAATAGAAAATAATTTTTTTTTTTTTTTTTCAATAATGATATGCCGATCGACAAGACAGACCACCACACATCATAACCCTAGCTCAAACAGGCCCCGAAATTTCGTATTATAATTTTTTGGTTTTGTCCCCCCACACGTGTCTTGAACTTAATTTTTAAAATCGTAAATCGGATTCCCTTCCTCCCCAACCCACAATTTATTCAAAATTCAGTTCTGGTAACATGATTCTTTCTTCGTCAATAGCTACAGTTAGGTAAAAGACTGCCGGGGGAATGTCCAGATATTGTGCTGGTCAAGTTATAATTCTTTCAACTCACATCCATGATTTCAGTACGGTATAATATTTATTTTTTCGTAATTCCTCGAGTTCTGAATCGATTTTGATGAACAACATTCGGAATCGCAATAGCTTTCAATAACTTTTTCAAATATTGAACTATCTTTTTAATATTTCAAGTAAAAGTAAAAGTAATGTTTCACTGACTGTGAAAAAATTTGATCTATTTGAGAGCCAGTGACTGAGAGATCAAAAGATAAACCGACGTCAGCCGAACATCCCATCACACAGTTTGACATATTCATGCGAGAATAAAAACATCCATATTTTAATCATTTTTTTGCCATATTAATGCTTTTGATTATCAAAAAACATATATGGAACATACGTATTCAATTTATACTTAAGTGCAATACCTAACAATCACTAAACAACAATGAACTGAAACTATTTTTGATGGAAGAATAAACCTGATTACCGCACTTGCAAAAAACACAAGTTAATTATAGACAAATTGAAGTCACGTGGTGGGGTTTTGATACCCCACCTGGTAGTGTAATTAGTGGGGTCTCAATTTCTATGGGCAGCGTACATGACATGCTGCAATCAGTTTTTTGTACAGAAGTTCTGTATGAAAGTTCTGATTTGAATAAATTTTTGTATGAATGTTTAGTAACATGGAATACATCACATATAATACAGGTTTTTTCACATGCAGAAATTATGCAAATTAGATGAATTTTGATTTATTTAGTGCTACTTATACACAGTAAGTGCACATGTCATTACGGCTCGGGTTAGAGGCTGTATTTATGAACCGATCTTCACGAAACTTCTTGGGTGCCTTTGTTATCACCTTGGGATGAGAACGAGTGTTTCTGTGTACGGTCCAAAATTCAAGATGACTGCCAGTGGCCCTTTTGTACCAAAATTAGGTCCTATCAGTTTTTTGTCAACTTATATACGGCTCGTATTTATGAACTGATCTTCATGAAACTTCTTGGGTACCTTTGTTATCACCTTGGGACAGGAACAAGTGTTTTTTGGTGCCTTTGTTATCACTGTGTTATGAGAACAAATATTTTGGGGTTCAGTCAGACCCACTCTGGGACTCAAAGATTTCTTTTCTAGTTTAGCAGCTGACTGTCGCCCACCTTTACAGTACTTTACCTATACATTTGTTACAGGCTATGGTCAGTATTTATGTACAGACCGTTACAATACTTTATATGTACCTTTGTTAACAGGTCATTACCTAGATGTTTGTCATTGCTGTGTCACATACTATACATGTACATGTCTTAACAAGTTGAGCTACAGTGTCATTGACACTTTCATTTTGAAACTTGGTATGCTTGTTTGGGGTGACCTCCAGATAGGAGCTACTGATTTTTTTGCACTCTCTGCAGGGTATATTTGTGAATTTCCATAAAAAGAGAGAAAAAAACATTGCCACAAGCAATGACCTTCAAACTTAGTGCATTTGTGCATTAACATCTTCCTTTGGCACGCCTCAGAGGGTGCATTCATTATCAGGTTGTTTTGAAACTTTGTATGCTTATGCAGGGTGACAAAGATAGGAGCTATTGATTTTCTTTTCATTTCCATCAAAAACTGTCTCTGTTAGCAACAATCTTTGAATTTATTGCATTTGTGCATCAACTTTCTTCTTTGAAATGGCCAACAGGCCATATTTATTAGGGGATTGTTTTTGAACTTGGTGTGCTCATTAGGCAAGAACTTTAGATAAGAGCTATTGATTAGCATTCATTTTTGTGAAGAAAGTTGCTATTTCCAATAACCTCTGAACTTACTGCATCTGTGTTTCAACATTCCTCCTTTAGCCAGTCTTACAGATTACATTTAAAAATGCATGGATTACTCTGACGTTGTGCACACACAATGCTGTTATGTTTAAATTTCACCAAATAACATTGGTACCAATGATCTTCAATTTTGCCTTTTCATTTCAGTCTCCACTCAAAATTTTGTGTACAATGGTGATTGCTTAGGCAAATCAATTAAAAAAGCAGAATATTCCAGAATGGAAGTTTTTGGAAGTGGAACCTCCTTGATCTCTTCTTCCTTCATCAGGACTCCTGTACATAAGATCTAATGATAGAAGAAGAGTTCAAGAGAAGACACTTGATATGATTTTAAGAATATCACAGCGAAGCAAAGATTTCCAAACCAGTGCAGCTCAAATAAAATCAAATTTTGAAGATTCGCAGGGTCAGTAATAATTTAATCTTACAGCCCCCTGTATATGATTAATATAGTTGATCCCCTATCTGTTCAGTTGTATGTTTATTGTGTTGTCTGCTTACCGACTGTCAACTTTTGTTTTTCACAATAATGTATGCACACCGAGTTGAAGGGCTTAATGTTTAAAGCATGCAAAAATCTTTTTTTTAGCAACATAATGGTTTACAATTCATTTTATTCTTGTGTTGTGGTCTGTAGATGTTGAAAGTGGCATTAAATCCCAATACACAAACAAAAATCGTTCCAAGCTTTGAGTCATCTCAGTTTGGTGTTTTGTGCAGTCTTGAGATATCTTTGAGATCATTATTGAATTCTCCTGGCAGTGTTGCTTTGTCAAAACCAACTGCCAATGTAGGCAGCTAATACTTGACAAGAAATCACTACAAAGCTTTAAGACTTAATGGCTGTTGCCTGTTGGATTACGCGTCGGACAACGTGTTGGACTTCTGCTTTTAATGGCTGTTGCCTGTTGGACTATGCATTGGACTACGCGTTGGACTTCTGATCAAGAGGCCGTTAGTTCATATGTAGCCAAAGTTACCTCAGATCATCTCAAGTCTTGTAATGTGGCCTAAAGCAAAGGATTTAGCCACACATTCCCACGTGGGAGTGTGGCCGTGCATTGTGTTAAGGTATATAGCATCTTGCTGGCACATACACATTGTGATGTGCTGGCTCACTTTCAGGCCTGTGTTCTTCATTTAAATGGAGGCCATAATTCTGATGATTAAAGTAGGTTGGTATAGTTGATATTTCTTTATATTTATAAACAGACATTAATGTACAAATTGAGAACTTTAATGTTCGTTTATAAATAATTACCTGTTACACCCACCCAAGCTAATAATAATGTATAATATATAAGATAATGATCTTAGTCTGGTAGTGTGCTAAATTATTTTTCTGAGGTGATTTGTGACATAAATATTTTTTTCAAAGATACCATGCCAATAGCAAAGGGAGCAGCTTCAGTATAGCAAGATTTTGTTCCTAAATAATTTTATGTTATAATTCATTGGAGAGTGCCTGTGAAGTCACTAAAGATGGCACTTCCCAATATCACAAAACTTTCAAATACAAAAGCAACTTGGATCACTGAATAACATTCAGTGAAACTCAAGTGGCTTTCAGCACTTTCCTGTAGAGCTATGATATTGGCTTCTAGCACTTGACCAGTTGTTTGATAATATAGGAAGAGGGTATGTCACTCAGAGATGTGAAATATAGTTTTATTGAATATTCATCACCACTGTAACTAAGGGACAGACTGGAAGTGTGGTGGCTCATTTGCTAAAGCATTGGAATTAAGATCAAAAGGTCAGAAGTTCAACCCTTGGGCAAGACACATTATCCTGCTTGGAATTTCTGAGAGTATTTTTCATCAAATCTACTCATAATAATAATAATAATAAATAAATAATAAATACAGTTTAGACCAATGAATCCATGTAAGTGCTCTCAGGCTTTACAAGTAAATAATTAAAACATATGCTTTGTGAAATCCAGTTTGTGGTGACTTCAGTTGATCATGCAAAGCATTCCAAAGAAAAGGCCTAGCAGTTGAAAAGGTCTGATCACCTGTCGTTACTAGGTCACCAGGGTTATGCCAAAGTTTATTCGCGGAGGAGGATCTCCGAGATCTTGAAGGAACAATGCTGAACCAGATTACTGACGTATGTTGGGACCAATCCATTAACACATTTGTATATGGCGATTAGAACTTTGAATGTGATGCATTCTTTAATGGGGAGCCATTGAAGGTGGTAAAGCAAGGGTGTGATATGGCATGATTTCCTTCTCCTTAAAATGACCCTCACTTCGCAGTTTTGGAGTTTCTGCAGCAGGGACAGTTTACAACCATATATTAAAGAATTAAAGTAGTCCAAAGCAGCCAGTCACAAAGGCATGGACTAACTGTTTCACGATCTCTTCGTCGACAACAATGAAACAGCTGTGAGTAGATTTGATGGAAAATTCATGAAAATTCAACTAAAAAATCACCGGTCCATTAGATGATTCAATTTACAGTGAAAAATTTGGTTAAAAATACCTAAATTATACACATTCTAGCTGCATCAAGAGATTGGCTCTCCTGGGCAGAAATATCCACCAGCGGAATTAAGGAGATAATCCCGATTTCCCAAATGGGAGGATGGTGGCACAATGTGCCAAGGCTACGTCAATGGAACACAAGCCCTCAACTGATGTTAACCCTATTTGTGCAGGGTTTTTATTTATTTACTAGGGTTTAACGACACTTTTGACAGCCAGGGTAACCTCGTGTTTGACAGTTTTACGGGTGGAAAAAACCGGAGTACAGGGAAGGAACCACCAAGCAATGGCAAGCAACTGCCAGAGTTCCCAACATACTAACTCCACACAGGTAGGGTTGGCATTGGTTGAAGACCAGTGCACCATCGACATGCAGAATGCCTTAGTACACAGTGCCACCGTGCCCCCATGTAGGCAATCGGGATGTAGTACCTTGCCCAAGGACACATCGCAGTTAGCCCACCGCAGGGATTGAACCATGTACATTTTCAGTTTGAAGACCAATTCCATAACCACTAAGCCATCGCATTCTCTGTGAAGGGTTAGTAAATTGGAAAGTCAGACAGTTACTTGCCACTGCTTGTTGGCTCTCTCCAGATAATCTAGCTTCCTCAAGGTGTAAAATCTGTTGACACAATATGACCCTACCTGTTCAAAGTGTCAATAAACCCCCAATAAATAAGAAAATAAGAAACATGCAGCAAGTCAGGCCTCCAAGGTATTGGGTGGGGGGGGGGGGGGTGGGGGTGGGAGGAGGGGCCTTGTGAAGTCAAGTGTTCCTTATAAACCAGGTTGCCAGCACACGATGCATTGTTTCATAATGTAACTCCAAGAAAAATAAATTATGTTTGTTTGCTTTTGTTTTTCTTTCAAGCTTATTAATTCTACAAGGATTGGCCTGGAAGCAACATGGCTTATATGAACTCTTAACCTGCTGAATATTGTCAAGATATTTTTCGTCAAATCTTGTCAGGTCTGCTGTGAAACAGCCATGACTAGATGTGATGAAAAATTCATCCAAATTTAACTGAAGAAATCATTGGTGAAAAAATACATTCAATTTACAGGGGGAAAATTTGATTGAATGTGTCCAAATTATACTTTATAATATAAAACAGATATTCTGTCCTTGGTAGGAATATCCACCAGCAGCATGGTTGGAGTTAATGCCTCTTTGTGGCCCATTGGCATGGTTTGCGAGATGATCTTATAGTTGCAACCTCATGACCTCACTCTTCTCAAATACCACAAAGGGATTTCCAACCTGCATGACGTATGTCTCGCTCCACATAGGGCATAGGCATTTTACATCTCTGCTCATTAAGTTCTTATGCTGTGACATCATCATTCCCACAATTGATGCTTCCCGGGAGTGTTCGAACACCTCAAGAACTTTCTTGACCTAGGATCTATCCCGAGAAAGAATGGGGCATCTGTAATTGAATGGACTCATAAACTGGCTACTATGCCACTGCTCATGTAAATTGATGTAATCTACTTTTGCGAAGTAAGATCAGTCTTTGCCAGTAATAGATTTCAAAGTTGAAAAGTCAGACAATTACAATCGTGTGATTACAAAAGCAGACAGAGGCTTGAGACCAGATCATGAGTCGTGATCTGGTCTAATTCTTTGTCTTCTTGCCTGCCCACTGCAGTGTAGAAACTCACCGGTTGGACAGGAAACATTCAAAGATCAAATGTCAGTTGTTATTTTCCTTTGATTTTCTTTGTTCTGTCATGATTTTGCAATATTTTATTCATGTAATCCTGACCCACTTGTGTAAGTATGTCATGGCCTGATCATGTGACCTGACAATCATTTTTGTAGTTGCAAGATTAAATTTACTTCTGAATATGATTCTCTCTGTATACTTCATCTTTTTCCAACCATAAATCTGCTTAATACAATATGATCCTGAATGTTGAAAGTGTCATTAACCCTTATGGGCCTGATGGGCCTGGAGATTTTTGCTACACTTTGACAGTTTACATTTTGTGGCTTTGGAAAGTCTTGGCTATCTATATAGGCAGCCAAGACTTGTCTAAACACCAAGGTACATAGAATGTAACTTATGGGCTAACCCAGAAATTGCATGTGGGACACCTGTTCTGTGGCAGTAAAAGTGATCACAGTTGGAAATAGGCCCCTAAGGGTTAAACCCTAATAACTAAATGAATATTTATTCATGGCATCTTAACAGTTAAAGACTTAAGAATAAAATGGTGTTGATATTGGTTTTGTACAATTTTATAGATGACTGGTGTTTTTCTATAATTAAATTTCTGCAAATGGCTTTGATCTTTATTGTAAACACCATTAGTAGTGGAGGGCATCTAATGGAGTTTATAAAGGCACAGGCTTGTAGGACTTTCATTGAATGCTAGTGATTCAAGTTGTTTTTTGTGTTTGAAAGTTTTGTGATATTGTGACATGCCATCTTGATAATTAATTTGATCTATGTTATGATGATAGATGGAAATAAATAGGTTAATATAAATCCATACTGTTGAATAGTTGGGATCCTACTGTCTACAGTGAGAGCCCTTTAGTGATCAGACTGTTCATCACTCCATTCATCCATCCATCCATCCATCCATCCATCCATCCATCCGTCCGTCCGTCCGTCTGTCCGTCCGTCCATCCGTCCGTCCGTCCGTCCGTCCATCTGTCTATTTGTCTGTCTGTCTGTCTGTCCATCTGTCCGTCCGTCCATCCGTCCGTCCATCCATCCATCCATCCATCCATCCATCCATCCATCCATCCATCCATCCATCTGTCCATCCATATTTTCCACACTTTTTTCAGCTATCATCAGAAATATTGAAATGATTTTTTAGCTCAACTTGACAAAGTCAAGCTGAGCTATTGCCATCACTTCTCGTCCGTCGGTGTGCGTACGTATGTACGTTAGTACGTACGTCCACAATTTCGTTTGGCACATCTCACAGGTCGCATTTATGATCAGATCACTTTGAAACTTGGTACGCTTGTTTGGGGTGACATCTAGATGGGAGTTATCGATTTTCTTCAATTTCTGGCAAAAAATGTTGCCGCTGCCAACGTTCTTAGAACTTAGTTTAGTCAGACCACAATATTTCCCATTGGCACACCCTACAGGACACATTTATGATTGGATTGCTTTGAAACCTGGTATGCTTATTTGGGGTGACCTCTAGATGGGAGCTACCGATTTTTAGCTCAACTTTGGCGAAGCCAAATTTGAGCTTTTGTCATGGCCCGTCGTCCGTCTGTCCATCTGTACGTACGTCAACAGTTGGATACGGCTCAGGCTAGAGGCCGTATTTATTAACCCATCTTTACGAAACTTCTTGGGTACCTTTGTTATGGCCGTGGGACGAGAACGAGTGTTTTTGGGTCCGGTCTGAATTTCAAGATGGCTGCCAGCCGCCATTTTGTACCGACGATGCAGAAATCTGTTCTTTGCACTGAACTTCCATATGAAAGTGCTGATTTGAATAATTTTTTGTATGAATGTTTAGTACCATGGGATACATCACATATAATACAGGTTTTTTTCTCGTACGTAAATTATGCAAATTAGACTAACTTTGATGTATTTAGTGTTACTTCCAGCACTGTAAGTGCAAATGCCAATACAGCTCGGGCTAGAGGCCGTATTTATAAACCGATCTTTAAGAAACTTCTTGGGTACCTTTGGTATCACCGTGGGATGAGAACGAGTGTTTTTGGGTGCGGTCCAAAAATTCAAGATGGCCGTTGGCAGCCATTTTGTACAAAATTAGGGGCAATCAGATTTTTGCGCAGAACTTCCATATGAAAGTGCTGACTTGAATAATTTTTTTTATGAATGTTTAGTACCATGGGATACATCACATATAATACGGGTTTTTTTCTTGTGCAGAAATTATGCAAATTAGATGAACTTTGATTTTTTCAGTGCTACTCACACACAGTAAGTTCACATGTCAATACGGCTCGGGCTAGAGTCTGTATTTATGAACCGATCTTAACGAAACTTCTTGGGTACCTCTGTTATCACCTTGGGATGTGAACGAGTGTTTCTGAGTGCGGTCCAAAATTCAAGATGGCTGCCAGTGGCCATTTCGTACCGAAATTAGGTCTAATCAGTTTTTTGTACACAACTTCTATACGGCTCAGGCTAGAGGCCGTATTTATGAACCGATCTTTACGAAACTTCTTGGGGACCTTTGCTATCATCGTGGGATGAGAACGAGTGTTTTTGGGTGTGGTCTGAAATTCAAGATGGCCACCAGCAGCCATTTTGTACCATAATTAGTGCAATCAGTCTTTTGTACAGAACTTCTGTATGAAAGTTCTGATTTGAATAAATTTTTGTAGGAATGTTTAGTAAAATGGAATACATCACATATAGTACAGGTTTTTTTCTCGTGCAGAAATTATGCAAATTAGATGAATTTTGATTTATTTAGTGCTACTTATACACTGTAAGTGAACATGTCAATACGGCTCGGGCTAGAGGCTGTATTTATCAACCAATCTTCACGAAACTTCTTGGGTACCTTTGTTATCACTTAGGGACGAGAACGAGTGTTTATGAGTGCGGGCCAAAATTCAAGATGGCTGCCAGTGGTAGCATAGTATATTTGAAACAAATTCTCATGTTCCAAATCACCGTTGAAATGCAAAACAAGAAGAATGATGGTTACTTTTATGCAACAATAATTTTCCTGGGTAATTCTTGGTTTGAGGATTAATAATGTTGTTAAATAAATTAGCAAGGTTGTTTGGCCAGTGCAATTTTTGTTTTGTAGCACACGTTTAAGGTATTCATTTCATTGATTCACGTGAAAATGAATTATTATACCCCACGCAATGAAGTTGCAGGGGTATAATGTTTTTGACTGGTCCGTCCATCAGTCCGTCAGTCCTACTTGTTTTCCGGACTTTTTTTTCTACACGCTTCCAGATATTGAGCTGATTTTTGGTATGTGAGTCTAACATGGTGGCCTACAGATCAAGTTTGCATTTTTTTCACTCCACTGATTTTTTTCGAAATTACGGCCCTTGGACTCTGAAAAATTCATCAAAATTACAGTTTTCCGGACTTTTTTTCTACACGCTTCCAGATATTGAGCTAATTTTTGGTATGTTAGTCTATCATGGTGGCCTACAGATCAAGTTTGCATTTTGTTCGGCTCCACTGATTTTTACCGAAATTACGGCCCTTGAACTTTGAAAAGTTCATCAAAATTACAGTTTTCCGGACTTTTTTCCTACACGCTTCCAGATATTGAGCTGTTTTGGGGTATGTTAGTCTAACATGGTGGCCTACAGATCAAGTTTGCATTTTGTTCCGCTCCACTGATTTTTACCGAAATTACGGCCCTTGAACTTTGAAAAGTTCATCAAAATTACAGTTTTGCAGACTTTTTTCCTACACACTTCCAGATACTGAGCTGATTTTTGGTATGTTAGTCTAACATGGTGGCCTACAGAACAAGCTTGCATTTTGTTCTGCTCCACTGATATTTACCGAAATTACGACCCTTAGACTCTGAAAAATGCATTAAAATTACAGTTTTCCGGACTTTTTTCCTGCACGCTTCCAGATATTGAGCTGATGTTTGGTATGTTAGTCTAACATGGTGGCCTACAGATCAAGTTTGCATTTTGTTCCGCTCCACTGATTTTTACCGAAATTACGGCCCTTGAACTTTGAAAAGTTCATCAAAATTACAGTTTTCCGGACTTTTTTCCTACACGCTTCCAGATATTGAGCTGATTTTTTATATGTTAGTCTAACATGGTGGCCTACAGAACAAGTTTGGGTTTTGTTCCACTCCACTGATTTTTACCAAAATTACGGCCCCATAGACTTTGAAAAGTTCATCAAAATTACAGTTTTCCGGGCTTTTTCTCTGCTTGAATTTTTTCAATACTGTTGAAACTACAGAACACTGTTTTCTGCAGTATTCCTAGAATCTATGTTTTTTTTAAAAAATGATTAGAGCTTGAAATATCGGGGTGCGTGGGGTGTATGTGAGCATGCTCACTAAGGTTCTATAATTTTACTGACCACGCTCACAGCCAGCAAAATTTGTAGTGTAATTCTTGTCAGATGATCATCCATGACTTTTGACTCATTCACAGACATAAAGTCATGAAATGAAGGAAAGAAAATCCCTTTCACTACAACCCATGGGTATGATTCACTGTATGTTATAGTAAGGCTGTTCACCCCATGTTTCTTGTTCAGATGAGTTACAGAATTGTGTTACTGTGACCTCGAGACAGGTTACAGGGACTTGATATCGCTAACCATTCATTCATTGGACCTACTGATTCAACCCTATTCCTGATTTTTTAACGAAGGATCTCAACATGTTATCTGATAGCAATACATGATTCCACAACTAAAAGCTTTGTTTAACTCATAATACGCTGAGTATTTACAAAATATTTTTTATCAAATCTTGTCATGGCTGCCATGAAGTGCCCATGACTAGATTTGATGAAAAATTAATCTAAATGTAACACAAGAAATCATTGGTGAAAAAATCCATTCAATTTACTGTGGGGATATATGATTAAATGTGCCCAAATTATACTTATTTCAGTAACAAGAGAAACTCTGTACTGGGCAGGAATTTCCACCAGCAGCTATCAAAGAGTTTCACTGAATGACATCGTACAATAGATGTATTCTCAAACTTAGCCAATAAGATACATAACTGACACTGGCCAAGCCACTTCAGTGACTCGAGAGATCAACATCAATAATTGCTGGGAGAAGGGTTTATGCAAGACACTGTTGCAAATGGCTCTGAGAGCCCTTTCCCACAGTGTGTCGCAAAATAATATATTAGTTTAACTCAGTGCATCCTGATGTCCAAATACTTCAATTTCAAGCTGCAGATTTTTTCCATAATGCAGCTAGAAATTTAACCAAATCAATTTTGTCTGATAGAGCTCAAACAAAATTGGAATTGGTTGAACTCCTTGTAGCATTATGGGATAAATGTGCAGCTTGAAATTTTGATATTTTGACACCAGTGTGGAAGGGGTTATTATGCCACTGACTTTAAAAGTCGAAGGGATAACTAGTGGATACCTCCATCCGTCTGTTCATCGGACCAAACAAATATGGTTTATGTGCCCAGTTGTTTGTACACAGCATTGTTATGTGTCCAGTCTGATTTATGTGACTAGCCACATAAAGCTGAACTAACAAATGGTGTTTATGTGTCTAAAAAAGTGGGTTATATGGCTGAAATGGTTTTTTATGTGGCTGAAATGATTTATGTGGCAAAAAAGTGACAAAAAGTGGGTATTGTATTTTCAGGGATTTTATGTCAGGGTTAGGGTTAGGGTCAGTAAGCTGAAAGGATTAGAGTTTGCTACCACCCTAAAATTAGACTTAAAAAAGAGTTTTTAGTGTTTGTCCATGTATTTTGAATTCCGCAAATATTGTAGCCACATAAACCCTGATTTTAGGAGTGTCCATCCATCTGTCTGTCCGTCCATCCATTAGTAATGAATCAATAATCAGAATCGGCAATCGGAACCGGCCATTTATGGGGCATCGGCCGATTATGAAAACCGGCAGTTTCTGGTTATTCTATATTTAACATTGACTATTAAAAATCCCTTTGATATCTAGCCATTTCAATAAAGTTTCCCCATTAAAAACGTGTAGTGCATAGCAGAAAATTTAGGTTTGCAGAGCAGAGATATTACGGAATTTACCAACTGCAATCGGTACGAGGTCGCCATCATTTCCCAAAGATTGTAGAGTTCATGTAAACATTAGAGAAACACATCAAGGGAGGTAACACATTGAAAAAAGAACATTGAATAATACATTCTGACAAACATGTAAACCATGCATCATACGACTTCACAGCATTTATTTATTTATTTATTTATTGGTGTTTAAGGTCATATACTTATGCACAATGGCTAATCATGACCATGACAGTTTTTTGTGTGGAGGAAGCCGGAGTACCCAGAGAGAACCACCTAGCAACGACGAGCAGCTGCCAACATCGTAACTCCGCATTGCAGCACAGGCAGGCTTAGATTGGTTGAAGACATGTGCACCATCAACATGCAGTATGCCTTGGTACACGGCGTCATCGTGCCCCCATGTGGACAATCGGGGTTAAGTGCCTTGCCCAAGGCCACAACGCGAGAGTCTGAATTGATCGCTCAGACGGTCACCCATCCGAAAATTAACCAGACTCGATGTTGCTTAAGTTCGGTGATCTGACGAGAACCGGTTACCGCAATGCCACCACACCCCCTACAACACACATTAGCATCAAACTTATTATTCATTTAAGACACAAAGTATGTGTGCTCAGTATATTCCTGGTTAATACAGCCAAGTGTATTGTATCCTTACACAAAACCGTATTAACACTATTTACCGGAATAAAACACAATCTTCACGAGAACAATATCGTGTTATTGTATCGTTAATAACGATCTTTTTCCTCACACCCCAACCAAAATGCAAATATTATTTTGGCTAATATTGCCCAGCACTGAATATGCATACTCTGAGAACCTATGTGGTATTAAGCTTTCATAATTGATGATTTATCAACGAAATTCTGTAGTATAACAGGCACCAACAGATTTTCTTCAGTGTCCTACTTCAGCCATCGGAATCGGCATAATCGGCAGAGAAATAACCGGTAATTGGTTGAGAGCATGTTTTGATAATCGGTTCATCACTACCATCCATCCATCCATATCAACATTTTCCCTTGTGTCTCAGCCACTGCTACTCTGATTTGAATGATATTGGTGTTGTGATAAGAGCATCATGGGGGAATGATACCTGTGTAGCATGAGTTTCTTCCACACATTTTTTCCAGAGTTATGACCCTTTTCACTCTTTTGACTTAAAAATATTTGTGCGTTGGGGGCATTGACACATGCTTTGCATTGCCCTTTCTTGTTGGAAAACCTTCAGACATGACCTTGGGATGGGATATTCCAGATTGTCTGTGTTTATAGATGCAGTTCAGACAAGGGTTGATGTGTTACATCCAAGACCACTTTGCACAAGCAATTTTGGTCACTGTGTTTGCTTGAAGTTTGATTGAAGAAACATCTTCTTTAACAGTTCTATTCCCCATTGGAACCCAAGGAAGTGAAGCAGTGTTTGTTTAATGTGGTAAACCAGCTTTGTTTACTGGTAAAATAGGACTCTGTCACCAATGCTTGGGGTGGAAGTCCTCCAAACTTGGCAACAACAATTGTCTAAACATGATTTTTATCTCCATGTTGCGGTCACGAATAGCCATTGTGCACAAACCTGTGATCTTAACTGGTAGAGTGCTAAATTATTTTCGACCACCAAAATTTTTTAACATGTCTTAGCCTTGTTACAGTTTATAGGAGAGTGCCTGCGGGCACTCTCCTATAAATTGTAACAAGGCAAATCTTAACAGACTAAATAATATCTCTTCAAAGATAATATGAAGCACAGCCGCTGAATTTGAAGCCTTTAAGTTGCAGTACCTGCACTACAGAATAAAGCCCAAATATGGGCTTTCAGCACTCTACCAGTTAAAGACCAATAAATAATAAATTATAATAGCTTGAAGTTTGATTGAAGAAAATTTTCTTTAACATGCCAGTTATTTATGTAAATTTGGTTTTTCATCATTACCCAGAGAATGAAACAAGCAAATTTTATTCTATGTTCTCTGAACTAGTGGATGTTTTGTTTTATGCTTCCCAGTTTGCTATTAGTATAAGCAACTCTTCTGTATCCAACTCCTCAATACATTGCATGAAGTTTATGTCATTGTAATGCGGTACTCTGATCACATGTGTATCGTGATTTGGTTGCCACTCACTTAAAACAGTCATTCAAGATTTTCGAAATGAAATTCCTTTTAATCAAAACCACATGCTGAAAAACAATCAAAAATACAATGCAGAATCTGAGATTCAATGTTATCCAATTTATTTTTCATGGGCAGGAAAGCGGAGAGAGAATTTCAACTGAATCGCACTTTTCCAGATGAGTGACATAATGAAACCTATATGACAGTGTGTAGTGCTCAAATGCAACTATTGAGTACTGTTTTCTGTACAAATGATTATTCCATAAGTTAGTTCGTATTGGGGTACGAAATTATTAATAGTCTATCAGTTAACCCTTTACCCAATGAATGTAACAGCCAAAACTGGCCAGCGCTATTCTCAAAAATCGCCTATTAATTTTAATTAGTTTTTCATTTTTTGTCTCAAAAACATAGGTTATGACCACTCATTGGAACGAGCTCGTCGAGCTCGTTCTAATAAGGGGTCATAACCTATGTTTTTGAGACAAAAAATGAAAAAAAATAGTTATTCAAGAATTTTTTTTGCAAGTGTCGTCTGCTTTTCATGTTAGGTAAAGGGTTAACTGGTTGAGTGCTAGCCACTATCAGTTTCCACTGAAAAGTGCTGAATGCCACTACAGTGGCTTTACACTGTTTGCGCTGATTTGTTGTTGGCTCAGCAGTGGAAGAATTTATTTATTTATTTATTAAGGTTTAACAACACTTTAACAGCCAAGATCATATTGTGTCCGTGACAGTTTTACAGGCGGAGGAAGCCAGAGTACCCAGAGAGAACCACCAAGCAACTACGAGCAGCTGCCAGCTCCCCAACATCGTAACTCCACACTGCAGCACAGGCAGGGTTAGATTGGTTGAAGACATGCACACCATCGACATGTGGTACGCCTTAGTACATGCCGTCATCGTACCCCCATGTGGACAATCAGGGTTAAGTGCCTTGCCCAAAGCCACAATGTGGGAGTCCGAATCGACCGCTCAGGCGATCACCCATTCAAGGACTATCTGGGCTCGATGTTGCTTAACTTTGGTGATCTGACGAGAACCGGTTACCACAATGTCACTGCGCCCCCTAGCAGTGGAAGAAAAATATTAACATAAAATTGTTTTGTTACAATTTATTGGAGAGTGCCAAATTGCACTCTCCAATAAATTGCAACAAAACATATATGAGCAACATCTTGCTAAACTAAGGTTCCTTTTTTGCTAGTAGTGTGATAAAAAAAAAAAATACCTGTGTTACAAATGACCATTGAAAAGTAATTTAGCAATCTACCAGTTGAGCAAAATGTTTCAGAAAAAGTCTTATCTCTATTATATGGAATAAATTGTTATGCTTTCTTGAGTAATGGGTCACTTATATGGATTACAACTGTAACTAAAATTGGATAGTTAATTCAATTTGGTTTAATTATTTTGAAACAGGAATCCAATGAAGGATGAATGAATTTGATTGAAATCAGAGAAAGGAAATAGAGCTATCCATTTCCTACATACCTATCTGCCAGTCTTGTCCACTTCATAATTCATTAATAGGGAAGTGCTGATGTTGCTGGCATATGTCAAAGTCAGCCTTTCTACCTGATTCTTTTGGGCATGGCTGCCTTCTGTACAGAGATTGATAGTCATCAATTCTACCTCATAATATAGATTAACCCATCCTCATAAAAACTCTAGAGTAGGTTGTGTCTTAACAAATGCTCAACAGAGTAGTCAAATCTGCCCAGCAATATATGCACAAAAATCATTCCTCATTAATTGTATAATTTTTTCATTTATCCCCCCCCCCACCCCCCATCCCCACCTCATTTTTGTGCTATTTTAGAAAAAAAATTGGCTGGGTCATTTTGTACGTGCATAACTTTTTTTGTACTGATGTCTGAAGCTTAGGGTGACCATGGTGGCGGATTAGTTAGAGCATTGGACTTCCGATCAAAAGGTTGCAGGTTCAGTCCTGCCCCCTCCCCTTCATGCATGTTGTGTTCCTGGGCAAGACACTTAATCCCAGTTGTCTAAATGGGAGCATGGTGATGCAGTGAAGGAGCCGTTTGACTGACATTCAACCTTTCAGTTGAAGTCTGGATAAAGCTGGGTTGCACTATCTGACCAAAAAGTCAGATTTTAATTCTTTCCCCCTGGGACCCTGTGGGACCCCTGGGTATTGGATCAGTGCTTGTTTACTGTGGTAAACAAGTTCTACTCTTCTGCTAAAATAGGAGCTGGTAGCCAATGCCTGGGGTGGAAGTCTGCTAAAGTGGACAACATTGGTATAAATGATCGGCTAAACTTAACTTCATACCTATGTTGCAGTCATGATACAGCCATAGATACTGACTGTGACCTCAAACACAAAAAATTGTGTTTTTTATGTGTACCCATACTATGTATGGTACACATAATGCCGGCATCCGGGGTGACCATCCATCGTTTGTCCATCCGTCTGTCCATCTGTCCGTCTGTCTGTCCGGCATCCGTATCCATTTCTTTGTCATTTGATAACTTGAAATATATTGCTTGGATTGTCAAGTTACTTTATATTTGTATTCAGGTTACTGATGTGCCAAGCTGTATAGTTTTTGGTATAAATCGGATAATTTGATCCTGAGATATTAACCCTTTATCCTTCAAATTGAAAACTCCTCCAATCCCTTTGGCATTCAATAACTTGAAACATATTACTTGGATTGTCAAGTTACTTTATATTTGTGTTCAGGTTACTGATGTGCCGAACTGTAAAGTTTTTGGTGTAAATCTGTTATTTTGATCCTGAGATATTAACCCTTTATCCTTCAAATTGAAAATTTCTCCAATCCCTTTGGCATGCGATAACTTGAAGAATATTACTTGGATTGTCAAGTTACTTTATATTTGTGTTCAGGTTACTGATGTGCCGAACTGTATAGTTTTTGGTGTAAATCTGATAATTTAATCCTGACATATTAACCCTTTATCATACAAATTGAAAATTAGCCCAAGAACATTAGGTTTCACTAGGGAAAAAAATCGGAGAAAGCTGATTTTTTCAGGGAATGTCGAGTACATGTCACTGAACAATTAGACAAAAGTCCCCTAAAATCCCAGTTGAGCTTTTTTTTTCTACAGCCTTTTTTCGAAAACGCGTTTGAAATTTTTTTTAAAAAATCGCACGAACTTTGTAACCTCGAATTGATCCAACTGTATTTTTTGTTTATGCATATTTCGAGCTACATAATGTCTAATATACATTTACCTAGAGGAAAATGTGCATTCTGTGACAATTTCTGCGAAAAATTATTGAAAATTCACAAAAAAGTAACGGATTTGCCCAAAGGGTCGTAGTACAGAACGGGATGTTAGTTGGACAGACGATAAAAAATCCACCACCATTTGAAGACTTTTATCATTGCTTACAAAATAGACATTATGGAAGACCCCCTCTGCTTCTGGCCGAGTTCCCCTTTTGGCATAAAATTCGTCAGCATGAGAACTCAACTATTTTCGGGCTTGGGACCGAACAGACACGTCTGTGTCTGGCAGCATTAGATCAATAAATAATATTTACAGAATGTACAAAAATCAATAAATAATATTTACAGAATGTACAAATCAATCAACATGGATTAAGTTACATTGACTATTATCAACGCTATATACAGAAATGACATGACCTATATACATATTATTCATCGAACTCAGAAATTTCCGACAGGTCAGTGTTTCTGTGGTTGTTACAAGAATCCGAACTGCAATTACACAAACCTGAGCAAGAGAGTCCTGCCTTCTTACACCCACACCTTTTTGTACAAGCACTCTTGCAACCACAACTGATCAGATTCAGTAGGTTATCGGGGGCACATGGCTTTGTGGCTGCAGTCGGTACAAGAAGTCCATTGTCTAGCGACCACCCCCAGTCCGTCGGAGGAAGCGAAGTGCCCAGCCATTGTTGGACCTGGAGATAACATCTGTAGACATGTTGTTGTGCAGCATCGCTGCTTGGTGGGAGTGAGGCTAGGTCGATGGGTTTATTCAGTTTAGATTTTGCTACCTAACGCTTGTAAGTGACATATCTATATTGGTCGAGAAAGGAAACAGTTTTACTCCCGTATAAGATCAGGAGAAGTTGTTCCCCGGCAGCGGCTACTGCACTTGGTGTACTGTCATCCACCAAAGTTGTGTTGACATATTGTTGTGAGTCGGTAGTAACATCGGAGACAATTGTACTGAATACTTTCTTCTTACCAACTCGAAAGAGTGCAGAAGTAGTGTCACAACCACTTATAGAATGTGCTACAAGGAGGTTGCTTCTATGGTCACCCATTTTGGTTGCTATTTCACTAACTGAAACTAGTAAGTTTGGGGTAATGGAATACATCATGTGAATATTACATCCCGGTTGAACTCGAGAGGTAAGAATGACTAACAAGTCTGTGTCTGTTCCCACAACGACAACATTGTTGTCATCTTGAGCGATGTCAAGTGCAGTTTCGGCTATCAGTACATCAGCATCAGCCTCGGCCTGCTTGGACTGAATATTGATAGCAGATAGCTCCTGCATTAGAAGATTGATCAGTTGGGTTTTGTTCTTGGCATTTGCAAGGTAATCGGATTGGGGTGTGGTGGCTGGTAACTCGGGTGATATATTGATATCAATGGAATACCTGTCTTTAGATCTACAGGCTTGTTCCATGCCCTTTGTCGACATTGTACAAGCATAACCATCAAAAACAACCATGACGTTCGCCCCAAAATGTCTCACTAGATAATTGGAATATGATGTACACATGTCCTTATATGACGACTGTTTAGGCCATACAACTGCCCTCAATAAAAATCCGCCATCTACAACAAACAGAGAATGTTCTGGGATTTTAGTTTGCTCGGAACCGTATGTTTTGAGGATCTTACCGAGCGTGCTTTTCTGTGTCTTCCTCATTCCAGCAGAATCAAACAATGCTGGTGGTTTCGGGGCGAGTTCATATTTGAGATACTCTTCCATCTCTGCTTGTGACTGAATAACACATGTGATGAGGTTGAACAGAATTGTGGGGTCAATCACTACCTTACTTCCACGGACTTTGATGCTATTTGCCATCGATGCGAAAGACTTCACAGTGTCAACACGTCGTAGTTTGGTGCTGTTGAACGTTTTGCTTACAACATTCGATACGCAACATTCACCAATTTTGCGAACTTGTTCACAGTTCACAGTTTCGTCGCCCACAAGCCCGGTCGCTATAGAGACTAATTGTAGTGGATCTCTATTCTGAAAGGGGGAATGCACTCTGAGCCAGTTCAATAATTTGGTGATATCATTGGCATCAGTCAATTGTGAACTTTGACGGAGATCCCGATGTTGTTTGCCATGACCAGTGTGAACATGAACAAAATTTTCGAGAGCATTACATATCGGAAGGCAAAGAGGTAGTCCATGTACCCATTTCGCAACAGTGCTATCGGTTATTCCCCTGCCATGTGTGAGACCACCAGGGAGCTTGAACATTCTCATTAAACACTGCTCTATGGTCTGATCAGAATATATCCCGTCCCAGAATTTATCTGAGCGCCTTATGGTAAAGTAACCTTTCTCAGTGAACAACTTCAAATCATCCTGTTGCATTATTTCTGTTAGCTCATTCATCTGCTGCAAATAGAGATGAGAACTTTTTGCGTATGCAAAATGACCACCTGCGTGAAATACTGGAATCATATTGCGAACACAATATGTGTGGAGTTCCCAGTCGCCTGTGCGCTCTGCTCTCAAGAACAACTGGAGAAGACCTATTTGCTCGTAGTATTGTACCCAAAGCTTTCCTGTGCGTCCTACGGATGCATTCTGGAGCAGTTCGTGTAATTTTGACAGTAGATGGTTGACACTATCTTGATTGACAGCGTCAGCTGTTGTACAGTCACCTCTGGCAAGTCCACAGAATATTTCATTGACTTCTGTGCAGTCTGTGTTATCTAGTGTTCGGCTTTCTTCAAACACAAGTTTTGTAATGGCAATTTGTGTTAGCAAATGGGCACGAACTGCTCTTGAATATGCATGACCACTGATCAAATGATGGATTGACCCACCAGCATAAACAGTCCCCCAAAGTTCATCCAAGCCGCTACCAGCCATGATCGAACCAATTGCCCCTAAATATGACATAATCATATGGAAGCCGCCGAGTCTAACAAAAACTTTTGTCAACTTATCTGACGAAGACACAATCTCCACTGCTTTGATATAAAGTGGTTGGTCAAACGTCACTGGACAAACGTTCAGTCCCTGTTTCTCACATTCAGTTTGTGCAAACATGAGAGCAGTATAATACGGTATTTGAATGAGAAAAGTCGATGCCGTTTGAATTTGAGTTTAGGGGGTATGGTTAATATTTCACACGTTTCACCAGTTCATTATGGAATAAATGACTATTGTTATATATCATTATAAAGCCACTGCTTTTCTGCAATTTTTGATATATAATTTAATTCCCAAAGTAGTCGTAGATTTGATTTAATGGACGTTGTGTACCGTTGTGTGTATGAAAACAATAAATTTTTTTTCGTAATTTTGTACATTTTCGTGAATATTTCACCATTGAGTGTGAGGATTGGTACAAAGTTGGCATTTTCTGTTGGGGATATGTATTCTCAATATAATTCAGCACGATATTTATGATTCTCATCCTACTAAAGCGAATAAGAATGAGAAATATGGAGCTGGGCCGAATTTTTTTAAAAATTTTTTTTTTCATCAAAAAACGCTCTAACTAAAAAAGCTCAACTCGGATTCGCGGGGACTTTTCACACTTTATCCGCAATGTGTGTCCCGGAAACATATAAAAAAATCAGCTTTCTCCGATTTTTTTCCTTACATTCTCATTTTTATGTCAAATGTGCCTGGACTAAATTCCTCCAATCCCTTTGGCATTCGATAACTTGAAAAACATTGCTTGGATTGTCAAGTTACTTTATATTTGTGTTCAGGTTACTGATGTGCTGAGCTGTATAGTTTTTGGTGTAAATCTGTTATTTTGATCCTGAGATATTAACCCTTTATCCTTCAAATTGAAAATTCCTCCAATCCCTTTGGTATTCAATAACTTGAAAAATATTGCTTGGATTGTCAAGTTACTTTATATTTGTGTTCAGGTTACTGATGTGTCGAGCTGTATAGTTTTTGGTGTAAATCTGATAATTTAATCCTGAGATATTAACCCTTTATCCTTCAAATTGAAAATTTCTCCAATCCCTTTGGCATTCTATAACTTGAAAAATATTACTTGGATTGTCAAGTTACTTTATAATTGTGTTCAGGTTACTGATGTGCTGAGCTGTATAGTTTTTAGTGTATATCTGATAATTTGATCCGGAGATATTAACCCCCTTTATCCTTCAAATTGAAAATTCCTCCAATCCCTTTGGCATGAGATAACTCAAAAAATATCAGTCAGATTGTCATGTTACTTTATATATTTATTCAGGTTACTGCTGTGCTGTGCTGTATAGTTTTTTATGTAAATCTGATAATTTGATCCGGAGATATTAACCCTTTATCCATCAAATTAGACGCTCATCCAATCCATTTCTATATGTAACCATACCTTGTATGGTGTACATTATGTCAGCATCCGTGGTGGCCCTCCATCATACAGCTTTCTAGTAATTGTGCGTATGGGTACACATCTGACGATTTCATCGGCCTATTTTTTTTTAAATGTAGGTGCACTGATTTCAGAATAAAAATTTTTTCAAGAAAATTCAAGCGAAATTTTCCCATAATGTGACTTGAACTTCACCTCTTCAATCTTCAATGTTGAATTGAGCTCTGTCAAACAAGAATGAATTGATTAAATTCCTAGTTGCATTATGGAAAAAATTTGTTGCTTGGAATTCTGTATTTTAACATCAGTGTGCAGAAGGTAAAAATAATGAAAAGGCGGTCATTGATTTTCTTACTATCTTACAGGTTTTGCTTTTGTGTTCTAGTATAATATGTTCTTATGATTGTCTCATGAAGAATTATTCTTCGGTAACACAATAAAGTTTAACCCTTTACTCAATTCAGATGATATCAAAATTTATTAATTTAAATATCATTTTTTTAAATTTTAAAAAAAAAATTGACAAAACCATATCATGTGACCCCTCTTTAGAACGAGCTCGATGAGCTCGTTCCAAAGAGGAATCACATGATATGTTTTTGTTGAAATTTTTTGAAATATAATATTTTTTTCAGCTGCTGAATTTTCATATTACGCAGGTGGATATGGCCGATTCGTTGGGTAAAGGGTTAAACACTAACAATGCACTTTTTTATGGATTGTAAATTTTCACTTTTTCTTTCATACTTGCCTCAAAATGTTATGTTATCCTTCTCTATTTGTAGGAGCATTTGGTTCAAGAGGAGGTGGAAGAGGTGGAGGACAGGGTGGTAGAGGTCAACATAGAGGAGGTGGACGGGGGCGTGGAGGTGAAATGTGATTTTATCATATGTGAAATACAAGGAGCACGTGGTGAAATGTTTTTGAAGAGAAGGCCAATTCAGTTTTGTCAACAAACGGTTGAATTATGCTGCAGGCATAAAGTGCTTTTGGAAGCTGGGGACATAAGTCCTGTCAGATAGTTTATCAGTTTACCTACACCTAATACATTGGCGATAATATCTGGCGAAGCACTCAAATCATTTAAAAACAATTTTTTTTTTATAAATATCTGCCTTCAAAACATAGCTTATACCATCTCATTGGAGTCAGCTCATTCTAATGAGGTGTCATATGTTTTGGAGGCAAAAATTGAAAATTCCAAAGAGGTGTCATATATCTTGGATGCTAAAATAGAAAATTATCAGGATTTACTTATTTTTTTGCAATTGTTGCCTCTAAACATGTTGGTTAAAGGGTATGCTGACATTTTGCTAGAAAGAAACCAATGGACAAATTTGAATTACATATCCCCTCACACTGATAAAAAAAATATTCAAATATCTGGAATAAAATTTTCATGTATCATTAATAAAAACAAATCAACTTGTCTGGGCCTTATCTGATAGAGTGCTGGAAGCCCATATTTGGGCTTTATTCTGAAGAGCAGGTATCACAACTTAAATGCTTCATTTTTAAATAATGAATTTGGTGCATGTGCTTCATTTTTTAGCTCAACTTTGGCGAAGCCAAATTTGAGCTTTTGTCAAGGCCCATCGTCTGTCTGTCTGTCCTTCTGTCCATCTGTCTGTCCGTATGTCAACAATTGGATACGGCTCGGGCTTGAGGCCGTATTTATGAACCGATCTTTACAAAACTTCTTGGGTACCTTTGTTATGACCGTGGGACGAGAACGAGTGTTTTGGGTGCGGTCCAAAATTAAAGATGGCTGCCAGCCGTCATTTTGTACCGACGATGCAGAAATCTGTTTTTTGTACAGAACTTCCATATGAAAGCTCTGATTTGAATAATTTTTTGTATGAATGTTTAATACCATGGGATACATCACAGGTTTTTTTCTCATGCATAAATTGTGCATATTAGACTAATTTTGATGTTTTTTGGTGTTACTTTCAGCACTGCAAGTGCAAATGCCAATACGGCTCGGGCTAGAGGCCATATTTATGAACCGATCTTTACGAAACTTCTTGGGTACCTTTGGTATCACCGTGGGACGAGAACGAGTGTTTTTGGCTGCGGTCTAAAATTCAAGATGGCCGATGGCAGCCATTTTGTACAAAATTAGGTGCAATCAGATTTTTGCACAGAACTTCCATATGAAAGCACTGATTTGAATAATTTTTTGTGTGAATGTTTAGTACCATGGGATACATCACATATAATACAGGTTTTTTTCTCGTGCAGAAATTAGGCAAATTAGATGAACTTTAATTTTTTCAGTGCAACTTACACACAGTAAGTACACATGTCAATACGGCTCGGGCTAGAGTCTGTATTTATGAACTGATCTTCACGAAACGTCTTGGGTACCTTTGTTATCACCTTGGGACGGGAACGAGTGTTTCTGGGTGCGGTCTAAAATTCAAGATGGCTGCCAGTTGTCATTTTGTACCGAAATTAGGTCTAATCTGTTTTTTGTACACAACTTCTATACGGCTCAGACTAGAGGCCATATTTATGAACCCATCTTTACGAAACTTCTTGGGTACCTTTGTTATCACCGTGGTATGAGAGCGAGTGTTTTTGGGTGTGGTCCGAAATTCAAGATGGCCACCAGCAGCCATTTTGTACCAAAATTAGTGCAATCAGTCTTTTGTACAGAACTTCTGTATGAAAGTTCTGATTTGAATAAATTTTTGTTTGAATGTTTAGTAACATGGAATACATCACATATTGTAAGGGTTTTTTTTTCGTGCAGCAATTATGCAAATTAGATGAACTTTGATTTATTCAGTGCTACTTACACAATGTAAGCACACATGTGAGCACGGCTCAGGGTAGAGGCTGTATTTATGAACCGATCTTCACAAAACTTCTTGGGTACCTTTCTTATCACTTTGGGACGAGAATGAGTGTTTCTGGGTGCGGTCCAAAATTCAGGATGGCTGCCAGTGGCCATTTTGTACCAAAATTAGGTCCAATCAGTTTTTTGTCACAAGTTCTATACAGCTCGTATTTATGAACTGATCTTCACAAAACTTCTTGGGTACCTTTGTTTTCACCTTGGGACAGGAACGAGTGTGTTTTGGGGTGTCTTTGTTATCACTGTGCTATGAGAACAAATATTTTGGGGTCCAGTCAGACCCACTCTGGGACTCAAAGATTTCTTTTCTAGTTTAGCATCTGACTGTCACCCACCTTTACAATACTTTACCTATACATTTGTTACAGGCAACGGTCATTATTTATGTACGGACCGTTACAATACTTTATATGTACCTTTGTTATCAGGTCATTACCTAGATGTTTGTCATTGCTGTGTCACATACTATACATGTACATGTCTTTGTCTTGAAAAGTTGAGCTACAGTGTCATTGTTTTTGAAGTGAAATTATTTAGTCTGTATGGATTTGCATTGTTACAATTTATGGGAGAGTGCCTCAAGGCACTCTCCCATAAATTATAACAAGGCAAAGACACATGAACAAATTTTGATGAACAAAAATAATTTAGCCCTCTACCAGTTGAAGCCTCAAATCAGCTCTGATAAACTTTCTAGCCCCAGAACAGCCAGTCCATTAAGCAGCCATGAGGTAAACTTTGGGACAGTTATCAGATTTTCCTGACATTGGTTGTAGACTAGTCTTGAGACAGCAAAGATGAGAAAGCTTTTTCCACCTCTCAGATCTAAGGATATGGCATACTTGAAATTTTGGAAAACTGTCTCGGGAAGGGATCTGTCTGTCTGTCCGTTAAAATATAATTTGGCCCCTAATGTTTTTTAAAATGCATCTCTATATAACATTAGTTAGTGATGCATATAACATATGAAACTTGGCCTGGATTGCCATGACTACATTCCCTATAATTCATAATCTCAACAGTAATAAAAATAAAATCTCCCTCTCTCCTGCCCTGCCTTCCTCCCGCCCTGATTTGAAAAAAAATTCTCAGAGAATGAAAAAAAAATTTTTGGGGAGGGGGGGGGGGGGGGTCGGGGGGGGGGGGGCCTCAGTTGATTTTTTAGCTCAACTGACTGAAAGTCAGGGTGAGCTATTCTGATAACTTTTTGTCCATCGTCCATCGTGCATCGTCCGTCGTCTGTCATCCGTCGTACGTCGTGAAGGTGGTGTTTGGGTCATTTTCTCCCAAGCCAATGGCTGCAGTTCAATGAAAATTCACAGGAGTAGCGCTTATATAGGGGCATTTGGGTTTTTCTTCAAATTGGGTTTCTGCTCATATTGTGGAGGGAGGTGGGGCCAAAATGCACAAAATTTTTTAAAAATCTTCTTCTCATGAACCAGCCATAGCAGAGACTTGATATTTGGTATGCAGCTTCCATTTGAGGTGTGGACACAAGTTTGTTCAAGAGAAGTTTGACGGGCAATATTTGCCTTTGTTCTGAGAGGGGCAAGAATGTTTGCCCCGCGCAGAATTTTTATTTTCTGAACCGAGAGGCCAATTTGAACCAAATTTAATATGAGGTATTATTGGGTTATAAGTACTTGATTTATGCCAAAAAAGGTTTTTCCTGCAGCCCCATGGGAACCTCAGGAGCCAAAAATAGAAAAAAAACGAAAACGTCCATATCTCCAAACCTGCATGGCACTGAGAATTTTTATTTGGTGTGAGGCTTCCTTGGGACCAACAGAAAGGAATGGTAAAAAAAAATTGCCATCGGTTTTATCATAAGGTACTTTTTTGGGACTTTGAAAAAATGCTGAGTCAGCATTTTTTAACACTGTGGGCAATGGGAAAAAATTAAAGAATCGTTTGCTTCCAAACCACTTCTCCAAAAGCTTTCATATATTACATATAACATCTTTGGAACATTGATTCACATATTTGTTGAAATCAAATCCCTCGGTCCATATTTGGGTTCCCTATGGGTGCCCAAATGTTCAAATTAGTGCAGTATGAGAAATATTCTTTAAAAATCTTCTTCAGATCTACCAATAAGAATCTTTTGATATTTGGTATGCAGTATGCTTAGGGGGGTAAGATTCAAGTTTGTTTAAGCGAAGTCCCTGGGTTCATATTTAGGCTGAAAATTTGGGGTTTGGGGTCCTGGTCCGGACTTTGGACCCAAATCCGGAAATGAGTTTTTTGTTTTTTATGTGTTTCGGTCAATTTTAAGACAAAAAAAATTTTTTTTTTTACACCGAAAATTTGGGGTCCAGGTGGGACTTGGAAATTTTGGACCAAAATCCGGAAATGTTTTTTTGGTTTTTTATGCATTTTTGGTCAATTTTAAGACAAAATTAAAAAAAATTTTTTACACTGAAAATTTGGGGTCTGGGTGGGACTTTGAAATTTTGGACCAAAATCCGGAAATTAGCATCTTTTTTTATGCGTTTTAGTCCATTTTAAGATGAAAAAAAAATTTTGGTCTGAAAATATTTCGTTTGGGACTTCGAAAATTTCCAAACAAAAATAAGAAAAAATCTGTTTTTTATGCATTTATTTCTCCCATTTTGGGACGTAAAAGTGCAGGAACTGAAAATAGAAGGAAAATCGTGTATTGTGTGGGCACAATCGCTTCATCTAGTTGGTATATGCGTTTCTTAGGAGGGGCGTATGCAGCTTATTCAAGTCAAGTCCCTGGTTTGATATTTAGACTTCCATGTCAGGTGAGTGCCCTCAGGATCCCCTGAGGCCTCTTGTTTTGTTATGGTATTGTGATCAAAAAGGTGTTCTCTTTCACTCAAGTAAATCAAGAAAAATAAAATCTCATATTCAATCTTAATGCATTTATTTTTTGAAAGGTAAGATTATACAGTTTGGTGGAGGGGGGGGGGGGGGGGGTGGGGGACATGACAGACAGAAACATAACTTAATGGAATCCAGTTACAACCAGTCTAAATTCTCTACATGTTTTTGTAATCACAATACTGTAAAGTGCATGTATGGTCATGTTGGTTGCTGCTATAGTCCAGTATACCATGAGCAAACCTGGAAAAAAACAGACTGTCAACTGCAGAATGAGATCCGCAGAGGGTGAATTGGGTGATGCTACAGGGTAGCATCATTAAATTTACCTTCTGTGAACTCAGTCTGAATCAAGGTCTCATGCCTAAACAGAAAGAGGTACAAACGAAGATAAATTGGCCCACTGTATGGGATAGCATCAGCAAACTTACCCTCTGGTGCCCTCATTATGTAAATGACAGATTGTGTATTTCCAGGCTTGACCATGAGATGCATAGGAGGTACACATTTCTGCTCTTTTGACATCTGTATGTAAAGAGTTAATTTGTGTGATCTTTTGTTCTCTGCACAAGCAATGTTTCTGAATGTTTTTTTCTATGGTTATTTGGAAGTGTCTTTGATGAAACTAAACTTTGTCGTCAAAGTTACATACAGTTAGACTCAAATAAGAACTGTATCATCAGTCAAGCTAGAGAACTAGTACTAACATTGTAAATTCATCCTCTCTCATCTGGCAAGTGGACTGCCGCCTATACAATCAAGGTCTTGTAGTCTAGAAATTGCAGGATGCAAAACAGTTGAACGTCTCAGTTTAACTAGGAGTTCAAATGCCCTCCTAAATTTCAGTCTCCAATATGAAGGTAGCAAAGCCTGAAAATAAGCAGACTGTCATCTGCAGAATGAGGTCCCCAGAGAGTGAATTTGGTAATGGTACCCTGCACAGCAGAGTAGCATTACCAAATTTACCCTCTGTGTACCTCAGTCTCAATCAAAGTTTCAGGCCTAAACAGAAAGAGATACCCAGAGGATAAATTGTGGGACTCTAGCCAACTGTATGGGTCAGCATCAACAAATTCACTCTCTGGGAACCTCATTCTGCAAATGACAGATTGCTTATTTTCAGGCTTGAACGTAGCTTTTGGGCTCAGCGGTATTTGAATATTTTATTGAAAGAAATAATTAAAACAGGTGAGGTTAAAAAACACTGGTATCAAGCAATTAGGTTTCCCGTGTTACAGAACATGGCACTTATAAGACCCACTCAGACTCTCCATGTGAGAGGGACCTCGAATCTGCATTCACATTTATGATGTGTTGCTATGGAATTCAACTACAGCTTCTTTATAGGCAATGGTGATGGCTGTTGCTCATTGTCAATTTTGACACTAAGATTATTTTACCCCACACACGACTTGTGAATAATATATTACCATGGTTTATAGATTATGAACTTGTAACTTTTGTTTTTCATTTTGCTATTGTTAATGATTTAAATGATCGATGTAACTATGTCAGTGAGATGTTTTAAGTGCTGGTCCTGAACCTCACCAACAATTATGTTGATTTACACGCATGCTAAAAATTGCTTGTCATGAAAAATTTTAGGCTTGCATTAGCTATGCAAAATGCACAGGCTAAAAATTGCTTCTCATGAAAAATTTTAGGCCTGCATTAACCAAGAAAAATGCATATTTGACCTTTGAAAATGTCAGGCCATACAATTGTTAGTATTATTTATTTATTTATTGGTGTTTAAGGTCACATATTTATGCACAATGGCTAATCATGACCGTGACAGTTTTACGGGTGCAGGAAGCCGTAGTACCTGGAGAGAACCACCGAACAATGGTGAGCAACTGTCAGCTTCCCAACATACTAACTCCACACAAGCAGGGTTAGCATTTGTTGAAGACAAGTGCACCATCGACATGCAGTACGCCTTAGTACACAATGCCACCATGTCCCCATGTGGACAGTTGTTAGTACAATAGAAACATGAGCACCCAAAAAGCACATTTCATGTTTCTTGGGCTTCAGGTAGACTACTCAGTGCTCCATGAGCTAGAAGTTTGCTTCTTGGGTCTTTATGTTTATACCAAACAAATAAGTGCCACTATGTACAGGTACCCACTAAATTAGTTATCCTGTAGTAAGGTTGAGGTGAATATTATGATGTCCATTTAATATTTGAATATTGCCTTCTATGAATGGATTTTTGAATATTCATTTTATATTAGGTATCACTGAAGTCACTGTTACTACATCATTACTGCCATTTTTCAAAACTATGCAATTTTGACACTGAAATTTTTCACTTCATAAAAAATATGAATGATGAAAGAATCTTAAAACTATTAGAAATATGTCTTTGCTTACATTGATCTGCAAATTTGAAAAAAATAAGTTAACCATTTGACAAAAGCACAATATTTGTGATGTAAAAGTACCCTTATGTTTCATATATCGTTCAATGAAAGCATTTGTATCTATTAACCCTTTACCCAACGTAACGGCAAAAACCGGCCAGCGTTATTCACAAAATTCACCATTCAATTTTTATTACTTTTTCATTTTTTGTCACAAAAACATAGCCTATGACCCCTCATTGGAATGATCTCAGGGGTCATAAGCAATATTTTTGATGCAAAAAATAAAAAAATAGTGCTTCAAGAATTTTATTTGCAAGTGTTGTCTGCTTTTCGTGTTAGGTAAAGGGTTAAATAGATTAACTTGAAGGCAAGAATTTATTGAATTTTTCACAACCACCACATGGCATCTTTTCATCCTAATCTGGTTAGCCAATCACTCACTGAAACTCCTGGGACATCACAAACTGTAATGTCATTTTCCACATTCGGTGTTATTTGCTTTCTCTGAGGTGTGTAATTGTGTACAAGTTCTATTTATAACATATGTATCCGTGCAATTTGATCTGTTTTAAGCTTATTCATTTTACAGGGATTGGCAGGCAAGTTATTCAATTTATATTAACGGCTCCTTGGCCTAATGGTTTGGATACATGGGATGACCTCCGTAGTGGCAACTTCATGGCCTTGGTCTTCTCGAATACTATAAAGGGATCTTCAGCCAGCAGAGTGTGTCTCTACACTGGGGACAGTCTTTCTATGCCTCCACCCTATAGGATGGTACACTGTGATAGCATCAATCCCACAATTGATGCTGACAGAGAGTGTTCAGACACCTGGAGAACTTTCTTTGACAGGGGATTGAACCCAAGACCTCTGGCATGAGAGACCAGAATGCTTAGGTTCTGCTCTTTAGTTTCGCTCTATTGCATAGGGGTAAAATTCTAAACATAGGACATATGTTGAAACTAATGGCATGTAAATTGGGGATATATTTTTAGTATCAGATATATGATTACATTAGGCTACTTGTTGGACAAGAGAATTTGAAGTTTTGGTCACAGAGTTGGAGTCTGATGCATTGGCGTAAATTACCAGAGGAATTATGGGAAACCATGGCTTCAAAAAATTGACTATGTTTTAAATAGTCATTTTTACATGGAGTTGATACCAGGCATGTAACTAAAAAATGAGACAGAAACATAATTTTTTTTCAGTGATTAACCTATGTTTGACATTTGCATCCGACATCAGCTGATTTTAAGCCATCGGTAGAAGTGTTTGAACATCGGCTTGTGCCGATGGTTACATGGAACACCACAGGATCAAAATTGTTCATATTTACAACTGATTCATGTCCTAATACAAGCAATAACAAAGTATGTTACCACAATGATGGCAGTAGAGTCGAAACGATTTGTCAATTTGACAACATTCATAATATCCCACTCCCAGTACAAGTTACACTGACAGCACCCCACCAGTACTGTGAATTGCTGTTTCATCGTCTGATATCACTGTCAGTTCATATGTAAACAATCTAGTTACCCAATTCTTCTTTTATCACTGTCAACACAAAGTGGACAATAACAAATGAACACAACATACACTCATCATCCGATTGTTTTCACAGTTGAGAGTATAACTTCAGTGTTGTGCTTGTTACTTATTTATGTAAACAATCTAAAAATGGTGTATGGCCATTTCGTGCATGGACTTCTGGGATTTGTTATCATTTGTGAAACATTATATTTTTCCATTCGGGATTTTCGGGCATTAGACTCGTGAATACGAATCTACGAAATTGAGTGAATTGCAGATTTAGTAGCTATTTGAAAACAGCCGTTATGAATGTATTTTCAGTCGTTGATTTCCTCCCCACATTGAAAGCAATCTGAATTATTGTGTACAAAACGGGACCTACTTTTGTTTTGACCAGCATATCCATGTGGGTTTTCAATCGAAAATTCGAATTAGAACATAAATCAGTAATTAAATAAAGTAAATAAATATATGTTATTTAATTGCCCTTTGATATATTTTACTCAATTTCATCTTGAAACTAAATTTAAATGAAGGTGGAATTTAAAATAGCATGAGTGTAAGTCACCACCTGTTTTCGCATTGAACAAAGATGCTGCACTGTTAACATGTTTCCACTGATGTCGCATTTTTATTTTGATACACACAGTGACTCGCTCTTGAGGTCAACAAACATATCAACCTGACTGTAATGTGAAATTAATCCTATTCTATGTGTTCTTGAAGATACTACTCATTTTGGTTGTGACTTCTGCCATCAGTACTCACAATCTGCCGATTGTGTACTCAACTAATCGGCAAGCAGATGACGGTTACAAATCCTTATCGGTTAATCACTATTTTTTTTTCACATTTTAGAAACAGGGTGTGATATGATCCAGGGTTAGATGAGTGGGGGAAGTTGGAAGATTCTCTTTTTGAGGTTGCTTGGTGGCTGAAAATGACTGGTATTATTATTTTTTCATGCAATTTTCCAGGTTGAAGTCTTGCATTTGACAATAAATTATTTCACCCACATTCAGGTTGTTTATTTTTACTTAGTCTGATAGTGTTATATGTTTGTAGTGGATTTGGAAAATATAATACATGGCTTAGATAACTAAGTTAAAGAATATTTACATTTGAAAAGAGTGTATGGCATGTCATTTTGGGAAATGCCTGGAAAACTTTGAAGTGGAACCATATCCACTTGGCCACTCTACTGTTTTACTTGTAAAACAGAAATTGCAGTTTCATCTGGATTGTCATCTTTGAGTTTTTTTAGTTTTATTGGAAGAATAACTGTGTTTTATTTAAAATAATGCAAAGTTGTTGATCTAATAATGTCCAGTTTTTTCCCCAAGGGAACCCCCAGCAAGTGGAGTAGTGGTTGGTTACTACAGTAAACAAGTTCTGTAAAGTAGGACTTGTAGCCAATGCCTGGGGTGGAAGTTCTCTAAAGTGGGAAGCATTGGCATAAATGATTGGCTAAACTTTCCTTCATATCTATGTTGTAGTCATGACTGCAACATAGATATGAAGTCAAATTTAGCCAGTCATGCTGAAAATGACCTTAAACACCAATAAATAATGCCCAGTTAAAGCTAAAATAATGTACTGTTGTTGTGGGGTGGGGGGGGGGGGGGGGGCATTGGTTCAGACAGTAACTAAGGTAACAGGTCAGCATGTATTCAGAAATTTTGTCACACTCTTGTGTTTACTTCCGATCACTTACAGGCAATGCCATTTATATCTCTGCATTGTTGTATCTTATGGAAATTGGTCTGTATTAAAGTTTATTAATTACAGATTTATGGAAATGTGCATTGCTTCGGAGGTCTTACCCTTTCCATGCAGTGTTTTTGTTTTTACATGCTTTTTAACAATCCTTTCTCAGTGTGTAGTGAATGTAATAAACTATATTTTTATTGGGGCCCCACCGTGAGGCGGACGCCCTATAGTGATTGGGGCCCCACCGTGAGGCGGACGCCCTGTAGTGATTGCTCTGTTCGTGCATGTGTCCGTCCATCTGTCTGTGCGTCCTTCCATCCATCCGTAACAAAACTTGTCCGGGCTGTAATCTTTCTCTCTTAATAGATAAGGTTTTGATATTTGACATGTGGGTATATTATCTCAAGACGATGTGTCGCATACCAAGGTTTCCATGCTTTGACCTTGAACTTTGACCTCAAGGTCAAATTATTCCGTTTTCGGGGTTTTTTATGACAAGTTTGTGTCCGGGCTGTAACTTTTTTCCCTTAATAGATAGGGTTTTGATATTTGGTATGTGGGTAGATTATCTCAAGACGATGTGTCGCGTACCACGGTTGCCATGCTATGACCTTGAACTTTGACCTCAATGTCAAATTATTCCGAATTCGGGGTTATTTTCTGACAAGTTCGTGTCCGGGCTGTAACTTTTTTCCCTTAATAGATAGGGTTTTGATATTTGGTATGTGGATAGATTATCTCAAGACAACGTGCCACGTACCAAGGTTGCCATGCTTTGACCTTGAAGTTTGACCTCAAGGTCAAATTATTCAGATTTTTTTTTTTCTGACAAGTTCGTGTCCGGGCTGTAACATTCAGAATTTGGGGGTTTTTTCTGACAAGTTCGTGTCTGGGAAGGGATTTTAATCAGATTTTACCTATTGCTTGAAATATTTTAGTATTACGGTTCACATCTGTTTATACCTAATATCGGTTAGTTGCTGCGGGGCCCGCAGAGGTGGATTCCATCTCTGTGATATCTAGTTGCCTTTTGAGATCAGGTGAATACAAGGATGCCGCTTAGCTGACTGATTGGATGGGGGGATGTAAATCGGATTTATCCCGACTATAGTTGCTGAAGCTCCAACTGACAAATATACTACCTAATGTGATGATGAGCATCAAGCATGCCATAGTGAGTCGGGAAATTTCTTGGAAATTTATTAGTGAATGAATAAAATACATCTATACATGTAGTAAGGGGGCGCGGTAGCTCTAGGTAGAGGTGCAGGACACAGGCAAGACACTTCAACCCCATTGCCCACATGGGGGTACGGTGGCGTTTACTAAGGCGTACTGCATGTCGATGGTGCATTTGTCTTCAACCAATGCTAACCCCACTTGTGTGGAGTTAATATGTTGGGGAGCCTGACAGCAGTTCGGTGGTTCTCTCTAGGTACTCTGGGTTCCTGCATCTGTAAAACTGTCCGACACAAGGTGACCCTGGCTGTCAAAGGTGTCGTTAAACCCCAATAAATAAATAATAAATACATGTAGTTGTCATGAAGTAACTTCTTATTTAATTCCAAATTGGTCATTGTGAACCCTCAATAGCCCAAACTGGGTACTACATATAAATGATGACTGGGACCCCCTCTACCAACGATCCTCATTTAATTTCGATCGGGTTGTCTGCAATTGCCGCTTATAGTTACAATAGAAACCCTATGGGAAATCACATTTTCATCTTCTTCTCTGGAACTACTGAGCCGATGTAAACCAAACCTGGCAGGGATAGTCTATCGAAGGTCTTCTACAAATGCTCCTCATTTTTGTTACTGTGCATCGAAAAACATGGCTGCCAGAAGCATTTCTTGATTCTCATTGGTGGATTTTGAAAAATCTTCTCTGAAACCACAGGGTCAAATGTTTTGAAACTTAGCATGGTTGATGACTGAGAACACCCTCTACAAACAATCCTCATTTAATGTTGATCAGGTTGTAAACATGGCTGCAATTGTGGCTTATAGTTACTATAGAAACCCTATGGAAAATCACATTTTCATCTTCTCTGGAACAACTGAGCTGATGTGAACCAAACCTGGCAGGGATAGTCTATGGCAAGTCCTCTACAGACGCTCCTCATTTTGTTACCGTGCATCGAAAAACATGGCTGCCAGAAGCATTTCTTGATCCTCATTTTGTTCCCGTGTGTTGAAAAACATGCACGCCAGAGGCATTCTTTGATTCTGGTAGGTGTATTTTCAAAAATCTTCTCCTCTGAAACTGCCAGGCCAAATGTTTTGATACTTCACATAAATGATGACTGGGACCCCTTTACCAACGATCCTCATTTACTGTTGAATGGGTTGTAAACATGGCCACAACTGCAGCTTACAGTTACTATAGAAACCCTATGGGAAATCACATTTTCATCTTCTTCTCTGGAACTACTGAGTTGACATGAACCAAACTTAGCAGGAATGGTCTATAGGAGGCCCTTTACAAACGATCTTCTTTTTGTTCCCGTTGGTTGGAAAATATGGTCACCAAATCCTTGGCTTCCATGTATCTGCGATACCACATAAGCCGGCTCCCGACAACAAAACCTTGGGAGAACGCAAAGCCATTAACACACTCACTGCCAACAAGAGAATTGTGATTAAAAAAGAGGATAAAGGTTCTACTGTTGTTATCCAAATTAGGGAGGACTACATTGCTGAAGGTCTCTGACAATTAAACAATTAAAAATTTTATTGTAAAACCTGTGAAGATCTCACTAATTTCCACAACCAAATGGTGAACAAAAAACTTGATCATGTTTTACTTAGAAAGGAAATTAGTGAAAAACTCCACCGAGGTCTCACAAACTTAAATTCTAGAACACCAAAGTTCTATTTATTACCCAAAATTCACAAATGTTCGATTCGAGCCCAAGTCCCTGGGAGACCCATCATCAATGGGAACAATAGCCCAACTGAGAGTATCAGCAGCTTTGTAGAAGAACACATCAAAGACTTTGTTAAACAGTACCCAAGCTATATTCGAGATACGAGCGACTTTATCACTAAACTAGAAACCTTTGATGATTTACCTGAAGAAACAATTCTGTGCACTCTGGATGTAACTTCGCTATACACAAATATACCTAATCAAGAGGGACTGGTGGCCGTAGCAAGAGTGATACGCAAATATAAACCTCAATGGGTTATCTCAACAGTAGGATCATTAGACTTACTGAAAATGGTCCTTCACAGTAATAACTTCCAATTTAATCAGGAACATTACCTGCAAATTGGTGGCACAGCAATGGGCACCAAAGTAGCACCTTCATATGCTAATATCTTCATGGGTGAATTGGAAACAAAATTATTAGACAACTTTCACTTGAAGCCGTTATTATATTTACGCTTCATAGGTGATATTTTCCTAATTTGGACACATGGAAAAACAAAATTAAAGGAATTCATCACTGAATTCTGCCCACCATTCTATAAAATTTACTACAGAATATTCTCCCCAATCGGTACATTTTCTCGATGTGGTGGTAAGCAAAGTAGAAAACAAATTGAAAACAGACCTTTACACAAAACCTACTGATTCCTATGCGTATCGCACGGTGGACTCTTACCATCCAACACCTCAAAAAAAGAATGGATATTATGGCCAACTCTTAAGAATCATGCATATATGCAGCGATGAACAGGATTTTCACTGACACGGTATGGAAATGCTCAATCACTACGCCAAAAGGGGCTACAACAGAGACACCCTGCTGAATGATCTCCAACGTGCAAAAACTTGGAGTCGACAAGAATTACTCACCAATCACATAAAGACCCAATCTAATCGTATCCCATTTGTCTGCACCTTTAACCCTGATAGTATGTCATTCACCAACTTAATTAGGAAATATTGGGAAATTTTACTCTTTTCAAACAAATGTCGACATCTCTTCAATGAAATGCCACTGACAGCATTCAGAAGAAATAAAAATTTAAAAGATCTGCTGACCCGAGCTGAACTGCCACTACTAACACAAGTCAGTGGTCACATTATAAAGAATCCATTTCTCCCATGCAACATGAGAAATTGCACCATTTGCCCGAAATTGAAATCAAACCCACTTTGGTTCAAAAGCACACAAACCAAACAACGCTCTCCGGGCCCGAACAGGTATTCATGCGCAAGCAGAAATTGCATTTACCTGCTCACATGCAGCAGATGTTCCAAATATGTGGGTGAGACGAAACGCAATTTCCACACGAGACTCACAGAACATTTGTCGGACATTCGACACAGCAGAGATACCACAATAGCATTACATTTCTTGCAATCTGACCATAACATTAATGATCTGCATTTCTGAATTATTCAGATTTTAAATTCAGATCCCGACTCAGTACCAGCAACAGGACACAGAAAACAAACTGAAATTAATTGGATATACCCCCTACGAACTTTGCTACCATTTGGGCTGAACAGAAAAGATTTCTAATTTATTATTTATGGTCACCAGAGACATTCTCTGATGTTGATTGATAGATTTTGCAAAAATCTTCCCCTCTGAAACTACAAAGTCAAATGTTTTGAAACTTCACATGATTGAGAACTGGGACACCTTCTACCAATGATCCTCATGTAATGTTGATGTAATGTTGCAAACATGGCCACAATTGCAGCTCATAGTTACCATGGAAAGCCTATGGGAAATCACATTTTTATATATAGTTCCAGGTGAGCGATTACAAGCTCTTTGGAGCCTCTAGTTATTTTTCCCTGTTGGAACCCTGGCAAGTGAAGCAGTCTAATGTGGTAAACAAGGTCTGTTTTACTGGAAATTAGTACCCAGTCACTAGTGCCTGAGGTGGAAATCCTCTAAAATGGCTGACATGTGTATGAATGATTGACTGGACTTTTCTTTGTATCCATTATTAGCTATTGTGGAGCAATATGTGTTCTTAAACATCAATAAATAATAATAATAAGAATAATATATTTTTCCAAAGAAAAGCCATATTCTGCAAAACCTGCAAATACTTGTTCTCTCGTCCTCTTTTTTGTGTAAGGTTGACGGTTAAGCCAAAGTGAAGAAATCTTTTATTTGTTTTGATTGAAAACGATTGTTGTTAGAAAGCTTTGTGTTCTTTACAATTTTTTGTTGATATTATTATCTGAGACTGTTGCAGTTATCAGTTTTCATACTTGATCAATCAGTGCTATTAGTTGATAAGACTATTAGCTGCTGACCTGCTTAGTATATTTTTATACTGTACCAATGACCCAGACATAGCTGGTACTAACTCTTAAAATATAGGGCCAAACACAAATTTTGCCCCCCAATCCCCAAAATTTGCATCTAAAACCAAAGAAAACATGTCCTGAAAGGCCCTCCACACTGCATGCGCAGTGTCAAGGACGTTCCGAAATTGGCGCCGTTAATCATTCTAAGTTTGGCCCTTCATCAGTTAACATCTGACTGATCTTTGTGCTTGTAAATCTCAGTTTAAATGATGCCAGACACATAAATATTAGTGAAATGGTGATTCTAAGGAGGATAGAGAAGGAGGAGAGGAAAAAATGTGTGACAGAATATTATCAGGGCTGTAACTTAAAATTTTTAATGAAATTATGTTAAGTTACCTATTTTCGAGGCAGCAGCCATTTTGTTGTCATTCTGATTAATTAGTTACACTGTTTTTTAAGTGTTTTCCTCTCTCCCTGTCCTTTAAGTCCCCCCTTGCTATTCTCCCATGCTTTTGGCATAGTTTTTGTAATTATTATTACTAAATTTTCTTGGGAGTTTTAGCTGAATAACAGAATGAATTCTGTTTCTTTTCCCCATGTTTACGTCTTCACCTACGGGTGGTTAGGCGTTGTGTTCTGCATCTACCATCTGATGTTCTGCAGTTTCTTCCCTGGAAGTCTCTGTTTTGCATCAGATAGTGTATTTTTGGTAACTGATTTCGGGCCTGGGTGCCTGGAGTCTTATTTTAGTGTTTTTACACTCATTGTTTACATTTTCAACAGCCCTCTGTGTGAGGGGGGGATTTCTGGAAAATAATATCTTGATGTTATTTTAATCATAACTAGATACATTATTATTGTTCGTAAGTGTTGAATAAATTGTTTAAAATATTTTTAAAATTTTTGTCCACACTTAGGCTTGGGATCCATTGGGGCTCAACGTTACTTTTCAGAAACTTGGGCTGTTCTGAAAAAATATTTTTTCAAAATATTTTGATTTCAATTATTTTTTCAGTATTAATGGATCATATTATTATTATGTATTATTATTATGTATTTTGATTGCCAGGGGTTAGTGCGAGTACCAGGACTTGTTTTCTTTTCACATTGAAAGGATATTGATCAATTGTAATAAGAGGAAGTCTTCCTCTGACTTTATAATCATTCTATATGTGGTCAGTGTACTCGCATTAACTCCTGTTCTGTATCGTATGATTTCGATGACAATATGGGAAGCGTATGTCACGGTATGTTATTGGGGAATTGGACACTCCGGTCCTTTCCCCGCAGGGTCACTCTACTTTATCAGTTTCTATTTCAGACGATCAAGATTAGGGTGATGTATCTGTGATGTCTTCCAACAGTGTGCCTCCGTCGTCACAATTAATGAAGGGCTAGCGGAAAAGTGCTCATGTAAATACGCCAATTGCCTAAGAGGACCCTAGTAGGTTCGACGGCTTTTGACGTCCGCTAGCTCGCCTGGTGTAGCGTCCATTCACCGAATGGTTCGGCAGCCGGGTTCGTCCGTTGCGGTCTAGAAGGAATTTTGGGGTGATGCGAGCACTATAAATCAACCTAATGCACACCCAGTGACAGCGGATCGGAGGGAGAACGGAGGAAGCCTTTTAGTCCGGTTCATAGCTCGTTCCGGTCCATCCGGACGGCAAGCGAGAGAGGCCCCTCTCTCGTTCACAACATCTGGCCCCAGATGTTGTGGTACAAAATGTTTCGCATTCGGAGCATACGTCCGTCGCTCGGGACGCTCCGACATATAGTCAGTCCGGAGTAGACTGTCAATAAGGCTTCCTCATTCTCATAGTTGTGCACACGACCGCTCTTGGCTACGTGACCACGGATATCCAGTCAGCTTCGCCAGTCAGAGATTTATCGGCGACCAGGTCACACCATCCGGTAGCCAGGGACACGAGGCCTGCAGACTCCGGACGTTCGCATAGGAAGTGTGCGGGAGTCAACGTACACGGAGCTTCCGGCGGCAATGCATCGTAAGACCGCTACTGCACAGGCCTCGGGAACGGATGTGCTTTCCTAAATAGCACAGTTTATCGCAGCATCCCAGCATCAACTGAATCTGTCGCATATTTTTTATCCGACGATGCTGGGTCGGGACGCTCCGCGGAAGCGGGTACGGACGTCCGAAAATTTCATCCGGTCCGACGGGATACCGAAAGGGATTTGGAGGATTTCGAGCTTTCCCTTTCGGAACAACATATGCTGTTGTGTATGTCATCTGAATTGGTCTTCTACAGCTTCTTTCGTCGGACCAGAATGCTGCGATGCCGGATAAGAAACTGATAGCGTCGGATGACTTAGAAATTTTTTTGTTTGGTTCAGGGACATCGTCCCTCAGTTCCGACATAGTCCAATAATGTCACGCAAACTTTCAAATTATTGAACGACGCTATATATTATTATTATATGCTTGCTATAACCAAGCATTTCTGGTTTCTTGTTCGCAAAGTTACGGAGATGTCTTTCAAAAGTGTGCCTCTGTCGTCATAGTTAATGAAGAGCTATCGGCAATAAGTGCTCATGGAATATGTCTATCGCCTATGGAGTGACATTCGCTAGCTCACCCGGTGTAGCGTACATTCATCGAATGGTTCGGCTGCCGGGTTCGTCCGTTGCGGTCTAGGAAGGAGATTTGGGTGATGCGAGCACTTTAATTACTTTAGTACTCACCCAGTGACGGCAGATTGAGGACAGATCGGAGGAAGCCTGTTAGTCCGGTTCCTGGCTTGTCCAGGTCCGTCCGGGCTGTGAGCGAGAGAGGTCCCTCTCTCGTCCAACAACATAGGGGACCGCATGTTGTGGTTCAGATATTTTACATTCGGAGCATATGTCTGTCGGTCGGGACGCTCCGTTATATTGACAGTCCGAGAGACTGTCCTTAATGCTTCCTCATCCTCACAGCAGGGCACACGACCGCACATTGGTTACGTGACCTCGAGTATCCGATCAGTTTCGTCATTCAGTGATTCCACGGCGAATAGGTCGCGCCATCCGGTAGCCAAGGGACACGAGGCCTATACACTCCGTTCGCTCGCATATTGGTAGTATGCACGGGGTAACGATCACGGAGCTTCCAGCGGCAATGCATTGTAGGACCGCTTCTCCTCAGGCCTCAGTGACGGACGTGCTATCCGAGTTAGCACAGTTGTTTCGCAGCATCCCAGCAATTGACAGTTTCTTGGTTGAATCAGGAATTATCCGACGGCGCTGGGTCGGTGCGGTCCGCGGTTGCATCAGGTACGGACGACCGAACGCTTTATAGGGTCCGACAGGATGGCGAAAGGGATTCGAAAGATTTCGAGTTTTCCCTTCAGTAGTATTGGAAGCTGCCTTTCATATCTTCTGGCATTATCTTCCAGTGATTATTATTTCGGACTTCATTGCTGCGATCTTGGATAAGAGACTTATAGCGTCATTGGACTCGGATTTTTCGATCGGTTCAGGGACATTGTCCCTGACTTACCGACGCAGTCCAATAATGTCATTACAACATGTGTTTTATTTTTCGACGCTATATATGCATACAAGCCTGCTACCAAGCATGATAGTTTAGTTTCTTGTCCGCGTTGCTCATTTCTGCCGTTTTATCATTTATACGATTAGTTTATTTGGCAGAGCAGGGCATACCGAGAGTTCATATGCATCTAGACGGTGTGGTTAAAGACCGGAAATATACTTTTTCGCCGTTTATGTCTTTTCCAACTTCAATGTTGGAAACGACATGATGTATAGTAGACTTAACTTAGACGCTTTATCATACGTAATCCGCCTTACTGAGGCGTTATCATTACGTTTTCAAGAAAAGATTTACGGGATATTATTCTCAATGTAATTTCTTTTGAGGGCAGTAGTTTGTTCACGTATAACTCCGCCCTCCAGTGGCTGATTGGAGTTGGTTGACGTGACGCAGCCCTAGCTACATCCATACGCGTGGATAGTAAGGTTAAGAACTCTCTCAGAGTCGCTTCGTTCTCGGAGGAGCTTCTCTTCGACGGCTACTTTTCGGCAATCCATGAATTGCTCGATTTACACGTTCTCTTGTCTATCTAGTGTTACAAGAGATTCAGACTGGGGCAAACATTCGGTGGTTGACTCAGAGAGTGCCACCGCAGTTGCCGGACCCGAGTGTGGCTGTTATGACGGTTGCTAGTCAAACAGATTGGGATATAATACTGATCCCAACGGATTCGAAGTGCCAGGGTCTTTGGGTTCCGCAGTCTCTTAGCAACCAATTTTCTTCCGCGGAATAATGTTTTTTACGCTTGCTTTATGTCATTGCATGAACATTATTCAGAAACGCATGCCCAAATCCTGTCCGTTAATTCGACAGTAGTGGCGTATCTCCGGAACCAGGGAGGCACTCTTTCGTTTCCGTTATTCAATTTAATGGAAAGAATCCGTCTGTTGTTTATAGTACACCAAGTTCTGTTTTGGTCCGTCATATTCCGGGTCGTCTGATTGTTTTACCAGACTCCCGTTCACTTACGGGTCGCTTGTTGCTGTCAGAATGGACTCTCAACAAACAAGTATTCAATCAGATTTGCTATCTATGGGAGCGCCCAATGATGATTTATTTACGACACAGCTTGCTAATCAATTGCAGACGTATGTGTTGGCTTGTCCAGATCTCTGAGCTAATGTTGTTAACACTCTATTGATCTATAGGACGGAATGATAGGATACGCGTATCCTCCGGCGCTGTTGTTTCAGCAGGTATTGCTAAGATAAACAACCACAATACATTTCTGTTGATAGCATCTCTATCTTCACAGAGATCATGGGTAATTTACTCTCTTGTCTACTGTGGGTCTTAACGTGAAATCTTCCTCAATGTGAGGATCTTTTTTCACTGGGTAAATCGTGTCATCTTTATCACAACCCGCAAGGTCTCAACCTTCATGTATTCCGTTGTGTGGTCCGTATTGCATTGTAAGCATTGTACTGGACGAGCTTTGGACGCGATTTCTTACTATAGGAGGTCCTCTTCTTCGCTATTCTATGCGGCTAAAGTGGAGGCTCTTCCGTCGTTGGTGTAGGGATCATTATGTTCATATTGTTGATCCCTCCATACTACTCATTGCAATTTTTTAGTATACTTGTTTCACAAGATCTACTGCAGCCTGTTATTAGTAAGGTTATAGGTTTATATTACCTCATACCTATGCACTCTACGATAGTTTACAATTGAGTGTTATGTCTCTTTATCTAAGTCAGTTAGTAACTTTTTGATATATAGACTTAGAATCTTTAGATTAAATTCCTATATGGATTTTAACTTCGGTTCTTATTTAGCTAGTAATCATTTGAGCCTCTGGAAACAGTAGTTTTCAAATTCTGACCTTTTAGACAGTAATTCTGTTGGTTTCTCTTTTACTGTAGAGTCAGTGAGTTTCATGCACTATCGATGGATGATTTTCACTTTCGTAGTTTCGGAATCACTATTCCGTTACTATTTAGGTTGGATTTTTGCATAAGAGTTAGGCTCCTAATATCTGGAACCTATTGTTATTAAGGTCCTTCCATCTTCGTACGGGCATAGGCCTTTACTCTTTCTGGGTAGAGTTTATGTATTTATAAACAGATATCTGTTTATTACTATGGGCGTAAGCTTCTTCTGTCTTTGATGCCTAGTAGAAGGACGTTACGCTCCATTCTATTGTTAATGGATTCTATCAACTATCGGTACTGCTTATGGTATATCATTGCCTTACCAGTTGTGCTTAAGATTTCGGCTCATAAAGTAAGAGTTCTTCTACATCTTGGGCTTACATTAATAGTGTCGCTATTATAGATTTTTGAAGGCTGCTCATTGCGCTCAGCCATCCACATTCATGAATTTTTATCTCAGAAATATCGAGTCCATTTCTGGAGGCCTCTATTGTTAGGTCTATTATCTACTGCTCAGAATGTCATTCACTTAACAGTTGCTACTATAGCTAGGTAGGCTGTCTGTTTCGGCAGTGTCTCCGTTCTGCTGCCCTCTTCGCTCTGGGCTATTTGACCCAGGGCAAGAAAAAGGGGGGGGGGGGGGGGGGGGGAGGGTGTTCCCTTGGGTCACCTGTTTTACTATGAAAACAAGGGGATACCTCCTCCGGAGTTAGTAATTCTGAGCTGTTATTGGGATGGTTGTTTAGTGAGAAGTTTAGGTTTTTAAAATTCATTCAAGTCTTAGTTTTTAAAGTATAGCTTTTGATTATTGCATATGTCAACAGACATGATTATGCAATCCTCAGACACTTTTAGGAGTATAAGAGTCTCTATTCTCTAGACTTACTTTATTTATTGGCTTACTTTAAAAATTATTAGTATTAGGATTATATTGGATATTAATAGAGTACATGGATGTATGAAGCTCAATTTTGGAAGGTGTTGTATCTTTCTAATTTATCATAAATAAGAAAGATACATGTAAGGCCTATTACTTCTTTTTCCCTACAGGGGATGACTCTTTTTTATATTATTGAGCGTATTCCATTTTGCTCTATGTCCTTGGCCCTCCAGCCTTTTTACTATTCAGCTATGTCTGGGTCATTGGTACAGTATAAAAATGTTAAAAAATTTATAGTAATTTCTATATTTTTTATACTTACCAATGACCCAGACGGGGATGGCCCTCCCAGGAGTTGGGAACTCTTGCCTCCATGCTGAGTACATAGCGCTTACCAGGCACTGGTTTTTAGAATGATTAATGGCGCCAATTTCGGAACGTCCTTGACACTGCGCATGCGCAGTAGAGGCGAAGTGTGGAGGGCCTTTCAGGACATGTTTTCTTTGGTTTTAGATGCAAATTTTGGGGATTGGGGGGCAAAATTTGTGTTTGGCCCTATATTTTAAGAGTTAGCACCAGCTATGTCTGGGTCATTGGTAAGTATAAAAAATATAGAAATTACTATAAATTTTTTAACTTTCTTGAATTTTTTTCTTAAAATCCAGTCATCATTGCTGTGAAGATTTGATGAATAATACAAACAAATGAAGCTATGAAATCATTCATTAAACTAAATGATACATCAAATTTAGAGGGTTAAATCATTACCTAACGAATGGGCTGCATCTGCACACCTAATATGCAAATTCAGCAGTTGAAAAAATATTATTTTTCAAATTATTTCAACAGAACCGTATCATGTGACCCCTTGTTGGAACAAGCTCATCAAGCTAGTTCCAATGAGGGGCCACATGATATAGTTTTGTTGAAATATTTTGAAAAAATTGGAAATATAATATTTAAAATAATAAATTTTGATTACCCTTTAGTTGGGTAAAGGGTTAAACAGAATCAAGGCAACACCTGCCAGAAGTATTACTGTCCTGGGGGAATATCTGCCTACCTCATGGAGAGTTAATCCAAGGTGCATATTGGTAATTTTCATTATCTTACCGAATAGTGTTCAACTTAGTTAACTGGTTGAGTGCTATAAGTCCATACATGTAGCTGTGAACAATTTTCACAGTTGGTTAATCTTGCACTGCACCAGACTGCACCATTCAGTAATTCTAGTCAGTTAAGTTTTGAAGACTGTACCCTCCAATAATGCATGGTCATTACCAGTTTACCATATAAATTCAAAATTAGAACTGGTATTTTTGTTTTGCCATTAACATGTTCCTAAATGGTATTGACCAGAAGAATAGTAATTCAAAAATAAGTGGCAAGTATATTCTGTATTTGTGGGGATGTTTAGTGAATACTTGATCCTACAGGGCTGCAGGTGCATAACTAAGGGGTGTAAATGTGGGTGTGGCACCCACCCAGTACTTTTTCCGGTCGGGATATTTTTGTCCAGCAGATTTTTGTGTATTTTCTTATGAGACTAGATTTGATACTTGGACTGCCATAACAAACACAGGCAGTCATAGAAATGGACAGCTGGGTTACCTGACACTGGCTGTCGGGGTCCAGCATGATCAGTTTGGACTATGGTACATAGTAATTAAATATTATAAAAAGTTGCCTCACAACTAACACGTGTATATATTATTTATCCACAAATCAATTTTTCAACCATTATCCTGATGGATTAATATTCTGACCCATATTTCAACAACATCATCAAGGCATACCTTCCATGAAGGCTTGTCTTGATGATGTATTTGGAATATTTTATCAGTTGTGACTCATTATACAGTTGGAGGAATCAAGTTAAAGCCCTCCCCCCACCTCCCCACCACCAATCATACGTCTTCGCTCTGCTTCTATAGTGCTGTAGACTCAAATTATCACGGCTCCACATCACTGTTTATTGTTTAATGTTCTGTCTGATACACTGTAAGATTTTTCCTGTTAACAAAAATTTATTTATGCCTTTCCAGGTTGACTTTTTGTTAATTTGATTATCTCAGAACAAGCACCCCAACATGCTGTATTGGGGGTAAACTTGCTGATTGTTTTGAAGGTTCCCCCTGGCAGTGGTTGCACAACTGTAATTTAATTGAAGGAGTTCATATACATGTATGTGGACTTGGAAATGTTTCAGGGATAAGGCATGTTTAATAGTTTATCATGGTCACACTTGCTTTGGACTTCATATTTTCATTCACTGCAACCATTTCTCGAACGTGTAGCCAATTTTGTTGGGGAGGTGTGCTAATTGAAGATTTCTGGCTCTGGTAGGATGATGATGGTTCGCCCCAGTGGAGAAAATGTTGAAAAATGAGTATCAAAAGTAGCACTGTGGTTGAAATTTAGAATCCAAAATTTCAGCACTTTTGCACTATTGTATGTGAAAAAATACATACAAAATAGATAAAAAAAATGTTATTTCCCAGATATATGTAATACCTATATATGTAATACCTATATATGTAATTCTGTTAATATGTGAGCTGGAAAAAATTAAACAGTGAGTGATAAGATCGGTGTGACATATAGAACCTGTAATACCAGAACCTTTCAACAAGTTACTGTGAGACACCTAGACACTTTGAAACTTTTTATACTCGAAGCTATAAAAAAGAATCAAAGTAGTTCCTAGGTGTTTCACAGAAACTACGTGCAACCCAGAACAATTATGTTTTGAAACAACTTGCCCTGATACGCTGTACTCTCTGTGGCTAAGCCACAGAAAGTATGACATACTGGGGTAAGTGAGGTCATCCCATTTTATCAAAATTTTCTAATCACAAATGGGAGATAGTTCCTCAAGAGCAACTCCAGTTTTGTGCTGAGGTGCATTTGCACTTATCGCTCCACCTCTGGCTATGTACCTGTTTCTGACGATCATTTGCAGAAAAACGTATTTGATCACTTCCATTCTCAAAGTTTAGTTGACTTAGTATTTGTGACAGCCATGATCAGTAAATGAATTCTCATTGTTTTCATCTGATTATCATTCAAAACTTTTATATCATCATATAAAATACTAGTGCTATAAGTTTTTTTTGAAAAAAAATAGAAAATAAAAAAAAAATTAAAAAAAAAATACTAGTAAAGTTCTAGAATTCCATTCAAAACATTTTGTTTTTCTTTCTTGCCCCTCATGTGACAAGTTGTATCCAATGCAATCATCTGCATCTATTCATCTTTGCAGGAATTAAAATCTCTTCATATTCCTGTCACAAGAATCAACTTTCTGTTTTTCAAATAACTGAGAATATGAGAACACTCTGTACTCTTGTGAGTGTAACCTGTACATTTTCCATTGATAAAATCAAACATCATACTTATATATTTGCCAGAGTTTAAACCCTTAAGGTCCTGGACCCACTTTTGTTGAGGTTCTTGTCTGATATTTCAATATAAAACACTGTTCCCACATACAGGATTTGGTAGTCTTGCTGTCGGTAATTACGGTACATTAGCAACGGTTTCTAGTGAAGTCTTGGCTGACTGCTCAGGCAGCCAAGATATTACTAGATACCACTGCTAAGACACGGTGTAGGGGGCACAGTGGCTCAGTAGGTAGCGGTGCAGGTTGCATGTCGAGAGATCCTCGGTTCGAATCCCACCTGCGGCAACCGCGTTGTGTCCTTGGGCAAGATACTTAATCCCAACTGCTCACGTGGGGGTGGGGGGGGGGGGGGGCACAGTGGCGTTGTGTACTAAGATGTACTGCGCTTCGATGGTGACCCTACTTGTGTGGAATTAGTACTTTTTTGGAGTCTGACAGATGCTCGCCGTTGCTCGGTGGTTTTCTGCGGGTACGCCGGCTTCCTCCGCCAGTAAAACTGTCTGACACGTGATCCTGGCTGTCGAAAGTGTCGTTAAACCCCACACACCATGTAAATTTGGCACAGATGTAACCCCTACATGCATAAATTAAATGTGTATTATCACTGTTGGCTACCTCATTTCTTGTCTGGATAATTTATCCGCTACCAATTTTCACTCCCTGTCCTTGGGGAAACCGTTACCCCAAATCAAAGGTCGAAGGAATATGGAATTAATTAGTCGCTTCTGCAAATCTGTTTCGTCCGACGTGGCCTATGGCAAATGTTCATGACGAGAGGAGTTACTCCTGTAAAATGCCTTCCATGATTGCAGGTCCTTGCAGGTACACTAGTTCCCGCTTGTCCCAGTTTTCCAAACTTTTGCAGCTGCTGGGTTGCGCTTTCCTATGGTAAAAAGGTTGTGCTAACGTAAGGGTCTAATATTTTTGCGCCTCTGTAACAATGTTTAGCTACACATGGTTGACTATATAGACTTTCAAGACGAGAGGTCAGTGTGATTTGGTTCTTTTGACAGCCAGACATCTGTGATTAAGCACCAAAGGAACCAACTTATTCACTAACAAGTAATTGTAATAATGGATAAATATTTGGTGGGTTTCTTTTTATCTCAGTTTGAGAGTCAAAGATTATTTGTTCAAGGAATGATATTTCCTAATCGGCGAAACGTCGGAGTTCTTTAAGTGATTGCCAGCATTATGTTTTAAATCGATAATATTCGTTACTCTTCATACAATGTCATGCCAGAAAGTCTTGGGATAAGTTGTTTTTGAAGTATTTATACCAGACTGGTATTTCTACTCGATTGAATCACTACTTGTGTACACTTTAACCCAAATCAGTATGTACAAACCAAACCCCAAATGTTTATTTTTTCAGTCTCCATCTCACATATCATTTCTCCACCTCAATCCCAAGTCACTCTCGTTACCATGTTATCTTAACGTAAATAGTGTCGCGTTTCACCTGTTATTCTTGGCCTGCACATGCTGCCCAGCTGTTATGGTATGGGCCTCGTTCATTGCTATTATTTATTTATTTATTTATTGGTGTTTAAGGTCACATACTTATGCACAATGGCTAATCGTGACCGTGACAGTTTTACGGGTGGAGGAAGCCGGAGTACCCGGAGAGAACCACCGAGCAACGACGAGCAGCTGTCAACTCTCCAACATCGTAACTCTGAACTCTGCACCACAGCACAGGCAGGGTTAGATTGGTTGAAGACATGCGCACCATCGACGTGCAGTACGCCTCAGTACACAGCGTCATCGTGCCCCCATGTAGGCAATCGGGGTGAAGTGTCTTGCCCAAGGACACAACGCGGTTGCCGCAGGTGGGATTCGAACCGAGGACCTCTCGGCTTGCAGCCTGCACCTCTACCAACTGAGCCACCGCGCCCCCTCGTTCATTGCTAAATTTAATCGCGACACAAGACTTAAAAATTGTCTCGATTCACGAGTATCGCTTTTTATTCTTGCGAAACACCAGCTCCATGAATCAATTAGCAGTTCTTAAATAATTTAGAAATTGAGATTTACATCCTCGCGAGTTCAATCAGTAAATAACACACAGTAAAAACAAACCTCACATTGATATCTTTACTACAGTTAAAACTAGAAGGCCTATCACGAACTGAGCGCTTTTCTAGGCTTAATTGCGCGTCGGAATTGCGCGCAATTGCCATATCGAATGGCATCCAAAGCACGGCAGGTTCTGGTTACTCATAGCAAGCACAGGCAATGTTTCTGCCAATGAATCTCCGGGTTACCCGGAGGTCCATTGGCTGAAACATTGCTTGTGCACAGGCCATATGTTCAGAATTTGATAGCCTTACTAGGGTCATAACGCGTAGATTAACGCCCAATCGACGTGCTATTTGTGCGCATTTCATGACAGGACTTCTAGTTTTAACTGTAGTTTAACCATTGAGGGCTTAGCTCCAATTTTGGCGAATGTATGTCTCACATGTACATTTTGAACATATGTTCCAACATACAGGCTTTTGTATTTTTGAAGATGGAAGTTAGACTACATTGGAAGTGGTTTCTAGTGAAGTCTTGGCTGCCTGTATTGGCAGCCAAGACTCCACTAGACACCACTGCAAAGTCAAAGTGTTGCTTTATTATGAGGGAGCGAAATTAAGTAAAATTCACAAGGCATGGACACTTTCAGAATCTATGACAAAAAGCAAATTTTCATTTTGCGAGAATGAAAGCCGATTCTCATTATTTTTCATGCGAGAATCGTTAGCGATTATCGATTCGGATTCTTGCGTGAATTTTAATCCGTGACATGATGCTGTCACATTCGTTGGAAGATACCGACCCCAGTCGCGTTAGTGTATCTGAAAACTTAACCTTTCTTGGCTATCCAGTCTGCTTTTCGAAAGGGATGGGATCGCACCTGGTATACACTCAAAAATCAGTTGGGTTAAAAATCAAACCAAATCAGCTGGACTGCGTGAATAGGAAGTTTTAGGGACCCAATTAAATGCTGTTATAGAGATAGAGAACTACAACCAGTTCGCGATCCGGTCGAAATTCTCTGTCCACATTTGAAGTCACATTACTATGTCGTGATGTTTGTTTATTGGGTTAAACTACACATTAATTTATTTATTGGAGTTTAACGACTCTTTCGACAGCCAGTGTCACCTCGTGTCGGGACAGTTTTACGGGTAGTGGAAGCCGGGGAGAACCACCGAGCAACGGCGAGAAACTGTCAGACTCCCATCTTACTAACTCTACACCAGCAGGGTTAAATGTGAAGATTATGGAGATCAAATTCGCCCTTGCTTTGGCCTCTTTTTTCCACAGAGTTTCTCTTCATGATTACTTTCTGTTCATTAACCGCCAGACGTTTCAGTTACTTTATAACAATGCCTTCTTGGGGTAAAATGTTATGAAAGTCACCTTTGATATCCACGCAGGGCTTATTTTAATGTGCAGCTCTAAGCTAAAGTGGACTTCTCATAAATATTCTGCAGTACTCAAATATAGTGTTTATTCTTCAGTAAAGTGTGTAGTGGCCTTCAGGCTTGTAAATTGGCAGGTATACACTGTTGGAGACATATTCTATTCTGTTGCTATAATATTGTTGCTGGTGTTTAATTTAAAACCTCCACGTCCATGACTTAAATTTATACATATGATTTAGATACGTAATATGGCATTACCACCGCGGTAGAACTGCATGAAAATACATCCACCCCAGTGATGGTTACAGTGACTGATACAGAGGTGATCAGTCACCAACATATTCAGCCATGACCAATTGTGATGCCCTAGACTACACCTTTATGCTCTTACTGGCTGCACTCGCCCATAGATGCAGAGGGAAGCCCAGGGATGACCAGTCGCCACAGTTCCCTGTGGAAACTCTGGAAAGTGGAGCAGTTCTTGTTTACTGCGGAAACAAGTTCTGCTTAACTGGTAAAACAGGCCCCAGAACCAACGCCTGGAGTAGAAGTCCTCTAAAGTTGGCAGCATAGGTATAAACGACTGGCTAAACTTGACTCCATACAGGTCTATTTCCCTTGGGATCCCGGGAAGTGAAGCAGTGTTTGTTTACTGTGGTACGCAAGCTCTGTTTTACTGGTAAAACAGGAGCCGGTAACCAATGCCTGGGCGGAAGTCCTCCAAAATGGGTATAAACGATTGACTGGACTTGACTTTATATTCAGTTTATGGTAACGATTAGCCATTGTGCAGAAATATGTAACCTTAAATACCAATAAATAAACAAATATATAGGTGTATGTTGCGACCAAAGCCAAAGATGCTGAAAGCGACCTTAAACACCAATAAATAAATAAGTCGCCACAATTCACTCGTATAGCCAACTGTGGAGCTCTTCCCACCACCTCGATGTTTTTACTGGCTGCATGCGTTCCACTCCACAGTGGAAGATTCTGGGCTCCTCACATGCTCTCGAGCCACCATCTCAATTGTATAAGATATTCGACGCTGTTATGCTCTGGAACCAGTCGAGCCCACAAATAGGTCATCGCCTAATTTTAGATTTACTCGTTTGGAATATTTCAGTTGGTTCGAAAAGCGAACCTACGGTTCGCTTTTCCGGCCAACTGATTTCTTCCGGATGATCGAACCTGAAGAATAATATCAGAATGATACATAGATCCGTGGCGAACTGTCATGGTCTTCACTATACCTTGATACTCTTTCTGTCTGCGCTTGTCAATAGCTGCTGTCGCAAATCCAGGAATGATCAGCCGCCAAAGTATATATACATGATCAATTGCTGATGTACATTCAATAAAACAACATTTTGTTTCCATTAATGGCCTTAACCATTTGCGTAGAATAACCATCGAATCCTTCCATGTTTATTCACAAAAATAACCATTCAAGTTTTATTATTTTCAACTAGGAGAGTGCTAAAGTTGAATTGTAGTATGATAATTTTTTCAGAGATGCCACGCAGCCAGCAAGGAGAGCCTTAGTTCAACATGTTTTTGTGTATAAATAATTGTTTTGTTGCAATTTATTGAGAGCTTTCAGCACTTTTCAATAGAGCCATGATGGCGGCTTATAGCACTTATGACCACTCATTGGAACGAGTAACGAGCTCGTTCCACTGAGGGGGTCTTTTATACGTTATGTTGTTTAGTTATTCAAGGAACGTTTTGCAGACGTCTTCTATTCGTGTTAGGTAAAAGGTAAACAACCGTTCTACGACCTCCATTCAAACGAATAACGGGGGCGTTAAAGTGAGCTAACACGTTAGTGGCTTTAGGGGCCTTTGGGATTTTGACGTAAAACTTTGTGCTGCAATATGCACCATTCATATCTTCTCAAGCCTACGCAACAGATCACTATATATGAAATGTTCGAAGCTCTCTTTAGATTTCAAAGTATTATCACAAAGTTTAGAAAAAAGTTTGGTAATGGTATGTAAAATCTCTTTCGAGGGAGTGTTCGACTTCTGAATGAATATTTTCTGTCAACAGCCAAATAAGGTTGCAAGGTGGAACAAAATATTTGATCTTTCCCGGATCTGACGCATCTGAATAGTGAACTCATCCAGTCTGTAGAAAGAAGAGTCCATTTTAAAGCATCCGTGTTAATGTTTGATTTCAGCGCTTTCTCTGTGGTTTTTTTGTGGGAATGAGGTGTGGGGCGCTTCGATGCTCTCTTCTCTTCCACCCCAGGTACAAATTGTGAATTTTCAAGGTGGTGGGTGGAGCCAAAAAATAATAAATTTAATTGGCAGAACTGCTTGATATCAAATATACACATAGCCAAAGGCCGGTGGTAGTGTTCTGTTGTAAACATAACCTATTGTTGATGACTCAATCTTTGTAAGGAAAAGATCGTAGTTTTTTCAATGTAAAAATGTTCTTTTGTAAAAAAGCTATTTTACTGTTAAAATAGGACCCAATCACCAATGGCTGGGGTGGAAATCCTTCACAGTTGACAGCATGGGTATAAACGATTGGCTAGACTTGACTTCACCTCCATGTTGCGGCCACAATTAGATATGACGCAGAACTACGTGACCTTAAACACCAATAAATAAATAAATAATCTTTGCCAGGAAAGGGTGGTAGTTTTTTCGCGGTAAAAGTTTCCCATTTGTCGATGGTTCGATCTTTGCCAAAAGATTGTAGTGTTTCGCTGAAAAAAATGTCCCATTGTCGATGGTTCAATCTTTGTAAGAAAAAGTGGTAGCTTGTCTCAGTAAAAGTATCCCATTGTCGATAGTTCAATCTTTGCCAGGGGAAGATGATCATGTTTCTCTGTAAAATGCCCCATTGTCCATGGTTCAATCTTTGTAAGAAGAAGGTGGTAGTTTGTCTCTGTAAAATTATCTCATTGTGAATGGTTCAATCTTTGCCTGGAGAAGGTGGTAGTGTTTAGCTGTGAAAGTGTCCCTTCGTCGATGGTTCAATCTTTGTAAGAAGAAGGTGGTAGTTTTTCTCTGTAAAAGTATCTCATTGTCGTTAGTTCGGTCTTTGCTTGGAGAAGATTGTAGTGTTTCGGTGTAAAAGTGTCCCATTATCGATGGTTCTATCTTTGCCATGAGAAGGTGGTAGTGTTTTGCTGTAAAGGTGTCCCATTGTCGATTGTTCAATCTTTACCATGGCAAGGTGGTACTTTTTCGCTGTAGAAGTATCCCATTGTCGATGGCTCAATCTTTGCCAGGAGAAGATGGTAGTGTTTCACTGCAAAAGTGTTCCGTTGTCGATAGTCCAATCGTAAGAAGAAGGTGTTACTTTTTCGCTGTGAAAGTATTCTATTGTCGATATTTCAATCGTTTTACGGAGAAGATGGTAGTGTTTCGCTGTAAAAGTGTCTCGTTGATGATGGTGCGATCTTTTCAGAAGCAACCATACTCCTCACCTCTTGAGTGAATGTAATTACAAATATTTTTAGTCGAGTTGTGACGAAGTCAAACTCGACTGAAAGTTTGATGAATGTTGGGCGGGCGGGCGTAAACAATTGGTTTCCGGATGATAGCTTGATAATGTTTCAACACATGTCCATGAACCTTCATAGGTAGGTTGGTATCGGTGAGAGGAAGAACCCTATTAATTTTGGACTTGCTTGATCAAAAGTCAAGGTCACAGTGACCTTGAACATAGTAAATTGTAAACAATTGGCTTCCGGAAGATAACTTGACTACAGTTTAACCCACATTAATGAAACTTCATATGAAGGTTGGCCTTTGTGAGAGGAAGAACCTTATTTATTTTGGACTCGCTAGATCAAAGGTCAAGGTCACAGTGACCCTGAACATAGTAAATCAAAACAATTGGTTTCCGGATGATAACTTGATAAAGGTTCGATCCATGTTCATGAAACTTCATAGGTTGGTATCAGTGAGAGGAACAATCCTATTTATTTTGGACTCGCTAGGTGGAAGGTCAAGGTCACCGTGACCTTCAACATAGTAAATCGTAAACAATTGGTTTCCAGATAACTTGATAATGTTTCGACCCATGTTCATGAAACTTCATAGGTAGGTTGGCATAAGTGATAGGAAAAATCCTATTTATTTTGGACTTGCTAGGTGAAAGGTCACAGTGACCTTCAACATAGTAAATCGTAAACAATTGGTTTCCGGACGATAACTTGATAATGGTTTGACCCACATTCATGACACTTAATAGGTAGGTTGTCCTAGGTGAGTGGAAGACCCCTATTTATTTTGGACTCACTAGGTCAAAGGCCAAGGTTACGGTGACCTTGAACATAATAAATCGTAAACAATTGGTTTCCAGATGATAATTTGACAATGGTTCCACCTACGTTCATGATACTTCATAGGTAGGTTGGCAATGATGCAAGAAAGAGCCCTGTTTATTTCGGAATCACTAGGTCAAATGTTAAGGTCACACCGACCCTTCACATAGTAAATTGTAAACAATTGGTTTCCGGACGATAAGTTGATAATTATTAAACCCACTTTTGTGCTGTCACAACTCGACATTGGATTGGTGATCCTATCGGCATTTTTTCATTTTATATGACACTGACGATGGAATGCGATTTCAAATCTTCTGTGCATGATAATCTTCGATGTTTTTCATATGTTACACTTTATTTAAAAAAAAAACATTTTTTTTTAGTTCAACGCCCGGTATTTTTCAAAAAGTTAGTCAAACACATGGCGTTGTCTTTCTATAAGCCTTTATAACGATGGTGAAGATCTTGATTGGACGAGAGTAAGGAGGTCACCCTTACAAGGGCGGATCCAGAGAGGGGCGCACCTCCCTCTGTTTCTTGTATCTCATTTTTCTCACAAACACCGAGACCAGGTTACACAGTATTATCCGCGATAACACATGGACATCCACAACCGGAGGTACAGTGAATGTCCCTGTGTTATCGACATCATACCGAACATCATGTATACAGCTGTAACTTCTGCGCGGGTCTCCTGTGAGCCGCCATTTATTGCCTTCCTTTTTCAAAATTTAAATGAGTGTGTATGGAAGTGACAAATATATTGGCTGGGAAATGTCATCATGTGAAAAGAAGCCACCAGAGGGCCACCCCATCCTTCCATATTCCAAACTTTTCCCAAGGGAGGTCGACCCACCGACGAGACCCCCTCTCCCGTCGTACTAGTCCTCAAATCGCCGCTACGCATCGTGAAGCATGATTCCGATATGCTCACAACCCCCACCCTCACAACCGAGAATCCTGGCTGGATCAGCCACTGCCTAGATTCAAAGATTAGGAAAACGATGGAAAATGTCATAGAGAAACACACCAGTCGGCTGATCCTGTTTGGTTAACTACCTTTTACACGCTAACACTATCTTATAACAAATCTAAACCGAAAGAATACAAGTTCAGCATACTGGGATTTACAAAAATATCTAAACAACTGAAGAACTGCCCTCAGGAAAAAAAAAAACACTAAGCCAGAATTTGCATCAGGTGCACGCTGCTTATTTACTAACATTAAGAACCTAGAACAACCAGCTTATTCAAATCTCAAATCAATTAGTTTGTAACCTGACGGCGGAGAATTTCTTCGATACTTGAAATTGCAGTTATAACGGCTGGAAGCTGTTGTTCTTCCTACTTTTGTTGTGAGAAACCTTGTTGGATCAAACGATTTTAGAACAGTCTTCTACTTTTTTGAACTTTTTACCCAACCTGAGCATTTGCAAAAACAATTGTTGAACCTGGCTGAACAACAATTTTTTTTTCCATTTTGGCGCAAAAATCGAAAAAATAATAAAATTTGAAAGGCGACTTCTGTGGACAGCGCTCGCTGGCAATGGACGTTACGTTAGGTAAAGAGTAAACCTTTTATCTAACAGTATTTTTTTTAAATAAATTAAAGTTCACAGTTTTCGAAAACAAATTTCACATTTTTTTCAATAAAACCATACAAATATGGATATCATTAGAACCAGCTCGGCGAGTTGGTTCTAATGATATTCATATTTGTATGGTTTTATTGAGAAACACCGAGATATTTTGGGATGTAGTAGGCTTAATCTGGTTAATTGTCTGACCGTTTTGCCGCTATGTTAGGTAAAGGGTTAACGCACACTCCTGTATATCGGCGAAAACTATTGGTTAATCCGAGAATATAAAAAAATTGGTTATCTTTTCACTGGATATGGAGAAACTCCCAGGGCATAATTTCACTGCAGATCAAAAGTAAAATAGTTTTTGATTGAATATCTTTCCGGTACCAAGTACCTCCTGGACTACCCCGTATAATTCACTTGCAGTGATTGCGCTGGGGGGGGGGGGGGGACTCAAGAGTCCCCTATCGGTGAGGTTCACCCCCCCTCCCCCCCCCCCCCCCTCGGAGAAACTGCATCCTTTTTTTTGTTGTGGGCTTGTCGGAGAAGCACAAGCCCCCTTGTCTGAGAAATCCTGGTGCCATCACTGTTCACTTGTAATTGTCTAACTTCATTTGATTGGTTTCAATATCGACCAGTGATTATTTTCCTTTAAGAGCAGTGTTGTTTTGCCTCCCTTCCACCTCCTATACGTAGCGTCAGGTTTCAGATTTTAGTTAAGTTATTACGAACTGTCAACAGCGAACTGCACTGGTCCAGGTTCAGCCGTTTTCCGAGGTCTATGTTGAAGCTGGATGGTTTAATATCTCAGATGTGCACGCCTCAAGATGCATTTCCGTTTGTGTGATTCCAAATAACTTGGGTTACGCACTCGCTTTTAACCAAGCGGCCTTCAGAAACTCCTAAGTTATTTTTTCCGATGAACTAAATCACTTGGTTCTCCTTTAATTTATTTCTTTGAAGAAAACGGACTACATCACTATTCTTACAACAATCAGAATTCCATGTAGTAGGATAGATGACATTAATGTTTTCTTTTATTTATCTAATGTTTTCTTTTATTTATCTGACAAATTAATTCACTTTGATAAATTTACACAATTCACCTCATTGTATGGCTAAATATAGAGACACCGTCCGCAGGTGTGGATCCAGGACCTTTTTTGCAGGAGGTATTGGGATGGGTATATTGTAAATGTGGAATGCCGGCAAACAGTTTATTATTGGAAGTGTTTAAATGTTTTCACTGTTCGCAAATGTTGATAGGAACTCGGCCACCTCGCGGAGGGACATCAGCATATTCGCTCTCTTTCGAGGCCCATGAGAAACTAATTCAACAGGAAAATCTGCACCTCAAGAGCCGGCGTGAGGGAAGGAATATTCGACTCAATAAAACTACTAACTTACCACTCCCATGAGTGCTGAGTGCATGTCGTCAACTTATGACTTGAGCGATTTTATGGGCAGTTTTTTTTTCACTGTGGTAAACAAGCTCTGTTTTATTAGTAAAATAGAACCAGTCACCAATGCTTGGGGTGGAAGTCCTCTAAAATGGGCAACATTGGTATAAAAAATTGACTGGACTTGACTTTATCTCCATATTGCGGTCACGATTAGCCATTATGCAGAAGTATGTGACCTTAAACACAAATAAATATAAATGTTATTTCGTGAAAGTAAACAAATTGTTTTTGCGCGCATTCAGCGCACAAGCACACGTTGGGCGATTACCCTCAGTGCCATTGACGGTGTTGTTATGTTGGTAATACACCACTTGATGTCGGAAGCAAAATAACCGCCTGGATCAAGTTAAGAGTTTCGTGAATTGGAGTTGATGTGAAAGATCTTGAGATGAATGCAGTCTGCCACTTGCAAGATATTATTTGGGGGGAGGGGGGGGGGGGGTCGAAAGTATAACCTGCCTCCAGCATTTTGTTGATTTTCGATGAACATTATCCGGTAAGCCTGTCACAACCGTAGGCGTGAAACACACAACCAGCAAGCAGAGCGAAAAATCCAAGCAACGTTTCAGATTGGTCTACCCAGCAGCCACAGGTATAGGGGCAACCTGTGATCTTGAAATCGATAGCGGCTATGTGTGTGTGTGTGTGTGTGGGGGGGGGGGGGGGTCACATTGTGGTTGTTCGAAGTCGCAGGACCCCAGCCTCGGTTGTGTATTGGAAGAAAAAAAGTCCATGATTCGTGATTTAAGAAAAGGCAGAAAATGAGGTGTTACAGGCTAGTTTTCGAAGCGCAAATATTCCGCGGCGTATTTTCAAACTGAATGAAAACTGGAGTGTTGTGTTAATTCTTATGGTGATTAGGCAGTAGTAATTGTGTGCTTTTGGGGGGAGTGCCGAATACTTCCAGAGTATATGCATAAGCTGATAATCGCAGATTGTTCTGTCGTATAACAGTTACACGCTGCTTGACAAATCTTGTATTTCAATAAGCTATAATTATTGCTTTGAATTTCCGTTTATATGTCGTTATTGGTAATTCTTTTGTATATAATCTCTAATTTGTAACCAGTAGTCTGGTTCTCTGCTAAGAAAGAAACACGACCGGTTACCGCCATTGTTTAAAGTGGACAGGTGCGTTTCAGCTAATTTCCCCACAGTTGAGCTTTATGACAAAGATGAGAACGGGAGGATTTGAAAGGTCGAGTGACATTACTGTGAGAAATACGATGAGTGGTGTACAAGAAGTATTGGGGGGGGGGGGGGGGGGGGGTGATGTTATTCCTTTGTCATTATCTGCCTTCCAGCTGAGCAGTCTTTTTTCAGACTCTGCCCAGTGTTTTTTAAATTCTCTTTTCGACAAAAAGCTTGTTTCATTACCCTGTGTCATTTTCTTTTGTTGGATTTCAGGTAAGAGATAAGAGATAAATTTAATTGCAATAATACATCCATATGGGCAGATTGCATAACAACGATGAACATAAACATATAAAAAAGAACATACATATATATGAATTATAATTCAAATACGTGACACGTGAATCTCAATGTGAAAACGATTATAAAGTACTTAGCAGCAATTGCCGGGTATTAAAGGACTGTCGGATTGTGCTGCTAACTTTCGATACAATTTCTGGACAATTATTTAATATAATTAGACTCATTTGTTCATCTATATTTAATTCACCAAAGACCGTATGATATCTCCACATGGTGTTAAATAATATAGTTCTTAATTCGACATATGCAGGACACTCCATTGTGAAATGTTTCTCGTTTTCAATTTTTCGCATTGAACAAACACAGCATAACCTATTTTCAAGTTCAATGGGAGTGGTGATGCCGTCCCTATTCGATAGCAAGGCAATGATTACTTATTCGGTATGATTGGACAGAAAACAACATTCTGTAACGGGCAGTAACCTACAGATATGCGAATTTGATAATAGCTTACCGTTCTTTAGTTGACCTTTTGGCCAATCTTGTTCCTGTTTTTTACACGCCCACACAGTGACGTTGACCTTCACTTTTTGGTTTCCGGACGATACCTTGTGTTATAATTGTCACATCAAATCCACATTTGATATGTGAATCTTTTCCTCAGAACATGCAGATCAAGTCCCTCTGACTTTTCATTAGGGAGTTATTGACCTTTTTGTCTTGAATTTTCATGGGGTTTTTTTTGGTTTCCAGATGGTAACTCCAGTTATACTCTAAACAGCCAATCAATTTTTGGCGTACAACCTTACTCAAGTAAAAGGCAGATCAAGTCTGATTTTGGGGTTTGTGTGACATTCTGTTGTAGAGTTATTGCCCTTTATTTTCTTAGAATTTCATTAATTTTAGATCATGATTTATTTATTGTTTCCGGATAATTCCAACTGTACTCGACATAGCAAATTCATTTCTGGCATTCAAAAATACACGGGTAAAAGGTAAATCGAGATGATTTTGAGGTTTGTGCAACATTCTGTAGATGAGTTGTCTTTTATTTTCTAAGAATTTCCCGGATTTTAGCTTTCCGGATGCTAAATTCCAACTATACTCGACATGGTCGATTCATTTTTGGCATACGACCTTATTGGAGTGAAAGGTAGATCTAGTTCGATTGTGACATATGCACGACATTTTATAGTGGAGTTCTTGCTCTTTATTTTCTTTGCATTTCCAGGACTTTAGGTTTCCGGGTGATAACTCAAGTCAAAATTGAAATACCCGATCCATATTCGGCATATCGCCTTATGTAGATCAAGTTCAAATTTGACGTTGGTCCGACATTTCATTGGGGAATTATTACCCTTTACTGACTTAAATTTTCATGACTAGGTTTCCAGATGATAACTCCAACAATAAATAAGATTACTCAATTATTCTGCCTCGTATCATTAGACGCATAAGGCATCCACCAGTCCAGCCCCCTCCCCCCCCCCTCCCATTAAGCTCGCTCTCAAGTATGGTCCAGGTGTAGCACCCTCTCCCCCCCCCCCCCCCCATCTTCATCTCCTCTCTCCTGCAGGTGTCCACCTGAGAGGGGAGGGTTCTTGTACCTGCTGTTGTCTATCATCAGCACATACCCAATGTATCTCCACCTCTCCTCTTGACCCCTGATAATGTTCTGTAACGCTGTTCTTTTTGCAACCTCAGTGTTTGTGACCTTTTCGCTCCATCTCACATATAGTGTTCTCCGCAGGTATCTCCCCTCCGTCCCTCTTAAACTTCTCTCCACTTTCTTACACATAACATACCCAATCCATATTTCGCATACAATCTTTGTCACAGATATTGCAGATCATGTTCGATTATGATGATCGTGTGACATCATTCTCTTGTGGAGTTACTATCCATTATTTTCTTGGAATTTCCGTGATTTTATGTTTCCGAATAATAATTTTAGACATACTTGACATAGTCGATCCATATCTGTGTTGTTGTATTTCGTTGAGTTGGTGAGGTCAACGAGACTGAATACAACAACACAGATCAAATGAATGTTGTAGTAATTTGTTTATTATATGACAATTAGTATTTTAAACTGATCACAACACCTGAAAAATCAAATACAACAAGAATTATATTAGCAAAATAACCATTAACAATTTTTGGAATTGGGGAATCCCAAACGCGTAGTAATATCGAACATTCCCCCTCATAAAGCAGGTCCACTGCACTGCATGGTGGCCTACTGTCAGTACTGATGCTATTATTCATCTCAACTTCGATTTCATTGTCAAGCTTAAATTCACCTAGTATATTAAATTCATCGAGAAAATAATTCTTCTAGATCAGAGTTAGATAAATCGTCCATATATTTTTTTTAAATAGATCTATTATTCTTTTATTTCAACGTTTTTGACCAGACGCAATCTATAAATGTCACTTGGCAACGGGCAGACGTAATATCAACAAAAAATCGAGTACGTTCGATTCGTTATAATATTGTAACCAATTCTCATTTCTCTTTCAATCGCATGTCGTGAAACGCGCAAACTGCCTAGTTGTTTTTATGGAGTTCTGTAACTCGTCATAGAAACGCAGTGTTTTCTCATACGGTATTAAACAACTCACGATCGAACGCACGCATTGCGGAATTCCCTGATGTATTTGTGGAATTTACCGATTTATTTATAGGTCACTGGTAGAAATAGTCCGTTCACGTGTGCTTCGTTTGAGACAGGCATGATAACGGTCTGGATTGTTTTCCGGAGAGCTGGATTTGATTGGCAAACTACAGTGGTACTGATGCGCTATTTGTGGTAGTCATATAATAAATGGCCGAATCTGCTGATCAAATTCAAAATTTGTAATTTTTCAGACATTAAATTGTGGAGTTACTGAACTTTATTTTCGTAGAATTTTCAAGATTTAGGCTTCTGGGTGTTTACTTCATCTATACACTACACAGCCGGCCTACTAATCTATGAAATTCCAAGAATGTGTTTTTCCAAGAAACCACTCTGGTTGGTGGGGTGGAGGGAGAGGCTAAACAATACCAACTACATGGAAAATTATCTCTGAAGACAACACAGCCAATCTACTGACTCATGGACCCCGTGGCCTCTTTATTTCTCAAATATCTGCCATTAAATGATATTTTTGTTTCAAAACTAGACAACAGATCAAGATAACAATAATCTATTCCAATAGCATTGAATTATATCGGTACTTTGCAAGACATACAGGCTGGATTATGCTGGGTCAATCTTGTTCAGATGGATGTTTACATATAATACTTGGGGCGTAACTATATTGGTGGTAATGAGGGGGGAGAGGTGTGCCCCCCGCCCTCAATGGATTCTCTGTTTGCTAGGAACCAGGTACTTTCTTAATTCTTTCTTTGATGCACGTCTCCATATCACACACACAGATGTCATACAAATGGAGGTATGTAGTACCCAATCGGCTTGTTGGTGGTCATGCTTGACCAATTCGGGACACCGGTACAATACGTGTTATTTAATTAAGAAGATGTATCAAAACGCCTTCGTATATATTTTACCCAAGGACACAACACGGTTGCCGCAGGTGGGATTGGGATTCGAACCGAAGACCTCTCTGCATGCAGCCTGCATCTCTGCCTACTGAGCCACCGTGCTCCCATTTATTCATTAATACATTTCTGACATAAGAAGTCTTGAGTTTGTTAACTATACAAACCCGACTGACTAATATTGCAACTTCGACGAAGGCATGCCTTGATGATGTAGTTGGAATATTCGTCATTTGGGATTTGAGCCATCACAATGGGGACAGACCAGGTTTAACCTCCCTCCACCTCATCCACACTCAGTTGGTCATCCTCACTACGTCCCTATATTATATATCCAAAAGTGTTTGGATATATCGTAAGATTTTCCAAGCAGAGTATATAGTGAAAGAAAGAAAGCGCTTTTTAATATGTTGGTGGATTGTGGTGGTTTGTGTGTGCATGATTAGTGTCATGTAATCATACATGGCGCATTTTTTGTTGTCTTTTGTGATGTTTTATGTTGAAAAGGAGGTGGCGTGGGTCTGATTCGGTAGGAAGAGTATAGCAGGTCATACAGCTATAGGCATTTACAGACTAAATGTGATGCCAGTGTTCCTATAAAGTAACAAATATAAAGTGTTCATCCCATTTTTCATTTTCTAATGTAAGCCTCACTGTACCACAATTGTACAGACTGAAATATAAAATCAGTGAATATAATTTTGACGCCACGAATCGTTGCGTCAGAATGAAATTCATGGTATATTCCATATTAGACATTGGCTTAAGTTTTGTTGATTATTGCCTTGGTTCTACAGCAAATCTAAAAGCTGAGCTAAGCATTTTGTCAAAATTGCAAAATGGGGAGAAATATCGTTATTTATTACTTCATCACAGTGTGTCACCATCCAGTGTGTAAAGGCCCACTATAAGACTGAAGTAGCACTGTCCCCTACATGATCCCCAGCTAACCACTCCCGTGTTTTTTTGGAATTACCAGGTTTTTTTTTTCTTTTTTTTGCTGTGGTCGCCATTATGAACACCCGACTATATATCGGGGAGGGGGGGGGGGGGGGGGTAGAAGAATCGTATATGGCTGCCATCACAAACAGAAATCACCCTTGTATAGAATAAAGTCTTACAATAGCACTATATATTGCGCCTATTTTTTCCTATCTGACGCCTTTTTCAGTGGAATTAGCGTGTTTTGATGTTGTGGGATTGGCACTGTTGTTTATTATGTTGGTTTGGCGGTTGGGTTTGGGCAGAAAGAGCGTAAATCATACGTGTTTAAGGTTAGTTTTGGTATATCATATATCCTTTTCCCCGAAGACTTCGTTGATATTTGGTTTTATTCGGAAATATTCTCAGTAGTGCATCCAGAAATCGAAGGTGGGGGGGGGGGGGGGGGGGGGGTTCTATAGTAACATTTCAATCATGGGTTGTAATGGGAGGTTTAATCCGACGCGCGTAGCGACGAATTGGAAGCAATCAAGAAGAGCGTAGTATTACTCCGTCGTTGACGGGGTCTGGGAGCATCCCTGGGGGAGATTTTGGAATATAGAAGGGCAGTGTTTCCCTCTGGCGACCACAATGTTTTCCAGCCAAAATATTTCCACGCGGTTGTAATGACTGAAAATTTTGAAAAAGGAAGCCAATTTATAAGGGCTCACGGCAGCCTTTGCATGAGCAAAATTTGTGTGCATGAGGGCATGGAGTACGGTATTATCCATGGACATTATTTACTTCGGTAGTAGATGTCCATGTGCTGTCGCGGTTATACCGCCCCCCCCCCCCCCCCCTTGTCGCGGTGTCTATATATAATAAGTTACAAAGACCAATGGGACGTATACCTGGTGCGCCCTCTGATCGACCCATGATTCTGCTTGAACCCTTTACCTAACATGAAAAGCAGACGACACTTGCAAACAAAATTCTTGAATAACTAATTTTTTTCATTTTTTGTCTCAAAAACCTAGATTATGACCCCTCATTGGGACGAGCTCGTTCCAAAGAGGGGTCATAACCTTTGTTTTTGAGACAAAAAAAATGAAAATTAATTGAAGATTTTTGTACATAGCGCTGACCGGTTTTGGCTGTTACGTTGGGAAAAGGGTTAAACAACATTTTATAGTCATATATTTGAGTATTAATTAATTAAAAAATCAGTCCTTCATGAGGTTGTTGTCCATAACATACCGACAAAGATCGGTTCTGTTCGGAATTAGGAATTATTCCGACGACAATGAACAAAAGGATAATCTCCTGACGAATTAACAAATCGCACAGTACATTTATAATACCACATTTGTTTCCCAGTACTTCGCATGAAGAAAAACATGTTGTGTTCATGTTAATGGATACAGTAATATCAGCAAGAATGTTTTGGTTATTATAAGTGATATGGATAGTTACTGAAAGTTTGAACAGAATGCCTAAAAGCGGGCGTGATCCCTCTCTTGATATCTTTCTTAAAGCAAGAGGAAAGAACAATGTTGCAGATAATAGGCTTCGCAAAGAGCTATCGAGTTTGGAGACAGAAAGACAAAACAAACAGTTGCTACTCAATATAGACCTTTATGAACAACGGAGGTTGGCTTACGAATATGAAAGAGAAGTCACTGATATTCAGTTCAAAAACGACTATCTGGAAAGTTGTCAGCAAGATACTAAACAAAGGACAGACATAGCTCAACAAAAGACAGATGTGGTTGAAAGTGCAAAAAGTAAGAGAGGTATACCATATCCTATTGGAAATGAACCGCTTCCTAAGATCCCCTTGAATTTCACGTTTAAGTCAAAGGATACAACTCAGTGCACCGGAGAAGAACATTCAAGCTTGCAGCTACCAAAAGTTGCGAACCAATTTGTCAAGGAGAATTCCAAAGTTAGTCTGAATGAGGCCTGCTGTCCACACGGAGACCAGCTGGCCTTTCCCAGCCTGAGGATACTGATGAGATCAGAAATTGGACCTCGCAGAACTGTCCAGTCAGGAAAATGTTCTAGAAACGGAGAACAGCTTCCTGATATAAATTCTAGAGAGCCTACATTAGTCCATGGTATGTCGCTTGGAAACCCACAAGCAATAAAATCAGTGCGCAGGCTTCGAAGAGAGGCATCCGATCTGATGACAACAAGGAGATGCCACGAAGAAGAAAGAAAGTGTTTAAGAGAATTGTCATCCTCGTCCATGTGTAGCAAGGGTGTTCCTCGAAACTGGCAAATAAAAGAACTGGAGAAATCGTATAGCAGTGTTCCCATGCTGGTGCCAGCTCTGGACCAAGTTCGTGAAAATTTACGAAAATCACAAGGTGGCGTGAACTCTGAAAAACCTGCGAACAAACTGTCCACATTCAAACTAAGAAGATGCCTGTCCGACAGAAATGTCAGTCGGCCGAAATGGAAATTTGTTAATTTACGGGCTGGAAGTTCTTTCCGTGACGATACTCCCATGGAAGCGCAGAAAAGAAACAGGAGTGGTAATTCTAAATTGACGGAAAGTATGCCGGAATTGAATCATATTTGACGCTAAGGTTAAATCCAGTTACGCACTTTTAAATTTAAAGGAAAAGCTACAGTTATGTATATAGAATAAAAAAAAACTGCATGACCAATACAGCAATAACCATCTTACTTGAACCTTACGTGCTTTGTGGTCGGATTCTTCTGCCATGGCGACTTGTTCGAATTTATCCTCATTCCCACCAAGCCTGAAAATAAGCAGTCTGTCATTTGCAGAATGAGGCCCCCGGACGGTGAATTTGCTGATGCTATCCCATACAGTGGGCCAATTTATCCTCTGGGTTCCTCTTTTTGTTCAGGTTTGAGACTCTGATTCAGATTGAGGTTCACATAGTGTAAATGTAGTGATACTATCCTGCTGTGCAGGGTAGCCTCACAAAATTCACCATCTGGGAAGCTCATTTTGCAGATGACAGTCTGCTTATTTTCTGGCTTGAGAGAGAGAGAGATTTTCATACAGTTCTACCACTACCAGAGAATTGGGTGGGGTTGGAGTAAGGTCCACCACAACTCCAGTGCAGTCCCCTGAAACTTACCTTTGTCTTCTGGGGTTCCCGTTATTTCAGTCTTATTTTAAACCGAAAGAAAGACGCCTCGATCCTGACCATGGTAACTGCGTTGGCGTCTTTTTGGGCAAGATACTTAATCCCGCTTGCCCACGCGGGTGGGCCGGTGGCGCTGTGTACTAAGCAGGCATGGACATAACCGCGAACGAACGACCGTTTAGGTTACGCAGGAGTTACGTCAATTGTATAATAGGCGGACGAACTGCAGGTTACGATAAAGTAATACAACATAACTTTATTAAATTGTTTATTTTGAATGTTTTGTCAAAAAGACTTTAAATCTCGACTCAAAGGTTTTTATGAATAGAATGATATGCTGTTTCAGTCAATCCTAAAAGCGTTTCCGCCAAAATAAATAGCAACAACTAACGCGCGATCTCGCTTTTGTCGAGATCGCGCGTTTGTTATTGATATTTATTTTTGCGGATATCCCTTTAAGACGTAAAAAACGACTGGCGTAGTAAAACAGAGAAGGCAGACAACACTATTTTTCCTCTGGCTTACAACAAAGCTACACAGCGTAACCTGCCAACGGGTTACGGTATAAGTCCTTTATATCCAGGCCTGCTAACGGGTACTGCACGTCGATGATGCATTTCAATCGCTGCTAGAGTTAGTACGTTGGAGAGTCTGATGTTACTCATCGCTGCTCGGTTGTTCTCTCTGAGGACTCCGACTTATCCACCCTTTCAGCTGCCCGACGCGATAGTAACTTGACTCTTGAAAGTATGGTTGAACCCAAGTAAACAAACAAACATACATTTCAATCTTATTGGGAATTATCTGGAAGGGGATAAGCGTACTCTTTACACTTAACCCTTTACCTAACTCGAAAAGCAGACGTCAATTGCAAATAAAATACTTGAATAACTAATTTTTTATCACAAAAACATAGCTTATGACCCCTCATTGGAACGAGCTCAACGAGCTCGTTCCAATGAGGGGTCATAAGCTATGTTTTGTGATAAAAAATGAAAAAATAATGAAAATTGGATAGTATTTTTTGTGACCGTTTTTTGCCGTTACGTTGGGTAAAGGGTTAAGATGTAACCGGTGAGTCCCTCATGTGATTCGTTTTGTCCATTGCCCTTTGAAAAATGCACATTTCGGGCATCATATTTAACAAATTTCGCCCCTGCGACGAGACCTTGTTTGAAATTTGTTAAGTGCACATGGTTCATATTCACATAAGGTAATTTTGTCTAGAGGGTGGACATCCATCCATACCCTTACTCGCTTGCCTACAGCAACAAAGGCGTATTCTGTTCATACACCACCTGGTAATCTACGAAGTGGTCATTGAAAATCAAATCTATTTGGTACCTCCTTGAGTTTTACCGTGTATATATTATTAGTTATACACAGTTTGTTGGTAACTTAATATTATAAGTTACGGGGCGTTCAGTTGACGGATAAAGTGTCACATCCCCCGTGGAAACCCGGGAAGTGAAAAAGTTCTTGTTTACTGTGGTAAAGAAGCTCTCTACTTGACTGGTAAAATAGGACCCAGTCACCTATGCTTGGGGTGGAAGTCCTCTGAAATGGGCAACTTGGGTATAAACGATTGACTAAACGTGACTTTATCTCCATGTTGCTGTCACGATTAGCCACTGCGCAGAAATATGTGACATTTTACACAAATAAATAAATAAATAAATAAATAAATAAATAAATAAATAAATAAATAAGGTGTCACATGAGGCGAAGCGAGAACAATATTACGCGAGGCATTAGTCAAAATCGGTGGCTGACGTGGGAAGTATACTGATGGATTGGTTCCGTAAACGGTCGATGGTATAAAGTAGGGTCCGACGTGTCGCCCACCACTGAAAGGAATTCAAAAACGATCCATCGCGGTTCATACCTCAGATTTTGAACCTGCGCCCCGAATCCGACGGGGCATGGGAATTGCAAACCAGTTATTGCCAGATCCTATCAGGGTTTTTTTCAAAAGAGAAATTGACTTATACTAAAAATATTGGCACTGGAATACAAGAAATAAATAGGCTATTGTGATTAACCAATGCCTGTAAATGGATTTTTATTTATCGGATTATATAGTTTATTGAAGGTGTCATATTGCAGATTACTGCATTCAATTCCAACAGGTCCCTTTTTTAACCTTTGGACCAGAAAGGCCGATTTTCCAGTCCATGAACATGATACGTCATACTTTCTTTAAGTAGGATGGCTGCCAAGTTAAAGTGTGGGATAGACCAATCAATATTTTCAACGTACAGCCCTAAGGCTATAAAAAGTGTTTTGATTCACAGGCAATCCCTCATTGAATTTCAACCCCATCACTGGTCATTTTTATTGCCTTTCAGCGTCTTCCAAAATTAGTACAAACTCAGGGGGACCCGAAATTTTTTACATTTTTTGATTGATGCATATTTATTTAGTTGTGCCTCCAATATGTTTGCCTTGTAACAATTTATGGGAGCGTGAGGGCACTCTCCCATAAACTGTAACAAGGCAAATCCCCATATATTTAATACTTTTACTTCAAAGATAATATAAAGAGCATCGAAAGAATATGAAGCCTTTGAATTGCAGTACCTACAGTTTGTTTTTTAGAGGAATGTTTCATTTTTTAAATTAAAAATGACTTTATTTGTGTAAATATGCACTTTCAATATCTGTCGTTGAATTCGTTCTCCCGCGGCACCAACCGCTTTGTGTTCTGTCTGAGTTGTTTTTGTATCGGAATTTGAATCAAATGATGAATAGTGTCCCACCTCGTACCAGTTTATGTTGCCATTAATGAAACTCGATCATTAAAATAGGTCTGGCCCGAGCCAAAGGCTCGGTGCCAGACCTAATTTACTGAACTTGTTTCGTAAATTTCTTTATAAATTAGGAACACGTCGATCCTCTATTTTTGTTGTGAATACTTGTCACGCAATAAAAAAAAAAAAAAACTTTTTTCATCTACTTGGTCAGTCGGTGTTGCGGTGACTGACGGAGATACTTAGTCAAGTCTGGTCCTCTTCTTTTTGTACTTACAGTTGCGCCTACTACCCCATGCCCATGCATCAGGCGCAGCGGGGTTGGTAGGAAGACGTGGATTCGCCGCACCACTTTCAAAAAGTTGTAGGCTTGGTGAGTATGTTTAGCCCAACACGTTTTGGAGCTGTTGTGTTATATGGCAGGTGAATTTCAAATATAGAATGTGCATACTTCATGATTTTCCTATAGAATGTATTCATTCCACAGTTTGGCCCGCGGGAAATTTACATTCTATGATTTTTTCTCCATTGTACTGGGGGTGGGGGCTGTCGGAAAAAAATTCCAGGAACATATGATGATTTTAAACTTTCGACATGTTAGACCACCCGCCCACCCAAACAAAACCCACCCTTTTCCCCATTTTTCCCCATTTTCGGCAGTTTTTCCCGACCAATTTCCGACACCCACCCCCTTTGGTGGATATCCACAGTACTACTCGGTTTTCCCACGATTTAACCCTTTACCTAACATGAAAAGCAGACGACACTTGCAAAAAAAATTCTTGAATAACTAATTTTTTTCATTTTTTGTCTCAAAAACATAGGTTATGACCCCTCGTTGGAACGAGCTCGACGAGCTCGTTCCAACGAGGGGTCATAACCTATGTTTTTGAGACAAAAAATGAAAATATTTTGAAAATTAATTGGCGATTTTTGAGAATAGCGCTGGCCGGTTTTGGCCGTTACGTTGGGTAAAGGGTTAAAAAAAAGTCTTATTCTGGTAAAATGGTCTCTAGCAACACAAGTTGAGTTGTTCAAAGTAATCTCTGGTTACAGAAATGAGCTACTCAGCCATTTTCCATAGTTATATCGTATTTGTTGGCAGTTCATTAATCCGAACTCCTTCAGATGTTCAATGACGTGTTCTTATTCGGTTGTCGTTGGAGTAATCGTTGACACCGATGACAGCCGAATAAGAGCAAATCTTTGTACATCTGAAAGTGTTCTGATTAGCAGGTCATATACATCTATGTCAACCTGTTGATTATTCAAATATTCTAGTCTACCCAACGCAGACGATTTCAAAATTTATTATTTTAAATATCATTTTTTAATTGTTTTGAAAACATTTCAACAAAACCATATCATGTGACCCCTCTTTGGAACGAGCTCGACGAGCTCGTTCCAAAGAGGGGTCACATGATATGGTTTTGTTGAAATATTTCGAAAAATAATATTTTTTCAGCTGCTGAATTTGCATATTACGCGAGAGGATGCGGGCGATTCGTTGGGTAAAGGGTTAATTTTATGTTTTTCAGAAGTCTATAATTTTTGTTTTTGTTGGAAACAGTTTGAAGAACAAATAAGCTCTCAGTTTACTACCAATGATTTTCATTTAATTTTGAGTACTAATCCACTGACCTATCCGTAGTTCATGTCCGAGCATGGCCTTGTCTCAAATCTGGAGGGTCAGTTGAGAATAATCAGTCTGAAAGTGCACTGATATGCACCCTTAGTATGTTTAGATAATAGGTCTCTTCTCTTTCATCCAACTATTCTATTGGGCGATATATATCAGGTGTCGCTACTACTGTTGTGATAAACATTGTAGTCCAGGCACATTAGACATAAAAATGAGAAAGTAAGGAAAAAAATCGGAGAAAGCTGATTTTTTTATATGTTTCCGGGACACACATTGCGGATAAAGTGTGAAAAGTCCCCGCGAATCCGAGTTGAGCTTTTTTAGTTATAGCGTTTTTTTGATGAAAAAAAAAATTTAAAAAAAAATTCGACCCAGCTCCATATTTCTCATTCTTATTCGCCTTAGTAGGGTGAGAATCATAAATATCGTGCTGAATTATATTGAGAATACATATCCCCAACAGAAAATGCCAACTTTGTACCAATCCTCACACTCAATGGTGAAATATTCACGAAAATGTACAAAATTACGAAAAAAAAATTATTGTTTTCATACACACAACGGTACACAACGTCCATTAAATCAAATCTACGACTACTTTGGGAGTTAAATTATATATCAAAAATTGCAGAAAAGCAGTGGCTTTATAATGATATATAACAATAGTCATTTATTCCATAATGAACTGGTGAAACGTGTGAAATATTAACCATACCCCCTAAACTCAAATTCAAACGGCATCGACTTTTCTCATTCAAATACCGTATTATACGTTTGTCCAGTGACGCTTGACCAAGCACTTTATATCAAAGCAGTTGAGATTGTGTCTTCGTCAGATAAGTTGACAAAAGTTTTCGTTAGACTCGGCGGCTTCCATATGATTATGTCATATTTAGGGGCAACTGGTTCGATCATGGCTGGTAGCGGCTTGGATGAACTTTGGGGGACTGTTTATGCTGGTGGGTCAATCCATCATTTGATCAGTGGTCATGCATATTCAAGAGCAGTTCGTGTCCATTTGCTAACACAAATTTTGAAGAAAGCCGAACACTAGATAACATAGACTGCACAGAAGTCAATGAAATATTCTGTGAACTTGCCAGAGGTGACTGTACAACAGCTGACGCTGTCAATCAAGAAAGTGTCAGCCATCTACTGTCAAAATTACACGAACTGCTCCAGAATACGTCCGTAGGACGCACAGGAAAGCTTTGGGTACAATACTACGAGCAAATAGGTCTTCTCCAGTTGTTCTTGAGAGCAGAGCGCACAGGCGACTGGGAACTCCACGCATATTGTGTTCGCAATATGATTCCAGTATTTCACGCAGGTGGTCATTTTGCATACGCAAAAAGTTCTCATCTCTATTTGCAGCAGATGAATGAGCTAACAGAAATAATGCAACAGGATGATTTGAAGTTGTTCACTGAGAAAGGTTACTTTACCATAAGGCGCTCAGATAAATTCTGGGACGGGATATATTCTGATCAGACCATAGAGCAGTGTTTAATGAGAATGTTCAAGCTCCCTGGTGGTCTCACACATGGCAGGGGAATAACCGATAGCACTGTTGCGAAATGGGTACATGGACTACCTCTTTGCCTTCCGATATGTAATGCTCTCGAAAATTTTGTTCATGTTCACACTGGTCATGGCGAACAACATCGGGATCTCCGTCAAAGTTCACAATTGACTGATGCCAATGATATCACCAAATTATTGAACTGGCTCAGAGTGCATTCCCCCTTTCAGAATAGAGATCCACTACAATTAGTCTCTATAGCGACCGGGCTTGTGGCCGACGAAACTGTGAACTGTGACCAAGTTCGCAAAATTGGTGAATGTTGCGTATCGAATGTTGTACGCAAAACGTTCAACAGCATCAAACTACGACGTGTTGACACTGTGAAGTCTTTCGCATCTATGGCAAATAGCATCAAAGTCCGTGGAAGTAAGGTAGTGATTGACCCCACAATTCTGTTCAACCGCATCACATGTGTTATTCAGTCACAAGCAGAGATGGAAGAGTATCTCAAATATGAACTCGCCCCGAAACCACCAGCATTGTTTGATTCTGCTGGAATGAGGAAGACACAGAAAAGCACGCTCGGTAAGATCCTCAAAACATACGGTTCCGAGCAAACTAAAATCCCAGAACATTCTCTGTTTGTTGTAGATGGTGGATTTTTATTGAGGGCAGTTGTATGGCCTAAACAGTCGTCATATAAGGACATATGTACATCATATTCCAATTATCTAATGAGACATTTTGGGGCGAACGTCGTGGTTGTTTTTGATGGTTATGCTTGTACAATGTCGACAAAGGGCATGGAACAAGCCCGTAGATCGAAAGACAGGTATTCCATTGATATCAATATCTCACCCGAGTTACCAGCCACCACACCCCAATCCGATTTCCTTGCAAATGCCAAGAACAAAACCCAACTGATCGATCTTCTAATGCAGGAGCTATCTGCTATCAATATTCAGTCCAAGCAGGCCGAGGCTGATGCTGATGTACTGATAGCCGAAACTGCACTTGACATCGCTCAAGATGACAACAATGTTGTCGTTGTGGGAACAGACACAGACTTGTTAGTCATTCTTACCTCTCGAGTTCAACCGGGATGTAGTATTCACATGGTGTATTCCATTACCCCAAACTTACTAGTTTCAGTTAGTGAAATAGCAACCAAAATGGGTGACCATAGAAGCAACCTCCTTGTAGCACATTCTATAAGTGGTTGTGACACTACTTCTGCACTCTTTCGAGTTGGTAAGAAGAAAGTATTCAGTACAATTGTCTCCGATGTTACTAGCGACTCACAACAGTATGTCAACACAATTTTGGCGGATGACAGTACACCAAGTGCAGTAGCCGCTGCCGGGGAACAACTTCTCCTGATCTTATACGGGAGTTAAACTGTTTCCTCTCTCGACCAATATAGATATGTCACTTACAAGCGTTATGTAGCAAAATCTAAACTGAATAAACCCATCGACCTAGCCTCACTCCCACCAAGCAGCGATGCTGCACAACAACATGTCTACAGATGTTATCTCCAGGTCCAACAATGGCTGGGCACTTCGCTTCCTCCGACGGATTGGGGGTGGTCGCTAGACAATGGACTTCTTGTACCGACTGCAGCCACAAAGCCATGTGCCCCCGATAACCTACTGAAGCTGATCAGTTGTGGTTGCAAGAGTGCTTGTACAAAAAGGTGTGGGTGTAAGAAGGCAGGACTCTCTTGCTCATGTTTGTGTAATTGCAGTTCGGATTCTTGTAACAACCACAGAAACACTGTCCTGTCGGAAATTTCTGAGTTCGATGAATAATATGTATATAGGTCATGTAATTTCTGTATATAGCGTTGATAATAGTCAATGTAACTTAATCCATGTTGATTGATTTGTACATTCTGTAAATATTATTTATTGATTTTTGTACATTCTGTAAATATTATTTATTGATCTAATGCTGCCAGACACAGACGTGTCTGTTCGGTCCCAAGCCCGAAAATAGTTGAGTTCTCATGCTGACGAATTTTATGCCAAAAGGGGAACTCGGCCAGAAGCAGAGGGGGTCTTCCATAATGTCTATTTTGTAAGCAATGATAAAAGTCTTCAAATGGTGGTGGATTTTTTATCGTCTGTCCAACTAACATCCCGTTCTGTACTACGACCCTTTGGGCAAGTCCGTTAGGAAAATCGTCATTTTTGCGTAAATCCGATACTTTTTTGTGAATTTTCAATAATTTTTCGCAGAAATTGTCACAGAATGCACATTTTCCTCTAGATAAATGTATATTAGACATTATGTAGCTCGAATTACGCGTAAACAAAAAATACAGTTGGATCAATTCGAGGTTACAAAGTTCGTGCGATTTTTTTTTATTTTTTTCAAACGCGTTTTCGAAAAAAAGGCTGTAGAAAAAAAAGCTCAACTGGGATTTTAGGGGACTTTTGTCTAATCGTTCAGTGACATGTACTCGACATTCCCTGAAAAAATCAGCTTTCTCCGATTTTTTTCCCTAGTGAAACCTAATGTTCTTGGGCTATTGTTCAGAAAAGCTAGAACACTTCAAACTGGTTGGAAAAAATAAACAATGACTCACTGAATGATTGCTGCAAATCAATAAAAATGACAAAATCAACGTTTATATAGATTTGTATAATGATTACCTGTTCTACTATATATATAAAAAAGCCTATTACATAAATTTTAGCTTCACACACCAACCGTGGTGAACACGCCAGCAATGGGATTTCAATAGTTAAAATTTACACCTAAAGTGGAACTACATCCAAGTTGACCAATGGTGACCTCGACCTGAATGCAAACTTGTCTAAATTTATCACTTGTCACCTGGCTAAGAGTGAAATGAAACCTACAAATATTTTTAAATGAGTTTAAGATACCAAAAATTAACAAACATGCTTGCCTCATGTTAATAACGCACTCGTAACTCAAAATAGTATGCTATGATGTTATTAAAATGAAAAAGGTCCCTTGATTCAGGGGGGGGGGGGGGGGGGGGGGGGGCTTCCAAAAAATTCCGGACACAAGGCCTAAAATATTTTTTTCCACCTTTTGACCACCACCCACCCACCCACGTGTAAAAAAAATATTTTTTTCCTCTGACCACTTGGACACCCACCCCACCACCTCTATTTTTTCAGTGTATCACCACAGTGGGTGATGAAAAATTATTGCACTGAGCTTCCAGTTGTCAATCCTTGCCTTAATTTGAATCCTAATCTTCTGTCTAAACTAATTATGTACACATCAACCAGCATCAACAGAAGCATTTACATTTCACTATAGAAAGTTGTTATTAACTCCTTTGTTATCAAGCACGCATTTATTTTTACTGGGAAAAATTTCATTGTTATTTTTCGTTGTGAGAAAACTTTCGAGGAACTGATTGATTCTTGAGTTGGAATTGGTGCTGAACCTAATATTACCCAGGATTGTTTCATCCTGATAACTGGGTTTTTTCACATCTTTATGTTCTGGTGGTTCTAATACCTGATGACAGAACTTTCAGTTGAGCATTTGTAATTCATGCATTTCAATAATATTCCTATATACACTATGGCGTAGTGTATACTGGCATATTATTGAAATGCATGAATTACAAATGCTGAACTGAAAGTTCTGGCCTCAATGCTCTCATAATAATTATCATTCATGTGTTAAGTTCCGAGACTGAAGAAACAGTTTAAATTTAGTGAAGAAGTTTTAATTTTAATGACCTGACTGCAGGCTAACTGTCTTGGCTTGAGGTTTCAGCCAATTGTCATTACTCAAAAGATAGTAGATAGCGTAGGAAAGCTGAAAATCTGTCACGTAACACTATTGTAAATCTCACTGTCCGTCCTGGTACGTCTCCGAACAAATGTCAGCATTGATTTCTGCATATAACAGCATATAATGTAAGAATTAGACTATTTTTGTGAACATCAAATAGAGGATTAAAATAATCTTCTTTTGCTGCATAGTATTATGCTCAGCTACCCATCTATATACTCTGGCTCAGTCAGGGTCGGTTTTCAATTCAAATATTAACTGTAACTTTTGTTTCATGTTTTCATGAGATAGCCAGACAAACCCTCTGTGAAAACCCTGGTACTATCACTATGAGCTTGAATTAAGTAAGTGGGGTTTTATATCAAACATGCACAGTGAGAATTTCCATTAGTTTCAGGTTATAAGCGCTCTACTCAGAGAAACTGGGCATTTAGATTATTTTCCGTAAATTTTTTACATTATTTTAGATGTTCTGCTAAACACATTGCTACTCACTGTAAAATCCAAATTGCGCCGTGAAGATTCAGCTATGAAAATTATGTTAACCATTCCCAAATTAAAATTCATAAATTTCCACTGATTGTTTTTAGTCAAACTGGAGAACACAATTCTTTAATGCATCTAATTTAATTTACAAAAAAAGAGAACAAATCCCCTAATCAGCCTAGTGGGGCCTTATTCACTAACCCTACCTGACAAACAGGTGCCTATTAGACTACTAAACAATAATATAGCCTTGTTATGTGAAAATAATTTGAAACAAAACCACCAGGAAAAAAATTGCAACTCCAGGAAAAAAGGTGTTTTGGCCCCCATCCGACCACCCACCCACCCCGGCCTTGTGTGCGGAATTTTTTGGAAGACCCCCCCCCCCCCCCCCCCCTGCTTGATTTGCGGTTTCTTTTCCCATTTCGTTTCGACGATAAAATTCACAGCGGAAGTACCGCCCACCGAAGCTCATGTAAACAAAAACAGAATGGTACGTGTGTACGGGCATTCTTTAAATTTAATATTGAATATTGCATTATTTAACATTTAAACTCTTAATAATCTGACGATCATGGTATAAATAAAATATACCCAAAGTAGCTTGGTGTACCAAATGTTCACCACTCGTGGTGAAATGGTGTTAACCGCGCGCCAAAGGCTCGCGGTTAACACCACTTCATCACGAGTGGTGCACATTTGGTACACCAAGCTACTTTGGGTATATTCTGTATGTACCTGTCTTAAAAAGCCTATAAAATCATTAAAAGAATGAAAGGAACAATATTTTTAGACCATAAAAAACGATTTCTGGCCACTCCGACCACCCACCTCATCATGCGTTCCTCTATATTTTTGCATTGTATACAGTATAATCCTGAAGGTGAATTGTCTAATGGCCCCTTTTACAATGGCAATTATTGCCCGGGGTGGCGGCGTCAGTATAGCATGTGTTGGTTCCCTAATAGCCGAAATTCAGATATGTAGTCTTGTGTATATTTATTAGTGAATTTCATATTCTTTTATGTTTTCAATTGTTTTGGGCAGGCATACACATCTCAGCCCAACCACTTTTTATTTACGTCCGCCGCAGTAGCCTGACAAAAGTGAAGAACTGCTCACGTAATCGAGGGGCAGACTTAAGCGTTTGTTTTCAATGTGTTGAATGAGAAGTGGCAACTCTGTCGTCGAATTTTACGACTTCTTGCTGAAGCTGAAACTCCGATAACCACAACTCTGTTTGTATAATGGAGTGAACTAACTTCGACGCAAAAAGTTCCCATAACGCGAGCACACATTTAACGTTCCAGAATAACGTGAAATACTGGTCACCTCACTGAAACAAGTTGGATTACGTCATCACTGCATGGTTCCATAAACAATCCATCAACCTTCATCGTGAGCCACTTGCGATAAATGGTATTTGAGACTATGCAAATAAATGAAAGTATTCAGTGATTAAAATTTGATTATTTCAAATGGACTTGATGCAGAAATTCTAGATGATTGTTTCCAGTACCCCTAGACACTTCTTACCATATTACGACAACAGTGGTAACGAGATAGCCTGTTTATTACGGAAACTGGAAGTGTCTTTAAAAGATAACGTGGTGTAAATACAGAAAGGGACAAAAAGCTGGCCGCTTTCCCACCAAAGAGTTTGTCTGCTATTTAAAACTTCTTCGAGTAGTTTTTATTTAAACTGAGACCAATTCAAGCAGAAAACATGAACGAATCATCTTTTAGAATGCAAGAATTTTCCAGAGTCATGCATCCATTCTTCATTTTTTGTTTTCAAATTAATACGATGGGATGGGGCGTAGCTTATGGGCAGTAGGCCTATGACAGGTCAAAAACTAATTTAAATTTGTTTTCTCATTAATTTCTGAATGTTGGTACACCCATATCTGCGATTAATCTTTAAGATGCAAGCAATATGTGTCTCTCCAAGTCTCAAATTTCAGCCGACGGGCCGACCCATTGTCTATCAGGTAGACCCTTCCCAAGATTCACCAGATCGACCATGGTTCGACGCGGTGCACCTGATCGACAATGGTTCGGATCGGTGGGAGAAGGTTTTATGTTTCAACCCAGGAACACTCAAATACAAGAAAGCGGAGCCGCTCCCCCCCCCCCCCCCCCATCCGTATTGTACGGTACCTTTTTCGAGCCACTTCAGCCGTACAACACGGCGTGTTCATTTCCAATGTTAACTTGTAGAGTGCTGGAAGCCCATATTTGTGCTTTGATCTAATGTGCAGGTACCACAATTGGAAAGCTTCACGTTTTGTGGATGTGGTTCATCTGATCTTTGAAGTAAACTTATTTAGTCTGCATTGGTTTGAGAGTATCTATATCATGTAACAAGGCATACACATCTGGAAGAGTGTCTATAGCATGTAAGAAGGCGAGGACATTTGAACAAATTTTGGCGACCAAAAATAATCTAGCTCCCTGCCAATTAACAATAAAATCTGCTTTGGTTTGGTGCACCAAAAGTTAAACAAACGCATGCAGCACACGCGCATATATTATCGATCAACAGCCCCAGGTTGCGCGGAACCCCACTTGGAACTTGTAGTGATGGGTGTGTAGAAACCTGTAACAGTGGTAGTGCACAAACCCATTGATAAAGGTAAGCAATGGCGTAGCAACGTCTGGGGGGAGGGGGGGGGGGCTCTCTCTTAAAATTATGCCCCCTCCCCCTCGCCAAATGCAAGTTTCACACGGTCGCCAATATAGGGGCTACACACTCTAAAGATTCGGTCTTAGAGCACTAAATTTTGCAAAATTTTCTCGGAGCTGTGCGGTGGGTCTATTCTCCGGTCGGTTCCCCCTCCAACCACTTCCCTTCAGGGAAGTGGGAGGGGCAACGGCCGGAGGGTCCTAGTTAGGACTAGTGGAGACCTCCGAAACCCCACACAACAGCCTTCAAATATTTTCTTTGACCACTCCTCACCCAAAACCTTGCTTTTGACCCCCCTCCCCCCATTGGGGGGGGGGGGGGGGGGGGGGGCAAAGCTACCTTTTGAGGCAAAAATAATGAAAATTTCCAGGTTTTTTTTCTAGAAAAATCTTTTGCAAGTGTTATCCCCGAGGCGTGTTAAGTAAATGGTTATTTCAAGATTATCAGGTATGTTGATTGTGTAGGTTACTTATCTATCGATCTTTCGAAAATGTGTGTAGCTAAGCCGAATAAAATCACTGGTTTACTATGAAAATAAACTTGTAACATTCACGAATTTTATAGATCAACGAATGGAGGGAGAGCTGCTCGGTTGTGGAATTCCAGTATTTGATTCATCGCCTGTATAACAGGGCCAACATTTTTTTCACTGCCAAAGACTATTGCATCTTGTTCCCGAATTTTCTCATCAAAAGCTGATCGAATGCTCTTGTGTCACATTTTGCGTTTGTCGGAAATTTAATAATGTAATAATTTAATAATGTGACGTATTCGTTATACTTACACAATGGTTCAATTAATGTTAGTGAGATAAGATGTATCTATAGACGTTAACTTTTCTGATATTTGGAAGAAGGGACACACTGATCTGCGTGTGAGGGTGGAGGACGAGACGGAAACCATCAAATGCAAAGCATGTATTCTCGAGTGCCACATGAGACACTCAATGATCGTTTGTATCACAAATGTTTGTCTGAGATGTTACAGTGTTGATTCCCTTCCGTTCGATTCCATGCCACTGTCCACAAAGGTTTCTCGTGAGTTTGTTTTGTTCATGGGGTTTAATGACACTTTTAACAATCGGACGATATCGTTGTGTCGGGCAGTTTTACGGATGGAAGAGACCGGACTATCCAAAGAAAGCCACGGAGTAACGGCGAGTAACAGTCGGACACTCCAATTTACTATCCCGGCACAAGCTGAGCTATCATTGTTTAACCCTTTACCCAACGTAACAGACAAAACGGGTCGTCGCAATTTACAAAATTCATCATTCAATTTTCATTAATTTTTTTTCACAAAAGCACAGCTTATAATCCTCATTGGATCGAGCTAACTGAACTCGTTCCAACGAGGGGTCATAAACTATGCTTTTGATGCAAAAAATGAAAATATTAGTTATTTAAGAATTTTATTTGCAAGTGTCGTCTGCTTCTCGTGTTAGTTAAAGGGTTAAGTCAACTGTATTGTCGACTTGCGATATGCCTTAGAATACAGCGCCGCCGTGCTCCCACTTGGGCAATCAGGGAAAGGCGTCTTACCACAGGACACAACGTAGATGATTCAGTTTCCAGTGAATGCAGACCATTGGCATTAATCACCACTTCAAACCACCACACGGCTTTAAAATAGTTCCATCTGTTTATAAAAACAAATCGGCTTAAGTGGCCATTGAAATCTTCAAAAGAGAACATAAAAAGCGCAAAGAAATTCGCTCATGCCCTCACCACCTCTAAAACAACACAATTCACTTATAGCTGTATGGGTTTGTTTGTTTGACGCAGGACACACAAGCAATATTTTTTCAGGCCAAAAGCATGGATCTCAAAATTTTCGGATATGGAGGGGTGAGAGTTAAAATTTTCCGATTGTGTTCCCGGGTCGTTGACCATCGGCAGAAACTTGAAACCTCACCCAATATACCTCTTTAAAAGAACAATAAATAAACGAGACTGCTCCCGATGCGTTCATTTATTATTATTATTATTTCAAAGAATTACTTTCATTTAACGAAACTCGCCTGCTCGCTCGTCATATTCTTAAAACGAGAACTTTCAAACAAAGGATTTATGAAATATAAAAGTTTATTATATGCTTGCCTGTGAATTATCGCAAATTATCTAAAAGATATTTCTCAATATCTATCGGCTCGATAGATATCGAGAAATATTCCTCAGTAGCTTCTTAAATGACGTCACGCTACGTCGCATTACGTCGCCTTGAAGGAACGATCAGCTTGTCTTTGTTGTTGTTTTAAAACGTACGCATTTCTTGTCGAATTGGGCTGAATATTGTGTAATAAAATGTCTCGTAGCATATAATAAAAATGAAAATCTACTCTATTTTAGTCAGTATTTGGAATTATCTCATGAGTGTGGTCCTGAACGTTTCATTTTTCACGAGCGCTTGCGCGATTGAAAAATAATATTCAGGTCCACACGATGAATTTTTTCAGTAGCTTCCTAAATGACTACGCTTCGGTGCATGACGTCGCCTTGGGGGAACGATCAGCAGCTTTTTGTTATTGTCTTGAAAACTGTTTGCACTTGAATTGGGCTGAATATTGCGCAGTAAAATGTCACGTAGCATATAATAAAAAGAAAATCTTCGCTGTTTTAGTGAATATCGCCGATATTCACTAAAACAGCGTAGATATCCTCTGTATTTTTGCTTAATGAAAATTGTGATTTCGTCAAATGCTCAACTTTTCCAGATTACCAGCTTTCAAGGAAAATGTGACCAACAATGGCGACCAACAATGGCGACCAACAACATTTCCGACAGACATAAGCAATAGAACGCAAGAGCAGGTCTTCACTAAGCGCTGGAAAATGTTTAGATGAGACACCATACCTGTGGCAAAAGTTTTGTAAACACTGCAGTCCTGTATTGTATACCTTGTGTGTGCTAGAGGCTAATGCAGAATGGAGGAGGTGTGAAACTTGTGGCTTTAAGGACCGGAGGTGTCCAGTAGGTTGGGGATATCTTCTGCAATCCTGGATGCGTCTGGGGCTAAAGATCGGAATCTGTCTATCTGAAAACGAGAAAGAGCATCAGCAATCTCATTTGTTGCACCAAGGACATGTTCTGCATATACCGCAAAAGTACCCTTGGCTGCCACCCAGGTCAATTTCCTCATTAACTGCATAATATTAAGATTCTTCGAGCGACCTTTTCGAATAATATGGACGGTAGCTTCATTGTCACATCGGAATAAGACCCTCTTACGACACCACTCCTTACCCCAAACACAAGCAGCAATCACGATCGGATACAGTTCCAAAAGAGCCATAGAACAAGGTTTCCCTTCGCCGGACTTTAAAGAAGGGGGCCATTTACCTTGGAACCAGCGTCCAGAGTAATGCCCCCCAAAACCTAAGCTTGAGGAAGCATCGGTATACAAATTAAAATCTGCAGCTGCCGACAGCCGATCGTCAAGAAAAAAGGACCTCACCATTCCATTCCAAAAGAAACCTGTGCCACATTCTCAAGTCTTTTCTGCATTCACTGTTCACCTCTACGATCCCAAATAGGTCATCAACCATGGAGGACAAAGCAATGAGATACGAGATGAAAGATCGACCGGGGACAACACACCTGCAGGCAAAATTTAAATAACCTAAAAGCGAAAGTAGGTCACGTTTAGTACAGGATCGAATGTGAAGAAATGATTCCACTTTCCCAATTAAACGATCTAATTTGTCCCGAGAGAGCCTTGCCTCCATCTTTTCCGAGTCCAATATAATGCCTAAATACTCCATTTGGGTGCCTGGTCCTAGGGTTTTGTGGGGTGCCAGTGGTATGTGAAGGGAGTTGAAAATCTTTGTCAACAACGCCATAGTACGTTCCGGGACCGTGTCACGGTGATCAATTGTCAGAAAGTCATCTAATAGATGAAAGATGTGCGAAATTTTATACTTTCGTGCTATCCAACATACTGCGATAGATAACTGATAGATAACTGATCAAAAATTTTGGGGCTACTCCTACAACCAAAAACCAAACGGCAGTAAAAATAATAAAGACCTCTCCATTTGATTCCATGCAAATGCCACAATGAAGGATGGATAGGAATTAACTTGAATGCATCAACGATATCCGTTTTACACATCCAGCTGCCAACACCTAATTGCTTAATTACTTTAACGGCATCATCTACCTTGACATAGCTCTTCTTTATCAATTAATTCATTTAAACTGGACTGGTTAGACACATTATGGGGAGCAGAAAGATCAACTATTATCCTCTTCTTACCAGAGTATTTTCCTTTGGCAACTCCTATGGGGTTAACTCGATATGTTGAGAAGTGTGGATTAGGAAAGGGACCAAGAAGAAAACCTTTATCCACCTCTTTTGTCAGTGCCTCATCTACAAACTCTGGATCTTCCCTTGCAGGCAATAAATTTTTGCATTCTAAATTTTGTGTAGGGAGGGAGGTAATTCCCGTCATAAAGCCATTTTTGAACCCCTCAACTAAATTGTGGACAAATTTCCTATCTGGGTGGCTGTCTAATTCACTTTCGAGTGCAGTTAAGTTAATGGGAGTAGAGGCAGTCATGTTAACCCTTTACCTAACCTGAAAAGCAGACGACACTTGCAAAAATAATTCTTGAATAACTAATTTTTTTCATTTTTTGTCTCAAAAACATAGGTTATGACCCCCTCGTTGGAACGAGCTCGACAAGCTCGTTCCAACGAGGGGTCGTAACCTATGTTTTTGAGACAAAAAATGAAAAAAATAATGAAAATTAATTGGATTCACTTTCGAGTGCAGTTAAGTTAATGGGAGTAGAGGCAGTCATGTTAAGGATGGTAGATGCTTGCCATGATAGATTGTCATCAGATGAAACGTGCCTGCTATCCCCATGTAGTCATCCCGAAGTACTTTTGGGGATTGTGGTAGAGGTGTTCTGAACATTGGAAAATTTGTTGCGTTTGCCTTGACTGTAGTTTCTGGAGGTGGACAATGTGCAATTAATTGCTGAATGTTCCTTCTTACAGCGAAGACATGCATGGAGGAATGGACAGCTGGGTCGCAAACAACTAGTAGGACGATTGAAATTATTGCAAATTTCAGCACCAGCGTGCAATATTCTCCGACGACCTCTGCTGTCCACTCCGCCCGCTGTCCTGTCGTAAGACTTAGAACGACCGGTGATGAAATTATGTGGCTTTGGGGGAAGTGTTGCAGGTACACTCCCACCCAAATGGCCAACCGACAGCACTTTGGGGCAAAATTTTGTCTTGTGGCAAGTACTTTCACAGACATCGCACCGGTTATGTGTGATCCCTGCAAAAATCCTTTGCACAAGCTCACGGCTGCCCTGGGACCAATCTATGGGCCTGTTCCATTGTGCTAACCAGGCCTCTGCTTCTGCAGAAAACGCTTTATGGAACTCGTAAAATCCAAAGCCCCCATACTGACTAGGTAATTTGATGACAATTTTTTCATAGGCATCAAGTTCCGCCCGCCGGCGGGGATAAGCCTCACACATGACATTTTTATATGTGGTAAAGGCTAATATAAACTCTGAGATGGTTAAATTTTTATTGAGACGAGTGTCTCCGTCTTTAAGTTGGAACGAAAGGTTGCCGACCTCAACAGTCCGCTGACTCCCATATTCAAAATTGGGAATCAGAAGACTGGCCAGGTTGACATCTTTTCCCTCAACGATAGCTTTTTTCAAAGACGGGGAGATGATGTCAATGTCATGGTTGAGGCTATCCAAACCAACACTATCTGCTTTACCAGTAAACCTACGAGTGTCAACTGTGAGATCAGGGTTATTTTGGAACCTGAACGATCCTTCTGGAAATATAGTTTGTCGTTGTGGTCGCTCAAAGTACCTTGCCATGTTTCAAGCGTGTAGCCGTCGTCTGGTCGAGTGATGAAATGCCGAGATGGCATTGGTGGTTCTTCTTGAAAGGGGAGGTCCCCTGTGGCTGGTCCCTCAACGTCCCGTCGATTCACTGTGGTGCCATAATTTGGACGTTTATCTTGGTGGAAAGTTGTATGTAGCCGCTTCGGCAGATTGCTGCTCATTTACGAACGCAGAGAAGGAATTCTGTAAACCACTCAACTGTTGGGCGAGTTTTCGCAATTCCGCCATGCTGTTTACGATTTCAGTACCGGTACACGTGTTATTGTTGACAGCGGAAGAACCTAGCTGCGCGCGCACGTTTATTTCAGGAATGTCATTTGACTTACTTTGTCTGTCAGTGGTCTGTTGAATGTTTCCGCACGCATCCTCTCTCTCCCCTGAATAAAGCATTGACTTCTGTTTTGAATAATTGTCCTTGAAAAATTGCACAAACACGGATTTTTTGGCATTTGGTGCAATGATGCCCAGTTCCTTTAGCCGAAGCTTCAACTGTGAAATTGTCCAATTGTTCGGTTCGCCTTGCTTCCAGTCACCGGCAGAAGTCTGAGATTGAGAGGCAGCCTTCAATTTCTTTCCAACTGGTGATGAACGCTCACGTACGCTCGCCAGACGTTTTGTCATCTGAGAGGATGGTTCGTCCCCGAGTCCCGAAATAGGGTCACAAACTGACCGAGGCGACACCTCACCCACTGAAATGTCTGTTCTCCCAAAAGAATGTTCGCTCACTTCGTCAAAAACAACACTGCCACTCCGTTGCGAAGAGGTCGCTGGCTCAGCGTTTGACCCATTTCCATTTCCAGAAACGTGGTTTCCCAAATCACGCACTGCTTCTCCTACAGTCTGATGAGTAAAACTGTGGTTTGACATTGGTTTTTTTTCGGCACAGCGAACGAATTGAGTTATTGATACGATTGATTTTGTGTTGCACTTTTTCTGGTTACCAAAACTTCTTGCAAGCAACTCGTCTTGGAACAAAGAAAGTTAGCGTCCCTGCTAAAAACAGCAACAGGTGGAATCGTCGATTCTGCAATGCATTGGTCATCCCAAACTGGACGATGCCACCTGTTGCCGGCCAATCATTTCTCCTCCCCACAAATCTCACCAAATATGTCAAGCATATTTAGTTACAAATATTCCTGATAAAAAAGTGGGTGATTTGATGACTTTTGGGCCTAAAAGATACAATTTAAATTTTGTGTGTTTTTGTAGGGAATTCCCTGAAAAATATATGCACGCGCCCGGTACTTCCCACCGTGTCATTTTTTCTCTCTTGTTTGTTGTATGACCCCCTGTTTTGGGGTCAGAAAAAAGTTGTCTGAAGGGCTATACTTGACAAAGATATTTGAATGCCAAAATTAAAGTGATGCGATCATACTTTTTTTCGCCTGATCATTGTAATGGTGGCCTATGGGAAAATATTTAGTTCTGCGATACCTTATGTCCAGGCCTGGAATAATTAGTTCTTGAATTATTAGGGCCTGGATCTTGATAATGCCCTTTCTAAAACTGATGTGCTATTTATCTAATTTATCTAATTTAAAACTTTCTTTGTTGTTATATCGGGACTTAATGTACTTAGCTCATCTTTGTACAACTCTTTCACGGCCTCTTCATTTCCCTCTGAGTACAAAGCTTTCGAACTTTTGCAGAATTTTTCTCTCTCTGCTTTATCTCCTAAATCTTTTAATATCAAAAAAAGTCGTGAACAGCGTCTTCAGTTTGAACTTGGTTACCCCTTAGCTTTGTTAATTAAAATAACTGTTCTGCGATTTCAAACACTCTCATGCAATACTGTTGGAAAACAGCTGTCTTAAACATATTTGAGAGAGTTTGAAGAATTTTTGAGACAGGGTGTTATGTCACTCCTTAACCCTTTGCCTAACGTGAAAAGCAGACGATACTTGCAGACAAAATTCTTGAACAACTAATTTTTTTTCATTTTTTGTCTCAAAAACGTAGGTTATGATCCTTCATTGGAACAAGCTCGACGAGCTCGTTAAAGAGGGGTCATAACCTATGTTTTTGAGACAAAAAATGAAAAAAATAATGAAAATTAATTGGTGATTTTTGTGAATAATGCTGGCCGGTTTTGGCCGTTACGTTGGGTAGAGAGTTAACAGGGACATTGCTAAGGGGTCTCGGTGCCCACCTCTAGATTTCCAATTGCACCCCCTCCGGTGGGCAAGGGAGTCTGCGTGTGTTCAGGTAAACAGAGAATAATAGTCAATATTCAAACTGATTGAGAAACAAATTGTGAAAGCCAACTTCTATATTTTTATACTACTCGACAGGAAAATGCCTGAAGTTTGTGAAATGATGCCCACGTCAATGATGCAACCTCATTAACATTTCGAAATTTTAATTTGTATATGAAGTTCTCGTACCCTTAGCGTTAAATTTACTGTCACTATAGGTATCACAGAACTAAATATTTTCCCATAGGCGACCATTATAACAATTATGTGGAAAAAAATGTGATCGCATCATTTAAAATTAAATATTTAAATACCTACATAAAGTACAGACCTTCACACAATTTCTCTGACCAGGAACCGGGGGGGGGGGGGGGGGGGGCATGCAACAAACAAGTGAAAAAATGCACCAGGAAGTGAAGTATAGTCCTTGAACCCAGTTTTTTTTCTGGGAATTCCCAACAAAAATACGCAAATAATCAGTAACTGAATTTTTTAGACCCAGAAAATACTTAGAAAATCTCTTTTTTCTTGTGGAATATTCAGTATTGATGTAAAAATCTAATAAAATGCTTTAACAATTTTCTCAAGCAATAAGTTTTTTCTAGGAGTCTTATTTTAGACTATGATGCAATATCCGAGTGAAACCAAATATTTAGTTCCGCGATACCTTTAGAATATTAAGGGGAGCTAACTTTCCTGTAAATCTCTTTCAAAGGCGAAAATTGTAAGCCATGGCCCCATCTTATACGATGTGTTCTCTGATGTTGCAATACTACTTACCACAATTTAGAAATAACTTTCAATGATAGAATGATTTGGTTGATTCCGAAATAATTTCGAAGTGTATAAATTAAGAACAAACGCTTGTAATATCAAAATTTAGCTGAGCAGACGGAGGCTAAAAGGCTTTAAAATGTGACACCTTTAAGCAATAAGTCTCAGGTAGACTGCAATTGTTTTTCATAAGTAAAGGGCAGGGTCTCTAAGTGTGGCGAGCAAAATAGAAATAGGAAAAAAATATATGCAAGATAGGGGTCTGCGAATCACACATTTTTTTCGAATCGAATCGTGTCTTTGATATCGAATTGAATTTCGAATCGAATCTTAATATACATGTTATTTCATATTGCACCAAACGGAAGTTACGGTACACTGTGATGACCCTTACAAGACTGACTGACACCTTAAACACCAAGAAATAAATATTCTCTGTAGCACCGTCGCTGAAACAGCTAGGCCTATTATCCATAGTTTTAGTTTTTGAGGGCTTAAGTTGTTACTATTCAAGTTCTTAAGAGCGTGAATGGTAACAAGTTAAGCCCTCAAAAACTAAAACTGTGGATAATGTTCTGGACAAAATTCACTTCTTGCCTAACAATTAACCATTGTCAATTACTCAATTAAATATGAATTGAGCCTACGTGAATAAATTGTCTAACTTCAGTTTTATCCAATTTTTGTTGGAAATGTAACAAATTGAAGTTAGTATGAGAGGTCTTGAGACTGATTCGGGATCGAACTCGGAGCAGATGTATGGTATCGATATCGAATCGAATATTCGCAGGACCCTAATGCAAAAATATAGGCGGATGAGTTTATAAAATAGGAGGTTCGTGAAAACAGACAGTGACCTGTACTCGTTATTTTTCCTGATTACCATCCCCCAGCACACACCCTCACATCCACAATACACTAAACCGACACACACACATACACGCAAACACCTATTGTGAGACTGAAATTCGCTATTGCGATAAATATTGAATATACGCATAGTAGCTTGGTGTACCAAATGTTCACCACGCCGTAGGTGTTTGCGTGTATGTGTGTGTGCCTTCGGCGTGCAGTTAACACCACTTCACCACGAGTGGTGAACATTTGGCACACCCAGCTAATATGGGTATATTTTATTTATACCATGATCGTCAAATTATTAAGAGTCGCTGTTATTTTTTCTCGATTTTACTGAGCAGCAGCCGCACTTACGTGCGAATTTGTTTTTGTTTACATGAGCATCGGTGGGCGGCACTTCCGCTGTCAATTTTGTCGCCGAGACGAAATGGAATAATAATAACAGAATAACATACTATTTCGAGTTATGGATGCTTTATTAACATGAGACAATGCATGTTTGTTAATAATTTTTGGCATTTTATTAGGTAAACACATTTAAAAACGTAGTAAATAAATGCCACTTTCATTTCACTCTTCGCGAGGCGACGTGCGATAAATTTAGACAAGTTCGCATTCAGATCGACGTCACCAAAGGTCATCTTGGATGTAATTCCACTGTAGGTGTAAACTGTAACTACTGAAATCCCATTGCTGGCGTGTTCACCACAGTTTTTGTATAAAGCTAAAATTTATGTCATAGGCTTTTCATATTTTGTAGAATAGGTAGCCATGGTATAAAGTTATATATCCCGTAAAATAATGTAACGAGACTTTACAGACAAATCGTTCCGTGAGAGGAACATGATGGGACGATAAGATACAATCGAGTTTTTACTGACTTATTCGTTTTCAGTAAATTACGTAATCACAATATATTCTTACCTTTTATTTCTCAAACAAAATTTAGATTTAATACCTCAAAATGGCAGCAATATTATGCGCGAGGAAATGGCATTGGATGCACCGGAGAAACCTTTATAAAAGAACAGGATACACCTTGTATTGTCCCAAAATATCCCGTTGTACCATGCTAATACAAGTGTATTCGGGGACAATACCAATCTTAAAACCCTTATTACCTATTTTACTATATATGAAAAGCCTATGACATAAATTTTAGCTTTATACACCAACCGCGGTAAACACGCCAGCAATGGGATTTCATTAGTTAAAATTTACACCTACAGTGGAACTACAACCAAATTGACCTTTGGTGACGTCGTCCTGAATGCGAACTTGTCTAAATTTATCGCACGTCGCCTCGCGAAGAGTGAAATGAAAGTGGCAATTATTTATTACGTTTTTAAATGAGTTTACCCCATAAAACACCAAAAATTAACAAACAGAAGAAGAAGAATAGAACTTTATTGCAATAAATCACCCGCACTGGGCCAGATTGCATGTATAATAATACAATATTAGTATAATTAAGAATGTTTGATACAGCATAATCAGCAATAGAATATCCTGTCATGCCTCAATATAAAGTCCTTTTATAATATAATGAGAAATATATAATGATATTCTGAACACCTGTTTATATACATACACACATATGCACACACACACACACACACACACACACACACACACACACACACACACACACACACACACACACACACACACACACACACACACACACACACACACACACACAGAGTCTTGTTTTCCCTACATACCGAGGTACCCCATTGTCTGTCCTTTGTGTGGACTATCGGTTTCAACCTCGTTTTGCCGGTACAGTTCTGGGAAAACAACCGAGGTAAAGGGTTTCTTTTGTCTTTTGTACCTCGGTAAGGCGAAACACGCAAACTCTTTTGTCTAGTTACCTCGTCAAGTTGGTAAGACAAACGCACACACACACACACACACACACACACACACACACACACACACACACACACACACACACACACACACACACACACACACACACAGAGTCTTGTCTTCCCTACATATCGAGGTACCCCATTGTTTGTCCTTTGTGTGGACTAACGGTTTTAACCTCGTTTTGCCGGTACAAATGAACCTTTGAATCTTCGACCTGTCATCGCCTATAAGAAAAACAAAAGCTTGCGTAACATCCTTGTAAGGACTAAATTAGAGCCCATCAATGAATAACACCAATTTCTGACAGTCAGTTTAACCAGTTCCTAAGCTCATCACTTAGTTTAAATCAATTTTGTGTACTTTTTTGTCATGTTTGAAACCAATCAGGGTTCAGTAAATGAAAACAATTTTTCGGCGGCATATTAAAAGAAAAAAACGTTTCAGTATGAAATGTCTGTGCCAGTGCGATTTTTTAACCTCAAACACACACACACACACACACACACACACACACACACACACACACACACACACACACACACACACACATGTGAGTGTAAGGGTAAATGCGTGCGTGCGTGCGTGCGTGCGTGCGTGCGTGCGTGCGTTTTAGCGTGTATATGCGGGTATGATTATATATATAAATGATTTCTTCACTGTGCAATGTCTCGTGTTAATAAAGCATCCATAACGCGAAAAAGTATGTTATTATGTTATTAAAACGAAAAAGGCCCTGTTTCTTTTTCTATTTCATTTCGGTGATAAAATTGACAGCGGAAGTATCGCCCACCGATGCTCATATAAACAGAAACAAATTCGCACGTATGTACGTCCGGTGCTCAGTAAAATCGAGAAAAAATAATAGCGACTCTTAATAATCTGATGATCATGGTATAAATAAAATATTCCCAAAGTAAATTATATGCCGATGGCTCGCAGTTAACACCACTTCACCACTCGTGGTGAACATTTGGTACACCAGGCTACTATGGGTATATTCTATATGTACCACACCACATTTCTATAAGGGGCTCGCAGAGCTCTCCAGCGTTTAGGAGGAATTCTGCGGCCCTGGACATCTCAGCAATTCTAGATGGACTTTCATGCCCCCACCCCCTTAATCACAGTTTCTACATCCGCTCCTGAAAATGTTGCTTCCTTCTACAAAAAAACAAACAAAAAACCAACAAAAACCAAAACCATGAAACGCTTTGAAAGCAGACATTTCTGACGTGATATTAGCACTTTTAATTAGAGCTCCAACACCGGTTTCCAGTACTGAAACAGTTAAAATTGTCCCGTGTAAAGTTGAATGATTACAAGATTAAAATATAAAAGATCATTTTCACTTGTTAGAAACACTCCACAAGTGAAGTCACATGTCTATTAGTATCGGATTGTGATACCAGAGTGCAAAAAAGTCTGCGTAGAGATATAATCATCCGTTATTTCTGAGTGTCGTGAGAACACGGAGACCCGATACAATTGTGTCAAATCATTAACCAAGATGCACCTCTTGACATCACTTTGTTCTCAGTGTGGAGTGCTCCATTGATACATTTCCACACTTGCTTCATAACCTGATATATTGCATACCACTATAATGTCTTAACCCTTTACCTAACCTGAAAAGCAGACGACACTTGCAAAAATAATTCTTGAATAACTAATTTTTTTCATTTTTTGTCTCAAAAACATAGGTTATGACCCCTCGTTGGAACGAGCTCGACGAGCTCGTTCCAACGAGGGGTCATAACCTATGTTTTTGAGACAAAATGAAAAAAATAATGAAAATAATGAAAATTAATAGGCGATTTTTGAGAATAGTGCTGGCCGGTTTTGGTCGTTACGTTAGGTAAAGGGTTAACCATTTATTTACAACAGAAATTGCAGTCTTTTCCATGGCCTGCTGAAGCTCAATGAAAGTGGAGGGATAAAAACCTCGAACACTCGACCTGATGTGATTCAGCCTGGTGGGAAAAAATGTGTAATCCACTATTGGGAAACGATTACCCATTAGCCTCTCGTTTAGGTGAGCATGTCCGGTGTATTTCTTCTACTTCAATCCCCGTCTAACTCGAAGGCTGTCTTTGGGTTGGGATGTGGTCGAAGTAGAAGAAAGAATATATGCAGCGAGTGTGGGGTTCTTTGTGTTTGCAGATCATTTTCTACAGAAATGACTGTATATTGCCTTGTGTGCGCCCATTTCTAATTTGTGTTGCATGGGTCCATTTCTAACTCGATTGTGTAACCGTGTCTGTGGACAAAGTGGTGGTAGGTCTGTGATTGGACCATTGAACTTCAAACAGAAAGTCCCACGGTTCGACCTGACCATCGGTAACTGCATTGTACCTTGGCAAGGTACTTAATTCGGTTACTCAGATGGATGTGAGCACAGTGGCGCTGTGTACTAAAGCGTACGTGCACGCCAATCAGGGGTGTCGGAAGCTCGATAAAATTGGAGGGGCACAAATTTACAATGCTACCGTGGTTCGACCCAGTGTGAGAGAGGTTACAATCGTATATCGGTAAATGTACCTTGACTCACCATAGTCTCTCATTCAGATGAACATGCCACTGTGTGGTCGATGTCCAGTCCGTTTCTTCTACTTCAACCATATTCCAACCCGAAGGCCAACCTTCGGGTTGGAAGATAGTTGAAGTAGAAGAAACGGACTGAAGTGACGGAAAATGGGATTCTTTGGCTAAAAATTATTTGGATTTGCTAATAATTTGACAGGAATGCCTGTATACTGACACGTTTACACGCACCCATTTTAACTCATTGTGTAACTGCGAAACATATCTGTGGACAAAAGTGGAGGGCACGTGGCCCCTGTACCCACCTGGCTCCGCCTCTGACGTCGATGATGCAGAAGCCTTCAATTAATGTTGACCCGATTTGTGCGGAATTAATACGTTATGGAATCTGACAGTTGCTCGCCCCTGCTCGGTGGTTCTCTTTGGATACTCCCTCTCGTAAAACAAACCGACACGAGGCGACCCTGTCTGTTCAAAGTGTCGTTAAATTCCAATAAATAAATAAATGGGATCAACAACAGCAACTGTTGTTGTTTGACTTGGATTACTTCCCTTGGTATTTCCAAGCCAAGAGAGAGAGAGAGTGGTGAGTTTCACTTCCAGTGGCAGCAATACCGTATACTCGACACTGACTGAGATAATTTTGGGTTCTAGTGGGGCTTGATATCAAACAAAAAACTCACTGAAACTTTGACATTTTAAGAACCTAGAAACTTTGACAATTGCACCCCCAGTGACTTTTTTGTCTTACTCATTTGTTCTGTATCTTTGGAAAGCCTCGATTAGACGAATAAAGGAGAGTTTAGGTGGGGGCCTATGGTTGAAAAACTGAATTTTTCAGAAATCTTCTTTTCCAAATTAACAGAACATCAGATGTATAATGTTATCATACTTCATATATATAGACTTGGAAAAAGTTAAGCAGCCCGGAAATAAAAAAAGGTTCCTTTTTCATGTCAAGGATGGAAGACTGAAGGTTTGGAGACACAGAATGCGATCTATGCACTAGGGAAAATCGGTCCTTCATAGGGAGTCTCGGTAATGATTTTGAGTGTGGACTTGGTCACCATAGAAGGCAACCCCACAAGCTAACATTACATCCGAGATGTCCCAGATCCTGTTGTTGCCTCCCAAGTCGACAAACACACACTCTCGTTAGGGTTTGTGTAAATGGATGACAACGCCAGACCACATCATTCACAACCTACCTCCAGAACCTGGCCTGCCATGAGTCCGAATCGTAACCCTTTACCCAACTTAACCGCCAAAACCCACCAGCGCTATTCTCAAAAATGGCCAATTAATTTTCATTATTTTTTCATTTTTTGTCTCAAAAACATAGGTTATGATCCCCCGTTGGGGCCAATGAGGGGTCATAACCTATGTTTTTGAGACAAAAAATGAAAAAAATTAGTTATTCAAGAATTTTTTTTGCAAGTGTCGTCTGCTTTTCATGTTAGGTAAAGGGTTAATGCACTGGAGCATGTTTGGGACATCAATGGGCGCCATATACATTACTGGATTGCCCTCTGTAGAATCGACAGGAACTGGTAGAAGCTTTGTATCAGAGGCTGTATCTCAAAACGTCGAAAAGATGAAAATCTGTACCGATGTGTTTACACAAGAGAACAATAGGCTTAAGGTTATAGTCTATATATAATTAGCATCGGGTATTTTGTGGGAAGAGTCTATAACCTTGTGGAATAACCATGGGTGTCTGTTGTATAATTCTCACTGACGTTTGAATGATTTGTAAAGCTTGAGAAGCGCGTCTTTGTTTGCCCCCCAATTTTTACCTCTGATTACCTTCAGAAAATTGATATGGACACCAATGACTTGTACGTATATACAGTACATAGGGAGTGTATTATCACTAAATCACCTGCAGAGTTGCGATTCCACCCAAGCAATAATTGCAAATTTGATGCAAAGCATAACAAGCACAAGCAAACTTCCATTGGCTGGAACTTTGCTTATGCTTGTTATGCTTTGCATCAAATTTGCAATTAAAGGTTCTACACAACGTGATATCACAAGTATGTACTCTAAAGCTCTACCATTGCAGATGGCGCCCTGTTACACTAAGCGACAAAAAACAACTCATCCCCGGAAAAAGAAGGGAGTGCTAGATACAAGAAGTTATAAAATGACAAAAACCTCTCCAAAAAGGTTAGATTTCATATTCTTTTTGAAGTGGTTGAGATTTTCTGATAGGGCCCCGCGAAGCTTCGACATTCAATTCGAATCGTAATTATACCCCCCCCCCCCCACATTCGTCCGTCCGTCCGTCCGTCCGTCCGTGTGTGAGTTCGTCCGAGAATATTCATAACTTAAGTATATTATTATTTTTTATAATATTTGTTGGTTATAGGTATGCCCACACTAGTTATTTTTTTTTTATTACTTGTTCACCTAGAAATTGTGTCCGTCCGAGCCAAATTTTGTCTGTTCAGCCTGTATCTCGGGTATCGAATGTTCTATTGCAATGAAATTTGCCATGAACATTGCTTATGGTATAGGATTTAAAAAAAGGATTCAACGATATTTCTCACGTTCTCCTTTTTAGAGTTATCCCCCTTTTTTACTTGGAAATTGTAGGAAAGACATTATTTGTCTGTTCAGCATGTATCTCAGGTATGGGTTATCGGATTTCAGTGAAATATGGCATGCAGTTTGCCTATGACAAAGGCTTCTGCATCATTGCATAAAACTTCCAAACACCAAACAATTTACCATACCTTTTGACTTAGAAATTGTAGAAAACTTTCGAAGAAAATGGGAGGGGGGGGGGGTACACTGGATTGCTTCCGTCCAATTGTGCATCCGTCCGTCAGTCCGTACGAGAATATTCATAAATAATATTTGTTGGTCATAGGTATGCCCACACTAGGCGGCTCACCATGTGGGGGTATGCACCGGACGAAAGTCCAGCTCTTGTTGTCCCCATGATCTGATTCGATTCGAATCGAGTCACACTTATTCAGAATTTTTTTAATCTTCGCGATGATCTCACAATCATACAAAACGTCTCCTCTTGAACTATTCTTCTAACATCAGGGATCAATACTATAAAACTTTTACAATTGTATTTTCTAGAATTGTATTTTCTAGAACTGGCAAATTGCCATATCTTTTAAAATGCTAATGATTCATTTTAGTCAGTTATATTAATAGGTAGAAAATACAATTCAAGAAAATACAATTGTAAAAGTTTTATAGTACTGGCTCATGCAGGTCTCCTCTTCAGGAGACCGTATGACAGAAGAGTTCTCAATGAGGTTCCTTTTCTAAAACTACTTTGTTTCCTTCCTGGAACATTATAGGTTATTGTGGTGAATTGACGGTAACATGGTCTGAGGTTTGCGGCTCGGAGCGTAACATAAGCTCCGAGCCACAAACCTCAGACTCTGTTACCGTCAATTCACCACAATAACGCATATGTTCCAATAGACACTACCCATAACCCAAAACCTACATCGTGAAACACGAGAGGCTTATTTACTAAACTTGTGATCGTTAAAAGTTGCCTTGTTCAAGGCAACTTTTAACGATCACAGGTTTAGTAAATAAACCTCTCGTGTATCCACGATGGCACTGGATAAATAAGCAATAAACCAGATAAAGTCATTCCATCTTAGTTCAAATCGTAATTTAAAGAACACTTCATCCGCAACACCGTCTGCTGCACACGTGAAACATCCAGAAAAATGAAGCGGCTTGTCAGTCACTCCGTTGATGAAGCAGTTACGAAACGGGAGACGTCATTGCAAATATTTCGCGCTGTGACGTCAGACGGTAACATTTGCCACTTGAGCCGTAAACATGGAATATACTAAGCGAGCTCTCGTCCAATCAGAGGAGGAGGATTTTAGTCTTATTGGAACATTGCGTTTTTCTGACTGACATGTCCAAACCAACGAGTCGCCACAGTTGAGAGGAGTGTGGCAATATTTACGGTTGTAAGAGGGTGCAATATTTACAATTTGGAGAGCCATGAGATTAGATTCAAGATTCGATTTGATTCAAAATTCTCTTCCTTATTCGATTCGACCTGAAATTTGAGATTCTCGGAGGCAGGGCCTTATTTTCTGATGCATGAACTTGAACGAGTAAAGACGCACAAATACCACCGACACACTAGAATAAAGTCAATTTTGGACAATCATTTATAAGTATGCTGCCTACCGTAGAGGAATCTTGCCCATACATTGGATACCGGATTCTAACATACCGATAAAGGGGAACTTGTTTCAGGTCTCGTTTCCTATTAAAAGGTCATTTCCGAGGTTATTGGATGTCCTCAGCCAAATGACTATTTTGAGCTATAGTTTTAGTTTATGGTGGTGTGGATTTAGTAAATAATTCTCATTAATGGTGATATGGCCAAAATAATCTGTTGATGGTCTTGATTCAAACTGTGTATTGTCAAGTGCATTTCAATTGGGGGTCAAGATCACATGGAAGTGTTAAATGACAAACCCAGACCTGTTTGGGACCTGACAATTTGCAGCTTACAAATGGGACAAATTTTGTGTAAATTTGCTTTGAGAAAGCCTTCTGGAAAAATGAATAAGAAACCCATATGTTTTTTATTTGTCAGAATGATCATGTTATGCTGTAAAATCCTCAGTGGAGGAATCAGGAATTACTATAACACAGTTTTCTCCCTATCGATGCACGAAAATTGGAGATTTATCCCCAAAATGAGAAAATTTTGACCATTTTGAGCCATTCTTTTGGCCATCAACTGTGTCATTCGGCTGAGTGTATTTGAGTGATATTGTAAGATTTTTGTTGTGTACAGTTGTCTACAGAAAGGGCCATATTCAGAACTTCCAGAAACTATATACATTGTGAGTATTGTGAATAGGGGAGGTAATTTAAATGCGAAATATCCTCGGCCGTGTTAATCAGAAGCTGAACATTTCTTGAAAAGCCGACATTTTCACCTGAATAACTGTAACGAGACCTTAATAGATCGAGAGAGAGGTGCGGGAACTGAGGCTCGAACCGTCGACCTCTAGCACACAAAGTGACCGATTTACCACGAGACTAAGAGATCGGGACAACCAGACTGGTGGTAAATGGCCCTTATACTTCGACCGCTCACGTTCACTAACCGTGAATCTCACCCCATATTCCACCTCAGAGCGGTCGAAACATACACCATGCTTCACCAACTGCTGAGGGCTGGTCACGGCACCAGTGTAACAAATCGAGAGAGAAGTGCGGGAGCCGATGCTCGAACCGTCGACCTCTAGCACACAAGGCGACGGATTTACCACGAGACTAAGAGAACTAAACCAGCCAAGCTGGTCGGTAAATGGTCCATGTACCTCAACCGCTACACTTGTAAACAATGGACAATGGGCTGCAGAGCCAGAGGGAGAGGGGTTTTCAGTCCCATCACGTTTTGGACAATAAAACAGAATAAGTCCCGACAACGTTCCCATTATTCCCCACCCCCCCCCCCCCCCCCCCCCCCCCCACTATACGTGAAACATACGCGTGTCCGGGTGAGACAGCAGGGCGGCATATTTCTATCCCACCCACCCACCCCACGTGACATACTCATTTGCATATTTTATTAGGTCGCCGGAACTATTTCATCATCGTCTGCACAATTGTAAATAAACAAAATGGCTTCATGATTTCCCGCATGTAATCCACGTGCCATTCAAAATCAACAACGTTGATTTGTTTCAACCCCATGTTTCTCTGCGGATTTAATAATATCACTGCGCGAATTTATCGATCGATCAATAATCTCACACTGCCCTTTACATTAGAGTTTGACACGCGCAAATTCATTAACCCCTTAACGGACAGTGTTACAAATCAATTTTTTACTATATACCTATGGTATATACCTAACTTTTGTACGATCTTTCCGATGAAATTGTTCGTTTTTCGAAAGGACTACGACTTGATAAATTTGGTATGTCAGCACTTGACCGCCAGTTATCTATAATGACGTAATCCTCGTGTGGGGGCAAGCCGTGGGTCTGGTTCAAATATCTTGCCTCTCGGGTGAGATTTCCCCATCCCACCTCCAGACTCATCGAGGATCATAATAATCCCAGCTGATGTGCTTACATACTTAATTTTTTGTTAGCTCTAGAGTAGTAATCGCTGGAGTGGTAACCGCATCAGCAGTGTTCAAGATTCCACAATGTAAAACACTGTGTAGGCGACTTTAGGCCATTCCACCAATGCCCTAAAATCTCCCAGTTCGCTTCTCATGACAAAAATTTATTTTTACATGATATTTTGGGAGAGGGTAGCAGAACTCGGTTTTCAATTCAGCCCCCTCACATTCAAACTTGCTCCGCGGCCCCTGCATACTACAGTAAACAAGCACTGCCCTACTTTTCAGTGTTCCTGTGGGGAACGTGAAGGCTGTATTTCTTAACAGAAGAAGTTTATCACTTCGAAAGATGCTAATCAATGACAACATGAAATCCTTACAAAATGACAGTGTTGCTGAGTGTAGAACATTTAAAAGAAAACATGTTTCCTAAACGGGTGTTTTACAATGAACATTGCAAATGACTGACAACAGACTATTAAAACCAACACAATGTAACATTTTGTTGCACGCTACCACCTCTTTTGTTTAATGAATGAACCGAATAAAATATTTGCTGTTCTATAGATGGATAAAGACCTTTGGTTTTCTACAAATGTTAGCTGAACATGACCATGATTGTATCAAACCAAATTCTTGTTAAAACGTGTTTTTATTGTGTGTATATAACAATATTATTGTCAAATTTCCATTATTAAATGACATGCCCGTTGGTGATGTTGAATACTCAGAAAATCTATTGTCGATGAACAACGAAAACTTTTAATGTATTTGTCCAGTATGAGCTCCCAATGGCTCAAATTAAAGCAGGCGTGATGCTTGACCGTTGCCTGGTCAACATTGCAGGAGTCAGCGAATTATATAGGCCTATTCGTGGACGTGTGAACTTGCAGCATAGGGGGCATGAACCCTCCCCCAACTTTTTCTTGAAATTTCTGTGAGAGGGAGAGAGAGAGAGAGAGCGGTGGCCAACATTATCTTTACTAACCATAACTGCAATCTTAATTAGAAATTAGCAGGAAGGGGGTGCACAGACTCTTTACTTTTAAGATGTGACAAGAGTCCCTCATTTGATTTGTGCCTATATTCTATTGACTTTGAAGTCAAGAAAAATGCACACTTTGGTTCCATATTTATCAAATTTTCCAAGAGCGCCTGAAGCATCCGAGGACAATGTGGGCGGTATGAAGGACACTCGACTCTGAGTAGAATTCGTATGAAACTATGTGAAAAAAAACAACAGAAATATGGCAGTGTCTTAACAGCTATAAACTCCCGTCCAAATAGATGTCTCGAAAGTTCTGGTGGAACACTACGTCCAAATTAATATATGCACCTTTAAACCAGTTAAGCAACAGGCCCCCTTCCCCGCCATCCTTAAGCGTTTACAGCTACCAATGAAACAAGTATACTATCGTGAAAATACTGAAAAAGGAGCTTGATAAAAGTAAGATCGTAGCCAAGAACAACCCTGTGGTAATACGACACCACAGCGACTGTTCTCTGAGTTTAGACGTTAATCCCCGCAGAAATCCTGGTAAGTGAAGCAGTTTACTGTAAGTTCTGATTTACTCGTAAAATGGGACACAGAACCAACGCCTGGGATGGAAGTCCTCTAAAGGGGGCCGCGTAGCTTTTAACGATTGGCTAAACTGGACTTCAAAACTATGTTGAGGTCATAGCCAAAGATGCTACAAATGACCTTAAAGAACAATACATCAATTAGAATTAATCATGATATTAGTGCACAATCACAGGTGTTGTTTTCATCTCAAACCATATCCCTTGTAAGTATGGAACAACAGAGGTCATAAGACCCTATTAGGCCAAAATTAATGTGTAAAAGTTAATTTTTCAGTCCCTAGATGCCGCCATCAGTTGACAGGTTCAGTAGGCAGCAAACTCTCTGCGTACCTGGATGAGTCTATACCATGCGACCCATTCCTCCAATCAGACGTTGGGTCAGCAATCACACCCGATACGATGTGTTCCCAAAACGCCGAAAAACTAAAATTCACACGTCGGTAAGTTTGTTTTGATGGTAATTATAGTTTATATCTAATTAGTGGTCACTCGTGAAATGTTTCTGCGTTCAGAGATCAGAGATACAGACAGTGGGCTTTATGTGTTCGGTGAACAGAGTTTTCTGAGTTGTTTTAGATATTTACAGTACGTGGAGAGTGGATTGTAACTAAATCACCCGGGGAATAGAGTTATCACTCAATGTATCACTTTCAAATTCTGTACATGTGGACAAAAATACAAGCAACGTTTCAGCCAATGGACCTCCTCGTGTGGACCTGAAAGTATTATTTTTCACTCACGCAAGCGCTCGGGAAAAATATCACTTTCAGATCCACATTTATGAGATAATTCCCGATATTCACTAAAACAGCGTAGGTATCCTCTATAGATCTGTCAGTTACGAGCGAAAGACTTTCCCAGCGCATCAAAATGTTTTGAAGAACAACTAGCAAACGTTTTTTTTTTAAAACACAAAACAAAAAAAAACTTCAAAGTAGGTTGTGAAATATACAGAAAACTTCATCGAATATTCTTATCTTCGCTTTCCTTCGAGAGCTTTTGTTGAAGTTCCCAACGAGCATATCGTCCCACAATAGAAAGTGACGAGGTCTGTCGCACAAGAAGTCAAGAACTGACAGTTATCCATCGGCCAATGCACAAACAAGTGTTAGCAATTAAGGCACCCCGAAATTAAGCAGGATGGGGTATATCACATCTACAGAAATCTGTACACAGTATTTAAAATAAATAAAAACGAAACATTTCTGGATAAAAAACAGGGTATTGTATCTAATCAAAACAGCTTGTGGAAATAATAACAAATTATCCGTATTTCAATACAAAGAATGTTTATGTTTTTGATACAAAATCCACGATAAAAATGACACTAATTGCTTGTTCAATCGTCGCAGACACTGCACGCCTTTCAAAAGACAAGAACATGAAATAATTTAAGAAAAATTCAGTTATTTCCCTTGCCCAACTCTGAATGTACGAAAAATGTGATTTTCCGCTTTTTGCATAAAAAGGTCAAAGAGCATGTATACCGGCTGATTAACCCTTTAACCAACGTTACGGCAAAAGTCGGCCAGCACTATTCTAAAAAATCGCCAATTAATTTTCATTATTTTTAAATTTTTTGTCTCAAAAACATAGGTTATGACCCCTCGTTGGAACGAGCTCGTTGCAACGAGTGTGATGACCTATGTTTTTGAGACAAAAAATGAAAAAAATTAGTTATTCAGTAATTTTTTTTGCAAGTGTCGTCTGCTTTTCATGTTAGGTAAAGGCCAAAAAAAAGAAATAAAAAGCTAAAAAACAAGCCTAATCAAATCGCCCCAGCTCGCCCCTAACAATACCAATCACTGTCGCGTACAATCAACTGCCTTCTACACAGCTACCAAACTCACGTACTCACTGCAGAATGGTAACTCTATATACACAGCAAATTGCAATTTTCTTAATTCGAGTCCACCTATAACACCACTGACCACAGACAGCTACACACATGCAAACACCCAAGAGTGGATATACGGACAGCCAAAAACTACCTGCTGCATAAATAAACTCTGTTCACCCCCCCCCCCCCCCCCCCCCCACACACACACATACGAATAGATGCCAGCACTGTCGATGCTGGGGGCCGCTCATATAGATTGACCATGTCCCGACCACCTCACCATCTCACCTGTGCTGTGGTTGAGTTACATGTACCTGTGCTGTGGTTGCGTTGTCGGTATGCACGCGAGTTTCTGTGATGTGGTATAGTTAGAGGTGAGTCGGTCGGAGCAGGGTCAAACTATGAGCTGCACACATCTGGCATCTAATACGGAGGGAGCGCGGTGAGTTTTTGCAGCAGGTAGTTTGTGCCATTCCGTATCCGCTCTGGGTGTTTGCTTGAGTTTACGCCTGTAAGTGTACTGCGGTTACACTGTCGGTTTGTAGCGAATTGGTGTGAACTGGTGGTATTGGTGGTCGGGACAGGGTCAATCTTTAAGCGACACCCAGCATCGACAGTTCTGGCATCCATTCGGATGTGTGTGTGGTGGGGGGGGGGGGGGGGGTTGGGGGTGCTGAACAGAGTTTATGCAGAAGGTAGTTTTTGCTTGTCCGTATCCACTCTGCGTGTGTGCATGTGTGTAGTTGTCTGTGGGGTTAAACCCATTAATATTTTCAACCAAATAATGAAGATGACTCTTCCAATTGCTGCCTTTAGGGGGCGCGGTGGCTCAGTTGGTAGAGGTGCAGGCTGCAAGCCGAGAGGTCCTCGGTTCGAATCCCACCTGCGGAAACCGCGTTATGTCCTTGGGCAAGTCACTTCACCCCGATTGCCTACATGGGGGCACGATGACGCTGTGTACTGAGGCGTACTGCACGTCGATGGTGCGCATGTCTTCAACCAATATAACCCTGCCTGTGCTGCGGTGCAGAGTTCAGAGTTACGATGTTGGAGAGCTGACAGCTGCTCGTCGTTGCTCGGTGGTTCTCTCCGGGTACTCCGGCTTCCTCCACCCGTAAAACTGTCACGGTCACGATTAGCCATTGTGCATAAGTATGTGACCTTAAACACCAATAAATAAATAAATAAATTGCTGCCTTTGAACGGACATGGAAGATACCACCAGGGTTCAAAGGGTTAATAGGATAAAAAAAGAGTAGCTTTTCACCTTGAGAGATGGGTGCAATTTTATTACCTCCTTTTGGATCAGTTGGACCCAGTCACAAATTAACAACGGCGTCAAGGGAAATTATAAAAAAATAAAAAGTTTAATTATTGTGTGTCATGCGTCTTGGCACAATGCATAAGGGGAAAGGGCCTTCTGTTGCCCTCCCCCTTCCCCCGTGGACGCTTATGAAGTTATCCACTGTCCATTCATGCTGAAAGGGTCGCCAGCTGCCATTCAAAGTTATTTGTTGAGTCGGTTTGGGGCAGGATCAAGCAGCGCGCGGCACCCAGCAACGACGATGCTGGCACCTGCTATGAGGGACCGTGATGCAGATAGTTATGCAGTCTTCCCATATCCACTCTGGGTGATTGCATGAGTAAGCCAAATGTGGCTGCATGTTGTCTAAACCCCACATATTTACTTAGCAGCCATCCTACTTAACCCTTTACCCAACGTAGACGATATCAAAATTTATTATTTTAAATATCATTTTTTTCAAATTTTTCAAAAAATTTCAACAAAAACATATCATGTGAACCCTCGTTGGAACGAGCTCGTTCCAACGAGGGGTCACATGATATGGTTTTGTTTAAATTTTTTGAAAAATAATATTTTTTCAACTGCTGAATTTGCATATTACGCGGGCGGATGCGGGCGATTCGTTCGGTAAAGGGTTAATAAAGTTATGACGTATAATATTCCTGGACCGGAAAAACGGCCTCTCGGGTTCAAAGTAGTTAGATTATTAGCCCTCTGCAAACCGATATCAAAATACCGAAATATCATGCAAAAATTGTCCCCCATAATGCAGCTTCGAATTTAACCAATTCATTCGTATTTGGCAGCGTTCGATGAGCTCTGGCAAAGAAGACTGAATTGGTTAAATTCCATGTTGCATTATCATGGAGAAAATTTACAGTTTAGAAGTTTAATATTTTGTTCACGGGGTTAAGCCTACATATATCCCAACACACAATTGGTTTGTTTATGTCTTCTCATTCGAATGGACTTATCTAATACTTAGTATAAAATTTCTATAATACGGGTGAGTTGATTTCCGTTAACGTACTGTCGGGTAGGTTTTCAGCGTGACAACTGTTTTCATATTTTTTTGAAAACAGAAGCAGCTTTCGGCTCATAGACCACCGTATGTAACCCGGCAGTCTATAGGCTGACGACTGCTTGTGCTTCCCGTCTTTCTTCTCCCCAAAGACAAATTTATCGCGGGTGTAAACCTCAGCCGCAGTCTTCAGAAAGCGTTGACAGTTAATTTTAGAGGTTGGGTGTGTGTGTGTGTGTGTGTGTGTGTGTGTGAAATATGCCAACACGCAGTGATGATCGGCGTGGAACACATCGGTGCGATGGGTGGAACGGGATGTGGGAATTTTAGAGGGGTGGATAAATATACCCCCACCCACTCCCACAGGTTTCTAATCCAATAGCAGTACTTTTTCTACTGTATTCTTTCCGCCCTGCTTGGATAGATCTCTACGACGCTTGTGGGTAAGCTAAAAGTAAATTTGACAAAAGTCTGAATTCTCAACAAAATTCTTTCCTTCGCCACACAACACAGGATTTTTAAAAAATGTGTTTGGCAGAGAAAGAGTTAATTTTTCGAAAGGCGGGATTAAATGAGATTGTACTAGTCCGTGTGAAAAAAATAGGCTATAAATCAAAAGCAAAGATGACGAAATACGATATCTGTAAAAAAAATCCAAATATTTCATTCTTTACGTACAGTTATATTGAACATCCAAATGTTATCTTATTCGCCTACTGCGGTACATCAGTAGCCAATTGATTGTCCGGTGATAAACTACAAAATGACCGCGACTTCATTCAAAAGAAATTTCAGCCACCTCCACTTCAATTAATCTTTACCTGCTGAGGATCAGGGCAGGTGTTGCAATTGGCTACTGAATTCATCTTTAATTAGATCTGCAGACTGACAAAAAACACTTCTGCAAATACTGTTATCATAATTCAATGAAGAAAGCATTTCAAATGCTTAGATAATGTTTCAATCATTTCTTTTGTCGTTACGACGATAGCTTCTGTCAATAATAATAGGAAAGGCCCCCAGCTATTTATATCATCGTCTGACCAATGAAATTTCGCTTTTGTACTGAAGACCACGAGTGTTCAACTTTGAGGCTTGAGAATGTTTGTTTTCGACTTTACAGTCGATAGCGTAGTGAGTTCTATGAACTAAAACTTGACAGTAATGTGTACGCTTTCTTAACGTGAACTATATTCTTTATCAATCAGAGATGGCATTCTATGAAAGGATATGTAGAGAATTTTTACTTTTAATTTACGCGGATGGTTGACAGCCAAGTTGGAAAAGTTGTTGGCGAATATTTTCTGTAGTACGTTCTAAACGTATGGCGATTCGGGGACGTCCTTTCGGAGAGAAAGTTCTCAATGGCTTCCAATAGTCAAAATGTTGTATATACCATTCATCTCACTGCTTCTACTGCAGACATTTATAAAAACGGGTCCAACTATGGAAAATGGAAAGAAATCTGAATGCGAAGAAAAATCAGACGTGAGTATTCCCCACACGTGACCCTTTCCAACCAACGCGTTTGTTAATTTATTGGGATTTAACGTCACTTCCAACAGTGGGGGTTAAATCGTATGAAGTTTTACAGGTGGAGTAAAGAGGAATAGTTGCAGAGAACTAAACAGTGGCCCATAAGGGTTTGACTCTCCAATCTAACCGATCACAAGCGGAGCTAGAACTCGATCCTGGTTGGTTCAAGACTTGTAACCCTTTTCCTAACACGAAGAGCATACGACACTATAAAATACAATCTTTGAATAAGGCCTACAAAGTTAAAAATCTGTTTATCAGGCCTTCCCGCGTGGTTATTTTGACTTCCGTATGCTCTTTTTATAACCAATGCAAACTTAACCCTTTACCCAACGTAACGGCCAAAACCGGCCAGCGCTGTTATCAAAAATTGCCAATTAATTTTCATTATTTTTTCTTTTTTTTGTATCAAAAACATAGGTTATGACCCCTCGTTGGAACGAGCTCGTCGAGCTCGTTCCAACGAGGGGTCATAACCTATGTTTTTGAGACAAAAAATGAAAAAAATTAGTTATTCAAGAATTGTTTTTGCAAGTGCCGTCTGCTTTTCATGTTAAGTAAAGGCTTAATTGCATGCAGATCTCCCTCTCCAAAAAAGAAATTTTCGTGTTAGGTAAAGGGTTAAGGAAATAAAAATTAAATTGTTTATGTCTGATTTTTTACTCAAGTTAATAAAATTTATATATTTGTCCCTTGAGTGCAACAAGGCCTTGCAGTTCTTCAGTATTGCAAAACTTTCTTGCACTCAATGGACGATATTCACTACCACCCATGCTATTCTGTAGAATGAGGCCTAAAATATAAAACAAACTAAGAACATGAAGTTTTGATGGCAAAGAAATAATTACAAAAATAAAAAATTAAATTAAAAAACGCCCGACCACATGCAATTTTACAAAAATGGCCTGAGAAATGGAAAATCTACTTTGTGGGGTCTAACTAAAAATTCTTTTTTTTTTGCTTCGGAAACCGCTTCTATTATGGAGGAAATAATTGAAAAAAATAATAAAATTCAGGGCTTGAAATTCACGAGAGAATCAGAATGATTATCGCTTGAAAAGCAATGAGTATCAGCATTGATTCTCGCAAATGTGCATTTGATTCTTGTCTTAAATTCTGAAAGTGTCATCCGAGGACTGGAGAATTCTACTATTTTTTTAGTCCCTTATAATAAGGTAGCTCTCTGATTTAGCAGTGGTGTCTAGTGAAGATTTGGCTGCTGGTATAGGCAGCCAAGATTTCGCTAGAAACAACCGCCAAGAAACTGCTAGTCTTATTGTACTTCGGCAAAGCCATCAAAAGTCTTCTGTTGGAACATGTGTTCTTCATGCACATGTAAGACAAGACTCTCACCAAAATTAGAAATAGGCCTTCAGCCCTTAAAGATTAAATCCATTTGATATACAGATACAAAACAGCCATCGTGGATTGGTCGTGATCCACACGTTGGCAGCGATGTCAACGTCATCGTTTACAGCTAATAAAAATCATCAGCAGCAAAATTTTAATTAATGAAGCACCGCGTTGTACCCGGTCCTTCATTAATTAAAGTTTTGATGATTATTCATTTTATTTATTTATTGGTGTTAAGGTCACATACTTATGCACAATGGCTAATCATGACCCTGACAGTTTTACGGGTGGAAGAAGGCGGAGTACCCGGAGAGAACCATCGAGCAACGATGAGCAGTTGCCAGCTCCCAACATCGTAACTCCGCACTGCAGCAAAGTCAGGGTTAGATTGGTTGAAGACACGCGCACCATCGACGTGCAGTACGCCTCAGTACAGGGCGTCATCGTGCCTCCATTTTGACAATCTGGGTTAAGGGCCTTGCCCAAGGACATAACGCGGGATTCCTCCTTTTATTAGTGTTTGGAATTTAATATTAATGCGTCCGTGGAAATATTTCCCATCCGTGCAAAATGACCAGACCACAACAACCGTTCTGTATGAGGGTTATCTGTTCTTAGTTTTGAATATGTACTGGTTGCATTAAGTGGATTCTTGCGGATCGGGACAAATTTCGAAGCCTGAAATTTGAATGATGATTTTTTTGTAAATCACGCTTGGTCAGATATTTCGTATAGTGACATAAAGGGTTAATAAGCCGCGCGCATCAACACTCTGAAACCAAACATCCTACCACTCTATCAAGCAGGGTTATATGTCACAATTACCTACAGACTGGCGAAATTCATTTATGGTAAGTTAAATTGTGGAGTGGGGGGGGGGGGGGGGGGGGTGTTGACGCGTCAGAAACGTAAATTTTTATTAATGAAAACGTTCCAAAAATATTTCCTGTGCATTTTTGGTAAAAATCAATACATGTTTTCATTAACATATGCAGCTTATCTGGAGCTCTGGAGCTTAGATCGAAGATTGGCTGGAACCCACCCTCTCCCCCAACCAACTCACGAACAGCTGACTATATAATTCTACTGTTATGTATCATATTTCCAGCAGTGTGTCACTCAATAATTTGTCAGAAACGCAAAGAGGATGAAACATGTGTAAAAAAAAATTCCCCGAATAACTAAAAAAAAAAAAAATTTCACCTCCAAGACGGTAGCTTATGGCATTCTCACTGGAACGAGTTCTGCGAGATCTTTCCAATGAAGTGATCATAACTGTTTTTTGGATGTAAAAAAAAATGAAAATAATATAATTTGAATGTGGATTTTTCTGTGAATTGCACTGACTATATTTTGTTACGTTAGGTAAAGGGATAACTTGTTGTCTGAAACAACAAAAATTTAAATAAAAAACTTTCCACCAGTCTGTATCGTGATTTCGAAAGCAATACAACAGAAAATTAGAGCTGAAACGGTTAACCGATTAATCGATTAATCAGTGATCAACATCTGGATCGATCCAAAGAGTAATTGATTGATTAACAGTTACTTTTGAACTACTGTGTTATATGGGTCCACAAAGGAACAAACTTGCTCCAAAAAAGGCAAACATTGTCACACTGACTCACATCAATTATATGAGACAGAGTAAAGCATGCAAGTTACTTGCTGACATACTTGTTTACTTGCATGATCATCATATTGTATCAGTAGCTGGAAATGGTCATTCTTAACCCTTTACCAATTGCGGGTAGCAGATGATACTTGCAAAATAAATTCAAGAATTACCAAAAATTTTCAATTTTTGTCTCAAAAACATAGCTTATGACCCCTCATTGGAACAAGCTCGTTGAGCTCGTTCCAATGAGGGGTCATAAGCTATGTTTTTGAGACAAAAATTGAAAACATAATAAATTTGAATGGAGATTTTTGTATAGGCCTAGTCGGTTTTGTTTGCTACGTTGGGTAAAGGGTTCATGCTGTAAATCATCAACGATATGGTAATTATTCAGATATCTATTTGGACAAGTGAAATAATCGGTTAACCAAGGTTAATCCATGTGATTAATCGATCAAGAAAAGCCCTTTACCGTTTCAGCTCTACAGAAAATGTACATACATGTATATTATTTGGCCCAATGCGCGAGAATGGACTAAGAACTTTTTTTAATATTACGGAATTACGTTCTGTATCTAATACTTCGAAGACTCTTCCTACACCTCTCCCTCCTCCAACACACGTGCACTACTTCACACTCACACCGTGGGTACGATGGGGGACACGGTTCACTGCCTTCCAGGTCTTTAGACAATTAACAAAATTTTCCTAATTTGTCGAGATTTGTTGTGAATTGTTCATGTACATTTTGATGTGGTATTGTGACTTGTTACAATGTGGGCGAGCATGAACGAAACAAACAAAATCAAACTCGTTTATCATTAAGAATTTATTTCAACACTGGCTGGGTTATATCGGTTTTAGGCCATTCAGATCGGTATACCTGTCAGCAAGTAAGATCTAGTGTTCAACCGATGATCGGAACCGGCCACCACAATCGGCCGATTATGGGCAATCGGATGACAACGGCAATGGCTCCTGGAACATCGGTTCAACCGATTGTTGCCAAGCACTTTGTGATTTTTCTGAATCGCATTTTATTATCTTCTGCAATTGTTAATGTAAAATGATGTTGATGATACCATTCAATAAAGTTGAGAAACAACCACAATGTGTATTCCTAATCTCTCTACAAGCCCCTTTACGGGATATACGTGTTAAACGAATGTAAAGCTTACAACTGAGCACACTTGCAGCAATCGCCAGTTCACACCGGAAAAGTGAATGATGAACTCCATTGACTCAGGTCGCAGTAAAATTACCAGTCGCGCGCACTTGGGCGGTCAACGAAGTTTAACACTTTGAAAAATGTTCAGTTTAATGCAGTTCTTTCGAGCCTCGACTTGTCTTGTAGTGCACGGTATTACAATCGGAATCGGCATCAGAATTGGCCGATTGTGGGCTCAAATAACCGGTAATCGGTCAGCGATTATTTTTGGTAATCGGTTGGACACTAGTAAGACCCCCCCCCCCCCCAAAAAAAAAAAAAACAAAACAAAAAAGAAAAAAAAATGTCCTCTGACTTGAGGCTTGACTCGAACTAATACAATTTTATTTAAAAAAAAAAATGATCCTTTCGAAAAATATAAAAAAGTGTGTGATATCAGAGGGTGTGAGGACGTTATCTGCGTTGGAAAAACACGAGCCTCATGCCGAAGCTCAGGTATTGACAGGGAAGTGTCCAAATAAACCACGAAGGTGGAGTTTTTGTCTCCCCGATCGCCTCTTTGAGTTGTGTCAAACAGTTTATTAAGAAGTTAACAAAATGTCAGTCATTTACATTACTTTTGTTGGATTCCTTGTTAAATATGGAGATGAGGTTTAGGCCTTGGTCATTTCGACAGAAAAGCCAGTAAGTTGGAATTAAACAGTTGGACAAAACAGATTGGTACATTGAAGTTTCTTCCCTGTTCTACTTTGAGGCAACAGTTACTGTCTTCCACTCCCCGCCCCCCCCCCCCCCCCCCCCATTTACATTGTACAAGAGCGGCAAATGAAAGAGACTGAACGGCTATATAACGCCGTTTAATTAACCCTGTACCTAACGAATCGGCCACATCCGCCCGCGTAATATGCAAATTCAGCAGTTGGAAAAATATTAATTTTCTGAAAAGTACAAAAAACTATATCATGTGACCCCTCATTGGAACGAGCTCGTTACAATGAGGGGTCACATGATATGGTTTTGTTGATTTTGAAAATTTTGAAAAAATAATATTTAATTAAAATCAGAAATTTTGTTATCGTTTGCGTTGGGTAAAAGGTTAATACACAATCCGTATAGTACTTGGGAAAACGTTTTGACATAACAACTTGTCCTATGCCCGGGGGTGGATTGGGGGGGGGGGGGGGGTATTGTTGCAAATTCTCCCAACCTCTCTCACTTCCCCTGCCCAACTCTCCTCCACACGATCGCTGTTTTAACTTTTAACTCTATCTCACTTAACAGCGAAATTCGCAAGAACGCCTTCCAAACAGTTTAAAATTTTATTATTTTTTCAACGAACGAGCCCGTTCAGTCATTCAGGATTCATCGCACTGTTGTCTTCTTTCAGGTTGGGTAAATGCTTAAAATAAGTTATAAACTTGCCCCATCCCACTTACCCTGCCATAAACAATACTCTAGCGCCGTCATATCGCGATATCATTAGTCTAAACCTGGGCGCGGGGGTGGGGGGGGGGGGGGTAATAGAAATTAATCTTTTGTTTGTAGCGGGTAGATTTTCCTTCCTCAACATAAAAAATATACTGTAAACAAGTAGAGGTGACTGGCCATTGTTAACAAAATATACCTCAAAAATAAGAGTATAGTCCTATTCTTATTATATTGATGCCAGACCATATTAAATTTTTCCTGAAATCAAGTCATGGCTGCTTTACAGCAGCCATGACTTGGTTTTAGGAGAAATTAAAAAAAAATACATAACAGGTTAAGAGCTATAAATGTATTTTTAAACACACTCACATGCATCCATGTGTATTTCCCCAGATTCAAATAAATACAAATAGTCTGAATACAACGCTATTATAAATTTATTCGCAAAGAATTTCAGTTGAAAACTTGAACAGTTTAGTTATAAAGTGCAGAGACTTTCTACATTCGTTGCCTTTTTTCGTGATTCGGGCGGGCTGTTTCTTCTTCTTGTTCTTTTCCCTTCAGACGTTAGGAGGTGGTTATTGCAGATTTAGAGAGAAAAGTTTCAAAACGAAAATGAATCTTCATAAACCGTTTTAAAAACTAAACGTGCGGCCAAAGTAAAAATAACATACCACAACATCAAACACACGATTACAAACTGTCTATTGAGAAAAAAGTTAGTAATTTGCTTAAAGATTTGTATAATACAGGCCCTCCACAGTGGTGTAGCCGGGGGGATCCTGGGGCTATTCGCCCCCCCCCCCCCCCAAAATATAATAATGCAAGTTTCACATAACATAGAGACCCCCAAAAACCCCAAAATGGTCTCCAATATAGGCGCTACAAATGCCTCAGATTCGCTCTCAAAACACTGCATGTTGCAAAATTTTCTCTGGGGAAGCGTAGTTCTGACTAGAACCCTCCGGTAGTTACCCCCCCTCCCCCCTCCCGCTTTCCTGAAAGAAAGTGGGAGGAGGTGTAACAACCGCAGGGTCCCAGTTAGGACCTGGAGAGGCCCCCGCCCCCATAACGGCTTTCCGAATATCATGTTCCCCCCCATGGCTATGACACTCCCAACTCTAGAATCCTGGCTACACATCTGATCTCCCAGCCCTCTCATTTCAAAACCATAGTTGTCAGCATGCAATTCTAGGTTTTAACCCTTTACCCAACGAGACGGCCAAAACCGGCCAGCGCTATTCTCAAAAATCACCAATTAATTTTCATTATTTTTTCATTTTTTTTTTGTCTCAAAAACATAGGATTAGACCCCTCTTTGGAACGAGCTCGTCGAGTTATTCAAGAATTTTTTTTGCAAGTGTCGTCTGCTTTTCATGTTAGGTGAAGGTTTAAGCAATTAAATATTGTTTGACTGAGCTGAGTGAGTCAATCAAACAAGATATAAATGGTTAAATATCTGGTGTTACATAATAAACAAACAATGTTACAGAAGAGATTGCTACAACGTTTTCAGAATGTTAAAAGTTATTAAATTGATATTCAGTTGCTGGTTGTTTGGTTGTTGTTTTTTCTTTCTCTCAAAATCGTTGTGGAATTTTCAATGTAGATAATTGTGTAACATTACCATAGATATCATTTTTCCTATTTGTCAGATCATTGAATTTGTAGAAAACGCCAAGCACCATTTTCATCCTGCTTGATTAGCTTATATAACGTTAATCCCAGTGCCAATAAGGTCGACATATTCCCCAAGATTCGCTGAATACTTTAACATACCAGCACGTGCATGGCAATACAAAGCTGATTGTTAAAGTAACTGCCGATCAAATTTTCTGTTTTATGGGGGTTCTTGCATATGGCCGTATATGTAACATGTTATCATTACAGATGCATTTCCCCGACAGCGGGTACTGACCTCCCCAAAAGGGTGTGGGGGACGGGGGTGGGGCTATGTATATATTAGTCTGTAAGACGGCCCGGGGTGGAAGAGGGGCAGTATATAGCCGCCTTACAGAGGCTAAGCCGTATCCCAGAAACCTTACAATAAAAAGGGAGAGTTCCCCAACATTGGGGGGGGGGGGGGGAGGGGGGGGGGGTATGTATATAATGTACTATCCTGTCTCTGTAAGACGGTTATATACTGGTCCTCCCCAGATAAGAGCTGATGCCCCGGGGTTGAGGAGGGATAGTATATAACCGTCATACAGAGACTAGGGTGTATCCAAGAAACCATGAAATAAAAGAGGAGAGTCCTCCGACGGGGGGGGGGGGGGGGGGGGACTATGCCTCGCTGACATTACAGGTGCGGCGCGAATGGCGGGTGCGTGTAGGGGGGGGGGGTGATACACCCTAATTATTTTTCTATTCCGGACATTTTCAGCTGGATTGGAATTTTGGAAACTCAGATATCCATTCTCTCTTGCTTGTGATCATGCACTTTCTGATGAGACATGATTTGATACTTGGGCTTGGTACTCCGTCTTCCTCCACCCGTAAAACTGTCACCGACACGATATGTCATTGACTGTTAAAGTGTCGTTAAACCTTAATAAATAAATAAATTAATAAATTAATAAATAAATTAATAAATTAATAAATAAATTAATAAATTAATAAATAAATATAAATAAATAAATAAATAAATAAATAAATAGATACTTGGACTTGTGCCACAAAAATGGCAATCTGTATTGCACGATTCTGCCCAGCATGACCAGTTTGGAGAACCGACACGGTATGCGTTAACCCTTTACCTAACATGAAAAGCAGACGACACTTACAAACAAAATTGTTGAATAACTACTCTTTTTCATTTTTTGTCTCAAAAACATAGGTTATGACCTCTTATTGGAACGATCTCGACGATCTCGTTCCAAAGAGGGGTCATAATCTATGTTTTTGAGACAAAAAATGAAAAAAATATTGAAAATTATTTGGCGCTGGCCGGTCTTGGCCGTTATTTTTGGGTAGAGGGTTAATTCAATATGTTAGTTATATCACGACTACGACATACATATTTTATACTGCTTTCACGTATTTTACAACTGACGGAACTCCAACGTAACCAAAACGTTCGTTCGCGTGTTATTTCCTGGCCTGCTTTTGACCTACATCCAGCAGTGTTATTTCGTTGGAGTCCTCAGTGACGGACCCAGAGCTCAGTTAATGGTGTGGGATGGGGCTGTGGGATTGTTATAATCAGCTAAAAGTTAAACTTGAATGTACCGTATTACCTTGGAAAAAATATTCGCATTTTGTGGTATCACAACACTTTGAACTTTATAGTTCAAACAAGTGATACTAACACACCAAAGGCTGGTACACACTGGGCGCCATGTAAGCCTTGAATGCAGTATGTTGAAGTTAGCTAAATAGTTTTGCCTGCTGAAACAGACCTGGCATTCTGAAAAATGCAGGAGGGCAAAAAATCGCTCTCCTCAATCAGCTTAGGAGAGAAATTAGCTTTACACAGCATTTTAAGTATCCAGTTGAACGAACTCCTTGAAACTGAAACCAACAGACTACATCAGTGATTTTATTAACTTTACTAAGGTAAAGCGAAATCTCTTAGACATCTAGATGTCTCACTCAACAGCCGAACACACACTTGACAAGACTTGTGTGTGTACCCAGACCTGTTGTCCAAGAAAGTCATACGCCTACCACTACCACCTTCACCCCCCCCCCCCAAAAAAAAAGGGGGGGGGGGGTTGAAGGTGGAAGTGGTAGGCTTATGACTTTCTTGGACAACAGGTCTGCTTGAATCTACAGTCACATCCTGGTGCAAGTGCTTCAAGTGACAGGATAGTAGTAATGGTAGTATATTATAGTGTCAATATTCCTTGAATAATTACCCCTCAAACTGTGATGTCAGTTGTTGAACTTGAAACTGACAGAAAAAAAAATATTGCTGTGACCCATTTTGCTTCAAATGATTGCAACTGTCTTTGGGTATGGTTGCAGCCATTAACTTTTAACACTAAACCACTTTCAAAATGAAATTACGTGATGTTATGTGACTTCGAAGTTAAATTACATTTTTGCTTTACAACAAAAATTTAATGTGAGCATAATACATGTAATCTCAATCATCCCAGACCAAAATATTTAGGAGGGCAATTTTTCGCTCTCCTTAATTCTTTCAGGAGGGCAGTAAAGAGAGCTAAAAAATCGCTCTCCTGAAATTGCCAAGCCTGCTGAAATAATGGACTATATGTTCTTGGCATGTCACGCCCTGGTATTTTCTGAAAACTTCCCAAGCAGTGTAACATAAAATATAGGTTAATATTTGAAATTGCTTGAACACAGATACAATTGGACTCCAAAGCTGGGAAAAGTGGAGGAAGGGTGGGGGAGGGATTGTCCCTGCCAATGGCACCCCCTCTATTTTCCCATCGAGAAAAAGCGAACAATATAAATAGAGGTGCAATAGTAAGTACACTTGGTGTGATTCCAGTGAAATGGCGAAAATCACAGCATTTCCCGCGGTGGTGCCAAATCTTTAGAGTATTAGAACTCAATATTTCAGGGTTCAAAATAAGTGGTTTCGCATCGCTATTTGCTATGCAAAACATGCTAAAAGCTACACAATTTTCAATTATGTATAGCATTTTGCGATACAATATATTCAACTGCAGCCTAATAGGCTGCAGTTGAATATCTTGTATTGCAAATGTAAAAATGAAAATTTGCAACATACTTTGCAAGCTAGTTCACTGATGCTTTACCTATGATATAAGATTAACTCTCTGTCTCGCATGAGCAACTTCATATGTAACGCGAATTTTATTTGTTTAAATTCATCCTGTATTGTTTCTGCATTTTGCATAAAATACCCTATCAAAGTAACTTTAAGCCCATCAAATTAAGAAATGTCACGCATTTGGAAATATCTAAGTCCATGCAATTGTTAAACGCAGTTCAGTTGAAAAACATAGCTGGAATGGATGGACGTTATTCTATCTGCTCAGAAGAGTTCAATACAAAACAATATGGCATAACTCCGGTATACAAGAACTGCTATGCAATTTAAACAAAATGCTATTCATTTTTCGGAAATGTGTAGCATTTTGCTACGCATAGAAAAAAAGTTATTTTGAGCCCTGTATTTTAAGCTGTGTTTGGCAAAGTCGGTGAAATTCTCTCTCGTATTCGAAAGGCCTCAACATTTTGTCAACGTGTTCTTCAAATTGTTACACCTTGTCAGACATTTGGCTCATCATTGATACCAAGTCCATCGTGGGCACCCCGGCAAGTTGAGCAGTGCTTGTTTACTGTGGTAAACAAAGTCTGCCTATCGGTAAAGTACATGTAGGATGTGTTAACAAGTATTTGATTTTTTTATAGACTGGCAGGACTTGGAAAGAAACTCCAACAATGACGATTTGATTTTGCTCCCTCCCACCCCTCGTATTTACTGACGGCAGACAACGCCTGTTCCAACGCAATAAAATTTCCAGAATATAATGAGACCTTTAAGGGTGAACCATTCCTTATGAGCCCAAGTTAAAAACGTTATCTTACGTTTTCTCTATACTGCTAAGGAGATCATGTGATATTTATTCTCGGAAAGGTCTTGGATATTTCAAGTATTCATGTCAGGGGCTGTTATTACTAGCGAATGACATTATGGGCTTTTTTCAGTCATCCCACAACGTATTTCCCCTGGTACTGAAGGCAGTCTTGTTTGGCTTTGAAAAATAAAGAATCTGTTGATGAAATAAAGTTTCTTTCACGAAGTATAGAAGTTGATGGCATATTTTTTTTTCTTTTTGGGGATCTCATTTACAAGTCAATGCCAAACGCAACCAATTTTTACAAGCTTAGAAAAAGATGTAGTCTGGAAATCATTGGTTATGATTGATTAGACAGGATGTTGGGAAAAAACATCCAGTAATAAATCTAAATACTAAGCAAGTGTTGGAATAAAAGTGCAATGCACCAATCGAATAACTATGTAATTTAACCCATTTTCACACATACTTTAAAGAAATGTTCATTCTTTGATTCCAAGACAAAACTTACGATCCTTCTTTAACCCTTTACCTAACATGAAAATCAGACGACACTTGCAAACAAAATTCTTGAATAACTAATTTTTTGTCTCAAAAACATAGGTTATAACCCCTCATTGGAACGAGCTCGACGAGCTCGTTCCAAAGAGGGGTCATAATCTATGTTTTTGAGACAAAAAGTGAAAAAAATAATGAAAATTAATTGGCGATTTTTGTGAATAGCGATGGCCGGTTTTGGCCGTTACGTTGGGTAAAGGGTTAACGAAATGTTCATTCTTTGATTCCAAGACAAAACTTACGATCCTTCTTTAACTCTTTTCCAAACGTAATAACATATATCCTGCCAGCGCCATTCACAAGTTTGGCAACTCAAATTTTAATATTTTTTTTCTTAAATTTTTACACCCAAAACATAGCTTATGACCCCCTAATTGGAATGAGGTGCTATATGTTATGTTCTTGAGACAGAAGACGCGATGCGAGCATTGTGATAAAATAATAAATAATGGGTTTCTTCTCATTCTGCAATTTGACATTGTGTCAATGAGTCGCGACTTCATGAGGAATTTCTGTATCGAGTTCATTAAAATCGATCTGAGCCGAGGTTTACCGAGACTCAGATTCGATTTTAGTGAACGTGGTTGAGAAATTTCATGTCGAATCGTGACGAATTTTAAATTCCTTTTATCACATAATGAGCAATTTAACCTTTTACTTAACGTAACGTCTAAACTGGTTAGCGGTGTTCACAAAAATCACCAAAAAACTATTATTTTTTCAACTTTTGCCTTAAAAATATAGCATATGCCACTTCATTGGAACGAGCTCGTCGAACTCGTTCCAATGAAGGGTCATAATCTATGTTTCCGAGGCAAAAGATGAAAATGTTTAGTCATTCAGGAAATATTGTTGGGTGTTTTCTTTTTGCAATTTTCGTCTGCCTGTTGTATCAGGTAAACAGTTAAAGAAGATTATTACCACTGTAGTGGGCGTTCTCTTGTATATTAACTGAGTTAAGCGGGGTGGTAAAACTCCGTAATTCACGACATCATGCAACCGGAAGCGAGCGGCGGGCGTTAATGAAAACAAAATTCATTAACAGCCCTCCGTCCGCTTCCGGTCGTGGTAATAATAGTAATAACATGATTTTGTCGGGCGTCTCGGTTTATTAACGGCCCTTGAGGACCGATAACAGCCCCCTGGCTTATTAACATCCATCGACTTCGTCTCGGGCCGGTAATAAACCATCGGACTGTTATTCATTCCTCTCGGGCCGTTAATAAATCGTAACGCCCTCCAAACTCGTGTTATTGTTATATTAATTCCCTTCTACTTCCGAAAGGGTCAAAACAAATACAAACATTAACAACACTGAGACCAATGTACAATCATTGATTATTATGTTGACGCAACGCATCGTTACACCAAAATAGACATTTCCTGCATTTCACTATTCCATTTGCATTGTGGGATATTCATACGTAATCTGCCCCACCAGCTGGTGGGGCAGATTACATACGAAAGGCCCACAATGCTAGTGGAATGGCGAAATGCAGGAAAGGTGCACTGTACTCACGGGTTGTATGTTTCGATCCAAACTTTGAAATACGTTCATTTGATTACCGTCTTTGTTCGATACCGAGGCTCAAATTAGAGGGGTGGCACTAATTATTACGTTGCTCGCATCGCCACTCGTGTGCGACAGCCTTTATAACAATAGCCCAACGCGATTAGTTCAGTGGCGGCTGAATGTTTACCTTTTTTAATGGCTGTAACCGATCAGCGCCGTCCACAAAATCATAACTTGTCAAGTGATGGAACTTGGAAGACCATGCTTGGGCTCCATTGTTTAGTGCAGGTCCCACAACTTGACTGTTTCATTTTCTGTGGATGTGGTTCACATTATTTTTTAAGTGGAATTTATTTGTAATTCTTGTAAGCACTCTCCCATAAACTGTAACAAGGCAAAAGGCATGAAAACAAATCTGGGCAAACAAGACAAAATTAGTACTCTATCAGTCAACGTTTTATTTTTTCAATTTTTTTTGTTTAAAAACATTGCATATGACCCCCTCATTTTTTATGCGAAAAATACAATTTTTTATGCGAAAAATACAATTTTTTAGTTATTCTAAAATGTCTTTGCATGTGTCGACTGCTATTCGTGTCAGATAAAGGGTGAAGCTCTGTCTTGGAATGGAAGTGAAAACTGAAAAAGTAGGAATGAAATGGATGAAGTTTATTTTTAGTGCCGCGTTAGCAAGCTTTATTTATTTATTTATTTATTTATTTATTTATTTATTTATTTATTTATTTATTTATTTATTTATTTTGGAGATATCTATGGTTTGGAAAATAAATTCATTTCTTTTTAGATATCTAGGGTTTAGAAAATAAATTAAATTTGTTTTAGATATCTCAAAAAACATTATTAAAAATATATATTTTTTATATTATATGAAGCCTGTTTGTAGTGAGCTCTTTGAACACATCTGAAAAGGGTCTGATGAGCTGTTTTATTGGAAAAAGTAGAATATGTAAAAACTCTCAGCGAAAACGAGTTTGTTCACTAAAAACAACTAGGCCTACAAACCTACACAGCATGAGGGCTTTATTCCTATAAATTAACTTGTTGGTGAGCTACTCTACCAGTAGAGATATGTAAAAAGATAAATTTTAACCCTCTGCAAATTGATGTCAATGTACCTAAAATTCAAGAAGTAAATTTTCCCCATAATGCAACTGAGAATGACCCAATTCAGTCTTGTTCAACACAGCTCAATGAGCTCTGTCAAACAATATTGAATTAGTTAACACTTTACCAAACATGAAAAGCAGATGAGACTATTTTTTGTGTTCAAAACACAGCTTATGACCCCTCATTGGAACGAGTTAAACCAGCTCGTTGCAATGAGAGGTCATAAGCTATATTTTTGAGGCAAAAAATGAAAAAATAATGAAAATTGAATGGCATTTTTGTGAATAGCGCTGACCAGTTTGGGCCGTTACGTTGGGGTTTAATTCCTAGTTGCATTATGGGAACAAGTTTGAATTTTGCAATTCTGATATTTGACATCATTGTTGAGGGTGAAACAATTTTATAGTTTTTAGCCAACTGATTCTATCGGTCTCTGGCATTGATTCCAAGAAATATTTGAGAGATAAAATGGAAATCTTTCCGAGAATAATTGTCGGAGGCTCACATGAACAGTGGTGGATGGATGAGAGAAGATTTTCAAACCGTCATCCAACAACTTATTTCCACTAGTCCTGTTCTGTTGATATTTATTTATTTATTTATTTATTGGGATTTAACGACACGTTCGACAGCCAGGGTCACCTCGTGTCGGACTGTGTTACGGGTGGATGAAGCCGGAGTACCCGGAGAGAACCACCGAGCAACGGCGAGCCACTCTCAGGTTCCCCAACATACTGGCTCCACACAAGCAGGGTTAGCATTGGTTGAAGACAAGTATACCGTCGATGTGCAGTGCGCCTTGGTACACAATGCCACTGTGTCCCCACGTGGGCAATGGGGGTGGGGGGGGGGGGGGATGAAGTGTCTTGTCCAAGGACACAACGCGGTTGCCGAAGATGGGAAGTGTTCTGTTGGTAAGAATGATCATGCCATAAACACTGCCGCAAACTGCAGGCGATGTGGAGGATACGACAGAGATTAATGGTCTTTTCAGCTTTCAAGCTTGACAAAGTGCGATATCTGCAAAATTACTGCCTTGCTGTGAAAAACAGCCTGCTATTAATTACACTGAATCCAATGGGAAAGTGCAAAACGTAAAATCAAGAAACTTTAATTAATGATTCACCTTCTGCGGACTGAAGTTAAAATACCAAATTAGCAAGTAGCATTTTTCTCCCCATAATGCAACCAGATATTTAACCACTTCAGTCTTGTTAGACATAACCTAATTGAGTCTGTCAAAAACTGAATTGGTTAAATTTATAGTTGCATTATGGGGAAAATCCAGCTCAGAATTTTGAATATGCTGACCTCAGTGTGCAAGGGTTAATTATCGTCTTTGTTCTATAGAATCGTGGAATTCTAGACACCACTGTGTCCAAAATGCGAGAATAAAAAAACGTTGATAGTCATTTGGTCGAACCGTCCACATCACTCATGACTTTTTGTATTCAAGTATCATCATTTTTTTCGCCGCGATTCGATGTTTCGGAGCTGAAATTATTCCTGCCTTCAGTAGTCGAAGTTCTTTGTTTATTCTCAAGTGCAGTGGCGGCGCGTCCTATAGCTAGGATGACCTAAAGCCAATGGCTCATGGGCGGCAGAAGTTCTTGGGGGGGGGGGGGGGCAGATCCCGGGAAGAGGGGTCAGTCGGCCTTGTCATGCCGAAGCCTATATGTCTCGAAGGCTGATGATCCTAGAGTTTAAGAGGAGGTGTCCTCCTCCCATCAGGATAGGCGCGCCTCCTCCTACCCGGGTCTCCCACTCATACACATACACTGAATTTTGAAAGCTCCCAGAACGGATTTGGGGTGTATGTTAGCTTCACTTTGAGAATAAATCATTGAAAAATATTGAGTGACGAACCTGGAAAAGGCTTTGTCTGCCTCCTCTCGGCCCCGTGGTCCGAAGGGAGGGCAGCTGCTCCCTCTGCCCCGTGCTTTCGGCGTCCCTGTGGGGCCCCGTCCATAGCAGACCCATTAGGAATGGCCAAATAACATAAAAAAATATTTTTGTGTCAGATTGCTGACAAACAATGAATTAATGAACTTCAAAATTCTTTTACATCCAAAGTAAACTCAAAACTTAGAATGTACCGAATTACATGAGTTTGTTTTTCACCTGGGGCCTTGTTCATAACATTTATCAAGCACTTTCAGAAAAGGAAGGCGGTACATGTATTTCAGTTTTATTTTGTTTTCAATCTGAACTGTTTCACGGTATACCGGTATACCGCGGTATTGTTTTCAATACCGTCACCGGTACTAAAATCCGAATACCGTGCAGCCCTAAATGCAACGCCAGTTATCGAAAAGAAAATATGTGGCATTCGGTTCAGTAATATACACCTCTCGTTAAACCCCGGGGATGAAGGATTTTGTTTCTTTTGGCACCAATTTTGAAAATTTTCTCGACCCGGTACGCTAACTGCCCCCACACCCTCGTGCAATTTCTGTCCAGGGGCCCCGAGGCCCCCGGCCGCCCCTGCTCACTCGGTTATCGTGAAGAAACGGACTCATAGACATCCACCACGCTACTCTCACATTAATGTTCATACAAAAAGACCCTCCCCTCACCCTTTCATCTAACGAAACTACCAAGTTCGTCCAGTGCTATGCACAAAACTCGCTATTCAGTTGTTATTTTTTCTCTCTCTTCAGCTTTTACTTCCAAAACGTACGTTTGCCCTCCACAGCCACACACCTACCGAGGGTACGAGCTCTTGGAACTCGATCCCATGATGACCTTTCAGCTATTTTTGGGGAAAGCAACAACGAAAATTATTCAGATTTTTGGGAGAAAATATTGTTTGTGTCAACATGACAACAGATTGTAAAAACCAGTTAGGTTTCCTATTTGTATTCTATAAAACAAAGGGAGTATTTAATAGTCTGTTGCCGGAACGTGGATAGTGGATTATCATTGAATGGTTGACTCGGAGTGGGGAATTTCATCAAAGTAACACTGCTCAGATTCTGTAACAAAAAAACCCACGAGAAACACATTGGTTCTACCTGGACGTCCATTAGCTGAAACTGTGCTCGAGCCTTTAAGTTTTTTACACAGAGGCAGATTGTATACCGCGAAACTGTGAGATATTTTCCGGCTGGACGGTCGACCCAAAGGCAGATCGCAGTTTAGATTAGTTTTGAATTTTTTTTTTTTTTTGAATAATTTAAAATTTTTCGACAACATATTGGACAGGAGCATCGCGAAGATGACCTATTGGGGGTTGGGGGGGGGGGGGGGGGAGGTTGGCATGTAAACCTGATTTGTCCTGACAGCAGTGGCTTAAGTGCCATCTGACTAATATTCCAACTCCTTGCAGGGACGTGGCTAGAGGTTTCCGATGGGGGGTGGGCATAAAATTGATTCTAGTAACTGAAATGCCAACACATTTATGATAGAATTATCAGGTTATTATTATTTGGTATTCTTCTGGGAATTGAAAATACACAAATACGCATGCAAGCTTAGAACTTTGAACAATTCACACTGTCCAAACATTAAATCAAATCTTATGCAGGAATGATAAATTTTAGATGGTTCATCATTTTGTAACTGTGAATGATGAAATTAACTCAGGACAACGATTTTGCATGATGTGATTTTCTTGAAGTGCATTTCGAGGATTTTTTTTTTATTACGATAAGTAAACGTAATATAGAAATCTCGTACCGCTTGACACCATGCATACTTTTGGAGCTCGATATTGCGTACACTGTAGTTGCAAACAGTAACAGTTGGAATTTTTGCCGATTTGAAACTGAGTTGGATTTTGCGAAGTAAAGGAGACATCAACATCGTCAAAGCAGCTCTAAAATCCAGATAGATGGAATTTCTAACAACTCATGACTTGCCCTCCGAATTTCTAACTATAGGGAATTTTGGCCAGGATTTGGGGGGGGGGGGGTGGCAATAGGTCGCCACGTCCCTGACCACATGATCAAAGCGTGCCTTCTTAGAAGAAGAAGGCATGCCTTGATGATGTAGCTGGAATATTAGTCAGTCGGGATTATAGTTAACCCTTTACCCAACGTAACGACCAAAACTGGCCAGCGCTATACTCAAAAATCGCCAATAAATTTTCATTATATTTTCATTTTTTGTCTCAAAAACATAGGTTATGACCCCTCGTTGGAACGAGCTCATCGAGCTCGTTCCAACGAGGGTCATAACCTATGTTTTTGAGACAAAAAATGAAAAAAATTAGTTATTCAAGAATTTTTTTTGCAAGTGTCGTCTGCTTTTCATGTTAGGTAAAGGGTTAAATATCTCCGCGTTGTGGTCTAAGACACTTTATCCCAATTGCTCACGTGGGGGCACGATGGCGTTGTGTACTTAGGCGTACTACATGTTGATGGTGCACTTGTCTTCAACCAATTCTAACCCTACTTGTGTGGCGTTAGTATGTTGGGAGGTCTAACTGTTGCTCACCGGATACTCCAGCTTCCTCCACTCGTAAAACTGTCCGACACGAGGTGCCCCTGGCTGTCGAAAGTGTCGTTAAACCCCAATAAATAAATAAATATCTCCAGAATTCTTGGTCATTTATTAGTGAATATATAAAACATCCAACTTGTAGTCGAGACGCAACTTCTTATTTAATTAACCCTTCACCCAACGTAACGGCCAAAACGGGCCAGCGCTATTCTCAAAAATCGCCAATTAATTTTCATTTTATTTTTATTTTTTGTCTCAAAACATAGGTTGTGACCCCTCTTTGGAACGAGCTCGTCGAGCTCATTCCAGTGAAGGGTTATAACCTATGTTTTTGAGACAAAAAATGAACAAAATTAGTTATTCAAGAATTTTGTTTACAAGTGTCGTCTGCTTTTCATGTTAGGTAAAGGGTTAACACATGCCATATCTGTTCTTCAATTGGTCATGCTACCCTTCGCCCACCAAAAGTCCGAATCGGGTATTGCAGACATCCATTTGTTTGACCGATTGTGTGTGTGACACAAGTCGAAGTATCAAATCTTGACCGACTGTTTGTGTGACACAAGTCGAAGTATCAAATCTAGTATGGAAAGAAAATTCATGATCATCAGCAATAGAGAATTGACATCTTCGACTTCAGTCCTGGCGAAAATGTCCCGGTTGGAAATATTATTTGGGGGGGGGGGGGGGAGGGGGTCACACGCCTTAATGACTCTTAGCGACATCGAAGCAACCATCAAGATGTTTTTCTGACAGTTTCTATTACGTAACAGTAGGGATAGTCAGTGGAACTAACATTTCTACACTGTAAAACATTACCGTAATTTTTTACGGTCATATGACCGGCAGCTAGTTTCCAGGCATATGACCGTAAGCATTACGTCAAACCGTAAAAAATTAACTGTCATTTGCCGTATATTCCCGCATTTTTTTTCACGGTTTGCCGTTATTTATACGGTCATATGCCTGGAAACTAGCTGCCGGTCGTATGACCGTAAAAAATTTCAACCATCATTTGCCTTATTTTCCCGTAAAAATTACCATCAAAATAATTACGGTCAAAATGACCGGAGGAAGAGTTCCAGCCATATGGCCCTTAATCAACTGAAAACCATAATTTAATTCCTGCCATCATTAACCGCATTTTACCTTGAACCAATAAAAGCATATGGGTATGCCGGCCTTAGCGGAGATCCGTGGCCACAAGCCATAAGATCCATCGAATATCGGTGACGCAGTACGAACAGTCTGCTATTCTGCATGATTACCGAAACAATTATACGCATAAAAAATTGACGTTATTTGATTTTCATGTCCAAGACTGCAATGAACATGATGGACTTGGTCACAGACTTACAAATTGATAGTATAATACGTTGTTGTTCGTCTTCAAAAGCATCGGGCGTCCTTCTTGGAAATGGCGACTTCCGGAGTGGCATATCGCAAGGCCGATCCCATAATTCACCATTTTTACCGTCGTGCGACGTAACTGGACAGCGTGACGGGAGAAATACGTTCATTGGATCAAATTCACGGGTTTTTCTACGGCAACACCGTTAAAATTAACTTACGGCATCGAAACCGTTGTATTTTACAGTCATCTGACAGTAGTTAACCGTAGAATTACGGTGATTTTTTAGTGTATCCATTGGTTATTAACCGGTGGCCAGGAATTTCTGTTGCACTTAACTGGTAGAGTGCTGGAAGCCCATATTTGGGCTTTATTCTGAAGTGCAGGTGCCACAACTTGAAGGATCATATTCAGTGGATATGCTTTGTATTATCTTTAAAGTGATATTATTTAGTCTGTAAGGGTTTGCCTTGTTACAATTTATGGGAGAGTGCCCATGGGCACTCTCCCATAAATTGTAACAAGGCAACGACATGTGTACAAGATTTGATGGGCAAAAATAATTTAGCACTCTACCAGTTAATTAACCTCTCACGCCTAAGTCATATAAAAGGTCAGTTTGATACTAGATTCGTCACGGGGGAGACAGGTTAGTGGTGACGTCCGGGGGAGGGTACCTTCAACTTTGTGCCGACTAGTTCTCGTTGAGAGTCGTTGAACTCACTAAGATCAATCGATATACCTTTTCCTCGAGCCGATTTTCAGAGCCAGTGCCAGTATACACCTCAGGTTTTCATAGAACTAAGTTAACCCTTTACCTAACGAATCGCCTGCACCCGCCCGCGTAATATGCAAATTCGGCAGTTGAAAAAATATTATATTTCAAAAATTTTCAACAAAACCATATCATGTGACCCCTTGTTGGAACGAGCTCGTTCCAACGAGGGGTCACATGATATGGTTTTGTTGAAATGTTTTGAAAAATTAAAAAAATGATATTTAAAGTAATAAATTTTGATATCGTCTGCGTTGGGTAAAGGGTTAAAGCTGGAGTGAAAACGGCTCGTCAGATGTTTCATTGGAAATCCTCGCTCAGCATAATACTGTATCACGTCTGCTGCGACTGTACATAGGGGGGCAGATTTGTATAGGAAGGATGGGTTGTTTATTTACTAACATTTTGAGAATTTTACGCTAACATTAGCTCAGTGAATCAATATTTTGGAAGGTTTGTTTGTTTGTCCTGGTATTCGTATACACTGCATGATCTAGTTTATTGTGCTCTCGTTTGACGTTCATAAACTGTCGTGAAAGGAATCATTGTCTTCTTGTAAATGAGAGATTTGTGAACGCTAGGTCACTGCAGTTGTCACCAATGATTAGAAAAAAACTGCTGAGAAGTTACTTTTGGGAGGTATTATCAGTCACAAACTCGAAAACAAATACCAAAAAATTATAAAAATTAAAATGTGTTTTTATTCTCTGGTTTTCACAGCCAGCTCCCCCACCCCCACACTCTAAAATCCGTTGGGTTAAAAATCAACCCAAATCAACTGGGTTGAGTGAATATGAACCCAATTTGGGTTCATATTCACTCAACCCAGTTGATTTGGGTTGATTTTTAACCCAACTGATTTTAGAGTGCACCAAAAAAAAACCTAATCCAGATTCAAACATGAGGGAGAGGGGGAACGAACGATTTACCTCTGTAACCCCCTGTCGGAAAGTAGAAGATATCCACGGTACACTTTACCTGGCAACCAACCTCTAAAAAATTAACCCAAATCGACTGCGTTGAGTGAACGTGAACCCAACTGGGTTCATATTCACTGAAACAGCTGATTTGGGTTGCTTTGTAACCTAACTGATTTTAGAGTGCATGGATCACTTTGTCGAGTGTGGCGCTCGCTTTGCGTAGTACAATACTGTGCGAGAGCCCTGTCGTATCACACGAGAAAAACAGTCGTGCCCAAAACGAAGGAATTGACTGCTATACGTATTATGTAGAACATTTAAAATTTCCCAACACACTGACAAAAGATCACGCCCTGGTCCCGATACAGAGTGCTCGACTGACGTGAGAGCAATAGTCTGGTCACGTTTTCTAGAGTTGGAGTGAGAGAGTCACAAAATTATATGGTCGTGATACCGGAAGAGTGAAACACTGTAATGGCAACTAAAATAAGGCTGAAATGGTTTGCTCGTTTTCACAACCGACTAACCGAGAGCTATAACCGGATAACATCCGGTTATCCATAGCCATTATTTCGCCGAATATGGGATCAAAACTATAGGAATTGGAAAGCAGAATTCTCAGAAACTATTCCGTAGTGTGTATACAAACGAACGTTGTCGAGTACTCGACAACGTTCGTTTGTATACATACTACGGAATAGTTTCTGCGGTACTCAGTACTCACGGAAATTGCCGATCATTAACGAAGTCTTGAACGCCAAAATCGATTATTTCTCAATATATACATCGCTGCTTCGAGGTGTAATCTATCCCAAAGGAGAAGCGGCAGATTTACTACGTTTTAACTGTGGAATGACGATCACTATCGATATTTCGGGTAACTGGTTGAGGTTTTTTCATATCGGTTAGGTAGATAATCGGTTTCAAACCGGTTATCCGGTTAACCATTTCAGTACTAAACTAAATATCCGAGTATGCGTTCTTGTTATTCGTCTTAGGTATAGTAGTACAGGGGAACGGAAATATGTTGCCTTACTTCCTTCCCTTCGATGCGAACGATATGGGCGAATGAAACAGCAGTTCGGCCAATTTGTACACATATAGCTGGTGTTGCCTTTCTTCAGACAACACCAGTGCCTGCCACATCTTAACTGCGCTATATGTTTAGTCAATACAAAGTGCTGAGAAATGAAATGTAGAACGATGTTGTTTTTGACGAGGATGTTCAACATTTGCTTGCGAATTAGTTGGATACTTTGTCAACGTTGAGTAAAATCATATTCACATTATAATACGATTGATATAATATCATATGAAACGACCTCTCATATTACCAAAACCCATTTGTATAGTAACAGATGACGTGCTCTTTGAGTAATCCATAATTTGTTTGTTCAATTTCAGCAAAGTAAACTAAATTCTTTCCTTTGGACGCTGAAAAGAGACCCTCCGGCGTACTTCTTCGGAACGATCCACGTTCCTTATACAAAGGTATGGAACTACATTCCCGACAACACCAAGCAGGCATTTGAACAGTCGGAGAATGTTTTCTTTGAACTCGACCTGACGGATCCCTATACAATAACGGCGCTTGCAAGATGTCAGTTGTTACCAAATGGTGAAAATTTATCAAATGTTCTACCAGAGGATATTTATAAGAGATTAAAGAGACATTTAGAATATATAAAGTTTATGCTACCGTCGTGGATAACGGCCGATCAGAAGGGTAGGGGATTATATGCAGATTACCTGTACAATACCATCGCTGGCAACTGGGAGAGAAAGCGTCCCGTGTGGGTCATGTTGATGGTGAACTCTCTGACAGAGAATGATATTAAATCTAGGGGAATTCCCGTTTTGGATTTATATTTAGCTCAAGAAGCAGAAAGGACGAGAAAATCAACGGGTGCCGTTGAGCGCGTAGAAGAGCAATGTGTCCCGTTGAACGAACTCAACTTTTCTCAGGTATGTAATGCCTTCATTTCCATTTCAGAAACCCATCGAGACTAAATCGGACTATTTTTCCTGAGTGCAAATAAGTAAAGCGGCTTCTCGGAATTTCTGTTTCTTAAATTACGTAGGTGTTCTTAAAGATATAAACACAAGATTAGTCCCAAACGTCTCACCTGTCATTATTAGGGCCTCGTGAAGTTTGAAATTCGAGTCGCGCAGATTCGGAAATTTTCGAATCGTCGAGATGTTTTCAAAATCCTACCAAGTGTCTCTTTTTGAACACTTTTTTTTTTATCATCAGGTCTACTGTACAGGAGACTTGATAATAAAAGAAAAGGTCAAGTACGTTCCGCTTCCAAACAAGTCTGATTCCGTTCTGAAATATTCCGCACCCGTCGAATAAAAAACTTGAGTGGAGACAAGAAATATTTACGGTTATTATATACTTTATAAAAAACCACCTTTGTATTGGCTGGATTTTATCCATGTGACTGATACTCAAAAATCCATGTACACTCATTTTCCAGTGAATATCTACTTTCTAAATATAGCTTTTGGAAATCCCCTCTCTTGTTCTATTTCAATCGACGTGCATGAGCAGTCAACCTGACTTCCGTCTCATTTTTATGTTATTCTGCAGATGATAACTATTTTATTGTTAAATAAAAGTATTTCTGGTTGATATAATTCAACTTTTAATTGACAAATAGAAGATTGTTTTTTTTTGAGGATGGTGTATACAATAAAACAGCTATGGACTTTTGTGGTGGTAAATATGATGTGATATGAACCTAAAAAACTTATATTGACCTCGGCTAACTCCTCGGTCAATATAAGTTTTTTAGGTTCATATCACATCATATTTGTTCGAATCCCACCTGCGGCAACCGCGTTGTGTCCTTGGGCAAGACACTTTACCCCCATTGCCCATGTGGGGGCACGGTGACGCTGTGCACTAAGGCGTATTGCACGTCGATGGTGCACCTGTCTTCAACCAATGCCAACCCTGCTTGTGTGGAGTTAGTATGCTGGGGAGCTGACAGTTGCTCGCCGTTTCTCGGTGGTTCTCTCCGGGTACTCCGGCTTCCTCCACCCGTAACACTGTCGTGGCCATGATTAGCCATTGTGCAGAAATATGTGACCTTATACACCAATAAATAAATAAATAAATATCACATCATATTCATCACCACAAAAGTCCACAATTGTATATTGTAAGAACTGCAATATTTTGAACTGATAGAACTACGAGATTCGATTTGAAATCCTCTGCCTGATTCGATTTGATCCAAAATGTGAGATTCACAGCCCTAGACGATACCCTCTCTCACTTTATTACAGAGGCGGTGGAACCAGGGGACACAGAGGACACATACCCCTCCACCTTTTTCCACAGATAAGTTTCGCAGTTACCCAATGAGTTAAAGTGAATGTACAGGCATTCCTGTAACATTATTTGAAAATCTAAACAATATTTAGCCAAAGAATCCCACTTTCGGTCGCTTCGGTCCGTTTCTTCTATTTCAACCATCTTCCAACCCGAAGGCTGGCCTTCGGGTTGGAAGATGGTTGAAGTAGAAGAAGCGGACAGGACACTGACCACACGGCGGCATATTCATCTGAACGAGAGACTATAGCGAGTCATGGTACATTTATCGATATACGATTGTAACCTTTCTCACATTGGGTCGAACCATGGTATCATTGTAAATTTGTGCCCCTCCACTTTTATCGAGCTTACGCCGCCCCTGGAGGTGAGGGTAACGACCGTAAGGTCATAGTTCGGACAAAAGAAGACTTAGCAAGTATTATACGTGTACAACACGTGTTTTGTAATGACATCTGGTGTAGGATACTGTTTTTACATAACACGACCCGAAGACGAAACTTGGAACATTTCTTCTCTTAGCAACTAGTTTTTCTGTCCAAAACGAGTCCGGCCTGATCGTTCCTATAAGAGTTAATGTCCTTTTTTATAGAAGCGAAGAATGAAAAGTTTATAACTTTTCGCGCAATAATTTTTGTTTAGCTGTGACCCTGTGTGGTTGGGGGGATTTTTTTTGTTAGGTACGTGGTTGGAAAGGCAACAGAAGAATCCGTAGTTGGTCACTTTTATCTTGTTTAAATGTTGGCCGTAGTTAATGAATATTGGGGTAAATCGACATTTTGCTGACTTGTTTTGTATTGGATAAGCTAACAGCTCCAGTCTTTGCACGGAATGTTGTGTACCGAAGATCAGAGATAAACATTAAGCAGTTGTCTACCCTTCTTGTTCCTTTCGTGGACACCACCACACGAAGTTTAATCTGTTTTGTTCTTGAAGATTAGTTTTGGTAGAGTGTGGATACTGGAATTTTCTTGTAATATGTTTTAGTTTGGTACAATTCAATAAGGCCACACAAAATAAATTAATTGAGTCGCGGCATTTTTTTTCAAATCAGTGAGGGAGGGAGGGAGGGAGGGTGGGTTTTAGTTTTAATTTTTATTTTTCTTTTGCAAAAAGTGAGCAAACATGCAGAGGATTTCGGCTGTCTTTTTACACACAGAAATGTAGAAAATGTAGATTTATACAGATAAATTCATTTTTAATTTGAAAAATAAAACATTCCTCTAAAAACAAACTGTAGGTACTGCATTTCAAAGGCTTCACATTCCTTCGATGCTCTTCATATAAATAAATGTGCATCAATCAAAACAGTCTAAAAAAGTTTCGGGTCTCCCTGAGTTTGTACTAATATTGGAAGACACCGAAAGGCAGTAGAATGTCCAATGAGGGGGTTCAAATTCAATGAGGGATTGTCTAAGAATCAAAATACTTTTATTTTTTAGCCTAACCTAAATTTAAAAACAAAAAAAGAACATTGCTTAGGCCTTTGAAGAAACGAAAAGAAATATTGTTTGTTCATGTCTAATCACACGAACACCTGTTATTTATATGAACAAAGCAAGCGGTGCTCTATCCAATGGGAAGCACGGAACAGGCATAAAATTTGGTATACAAAAATTAAATGTGGACTTTTCTCTGAACGAAAAGCAATTTGAAGCCTTCAAATTTATTACATGCCCATGCAGTTTCTCTTATGCAATACGGCGTGCAATGCGGCTGTGCAATACGGAATTCCGTATTGCACACCAACCTGTTCCAACCGGGACTTTTTTTATGCAATGCGACTGCATAAAGTGCATGGTGTTTACCACCGTTGATAGAAAAGAAAATTAGGTCAGTAGGTGCTTGGGTCATGTAATAAATACAAAACCACATGTATGTTTCAATGAGTCGTTTTGTATTCAATTCGTCAGATGTGCGTAGAAAGAAAACGTCTCGACCTTCGGTCTACACGTTTTCTTCCTACGCACATCTGACTTATTGAATACAAAACGACTCATTGAAACATACATGTAGTTTTGTCTATGTATTAATAAAACTCAACGTGATTTGATTGTCAGTTTCCAACGTAAAGGCCAAAACCGGCCAGCGCTATTCACAAAAATCGCCAATTAATTTTCAGTATTTTTTCGTTTCTTGTCTCAAAAACATAGGTTATGACCCCTCTTTGGAACGAGCTCGTTCCAATGAGGGGTCACAACCTATGTTTTTGAGACAAAAAAATGGGAAAAAAATAGTTATTCAAGAATTTTGTTTTCAAGTGTCGTCTGCTTTTTCATGTTAGGTAAAGGGTTAAACCTCTTGAACAGCAAACTATTGAGTTGAATCATTTAAAGAAAAAAACGTGATGCACCGTAAATATCATGCACCATGTAAAATGAACATTAATATTTTTTATCAATGATATCGGTGACGTCAGTCCCAAACTCGTTGCCTTGTATTTCCGACCCAAGTTCCGGTTTTATTTGCTCACCTGACTTTCAGTCAGGAGAGCTACAGTGATCACTCACCGTCCGTCGTCGTCCGTCGTCCGTGAACATGGTGTTTGCGTCTTCTCCTCCCAAACCGCTGAACCAATTTAATTGATATTTGTGATCATAGTTTGTTATGACATCGCAATTTAATTTTGTTCAAATCAAGTTGCCTCGCCCCTTGGTAAGGCCACACCCAAAAAGTGAGCTGAAATCTTTAAAAAATCTTCTTCTCATGAAGCAGCAGTAGCAGAGACTTGATATTTGGTGTGCAGCTTCCTTTTGAGGTGGAGACTCCGATTTGTTCAAGAGAAGTTTGATGGGCTATATTTGGCATCGTTATGGGAGGGGAAAAATTTTTGGCCCCGCCCAAAATTTCGATTTGCCGAACCGAGAGGCTGATTTGAACCAAATTTTATGTGAGAGCTTATTGGGTCATAAGTACCTATTTTATGCCGAATTTTTTTTCCCGTAGCCCCGTGGGAACCGCAGGAGCTAAAAATAGAAAAAAATTAAAACGCCCATATCACCAAAACTGCACGGCACTGAGAATTTTTATTTGGTGTGAAGCTTCCTTAGGGCCAACAGAAAGGATTGGTAAAAAAAAATTGCCATCGGTTTTATCATAGGGTACAGTTTCGGGACTTTGAAAAAGTAAGGAGTCAGCACTATTTAACACTGTAGGCAATGGGAAAAACATTAAAAAATCTTCTTCTCCAGCTCCAGCAGGCAGAATCTTTTGATATTTGGTATGCAACATTGTAGGATGGATCTGATTCAAGTTTGTTCAAATCGGCCCCCTGGGATTATATTTGGGCTCAGTATAGGAGCCCGAATTCAAACTTAGTGCATTTCAGGCAAATTTCTTAAAAAACCTTCTTCTCCAGATCGAGCAGGTAGAATCTTTTGATATTTGGTATGCAACATTGTGGGGTGGATCTGATTCAAGTTTGTTCAAATCGGCCTCCTGGATTCATATTTGGGCTCACTATAGAAGCTCGAATTCGGACTTAGTGCATTTCAGGCAAATTTCTTTAAACATCTTCTTCTCCAGATCCAGCAGGTAGAATCTTTTGATATGTGGTATGCAACATTGTGGGGTGGATCTGATTCAAGTTTGTTCAAATCGGCCTCCTGGATTCATATTTGGGCTCACTATAGAAGCTCGAATTCGGACTTAGTGCATTTCAGGCAAATTTCTTTAAACATCTTCTTCTCCAGATCCAGCAGGCAGAATCTTTTGATATGTGGTATGCAACATCGTGGGGTGGATCTGATTCAAGTTTGTTCAAATTGGCCCCCTGGGTTCATATTTGGGCTCAGTATAGGAGCCCAAATTTGAACTTCGTGCATTCCAGGCAAATTTCTTTGAAAATCTTCTTCTCAAGATCCAGCAGGCAGAATCTTTTGATATTGGGTATGCTGCATGCTTAGGGGGTGAGATTCAAGTTTGTTCAAGCCAAGTCCCTGGGTTCATATTTGGGCTCACTGTGGTAGCCCCGAATTATAACTTAGTTCAAAATGAGGAATTTTCTTTAAAAATCTTCTTCTTCAGATCCAGCAGTCGGAATGTTTTGATATTTGGTATGCAGCATCCTTGGGGGGTGAGATTCAAGTTTGTTCAAGCCATGTCTCTAGGTCCATATTTGGGCTCACTGTGGGAGAGCTTGAATAGTAACTTAGTTCGAAATGAGGAATTTTCTTTAAAATCTTCTTCTTCAGATCCAGCAGTCGGAATGTTTTGATATGTGGTGTGTAGCATCCTGGGGGGGGGGGGGGGGGATTATAACTTTGTCAATATGAGGAATTTTTCTTTAAAAATCTTCTTCAGATTCAGCAGTCAGAATGTTTTGATATTTGGCATGCAGCAACCTTAGGGGGGTGGGGGGGGGGGGGGATTCAAGTTTGTTCAAGCCAAGTCCCTAGGTTCATATTTTGGGCTCACTATGGGAGCCTGAATGACAACTTATTTCAAAATGAGGAATTTTCTTTAAAAATCTTCTTCAGATCCAGCAGATGAATGCTTTTGATATTTTTTATGCAGCATCCTTAGGGGGTAAGATTCAAGTTTGTTCAAGCCATGTCCCTAGGTCCATATTTGAGCTCACTGTGGGAACTCGAATTATAACTTAGTTCAATATCAGGAATATTCTTTAAAAATCATTTTTTTTAGATCCACTGGTCAGAATCTTTGGATATTTGGTATAAGTTTTTCTCAGGAGTAGCAGATGCAAATTGTTGAAATCAATTCTCTGGGTTGATATTTAGGCTACCATGTCAGGTGAGCGCCCTCAGGCCCCCTGGGGCCTCTTGTTGAAGTTGTGAACAGTATGTATTTAAACTGGAACAAAAATAGCTCAGTCTTATGTGACAGTAGTGTCTGTCATACACAGGACCCCCAAGAAATGGAATAATGCTTGTTTACAGCGGTAAACAAGTTCTGTTTACGGGTAAGATTGGGCTCGGTGGCCATTGGCTAGGTGGGAGTCCTCGAAAGTGGGGAGCATGGGTATAAACAATTGTGTAAATTTGATACTGTGTTGTGATCATGATAAATAGAGTATATCTAGTGTTTTTGAGTGGATACCGGAAACACTCTCATGAGTAACAGAGACAATTGTTTATTTTTCGCGAACGCTTGCGCGAGCGAAAATTTCCATTTATCTCGATCACGAGTGAGATAATTTTCGGTATCCACTCAAAAACATTAGATTTTCTTTTTATTGTACGCTTTTTATAATAATCTGGTAATTCCTAGCAATAATTCCACTCGTTTCAACCTTAAATTGATGCATGAAAGTAAACAGCACATGGATACGCGGAAGTGGATTGATCGATACCCGAACAGGTAGCGTCTTGCGATCTGATTCAGCTGGCAGGTTTCATGCATCAATTCAAGGTGAATACGTGTTGAATTATTGCTGGAAATGATCGGTTTCCATTCAAAAAACACTAGATTTTCTTTACTTTGTACGTTTTTAGAACAAATTGATCATTTCCAGTGATAATTTGACTCGTATTCACCTTGAAGTGATGCTTTGAAAGCCGCCATTTTGATTGATACCGTGAAAGTGAAAATTTCTATATCTTCACAGTGGGCGATACGATTTCTATCTTTCCGCAATTTTTCCGATAATCTATCGTTTAGCGTATAATAAAGCCATTTATTTTGCAGAAAGTGGCCTTAAACTCCAACGAATAAAAATAGCAATTGTCGGGAGACATCTCTTGTCTGCTTCGGGCTCGAATCAGTGAGTGAAAACTTGGAAGTTTCTTCTCGAATTAACACCAGGGAATTAGTCAGTTTGGGTTGGTTTGTGAAAAAGGAAATTCAACAAGAGAGAAAGATTTTTTAAAAAGTGTGCAAGAAGCAAGCGGTTACAAAGGATTGTGCAGTTGATCCTGTGTGTGTTGGGTGGGGTGGGGTGGGGTGGGTTACTATTGATTTTCTACACACAAAATGAAAATTTTGAGTTATTCTGGAATTTCTTTTAGCAAGTGTCGTATACTTGTTGCGACCGGCAAAGGGATAAATAGTTATAATAATTAAATGTTAATTTTAAAAAAAAAAGTCGTTGGATATTTTTTTATATATCAAAAGTGAACAGGCCGAAATATCGTCACGTAAGTGCTACATCTGCAATGCTTTTTGCATTGCAGATGGCACCTTGTTGCACTCAAAACTTTATATAGTTTGAAAAAGAGTGGTACCTACCCCCTGTAGCCCCTCCTGTCTGAGAAAACCCTTCGCCTCCACTGGGCCCCCGTCCCTCATCTCCGTTTCTACCACCCCCCCCCCCCAACTTAGTCGTATTTAACCGCATTTCTTAGCCCATTTCGTCTGCACCCTGAACGAAGTAACAATATGTAATAGGCGAAACATTGTCGACCGTATTCCGAACGAACTTCCTCATTAATGTTGTTTCATCAAGCCAGATGCCAAATCTGACTGCACTTGCCATCTGCAGTTCACGGTTATTATCACCAGTGTACATGGAACAGAAAGTAAGTGCGCTGATATTGACGGGAAATTATGTGTTGATGACCACATGGTAATTCTGAAGCCATGATTGTGTATAATGAGGTTGCTACCACTCAGATGGATCTCTATTATGTAAGCAGTCTTTGTTGCTTGTCATGTGGTGACGCTTTTCTTCATCTTGAATCGATACAACAGCAGTCGAGTGAGACATTTTTGCTGACTCTTTGACTGCTGAAGTTTCCAAAGCAGCTGTTGACAATATCTAGGTTGAATTCCAAAATGCGCTACTTAGATAATTCATTATTCCGGACATCGGTTGTTTTTTACAGAACTTGGACGGTGGATCATTTGCAAAAATAAATTCTTTTTTTTTTGTCTAAAAAACATAAATTTTGACGACTCGTTCCGGGGCCCGGCGGTCCGGGGGGCCCGCGAGGACAAAGCCGCGCCACCCGAGACAGCCAGTTTGCGAGCTTTTTTTCAATGCCCAGTGTGTGTGAATCGACAGGCGGGCCGCGGGCCCCCGAATTCACTAGTAAGCATATATTCCTTTCAAGAACTGTCTAAGTTATTAGATATATATCGTGGGTCGATCCGCCCACAATATGCTGTTCTGTAATTCAGTTACATAAACGTCCCGCTTCGATATTCCTGGTCAGTTCTGAGAACTGATATTTTCATGGGTCCTTGGTAAGTTGGGTCTGAAACAAGAGGGCCCAGGTGGTACCATCTAATTGATCCCCCCGGGGCCCGTATTTTCTCTCGGCGGCACTGCGGGTACATAAACTGTGCCTGGCGAGCAAAAAAACTGAAAAATAATCAAATCTGAACACCGGTTTTAGTATAGAGTGCTGGATGGATATGGTCAACGCGTTAATTATCGGTTTAAACCTCCAACAGAGTGACATTTCAACATTACCGGTAATTCTCAGTTTAAGAGAAAAAGCACCCAGAATTTTCGTAGTAGTAAGGGGAGGGGGTCCGGATTCCACCTCGGGAAAATTTTGAATATCTAGTACTCATAACTCTTCAAAGGAAGTGGCTGTTGTTATCTGTGCGGGGCTGTGAGCTATATCACAGCTAAAATGGCTTTAGTACTGTTAGCAAGATGATTGAGTTCACGCTGTGTGGAATATTCGTTAGGATCAAGCCATCTCGCATCTTGAAATTGTTGGGGACGGTGTTCCCCTTCACAGAAAAGTAGGGAACGGAATCCCCCCCCCCCCCCCGTTCCCCTGGAAAGCATCACTGAAAAAGGCGACCTGAAGGGATCACCTTAATCTTTTCTGGCAGTCCGTTTTTCAGATAATCCTTCTGATTGTTTATAGGCGTTAAAAGTGTAAAGTAATACTTCTATGATAACTGTAGTGTTAGTGAAAACTGAAAAGACGGAGACGAGCAACCTAAAATACTGCAGCTTATTTCATTGAACCGATGACGAGATATGACGTCTACACTATTGGAGCTATGATGAAATACACTGATGGAAAGGGCATCACAGAAGTTCATCGCCAAAGTCAAAGAACATCAACTTTCACTGTCATAATAAAGTAGATCGTGCTTCTAGAAATCTAACCAGTGAATACAAGGGATATTTGGACATAGACGCTTGTCATCTAAGGTCTAGTACTGAAGGCAAACGGAAAATCAGCCGCCTTGTTTCTTTTAAGGCGAACGAAAAAAACGTTCGCCCACTTTGTACTGACCTCTATCCGCCAAAGTCTCGCACTCACATACTATGTAATTTAACGATTTTCGATTCGTCAACCCATGATTTTCAGTGTAAATGAAAATGTACTAGCCAGCAAAAGTCCCAAGTTTATGAATACCATCAACCACAGTTGTTACTGGACAAAAAGCGTATCGAGTTTGATTTATTGTCCCACTTCACAACTTTGAAGCTCATTAAACTCGCCTTTCACCAGTTACTATATGTCCGCGACTGGTTCTTTTTCTCTGTGTGCTGACTTTTACCTTACCACTGCATGTTATAGTTAAAAGCCTAAATCGCCTCCACGCTATTTGTCCGGTGTCAACTTCGCTGTTTCTGGACCCCCTGAGTATATATAGACTGTTACATGATGGGTACTATGTAATAAATTTTCAGTTAGCTATTTTAATTTCGTCGCGTCAATCACATCTCGTCAAATGTTCAATAACCTTATCGCGGGTGACTGTACCCAGTTTTATTTTCGCCAGCTACGCAAACTGAGTCGGAATTCTATTGAAGTATAAGTTTAGCTCATAACAGACCTGAGACCAGTCGATCCGTGGGAAACGGATTTTTTCACTAATACCCCCCCCCCCCCCCCCACCCTCCCCTAAAAAAAAAATCAAGAAATTCGACGATGTATTTTTCTGACAGTCGGATGCCCCAACCCCGAAAATGAGGCACAGACGATACCTGCTCGTTTTAACTTTTGACAATGGCTATACTGGCACTTAGCTCGCGTTTTTTTTTCAAGTATTTTTTTCTCAGTTTTGTGGTTGCCTCCCCCCCCCCCCCCCCCGCGATTTTCCCGCAAAGGAGAAAACTCAAATTTTTGAAACGGTTTGTAATCATTTTCTGTTACGTCTTTCTAAACGAAATTCTCACTGACATGTCCGATTGTCGAAGACATTTCTTGGATTTGATTATTTTCTTCCAGGATGGTGCGCGGTGGCTCAGTGGTTACGGAATTGGACTTCAAACCGAAAGGTCCACGGTTCGATCCCCGCCAGGGATTAGTGCATTGTTTTCTTGGGCAAGGCACCTAATCCCGATTGGCTACGAGGGACACGGTGGCGCTGTGTACTAAGACGTACTGCACGTCGATGGTGCACTTGTCTTCAACCAATGCTATCCCTACTTGTGTGGAGTTAGTACGTTGGGGAGTTTGACACTGTTCGCCCTTGCTCGGTGGCTCTCTCAGGGTATCTGGGTTCCACCACCAGTAAAACTGTCAGGCACGATGTGACCCTGGCTGTCGAAAGTGTCGTTAAACCCCAATAACTAAATAAATATTTCCTCCCAGGTTTATGCTTTTTAACTCTTTACCCAACGCAGACGATATCAAAATTTATTATTTTAAAAATCATTTTTTCGAATTTTTCAAAAAATTTCAACAAAACCATATCATGTAACCCCTCGTTGGAACGAGCTCGACGAGCTCGTTCCAACGAGGGGTCACATTATATGGTTTTGTTGAAATATTTTGAAAAATACTATTTTTTCAACTGCTGATTTTGCATATTACGCGGGCGGATGCGGTAAACACTTGAAAACATAATATAATAATACTATTTTCTCCAAGAGCCTTACAAATGTTTTCACCCAACATTTTTCAAAAGCGTTCTATTTGGGAATTATGTTATCGTGTTGCTCTGGAAAGTATGCAAATAGCGGGTATTGCTTTATTGTGCGCTCCTAACACCCCACTGTGCGCCCCTAACATTGCTCTAGTTTCAGTAGCTCACAGGTGGCATATTTTTTATTGCAAATGTGTCTGACCTCAGTTATTTTCACCACAACCCAGATCCCTGTATGGCTGTTGTGAACGAAAAAATCCTCGGTAATTAGCGGATATGTTGATGAAATTCTTAATTGACAAGATCTGAGGCTGTCAGAAAGTGAAAACAGAAATCCTCGAAGACAGTCTGTCACACTTAGCAGGTGGCCGACTTGTGTCGATTTATAACTCATTGAAAACTTCAACACCCCGATCTTTTTGATTAACTCAAGTTGGCTCTCCAAGTTGAATAGATTACCTTCGCTCAAAGGTCGACGACTATCTGCGACTTTTCAAGAAGGCTCTTATGTCACAAAGATTTAACTATCGCGAGGTGCCTGTTTAATCGATTTATTTATTCACTTTTTATTTTACCTGACAGCTACTCGACATTATAAAGAGTGAAACACCTTTTCGAATATTTGTAGTTTTTAAATTGGGCAAATGAAAGAATTTTTTTTTTAAATTCAACAAAACCCAATCAGTGATCCTGGTTGGAACGCGCTCGAAGAACGTCACATGATATGGGTTTGTTGAATTTTTTTGTAAAATTTTAATAAATATTTAAAATAATAAATTTTGATATCGTCTGCGTTAAAGGATGAACTAGGTTACCAAACGTATGTGACAAATTTGCCCATCGCCTCGCAAAACTGGCTTTAAGATTTTAAAAAAAATTTGCTTCCAAAGCGTAATTTTTTTATCCCCATTGAAACGAGCGAAAAAGGTTAAGGTATAATATGTGAACTGCTATAATGGTGCTAATATAAGGGGTGCTAACGCACTACCCCCAGCCCTTGTGGAAGAGGGGCAAAGGATCCTCCACACGACGAAGGCATGCCCTGATGATGTAGTTGGAATATTTTATTAGTTGGGACTTGAGCCATCCGAATCGGGACAAAATAAAGTTTATACCCCATCCCCTGTCGTTCAGCTTCGCCACGATTTTCTCGGTGTGGGGTTACACTCAGTAGGGGCTCTGGATAAAGAGGAGCGTCAAGAGTCTTTTGTTGTTCTCCAGTGTCAGCAGCTATTCAGGCTTGGCAATTTCAGGAGAGCGATTTTTAGCTCTCCTTACTACCCTCCTGAAAGAATTAAGGAGAGCGAAAAATTGCCCTCCCAAATATTTTGGTCTGGGATGATTGAGATTACATGTATTATGCTCACATTAAATTTTTGTTGTAAAGCAAAAATGTAATTTAACTTCGAAGTCACATAACATCACGTAATTTCATTTTGAAAGTGGTTTAGTGGTAAAAGGTAATGGCTACAACCATACCCAAACACAGTTGCAATCATTTGAAGCAAAATGGGTCACAGCAATATTTTTTTTTTCTGTCAGTTTCAAGTTCAACAACTGACATCACAGTTTGAGGGATAATTATTCAAGGAATATTGACTCTATAATATACTACCATTACTACTATCCTGTCACTTGAAGCACTTGCACCAGGATGTGACTGTAGATTCAAGCAGACCTGTTGTCCAAGAAAGTCACACGCCTACCACTACCACCTTCAACCCCCCTTGGGGGGGGTTGAAGGTGGTAGTGGTAGGCGTATGACTTTCTTGGACAACAGGTCTGGGTACACACACAGGTCTTGTCAAGTGTGTGTTCAGTTGTTGAGTGAGACATCTAGATGTCTAAGAGATTTCGCTTTACCTTAGTAAAGTTAATAAAATCACTGATGTAATCTGTTGGTTTCAGTTTCAATGAGTTCGTTCATTTGGATACTTAAAATGCTGTGTAAAGCTAATTGCTCTCCTAAGCTGATTGAGGAGAGCGATTTTTTGCCCTCCTGCATTTTTCAGAATGCCAGGCCTGGGCTATTCATCGTGAAGCGCCGACCCCTGCTAGTCTGGTGCTTGACCTAACGGAAGTGTTAATTGGTCCCAGCAAGGATGTAGATATCCATACACTGACAGGACTATCCGTTTGAAATGATAATTAAAGGAAATCGACGATTGGTGAACTCCAATCTTTTATGATAATTCTCGCTATTTGACAGCTCTCTATACTGTTGGACTCGAAACGGTTCATTACTCACGGGCTGATTTGGTGCTCGGCCACTTGATGTATGGACATCCACTAATGCCCTGGTACCTGATCACCTGATGTACTGACACCCACCGATACCCTGAATTCAGTTTCCCCAGAGGCGAATTGGAGTAAGGAAACATCTGTAGTCTTCCAGAAGGTCAATGAACCGTCAGTGAACGATAAGTGAACAATAAAAAGTCGAGAAGGATCGGGAATAATTGAACCCAACAGCCCTGTTAGTCCATGAGCCAGTACTCCAAAAATGGAATTTGAGTACCAAGCTGCCGAATAAATGCCACCACATGTTTGGGGGTAGTTGGATGTCCGAAGTACATGAAATGACTTGATGGGCACTCCTTCGTCTAGCTAAATGTCCATTTGGCGGCCATTTTTAAAGATGGCCGCCATTTTTTAAGTTCTTCATCATACCAGAAAATAAGTGGTCAGACAAGTACAATGTCAGGTACAAAAAGGCCAATGTCAGACTGAGGTTTAAAATCATCTGTCAAAATGTCTGATGCCAAAATAATCAATGAAGTTCAGTGATCAGAAGATCATGCATGCTGGAAATCATGGTTATAACTAGCAAGCATAAAATTAACGATTATTGTGATTTCTGGTCCTGGCAAATTGGGAAGTGTGAAGAAAGTGACTGTGCAGCTCATCAGTATTAACAGCATGTGAAAAAAAATAGGATTTGACATAGCTATACATGTATCTAAATTATGTCTGAAGGGTAATTCTGTTCCAATTCAGAATGAAACCAATCATACCTTGTTTAGCAGGGCTCATTGAGCCCTGCCAAAAAAGGTATGGTTGGATGAATTCTGAGCAGTTTTAAGATGAAGGTACATGTACACCCAAAACACATTATTTTGAATAATACTCAAATTCCATTTTGTAATATGTCGGATGTCATTCTTAAATGACAGACATGATTCATTTGTGTCTGACATTTTGTCTGGAAGCGTAATGAAAATTATTTTCAGGCTTGTTCTTCATAGTAAATCACAAAACAAACATAACTCGGGTAGTAGGCAAGCGAGGAACATGGGATTGGGCTTATTTTGTTTGATTTTATATTCTGCATTTATAAATATGTGATTTGTGACCATTTCTACGAATTACTCCCGGTACATCCCAGTGTATTACACACAAATGGAGTTAGACAGGGTTGTGGTCGACCAAACACTCGAAGAAACGGCCAACATGGACACTCAAACACCTGGTGGCACTCGGGGCTTTAGCACAAAGCTAGGGGCAGTCATTAAATGCTATCTAACAGGTGAACACCGGGCTGAAGCTCTGCGGCAATTAAGGGAACTCATATCACTCCAAAGTTCTTCTGAACATCCTGATCTGTAAAGAACACGAATCGGGAAAGATCAATCCGACGTACGTGCGATCGTGGAGATATTAGAAGACAGCCTGAGAAACCCATTTGACACTGGCCAAGTAGATTTGGTAAACATATCTGCAGGCATAACTGTACCAGCTGACATATAGGCATGCTGAAGGCCAAAGATAAAGGCGAGGAAGCCTTTAAATTGTTCACAGCAAAGTTGGAAAGTCGTACAGCATTTATGAACCAATAAAGAAATTAAAGCTAAAACATTTGTTGACCTTCAAAGTACCAAAGTCAATGGGAAAGACAAAGATGTCATTTTGAAAGCAGACCATCGTGTTTTTGGTCAAATGGTGCTGATTTCTGAGAATCGAAAGCTTGACATAAAATATGTTCTTTCTTGCCCTCTTGGCCCAAAGCCCTGGTCATTCGCTAATGGAGACGGAATATTAAAGAAAACGGACAAAGCAAAGCAGGAAAACATTTGGAGAAGGAAACTGCAGAGTCAGTGCTTCTTCTGGCCGCAATGCGACAGTCATATAGATGGCATGGGCGTGGCCCAAAAGATGAATGGAGATAACTTTACTTTTGTAGAAATCTCGGAAAAAATCCTGAATGAAGTTCTCAATAACGGTCTCTACCAATACCCGAAGATATTATACCTCAAGTGACTCTCCATTCCTTTGGTTGGCTGAAATGTACGATTTCCAAAAGTTTTACCTATTGATGGTTCTAAACACTTAATACTTTCGATGGTGCACTATACACGTTCGGAAAATAGCCGTCCAAGATTTCTTGGACGTTCGATTGACTGAACAGCAATTCACCAGACTGAACACCAAGATCGGTGACAATAGACAGTGTACTTAGGATTGGGATCCTGATGGGTAGCAAGGTTCGTTCTCTGTTTGTTCGATATATTATTATATTACACGGCATGTCGTTGACTATGCCACAGTGGTGGTCCTGGAGGAAGAATAGTCCACTCGCCTCTGGCGCGTGGTCTATTCATTCTTCGGGGACCACTAGTTTTGTCATCTCGAGGCCGTGTGATATATTGTGTGATATTTGTAATTCATTTATAGTCTCGAGTTTCAATGAGAATGCCAAGCTCTCAAGCCACCATTCTAATTCTGTTCGAAATTCGCCGTCGGTATGGGCTGTTTGTTTACTCACTGTTCGTGGAATTTGTGACCATTGATACAATGTAATGTCCCTGTACTCACCGAGAATATACAGATATTCGTTCATGTTCCAGTTACAGATATTCCACTAAGTAAATATTTAATACACTTTGAAAACATTTAGATATTAACACAATTATTGAAAATACGCGATGAAATCATTAAACTCCAGCTGTGGTGAGTTTTCTATTATAATGGTAAAAATCATTAAAGATCAAGTCTGGATTGACGAACATTTCTTTCGTTGATGCAAAGAAGATGGATTTATTATCACACACCTATTAATGTAAAACACGGCATTTCCACTGTTCTGCCTGTACGATGAAAATAAAGTTGTATCGCACACGTGGTGATACAAAACACGTTCGATTTCGTTTCCAACGTAAACAGAAAAGGAACCCGTCTAAATAAATCACGTCATCATTGGTCGAATGCACCGGAGTCGAGATCGCTTGGATATTCCAAGTTCCTCATTTAGATTTGTTTACCCTAGATATTTAAACAAATTTGCAAAATAAAAATAACATTCTGACTGCTTGTTCCTTGACAAATGTACTGTTAAAAAAAAAGAAACGCAAAACGGGTATAGTCACGATAACCTGTCAAATTTTGGAGAATAAAGTGATGAAGTGTGGCTGTAGATATGGTTAACGACATTTCGCGGTGGTCTAAACATTATGTAACATTTTGGACAACGGGGCATAATTTCAGACACCGTGACCCCCAAAATATTGGAAATTAACAAAACAATGTTTCCACTCAGTGAATACCTGGTCATGAAGTTGCAAGTTCCCAGCACGCAACGTGTGGGGTATAAATGGACATGGAAATCGGTCGGAATTCGCACAGCGTTAAAGGGATATTGCTCATGCAAAATGCCGCATTTGACCGAAGCTCAGAGAAATAATGCCATTGGCCGATTGGAAACAGGCGAATCGGCTTCGAATGTAGCGAGAGTGTTCAATGTCTCACCGAGCACTATCACACGCCTGTGAAACCGCTACCTAACCAGGGAACAACGCAGGACCTTCCAAGATCCGGGAGACCCGAGTGACCACCCCAGCTCAAGACTGATACATCCGGTTACGTCAATTGCTGGAGAGAACAACCACAGCGACCTCTAAAGCGTCAACGCTACCAGGTCGGCGGAGGATTTCAGATCAGACCGTTCGCAACCGTCTACGCGAGGCACGTCTGCGTGCTAGACGGCCAGTTCGTGGCGTCATTTTCACGGCGCAGCATCGTCGACGGCGACTTCAATTATGTCAGATGCGAATGGCATGACCTCATCAGAGATGGAGAACAGCTTGGTTCAGTGACGAGTCACGTTTCCTTCTTCACCGAGTTGATGGACGATGCCTTATGTATATACAGACGTCGTGGAGAACGTTTTGCGCGTAGCTGCGGTCGGGAGGTGGACAGATCTAGTGGCGGTAGCATTATGATGTGGGCAGCCATCTCACACACTGGTAGAACGGACCTCGTCCATGTCGAGGGTAACTTAATGGCGCAGAGGTACAGAGATGATATTTTGCATCCACACGTGCTTCTCATTGTGCAGAATGTTAACGCCATTGTCCAGCATGATAACGCCCGAACGCACACAACAAGACTCATGACAGCTTATCTGCAGGATAACACATCGAAGTCCTGTCCTGGCCCTCCAGATCGCCAGATTTGAACCCGACCGAACATCTATGGGATTAACTGGATCGACGTGTGCGACAACGTCAACCACAACCTTAGACGTTACGCGTAGTTGGCGCAAGCGTTGCAGGAAGAGTGGGCCACCATACCCCAAGCTTCCCTCCGGAAACTGATTGATTCAATCAACAGGCGCCAAGCAGTTTTGGACTCGGATGACGGTCACACTAGCTAGATATTGAGTTTGGATGACGTCAACTCGGGACGTTGACGTCTGAAACGTCTCCATCTGTGCTTCATTCATCCATTAAAACTTTGGTTATGAATTGATTTCGTTCTCTATATCATTATCCCGTAACGCGGGAACGTACCTCATCACAGAAAACCCGTTTTGCGTTTCTTTTTTGAATAGTATACTTTCCACAAATGGTCATATAATGATGGAGTGTGCTAAACTTATCAGCTATTTAAAAACGTTTTGTTGTGTTATTCCCCGCAGTTTAGTCAATATTTGAAGGTCGATCACCGTGACCGTGACACTGATCGCAGTCAATTGGTTTCGACCAATTGCATGTCGTAAAAATTAAAAAGCAAATTAGGGTTGGTACCCCGCCCATTAACAGTGGTGTCTTCTTGGCAACGAAGGAAAGGCAGCAATTATCAACTTAAAAAGTGCTTTTAGTTCAATTTTCGTGTAGACTGGTTGTTACCTGGGAGGTGTGTGATAAATACAGAACCGCACATACGTTTCATCTCTCGTGATATCCTGGGTCAAAGCAATCTCGTGCGATAATTCTTAACCCATTCAAACGTAAGTGATGCAAAGAAAATGGATTTATTAAACTCGCATAGCCTGGGTTAGCTCCATTTTAATAGGGGGGGGGGGGGGGTGAGGGTGGTGTATGCGGGAAAAGCTTTCCAAGCCTTCACATCTCAGAATTTTGCGTCCCTAAAGTTTGAGCTAGATAACCAAGGTAACAATAATCAGGGTTTTCACTGGAAGGAAATAAATGTGTCCGATATGGGGCGGCCAAGAGTGGTCGATGGGGTTTTTTGAACCTTAGAATTCAAAATTATTCTACCACGGGCCGACCATGGTTCGGCCCATGGTAAAAAAATTTTGAATTCCAGAGTTCAAAAACCCCCATCTCCTTGCATCTGAGCGGATATTTTGAGGATTTTCATGTATTGACAACTGTCTACCCTTTCACCGACAAAGATATAAGGTCAAGCAATCTACAAATCTACAACCTAACCCCCATGGACATTACCCCCACCTCCAGCCCCCACCCCTACGATTTTTATGACATTTTTGGACATGTTTCGAGGACCAACTTTGAAGGGAAGGTGTGGGGGGGGGGGGAGGCGCATCCCACCCAATCCCCCGTGGCCACACCACTACATAATTAGACTGGTTTCCTTGAGAGCTATGAGAGTGCAACAAAAACACCCCCATGAAGTTGACTTGACACACTAATCTACTGATTCTATTAGGCCGAATTAAGTTTTATGAAAATGTATAATACATTCCCTGTATATACTTACTCATCTTATACATTATTCACCCAGTTGCAAAAGACATGAGGATTAAAATGCATTGTATGAGAGATATAGTGCATTTATAATCCTTTCCAATACAAATACTCTCACAACAAGCCTGGTGTGGTCGCTAATGTTCTTCGTGAATAGTGACTTGTGAGTTTCGTCACAGGCCACTTGCTTTTATACTTTATCAAAGTGACATGCAACAAGTTGGAGAAGAATAAAGGTCATCTAAAACGAAACAGCGTTTTATTAGAATTCTTTTGAAGATGAGACTTACTGTCAAAGGTATACATCATCGTCATTTTATTCTCGTTACTTTGGCCTCCCTCAAAGGAATCTTGCATACCGAGAAAGTAAGAAATATGCTGAACTGACCCTTTAACAACGAAACTTAAATATGTACACATACTCTTCATAGAGTAAAAATGCACATTCTATCAGTAGATGATATTAAACTTAACCCTCTACACTCCGATGTCAAAATGACAAAGTTTTCAGCAGCAAATATTTACCAAAATGCAGTCCGGTATTTACCCAAATATACCTTGTTCGACAGAGCTGACTGAGCTCTGTTAAAACCCTTTACCTAACGTAACGGCTAAAACCGGCCAGCGCTATTCTCAAAAATCGCCAATTAATTTTCATTATTTTTTTCATTTTTTGTCTCAAAAACATAGGTTATGACCCCTCGGTGGAACGAGCTCGTCGAGCTCGTTCCAACGAGGGGTCATAACCTATGTTTTTGAGACAAAAAATAAAAAAAATTAGTTATTCAAGAATTATTTTTGTAAGTGTCGTCTGCTTGCAGGATAGGTAAAGGGTTAAACAATATATAACTGGTTAAATGCATAGTTTAATAAGAGAAAAACAGAGTGATTGGGGAAAATTATGTTGTACTACCAGAGTGACAGGGGTTAAGGTGACAAATCTGAATGACAAGGACGTCGGAAGCAAATTGCGATCAGACTTTCTACGTCAGACGGAAGTTCAGCGCTTCATTTCTGAGGTACACTATCTCGGGCGCGCACCCATGGTGACGCTCCTTGTTTGCAACCGAGGTACACTTTTTCTCGTATTGCCGATTTATCAGTAGTAGGGTATATCAAATAATTAAGTACTACGCAACACCCTAGACCTATACATAGGCTTGTGCACCTATGAGGTTTTTCTCGCGCTCCTAAATTATCAGCACGGTACCCAATTATCTTGACGTAGACTTTTTCTCACGCTCCTCAGTTATCAGCACAATATCAAATTATGGTGACGGTACCAATGTGATACATTTTCTCTCGAGCCCCTATATTATGAATAGAAAGGTATAGCTAATAAATCAAATGCAACACTCCAGGCCTACCTGTGTTTAGGGGCCCAGGTAGGTTTGGGATGTGCCGTGACGTAGCTTAAGCGGAATGGGTCGCTTGCCCCCCCCCCCCCCTAAAATTTTCGCTGCTCCCTCCCCTCGCCCCCCCCCCCAAAAAAAATATTGGGCCAATGCAACTTTCACACAACAAAGAGCCCCCAAATGGTCTCCAATATGGAGTCTACATATGCCTCAGATTCGCTCTGAGAGCACTAAATTGAGCAAAATTTCTCTCAGTGGGGGCGAAGGGTAACTACCGGGGGGTTCTGCTTAGGCCAAAACCACCCACGATGGCCTTTAGAATATCAGCTTTGTGACCCCCCCCCCCCCCCTAAAAAGGAATGGCTAGAAAACGGGGAGGCCTGGGGTGATGCGACGTATTATTAGTAGACTACAGTGGAACCCTGTTAATTGAATAACCACTTTGCCAATGGAAATTATTCAATTAGCAGGAGTATTCAATTAACAGTGATTGTGTCACTTTCCTGTATTCTAGAGATAAACTTAGCATTTATTCTATTATATCTTGTTTGACAGAGCTCCCTGAGCTCTGTCAAACAAGATATAATAGATTAAATGCCTGTATTAGATGTACTGCGGCCAAATAGGTCTATAAACAAAGGAAAACTGGGAGAGTCAGGGTAATTTCGCGACGGGTTACAAGATTTTTTTATTCAATTAACAGGAGTTTAATCTATAACTTATATTCAATTAACAAGTCAAATTTGTACTGGAGGTATGGTAAATGGTTTTGTGTTGGTAAATTATATTCAATTAACAGGGTTATTCAGTAAAGAGATATACAATTAAGTGGGCTTCACTGTACTAGTGAAAAAGGACAGAGCGTCTGCAACGTTTTGTTCCCATTGATTAATTTCAAGTTCCTGGCTATGATATGCTTACCCGAACTCGGACCAGAGGGTTGACGTAAATATTTCCTCCAATTATCACGTAAGTTATTTTCATCACTAAACATCGTGTTATAACAGCTGCTGACACAGAAACTAATCAACCAACTAATTGATACCACTGCCGTAATTACTTGCCTTGAACTGTGCATCTCAATAATTTTCGGTGCACTATTTTTACCTGCCTTGTTTTGACAGAAATGAAGCAGAACAAAGCTAGTTCAGGGACAAGTTGAAGGAAAAACTCGCGAGGTCTTTTGAAACAAGAGTGTTCTGCCAATACTGTGGTGTTATTGTTAATATCTACGTCGAGGGTGAATACTGTTAATTTGAATTTCCTCTAAACTTGTTCTCAACAAAATGGTACCTCGGTGTTATTATTTTAAAAAGAAAATTCAGTAACAAACAAAGTTTCCGTTGAACCATAAAATTGAAAAGCAGCCCCCCCCCCTCTCTCTCTCTCTCTCTCTCTCCTCTCTCAACTTTCTCTCCGCCTCCACATACAAATTGTCTTTTCATCACTTCTGAATTTCTACCAGTAGTTGTTGTTTCAACCTCACATCTGCTTGTACCAAAATAAACATTACGAACGTTTTGCAGCCTTACTGCACCCTGAAACCTTGAGCGATGGGCCTGTCTTATATCCACTTTCTCCATCCGGCAACCATTATCGCTCTGTATTCAATGAATATCATATGGCCACTAGCATAGTTGGGGTTGGGTGGTTTCCCAGTTGAGTCACGGTATGTGAACATTCTCTTGCTTGCTTGAAGATGTCTGTTTCCATGCTGCCGCTGTGACCAAGATGAAACGTGTCGGCAACTCCTATCGCGATCCATCAACAGAACTTTACAGAAGGCCGAATGTAGACAAGACTTGCTTTCGATGGCCCAACGCGTAACTTTTAAGTGGAAGACTGTACTTGCTTGAAGATACACTATACAATCGTCCAGGCTGCGAAGTGAGCCAATCTTGTACCTCTTTAACAGATGTGCTCCCATCGAAAGACGATTGTTGACAAAATTTGATTCAAACTGTCACATACCACGACCTAATGCTATGTGTCTTCGGTACAAAATTATCCTTTACTTTTCTGTATGACTTATGTTGCAATAGAAGGAATAATATCTAAGATTATCATAATTTTTATGGCTACCAGAAATAATTTCTTAATATCGCTGCAATTTGCCCATCAATTCTGGATTGCCTGAAAACTAGAGTCTCAACTTTTCCTTCGAGGTTATTACTTGGTTAGTTTCATATCGGCCGAGATATCAGCCGAAGTAACTTAACATCAGCCTTCGACCGAATGTGATGAGAAGTTACCTAGGACTGATATCTCGGCCGATATGAAACTAACCGCGTGATAACCTCTTTATTTATTAAATGAATAAGTACAAATATTCTTAGATCTGTTACAGTTTTCTGACAGTGTTATTGTTTGTCATCCTTTTCACACAGTCCGAAGTTTCCTTTTCTCCAAGTTCAGCTCTCCGAACGGCGTGGCTTCCCCACCGGGGAAGCCGCGACGTTCGGATAGCTGAACTGCCTCTTCTCACACTTCGTGGAATCCACGGGTACGACTCTGAATCTCAGTTTGCGTTGACCTCTCTTCATTCTTCTCTTCACCCATCAAATCTTTACTTATATATTTATTATTTATAAAGGTTTAACGACACTTGAACAGCCAAGGTCATATCGTGTCGGTGACAGTTTTACGGGTGGAGGAAACCGGAGTATCCGGAGAGAACCACCGAGCAACGACGAGCAGCTTCCAGTTCCCCAACATCGTAACTCACCATTGCAGCACGGGCAGGGTTAGATTGGTTGAAGACATGCGCACCATCGACGTACAATACGCCTTAGTGCACGGCGTCATCGTGCCCCCATGTGGACAATCGGGGTTAAGTGCCTTGCCCAAGGACACAACGCTGGAGTCCGAATCGATCGCTCAGACGGTCACCTATCCAAGGACTAACCGCTCTCGAGGTTGCTTTACTTCGGTGATCTGACGAGAACCGTTTACCGCAACGCCACCGCGCCCCCTTCCATCAAATCTTTACCCACTGCTATCATTAATTCCTCGCCATACAAAAACTTAGCTTCAAACTATACTTCTTTTTGTCTGTCAAGGACAATTGTGCTGATTGTGCTCGATGAATGACTGTAAACATTTCGATGTAAATAAAATTGGTTGCGCTTAGTAACGCAACACGGTGAAGAACTCTAGCCTGGTTTAAAATAACCGACGAGGTCATATCTGCCGAGCTTGATAATGGGCAGTTCTGGGAAAGAAAACCACATCTAATAAATAAAAATCCATATCATGCCTGAAGCGGAAACTCGAGTGCCTTTATGCGGCATGAACACTGTGGACAAACATTCCATAATTTCTTTTTTTTATATTTCAAGAGTCTAATTCAATTTTTAAATGTCCACCATCATAAAATAAACAAATTATACTACTCAAAGTTTGCTAAGCACCACATATTTGACACATCGTTGTGAAATTTGCTTGTGACATATTTGCGATATTTTTGGTGGATATGATTGAGGAATGTATCGAGATGGTCCCCAGAGTTTACATTAGCTCTCTTGACAGGCAGACTTTTCGTGATAGTCAAGGAAAGCATGCACCCCTTGATTTTCATGATGTTTTCGTGTACTGTATACATGTACATGACATGTGTAGGGTTTTCAATCTTCATTTCAGCACAAACTCTTGTGATTTAATGATTGAATATGGCGAATACAAATGTAAGAAGACATTTGTCTGAAGCAGAAATGTGGCGGGCTGTTGGGATGGTGGTGCAAGGGGCTGCGTTGGTGAAGCTCTTGGTGTGTACCATACTTTGATCACCAGAGCCTGAGCAAGATTTCAGCAGTATAGCACACCAGTAAGACGGCATGGTGGTGGGGGAGACAGGCCAACATCTGCAGCCGAAGACCGGTTTTTGATCATTCAGGCCCGAAGGAACCGCTTTGCAACAGCAACCCAGCTTCGCGGTGACCTTCAGAATGCATCCGGGGTAAATGTTTCGACGCAGACTATCCGGGCAAGGTTGCATGAAGGTGGTCTCCGATCGAGAAGACCATGTATTTGCACTCCGCTGTTCCAGAACCACCGCCAGACTCGATATGAATGGGCCATGGACCATGTTGGATGTAACAGAGATGATTGGCGACCTGTCCTTTTGACAGATGAGTCAAGTTACTGCCTCGACTACACAGATAGGCGTTCTAGGGTATAGAGAAGTCCAGGAGACCGATTCCATGCAGCCAACATTGCTGGACATGACCGCTATGGTGGAAGGTCAATAATGATCTGGGGCGGCATCAGCTGGGATGGACGTACAGAGCTCTGTGTCCTTGAACGTGGTACATTGACTGCAGAGCGGGAAATTGATGAGATCCTGGATGCCCACGTCAGACTGTATGCAGGTGCAGTGGGTGATAGATTCATTCTGATGGACGATAATGCCCGTCCTCATGTTGCCTACGCTGTCCGGGCGTACCGACAGGGGGAGGGGATTGAACGTATGGACTGACCAGCAAGATCCCCTGACCTCAATCCAATCGAACATATCTGGAATGAGTTGCAGCTTGCAATTTCAGCCCGTCCAGTCAAGCCAAGAAATGTCCACGAGCTTGGTGACATGATGGTCCAAGAATGGAACAACATCCCACAAAGGACCATCAGAAACCTGATTGGGAGCATGAGAAGGCGTTGTCAGGTTGTAATTAACAGTAATAGGTCTCATACTCGATATTGAACCCATACCAGTTCGCTCTGTCAACTTTTTGGCAAATTTGAAAAATTTCCTCTTTTACCAATAATATCCATTTTCCATGGTTATCGTATTCAAAAGCTCAAAAATAATGTCAAACACAAACCAAATCTTAATTTCTGTACTTAAATCATTAAAGATATAATTAAATAAAAAATATATACACTTTTCATCACAATATTTCAACCAAAATGTAAAACAGGTAGTTGGAGCTTAGCAAACTTTGAGTAGTATATTATAACAGTCAGTCAATGTGGGTTTTTATATTCCGTGCCAGATCAGGTGCAGACTGCAAGCCGAGAGGTTCTCGGTTCGAATCCCACCTGCGGCAACCGCGTTGTGTCCTTGGGCAAGACACTTCACCTCCATTGCCCACGTGGGGGCACGGTGAAGTTGTGTACTAAGACGTATGGCACGTCGATGTGCACTTGTCTTCAACTAATGCTAACCCTGCTTGTGTAAAGTTAGTATGTTGGGGGAGCTGACAGTTGCTCGGTGGTTCTCTCCGGGTACTTAGGCTTCCTCCACTGTAAAACTGTCGTGGTCATGATTAGCCATTGTGCAGAAATATGTGATCTTAAACACCCATAAATAAATAAATTAGCCAGATCAAACAGGGCGCCTACGGTATCTTTTTTGATTTGCTGATCTGGTTTTGTCAACTCTGCGGAATATAAGCCAGATCAATTGGTTCTTGTTATAATTTATATGTGCCATTTGGGTATACGTGATGTTGACAAGATTGAATGGAATCAAAACCCTGAAACTTGAAATGCGAAGTACGATATGCACGTACTTGAACACCAAACAAAGGAAACTAGGGCCGTAGTTTGCGAACGGCAGAACCCCCACCGAACGATAAAAGTACACACTGTTTAACCCCTTTCAACACTAGCGTCCCGGAAGGTATCATTTCAGTCACTACTGTCAACGCCGAATTGAGCGAAGCCATCCGTCCCCGTGGGAACCCCGGGAAGTAAGCAGCACTTGTTTACTGTGGTAAACCAGTTCCGCTTTACTAGTAAAATAGGACCCAGTCACCAATGCTTGGGGTGAAAGTCCTCTAAAATGGGCAACATGTTGATCAACGATTGACTAAACTTGACTTCATCTCCATGTTGTGTCACGATTAGCCATGGTGCATAAATATGTGACGTTAACCACCAACACACACACACACAGCGAAGCCATCCTGGCTTATTGTGAGGTTCAGTAATAATTTAATCCAACTGCTCTGTCAAGCTGTTGGATTAAATTATTACCGAGCCTCGATTAAGATTTTTTGCTCTTTATATCGTCTGCTCGTCCACCACCATTTTTTTCTTCACGCAGAAATTGTGCACACCCGTTTGAAAGGGTTAACACTCCATACAGAATGTCAGGCAAGAGGTATCATACTCAGAATCTTCGTTAACGGTCCAAAACTCACTACAGATGCTGGACCAATATTTTTAACGTATTATGTGTATTTGGCTTTCACTCGCTGTTCCTGATCGGTTTTTGAACGGTACAAAAGTAAATTGGATATATTTGCCTTGGGGGCGTGGTGATAGGGGTGGATGTCTGGGTGAGTAGGGGAGTCTCATCCACCCCAGTGACAGCCAAAATCTTCCGTAGTTGGAAATTCACAGGTATAGGAGTTGGAATCTTCTCGATTCGAGTCGGGTAGCGTTGGGAAACTCGGCAGCCAATGGGACAGGAATAAAGTAGGAAAATCAGAGGGCGCACATACCCAAAACAAGACCCTCTTGCCAACTTTGGTATACGGTAGTATTTCTGGTACTAGACTAAATTGCTGAGGAAACATCCCTGTGATGAAGATTCGCGCAGATAATTGAAATTTTCAGAACACAAAATGAGAAGTACAATTAAATTCTCAGCTGATGGGGCCCCTGTTGTAACTCGGCGGATGTTCAGCATCGGAAATTTTGCTTGTGATTTTTTAAATAGTTTTACGGAGATACACTCTAGAAGTGTTGGGATTAACAATAACACCACATTATCACCAGATGGTCCCGTTTCAAAGGTCCTTTTTCTCCGACTTCTCAAAGGAACCTGTCCGGATCCCATACCAATTCATTCCCTTCTGGTGACAGTCGATTAATAGCAGGTTATCTCTCCCATAGAAATCGGATATAAAAAGACTTTTTATATCCGATTTCTATGGTCTCTCCAACGCCCCAATATCTACGTTACTGGGACTCTATAGTTTATATATAACATCAAGGTTTGTGTTGTGGATTAAGTGGATCCTGTTCTAGGGCCCTGCGAACCTCGGGTTTCGGGTCCAATCGAATCAGGCACCACATTTCCAATCGAATCGAATCTCACTGCTTTTAAAACTGTGGATATTGCACCTTATACAACCATAAATATTGTCAGTATCCACTTAAGTATTGTGTGCAACGCCGACTTGTGCAAATCAAACAAAAAAGTGGAATATTCCAGAACGGATTCAATGTAATTCCGGAAGCGGAACTTATTGGAGTCTTCTATCATCAAGTCTCCTGGAGACATTTTGTAGGATTTTGAGAACATCTCGACGCTTCGAAAATTTTCGAGTCGATGCGAATATATAGAGGATATTCACGAAAATTTGATGAATACCGAAAATATCTCTTGAGTGGCTACAAAGAAATATGAGGATCTTCACGAGCGACGCAGTCGCGAGTGAAGATCCTCATATTTCTTGTAGCCACGAATTTCTTGTAGCCATTCCGTAAAATTTTCGTGAATTTTCTTTTTATTTAATGCTCTACGACTACAAACTCTCCAATTTGTGGCCTTTATTTGCCATTAAGGCGCAAAATTTATGTGCCGAACCGGCGTCCATACAAAAATTACAACAACCAAACTCCAACCATTGGAATGTGTGAATATCCGCACAAAAAGTAGTCCCGTCTTATTTCTCCCCTAACTTTACGATTTACCAAGGCTGGCGAATTGAAATAATCGCAATGTGTTTCGAAGAAATAGAACAATAACAAAAAACACCACTTTATTATTTTCAATAACAAGACACGTCATTTTATTTTTTTTGAACTCAATGCACTGAAGACGTGTGAAGTTGAACTGAAGAAATTTGAAAGTGATTTCGGCTTTTCGCTGGAAGGTGAATGAGAAAGTCAAACTTTGAAACCGCTGATTTAATGAATTGATTTAGTCACTGTCACTATCAATTATTCGAATTCGTTTGTATTTGGGACTCTGGAATTCATTACTGATGTGCTGACTCGTTTAAAGTACATGTGATTCGTCATCCGAACCTACGATGAAATATCGATTTCTAAATATCATTTTGATATTTCGTTTTGCCGACCGACAGGGGAATATGACTTAATTTTTCAGCGTGAATTGATGCCTGAGCATTAAATAAAATCGAATCTTAGGGGCTGTTTCGAATAGGGTCAAATTTCGAAGCTTTGCAGGCCCTATCCTATTCATACATTAACTTTTATTACTGCTTGTAAAATGAAGTGTATTTATATTTAGATGACTTATTTTTTCCCAGAGAAGAAAAACAGTTTAGCCAATTTTTCTTCTTTGACTGAGCTCGATGAGCTCTATTGAAGAAGTTATAACTGGATAAATTCCCATTTGCATTATGGGAAGACTTTGCTGCTAAGACTTTGGGATCTTACATCGGCATATAAATGGTTAAAACAGCGGTTCCGATCCTCCAATGAATGCTGTCGACCATGTTTGAGATAATGGTCTTCCATTTCGGTGAAATGAATGCACCACATATTAATTGTGTGACAAAGCCATCTGTCACTGACAAACACAGGTGAGAATAAGAATGCTTGCTAATTACGTCAATTATTATTCCGAGCTAACAAATTACTCTGCACCGGTATAATCCGGAGAACAATAAATTTTACTGCACCAACACCCATACAGCCCTTAATGTATACTCTGTAAAACTGTTAAGGAGGACAGGGTAAAATATAGTTCATTTATTTGGAATAAATCACTGTTTAAGTATATGGTTAGCTTTGAATGGAGTCAACACCGAAAGTCACCGACGAGTGGATACAATACACTGGATAGGGTTTAATGGGCAGGCAATAAATTCTCTTGTCACTCCCTAATATCTTTCGAAGAACATGGTCTCCAAAAAAGTACAATAAGTTCCCGATTACTAATGTCGTCGTAAATCACTGCTACCGGTTGGATATTATGCTATAGCCCAAGAACATTAGGTTTCACTAGGGAAAAAAATCGGAGAAAGCTGATTTTTTCAGGGAATGTCGAGTACATGTCACTGAACGATTAGACAAAAGTCCCCTAAAATCCCAGTTGAGCTTTTTTTTCTACAGCCTTTTTTCGAAAACGCGTTTAAAAAAAATCAAAAAAAATCGCACGAACTTTGTAACCTCGAATTGATCCAACTGTATTTTTTGTTTACGCGCATTTCGAGCTACATAATGTCTAATATACATTTACTTAGAGGAAAATGTGCATTCTGTGACAATTTCTGCGAAAAATTATTGAAAATTCACAAAAAAGTATCGCATTTACGCAAAAATGACGATTTTCCTAACGGATTTGCCCAAAGGGTCGTAGTACAGAACGGGATGTTAGTTGGACAGACGATAAAAAATCCACCACCATTTGAAGACTTTTATCATTGCTTACAAAATAGACATTATGGAAGACCCCCTCTGCTTCTGGCCGAGTTCCCATTTTGGCATAAAATTCGTCAGCATGAGAACTCAACTATTTTCGGGCTTGGGACCGAACAGACACGTCTGTGTCTGGCAGCATTAGATCAATAAATAATATTTACAGAATGTACAAAAATCAATAAATAATATTTACAGAATGTACAAATCAATCAACATGGATTAAGTTACATTGACTATTATCAACGCTATATACAGAAATGACATGACCTATATACATATTATTCATCGAACTCAGAAATTTCCGACAGGACAGTGTTTCTGTGGTTGTTACAAGAATCCGAACTGCAATTACACAAACCTGAGCAAGAGAGTCCTGCCTTCTTGCACCCACACCTTTTTGTACAAGCACTCTTGCAACCACAACTGATCAGATTCAGTAGGTTATCGGGGGCAAATGGCTTTGTGGCTGCAGTCGGTACAAGAAGTCCATTGTCTAGCGACCACCCCCAATCCGTCGGAGGAAGCGAAGTGCCCAGCCATTGTTGGACCTGGAGATAACATCTGTAGACATGTTGTTGTGCTGCATCGCTGCTTGGTAGGAGTGAGGCTAGGTCGATGGGTTTATTCAGTTTAGATTTTGCTACATAACGCTTGTAAGTGACATATCTATATTGGTCGAGAGAGGAAACAGTTTTACTCCCGTATAAGATCAGGAGAAGTTGTTCCCCGGCAGCGGCTACTGCACTTGGTGTACTGTCATCCGCCAAAATTGTGTTGACACACTGTTGTGAGTCGCTAGTAACACCGGAGACAATTGTACTGAATACTTTCTTCTTACCAACTCGAAAGAGTGCAGAAGTAGTGTCACAACCACTTATAGAATGTGCTACAAGGAGGTTGCTTCTATGGTCACCCATTTTGGTTGCTATTTCACTAACTGAAACTAGTAAGTTTGGGGTAATGGAATACATCATGTGAATATTACATCCCGGTTGAACTCGAGAGGTAAGAATGACTAACAAGTCTGTGTCTGTTCCCACAACGACAACATTGTTGTCATCTTGAGCGATGTCAAGTGCAGTTTCGGCTATCAGTACATCAGCATCAGCCTCGGCCTGCTTGGACTGAATATTGATAGCAGATAGCTCCTGCATTAGAAGATCGATCAGTTGGGTTTTGTTCTTGGCATTTGCAAGGTAATCGGATTGGTGTGTGGTGGCTGGTAACTCGGGTGAGATATTGATATCAATGGAATACCTGTCTTTAGATCTACGGGCTTGTTCCATGCCCTTTGTCGACATTGTACAAGCATAACCATCAAAAACAACCACGATGTTCGCCCCAAAATGTCTCACTAGATAATTGGAATATGATGTACATATGTCCTTATATGACGACTGTTTAGGCCATACAACTGCCCTCAATAAAAATCCACCATCTACAACAAACAGAGAATGTTCTGGGATTTTAGTTTGCTCGGAACCGTATGTTTTGAGGATCTTACCGAGCGTGCTTTTCTGTGTCTTCCTCATTCCAGCAGAATCAAACAATGCTGGTGGTTTCGGGGCGAGTTCATATTTGAGATACTCTTCCATCTCTGCTTGTGACTGAATAACACATGTGATGCGGTTGAACAGAATTGTGGGGTCAATCACTACCTTACTTCCACGGACTTTGATGCTATTTGCAGTCGATGCGAAAGACTTCACAGTGTCAACACGTCGTAGTTTGATGCTGTTGAACGTTTTGCTTACAACATTCGATACGCAACATTCACCAATTTTGCGAACTTGGTCACAGTTCACAGTTTCGTCGGCCACAAGCCCGGTCGCTATAGAGACTAATTGTAGTGGATCTCTATTCTGAAAGGGGGAATGCACTCTGAGCCAGTTCAATAATTTGGTGATATCACTGGCATCAGTCAATTGTGAACTTTGACGGAGATCCCGATGTTGTTCGCCATGACCAGTGTGAACATGAACAAAATTTTCGAGAGCATTACATATCGGAAGGCAAAGAGGTAGTCCATGTACCCATTTCGCAACAGTGCTATCGGTTATTCCCCTGCCATGTGTGAGACCACCAGGGAGCTTGAACATTCTCATTAAACACTGCTCTATGGTCTGATCAGAATATATCCCGTCCCAGAATTTATCTGAGCGCCTTATGGTAAAGTAACCTTTCTCAGTGAACAACTTCAAATCATCCTGTTGCATTATTTCTGGTAGCTCATTCATCTGCTGCAAATAGAGATGAGAACTTTTTGCGTATGCAAAATGACCACCTGCGTGAAATACTGGAATCATATTGCGAACACAATATGTGTGGAGTTCCCAGTCGCCTGTGCGCTCTGCTCTCAAGAACAACTGGAGAAGACCTATTTGCTCGTAGTATTGTACCCAAAGCTTTCCTGTGCGTCCTACGGACGCATTTTGGAGCAGTTCGTGTAATTTTGACAGTAGATGGTTGACACTTTCTTGATTGACAGCGTCAGCTGTTGTACAGTCACCTCTGGCAAGTCCACAGAATATTTCATTGACTTCTGTGCAGTCTATGTTATCTAGTGTTCGGCTTTCTTCAAACACAAGTTTTGTAATGGCAATCTGTGTTAGCAAATGGGCACGAACTGCTCTTGAATATGCATGACCACTGATCAAATGATGGATTGACCCACCAGCATAAACAGTCCCCCAAAGTTCATCCAAGCCGCTACCAGCCATGATCGAACCAATTGCCCCTAAATATGACATAATCATATGGAAGCCGCCGAGTCTAACGAAAACTTTTGTCAACTTATCTGACGAAGAGACAATCGCCACTGCTTTGATATGATTTATGTGATTTGATCGAACATGGAAATTGAAACAATGATGCTATAATACGGTATTTGAATGAGAAAAGTCGATGCCGTTTGAATTTGAGTTTAGGGGGTATGGTTAATATTTCACACGTTTCACCAGTTCATTATGGAATAAATGACTATTGTTATATATCGTTATAAAGCCACTGCTTTTCTGCAATTTTTGATATATAATTTAACTCCCAAAGTAGTCGTAGATTTGATTTAATGGGCGTTGTGTACCGTTGTGTGTATGAAAACAATAAATTTTTTTTCGTAATTTTGTACATTTTCGTGAATATTTCACCATTGAGTGTGAGGATTGGTACAAAGTTGGTATTTTCTGTTGGGGATATGTATTCTCAATATAATTCAGCACGATATTTATGATTCTCACCCTACTAAGGCGAATAAGAATGAGAAATATGGAGCTGGGTCGAATTTTTTTTTTCATCAAAAAAAAAACGCTATAACTAAAAAAGCTCAACTCGGATTCGCGGGGACTTTTCACACTTTATCCGCAATGTGTGTCCCGGAAACATAAAAAAATCAGCTTTCTCCGATTTTTTTCCTTACTTTCTCATTTTTATGTCTAATGTGCCTGGACTACTATACAATGCAGGTCAAAAAGACGGCGAACCTCATCTTTTGAACGGAAATCTTTCGCAATAAATAAATAAATAAATAAATAAATAAATAAATAAATAAATAAATAAATAAATAAATAAATAAATAATAAATAAATCTTTTTGACAGAAAGGTGTCTTGTTCGTTGGCAACTCCAACAATTGACCGCTTTCTGAGTGCATCGGTAAAAATGGACATAATTCGCGATTTTATCTAAGTGTCCACTTCCCAAAAACTTATCAAATCGAAACGAATCTAGGATAAACCCCCCTCAAGACAAAACCCCCCTCGGAAAAACCCTCCGCTGACAAAACCCCCTCAGGACAACCCCATCACCTTAATTGACTTCTTGGACAGAACCCCCTCACATAGCAAAAATAAATGATAATGAACACGATTTGAATTTATTTTTTTATTTTATTTTATTTATTTATCTATTTTTGTTTATTCATTTTTTTCATAAAAATATATTTCACAAATATAACAAACATGCATATGTTAACAAATAAACAACTTTTGATATGAAAACTTTGTGTTTTTTTTCATAATACTTCTTGAAAGCACTCGATATTATGCACTTCATTTTTATTCCGTCACATGCAGTGTCAACCATAAAAAATAAGATGACAAGAAAATTACTTATGGATGACAACTTGTATTTGTTTCAAATGCGACGTTTTGATACAATTGCTAGTATCTTCATCAAACAAGTACCCTGTGACAGAGGGTAAAAACAACCATGAATCAGAACCTGTGGGACAAATGTTGCCGTCACTGCCTTCATGGCAGCAAGCTCATAGTCTATAGTGATGGTTGTTGGATCAACTTGCAATCCCAGCATGTCACAGTGGTTCTTGATAGCACGGAACAATGCCACGGAGGCAGATTGGTTTTTTGCTCAACAATGAAGCCTATACACAAGCAACAGAACAGAAGAGGGGCGTATATAACATAGAGCTGGTTGAAGAGTACAGGAGACACACTAAACGTACCATCCATAAACCAGGTTGGGGAACCAGCAAGATGTCTCAGCCCCTCACCTGTAGCAAATACTAACATCAGTTTGTTACAGTTCACACCATTGTCATATATGATGTAGAGCTGAAACGGTTAACCGACTAATCGATTAATCATTGATCAACATCTTGATTGATCCAAAAAGTAATTGTTCGATTAACCGTTACTTTTGAACTACTGTATTATATGGGTCAATAAAGGAACAAACTTGCTCCAAAACAGGCAAACATTGTCACACTGACTCACATCAATTATATGATACAGAGTAAAGCATGCAAGTTACTTGCTGACATACTTGTTTACTTGCATGATCATCATACTGTATCAGTGGCTGGAAATGGTCATTCTTAACCCTTTACCCATTGCGGGTTGCAGACGATACTTGCAAAATAAATTCAAGAATTACCAAAAAATTTTAAATTTTTGTCTCAAAAACATAGCTTATGACCCCCTCATTGGAACGAGCTCGTTCCAATGAGAGGTCATGAGCTATGTTTTGGGAACAAAAATTGAAAACAATAAATTTGAATGGAGATTTTTGTATTTTGGCCTAGTCGGTTTTGTTTGTTACGTTGGGTAAAGGGGTCATGCTGTAAATCACCAACGATATGGCAGTTATTCAGATATCTATTTGGACAAGTGATTAATCGGTTAACCAAGGTTAATCCACGTGATTAATCGATCAAGAAAACCCCTTAACCGTTTCAGATCCGATATGAGGAAAGTATCTCCATCTGATGTTTTGGTCCACTCTCTCTCAACTATCAGATCGGACAGAAACTTCGTATTCTGTGGTGAATGTTTGGCACGCTCGCGGCGGAGAGAGCACTCAACACTGTTCGCATCACCAAGAGCTGCTCGTATCTCAATGGGAGCTGTGGCAATAGAATCTGTGATAAACTGAGTCAAGGTACCTCGGGTATTTGGAACCTGCATGCTCTTTCATCTGTGCACGTATTTTACCCGCTGCCATTCTGCTGTCTTTGGGCTCATGTGAATGAGGTGTTGGCCCCACAGAGGAAAACAATGCTTCTTGGAAGGAAAAAATACGATGAATAATCACAGGCCCAGAGATATCTTCACGTCTCAGGTACAAAGTTGGACTGAGAATAGAAATTTGCGCTCCATGAGCAATTTGAGTTGCTGGAGGTATAGTGAAGGCTGCAACATTTATTTATTTATTTATTTATTTATTTATTTATTTATTTATTTATTCAAATTATTTATCGATTTCTAGGACGTCTTACCACACTGCTCAACCGTGCATCCGATGGGGCCCCTTGGCAGTTGGGATTAAGTGTCTTGCCGCTCAAGGACAAAACACAGATGACGCGATCGAACCTAGATCCTTTCAGTCGGAAGTCCAATGCTCCAACCAATAAACCACTGCGCCCCCCCCCCCCCCCCGGCCTATCGACCGGGGACGTAATATGGCTGTCCCCTGTGAGGAGAGAGACTTATTCTGTGCAGGCTAAATATACCTTAGTGATATTCGAGAATGTTCAGCGAGGTGGCCAGTATGAAGGCAATCCCACAACCCGTTCCACTGGACCAAGCAGTGGCATTAATACAAGTTGTGTAACTTGCTTGCTAATCTACCAAAATGTAACAAACTTAAAACAAAACAAAAAACACCTAAAAGGCCATGTCAATAATACGTCCGGTAAGTGCAACAAGTCGCCATCTGCAATGCTTTAGCATTGCAGATGGCACTTGTTGCACTCAAGGGACGAATACGGATTTTCTTTTTTCCCATATTATTCTGCGCACGGAGTTTAAGCAGTTGGTAGCCAATCTTGTTACCGCATTTTAACGATAATATTTTACAGTGTAAGCAAAAGCCAGTTTATATTCCTTTTTGTCTGGCTTGTTACGTTTTGCAATTCACTTTCTGTCTTCACTTTGGCAGCTTTCAGAGAGAAAAATTATGATAAGTCTTATTTAATATTTGAAGAAAAAACAGAAAAGAAGATTTTAAAATGTTTTTGTTTTTCGTTGTTATTTTAAGCAATCCACAAAAATTCTAGAAACGAATTTATTTTCTTTGTGACATCTGTTATCTCTTATATGTTTAATATACAGATACATTCATTTCTGTTATTTGCAATAATGAAAATATGTTTTCACTTCTCTCAAGAAATGTTATTTTTATCAACACTAATAACGTATAAAAGATTTTAATACATTTTCAAAGAATCTCTCTATCAAATGAGAACGCTATGAAAAGTAGTTGAGAAAAGAAAAAAATTACTCTCTTTATAAAATAGGGATATTGAAGCAGTAATTTTTGTCCCATAATGCAGTGAGCTTTGTCAGACAAAATTGAATTGGTTAAATTCCTGGTTGCATTATAGGAAAATTTAACTAGACCGATATTTTGAGAAGTGACAATTACTGAAGTTTTTGAATTTGTTTTTGTGGTGATTCGTAATTGCCTACATAGCGCCTGTGAGATTTACCAGTAGATAGTTTGCCTTAACATTCGATGCAACTGGAACAGATTACTATTATAAAGGCCTACACTCTAAAATCAGTTGGGTTATTTATTTATTTATTTTTTGTGTTTAAGGTCGCATACTTATGCACAATGGCTAATCGTGACCGTGACAGTTTTACGGGTGGAGGAAGCCGGAGTACCCGGAGAGAACCACCGAGCATCGACGAGCAACTGTCAGCTCCTCAACATTCTAACTCTGTTCAAGCTCCACTCGAGCAAGGTTACAGCGGTTGAAGACATTCGCATCATAGACGTGCAGTACGCCTTAGTACACGGCGTCATCGTGCCCTCATGAAGGCAACCGAGATAAAGTGCCTTGCCCAAGGACACAATGCCGATCGTCCCGGGTGGGGATCGAACTCGGGACCTCTAGCATAGAAGTCCAACAGTCTACCACTGAGCCACCGCGCTCCCAATCAGTTGGGTTAGAAATCAACCCAAATCAGCTGGGTTGAGTGAATATGAACACTTCTCAAAATCAACCCAAATCAACTGGGTTGAGTGAATATGAACCCAGTTTGGGTTCATATTCATTCAACCCAGTTGATTTGGGTTGATTTTTAACCCAACTGATTTTAGAGTGTATGGTTCCAGCTTTTCAACACAGGAATCTCAATTAATGGGAGATGTGATCAGATGCATCTGCTTGAATTTAATTTTATGTCTTCAAGAACTCCAGCAGTCGTTGGGTATCATGTTAAGGATCCGCTCTACTGTTTAGCACTATTCTACAGGGGGGGGGGGGGGGAGGGGGTTAAAATTGTAAACTAAGGGCATACGTTGAAATTAATGCCATGTAAATTGGACATGTATTTATTTTTAGTATCAGATATATGTTTACATTAGGCTGTTTGTTGGACAAGAGAATTTGAAGTTTTTGTCACAGAGTTGGAGTCTGCTGCATAGGGGTAACTTACCAGAGGAAATATGGGAAACAGTGGCTTCGAAAAATTGACTATTTTGTAAATGTCATTTTTACACGGAGTTGTTTACCAGGCATTTAACTAAAAAATGAGACGGAAACTTAATTCGTTTCACATTTTGGAAACGGGGTGATATGCTCCAGCGGTAGGTAAGTGGGGTTGTGGGAAAATTAGGCTTTTGGGGCTGCTGGGTGGCTGAAAATGACTGGTTTGGGCATTTTTTCATGCAGTTTTCCAGGTTGCCTTGCATTTGACAGTAAATTATTTCACCCACATTCAGATTGTTTATTTCTAATTAGTCAAGTGCGCACTCATAATGTGATACTGATCGGCGTTGAATCTGACATGCTTAATATTTTTTACACAGCACTCCGGTTTTCGTATTTATAGGTTTACGGATGTTTTTGACATCCCGGCGATTTTCTTATAACATGTCGTCTGCATACTTGTTCTGAGTGCTGTGAATGTAATAGAAACTAATTAAGTTGTTATAATTCTAGATTTCTACAAGTGGGAAGCCCGGACAATAAAACAAATTATGCTAAATCATAAATTGTTTAACCTGCTTCTCACAGCCTGTAAACAGTAATAGGAACGTGTGTGTATGGGGGTGATGTGCTTGTAATAGTCTGTTTTGTTTCTGTTACACCCACAAACCGAAATTTCCATACCTTTTTGGCATAGAAATCACTTCAAAAGGGCGTTGAAAGTGTTGGTGTCGTCTTGAATTCGGTTTTCACAACGGGAAAATAGCGAAATTAATCCGCGATGTGGGATGCGTAACTGGGGCGGGCTGGGGTGGGAGGGTACCCCAGTACTTTTTACAGGCGGAGCATTTTCGTCTGGATTGGAGTGTGAGATGTCGGTTAGCTCTTGCTAGTAATCATGTACTGTCTTACGAGATTAGATTTGATGCTTGGACTTGAGTCGCACATACAGTCGTAAGTCATCTTGAGATCTCTAGTATACCCGATGCGGGCTGTTGGTTCCCTGGTGTGACCAATCTGTAGCACGGTAAAATTGATTAAAAGAAAGCTGAAAGGCCCACGCGACGCGACTGCCACCTGTATTTATCTTACAATCAACATGTATTTTGTCTGTATTAACTCCGCAACTGTCGTGTATCCGACCCCCTGTTACTGATGTTTGTTTCGGGGGTCGGATACAAGCACGTTCCTTTCGCGTGAGTTCCATTTTTTTTCTTATCCCCAATATATTGTAAGATAAAATGATTATTACCATTATGTGGATGTACAAAATATGTATCCGAGTCTCGCTCCGGGTTCTAAGGGTAGATCACGACTCGACTTCGACTCGTTGTGATCTGCTCTTAGAACCCGGAGCTCGACTCGGATACATATTTTGTATATCCACATAATGGGAATAATCTCTATTTATCTTACAATCAACATGTATTTTGTCTGTATTAACTCCGCAACTGTCCTGTATCCGACCCCCGATACTGATATTTGTATCAGGGGTGGGATACAAGCACGTTCCTTTCACGTGAGTTCCATGTTTTTTCTTTTCGTTCATCCGTACGAATAAATAGTTCGTTATATATTCGTCTACATTCTTGACTTATCCCCAATATATTGTAAGATAAAATGATTATTACCATTATGTGGAAGTACAAAATAGGTATCCGAGTCTCGCGCCGCGTTCTAAGGGTAGATCACGACTCGTCTTTGACTCGTCGTGATCTGCCCTTAGAACCCGGAGCTCGACGCGGATACATATTTTGTACATTCACATAATGGTAATAATCTCTATTTAATTTCCAAGAACTCTGATTTTTTTTACTGTTATCTCGACTCACAAATATTCCAACTACGTCATCATTGCATGCCTTCGGCGGAGGCATGCCACGATGCTGTAGTTGAAATATTAGTCAGTCGGAACTTAAGGCATCACGATCGGAACAAATCAGATTTACCTCCCACCCCACCCTATCGGTCATCCTCGCAATGCCCCTGTCAACTGAGGCAACCTTTACCCCGGAGACTCCGCCACCCGGGGAGAAACAATGATTGCGCATAGAGGTTTCAGTATCTCAGAAACCACGTCGCTGAGTTCAAAGACATTCCTTGGGTACAGTTTTATGGTTATCCCATTCATAGATTAATATAAATTACGCGATTTGGAAATTATAAGATGATCTCGCTTTCCGATACGAGTGTTATAGGACTATAAATATTTATAAGACCGTGATATACGAATTAAATAATAATTTGACAGTGATAAAAATATTGAAAGTGAGTCTTTGATGTCGGTGACAGATTTATGGGATTAAAATTGTCTGCGTGAAAAATGATTTTATAACACGCGACGAATTAAATGTAATCCAGTCGACAACCAACTATCTGTACACAGTCCAAGTAGTTTTGTCAGTGTAGAATTAAGATTGGTAAATGAGTTCTTTCAATGATATGTATGTTGCAATTTAACCTTCTATTGCCACTCCCACCTTTTCCATACATGGAAGACCTACATAAAAACCAGCAAGTGACAGGGGCGTAGCTAGGATTTCCTATTGAGGGGAGGGGCATAATTTTGGGGGACATGCCAGGTCGATATAAGCATAAGATAAGATAATATTTATTGCAAGAACACCAAAAAACAAGGCAGATTGCATGCCATTGAAATTAGTAACAATAATACCAGGAAATAGCAAAATATGTTTGAAACCATAAACACTAATGTTCAGTTGGTGCATGTTATAGCTAATGATTTCATTTTAACTGATGTTATGCAGCAAGTAAGCATTCTCTGCATTCAAACATTTGTCGGATCATATTACAGATGATACCACACAGTGCGGGGATTTCATTTTTCATAAGAAATACGAATCTCTCAGAGCTACTCATACCAACAAAATCTGGATATTCTCTCTCGATTTTGCGATAGGAGTCAGCACGTATAGAGTCATAACTCTTACAATCCATAACAAAGTGGAATTCGTTTTCAATATTACCATTGTTACAGACCTTACATAACCTTTTATGTACAGGTAATGGGGGCTGCATATGTCTACCCTTTTCAATCATTAAGTTGTGATTACTAATACGTAATCGGGTGAACATATTTTTTGCATGTTCCGAAGTTGTGTTCAGTAAATAAACTTCTATGTTATAAATGTCTTTAAACTCTCTATAGGTTCTAAGTTTGTTTTTTCCGGCCTTCTTATCATCATTGTAAATATCATTTAGAAAAGTATTAAGGTGGCGAGTCTTCAAGTCTTCACGAATTACGTCAATTTTCCATTTGCTAAGGTTTGCTGGTTGTTTACCGGGGGCATTTGCTTGACCACTATCTTCCACAAGACGGTGACATCTTGAAATGATTGAATCTGGTAATGTATAATTTTCAGACTCAATTCTAGCCTCAGTCAACAGTGTTGAAGAAGACATCTGGTACAATTTGGTTGCATATTTAATCATTTGCATCGTAGCCTCTATGTGCACAGGATATCGACCTAATTCCGCTCTCGCTGCGTGGTTGGATGATTTCCTGTTAACACCGAGTATGCTTTTACAGAACTGTATAGATGAATATGTTCACACGGAACCTTATCATCGCGTGTGTTGTTTATTTCAGACGCCCATATTTCACTTCCATATAAAAGAATAGGCTTAATAAGTGAATCGAAAAGTTTAGTGAGAAGAATTATTGGAGATGACCATTCCTTTTTGAAAGTATTTAGTAGACTGTGCAGTACTTTCATGCCCTTTTTGCTTAATTCTTGTTGTGCTTTTGTTAACTTTCTATTTTTTGCGAAACATAGGCCAAGATAAGTGTAATCGGATACCTGAGTAACTGAATTTGAACCTTTGTGGAAATTTGGCATTCTAACTTTACGGGAGTGGAATGTCATCGCCTTTGTTTTATCTACATTTACATGGATCCCGTTTCTAACAGAGTAATCGCCAATTGGTCTAAGCTTCGCTGCAATCCATAGAGGTTGTCTGATATCAGCACCAGATCATCTGCGAAAAGCAGATGATTGAATGTAGTATTATTTAATTTTACAGGTGCACATTTTTCATCAAAAATGTCTCCAATGTCATCAATAAAAATTTTAAATAATGTTGGCGAAACAACACAGCCCTGCCTAACACCGATTGTCGATAATTGTGCGGGGCTCACGCCAAGTTTGGTTTTTATTTGATAAAAGCTTGACTGATATAAAGAACTTAACACTGCGAGAATATTACCACATATACCCACTTTGTTAAGTTTTTGAAAGAGAATATTTCTGTCAACAGTGTCGAAGGCTTTCTTAAAATCAACAAAAACCGCGTATAGTGGTTTTTCATCTTTTTATATTTATTTATCGATGTTTTAAGAATATAAGCGCTGTCGGTTGTACCTCGACCTTGTCTGAAGCCAAATTGATTATCGGTGAATGAGGAATTGTCTTCAAGAAATGTTTTAATCCTTTCGTTCAGAACTTTATTAAATAGCTTGCCAAGCGCGTTGCTTACGGCTATTTGGATCATATCCATCACCTTTCTTGTAGATAGTTATTAGTACAGTATTGCTCCAAATCAGTGGATAATGGTGTGATTCAAACACCTGGTTGAAAAGTTTAATTTAGTGATCGATTAGATGTGGGGGTAACCGTTTTAAGCAGTTCGTTTGATATATTGTCGCAACCAGATGCTTTTTTGTTTTTGAGTCGTTTAACTGAGTACATAATTTCATCGGCAGTAAATGAACCATTATTAAGTGCAAACTGATAATCTTGATTTCTGCTAAACGTGTCAGGACTGTTAGATTTGTTCGGTGGTTTAGGTCTACAGAGAAGATCACCGAAGAAATCTACAGTTCTGCCGGCATCCAGATGTTGATCTGCGGCTTTGTTTTTTCGCAATGAATTAATTGTTTTCCAGTATTCTCTGGGGTCAGATGTTGACAGGTGTTCTAGTTTATCGCATATGCTTTTGAAATATAACTTTGATTTTCTTTTTAGTGTTTTCTTATATGCTTTTTTGGCAGAGTAAAATTTCTGAATCAATGACCTGTCGTGGGGTGTGCGTTGCAAGCGTTTTATAGCGTCATCCAGAGCACTTTTCAGTTGTTTGCATTCGCTATCAAGCCATCTTTTCTTAGGTCTCATTTCGATTTCCTAAGAGTTATTCTTTTTGTTGCAGGGGTGTTAATAATACCCAATAACTCACTGAATTCGGCCACGGCGTCAGTAGTGCCTTTTCTATCCTTAGTGTAGGGTTTCATCAGAAACTGCTGTTTTTTATATTCAACATCGTGGCCATAAATTGCTCTTATAGCTCTCATCTGGCTATCAGGTGTCCATCTTAGTGTGAATTTGGGCATGGTATATTTATATTTTAGATTTACGTCGGATGTATTAGAGGTGTTCCTGTATTTCAATAACATTGTTAGTTGGGAGTGATCTGAATGCTCATTGGGGACTTTTACGCAAAAGTAATCTACATCTGCTAAGTACATTTCCGCAGGCATATCCGAAGGCCGTAGGCCTGAGGTGAGTGTAGGTATGGGAGAGGGTATCCCCCATTCGTGGGGGATTTGGGGCCCTTTGGTACTTTAATTAGAAATTTTCAGGGGATCAGGTTGGCCCATTATTCATACACAAATCAGGAAATTCATCGAACTGAATACCGGTCTCAATATCACGGGTAGGTGGGCAGGCAGCGAGACATGCAGGCTGGTAGGTACGACTTTGCAGAACAGCGATTGCGAAACATAAACGGAAAGTGAAAGTTAGAATCATCGTAATATCAGGTAACTCAGGGCTAATTTTGCCATTTTGAGGGGGGGGGGGGGGCACTGTAATTTTTAGGGGGCTATGCCCCCACGCCCCCCCCCCCGGCTACGTCACAGGTGTGTGATGAGGTTTAATAAATTTTATAACACACTTGTGACTCTATCATCTGTTTAATTATTGGAAAAAAGCTCTCTGATGATAGGATTAATCTGCGCATGACAGAACGCGCAGAACATCAAAATAAAATTCGCGACAATCGAACAATTAAGGGATCGGAAGCGTAACTCTTAGCCCTTCGCGTTTAATTTGTTGAATTGCGGGGCTCTACAAATTAGACGTTAACCCTTTACCTAACATGAAAAGCAGACGACACTTGCAAAAATAATTCTTGAATAACTAATTTTTTTCATTTTTTGTCTCAAAAACATAGGTTATGACCGCTCGTTGGAACGAGCCCGACGAGCTCGTTCCAATGAGGGGTCATAACCTATGTTTTTGAGACAAAAAATGAAAAAAATAATGAAAATTAATTGGCGATTTTTGAGAATAGCGCTGGCAGGTTTTGGCCGTTACGTTAGGTAAAGGGTTAAAGGGATAATAAGTCGCCAGTTGGAAAAAATATTGACTCTCATATTTTACTTGTGAGAAAGAGCGTGTAAAACCCGCTTAACCCTTTACCCATCGTAACTGCCAAAACCACCAGCGCTATTCACCAAAACCACCATTTAATTTTCATTATTTTTTCATTTTTCGTTTCAAAAGCATAGCTTATGACCTCTCTTTGCAACGAGCTAGTTAAGCTTGTTCCAATAAGGTCATATCCTGTTTTTGACGCAAAAATGGAAACAAAATAATAAATCAAGAATTTTGTTTGCAATTGTCGTCTACCTTTCATGTTAGGTAAAGGGTTAATGCAAAGTTTAAAACAACAGAAGTAACGCGAAATTACTTGAATCTGTAATTAAAAAAAAAGTTTAATGCAGACGAGTTTTCATAAGATACTACATTGCGAAGATGTAATCGGGGTTGCCCGAAAGTGATCGGAAGTAAACACAGCAGCGTGACACAATTTCTGAATACACGCGGAAGCTAATTTTACCTTTGCTGCTGTCCGAATGAATGCAGTTCGTTGAAGTCTCGGAATTGTCCGTGAGTGATCGGCTAACCGGATCGGGATAATAAAATTCTGTCGGACGTTTTTGAAAAATCAAAAAAGTTCTTGCTTTCCAGTTTATTAATTTAATAGGTACGAACCCTTTCACATGAATGAAACATAGGGGTACGTTTGCATAACAAAAATTGTAGTTTTTATTAAATGGTCAGCTTATTTTTTTTTTTTTTTTGCAAATTCGCGGTTTATTTGTCCCATTAACCTTTTTACCAGTGGTTTTCATGTTACCCTTTTCATATTTTTTTTTCAAGAGAGATGATGGCTGAGTATACACCGAGAGGTTTACGCGTAATAGAGCAATGGCTGACATAAAAACTTAAGAGCACTCCCGCTCATTTGTTCACTTTCTTTCATTAACACTCTAACATGCCCTAGTGGCTGACGACAGTTGCCAAAACAATTTCTAGACTAACTAAAACGTTTCATTTCTTGCCCCCAAAACATAAGTTTTGCTCTCTCATTGGAATGAGCTCATCTGCGTTGGGTAAAGGGTTACCCTAATGTAGACTGAAAAATCGGTCGCCTGATTCCTTTTAAGCTTATTACCTAATATTACCAAAAGACGGCGGCTTGCACAAAACTGTTTTTAAAAATCCAACATTTGCATTTTTTTTGTCCTCAAAAACTTATCACTCATTGGGACGACGCGATGAGCTCATCCTAACGGAGGAACGAAGGTGGAGGGGCCGTAAGCTATCTTTTTCAGTCACAAATTTATCAAACGACGAAATTTGAATGACCGTTTTTATGATAGCGCCGGTTAGATGTGGCCGTCAGGTGCGTTCCCCTGATTTATAGGCCTATAGACCAAGAATTTTAGGTTCACTGTGATTTATTTCAATCTCGTTTGTATCTGCGAAATGCATTTTTGTAAAATTTAAAAGTATGTTATATATTTTCTAGAATTTGTATTTCACTTTTTAGGTTTGTGCACTGACGCATTAGGAAAGTTTTTTTTGCGTGTTGAATAAGTACTTCCTGAACTGTGGCATTTTAAATGTACATTGAGCAGAATTTTATCAAAACTCGAGCATATCCAGACATAAGGGGAAGTTATAAAACACTCAGGGTGTATGGAAACAATTGACGGGTTTTCAGTGTTCATGTCAGGGAAATAACTTTAATTATGACCAAACGTGCTTTTCTTGGCACTGCTCGCTGTATTAGTGTTTTGTGATATTTGTTGATCAACTGTGTCCCCCATCGTATTCATCTAACCTTACATTAACTGCATTTTTGCTTCCAAAAAAAAACGGGGCTTATGACCCTACTTGGGCCATAAGCCCAGTTTTTGAGGCGAAAGTGGAAATTTTGTAATAAAGTAATGATTAAACAAAACTAAAAAAAAATCGCATGTGCCCAAACTGTTGTCCTTGGACCTTCTGGACCCATCCCTTTTTTCTTGCATGGGATTGCGGCATTCTGACGTCGCGTCTTTTTCACTGCGTCGCTGCGGCAAAATGACCTGTAATATTGTGATGCGCAGGATATTGTGACACGACCGTCTTTTGAGAGTGTCGGAAAGATTCGACAGAATCAACACAAACGACGCGTTATTTTGACCTCAGTTGTAAAAAAACCCCAAGCGTTTATTAATTTCCCGTGTACTTGTATTTTAAATAGACTTAGAACAGCTGAACATCAAACAGTTTCCGACATCGATTTTCGACAGATTCAAGGAAAGATCAACTCGGCTATAGTTCATTCATCAAGACTACAATAACAGCGGTAACCGACTGTGAAGTCTCTTCAAAACCTTTGTTTTAACGTGACGTGAAAGTCAATGAGCTTTAATAATAATAATTCCATAGGATCTAAGCATGTCCTAACAAACATAGACGCTCGACAACAAAAATTACTTAAATACAACAAATACGGAACAGTAGGTGCCCCAATCGATACAGTCGCATTACTTTTGATGAAATATCAGCTTGACTGTTGATGCGTATTGGACGTTTTGTCGCGTCAACGGGAGTTCATTTTGGTCTCAGTTGGTTACGACTGCTATACAGTAAACAAGCTGGTGAATACCCATTTTAACCCTTTACCTAACATGAAAAGCAGACGACACTTGCCAAAAAAATTCTTGAATGACTAATTTTTTTCATTTTTTGTCTCAAAAACATTGGTTATGACACCTCATGTTGGCATTTCAGTTACTAGAATCAATTTTATGCTCTCTTTCATGACTTCATTTTCAAAATTTTTCTTGGTAGTGAATTTCCAACTAGGGGAGGGCCCGGGAGGGGAAACCCCTCTAGGTCCATCCCCTAGTTGGAAATTCACTATCCTATACCCCCACCCCAATCGGAAACCTCTAGCTCGACGAGCTCGTTTCAAAGAGGGGTCATAACCTATGTTTTTGAGACAAAAAATGAAAATATAATGAAAATTAATCGGCGATTTTTTGAGAATAGCACTGGCCGGTTTTGACCGTTACGTTGGGTAAAGGGTTAAAAACACAACAATATGCGGCACTCACCGTTCAGAATTCGGAACTTAATGTCGGTAGGCTGGGGAGTGTCGCAGGATGAGGTCAGTGTTTTGTGGAGGGGGAATATGATCTGTGAGGTTTCAGCCGACGTTCATAGAATGTCGTCTGAACTCGGATATTTCACAACCTCACAACGGCCGCCCGCATTTAATTTGGAGTGATTTTACTCCTAAAGGGACCAGGGCTTAAGTATCAAAAGGGTGGGGTGGGGGTGGGGGGAGAGGTGGGGGGGGGGGTCGACGGTGGTTCTCGAAAATAATTTACTTGTATGCATATCTAATATATTTATTTATTTATTTATTGATGTTTAAGGTCACATATTTATGCACAATGGCTAACCATGACCGTGACAGTTTTACGGGTGGAGGAAGCCGGAGTACCCGGAGAGAACCACCGAGCAACGACGAGCAGCTGCCAGCTCCCCAACATCGTAACTCCGCACTGCAGCACAGGCAGGGTTAGATTGGTTGAAGACATGCGCACCATCGACGTGCAGTACGCCTTAGTACACGGCGTCATCGTGCCCCCACGCGGGCAATGGAGATGAAGTGTCTTGCCCAAGGACACAACGCGGTTGCCGCAGGTGGGATTAGAACCGAGGACCTCTCGGCTTGCAGCCTGCACCTCTACCTACTGAGCCACCGCGCTCCCATCTAATATATAAATGCGAATGTCTGTATGTATCTATCTATCTCTCTATCTATCTTTGTTCCGGGTGAACTCCTCCGTTTCTCGACCGATCGATCTCAAATTTTATACACAGGAGTAATTCGTCCCTGCGAGCAACATGGGATGAGTGCCTTGCCCGTTCGGGGTGACCTTGACCTTGAAATTGATGACCTTGACTTTTTATTTCGAAAACGGCTGGACCGATCGGGCAAAATTTTTATATGTGCGGGTGTATTAACCCATCGGTCATTTTGACTTTATCGGGGTGCCCGTGCGGCGTGACCTTGACCTTGAAATTGGTGACCTTGACCTTTTATTTCGAAAACGGCTTGGCCGATCGGGCTAAAATTTCATATGTGCTGGTATATTGACCCATCGATCATTTTGACTTTATCGGGGTGCCCGTGCGGGGTGACCTTTACCTCGAAATTGGAGACCTTGACCTTCTATTTCGAAAACGGCTGAGCCGATCATATCTGGGGTATATTGATATAATCATATTTTCCCGTGCAACGCCGGGTATTCGCCCGCTAGTATATTATAAGACGAAGCATTATGCATTAACTGTCCACGAATACAGGACAAACGCACAGCAATAATCGATTCCCCAAATTAGAAGGCCTTACAGATAGTTTGTTTTGTTTTATATACTTTTTGTCCAATTCCATAAGATCTGATTTTAGTTTTTTGAGCTGCACATTGACAGTCTACATCCTGGGGTTTTTTGCTGTAGTTTCCAGGCAAGTCTTGGTTGCCCATATAGACAGCCAAGACTTGCCAAGAAATAACTGCTATGATACCTATATGGTAACTACGAGTTAACCCTTTACCCAACGAATCGCCCGCATCCGCCCGCGTAATATGCTAATTCAGCTGCTCAAAAAATATTATTTTTCGAAAAATTTCAACAAAACCATATCATGTGACCACTCTTTGGAACGAGCTCGGCGAGCTCGTTCCAATGAGAGGTCACATGATATGTTTTTGTTGAATTTGTTTGAAAAATTAAAAAAAATTATATTTAAAATAATAAATTTTGATATCGTCTGCGTTGGGTAAAGGGTTAACCCCGAGACTAAATGTGTTGAGGCACCCGTTCTGTTGCAGTAAAAGTGATCAGAGATGGAAATAGGTCCGTAAAGTTTCACAGATATTCCGAGGCACCAATAATCCATTCAAAGCCAATGCGAGGTCACCAATTTGAACCATTCCAAAGGTATGGAATAACTAATGTTCATGCATGCGCAGTTCATTTTGAAAACGTTTTTGCACGAACAGTTCACACATCATAGCGCCCATATCGACTCGTTGTCATGAATGGTGTCGCTCTGGTTCACGTCGGATGAATTTGTCAAATCACAAGCATATGGTTGTGTTTCGGTATCTCCATTCTGTGATTTTGTGTTTACAGTCTCACAGATAGGATTTCACAGTGCGTTAAACTGGCACACCTGAAAGTCCAACCATGTCTTGTACTGACGTTCTCACCAGTGGCTTACTCCTGCTGTCTCCCCAATTTATCTTACACAAAAGGTCAGTTCCACCCCACACATTGAATTCCGATGTATATATTTCGCGTTAATTCTGTTTCCACTCAACTGTCACATACTCTTTAAAACGCATTGTTCATACAGCCGACCGATCTCTAACTCACCCACATTATGCCAAAACAAAGGATATTTGTCGACCGCCTAAACGAAAATTGGTCGGCAATAACTGGGTTTTTTTCAGCTGCAGTATCACTTAAAGTTTTTTAACTGTTACTTTACGGCAGCCTGCATCGTCGACTCGACGATCTCAAAATCCACAACGCCCAAGTGGCTTTTTATTAACAACCAGCGGGTTTGTACCATACCATACACACTTCGTAAGTACCTTTTCGCGGTGCCCTTTTCACTCATTGGTGGACCGTTTGACTCCAAGTCGATCCAAGAGTGACGACTCTGGGTTCTATCCCGTCTTTTATACATTGGGTCGGTCATTTATGTTCATCAAAAATCACTGTCTTCGAAATTTTGGACTCCCTGTCAAATTTACAAATGTTTGAACGAAACCAATTTTGATGTATTCTTAGACAGCTATGCCCATATGACAACTGGCATCTTTACAAGGGTACCGGAATGACAGCAAGTTAATATTGAAGATTAGACATCCACAGAATGGCGTTGAAAAATTACAAGCCACTTAAAGTCAAAGTTTTCTGACAAGCGTTTCCGTTTATACGGACCATATATATAGCTTATAAATGTAAATCGACCATTGTTTCAAGACAGGAATACTTATTAGTTTTTAATTTCCATAATTATTGAGTACAGGGGAAAAAAACATATTGCAAAAAAAAAAACGCATGGAAACAACTCCTGTGGAAAAAAACCTAACAAAGAACGTATGAGTAGGAGAAAAACCCTAAATTATTTTTCTTGTTAACCCTGCAAATATTTTTGCACAATTTTTATTTACTCACAATTCCAATTCAGGACTAATTATCTTTTAATATGGGAATGGCAGGAAGACAGCACCCAGGGCTATGCTGTTCCCATGCAGTTTTACATTTATTTCTGTACATTTCTGCAAGTTGTTTATTATACTTCATGTAAACGTATACTGCAAATAAACTTCATTCATAAACTTCATTCATTCATTCCAATTTCAAATCTAATTTTTGTTTTTTTATTATTACAAGACCTTTTTATTATGACCTCTGTTACCCTGATATTATTTCTAAGAACTTAACTAATTCAGTCTTGCTTGACAGAGCTAATGGAGCTAATGAAGCTCTGTCAAACAAGATTGAATTGATTAAATTCTCTTAGTTGAACTATGGGAATAATTTGCAGCTTAAAATTTAGATATTTTGACATTAGTGTGGAAAGGGTTAAATATGGCTCTATTCAGGGACGTGGCGACAGGGGATGTGGGGGGGGGGGGGGGGGGTTCACCCCCCCCAATCCTGGCCAAAATTCGGAAGGCAAGTCATGAGTAGTTGGAAATTCCATCTATCTGGATTTTAGAGCTTCTTTGGTGATGATGATGTCTCCTTTATTTCCCAAAATTACAACACGGTTTCTAATCGGCCAAAATTCCAACTGTAACTATTTACAACTACAGTGTACGCAATATCGAGCTTCATAAGTATGCATGATGTCAATCGGTAAAAGATTTCTATAGTACGTTTACTTATCGTAGTAAAAAAAATCCTCGAAATGCACTTCAAGAAAATTGTATCATGTAAAATCGTTATCCTGAGTTAATTCCATCATTCACAGTTACAAAATTATGAAACATCGAAAATTGATCATTCCTGCATAAGATCTGATTTAATGTTAGGAGAGTGTGAATTCATCAAAGTTCTCAGCTTGAGCATTTGTTTGGCACATATTCAATTCCCAGAATAATACCAAATAATAATAGTAACCTAATAATTCTATTATAAATGTGTTGGCATTTCAGTTACTGGAATCAATTTTATGCCCCCTTTCATGACTTCATTTTCAAAATTTTTCTTGGTAGTGAATTTCCAACTAGGGGAGGGACCGGGAGGGGAAACCCCTCCCGGCCCTCCCCTAATTGGAAATTCACTACCCTAAACCCCCGCCCCAATCGGAAACCTCTAGCCACGTCCCTGGCTATATTATATGGATAGAGCATTCAGTTCGTTTCTTTAATATGTAGAAAATATGGAAAAATCATTGTTATTATTGTTCAAACCGAACAATTATGGATGTCATTGAAATAAGCTCATTAACATCTACATTTATTTCTATATTTTGTGCAAAATCCCAGCGGTGCTTGTGTGATGTATATATTTCCAGAACCATATGGCTTAAAGTTTTGCTATTTTTATCATTCGGTTTATTTTTTTATTTTATTTTTTTTTTTTTGGAAACATTAGCAAAAGTGAAAAAATAGGGTTTTTTTCCTCCCCATGCGATTTTTGAAAGGGGTTTTCACAATATATTTTTTTCCATATGTTTTTTTTCCTATAGTTTTTTCCGCACTCAGTAATTATTATAGGTTCTATATCCATGCTCCTGGTGTAAGCAATACTAAGCTTGCTGTTTAATTGTATTCAGTGAAAAAGATTACTATTGAAAATATCGTAAAGTGCTATCAACTAACTGCCGGTATACTACCGTCAAAATTTAACTGTAAAAATCCGTCTTTTTTGCAATGGATACATTTTGTTCAATCGAGAAGCAGAACCAAGGATCTGATTTATTTATTTATTTATTTATTTATTTATTTATTTATTTATTGGATTTAATGACACTTTTGACAGCCAGGATCACCTCGTGTCGGGCAGTTTACGGGTGGAGGAAGCCGGAGTACCCGGAGAGAACCACCGAGTAACGGCGAGCAACTACAAGACTCCCCAACGTACTAACTCCACACAAGCAGGGTTAGCATTGTCTGAAGACAAGTGCACCATCGATGTGTAGTACGCCTTGGTACACAGCTCCACCGTGCCCCCAACGCGAGCAATCGGGATGAAGTGCCTTATATATATATATATAGCTTCACAACACCAGACGCTTGTTCAGTAGTCATCAAAGGTAAACCAATTAATATTTTTAACCTGCAGCCGATTGGCTGCAGGTTAAAAATATTAATTGGTCTCCCTTGATAATTGACTCTTCCCACACAAGCAGGCCTGGATGATGCTGTTACGCGCAAGTAGAAATTAAAGAATGAAATGCATTCGTACTGAAAAGACAAGCCCCACTAAATATGAAACGTTCTCTGTTGCCGTGATTACGCCTTGACTTGAAACGGTCGTTGCCGTAAAATTTACGGTGGGAGGACCTGCAGCTGGTTTACCGTAAAATTAACCGTCATTTCTAATAGTGTGGGTAATTAGAATTCAGTTCACATGTCTATTCACAAGTGTCTCGTCTCGTCTCTTTCACTTCTACAAGCATATAACAGATGGCCTCGTTATTTCACATGGCCTTTTTTATTACCAAGTATAGATGAAATGTCTAGATTTGAAAACGCTAGAGGTTCTAACACGATTACATTTTCACTGCATGTTGAAATCTTACAACTCGACAATCGTTGGAATGGGACAATTGACTGTGGATTGAGGTAAAAACATCTTTCCACACAAAACGTAAAATATTTCCTAATTGAAGGAAAGAAAACTGTAACAGAACACTGCGATAATTTTGTGTTGAAATGTTCTGTGTGTTTTTTCACCATGCCTCTTGTCATAGCAAGGTATTAATTGAAAAGGGATTTAAATATCGCAAATACCGCACTGGCAGCAATTTTGTAATTAATCAGTCTGCAAGCACCTTGTCAGTAAAGAATTTACGAATTGGAACCCCTTTCCAAACTGTGTCTGCATTTTCATTAGGGCAGTTTTTCAAAATATCAAGTCCACGAGCGGCCAAAGTTTGTGGAACCTCACTGCTCATGGCAGATATCCACCGAATCCCGGTTAGAAAACATTTTTCATGCCCAGACGCAAGACCTTTGTTCAAAAGCAATGTGTTCAAAAGCAGCGCATGAAGAATTAATGCAATTTCATTCAACACTAGGGATTCAGAACGTTTGTCTCTGGGTGGGCGTTGCGTGAGATGCTACAGTGCAATATCTGACACGACCAATGAGCCTTCTTGCCTACACTGAGTTTTGTCATGTTGTGCACATAGCTTGGGTTTTCGCATCGAATGGGAGCCATAGCTGTCTGGCCTTGATGCGGCGCTCACGAATAAGCAAATAGTAACTTTTGAGCACAGAACATCTCGTCGCATGGGAGCTGTTCTTGTGGCCATGTTCTAAGTTTGCGCCCCCCCCCCCCCCCTCCCAAATTACACTGCAACCGTGCCAAGTGGCGCGTCGGGGAGCAGGCACGGTTCTCGGTCATTGTCTGAGATCTGTGTTCGTTTCGTATCGTGCCCCGTAGAGGAGATGCAATGGTCGAATAAACCGAGAGGGAACTTGTGTCAGCCCCTCAGTTATCATAATGCGTATAACCATATTACCAGGTAACTCTGCTGCCAAGAATTCTATACCCGTTCTTTATATGGGAATGGCAAGACGACAGCCAGACTGACTATGTCAGTAGTTTGTCTCGGGCTTTTCACTTATTATTTGGATGACCCCGGTGGATGTCCACGGAAGTGACATCATGTCACATGACCCAGTGGTACCATGTTGGATTGTCATGGTAACCCGCGTGAGCGACCATGTTGTGACGTCATCCCCATTGTGATATGTGGTGTTAGTGCGCATGCGCAGCGCGTGTTGTTGTGGCGATACGTGTTTCAGTCGTCTATTTTGTATACTGGAGGCCGCAATCTTAGTTTCTGTGGCAGCACGTGGTTACTATGTGACCTAAAACGGACAGGGGTGTGTTCGGAGCGTGTGTTCCTTTGTACAGGAGTAAATTTCCGATTCGTAGAATTAGCCAAATAGACCCAATAATCCCTTCAAACCACCAAAAACGACTTTATTTGATACGGATTCTTCAAGAATCCTGTTTAGGACTGTCATACCAGGGATTTTAATAGTAGCACATAATGTTATATTACGAAGGGGGTCCCGGGGTAAGTTCAATTGAACTAGAGTAGTTCTTCTGGTTCGGATTTTCCGCAGAATCCATATTTATTTCGTAGAATTACCGCAAACAACCCGATAATTGTTTTATTTGCCTTGGATTTCAACTAAATCTTCGGTTTCTACCTATGCATGTACAAGCTATATTATGACTTCTTTGTTCTATTTATTCTGACTTCCCTAAAAATGTTTATGTTCTATTGTACACATTACAGGTAGCACATAGGCACATGTTGGATGTGCCAATATGTGCTTATGTGAAAAGGCACAATGTGACACATTGTGCACTAGCACATAGGCACATGCTGGATGTGCCGATATGTGCTTATGTGAAAGGGCACAATGTGACACATTGCGCACTAGGACATAGGCACATACGGGTATTTGAGGATACCTATGACCTGGTATTGTATTATTTGAGGATACCTTTCGAGGATGCCTTTTGTAGGATATTTATCTGAGGATATTATTACAGGTAGCACACAGGCACATGCTGGATGTGCCGATATGCGTTTATGTGAAAATGCACAATGTGACACATTGTGCACTAGCACGTAGGCACATACTGGATGTGCCGATATGTGCTTATGTGAAAATGCACAATGTGACCACTGTACACTAGCACATAGGCACATACGGGTATTTGAGGATACTTGTGACCTGGTATTGTATTATTTGAGGATACTTTTCGAGGATACCTTTAATAGGATACTTGTCATGTGTACACATTACATGTAGCACATAGGCACATGCTGGATGCGCCGATAATCGCTTATGTAAAAATGCACAATGTGACACATTGTGCCCTAACACATAGGCACATACCGGTATTTGAGGATACCTATTGTATTGTACTACTGGACTATTGGAGGATACCTTTTATAGGATACTAATTTGAGGATACCTATTGGGGTTACTGATCTGAGAATACTTGTCATGCAGGTTTTTACATCCGTGTACATGATGCTACATCCGGATACTTCTGTTGGGTAGTTGATAAAAAAACACAATATATAACATTTCATTCATTTTTATTCCATACACAGTATACAAATCAATTGCCAAGGCATCCTTTTCACGTTGTATCTTAAAAATATGACCCCCCCCCCCCCAAAAAAAAAAGAAAAAGAAAAAAAAAAAAAATAAACCGATAGTTTAAGGATCAAGATTGTAGTTTAATTGCCGAACTGACCAATCAGATCAAAGTATATCAACCAATCAGATTAGTGTATTTCCATTGTGTATCTTTTCCATAGTCTTCTATACTAATTTTCTAAATTCTCCAACTTTAACCTAGGAAACAAACACAAACCAAACCAAGAATAAAAAAAAGTTGATCAAAATTTGCTGGACAGGGTGAACTTAGCATAAGTCTGCTTGATGCCAAGTCGGAACATTTTCTCTGTTCGATGGTTGGAACGTGAATGATGTCAAGTCCCTAAGTCCCTGCTTCGCCTAATCATTTGTACCGCTGACGGACGTGCCTGAAAACACCACCCCTGCCCAGCAAATTTTGATCGACTTTTTGATTCTTGGTTGGGGTTTGTGTTTGTTTCCTATAGGATTATAGATTAAAGTTGGGGAATTTAGAAAATTAGTATAGAAGACTGTGGAAAAGAAACACAATGGAAATACACTAATCTGATTGGTTGATTTACTTTGATCTGATTGGTCAGTTTGGCGATTAAATTACAATCTCGATCGTTAAACTATTGCATTGTTTTTCTTTGGGGGGGGGGGGGGCATTTTTTAAAGACATACTTGCGAAAAAGATGCCTTGCGCAATTGATTTGTATACTGTGAATGGAATAAAAATGGATGAAATGTTATATATTGTGTTTTTTTTTATCAACTACCCAACAGAAGTATCCGGATTTAGCATCATGTACCAGGTTGTAAAAACCTGTATGACAAGCATTCTCAGACAAGTAACCCCAGTAGATATCCTCCAATTAATATCCTATGAAAGTTATCCTCCAATAGTGCAGTACAATACAATACAATAGGTATCCTCAAATACCCGTATGTGTCTATGTGTTAGGGCACAATGTGTCACATTGTGCATTTTCACATAAACGCATATCGGCACACCCAGCAGGTGCCTATGTGCTACCTGTAATGTGTACATATGCCAAGTATCCTATAAAAGGTATCCTCGAGATATCCTCAAATAGTACAATACCAGGTCATAGTTATCCTCAAATACCCGTATGTGCCTATGTGCTAGTGCACAATGTGTCACATTGTGCCTTTTCATATAAGCACATATTGGCATATCCAGCGTGTGCCCATGTGCTACCTGTAATGTGCACAATAGAACATAAACATGTTTCGGGAAGTCAGAATAAAGAGAACAAAGAAGTCATAATGTAGCTTGTACATGCATAGGTAAAAACCGAAGATTTAGTTGAAATTCTAGGCAAATAAAACAATTATCGGGTTGTTTGTGGTAATTTTACGAAGTAAATATGGATTCTGCGGAAAATCCGAACCAGAAAAACTACTCTAGTTCAATCGAACTTACCCCGGGGACCCCCTTGGCACTATAACACTACGTGCTACTATTAAAATCCATGGTATGGCGGTTCTAGAAAGGATTCTTGAAGAATCAGTATCAAATAAAGTCGTTTTTGGTGGTTTGAAGGGATTATCGGGTCTATTTGGGTAATTCTACGAATCGCGGATTTACTCCTGTACAATGGAACACACCCTCCGACCATACTCCTGTCCTATAAGAAGGTTTTAGGTCACATAGCAACCACGTGCTACCATAGAAACCAAGATTGCGGCCTCCAGAATACAAAATGGACGACGGAAACACGTATCACCATAACAACACGCGCTGTGCACGCGCACTAAACCACGTATCACTATGGGGATGACGTCACAACATGGCCGCTCACGCGAGTTCCCCTGACAATTCAACATGGTGCCACTGGGTCACGTGACATGACGTCACTTCCAGGGTCATCCACCGGGATCATCCAAATAATGAGCGAAAATCCCGAGACATGCTACTTATGACGTTTCCATGCAGTATATATTTTCTGTATATCTGGAGTTACTATACTTGTAATTAATTGTTTGTTATCTACATTCTGCAAATATAAGTTTTTAAAAAATTGATTATATGACATTCGGGCGTACTACATTTGGACGTGATGTACCCTGTAAACAATTATTCTTAAAAGTACTTTAAAAAGACCATCATTAAATCAGCTCACGGTACTTCAACCATACAATGTTACGGTAAAAATGCCGTAACTATTTTTGGTAAGGTTGAACTTCTTTGTTCGATCTTGGTTCAGATAAGAGGCACTGGCACTAACTTGGTTTCTCTTCATTCAATTACACCAGAAGGTTGTTCAGTTATCACGAAGTTCAGACCAATTAAAATCTTTAACCTGAAGTCATGTGGCTTCAGGTTAAATATATTAATTGGTCTGCCTTGAGCCCTCAGTCTCTGACCTTTCTAAAACAAGGAAAATGTCAACAAGGACAACAATGACAATGTCATTTTACAAAAGCAGGAAGTAGGAAGTTGAATGTGCTCGCTTTGAAAACGCTTGTCCACTGTTCAGGAATGTGCCCCTATTTGTATTTCGTGCGACTAAACTTAAATCAGAAATAGTCGTTACCATTAAAAAGGTTACGGTAGAAGTCCCTGGGGCTGGTTGCCTGTATAGTTTTACCGTATTTTTAACGGTATTTTTCAATGCACCTGCGACTTTGGACGTGTCAGTGACGTAAACGGCAACTATAAAAATGATATATATATATAGTGACGGAAAAGGCAGTGATGAAAATCGAAAAATTAAATGGATGGGTATTCGAGATTAGCAACGATGAAAAGAGAAAAAGTGGGAAAACGTGTATTTAAAAAAAAATAGTCTTGTTTATCAAATTGCCTTATCAAAATATTTTGGAATACTGAATACATGACAATTTTATGGCGTAAGACATATTAACTCTTACGTAAGAGATACTAACTCCTACGAAAGAGGGAAAAAATTTCTCCTGTGACACCAATACGCTTCCACACAATTTTTACATTTTTATTACAGAATTTTTATTACTTTTTAAAGTGTGATTTACTGGTATTTCCCGGTTTGATTATAAACGATAACTTAACAAGTGAATTATGCAATCAACAATTGGGCCACGTATATGTGCGCGCAAACGAAGACGCTTTGCCGTGGGTGTAATGGGGACTTCATTGTTTTTGTTTTTTTTAACCCTTTACCTAACATGAAAAGCAGACGACACTAGCAAAAATTCTTGAATAATTAATTTTTTCATTTTTTGTCTCAAAAACATAGGTTATGACCCCTCATTGGAACGAACTCAATGAGCTCGTTCCAATGATGGGTCATAACCTATGTTTTAGGGACAAAAAATTGGCGATTTTTGAGAATAACGCTGGTCGGTTTTGTTCGTTACGTTAGGTAAAGGGTTAAATAATATAATTATCGTTAATAATGAAAAGTAATAAACAGAGTAATCGCTTGACTGGTCTGGTTATGTGAAATAATTCATTTGAGGCGAGGGACTATATTGTAAAACACTCGTGCGCATTCGCGCACTCGTGTTTGTACAACGTCCCTCACCTCTCATGAATTATTTCACGTAACCAGTCCAGTCAAGCGATTACTCTCTATTTATTCCTTATAGGTTCTGTTAGATAGAGAACAAAATTCAAACGTCTTTGCTTCCATAAACTATGCAGCACACCAAAATTCGTGCCTCGAGTGCAGGAGGGCGCAATCTGCAATGCCAAGGCATTGCAGATGGCGCCTTGTTGCACTCAAGCGACTATTTGATATTGTATGTTGAGCACTCGTTGGTGAAGAAGAAGTAGAATCTAACAGATCAGAAAAAATCTTGATTCGTTGGCCCGTAGGGAAACAATATGGGGTATAGGAATGAGTTCCGTCCATCCTTCTTTCCGCTCGTCACATCATCCTTTTCCATTTATTGTCATCATATTTTAAAGAAAACCGTTCAAAATATTCCCCAAATTAAATACCTAGCTGTTTGGCGATAATCTCATGAAAGGGATTTTGAACCAACTAAGTCCAAGTATTTCTTTACCTTTGTTGGGCTTCTTTTCATCACATTACCTCTTGTTACCACACATCAAAGAAAACTGTTCAGAAGTTTGATTTCACCCTTTGAACCCTGGTGGTATCTTCCATGTCAGTTCCATGGTAGCAATAGGAATAGTCCATATTTATTATTTTGGGTAGACCAATTAATATTTTCAACGTGCAGCCTTAGGGCTTCACGTTGACAATATTAATTGGTCTACATAACATATTTACCTTGCAGTCATCCCCCTTTATGGCATTATGACGTAGCTTGTGACCCGGCCGGAAAAACGGCCTCTGGAGTTCAAAGGGTTAATATATATAGCTTTTTGATTATAAGATCATGAACGGGATTGTGAACCACTAGTGCGCAAGTAGTTTTTTTAGAGTTATTGGCCCTGTTGGACTTAATTGGTGGGAGATTGGCCATCGTATGGCGTTGTACTTGTTGAATGTGTTAAATTCTGATAACACAGCGGGCGCCTGTGGGTGTGTCCCCAATTGTGGCAGCCACGTAAGCCAGAAATAGAAAGAAATCCACTTAAATGTCCTCTGAACTACATGTTATTTAGAATAATTGTACCCTGAAGATACAGTGGGTCGAGTTCAAATGGTTAAATAGTTGGCGGTAGTAATAACCGTTTCCTAGAATAATGTTGATCTTACAGACCGGCAATCATTTAACGTTTGTACGATGTTTAGTGAACAAATACTGTTCTAATAAGTTCATGACCAATAGAGAGTAATTAAAATGAATCACGAATGAGCTGACATGGTCGCGCATGTTCCAACAATAAACGATGATCTTCTAAGAAAACTTTCCACCGGCGTCATTTCGTGTTCATCCCGTCGCGTAATTATAGAACACTTTAGCGAGACGTTATCTGCCAGAACCCTGTGAACAAAAACTTCCGCAAAAAACAACACCAATCATTTATTGCAGCTGAATCAATATATTCCTATTTTATTTTCGCAACTGGATAATTTCCACAAATTGTTGGTTTATCTATAGAGACAACAGAAGATTAACCCTTTAAACACTGGTGCACATTTACTGAACAGCCATCCTATTTAATGGTTTATGACGTATCATGTTCCTGACCGAAAAAGCGGCCGCTCTGTTTCATAGGGTTAAGTCTCGCCACATGCAACCTTACGATACTGTTCAACGCCTGAATGAAAAAGCATGAATTTGGAAGGTTGTTGAAACAGTAAGAAAAACTTTTTCAAAGGTGGTCAGCGTTAACCATTTACCGAACGATTCGGTCGCATCCGCCCACATATTTCACAAACTGAGCAGTTGAACAAAATTATTTAAATGATAAATTCAACAAAACCATATCAAATAATCCCTCATTGGAACGAGCTCCTTAGTTTAAACACTATATATTTCCAAAGTCCGGAATATTATGTACACACGGCAGAGGCGGCGGAGCCAAGGGACACCCACTCTTCCTCTTTTTCCAGAGAAGTTTCGCAGTAACACAATGAGCTAAAATGGGCGCATGCAAACGTGTCAACATACAGACATTAACATTATTTGCAAATCGAAACAATATTTAGCCAAAGAATCCCACTTTCGGTCGCCCCGGTCCGTTCCTTCTACTTCAACTATCTTCCAACCCGAAGGCCAGCCTTCGGGTTGGAAGGTGGTTGAAGTAGAAGAAACGGACAGGACGGTGACCACAGAGCGGAATATTTATGACCGGAGGAACTGGTTATTTCGTACCGGGGATCTCACTCCACAAACTACTGAGACTAAAAGTCTTTACACTATGTTACAAATTTATTAACTGGACTGCAGCGTACGTGTAATGCAAAATGTTGACGGGAGCGGTTACCAAACTCTCCGTCCTTTCTTGCAATCGGATATCCGAATTACCAGATTTACAGAGTTAACATGCTTTTATATGTACAATTTCCAAGCAGCATTATTAAAATTAAACAACCAACTTTAGTAGCTGTTAAAATAACAGATAGACTCTTGTATTAATCAAGTAGGCATTGTGATGGATTGTAAGAGTTGAAAACATCTTAATGCGTTAATCCATCAAATCATTAATTTATAAATCTGCTTTTCTCGAAGTATCTGAGTTAACCCATTGTTTCCAGACTCCAGATTTTAGCCTGGTCATATATTCATCTAAACGAGATGCTACAGCAAGACATGGTACATTTACTGATGTATGATTGTAACCTTTCTCACAATGGGTCGAGCCATGGTAGCATTGTAAATTTGTGCCTCTTCCCTTCTATCGAGCTTCCGCCCCCCTGACACAAGGTACAATAACTTGTAGATTCGTCAGTAAGATTGCAAGCTGAAAAGAACTGCATGTCGTCAGAATACATACACGCAGATAGAAGACCATAGCACAACCCCACACATGTAGGGCTAGCATCGGATGAAGGCAATAGTACCACTGACGCGTAGTGCGCCCTAGCACTACTCCGTCCGTTGGGTTTAACGACATGTTCAGCCGCCAGAGTCATATCATGTCGGACATCTGGAGGAAATCAGAGAACCCGGCGAGAAACACTTAGCAGCAACGGTGAGTAAGTGTCAGACTCTCCAAATTAATAACCCCACACAAGTAGGGTTAGTATTAGTTGAAGGCATGTGTACCATTGACGTGGAGTATGCCTGATCACATTGTGGCACCCTTATCCCTCTACCTGTTTGCTTGGTTTAACCCTTTACCTTACATGAAAAACAGACGACACTTGCAAACAAAATTCTTGAATAAGTAATTTCTTTCATTTTTTTGTCTCAAAAACATAGATTATGACCCCTCTTTGAAACGAGACAAAAAATGAAAAAAATAATGAAAATTATTTGGCGATTTTTGTGAATATCGCCGGTCTCCCGTTACGTTAGGTAAAGGGTTAAAGGTCGCCATTGTTTAATTTTGTTTTATTTTTGCAAGGAGGAGCAGGAGCCGAGGAGCATGTGCTCCAGGTTCTCAGTATCTGGATACCTTCGTGCCGTGGTTAGCATGTTGTATTATTTTAACCTATAAAGCAGCCCTGATGGTCATATTTTGTATCGAAAAGTACTTTTCAACAAAAAAAAAAGCATCGATAGTAATGCTAAAATGCCGGACCCATTCTCATTTGTTTTGATTGGCAGGTATTTCCAGTTTTTTATACGCAGAAGAGTACAAAGTGCAATGTAATTAACGGTTCAGATCAAAAGTTGGATTGTTATTAAAAGACGGAACACATCCAGGTGGCATTTTGATCTTAGAGAAAGCTTTTGATCACATTACAAGAAACTGGCAAAGAAAAACATGTAAACCAACTTAGACATCTTTTGATAGGAACAATTCTCTGTGTAGATTTGTGTGGTGTATTTTCACAAAGCATCTCATTTTCTACACTGCAGATAATGAGCGATCGTTTATGTTTTATGTTTGTTTTCACTCCTTTTCCTGCATGTGTCAAAATAGTTTGAACTGCTCCCATAAATAGTGACCACTGCTGACATGGCATGAATCTGTGGCTTCTATTTTCTTGGTGTGATTGCTGTTCCCTTTCGATTTGAAGTAGCAGCTCGTTCTTATACTGATTTGGTACGCTTCTCATAGTTGCATCAACAAAATAGGATAGTTAACAATGACTGAAAATTAAGTAGGCCTATTAAGTCCAACATTCATGTCTTCTCCAGGCCTGAAAATAAGCAGTCTGACATTTGCAGAATGAGGTCCCCAGAGGGTGAATTTGATGTTGCTATCCCAAAAAGTGGGCCAATTTATCCTCTGGGCACCTCTTTCTGTTTAGTTTTGAGACCCCGATTCAGATTAAGGTCCACAGAGGGTACATTTAGTGACGCTACCCTGCTGTGCAGGGTTGCATCACTAAATTCACCCCCTGGGGATCTCATTTTTCAGATGACAGTCTGCTTATTTTCTGGCTTGGTCTTCTCCTTTTCCCCACGATTCTGGCATTCAGATACAAACGCTATATATAGCCGACTACTATCTAGAGGTATGCCGTCTGTCTCTTATGGCAACCATTTCGACATGGTTTTCCTACATTGTTACACAAAGGAAAATTTCGCCGTAAGTGGTTAACCTTTTCGCCTTGTATAGCCGCAACTTGACACTTTTATATTGCTTTTAAAACGTTGCCCCCAAGTGTATTCTTCCCTGAGAACTCAACCAGTAGGCTGCTTTTATGTTCGATGATGTTTTTACATCATTGTTGGCTGCGTGTTCTGGCAGCCAACAACGATGTAAAAACACTGTTAAGTTATCTGCTGTGTGCATGTATATAAGGTAATAACGTAAAAATAATCTGAGGCTTTCAGGGGCCGATCAGGGCTATTTAAAATACGCTCTAGCCTCGGAGCCTATTTTTTCAATTCATGCGCCAGATTTCAATTTTCGGAGTCACACTGCTGTTTGTAACATACACTGAAAGTATGTAATAGCTCTCATCATTTTCATTTTGTACACTGTAGCAAACATTAATCTTCACTGTGGTTTCTGATCAAGTCTTGGCTGCCTATTTAGGCAGCCAAGACTTGATCAGAAACCACAGTGAATATTAATGCTTGGTAATTAAGACTTGAAGTATTAACTTAAGCACTCTACAACAATGATAAATGATAATCATTTTTATAATACATGTAAGAGTGTCTCTCTCGATTATCCATCGAAAGAATATCAAAATATGATCTGAGAAGTTACGCGCCAACTGAGAAGCCTATTTCTGAGATTTAAGAGCCAGGTCCTGATGTTTCAGAACCAAATACGCACTGGCGCATACCCAGGTTCGTCCCTGGGCTTTAAGGATTAATGATACACTGGGTATAAATCGACAGGAAGGATAACTAACAATTTAATCCAGCATTATATGTCTTTTGAATCGCCCCATGAATCAAAACACCGTAACAAAAAAATTAACATTAACAGTACGGTAAAAATACTGGAAACTACCTGCCGGTACTTCAACCGTAAAAGTTTACGGTACAATAACACATTAAACTACTTCTGTTAATATCTGCCCTTTTTGTTCGATCTTGAAGCTATATGCCGGGGAAATGATATTTGGTTTCTCTTCACTACAGCAGACGTCTATTCAGTTGTGATGAAGGGTAGACCAATTGGTATCTTTAACCCGCAGTTATACGGATCTACGTTAAAGATATCAGTTATTCTACCTGAACAATTCAGTGCTCTAAAACAAGGCAGGTTTCGACATGGACAGTGCTGTTTGTTAAAAGCAGGAATTAGAGAGATAAATGAGCTCGATTTTACAAAAAAGTTTGCCCCGCAACACATGAACACTCCATTATTAGTATTTCGTATAATTAAAGCTTAACCCGTAACAGTTATTGACATAAATAGACAGCTTTCTATATACCTGTCTCTCCCGAGGAGAATGAAAACAGGAAAGAGATAGATAAGACTGGAAAATACAGAACACACGACGAGAGGAAATGCCTCTTTAGTGGGGAGGGGTAGAGAGTCAGCAGCACGTGGTTGCAAATGTACATGTACATATAAAGTGCGCATGCATATGCAATACATACTTCCATATAATTTCATTTTTTCAAAATATTTTTGTTTCTTATATACACTGTAAAACCCTTGTTAAGCCTGATTTAGTTTTAACGAAATAGTTTTCTACCTTAGAAGTGACGGGTGTCTAACGGCGGAACGGAGAATACCGAACATTTTATACGGTCAGTCATGAAAGAGATAATTGCATGTGGGGTTCGCTATTCGCTGTAGCCAGGTAGGGCGTTCAAGCTGTGGGATGTTTGCTTCCTTTTGGAAAAGGGACACCTCTCCCCAACACACACACACCAGGAAAAGGTTCTACTCCTTGTTTGACCCCACTGATTGTATTGAAAAGAGTCGTCTTTTTTGTCGTTTTTGGTAATCCCTTAACCCTTTGAACTTGAGAGGCCGCTTTTCCTGCCGGATCACAAACTACGTCATAATGTCATTAAGGGGGATATCTACAAGGCTGCACGTTGAAAATATTAATTGGTCTACCCACAAATAATAAATATGGACTCTTCCTATTGCTACCATGGAACTGACATGGAAGATACCAAGAGGGTTCAAAGGGTTAATGAAAGATTTTAATAGCATGATTTTTCGCTGTTCATTTTTGTATGGAAGAGGTCTATGTTCACACCAAACGATTAAAACAACTGAATGTACAACTAGTTCGCGTCAACTGTAGTTAACAAGGTTTGTGCAATATATTAGTGAATGGCAGGGTCGTGATAAGCTGTTCCTAATCTCTTGGTGTTATCGTGTAAATGTCCCGAGAATGCATTAATTGTACGGAATTCGAAAACAAATATAATGCTAGTTTAAATTTTTTCCTTCTGTAAGATTAATGTGACCACTACAGACCACCCGTAACACACCAGCAACACTCACATCAATACGGCGACTATCAAAATAACATAAAAGTTGTAAGATACTGCAGGGAATGTTCATCGTATCTCCACATTGCTGATAAAGCCAGCGCTAGAATCTTGTCTTGGACTGCTCTCGAGCAACCAAACTAAATAAATAAATAACTCTAGCAATTAACCTGGGGTCAGAGGCATCCACGGAGAAATAAATAAATAAATAAATAAATAAAAAAATAAATAAATAAATAAATAAATAAATAAATAACTCTAGCAATTAACCTGGGATCAGAGGCATCCACGGACGTGCAGGGGGTGTTAAAGGGGTTCTGGGCCTTCTCATACTCCGAGTGCAATAATTAATTCTGGCATACCTCTCAGCATATTGTTAAATGTCACACACTGTTTTTCTCTCCATTAGCATGTTGTTATGATCTGTGATTTTATCGAGCTGAAAGAGAGTAATAAAGAACCATTTTTTTTGGTGGAATAATTCTTTTTTCCTGCTACACTGCCAAAAAGTTTGGTTCCTTAGGGTTCTGTATAGAACCAAAAATATTTTGTGGTTCTATATAGAACCAGTTTGTTCATATTGGTTCTAAAAACATAAAATCGATTTGATTATTTCTAACTTGATATATTTTTTGGTTCTATACAGAACCAAAAGTATTACTTTGGTTATATTTAGAACCAATTTGTTCATATTGGTTCTATATAGAACCAAAAATATTAAAATGGTTCTATATTGAACCAACTCATTAATGTTGGTTCTAAATCATGAAAGTGGTTTGATAATTTATAAATTGAAATATATCGGGTTCTTTGCAGAAATTTATTTACTCTCCATTATATTTTTAATGAATACTTTAATTTATCCTCCAGTAAATTAGTTGAATTTGAACACCTCGACAGAAGTTTTACAATATTCATACAGCAGGCTGCGAGGAAATCAGGTAGCCATCAAAACTGGTTCAATGCAAGAAACCAAAACTGGTTCTATTTATGGAACCAGAACTGGGTCAAAATACGGCACTTGTTCCATTTGTAGAACCAAACCTGGTTCGATATTGAACCAGATTGGTTCGATGTTTGGAACCAAAACTGCTTCTAAGCATTGTCCCTGGGATGGGACCAAAATCTGAACAATGGTTCAATATTGAACCAAAACTGGTTCTATTTAGAATCGAAACAGGTTCCATCTCAGAGACAAGGTTTAGAACCAATTTTGGTTCCATATAGAACCATTTTTTGCAGTGTAGTACACTGTAAAAAATCACAGTTAAAATTTAGGTAGAAGTTATAGAACCAAACCTGGTTCGATATTGAACCAGATTGGTTCGATGTTTGGAACCAAAACTTCTTCTAAACATTGTCCCTGGGATGGACCAAAATCTGAACAATGGTTCAATATTGAACCAAAACTGGTTCTATTTAGAATCGAAACAGGTTCCATCTCAGAGACAAGGTTTAGAACCAGTTTTGGTTCCATATAGAACCATTTTTTTATCCATAAATAATTGATTTGTTACTATTTATTGGAGATTGCCTTTTGACACTCCCCAATAAATTGTAACAAAACAATTTATATGCACATTTCTTTATCTACAGCTGCACAAACAACAAGCTAATGCACACAGTGTAAAGCCACTAAACTGTCTTTCATCACCTTTCATTAGAGCCCCGTTAGTGGCTTCTGGCACTCAACCAGTTAATTGGCCTTCTCTGTATGACAAATCAACAGCCTTCTCGTGGAATGAAGTGAAACGAATATCAGTTTTTCTGAGGATTTGCACAGAGATCTGACAAAAGATTGCTCGGCATTTCTAAAAGTAGTTTTAATACGGTATTTTCAGCGTAATATTTTACGGTAGTAGTACCGGCAGCTAATTTCTAGTGCTGTTAAAGTTTTCTAACGGTAACTGTTTTCAGTGTATCCAGTACGTGGTGAGTGAATTATCACTAAAACACTCGTTAAGTGAAGTTTCCACCCAGACAATAACAGTCGATTCCTTTGGTAATGCATGAAAAGAACAAGCACAGTTTTATTTATTATTTATTGGTGTTTAAGGTCATATACTTGTGCACAATGGCTAATCATGACCGTGACAGTTTCTACGGATGGAGGAAGCCGGAGTACCCGGAGAGAACCACCGAGCAACGACGAGCAGCTGCCAGCTCCCCAACATCGTAACTCCGCACTGCAGCACAGGCAGGGTTAGACTGTTTGAAGACATGCGTACCATCGACGTGCAGTACGCCTTAGTACACGGCGTCATCGTTTTCCCATTAGACAATCGGGGTTAAGTGCCTTGCCCAAGGACACGACGCGGGAGTCCGAATTGATCGCTCAGACGGTCACCCAGCCAAGGACTAACTGGGCTCGATCTTGCTTAACTTCGGTGATCTGACGAGAACCGGTTACCGCAACGCCACCGCGCCCCTTGCACAGTTTTAGCCAAGAGACCTCCGGGCTGAACCCAGAGGTCCCTTGGCTGAAACTTTGCTCGTCGTTCTGATGCTTTTTCCAAGACGAGGAATTTCTGAGTGGAGACACCACCTCACGAGTGATTTAGTAACAATCCACTCTCCATGTACTGTATATATAACGAGTTAATTTGTAAAATGTAAACAACTGTAAAGACACTTCGCACACCGCCGATGTGTCGCAAACAAAAAAGGGCCTTCATTGAAACTACGCATCATCAGCTGGAGGGGAGCACGGTGGCTCAGTGGTTACAGCATTCGACTTTAAACCCACTGCGTTGTCGTTTGAGGGTGTGTTTGCCTGTCCTTGGCAAAATCCCCTCGTGTCTGAACCTTTTTGTATTGGTATTTCAAAGCACCGTCGACTCACATGAACAGTTTCCTAGTGAAGAAATCTGAATCATACTGTCAGGATTACTGGCGCATTCCCCGGGTGCGCCACGTAACCTGTATTCTATATTAGGGAGTGCCATAGCTAGTTGTTTTGGGTTGTTGTTTTTTTTTTTGGGGGGGGGGGGGTTAAATATATTTGGAAAAACGTTGTGGGGCGGAGGCCTCCCCTAGTCCTCACTAGGACCCTCCGATCTCTACCCCTTCCTCCCATTTCCCCTCAGGAAAGTGGGTGGAGGGGTAAATACTGGGGGTTCTAGTTATGACTAGGCCCCCATACCACCCCCACCCATTTAAAATTTACGACAAGCCGACCACTGGTTGCTAGTCCCTTTACGTATTTTAACAATTATTGTTTACAGTGTCTCAGCCATCCCGGTACTTGGTGGAGTGGGTGAGTGCCATTAAGTCGACCAGTCTGACCTGATATTCTGTTATTTTTTCGTATTGATACAATCGTTAATTCTTTTCTTATCTTGACATATCTTGACGCAAGACAATCTAAATAAGCAAGTGCGCTATATTATCTACCGAAGATCAAAGAGAAAGTTTGCACAAGTAATTGCTATAAAATGAGAGTAATATCTGTGGAATCCACTCTGAAAATTAGACAATAAATCATTGTTGAAGATGAAGCTGTAAATCGAAAAAAGTAGACAGTTTTATTCAAACGCTCCCCGGGAAGTGAAGCAGTGCTTGTTTACTGTGGGTTTTTTTCTGGTAAAATAGGACCCAATGCTTTGGGTGGACTTCCTCTAAAATGGGCAACATGTGGGTACAAACAATTGGCTAGAATTGACTTTATCTCCATGTTGCGGTCACGATTAGCCACTGTGCCATTTTAAGGGCGCCGGAAGTATCCGGGTGGGGGGGGGGGGGGGGCAGGGGTATCAAAAAGAGCTCTCGACTCCAGGTATGAAATAAGAATAGAAGTTTATAACGTATCAGAAATTATAATGTGAAATCGTATTGACATCATATATATTTTTATTTTTTGCTAAACGATAGATTATCGAAAAATAGCGGAAAGATAGAAATCGTATATCCCCTACTGTGAAGATATGGAAGTTTTCACTTTCACGGTATCAATCAAAATGGCGGTTTTCAAAGCATCACTGCAAGGTGAATACGAGTCAAATTATCACTGGAAATGATCAATTTGTTCTAAAAACGTATAATTGAAAAGAAAATCTTGTGTTTTTGAGTGGATACCGATCATTTCCAGCAATAATTCCAGCAATAATTCAACAGGTATTCACCTTGAATTGATGCATGAAACCCGCCAGATGAATCAGATCGCAAGACGCTACCTGTTCTGAGTATCGATCAAATCACTTCCGCGAATCAATGCGCATCAGCTGTTTACTTTCATGCATCAATTCAAGGTTCAAACGAGTGGAATTATCGATAAGAATGATCAGATTCTTATAAAAAGCGTATAATAAAAAGAAAATCTAGTGTTTTTGAGTGGATACCGAAAGTTATCTCATGAGTGACAAAGTCAAAGTTTGCTTCAGATACCTATTCATTTGTTGTGTGCAATATTGTTTACGGTGGTTCTATTCGAAAACAAGTGTTACGAGATTGCAAAATGTCCGTGACGTGTATAGTGACCTCCAAATAAAGTAAGACCGCTGTTCATTAAGTGACTACATCAAATAACCTTTCAATACAGTCAACGTTTGCCCATCAATTCGGGCTTTCTGGTAAACAATTGTCTCATATCACACCTGTCTCAGACCTGGCTCGCGTGACGTGCGCTGAATTTCGAGGCGTCAGTTTGAGAAACTGGGGGTAAAAAAATCGAGTCCAGTTTCACTAAACACTCGAGACAAACATTCTATTCAGGATCCGTTTATGAAAATGTTTTAATCAACAATTTCCATCAAGCTGACCCATGAAAAACGTATGATAATTTGTATTCTTCAAAGCGATTCGCAATAGAGTAGAATTTAAGCTCCTGACATTGTTAAATATTACTAAGAGATGAATATTTCAAAATTCAGGACAACGTGTTACCTGGTTAATATAATTTCCTTTTCTTTTCTTCTTTTTTTTTGTTTGTTTACATTTCACATGTCATGTTCAATTTTTAATAAATTATATATATAATATTAAACAAATTATTATAACAGATATAACCAACCCCCGTGTTGTAAGAAAGCTTCCAAGCCACCAGTCGAATTCTATAAAGAAGTGGACGCTGTTGTGGCCTGGAACAAATTTAGCCATTAACCATTTGCCTAACACGAAAAGCAGACGACACTTGCAAACAAAATTCTTGAATAACTAATTTATTTCATTTTTGCGTCAAAAACATAGCTTATGTCCCCTTATTGAAACGAGCTCAGTGAGTTCGTTTCAATGAGGGGTCATAAGTTATGTTTTTGTAACAAAAAATGAAAAAGCAATGAAAATTGAATGGTGAATTTTGTGAATAGCGCTAGTCGGTTTTGGCGTTACATTGGGTAAGGGGTTAAATAGTCCATTGCCTATGTTCGGTTTCAATCTTCTGAAATATTTCAGTTGGTCGGAAAAGCGAACCTGGGGTTTCCGACCGACAGAATTTTAAAAAAAATTCCATACACATTAATTTCCTTTGAATCAACGCAGTGTTTCTCAATGGAGATTTGATTTAACCGAATATTTAATGACTTTGCCAATACAGTTAAACATGTTAGTTTTCTAAATAGTTATGAGTGAAGACTCACCAACGCTGTAGTTTTATTACGCTGCGTAATTCCACCAGTTGTGTAAATGCCTTCATGTTTTCAGGGCGAAGTAAATACGATTGTATGACACCCCCCCCCCCCCCCCCCCCCACCCCAGACGAAACCCCACCAGGTCAAAACCCACCTGGACAAAATCCCACCAGGACAAAACCTCTCTGGTAAATTCACATGCCTGGACAAAACCCCTCCAGTTAAAATTAAAATTTATATTTGGAAGAAAAATCCATTTTAAAAGATATTTTTAAAAATATTGTATTTTTTGTGGTTACATCTACCAAATAGTGAACCTTTCCTTTTCTACGACAACGGCCAAGATAACAAGCACGGTATGCTCGTCTTCGGTACCAACGAATGTCTGAACCAACTGTGTCGTTCCAGCACATGGTATATGGATGGTTGCTATTCATCTTCACCGAAAGTCTTCGAACAGTTATATGCTATCAGGACATACCTGGGCGACGGCTGCATCACATGTGTTTATACATTACTGAGTGGGAAGTCACAATCCATCTGCGAGGAACTCCTTCATGCCTTTGTGACCCAGTGTGATTCTCTTGGATTTTCTCCTGATCCAGAAACAGTTATAATGGACTTCGAACAGGCCATGTTGAGTGCGATGAAATCGGTTTTCGGTCCACATATTCGGTTGCAAGGATGTTATTATCACCTCACCCAGTGCACTTGGAGGAAAATCCAAGCTTTTGGACTAACTGAGTTGTACAAAGCAGACAGCAACATCCGACACTTCTGTGGCATGTTAGAAGGGCTTGCCTTCTTGCCAATTGACTTCGTTAAACAGGGGATGGACTATCTGCTTGGGAAAGCTCCCGAGGAATTGCTACCACTCGTGATGATGTTCTACCAACTGTCAAAGTAGGACGCCTACCACCCTCTTCCCACCAGAGTTATGGAACGTGCATGAACAAACAATCACCGACAGAGCAAGAACAAACAACGCATGTGAATCCTGGAATAGTCAGTTCAACAAACTTGTCGGCTATCACCACCCATCCGTCTGGATTGCCATTGGCTGTATGCGCAAGGACAATGTTCAGGTAGAAGCCGACATACACAACACCAAACGAGGAAATCCACCTTGACGAAGAGTGAAGAAAGCTACAAGTGAACACCAGCGACGACTGAAGAATTTGGGTGCAGACTTTATCTCGAACAAAAAGTCGATGGAAGAAATGTTATTCGGCCTTGGACATTGCATTCATTTGTGAAGTGTTTCTCTTTTTTTGTGTTTTGGTGATAAGAAATCATTACAAATTATTACCACTTAATTTGAAAGTCCGCTGAAACATATTTTCTTATGTAATTTGGTCTTGTTTCCAATCTTCCATATCGGAGGGGTTTTGTCCGAGTATGTGATTTTTCCGGAGGTGTTTTGTCCTGCTGGGGTTTTGACCAGGTGTGTGTGTGTGTGTGTGTGGGGGGGGGGGTCCTCGGGGTGGGGGTGGGGTGTTTGCCCAGAAACCAGTAAATACTTATTGGCTGGAATATCTATAACTGTTGCCCGAAATATGTCTGTATATTTTTGTGAGTGAAGGGACGTCATATTAAATCAATGGTAGTGTGTGCATGCACTACACAGAAGTGTTTTACCTGCCTGTAAACCCATGGCGAATAATTGAGCGACCCCGTGTTTCTATACCTATACGGGATGCAGTTTTGTTTTGCAATGTGTTGGCATTCTGTGCTGTTTTGTCGATGTTTAGACGAAGTTCTCAATAAGTCTAGCAGCAATGCAATAAATTTCCAAGAAATCCTGGAGAAATCCTTCATCAGACAAGAACGATTCAAATGGTGCCATAAATCAGTTTAATATGATAGAATTTATCGACAGTTGTCATGAAAATCAGTTGTCTTTCGTTTGTAAGAGCATTTGTTTGATTTGCGGCGAGAAAGTGACTGGTGTATAAATTGTGATCTGTTTTTACCTTTGATCTTTAATCATTTTTGTTGGTTTATCTGGAAAATTATTGATTTCCGTAAGTAACACTATACTCTTCGTTGCATTGATTTTGTAGGATAATTAAGTGAAATGTTGCCTTATATTACTCGTACATGCCATCTACGTCCAAGTATTGCCTTGAACCCCATCAACTTGAGAATTACATATGATAACTCAGACACGCAGCTTTGGTAATCACGGGAGGGCGACTAACGAACAACCTCATCGAGTATGCTTGGGAGGGTGTAGGGCCCTGCGAATCTCAAATTTCTCACCGAATCGAATCAGGCGGAGAATGTCGTATAGAATCGAATGTCGAATCGAATGTACAATCGAGTCGAGTGGGACGACTCTTCCGACAAGTAATCAAACATATAGATACTGGATTTTGCCGATTCTAACAGCCGTGGATTATAGCAAATACCGTGAGTCTCTCTTCTTGAGTGTTATATCTTTCCTGTTGTAAAGTGAAAAAAGCACAGAGAGGCTCTAACAAAGCTGTGCTTAAGCTGCCACAGATTGGATGTCGAGAGAGGAAGATATTTTAATCTACCCGAATGTGATCGTCTGTGTGCAAAGTGTGGGGACATAGATGATGAGCAACATCTTCTTCTCCATTGCAGACTGCTCACTGATGAACGCACCCAACTCGTGGATAGCTTTCGTAAAATTGATAACACATTCGACGGCAAAACTGACCAGGAGAAATTCAAGTCATTGATGATCTGCGATGACCCAGAATTCATCAATACACTAGCCTGTTATACTTATAATGGCCTAAAGTGTAAATGGTTTTGGAAACCCCAAGTCAACTAAATCGAAGCCCCATCTTGCTTTCCTTTAACATTCAGATGGTCGATACTCAGTTGCTCAAAACCCAGTCTCACAGAGCAACTGATCTCATCAAATTAATTCAGTTTGGAAATAATTGCATGTTTAACTGTATACATTTGTAAGATATGTTGTTTTAAAACTTATTACTTGTTGTACCCTCGACCATTATTGGTGTAAGAGTACATATACAATAAATAAATAAATAAATAAATAAATAAATAAATAAATAAATAAATAAATAAATAAATAAATAAATAAATTGTATTCAACGGCGGCTAGTTTTCTGTATAGGCAAGTAAATAAAAAAAAACAACAGATTTTTCCAGAAACGGAATCAAAATAATTTCGGAAACGGACCCTCTTTGTACTCTCCTTCTATCATCAGGTGTCCTGTATAGGAGACCTGGCAATAGAAGAAGATTTCAGAGTGAGATACTTGATAAGATTTTGAAAACATCGCAACAATTGGAATCAGCGCAACTCGAATCGAATCGAATCATCGAAACGATTTCGAATCGAATATATTTTCGAAGCTTCGCAGGAGCTTGCTTCCATAGTTCATCAGTCATTTCACTGAGATGGCAAACCTTGTATCATAAACTATTATTTGATACCGTCCTTAACCCTTTACCCAACGTAACGGCAAAAACCGGCCAGAGCTATTCACAAAATTCACCATTCAATTTTTATTACTTTTTCATTTTTTTGTCACAAAATCATAGCTTATGACCCTCATTGGAATGAGCTCAACGAGCTCGTTCCAATAAGGGGTCATAAGCTATGTTTTTGACGCAAAAAATCCAAAAAAAATTACTGCTTCAAGAATTTTATTTGCAAGTGTCGTTTTCTTTTCGTGTTAGGTAAAGGGTTAAGGAGCTGTTAACCTTCAATATAATCCTACTTGAACAAACTTTGTGGTCTTCAAACAAGTATTTAGCCAAACAAACTAGTGTAGTTCTGTGGACAACATCCAAATTTCTTGGTAGTGGGTTCTATATATAGTCAAGTGGTAGATGCCACTTGAGGCTGCAACGGCTTGTCAAGTATAAACTGCTTACCAAATAGGCGCATAGATTGAAAGAGGTTTAGTTATAAGTCTATAAAACTGCCTGACGGAGTGGTTTAAACAATATCTTACTACAGTTCATTATGAACAGATTTGAACATCAAAAGTAATACATATATCGCACCATACAGAAGTAAACTGTCTCCATCCAATAATGACTAATTATGGCGAGAGTTTCAAAATATAAACACGTGTTATATGGTTTAATATGAGCATTGAAACTAAAAATATTTTTTTCTGCACATCTTACGGGGTAAAAGACACTCGATGTCTTTCCATCAGAGATAAATATTCGAACACGGGTTTCGACAACTGTTAGTTTGTTTACCCCTTTACCCAATTCGCACGACATCAAAATTTCTTATTTTAAATATTTTTTTCTCATTTTTCCCCCAAATATTTCAACGAAACCATATCATGTGACCCCTCATTGGAACGAGTTCGTTCCAATGAGGGGCCACATGATATGGTTTTGTTGAAATTGTTTGAAAATAATTTTTTCATCTGCTCAATTTGTCGGACGTATTCTGCCTATTCGTTAGGTTAAAAATTGCTTGATTTTACATGTACCGCTCTCCTTATTTTCAAATCTGATGGGACAAAGGAGGCGAGTGCGATCTCCCGCAACAAAACAACAAGGCATGTAGTGCAATATTAACCCATGACCGGACCCCTAGGCTTTTAGATACTTCGGGACGGGGCCCCCCTCCGGCACTTCAGTCTTTCACCCCACTACAGCTGGCAGCCTGACCCTGGTACGGTAGGCACTATGCCGCAGTGCGTATCCCTATATCCATTTTGCAGTTCTCCCGAAGAATTCTACTCACAACATGACATATTATCTAAATAAGCATTAAAATAATGTACTGTATATAAATATATATATATAGTATACTTATGAGAGTATATATATGGATGAATACGTATGTACATGTATCGCTACGGCACAGAGAGCAAAGTGCCTTTAACCATTGGAGCCCAAAGGCGCTGGTAACAGTGCCTCATCCAAAAAAATCAAATTGGCGGGCCCTGTGGGCCCCTATGGATAATACGGCCCTGAGGACATGATAACTTGTATACTCAAATTGCTGTTCAACAACTGATCGATGAAATGTTTCTTAAGAAGATCCTGTTGGATCTGAGATGCCGTCACACACACTTTGATGTTATGGCTTTTTACTTGTGCAATGCGAACGAACGATCTTCTCAAAGATGACTTCGAAAGCCACGCTGAATTCACAATGAAAAAGACGAAAAAACAACATAAGAAACTTCGTTGGATTTCGATAGGGTTATTATACTGGAAAAATACACCAAGATACCTTTCGTTACATATTTTCCATCGTAACATCTGTAACTGCCATGTTTTATATCAATGCTGGCTGTACCATAGAGAAAATAGTCTCTCCTATCAGCCGGGCTAAATTTATAAGACGTATTTATAGATACGATAGAGTAGTTATCTAACAGAAGACATTCCGTTTTCTAAACACGTGAAATGTTTTCTGTACAGGTATCACACTAAATTACCAGAGACACAAACTGCGAGAAGCATCACGGATTGCTGTGAAAAAACAGTTTAACATCTTCCGTACAGATGCATAGTTTGGTCAAATGTTCTGGGCTGGCAAGATCAGAGACGTGGGTGGTAGAGGATTTTGGTTTGGGGTCTATGCCCCCCATCTGAATTAAATTTGTGAATTTCCAACTGTATCCCTCACCCCCATGAGTGAGAATTTTCCAGCTGTGGGGGCCTAGCTGTGAATCTCCAATCAGGGCCGGGTAAAGGAAATTTGGTCCATAGGGTTAAGTCTGTGTCTGTCCCCCTTTCGAAAGTTTCGGGATACTGATGCAGATGCCGAAGTTCTTGAAGTGAAGAATTCTTGAAGTGATGACACCGGGTCTGGTGCATATATGTATATAGATATCAGTTTATTAACCCTTTACTCAACGTAACCCCTAAAACCGACCAGCGCTATTCTCAAAAATTGCTATTCGATTTTCATTGTGTTTTTCATTTTTTTCAAACATGGTATATGACCACTCATTGGATCGAGCTCGTTGTGCTCACTCCAACGAGGGGTCATAAGCTATGTTTTTTGACGCAAAAAATGAAAAAATAGATTTTCAATAATTTTCTTTGCAAGTGTCGTCTGTTTTTCATGTTAAGTAAATGGTTAACAGATTGAGCATCTTCACGGGGCACTTCCTTCTTTATATGGGTGGCAACTAGTGTTCCAGTACGACGGGTAACTTATCTTGCAGATTCGCGCTCGGAAATAGGGGGCCCAGGCTTGGCAAAGGAGTCTGAACTTTGGGAGACCCAGGCCTGACCCAAGAATCCTGAACTCCATGGCCAAGTGCGGGTCCCGCAAAGTTCTGGGTCCCGGGGTTACTACCCCGGGCTCCCTTACCTCGCCCCGGCCCTGTCTCCAATCTCTGAAGAAATTCGAATGCGCCCTCTCTCATGTGTTCTAAATGTATTACCATTGGGTTATAGAGTTGGAAAATATTGCCTCCAGTAAAACAATTACATGAAATGTGGTTAAAAAAACACTAGATGTCTGTTAGAAACGGTAAGAGCCATGGATAAAATGGAACGAAATCTTCTACCATTGGACATGAAATTTCCAACTGTTGGTGGTTTGAAGCTTAAAATTTCTATCTATTTTAAAGTTTGGCTCCTACCCAATCCCCTACCGCCACGTTCCTGAGCAAGATTATATGTTTGAGGTATGCCTGTCAAAATGACTGGTCGTAGTATTATATATCCGGCAAGCGCCATTCATAAAAATCGCTGTTCACAAAAATCGCCATTCACATTTTCTTATTTTTTAAAGATTTCTGTCTCCAGACCATAGCTTATGATCCCTCGTTGGAATGAGCTCGTTCCAATGAGGAATCATAAGCTATTTTTTGGAGACCAAAATGAAATTGTTAGTTACTCAAGAACTTTTTTTTGCAAGTTCCATGCTGAAGGCTCAAGTCATGTTTGGTAAAGAGTTAAGCCGACACAGCGAACATGAACCAACTTAGATTGTATGTGATATGATTCCCGACTCGTGTAGTTATTGATATACATTCGTATTGTTTACGTCCCTTTACACAGAGAACTCCGCGCCAAATTTGGTTCCAAGTAGAACCAAAACCAGTCGAAGAACCTAAACAAAGAAGCCTTCATGTGAGCTAGAAGCCAGCAATTTCAGAAAGAGTTGCCTGTTTTGTTTATATAAAGGTGCTTAACGCATGCGTGGTGAAACGATAGAAGACGCGTTTCTGACGTTGCTTCGTCGCAGTTTTTAAACTTTAACCTGGCGTGGCTTTATATTTTACAGTTTTGTATAATGTCCTGAGACCGTGACAGTCCAGTTAATGTGAAAGACTGGAGAACCAAAATATTTGTATATTCGGTTCCATGCAACCAAATTTGGTTCCCCTCAAATTTCTCGGCAATGCTTTAGTATTGCAGATGGCGCATTGGTGCACTCTGAGAATGATAAGCAACCTTAAATAGTTGATGAAAAAATTACCAGACGATGTCGTAAAAAAGAGTGTTGATTAAGAACGGCGTATCGTAAATTCTCTTTGTTATTTCAATATCAAAACTCCGTTTGCAACCTATATTCAATGTAATAACTGTAAAATAAGGAGTTAGTGCGTGACAGTTATATTCACAAATTTTCATTGTTTATATATGTGTCATTCAGTGTAGTAGACAAAGGCGGGGTGTGTGGAAAGGTGGGTTGGGAGGGCCACCCCTTTAGCTACCCAAAAATTTTGTGGGAAAATTTTCTACTCGTCGGGAAAATTTTGAGTCTAATAGTTTGCAGAATTTTGCAAAGACAGATGGAAAATTATTGATATTTTTGCCCATAACGTATACATTTTAGGCTGAATGTTTGGTAATTAACCCGTTTGGGTGCCAAAAAGTAGAAATTCGATTGCCGTGTGTGCAATCGGAGAAAAACAATTTTTGGTCTGTCGTAAGATATCCCACCACCAATCCCACCGGCCTCCCCCGCCACTCGGCGAAAAGCAACTAACGCTACCGGTAATATCCATTCTCCGTTTGTAGTTTCGATGCAGTGTGACATCTGCCAAAGATGGCAGATTCAAAGTGAGCTTTGGTGCGTGACAGATAAATTCACAGACACACACAATTACTGTTTCAGATACACTGTTTTCTACAGTTAGAACAAATGATATAAAAATAAATGAACTGATTTATAACAAAATATCTATCTTGTTTTTGTTAATTAATCGCTAACTTATGTTGGAAATTCATTGGTTAACTTGGCTGGTGAAGTGCATCCCAGTAACCGAGGCTTGAGGTGGGCATCACAAGTATAAACGATGAGCTCCGTTTGACTTCATACTTTTGTTTTGGCCGCTATGTCGTTATGCATAGACGAAAACTACCTTACCGTGATCCAATTGAGTGGAGCCAGAGACGACGGAACTAGGTAGGTCTGGGGACACGTGCCCCTCCACTTTATTCCATAGACATGCTACACATTACACAGTGAATGTAACAAATGAAAAAACATGCAAACGCGTCAATACAGTGAAGCCCAATTAATTGGATATCTCTTAACTGAATAATCCTGTTAGTTGAATATGATTTCCCAACACAAAACCATTTACTATACCTCCAGTGCAAATTTGACCTGTTAGTTGAATATAGAGTAAACTCCTGTTAATTGAATAAAAAATCAATCTTGTAACCTGTCGAGAAATTACCCTGTCTCTCACCAGTTTTTCGTTGTTTATAGACCTATTTGGCCTCAGTACATCCAATACAGGCATTTAATCTATTATATCTTGTTTGACAGAGCTCATGGAGCTCTGTCAAACGATATAACAGAATAAATTCTAAGTTTATCTCTGCAATACAGGAACGTGACAGAATCCCTGTCATTGGCAAAGTGGCTTTTCAATTAACAGGATTTCACTGTATAAGGCGTTCCTGTAAAATATTATCTGCAAATGTAACCAAATTCTATTCACCTTCGGTCAGTTCGGTCTATCTCTTATATTCCAACCAACCCCAACCCTCAGGCTTTTCTTCGGGTTAGAAGACGGTTGAACCAGAAGAAATAGACCGACTTGGCTGACAATTTCCGTCTTTGGGAGAGATTTGCGGGAAGTTAGCTCCCTTTAATTCCCCACAATTGTCAGTAAATTTAACACTTATGTAATGGGAATTTCATATAAAGATTGAAATTTCGAATCTTAGGGAATTTTTATCTTTGATGAGCGCAACATTTCACAAACTCCAGGCATTTTCCTGTAGAGCAGTTTAAAAATACAGAAACTGGCTTTTTATAGTTTTTTCATCAATGAATTTGAACATTTGGTTGTCATTCTTTGTTGAAACCCCTTTTAAAAATAAGAAAACGGTGTTTTCGCCATTTTTGATGTTCGTAACTTTTTTTCTGTTCATGATAGAAATTGTGTGTGTGTCGTCATGTATAATACAGACACTATCCTTTCCATTAATATAAAAGTCTGGGAGGTGAGATTTGCTTCTGTTTGTCTCGGGAAGAACAAAAACTTGCGGATTACTGTAAAAACACATCCGCAAAACAAAGAGCCAAAGTGGACGCTTATAGTGTTGTGAGGTGTGATACCTGTAGATATTCTGACGGATTGGAAAGCGCGTTGGCTCAGTGGTAGACTGTTTGACTTCTATGCTAGAGGTCCCGAGTTCGATCCCCGTCCGGGACGACCCGCGTTGTGTCCTTGGGCAAGGCACTTTATCCCGGTTGCTTACATGGCGGCACGATGACGCCGTGTACTAAGGCGTACTGCACGTCGATGGTGCACATGTTTTCAACAGCTTGAACAGAGTTAGAATGTTGAGGAGCTGACTGTTGCTCGTCGATGCTCTGTGGTTCTCTCCGGGTACTCCGGCTTTCTCCAGCCGTAAAACTGTCACGGTCACGATTAGCAATTGTGCATAAGTTTGTGACCTTAAACACCAATAAATAAATAAATAAATAAATAAATAAATAATTCTGACAGATTATCTGAGAACTAGATGATTCTAATTAGCTTTCCATAGAAAGCCACATTTCCTGTTGTTACTTTTAATAAACGAAAACAACAGACAGCTCCGCTAGCTGTCTGTTGTTTTCGATTATTAAAAATAACAAACAGAAACCTGGCTTTATTTTCTGCTGTTGTCAAAGGCATGAGTGTTTTCTCAAAAATTACTTGCCCCTTCATTGGACCGGCGTTGCGCGTTCAGTTTTCAGGGGAGATAATTTATCGAAAGTCGATATTCAAGACGATACAAGTCAGGAATGACTGTGACCAGAAAGTGGGCTGCACACCAAAAAGAGAGACAGTAGGTAGTATTCGAACATTTGCTGATAAACGACAATAAGACATGTGGTGACACGATGGACGTTCCCAGCTGTGTCAAGGGTATAATAAATTGGTCGGTGCCCCAACCCACGTCCTTTTTAATACTTCCCATCACACACGTCAAGGGCAGAGAATCGGAGAAATTGAATTTCTGCCGACCCATTTTTTCAACTTTTCTCCATCAAGAGCGAATCATAGTTAAACTGGCGCGTCTTGGCAATTTGTACCCTCCACTTTCATTGGTTTTCCGCCATTTCTGGGGGAGTTGGGGGTGGGTGAGCTTTTAAAGTAAATTGACAGAACTTATTGTTATTACAAAATTCAGTATCGATGTTTTCTCATACCTTCATATCAGATCCTGAATTAGAAAACAGATGTGGAAAAAAAGGTGTGGAGATTCTTTTTATTGCAAGTGGGGGAACTGAGTTGGAATATAAAGAGATTTATTCTGCAATCTTAATTAAAGATTAACCCATTGAGTGCCCGTTAATGAACGGATATTGTAGATTTTAATTCCATTCTGTAATATAAAGCATAAAAACACCTGGAACCTCCAACCGCTCCTTCCTGTCGGATCTATCTAGTATCTGCTGTACGTCATTGCACAGACATTTGTATAGATGGGTTAGCCATTTTATCTAACGAAATAGACGCAATGAACTAAACATCCAGATACATCTGTTGGGACCATCTCATCTCCCCCTTGTTCTTCGAATTTTAATGGGATTTAGTTGGTTTAGGTCCAAAACAAGTCACAGAAACCATTTCCATCACAAAACCTCTGTTCCCTTTGATCATGTAGATCCATGGAGTATGATTGGTATGGAGAGCATTGATTAAGGTGTGATACTGCGTACACCTGGACGAAAATATGGAATAATTATTTCGTGGCATTCCACTCACCCACAACGTCGACGTTACCACTCGGTCGTTTAGTACATTCTTTTTGCTATCGTTTTGTTCCGCTCATGTCGGGAGTCATTTTAATTCAACGTCTGTTGATTTACAATGTATCGGATAGGTTCAAAAAGTATTGTATAATCATCTCGTCTTTGATCTCAGACAGTCCATTAACGTTTACCTTCACGACAGCGTGACGAAGCTTCTAAACAGTGTTTCTTAAATAACGAAATATTTTTTTTTACTCAAAAACAAAGATTATGACATCTCAGTGGAACGAGCTCGATGAGCTCGTTCCATTGAGAGGTCATCAACTATATTTTTATAACCAAAACTTTAAAAAAAAATAATACAGTTTTTGTGAAAAAGGTCAACCGAATATGGCCATCGTGTCAAGTAAAGGGTGACTCAAAACACAGCATATATGAATACTCTCTGATTGTCATTGTCAGGTTAGAAGTCTGAATCTGAATTCTGAAACAGAGAGATGAATGCTGTCGTCTTGTCATTTTAGAGAGCAGTAGTGTAGATACTCTTTTATGCTTGGTGGTGGTGGGGGGGGGGGGGGGGGGGCGGGGGGGGGGGGAGCTAACTCGACCGAACAAGATTCCAATATAAATTTGAGATAATGCATTGCCGTATGCTACTGTTAGATTCTTATGGTTTCGATCCCCTCCTCCATACCTAACAGGATTGTTAACCCTCTTACCACGAACAGGTTTTTAAAAAATATATGTGGCTGAAAATTAGGAATTACTTCCTAGCGTAAATGGCACATCGTGTAAAAACGATAGAAATATCTTCCACAAAACCCTTTTCGTGGAGGGAGATTACTGCTCCCCGCCCCTATATGTACGCCACTGATGTCCCCGTGAGAAATTAGAATATGTAGTAATACTTGCCAACTGTCATTGCCGAGTTCTGTTTAGCTTGAAAATTAGAGGACCCTTTAACCCTTTACCCAACGAATCTGCCACATCTGCCCGCAAAATATGCAAATTCAGCAGCTGAAAATTCTTTTAACAAACAAATTAAAAAAAAAGATAATTAAAGGGTTGGGTAAAGGGTTAAAGTGTTGGCTAAACTCAGCTTTATATTTATATTGTGGTCATGACGTAGCCATGAATGCTTGAAGCGATCTTAAATCTCAATTAAGTAACAAACAAACGTCACTGGTGAAGACAGACACCCACAAAAATATTTGTTCACAAAAAAATGCAAATTCAGATTTTTTCTTCGTCAGTTTTTGCTTCAAAAACTTAACTTATGACTCCCTGATTGCATTGAGTTCAGTGAGTTCGTTCTCATGAAGTATCATGAGGTATGATTTTGAGGCAAAAATCTGAAAATATTTAGTTGTATTTTCCTCCTTTTATTCAAGACATGTCTTATTCTCTCATCTCTCAATCACGTCAAGTAAAGGGTTGAGAATTTGGCATTGTATGTCCTTTACAGACGAATAGTCAGGATTCTACAATAGGGGTGGGGGCCCTAGACAGTCTTGGGACAAAATATGATATTTGAAAGAAGATAACTATGTTTTTGAGAAAAAACTGAAAATACCTAGTTATATTCAAGACTTATCTTATTCTCTCAATCACGTCAAATAAAGGGGTGAGAAATTGGAATGATATGTCCTTTACAGGCGTCCAGCCAGGATTCTACAATAGAAGGTGCCCTAGCCATTTTTTTTGGGGGGGGGGGGGAGGAGGGGGAGCACAGATATTTGAGAGACCGTTGTATGGGGTTTCGGTGGCCCCCTAGTCCTAACTAGGACACTCCGGTCGTTGCACCTTCAACCAGGGTTCCTAGTTTGGACTAGTCCCCCACCCCGCCCCACTCCCGAGAAAAATCAGAAAAATATTAGCGAATTTGTGGCGTTTGTAGCATGTGTAGCCCCCATATTGGAGATTATTTTGGGGCCCTATGTTGTGTGAAAGTTGCATTGGGCCAATGTTTCTTTTTAGGGGGGGGGGGGCGGGAAGGGGCAGCGAAATTCTTAACCCACCCCCCCCCCCCCCCCCGTAGCTCCGTAGCTACGCCACTTTATGTAAAAATATTACTGGATTGACCAGGGTTCTCTTACGAGTGCCCATCCTTCAAAATGCTTCTTCCTGCCTCTCCATCCCCTTCGCTCTGACATCTATGTTGATAGCTAATAGTGAATTTCAACCTTACTTCCTATAAATCGCCTGGGAGGCCATTTCGTCCAAGTCGTGTTAAACACCTTTATTCCTATGTGGGGGGGTTTATATTAGGCGCCACCCTGCTGGTAAATATCTTGATAGGGTTACTAATAATAGTGAATTTGCATAAAAGTTTGCTGTTGTTGTAAATGTTATGAACTGATTTCAAAGTTGATTTACCTCTGACAGAACCATGACTGTAAATAGTTTAGTTTGATTAATAAACTGAATAGTATCAACTACAAGTTCGTAAGCGACATGGTGTCAGACGATAGCTGAGACGTCAAACATATTTGTAAACCCATTGACGGGAAGAGACAGGGGTGAGATATAAACATGGGGCATGTCAAATTCACTACATACCAAAATAACAGCGATATGTTTACCAAGCCTATGTATGTGGTATGTTGTTAGCGGTGATTCGGTGCCTTTCGTTTTCTACCTTGTGCATGATATGTATTTTTGTCACCGATGCGGTACTGGACGAAATGAGTTGTTTGCTGATGGAAAACCTCATTGGTTTTTACCCTTTTCCCAACGTAACGGCCAAAACCGGCCAGCGCTATTCACAAAAGTCGTCAATTAATTTTCATTATTTTTTCATTTTTTGTCTCACAAACATAGGTTATGACCCCTCTTTGGAACGAGCTCGTTCCAATGAGAGGTCATAACCTATGTTTTTGAGACAAAAAATGAAAAAAATAGTTATTCATGAAATTTGTTTTACAAGTGTCGTCTGCTTTTCATGTTAGGTAAAGGGTAAAAAATCTCTCTTCCTTCGTGAATAGCAGTCGAAAAGATGATTTTCTGATAGTGTTCAAGACTATAAAATATCAACCCGAAACTTTTGGCACTCTTGAGTTTAATTCCAGAAAGTCGAAAAATTATCATATTGTTTCTTTTTTCACGACCGCAAATAAAATCCTTCCACATTTCATTTCTACCATATAATGAAACAACTCAGGAAGTAAAGATTACGGAAGCGTATTTAGGGCATTTGTGAAATGCTTTTCTAAGTCGTTATAACGACTTAGTAAGTCGTTATAACGAGTTGCGTAAGTCGTTATAACAACTTAGCTAACTCGTTATAACGACTTAAAAACTCGTTATAGTGGCTTACAAATTCGTTATAACGACTTGGTAAACTTAGAAAGTCGTTATAATGAGTTATGTTAGTCGTTATGGGGAGTTTGTAAGTCGTTACAACGAGTTAGTAAGTCGTTACAACGAGTTATATAAGCCGCTATAATGACTTACATAACTCGTTATAATGAGTTTAATAAGTCGTTATAACGAGTTACGTAGGTTGTTATAACGAGTTTATAATTCGTTATAATGACTTTCTAAGTCGTTACAACGACTTAGTTAAATCATTATAACAACTTACGTAACTCGTTATAACTACTTTCTAAGTCGTTATAACGACTTAGAAAAACATTTCACATTTGTCCTAAATACGCTTCCGTAAAAGATAAAACCCATATAAAGAATATCCGTATTTAAAATTTTTAATTTTTCAAACATTTCATTTCATCAACAAAACTGCTCGTCGTTCAGTGTAAACATCCCTCTAAGTCACGCGGCAGGATCGCGGTAAATCAGCGACTTGCCAATTAACTATTAGCTCAACTTTGGCGAAGCCAAATTTGAACTTTTGTCATGGCCCGTCGTCCGTCGTCCGTCTGTCAACAATTGGATACGGCTCGGGCTGGAGGCCGTATTTATGAACCGACCTTTACGAAACTTCTTGGGTACCTTTGTTATGACTGTGGGACGAGAACGAGAGTTTTGGGGTGCGGTCCGAAATTCAAGATGGCTGCCAGCCGCCATTTTGTACCGACGATGCAGAAATCTGTTTTTTGAACAGAACTTCCATATGAAAGCTCTGATTTGAATAATTTTTTGTATGAATATTTAGTACCATGAGATACATTACATATCATACGAGTTTTTTTCTCGTGCTTAAATTATGCAAATTAGACTAACTTTGATGTATTTAGTGTTACTTTCAGCACTGTCAGTGCAAATGCCAATACGGCTCGGGCTAGAGGCCGCATTTATGAAATTTATGAACCGATCTTTACGAAACTTCTTGGGTACCTTTGTTATCACCGTGGGACGAGAACAAGTGTTTTGGGGTCCGGTCTGAAATTCAAGATGGCCGCTGGCAGCCATTTTGTTCAAAATTAGGGGCAATCAGATTTTTGCGCAGAACTTCCACATGAAAGCTCTGATTTGAATAATTTTTTGTATGAATGTTTAGCACCATGGGATACATCACATATAATACGGGGTTTTTTTCTCGTGCAGAAATTATGCAAATTAGATGAACTTCGATTTTTTCAGTGCTACTTACACACAGTAAGTACACATGTCAATACGGCTCGGGCGAGAGGCTGTATTTATCAACCGATCTTCACGAAACTTCTTGGATACCTCTGTTATCACCTTGGGACGAGAACGAGTGTTTTGGGGTGTGGTCCGAAATTCAAGATGGCCACCAGCAGCCATTTTGTACCAAAATTAGTGCAATCAGTCTTCTGTACAGAACTTCTGTATGAAAGTTCTGATTTGAATAAATTTTTGTATGAATGTTTAGTAAAATGGAATACATCACATATAGTATGGGTTTTTTTCTCGTGCAGAAATTATGCAAATTTGATGAATTTTGATTTATTTAGTGCTACTTATACACTGTAAGTGCACATGTCAATACGGGTCGGGCTAGAGGCTGTATTTATCAACCGATCTTCACGAAACTTCTTGGGCACCTTTGTTATCACCTTGGGACGAGAACGAGTGTTTCTGAGTGCGGTCCAAAGTTCAAGATGGCTGCCAGTGGCTATTTTGTACCGAAATTAGGTCCAATCAGTTTTTGTCACAACTTCTATACAGCTCGTATTTATGAACTGATCTTCACGAAACGTCTTGGGTACCTTTGTTTTCACCTTGGGACAGGAATGAGTGTGTTTTTGGGTGGCTTTGTTATCACTGTGCTATGAGAACAGATATTTTGGGGTTCAGTCAGACCCACTCTGGGACAGATTTCTTTCTAGTTTAGCATCTGACTGTCACCCACCTTTACAATACTTTACCTATACATTTGGTACAGGCTACGGTCAGTATTTATGTACAGACCATTACAATACTTTATATGTACCTTTGTTATCAGGTCATTACCTAGATGTTTGTCATTGCTGTGTCACATACTATACATGTACATGTCTTGACAAGTTGAGCTACAGTGTCATTGACACTTTCATTATTATTATTAAACGGCGAAACAAAAAATATTAACCGAAACGTACGTTTCAAATTTAGTTATTGTGCTGGACAATGCAATGAACTTGTGCTCGGACAAGTGAAAATTTGTTAATAACGCCCACGTGATCAACTGTGCATTCATTACTAAGTCTGGGATTTTGATTGACATAATATCGAAATTTATCGACTTTTCCAAAAGAAACTTAAGCATGCAAACTTTTGATGCAAAGAGTTGCCGCATGCCGCTTATGGCATGTGCATGACGACTCTCAGTACCGAAAATTTCTGCCAGATATTATCGGGTTGTTTGCAAGATGAATGGAATGGGTTAAGCCAGGCTGACATACATTGAACGCTTGATTGGAATTATACCCCACAGGATTGACACTTCCTTTGAATACTGATGCATCTTCCATGTGGGTTCAATGGCACCAGTAACTGTTGGAAGAGTTCAATTAGACCTTTTTTAGTTCAGTAAGACCAATTCATTGCTTGAGGTAGGACCAATTTATATTTTCAACATGCAATCCTGGGAAGTATGGATAGATTTACCCCACAAATACACTGAACTTGTATTTTTTATGGAATTGGGCTATATCATGATTTTGGATCCACAGAGTGGTCTTTCGTGTACAAAGGAAAAACAAATGCCATTCCAATCATGAGGGTTTCACCTGTTAACCCTTTACCTAACATGAAAAGCAGACGACACTTGCAAAAAAAATTCTTGAATAACTATTTTTTTCCATTTTTTGTCTCAAAAACATAGGTTATGACCCCTCGTTGGAACGAGCTCGACGAGCTCGTTCCAACGAGGGGTCATAACCTATGTTTTTGAGACAAAAAATGAAAATATAATGAAAATTTATTGGCGATTTTTGAGAGTAGCGCTTTGACCGTTACGTTGGGTAAAGGGTTATGAGAGGGTAGAACTGTAACATGCAAATTGTGAGACTGCCTGTTCATGCAATCATGAAACTGACCAGGCCCTTTCCAGTCACTGTATCATACTTTCAATTCCTCTTCATGCCATATTAACCCTTTAACCAACGTACATGATATGAAATTTATTATTTTCATTTTTTTTTAAATTTGAAGAAAACCATATCATGTTTTTCGACGAGCTCGTCCCAATGATGGGCCACTTGTTATGGTTTTGCTGAAACTTTTTGAAAAATAATATTTTCAACTGCTCAATTTGTATATTACGCGGACGGATACTGTTAACCCTTTACCCAAAGTACACGGTGTCAAAATTTATCATTTTGTCAAAAAATTTGCACAAAACCATATCACGTGACCCCTCACATGATATGGGTTTCTTCAAATATTTTGAAAATGTGTTCTTTCAGCTGCTGAATTTGTAAATTACGCGGGTGGATGCGGTCGATTTTTTAGGTCCGAGTCACTGAGGGCCGAGTCACTGACAGAAAACTCTGAAGTGTTTTTTGAAGTTGGCACGGACTGGAATCGATCGCGGATCTACAGCGCCCAATCCCCTAGCTATAAATGATCTGCTACCCAAAAGATTGCAGTTAACCCTTTACCTAACATGAAAAGCAGACGGCACATGCAAAAAAAAAATTCTTGAATAACTAATTTTTTTCATTTTTTCTCAAAAACATAGGTTATGACCCCTCATTGGAACGAGCTCGACGAGCTCGTTCCTATAAGGGGTCATAACCTATGTTTTTGAGACAAAAAATGAAAAAAATAATGAAAATTAATTGGCGATTTTTGGGAATAGCGCTGGCCGGTTTTGGCGGTTACGTTAGGTAAAGGGTTAACTCGGCCAGAATGTCAGTTCACATTTACTACCCGCCTAGACCCATATTCGAGAACTGATAATTACTGAATTTTTTAAATTGTGCCTAGTGCAATCCCCGCTTGAAAAAGGCGATATAAAATTAAATTTAACCATTTGCATCTTCACAGATCTTCCATTAACTGGTTGAGGGCTAGTTTATTTTTGGTGTTCTGAATTTTTTCATCAAAATTTGTTTTTTACAAATTATTGGAGAGTGCCCACAGGCTCTCTCCAATAATGTGTAATTGAAACAAATTTCTATAAATAAAATACCATTTGAATTTGACTGAATATGGAACATAAATGAAGAAAATAGTGACCTTTTCTCTGATACCCTCATTTTTTTAAGTTAATTGAGATTCCCGTTTAAAAGCTGGGACAACACTCAAAGAAATTTTGATTCTTCCAGAAACCACCACTGCTTCTGTAGCTTGTCTAGTGGGGGAGCGAAAGATGAACCATACATACAGAGGTTTTGGTTCTTCAATCTGTCACATTAACTGGACTGTCAAGACCTCTGAACGTTGTATAAATTGTTAAATATAAAGCCGCGTCAAGTTGAAGTTTTAAAATGGCGACGAAGCAACGTCAGAACCGTTTTCAGTTGTTGCATCACACATGCATTAATAAGCCCCCCCCCCCCCCTCACCCCCACCCACCCTCATTGGAACGAGCTCAACGGGATTAGCCCATGAAGACTTTTTTATTCTGTTTCTTCGATGGGTATTGGTTCTACTGGAAACCAAATTTGGCGCGAATTTCTCTGAGTGTATGCCAATATATCGCCAATGATCACACATCACACAGTCACTGCTGAACAAATGCACATCCTTTTCAATCATCGTATGAAATATATGATAAATCATGAAGGTGAAAGAGTCAAAGAATGGAATGCAAGGTATGATGTGAGCACACATTTCGCACATAATTTGAGTTCATCACCCTCATTGTAATCATAAACAATTATTCATTTCCCAATTCGCAATATAAATAACTAAGTGAGCACGTTTGTTGCATTCTAATATTGTTTCTTATACGTCGTGCTTGATTACAGTGTAATAATAAATCAGACACAAATAACATCATCTCTGTTATACTTTGACAATCGACTAATTTATCTTGGTAACGTGTATAAATAATACTGTGAAGTGCTACCGCCCAAACCTGCGAAATAGGCTATATCAGAAGGTGCTGCCAGGGATGTGGCGACTGGGGGGGGGGGGGGGGGGGGATCTCACCCCCCCACCCAGCTAGGAGTATTTTTTTTTTCAATAGTTGGAAATTCCGTGGTAAAAAATCAAATGGTCGGAAATTCAATAAATTAACATTGTTCATGAAAAATATTAAAATTCCAACTAATGATGAGAAATTTTGATCTTTTATTTCCAACTGGAAACTTGAGTTTCAAATTTCCTACTCTAACATTGACATGGCCTAAAAATTTCGACTCTGACATCATTCCGGCAAATTTTCTGACCCAGACACATTATAAATGATTCTTTTTCCGTTTCAGGACTAGTGAAAATTTTCAGAAGGCTTCATAACCCGATACCCAACGCAGACGATTTCAAAATTCATTATTTCAAATATCATTTTTTTAAATTTTTAAAAAAGATTTCAACAAAACCATATCATGTGACCCCCTCTTTGGAACGAGCTCGGCGAGCTCGTTCCAAAGAGGGATCACATGATATGGTTTTGTTGAAATTTTTCGAAAAATAATATTTTTTCAGCAGCTGTTTTTGCAGATTACGCGTGGGTAAAGGGTTAAAAGATATCACCCAGCGCTACAGTGCAACCATCTATCGAAACCACTCACAGTTGGAATTTACACCGGTGGCACCCCCCCCCCCCCCCTCCCCCAGCTGAAACCCTCTAGCCACATCCCTGGGTGCCGCAGAAGAGGCCAAAGAAAAAATATACAGAACGACACACGCGTGAGAATGGGTTAATCGATATGGCACGAGTGCCATCGTGGAGGATAAAGCTCGAGACCTCATGTAACCCTGAACCAGGAAGTTAAATAAATGTCGATTTTCGTAGTCACTTTCTACATACTTCCCTTATGAGGCACAAAATTGAGGGCCTATCCGCTATAAATCTGTTGCGAGGTGAGCGCTGTTCTCACTTGAGTTGAGGACCTAACTGCTGAAATTTTATGAATCTACACTACCGATAGAAGAAAGATATATGGACGATGGACATGCTAGAAATTTCATTGTTCTTCATGTATGATATTGGTCCCCATCATTGAGCCTTGGATGTTCTCTGAGAGCTTTCCAAAAATAGTGTCAGGCAGTGGTATGGCAATTAAAAAAAAAAAAAAAAAATTTGGGCGAAACTTGACAACGTCAAGTATGAGCTATTGGGATGGGTTGCGATCCGTCGTCCGACCGACGTTCTTCTGTAGGGCCACAACTCTTTTAGCACACCCCACAGACCGCAGCACTCATCCAATCAGTTCCAAATTTCATACGTGCCTTTGGGGCAATGTCTCGATGGGAGCTATCGAAATTTTCCCAATTTCGTTGAAAAACATGGCCGCCATCTGAGATTTGGCATATAAATTGTCAACAATTCCATTGGTTTACCCTACTGGTCGCATCTCTCACACGATATTTTTCAAATTTCATATATAGCTTAGATGTGATGTCTAGATGGGAGCTATCGACTTTTTCTGAGTTTTGTTGAAAAATACGGTCGCCATCAGCCTTCTTGGATTTAGATCTAAATTGTCAACAATTCCATTAGCACACTCTACAGGCCGAACCACTCACCCGATCTTTTTTTAAAATTTCATAAAAAGCCTTGGTGTGATGTATAGATGGGAGCTATCGAATTTTTCTGAATTTTGTTGAAAAATATTATCACCAGCAGCCATCTTGGATTTGGCATATACACTGTCAACAATTCAATTAGCACACCCTACAGACCGCACCGCTCACCCGTGTTTTTTTTCAAATTTAATGTGTTGCTTTGATGTGATGTCCAGATGGGAGCTATAGAATTTTTCTAAATTTCGTTGAAAAATATGGCCGGGAGTGGCCATCTTGGATTTGGCATATAAATTGTCAACAATTCCATTAGCACATCCCACAGGCCGCACCTTTCACCCGATCTTTTTCAAATTTTATATGTTGTTTTGGTGTGATGTCTAGATGGGAGATATAATTTTTTTCTGTATTTCATTTGGGATATAGATCGTCAACAATTCCATTAGCACACTCTACAGGCCGCATCCCTCAGCGATATTTTTTCTGATTTCTTTGGTGTGATGCCTTTCTGTACAAACTTGAGTGAATGACTTGGTATTACTGAAACTTGTTATTTATTTCAGTTCCTTCTTGGTCAAGTTGAGCTGCAGTTCCAACAAATAAAAGTATAATTCGAAAATAATCGTGGAGGAAGTGTGATATAAATAATACATTAAATAACTGTAACCATGTATCTAACATAGCGACCATATTTGGTCTAAAGCTGAAACGGTTAAAGGGTTTTCTTGATCGATTAATTATATGGATTAACCTTGGTTAACCGATTAATCACTTACCCTAATAGGTAGCTGAATAATTGCCGGACCCTTGATGATTTACAGCATATTAACTCTTTACCCAACATAATGGGGAAAAACAAAAGTCTCCATTCAAATTTCATAATGTTTTCAATTTTTGTTGAAAACATAGCTTATGGCCTCTCATTGGTTTGGGACGAGCTCGTTGACCTCTTCCCAATGAGGGGCCTTAAGCTATGTTTTTTGAGACAAACGTTGAATTTTGTTTAGTAATTTAAGAATTTATTTTGCAAGTATCGTCTTTCAAACGCATTGGGTAAAGGGTGAAGAACGACCATTTCCGGCTACTGGTACATGCACGTGAACAAGTATGTCAGCTCGTAACTTGCATGCTTTACTCTGTCTCATATAACTGATGTGAGTCAGTGTGACAATGTCGGCCTGTTTTGGAGCAAATTTGTTCCTTTGTTAACCTATATAATACAATACTTCAAAAGTAACGTTTAATCGATCAATTACGTTTTTGATCGATCAAGACGTTGATCATTGGTTAATCGATTAATCGGTTAACCGCTTCAGGTCTAATTTGGTCAATGCTATTCCCTCAAAATGCCATTCAAATTTTATTATTCTGTCAATAGTTGTACCCCAAAACATAGGTCATGGCCCTGTATATGACCAAGCTCAACTAGCTCGTTCCACTACGATATCAAAAGCTATTTTTCAAAGCGAAAATTGAAACTTTTTAATATTCATGAGAACAGTTTGCAAGTATCGTCTGTTACCCGTCTTCTGTGCCAGGGCTTCCGAGTTCGATTCCCGTCCGGGACGACCCGCGTTGTGTCCTTGGGCAAGGCACTTTATCCTGGTTACCTACTTTGGGGCACGATGACGCCGTGTACTGAGGCGTACTGCACGTCGATGGTGTACATGTCTTCAACCGCTGTAACCCCACTTGAGCGGAGCTTGAACAGAGTTAGAATGTTGATGAGCTGACAGTTGATCGTCGATGCCCGGTGGTTCTCTCCGGGTACTCCGGCTTCCTCCACCCATAAATCTGTCACGGTTAACCATTGTGCATAAGTATGTGACATTAAACACCAATAAATAAATAAATAAATAAATAAATAAATAAATAAAACCCGTCTTTATACCATGATTACCTATTCTACTATATATGAAAAGCCTCTGACAAAAATTTTAGCTTTACACACCAACCGTGATAAACACGCCAGCAATGGGACTTAAAAAGTAAAAAATTACACCTACTGTCGAACTACATCCCCTTTGACCTTTGGTGACGTCGACCTGAATGTAAACTTGTCTAAATTTATCGCACGTCGCCTTGCGAAGAGTGAAATGGAAGTGGCAATTATTTATTACGTTTTTAAATGGGTTTACCTCATAATATGCCAAAAATTAACAAACATGCATTGTCTCATGTTAATAAAGCATGCATAACTCGAAATAGTATGTTATTATGTTATTAAAACGAAAAAGGCTCAGTTTCTTTTTTTTTCATTTCGTTTCGGCGATAAAATTGACAGCGGAAGTACCGCCCACCGATGCTCGTGTAAACAAAAACAGATTCGCACGTATGTACGTCTGGTGCTCAGTAAAATCGAGAAAAAATAATAGCGACTCTTAATAATCTGACGATCATCGTATAAATAAAATATACCCAAAGTAGCTTGGTGTACCAAATGTTCACCACTCGTGGTGAAGTGGTGTTAACCGCGCGCCGAAGGCTCGCGGTTAACACCACTTCACCACTCGTGCTGAACATTTGGTACACCAAGCTACTATGGGTATATTCTGTATGTAGTAAATAGTTTTAAAGTAACTGGATTTTATACTTGTATGGCGTGTGTCTGTCATGCTTGGTGGGAATTTTTAACGGAAAGGGTTTGAAATATCGTGAAGCTGTGATGATGACTTTACTAAGTCGACTTATAGTTGTGGCTTCAAAAGAATTGGGGAGGGGAGTTACGGCTACTGAGAACATCGTCGTCTAAAATGACTGCACGTATATTCGTTATTTTATTACGGGGAAACATCAACATGAATTTTACCACATTCATGTTAATAGTTGTCAAGAAGAAATTCTTACTGACCTCGTGGCATTTATTGTACCGAATATATGCACAATATTCATGTTTTCAAATCCAGATTGCTTTTCTTCTTAACCTTTCAAAATGTAAATGGATTGGAAAGAATTGTCTTTCTGTTTCATGTTCATGGTCGGATCGAATACATTGTTTCAGCGTCAGCTGTACTCGTTCCTGGCTTTTTCGCTTTCGATCGTTAGAAGCATAACGTTCAAAATCAAAAAGGTATTCCAAGGTTCCCAACGGATATAATGACACCACGCATAAAACGTTAATGTTCTTGTTCGACACACAAAGCCATTTTAGCTTAACTTAACAAAGTCAAGCTAAGCTATTGCCATCACGCGTGCGGAAATCTGTTAGTCTTTGAGTCTGTGAGTCTGTTCACATTTTCCTTTAGCACGGGCTACACGCCGCAGTTCTTGTCTGATCGTCACGAAATTTCATATGCATGTTTGGGTCATGTCTAGATGAGAACGTCCCCTTTCGGTCGCGATCGGTCAACCGGTATGGCTGTATTTATGAAGGGATTTGATTGTAACTTGGTACGATGCCTCTGTGTAATGCCTAGATGAGAACGTCCCCTTTTGGGCATGATCTGTCAACCGTGATGGCTGCCCAAGCCGAAACCCAAAAACATTTAGCACTGTCTGCAGGTCATGTTTAATATGGAGGGATTTCATTGTAACTTGTTAGGATGACTCCTTATGATGTGTAGATGAGAATTTCCCCATTTGGACGTGAGCTGCCAACCGTGACGACTGCCCGAGACCAAAACCAGAAAACCTTTAGCACAGTCTACAGGTCATATTTACTGAGGAATTTCATTGTAACTTGGTGGGTTGACTTCATATAATGTCTAGATGAGAAAGTCCCCTTTTGGACGTGATTGGGCAACTGTGACGGCTACAGGGGCCCGAAGCCCGAAAACCTTTAGCACAGTCTACAGGTCATAATTATGAAGGGATTTCATTGTAGCTTAGTAGGATGACTCCAAATAATGTTTAGATGAGAACATCCTCTTTTGGTAGCGATCATTCAGCCTTTATGGCTGCCCGAGCCCAAAAACCTTTAGCATAGTCTATAGGCCATATTTATGGAAGGATTTCATTGTAACTTGTTAGGTTGACTCCATATATTGCCTTGTTGATGACATCCCCTTTTGGTCGTAATTGGTCAACTGTGGTGGCTACAGGTGCTCGCAGCCCGAAAATCTTGAGCACAGTCTGCAGGTCATATTTATGAAGGGATTTCATAGTAACTTCGTCGGATCACTCCAGATGATGCCCAGATGAGAATGTCCCCTTTTGGTTGCGATCATTCAACCATGATGGCTGCCCGAGCCCAAAGCCCCAAAACCTTTAGCGCTGTCTTCAGTTCATATTTATGAAGGGATTCCATTGTAACTTGGTAGGTTGACTTCATATAATGTCTAGATGAGAACAGCCCCTTTTGGACACCAATGGGCAACTGTGACGGCTACAAGGGGCCCAAAGCCCAAAAACCTTTAGCACAGTCTACAGGTGATATGTATGAAGGGATGCCATTGTACCTTGGTAGGATGACTCCAAATAATGTCTAGATGAGAACGTCCCCTTTTGGTCGCGATCATTCAGCCTTGATGGCTGCCCGAGCCCAAAACCCCAAAACCTTTAGCATAGTCTATAGGTCATATTTATGGAAGGATTTCATTGTAACCTCTTAGTTTGACTCCATATAATGCCTAGATGATGACATCCCCGTTTGGTCGTGATTGGTCAACTGTGACGGCTTCAGGGGCCCGAAGCCCGAAAACCTTGAGCACAGTCTACAGGTCATATTTATGAAGGGATTTCATAGTAACTTCGTCGGATCACTCCAGATGATGCCCAGATGAGAATGTCCCCTTTTGGTTGCGATCATTCAACCATGATGGCTGCCCGAGCCCAAAGCCCCAAAACCTTTAGCACAGTCTACAGATCATATTTATGAAGGGATTTCATTGTAACTTGGTAGGTTGACTTCATATAATGTCTAGATGAGAACGTCCCCTTTGGACGCAATTGGGAAACTGACGGCTACGGGGGCCCGAAGCCCGAAAACCACTAGCACAGTCTACAGGCCATATTTATGAAGGGATTTCAATGTAACTTGATAGGATGACTCGTTTTGGAATAATTTCACTGTAACTTGGTAACTTTCGTTGATGTACGTTAACTGTGAGGGCCACATACATTAACTGTGAGGTCGTATTAACCCACCCTCAGCTCTTTAGTACAGTGTACACCTCATATTATTTTTATCAAAAACATAGCATACGGGGAACAGAAATGAACATATTTTCAATTATCACAATTCTTGTCTTATTTCATAATCCTTTCATAAACATTGAACATTATCCTTTTCATCAAACCCAACACACAAGCTAAGCTACAGTGTCATTGACACTTTCATTATCAAAACTGCTTTGACGTTAGAAGTCATTTGGGGCATACTATTGAATTACCTCTAAGATCAAAGTAGTTGTATGTTTTTGTGGGCTGTTGGAGCGCAGGGACGTTTCACGTATGGTGTTGCAAGTACCTGCAACCTTGGTACGGGTATTTGTTCTACCTAACATACTTCCCGCAGTAGAATATAAGGAAAGCTGAAAAGTACTCCATGTTGAGTTTCTTGAGGGAAGTATGTGATCACAAAATCGTTCTGTTTCTCGATCAGATCGCGATAGGACTACGATCTGGTCGCGAGTTGTATGTTATGTGGTTTTCATCCCACATTTAGATGACCTCGGTGGACGACCTCGGAAGTGACGTCATAGACACGTGACTCAGTGGCTCCATGTTGGGTTGTCATGGTAGCCCGCGTGAGCGTCCATGTTGTGACGTCATAATCATAGTAACATCTGGTATTATGGTGGCACGTGTTTCCGCCGTCCTTTTTTGTTAACTGGGGGCCGCCATCTTGGTTTCTGTGGTGGCATGTGGTTGCTGTGACCCCAAACTCTCTAATAGGACGACATGTGTTTAGAGGGTATGCCAACGAGAGTATATCTAATTATCTAAATGGACCAGGCACTACCCCAGATCATCCAAAACCACCCAAATTCACCGTATTTGACGAAACAGAATCCCCCTTATAATAATAGCACGTGGTGTTATAAGACTGTGTGGGTGTTGTTCCTTTATATACGAGTATCTTTACAGGTCTCGGGTTTCCCCCATAATCCTCGTTTACTACCTATAACAAACGCCTTTCCAGCTTCTCTTTAAGCATAGCAGTCTATCTAGTACTAGCCACTCTTGACTACCCCTTGTTTAGAACTCTGCCCTCGTCCAAGTGTTATAATAACCAGTCAGATTGCTTGATTTTACCGTAATCTGTTTCGCTCTATCTTTGTTTAAGAAATTTTAAAATATTGATTTCTGCTGGGACAGTTTCAATTATAAATCGACGCGGTTGGGTATTGGTCCCCTGAAAAGATCATCTGTTTGTGTTAGACAGGGATGTGTAATTTCATCCGTACTTTTCAAAATTTAAATTAACGATATTGGGAAGGCATTTGATAGATAACATGCCCAATATAGGTCGTAAACGAACCCCTTGATTACCTTTTATTTGCAGGTAACTTTGTTCTTTTCTCTGAGTTCTGGATGTAACATCAGTCTGTTCAGTTTGGACAATTATGTACAAAGAAATAAAATTAACTGGGTAGGCAGAAAAAAACTAAGTGTGCAATATTTCGAAATGACCCACTAAATTAGAGCGCCAAACGTTTGTGTTGATAATACAGTGAATGAAAACGTGAACGAGTGTACACACATTGGAATAAAATTTAGAGCAAATGGTTCATTCAAGAAAGCACAAATTAATATCAGCAATAAAGGCTCAACGGTATTTTATACCATGATAACCTATTCTACTACATATAAAAAAGCCTATGACATAAATTTTAGATTTACACACCAACCGTGGTGAACACGCCAGCAATGGGATTTCAATAGTTACATTTACACCTGCAGTGGAATTACATCCAAGTTGACCTTTGGTGACATCGCCTTGAATGCAAACTTGTCTAAATTTATCACTCGTCACTTCGTGAAGAGTGAAATGAAACCGGTAATTATTTATTACGTTTTTAAATAAGTTTACCTCATAAGATACCAAAAATTGGCAAACGTACGTTGTCTCATGTTAATAAAGCATCCATAACTCGAAATAGTATGTTACTAAAATGAAAAAGGCCCCGTAATTTGCGCGTTTCGTTTTCTATTTCGTTTTGGCGATAAAATTGCAGTACCCCCTACCGGTGCTCATGTAAACAAAAACAGATTCGCACGTGTGAATATTGATTTATTTAACATTAACATATAGACTCTTATTAATCTGGCGATCATGCTATAAATAAAATATGCCCAAAGTAGCTTGGTGTACCAAATGTTCACCACGAGTGGTGAAGTGGTGTTAACCGCGCGCCAAAGGCTCGCGGTTAACACCACCTCACCACTCGTGGTGAACATTTGGTACAGCAAATTACTGTGGGTATATTCTGTATATATGCCCTCACTGAGTCGGTACGCTTGCATCATATATTTTCTAATGATTTATGGACCAAACTATTCGATAAAGTAATCAGGCCTACAATTTTATATTAGTGTGAACTTAGGGCGTCTGATAGAACCTGGACCGATTAGATGCAAATCCGCGTGAAATTCTATAAATATTCTCATGGCACGAACAGAATATATTCATACTTTGCGGTATGCGCAGAACTTTGTAAATGCCCTTTAGCTCATATGGCTATTTTTCGTGCTTTTAAATACACGGTAAAAGAGTTCGGGGCAGACAGCCAATAATTGAGATATAAAGTAGCTTCAGCATATGACGATTACATAATTCCCGAAAGCACCTTTGTCGGGTTGGAAATGCCAAAAATTGATGAAGCCCTTAATGCTCACATATCACCCAGACAAGTGAATGCCGATCCCAATCAATTAGAAATGGACCACAAAAATAAATTTAACGCGATATATTTGGTGACGAGAAAGTTGACAGAAAGAGCAGACAACGAATTTGTAGAGAATATAACTTGTAGAGTGCTAAATTATTTTTGGCCATCAAATCTTGTACACATGTCTTGCCTTGTTAAAATTTATGGGAGAGTGCCTATGGGCACTCTCCGATAAATTGTAACAAGGCAAACCCTTGTAGGCTAAATGATATCACTTCAAAGATAATACAAAGCAAATGCACTGAACATGAGCCTTCAAGCAGTGGTACCTGTACTTCTGAATAAAGCCCAAATATGGGCTTCTAGCACTCTACCAGTTAAAGAAAAATACGAATTTGGGTCTTACTTGAATGAAGTGAAAAACATTATGGTTCGCTCCTGGTTCACTAATTTAAAATTAGTATATACAGACTTAACCCTTTACCCAACGAATCGCCCGAATCCGCCCGCGTAATATGCAAATTGAGGAGTTGAAAAAATATTATTTTTCGAACAATTTCAACAAAACTATATCATGTGACCCCTCTTTGGAACGAGCTCGACGAGCTCGTTCCAAAGAGGGGTCACATGATATGGTTTTGTTGAAATTGTTTGAAAAAAAATTTAAAAAGATATTTAAAATAATAAATTTTGATATCGTCTGCGTTGGGTAAAGGGTTAAACTGAGAAATGGAGGTATAAACAACCCTGACTCCCACAAAAACCCGAGAATATGTAAAACAAAAAGGGCGACAAACAGCGACAAATGCGGTTGCTTCTGAGGAGCATTTGATAATGCGATGGGCGGTATATAACTTCGGCGGGGACATTTCTTCTTCGTGATACGAATGAAAAAGATAATTTCTTAATTGCCATACGTTATGACGACCGTAATGTACGCCCAAATCACAAACACAAGAGGTACATTTTTGTGAACGCTGTCCGTTTATTCTCCACAATGGGTAATTAGTTAATTCAGCCCGGTATACTTATTGTGTCTCCTCAGTCTGTCTGTGTGATTTTTGCGAATTCAGTTTTTCAAGAAACAATACGCACACTTTTTGTTTTAAAGAAAATTTGTTTTTGCTATTTCAGGTCGTGTTTGCATTAAACCAGACTTTGCTTCAACAGGAGACTTACAGATCCAGAAAGCAGACAGTTAGTTACACAACAGACGACTTGATAGAACATTATAACTGTGGCGACTTGAATTCTGTTATGTTCAACAAGGATACATCACAATTCCCTGTGTTATTCAATTCCACTCTACCTCCAAATGACATTCACACTGCTCAGTTAATAGATGAATATTTCCGTAACGAACTTATTTATAAAAGGAATAAGAGGATTGCGGAGCGCGTTCAAAGGATTCTTAAGGCAAATCCAGATACAACATTTTTCTTTGCCTTTGGTGCTGGTAAGTGTAATTCAAAATAATAAAATAATCTTTTGTATGCAATGGCGTAGCCGGGGGTGGGGTGGGGTGGGGTGGGGATGTCACCCCCAATTTCAGTCACCCCCCCCCCCCCCCCCCCCCCAGATGCTGTAGTCTAATTATTGATGCCTTTCACAACTTATAAATTATGGACACAAACGGACTTCGAGTCAAGAAAATTGCGTTTTTTTATCTCGAATTTCAAAATTTTTCCCGGGGAAGGCCCTCTCCAGCGAGAGGGGGTGTTCTCCGCATCTCGCCGCTACATGGCTCGGATGATGCTGCGCATGATATTCAGTAGTAGTTCAGCCATCTGAACGTAGCGGCTACCCCCCCCCCCCCCCCCAATGCCACTACGTTCAGATCGCTGAACTAGCCCCCCCCCCCCCCCCCGATATTACCCCTGCCCACTAACTTTGACATCCTGGCTATACGCGCCTGTTTGTATGTGAACGGGGCGGGTTCATCGACACCTCCGAAGGGCGCGGTGGCTCAGTTGGTAGAGGTGCAGGCTGCAAGCCGAGAGGTCCTCGGTTCGAATCCCACCTGCGGCAACCGCGTTGTGTCCTTGGGCAAGACACTTCACCCCGATTGCCTAAATGGGGGCACAATGACGCTGTGTACTGAGGCGTACTGCACGTCGATGGTGCGCATGTCTTCAACCAATCTAACCCTGCCTGTGCTGCGGTGCAGAGTTCAGAGTTACGATGTTGGAGAGCTGACAGCTGCTCGTCGTTGCTCGGTGGTTCTCTCCGGGTACTCCGGCTTCCTCCACCCGTAAAACTGTCACGGTCACGATTAGCCATTGTGCATAAGTATGTGACCTTAAACACCAATAAATAAATAAATCGACACCTCCGAAACACCTTGCTGGGAGAAAGTGGAATGAGCGTTCATCTGGCCGTGATGAAGTGGTAAATATGATTGGTTAAAGTTGACTTTATAGCGATGTAAACACCGGTGTCCACATCGCTGTGTAGTCAACTTTAGTCAATCGATTATATTCGAACTGCCCACTTAGAAAACTCGAACTCCAGGGGGTAGTTAACGTGTCCTGGTATACCATTAAAGCATTACTTGTAAAAGATCACTTTCCCACTTCCCGGGATTTTCATTGATAATTAAACGATTAAATTCCACAAGAACCAATGCTTCATTCCATCAAAATTAAAATATGTATTGTAAGTGTTCAGTTTACAATAGTTGGAATGAGATTTTTCAGTTTTGTCAGCTCTTAATCTTTTTATACCCCCACTCTCGAAGAGAATGGGGTGTGGGGGGGGGGGGGGGGGTACTGGATTACATGCATTCGTCCGTGCGTCCACAGCGATATCTTAGCAGTGAGTCGATGGATTTCAATGAAATTTGGTATGCATGATCATTGTGACAAGCCGATCCTCCACATATTATAAAAAACTTGCCCGAGTTACGGTCCGCACTTTGTCAAATTTTGAGTTATTGTTTAAATTAATTTATGCTTCATCGGTCCAGCACTGGGACATGTAGTTAGTGGGTGACACAAAGGAGGGGGTTAGTATGCTTATCGGATAGATTGGGAAGAGTGGGCACGGGAAGTTATCAAGCGGTTCTTCTCCGGGTGTTGAGAGGAAAGAAGAGGCGTGGGACAGGAAGGCAGTTGGGAACACAGGGGTAACCAGGGCTTTCTCATCCGAGAACCGCGACAAATTAGCGGCCAGCCAAAGTGTTATTATTACTGTATAGGGGGTGTGAATTGCCTTCGGCAATAGCTCTTGTTTAAAGTGTCTATTACTAATTTGTATTTCGTTAAGTTTGCATGAAAATGATCTTACACATACCATGTTTATGTACATTCAAAGAAATAAAGGGTCTCGTACAACTTTATTTGACCAAGATATCATTTATGTAGGATCCGATGGGTGCTTTTGATAAATTTCCTCTCCCTGCATAAACAATTTTAGTTTATTTTAAACTATAAGAGTCTCATGTCTGCAATTATGTTAAATATACTACTCCAAGTTTGCTAAGCACCAAATATTTGACACATCATAGTGAAATTTGCTTGTGACATATTTCCGATATTTTTGGTGGATATGATTGAGGAATGTATTGAGATGGTCGCCAGTGTTTACATTAGCTCCCTCGACAGGCAGACTTTTCGTGACAGTCATGGAAAGCGTGTACCCCTTGATTTTCATGATGTTTTCGTGTACTGTCTACATGTACATGACCGGTGTAGGGTATTCAATCTTCATTTCAACACAAACCCTTGGGGTTTAATGATTGCATATGTCTGAAGCAGAAATGTGTCGGGCTGTAGGGATGGTGGAGCAAGGGGTTACCCATCGTGAGGTTGGTGAAGCCCTTGGTGTGCACCATACGGTGATCACCAGAGCCTGGTCAAGATTTCAGCAGTATGGCACACCAGTAAGACCGCATGGTGGTGGCAGAGACAGGGCAACATCTGCAGCTGAAGACCGGTTTTTGATCATTCAGGCCCGTAGGAACCGCTTTGCCACAGCAACCCAGCTTCGCAGTGACCTTCAGAATGCATCCGGGGTAAATGTTTCGACGCAGAGTATCCGGGCAAGGCTGCACGAAGGTGGTCTCCGATCGAGAAGACCATGTATTCGCATTCCGCTGTCCCAGAACCACCGCCAGGCACGATAAGAATGGGCCATGGACCACGTTGGATGGACCAGAGAAGATTGGCGACATGTCCTTTTTACAGATGAGTCAAGGTACTGCATAGACCACACAGACAGGCGTCCTAGGGTATGGAGAAGACCAGGAGAGCGATTCCATGCAGCCAACATTGCTGAGCATGACCGCTATGGTGGAGGGTCATTCATGGTCTGGAGCGGCATCAGCTGGGATGGACATACAGAACTCTGCGTCCTTGAACGTGGTACATTGACTACACAACGGTATATTGATGAGATCCTGGATGTCCGCGTCAGATTGTATGCAGGTGCAGTGGGTGATGGTTTCATTCTGATGGACGATAATGCCCGTCCTCATGTTGCCCATGCTGTCGGGGAGTACCGACAGAGGAAGGGAGTTGAGCGTATGGACTGGCCAGCAAGATCCCCTGACCTCAGTCCAATCGAACATGTCTGTAATGAGTTGCAGCTTGCAATTTCAGCTCGTCCAGTCCAGCCAAGAAGTGCCCAGGAGCTTGGTGCCATGCTGGCCCAAGAATGGAACAACATCCCACAAAGGACCACCAGGAACCTGATTGGGAGCATCAGGAGGCGTTGTCAAGCTGTAATTAACAGTGATGGGTCTCATACTCGATATTGAAGCCATACCAGTTCGCTCCGTCAACTTTTTGACATATTGAAAAATTTCCTCGTTTACAAATAATATCCATTTTCCATGGTATCGTATTCAAAAGCTAAAATAAAAAATAATGTCAAACACAAATAAAATCTTAATTTCTATACTTAAATCATTAAAGATATAATTAAATAAAAAATATATACACTTTTCATTACAATATTTCAACTAAAACGTAAAACAGGTAGTTGGATGTACTTGGTGCTTAGCAAACTTTGAGTAGTATATATTAACTCCTCTAGCAGATGTTGTTAGTGTGTCCTAAGAGATAAAACTGTTCCAGGACCTACAGAAGAGAGGCGAGTTTTATTTTTCGCATTTCTGGATTTAACTGAAAAAACGTATATATAACATGGGCGTTCGTTTCGGCAGTTATATATGCCTATATATATATAGCCAAACCAGTCGCCAATTCTAAATTTCACGACTGGGGTCTAGTGATTTTGTGTTTCAATTTGTACATTGGTGAAAGTGCAGGCAATATGTTTGTATGATCCAATCAGACTAAAATTCTCGCCCACTGATTGGGCGACACCTCACGTTGTTTTTTTTTTCTGTGTTTACGGCCACAGTGGTTTGTGTTACCGTGTGACGTCACCACGCGAAATATTTGAAATGCGGCACACCCAATAACTTCACACAACGGGGAGTAAATGCTCCAGTGTTGAGTGGATGCACAACACAAAATCTCAGCTTCACCATAAACAAAAACTGAACACGAAGTATCCGAATGAAGTGTTGTTTAAATTACAAATCAGTTTACGATTTGAACAAGGGTGGAGTGATTTCGACTTTTATCTGATTTATTGATTATTTGTCCATTGACGTCGTGGGGTACACGATAGGTTTATTTACTAAACTTGTTATCGTTAAAAGTGCCTTGTTCAGTCCACGAAGTGGGTTTCGGGCTATAGGTAAGGTCTTATTGGAACAAAAACGTTATTGTGATGAATTGACCTCGTTCAACTCCTCGTAATCTTATGTTAAGACTAAATTCCTCGCCATCTGATTAGACTAGAGATCGCGTATTTTTTTCCTATTTTTACGGCCCCAGTGGCATATATTACCGTTTAACTTCACCACGCGAAATATTTGAAATGAGATTGATCGTTTCGCAATTATGTCATCAACGGAGTGACAAGCAAACAGTTAATTTTTTTCTGGATTTTCACTTGTGTCACAAATTGAGGTTCACAGTACCCGATCCGGGATGTTAGGGGCCAAGAATGACCAATTTGAAGTACCAGTGCGTTACGTGGTTATTAAATAATAAGTTGCCTCATGACTATTACACCCCGTTGGGGACCCCGGGAAGTGAAGCCGTGCTTACCGTGGTAAAGACTCTGTTTTACTGGTAAAATAGGACCCAATCAGCAAAGCTTGGGGTGGAAGTCCCCTAAATGTGCTGACATGGGTATAAACGATTGACTAAACTTGCCTTTATCTCCAGGTTGTGGTCACGATCAGCCATCGCGCAGAAATATGTAGCTTTAAACAAAAATGAATAAATGTAAATAAATACACGACTACTACACGTATATTTTATTTATCCACTAACAAGTTTTCAAGAAGTCTTGAATTATTTAACTATAATCCCGCCTGGTGAACATTCCAGTTACACCAACAAGGCATGCCTTCGTTGAAGGCACGCCTTTATGGTGCAGTTGGAATATTTTATCAGTCGGGACTTGTTGAACCATCCGAGTGGGGACAAGCCTGGTTTACACAACACCTGCCTCAATCGGTTATCATCGCGGCGACCATGGCCAAAGGACATACCGCACCAAAGAATTATTTCACGTCCTTTGAGCCCAGGTTTGAACCAATGTTGAAAAATTTGTACACAAAATTTTTCATTTCGGCTGTTGGACTTTCCTAACCTAAAAGTATTGGTTCATTTGCAATTCAGATTATTTTTAGAACTTAGATGGTGTACTTAAAGTAGTTAACAATTAGCGCATTTCGCATATGTCTATTAGAACCCATGCGCGTAGCCAGGATTCTATAATAGGGGGTGCCCTATATTTGAAAGGCTGTTGTGTATGGGTTTCTGGGGCCTCCCCTAGTCCTATCTAGGACCCTCCGCTCGTTGTCCCCTCCTCCCACTTCCCTTCAGGGAAGTGGGAGGATGGGGCAACAACCAGAAGGTCCTATTTAGGACAAGCCCCTTTCACCCCCGAGAAAATTTTTCAAAATTTAGTGCTATAAGAACGAACCTGGGGCATTTGTAGCGTGTGTGTAGCCTCTATATTGGAGACCATTTTGGGACTCCATGTTGTGTGAAAATTGCCTTGGGCCAGTGTTTGTGGTGGGTGGGGGGGGGGGGGTGCAGCGAAACTTTTATGGTGACAGTAGCTACGCCACTGTCACAACCAGGGATTGACGAAAAACAGCGTTAACAATGACCTAATGCAGACGCTAGATTATGTTTCGCTTCTGTCTGTCGGCCTCAAATGAAACATCCTTCGTCCCAGTCATTTTTTCGGATAGATTGGAATACCTGAAATTGCTAAAAGTCATTTATCTTGCAAACGCCAGCTGCATTAACTCAAAGGGTCAATTGAAGAAAAATAAATGCCAATCACATTTTCTCCTGTATACTTTTTATTGCCCGCATGCCTGTTTATTACTTCACTTGTCTCCACTAAACTATTTCGCATAGCTTTAGGTATACAACCAATGTATTCTTCATTATTTTCTTGTTTGACTGTTCTATAGCTCGGCCAGTCGCTTACTGCCACTAACAAAGAGTAGTCACGCAGAATGTCATCTCAATCGGAAGTCACACAGAGTTTTGTTATATAAACAGCGTGTACCGAGGGTCGTGCACAATATAAATTTCAAAAAGGAAATTAAAAAAAAAAAGTTGTACATTTACCCTCTTATCTTGTCATTGTTTAACCCTTCCAACCATATCCAATCTGGTTATGCTCATTTTTGCGCGATGAGAAACTAGACAAAGGGTGAGCTGACGACACAAGAATATGATAAAATGAGGGGAATATATATCATAATCCGGGATTTGGACACAGACTAACGACGGATGTTTTGACTGACTAGAAGTAAGTTTTCGTTCATTAGAAACCCCTTTTAATCCTCTGGACTCTGCAGGGGTACATTCCATGCCAGTTCAGAGCCATCAATTGGTAGAGTATATTCGTTACTTGGGAGAAGAATAATCAATATTTTCAACGTGCAGCCTAAGGGCTGCACATTGAAAATGTTGATTGACGTCTTACTTACATAAATTCACGAGCAATTCTTTACTTTAGATTAGATTAGATTATATTAGATTTTAATGACAATTTACACCCATGAGGGGCCGATGTCATATCAGCAATCAGGTCTGAAACTGAGCAGTCTGACATTTGCAGAATGAGGTCCCCACAGGGTGAATTTTGATGATGATATCCCATACAGTGGGCAAATTTATCCTCTGGATACATCTTTCTGTTTAATTTTGAGACCCTGATTCAGATTGAGGTTCACAGAGGGTAAATTTAGAGGTGCTACCCTGCTAGGCAGGGTAGCATCACTAAATTCACCCTCTGCGGACCTCTTTTTGCAGATGTCAGTCTGCTTATTTTCTGGCTTGTCAGCAATACAAAAGTAATATAATATATAATAATATAAATGAGTAACAATGAGTAACAAAAATAATAACAACATATTATATGTTATTTGTATGCGGTGACCTTTTTTCGATGAAACACCTAACCAATTCACAGATGATTCCACATAATTCGGATTTTTCATTTCTCATAACAAAGACAAATTTTTCTTTGTCGCTTAAATTCTTAAATTTCACTTCCTACGATTGAATTTGTTTAAAATATAACCTGCGATCATCTTCATATTTTTTTACATTTCACTACAAAGTGTTCTGATTCTACCACATTATTATCACAATTCTTACATATTCGCTGTTCATATGGAACCTTTGGAACTTTATGAATTCAAGATGTACGATCTTGGACCGGAAATGCGGTCTTACCGGTTCAAATGGTTAAATACTTTATGGATATCACATAGAAATCCGATTTTCCACTAACACTGAATAACACAACTTATTTCCAAAATGAAACAAAATATACTGCGTTTTGATTGGTTGAGAGGTACGATGTAACTTGCATTCCACAGTAGTCTTTTTTTACACCGTATTTTAACCACGCTGTAAAAACAAGAATATACAATAGCAGGCTATATGGCTAAAAAAATACCAATTTTTAATTATTAATTCATACCTTCTGCTCGGTTATGTTAGAACAAAAATAAAAATACAAGAAATTTAATATTTGTGTGTAATAAAATATTACAGATATGGATTTCATTGGAACTGGCTCATTGAGCCAGTTCCAATGACATCCATATTTGTCTGGTTTTAATAAAAAAAACTTACAAAGTACAAATTTTCTGTCAGTTTTTTTCCAACAATTTAGGTTAACGTATTAAGCACAACCAAATTCTTGGGAAATAAATCCGTTATCCTTGTATTTTCCAGGGTGTATGGGAGTTTACACCGGTCTGAGAACTCATACACCCTTCGGCTTCGCCTCAGGGTGTATGAGTTCCCAAACCGGTGTAAGTTCTCATTCACCCTGGGAAATACAAGGACACCTAATGTTACACGACTTAACGAATTACACGAAACCCCGAAATTCCGAACCCTCGTAGTTCACGTCGGCCAAAGTTTGAAACGACTTAGAAACGTTGCCACTAATTCGTCCGCACAGCGGATCGAAGTTCTTGATTCAGCTACATGGGGCTTTATTTAAGTCATCACGTGTTGCCAGTAGTCACAGAATTTCGGTGTACCGGTACTATGTAAAATGCAGAAACTATTCAAAAAGGGACTCCAGGAAACGAAAACGTATACCGCGTAAAACTCCGTAATTTTGAATTTGTACAAATCGCGGATTTTATGCTGAGCGTGCTATCCACATGATAATATATATAGATGAGAGGATCAGTAATCAGTTAACCCTTTACCTAACACGAAAAACAGACGACACTTACAAACAAAGTTCTTGAAAAACTTTTTTAAAATTTTTTTGTCTCAAAAACGTAGGTTATGACCATCATTGGAACGAGCTTGATGAAAATTAATTGGCGATTTTTGTGAAAAGCGCTGGCCGGTTTTGGCCGTTACGTTGGGTAAAGGGTTAATCCCTCGGATCTCAAAGTTTGGGTCGAATCGAATTTCGAATTGATTCTGGCAGAGGATTTCGAATATCGAATCGAATCGAATCGAATCGAATCGAATCTCACGGATCACCAAGTTGTAAATATTGGGCCTTCATACAGCCGTAAATATTGTTGGTCTCCTCTCAGGTGTGACAACTCGGTTTGTTTGGGAAAGTCGATCCAAAAAGCGGAATATATCAGAACGGAATCAAAGTAGGAATTTCGGAAGCGGAATCACCTTGAACGTTTTTTCTCTCATTTGTTCTCTTGTACAGGAGACCGGACGATAGAAGAGTTCAGGAGGCGACACCTGGTAGGATTTTGAGAACATCTCGAGGATTCGACAATTTTCGAATCAGCGTGAAGCAAATCGAATTATATCGAATCATCACGACGATTTGAAATCGAATTTCAAAGCTTCACAGGGTCCTACTTTTAACCCCTTTCTCTACCATCAAGGCCACATTTTTTCGCCAGACGATTATGATATGTTTAGTGATGTGTATTGGAAATTCTAGTTCACATCTCCACGTTCTTTCGCGTATCAAGTTAATAAAAAAACATATATAGTACCTTGATCATGGAAAATTGGTGAATGTAATTGAAATGTTTTGAGTACTACTTTCGTTCATGTTACTTGTAGATTATCGCATACTGTCCTGTATAGGATGTTTTATGCTAATAAATGTTATGTTATGTTATGCTACGGTTATCGCCACTCACAAAAATCGTCATCCAGATTTCATGATGTTTTTGCATTTTTTTTTTCGTCTCCAAGGCATAACTTAATGGCCGTATTGGAACCAGCCCGTCCAGTCCGTTCAAATAAGGGGTCGTAAGCTACGTTTTTAAGGAAAAAGAGAAGAAATGTCCTTGACATCATCTTCTAGTCGTGTTCGGCGCATAGGGTTAACGCCTTTAGTGGTCTTGCGGAAAGAGGGGCGGGGTGTGGCTGCAAAATGCAGATGAACTGTACAGGGACGTGTTTTTGTTCGGGGCGTGCCCCCATCCCCCCCCCCCCCCCCCGCCACACACACCTTCTTGAGTGAGAATTTTCCAATTGCTACATGTGAATCCCAACTGCTAAAAAATCCGAATGCACCATTTCCCATTGTGTTCGAAATATATATATTACCTTTGGTGTCTAGAGTTTGAAAATCGTCTCCTCAGTACAACAAGGCGCTATCTTTGGCATTGCAGATGGCGCCTTGTTGCACTCAAGGGGCGAAATATTAAATCCAGTTGAAAATCTCATGAAATGTCTTTGACAAATTATTAAATGTCTAGTGGAAATGGCTTCGACCACGAATAAAATGCCACAAAGTCTACAATCATGCATGGGTCATGAAATTTACAACTCTTGGTGGTTTGAGGCTTAAAATTTCTAGCTAAATTGAAAAAATTTTGGCCGTTATGGGGTGAGACACCCCATAATTAATCCTCGCTCCTGTCGGCACGTTCCTGGAATTGTAACAGGTGTAAATAGATTACGTAACCATATTAGTTTGGGTTTTGTACCTGTCCGCTACTGTTTTTAGCATATGAAGGGTTAGACCGAACAATCCTCTTTACTGTTCATCTACTGAATTCATTTGACTTCCATACAAAAAATCTCTGAAATGACATTTCTGGCTTCCACGGGTGTACGCTAATTGTCCGAGAACTGCTTTCCTTTTCTATTTTCATAAATTTCATATTTATCCTGCTGTTTTGTGTAATGATTTCGCAGTGGCTTTGTCAGGGAAAGGGAACTCTGCTTTAGTAATCATCGTCATTATAACACCTGTGGTTTTCTAATTGAAAAATTTATGAGGATATATTAGACAAACTTAACACATTTTATAACCAGTTCAAAGTCAACGAAATAATAAAAATATTGAGAGATTGTATTTATCTTTTTCTCACAGTGTTTTTTTGTTGGTTTACTATGTGTTCACAAAGTTTTAACATCTCTCCTTTTTAACGTCTCGCTTACCCCAGCGTCTCCGGTACTACTAATATTAAAATAGTAGCCAGGATTCTATAATAAGGGGTGCCTTTGCCAGTTTTGGGGTGAGGGGAAAAGATGATATTTGAAAAGACGTTGTGTGGGGTTTCGAATGGCTCCCCTAGTCCGAATTAGAACCCTTCGATCGTTGACCCTCCTCCCACTTCCCTGAAGGAAGGGGTCGGAGGGGGCAATGACCGGAGAGTCCTAGTTAGGACGTTTCCTTACCCCACACCCCCGAGAAAATTTTGCAAAATTTTGTGCTCTAAAAGCGAATCCTATGCATTTGTAGCATTGTAGCCCCTATACTGGAGACCGTTTTGGGACTATGTTGTGTGAAACTTGCACTGGTCCAATGTTTTTCTTGAGGGGGGGGGGGGGGGGGGGGCAGCGAAAATATTAAAGGGACCAAGGCCTGCAGGCCCACCGTAGCTACGCCACTGTAACGTAGTATTTTTTACACCCAAAACATGTACGTATCTTCCCAGAAAATGCGTTACAGCGATGTGATTTATCACCCTTCGTTTATAAAAGAGTTCGCCAGCTGCCTTCGATGCATCAAATGCTTCCGTAAACACATCCCTCTTGACATTCTCTTCGACCTCCCACGCTGGGAGTCCGTAATGTTTTGGTTCTGTCTAGTAAAGATACCTGGGCGTGATGGGTAAATTATTTTATATCACACTAGAGACACTGTTCATATATTTATAAACTTCATTATGAAAACCCGTATTATTATGCTACCTCCTTAGGGGGTATCTAGTAAGGAGCAGCATGTGTTCGTGCCTTCGTTTGTAATAAATTTTGTAGTCCAAAAAAAAAACATGGTGATCTAGATCCGCCTCCAGAGGTTGGATTCAAATAATTTTTGCATGTTTTTGCCTTTTCGCGGGGTACAGATTCTATTACAAAACAAGTGTTGCGCCATGAAGTCTCGCCCCGATATTTCTTGGATCATTTTTAGCTTAACTTGACGAAATCAAGGTAGCTATTGTCATGGCGCGTGCGGATGTCTGTTATTCTGTCCACAATTTGTTCAGCACGCTCTACAGCCCGTAGTTCTTTTCCGGTCATTACCAAACTGCGTATACATGTTTTGCTTCAAGCCTAGATGAGAACGTCCCACTATGTGGACGATTTGTCGCCCATAATGGCCACCACAGCAGCCATCTTGTCTTCACCACATTATACATATCGCGTTTATGCATCATTTTCTTTTTAATTTGGCAGGGTGACTAAGTGTGATCAGTAGATGAAACCATCCTATTTTGGTAAAGCTAGACCAACCATCATGGTCGCCATGTCAGCCACCTTGGATTTCTTCAGAACAATGACCACAATTCGTTTAGCACGGGCTACAGCCCACAGCTCTTTTTCTGATCACCACGAAATTCCACGAGCGTGTTCAGGTGCATACCTACATGAGAACGTCCTATTATGGTTACGGATGGCTACCTGTAATGGCGACCATAGCAGCCACCTTGTAGCACGGCTACAACCCGCATTTATGCTCCAGTTTTCTTGAAATTTTGCAGGATGACGTGGTGCGATGATTAGATTAGGGCTTAATCCCTGGAAAGTGAATTTTTCTGTTCCCGTTTTTGAAAGTCAGTCACGATTTCAGGAATCTTCCGATTCTGGTTTCTGAATATCAGTCCCGATACCCTGGAAATTCATAGGACAGAACCGGGAAGCAAAGGTTGCGTTACGCAACCTTTGATTCCCGATTCTAGTCAGTGAATTTCCCCGGCATTAGCACTGATTTTCAGAACCGGTAGCCGGGAAATTCCAGTTCGCGAGATTAAACCATAGCATCAATGGAGATGCTGGTCTTAGAAGAAACTGATATTCGACGTATTCTCATAAACTATAATACGCAATGATTGATACCATGGTCTATGTATTTCCCGGGTATCATGACTGACTTTCAGAACCGGGAGCTGCAGAGCCGTAAAATTGTCGTTTCCGTGATTAAACCTTTGAATAGATGAGGACGTCTTATTTTGGTAATGGCTGGCTATCCATACTGATCACCACGACAGCTATGTTGTATTTTTCAGAAGAAGGCCCACAATTCGTTTAGCATGGGTTAAATCCCGAAGTTCTTTTTTGATCATCGCCAAATTAATATGCATGTTTAGATTCATACCTGTATCAGAACATCGTATTGGGGTCACGGTCGGCTGCTCTCCACGACTGCCATAGCAGCCATATGGAATTTCAGCACAGTCTGCAAGTTGCATGTATGAGTCAGTTTTCTTGAAATTTGGCAGGGTAGCTTAGTATCTTGAGTTGATGAGAATGTCCTATTTTGGTACTGGTTGGCTGCCCATAATGGCCATCACGACAGCCATCTTGAATTTCTTCAGAATACACTGCAATCACATTTATGTATTTCTCGAAACTCATGCGGCTTCCTTAGTATGATGAGTATAGACGAGAAGGTCCCGTTATCCACAGACGCTGCATATAATGGCTGCCAAGGCACCCATCTTGGATATCACACTATTCGGGTTGCATTTGTAAATCAGTTTTTCTCGAAACTTGACAGAATGACAATGTGAGTAGATGAGAATGTCATATTTCCATCACGGTTGGCTGTCTAGAATGTCCACCATGGCTCATATGTTTTTTCTTTTTAAGATTTTTTTTCTGATAGATGACAAAAAGTCAATAATTATGACACAATTTACTTAAATACATCAATTTAGAGAGGTAATTATATGACATTAATCTCATGAATGCACCATAAAGGAAAGATAAACTACAATGTTATTGACATTTTCATTTGTAAGTCTTCACCTTCACTTCCTGGACACTTGTGCCCTAGAAAGGCACCCTGGGTCCACCAATTGACACTAAACGTCCACCTCCACACCACCCCACCCCACACGGGAGACCTTGGACCCTTACATATGCGTGATACACCATGATAATTCAACATGAAGTTGGGGAATAGCAACAGAAAACATATTTTGCCTCCCCCCTCCCATAATTAATTCAGGCTGGTTAGGCCACTGGCGGAATTGGTATATGGTGATTATATCAAGGTGAATGTGAGATGGTTGTGGACAAGACCGCCTTGGACCGGCACACTGAAAAATCCTTCCAGACACTTTGCTTGTCTTTTATCGATCGAAGCACTTTTTATAGGAGCCACCACACCACATGAGTTGGCTTAGTTCTGTTTGGAACACTTGTACATATTTTCCTGTTGATCGTGAAAGTAAAACAAAGCTATAGGAATTAGATAAAGGTGTGTTCTATCACTTGTTTTAGGATCGTTCCGTATTTTTGATAATCGAGATATTACCGGTGTGCCAGCTGGGTTGTTTACTCATTGCTGTAATGACCCTGAATCTGGCGATTGATTATTGTACGCATATGTTGCGGTAATCCCTCATCCTCAAACAAACAGTGCGAATTCTCGATTACTGACCTTCCTCATGCCAATTTTTTTTTTCTTATGCGCACCCAGCTTTCCACTTCAGCGGACTGGCTCTAGTAGACGATTATCTCCCCTTATCGACTATCAGCACCCATCATCTTATTACTTCACACATAATCGGCCAAGCTGTGAGATAAGTAATCAGATCAAACAGAATTTTGGACATCTAACGAACAAAAGTCAAGACTTGTGTCAGACAGATATTTTTAACAGAGAGTAGACACAAGATCCTATTTTCCGAATTGATGCGCTTCCCAGTCATCTGTCAAACCAAAAAACGTACATAGTTGGCCAAAAGTCATTTTTTGCATGATTGCAATAGAGAAAACAGAACATTTTATAAATTTCAGGGGAACAAACCTCAGGTGGTAAACTGGCAATATTCAAAAAATCACTATAAAGAAAATATATTGAACTTTCAGATATCATGCGCTTCCATAATGTAACTTTTGAACATTTTATTTAATCTTAGGGATTGTAAAACTTTCCCATCTCCGGAATACTAATTTCCAATCCCCAAAACGACAATTTCAGGGAAGATAACTAGACCGTTTTTCCACTAATTTGAAGATAAAAGCTGGACATGGTACCAAATATTATGGATGAGCAACTATTACCTGTTAGCCATTGGTTTCTGTTTTTTTTCTTAACCCTCTGAACACATGCCAAAATACTTAAATATCAAGCCAAAATCTTTCCCCATAATGTAACTAGGAATTGTTGAACAAGATTGAATTGGTTAAATTACTAGTTGCATTATGGGAAAAACAGCTTCTTGAAATTTGTATATTTCGACATCAGTGTTAGAGAACTACTCAATGGGGATTTCGGACTTAGAAGTAGGGACAACCCAGGGTAAAAAAAAGCGTCAAAGAAAGAGTCACGGAGGATTCTAACCGTTGGCGAGAGGGGGTCAAATCCAAGAGGTCTTTGAGTGGCCTGCGTGATGAAGAGAAGCCAGGTTTTGATGGGTATCTTGATGGCACATTTTTGGGAGTCACTGTTGTTCAAGCTGAGGTCGCGGTCGCTGGAGCTTAGGAGGAAATTGGGAAAGAGTGTCAAATGTGTAACTTAGCTGTGGCGCAGATCCTGGAACTCTTTCTTTTAGACTATCCAAAATACCAGTCGAACAGAATAAAATTGACTGGGAATATAATGGAAAAGTGGGATGGGTGAATGAAGGACAAGTGGTTCGTGACTGACACAAAGTAGAGGGTTAGTATGCTTATTGGATAGATTAAGAAGAACGGGGTACGGGATGTCATCAAGCAGTTTCGTCTCCGAGTGTTTGGGAGAGAAGGGGCATGAGAATGGGGGTGGGTGGGGGTGGGTGGGGTGGGTGGGGCAGCTGGGAATACAGGGGTAACCAAGGTCTTCTCACCTGAGACAAATCAGCGGTCGTCCAAAGTGTTAATATTATTACTATCTTTAGAGGATAAATCCTTTACTTAACGTAACGGCCAAAACCGGCCAACGCTATTCACAAAAATTACCATTCAATTTTCATTATTTTTTCATCATTTTTTTTTTGTGTCAAAAATATAACTTATGACCCTTATTGGAACGAGCTCGTTCCAATGAGGGGGTCATAAGCTATATTTTTGACGCAAACAATGAACAAAATTAGTTATTCAAGAATTTTGTTGGCAAGTGTCGTCTGCTTTTCGTGGCAGGTAAAGGGTTACACGAAGTTTTATAAACGGATTCTTGGAAGGTATTATCCAAATATATGCTAACCCAAAAGTCAGGTGAAAAAATCTCTTAACAGGTGGCATGTTAGCGCTACTCCGGTTAAATGGTGCTTTGTAAAAAACAGGTGTTCAACAGATCTTCAAAAACGGCTATTCATTGATACCATTTCATGCTTGTTGATACTGAAGTAATGTTGAATGATGATGGTAAAGAATTCAGACAAATGAATTCAAGAAAAAATCTTGTGTGCTCATGCAGTCAATTTTATTAAAGACTTGAAAAAAATTACTGATGTTTTCTTTGGGGTTGAAACTCTTATCCAATGTAACTCCTTTTGTTTTCTTGTTTATGACGTAACAGCCGACGGGTTCGAATTTGATTTGCCCTGTTAAATCTATATTGGCAAAATGAATGAACAGGCAAGTGTGGTTAAAATGACAGAGAAATGTCACATGTGGCCAGACAACTTTCTTTCCCACAGTTGCCCCAAATTTGGAAAGGTGTGAAGCTGTTTGTTTTCTTCAATATCAGTTTATTGTAACGAATAAATGTGTCCGATATAATGGCGATATTCAACCTTCTCCTTAGAAGGGGGTCTTCTTGAAATTTCTCTACACATGGCCGGGGTGTATGTGTAGTCCTCCGCAAAGAAAATCACTTTTTTCTCTCATCAAATTCATACATTTTCTTTCTATTGATCTATCTAGATACACTCTTAACCCTTTACCTAACGAATCGCCCGCATCCGCTCGCGTAATATGCAAATTGAGCAGTTGAAAAAATTAAATTTTTCAAAAAATTTCAACAAAACCATATCATATGACCCCTCATTGGAACGAGCTCATCCGCTCGCGTAATATGCAAATTAAGCAGTTGAAAAAATTAAATTTTTCAAAATATTTCAACAAAACCATATCATATGACCCCTCATTGGAACGAGCTCATCCGCTCGCGTAATATGCAAATTGAGCAGTTGAAAAAATTAATTTTTTCAAAAAATTTCAACAAAACCATATCATGTGACCCCTCATTGGAACGAGCTCATCCGCTCGCGTAATATGCAAATTGAGCAGTTGAAAAAATTAAATTTTTCAAAATATTTCAACAAAACCATATCATATGACCCCTCATTGGAACGAGCTCATTGAGCTCGTTCCACTGAGGGGTCACATGATATGTTTTTGTTGAAATTTTTTGAAAAATTTTAAAAAATGAGATTTAAAATAATAAATTTTCATATCGTCTGCGTTGGGTAAAGTTTAAATGGTTTTTAGGGAGATTAGTACAGCTGTGGCATAGTAGCATGACTGATAACCAGCTATTGTAACTCACATTTTGCTAGAAGGTGACCATCGAACAGTTGGTGGTCAATATCGCTCACCCTTAGCCTGTTTTCAACAGGTTTCAACCAGTGTTGCATAAAGAAAAATCAAATGTTCAATCTAATGTAACAATAACATGATTTTGGAGGGCATTATTGTTCATTAGCGGCCCTACAGCAATGATGAACAGCCCGAGGGTTTATTAAATAATAAGCCCAAGGGCTGTTCATCATTGCTGCAGGGCCGCTTATGAATCATGATGCCTGACAACAATCATGTTATCACTATTATTACTACTCCCTGTTACAGCTAACTTGAATCTAAAAATAGCCGTGCCGCGGGCCGCTAATGGCTATTTATACCATTATCGCCCGCGGCCCGGTTCCGTCGAATGACGTCACTGAAATTATGGAGTTTTAACGGGCCTCCAGACTGATGTTAATCGACTAGTAAATTATAGATTGAGTGGTAATAATAGATCATTTAAGTATTCAAATACAGCAAAGGTTTGACAGAAAAAAAAACGAAACTAAAAAAAGAGTAGAAAGTTTAACTAAACATAAAATCAAGTGATATTCATCAAGGTGTATTGTAAAATGAATGGGTGGAGCGGGGTTGTGTGTAGTAAGGTAGTAAGTAGAGAAAAATCAGAAAGATAAATAAAAATTATAATAGGAAAGTCTGACTGAGGCTGACTAAGGAAGTTTTAAGATAAAGAGATGCATGAAGTAAATGAGTTACACAAAAGAATTCACAACATGTTCTATACAAAAATATGTTTCGCTACAAATATAGAGCTACATGTACAGATTGGCCCAGAATGTGGGCCATTCATATTAGGCCTAGCTTGGTTCTTACATGTTTAATCGCATCCCCCACCTCTCCGATTAATCCCATCAATTCTAGTGTACCCTGGACTCTTGGATTTTGAAGTGATATACCCGGTAGTCACATTCATGATAGCCCATTTTCTTTAGGAAGTGCTTGAAATTATCTCTCTATCACGGCCAAGCGCAGCACTATGATGAAAACTTTCACCGAACTACATTAACGTTTATCCCGACTGGCCTGGACTGGCCGACCCGATTGTGTAAGTAAAAAAGGATCCCAGTCTACTACACTACATGAAGTTACTGGCATCGGTAACTGCATGGCGCTTCACTGTAAATTTAAGCAGTCCTCCGGCTGCCCACAGAGTTGTGCCTTACTGGTAACCCATCATTCACGATGGATTTGATATTTGGTTAGGGTTTAAGTCAGGGTATAATAATAATAATAATAATAATAATAATAATATAATAATAATAATAATAATATTAATAATAATAATAATAATAATACTTTATTGCACAACCCAAAAAATAAGAAGTGGTATGGCACCACTACACAAATAAAGTAAAGTAAACCGACACAATTCAATATTCATGAATAGTATGCCTCATGATGCCCAGACCTGTTACATTGGTAACACGGAGGTAAAAATAATGTAGCTCCTTACTAGTTAAATACTCATATATTATGTCAAAGTTTGTATCTGCATCATGCATACATCAGCTCCTTACTAGTTAAAGTCTGAACAGCATGCAGCACACAGGTAAATTCAAAGAAACATGCCGTTACTATCACTCGTCAACCTTCGTCTGATCTTCATTATCACTCGCCTCTGAGTAGCTCTTTGAGAGGCATCCCAAACTGCCTGTACTGCTGTTTCAGTAGCTAAAATGCTATTTCAGGTTCGTTTTACGCGTCGCATTGAAACAACGACCTGCGTACCCACGTTGGTTAAATCATCATTTATTTCGCCCGAGAGTAGTTTCCGCAATATACTTGCCGTGTACTTCCCGGTCAGTACTTTGAAAAAGTATGTGAGTTTTTTCTATCGTTGAACGATTACAAAAAGGATATGTTTTTGAAACTGTTCGGAAGAGCCTATAACGCACGGTGGAGTATTTGGAGTAGTGAGAACAGGAATATAAAACGTGAATTTCGTTTTCAACTTGATTCATGTTACACTGTTTACAGAATCTCATCTCACGTGGAATGAGGTTAGGCTTATGGTAACGGCCTCTCTCTATCTCGAGCTGATGAGCTCCTATTCGAAATTGAGTGAGAAGCATTCTCTGTTCAATAGGGAGTGTGTCAAGATAAAGTTCTCTGTTATACAGGTTTTTGACGGTGTAATAAAAGTCCAACTTTTTATTTCCATATTTATTCCTACTGCTCTTATCATACTTCCACGTTTGTATATACTTATCCTGCAGCCTCCGTTTAAGTTGTTTTGCAAATTGCAGAGATGCTGTAGACAAACTTCATAAAAACCACATTCTGAAAGAATTGTTTTTATAATGTTTGTGCACTGGTGTCCCTGTTCTTCCGAAAAAGCCAATGTCAAGAGTGGGTTCAGGTCAGAGGTTTTAGCCTTAATCCAGTTCATAACAAGGACCGTTTTCACGGTTATGGTCAACGGGTGCCTCCCAAGCCCCGCTAACACAGCTTTATTGGAGGCTTTAGGGTGTACCTGAAGAATGCTTTTACAGAATTTCAGTTGGATGGATTCAATATATTTGCAATCATTTCGAATTGTCTGTTCACCCCAAGCATCACATCCATACAGGATTATCGGTTTAATTGGCGAATCAAACAGTTTTTCTCTTACACGTGTCCTACACGGGTATATGGTCAAGTTTGTCAATTCCTCCATAAAATCATTGTGCTGCCTGGCGCTGGTGGGTTAGAAAGATAGCATCAATGCAGTGTACATGCCCTACAGGCTAATGCCTATTTCTATCCCATCAACCCAACTCAACTCACCTACAAGATCCCATTAAATCGAAGTTCGATTCTTACAGTCACTCCAAGTGTTCTGAGGATGACTTAATATTGCTAAGTTTTGTTGTATATCGCATGAGTGGCCAAAACACATTGACAGCACTGTGTCAGGGAGCTACCCATGCTAAAATCCCGAAAGATATAATTTGGAACAATTAGGTATCATAAACTTATTGCAGACATGAAGAATTTATCTGTTTATCTTAAAATCTGCTCTAGGTGTTTTGTGAATTATCTCCCTTTCCATGCTGTTATTTATTATTTATTTATTGGTGTTTTAAGGTCACATACTTATGCACAATGGCTAATCGTGACCGTGACAGTTTTTCGGGTGGAGGAAGCCGGAGTACCCGGAGAGAACCACCGAGCAACGACGAGCAGCTGTCAGCTCTCCAACATCGTAACTCTGAACTCTGCACCGCAGCACAGGCAGGGTTAGATTGGTTGAAGACATGCGCACCATCGACGTGCAGTACGCCTCAGTACATAGCGTCATCGTGCCCCCATGTAGGCAATCGGGGTGAAGTGGACCATGCTGTTAAAAGAAGTGGAAAAGACGGATAAATGATATGACTAAATACCAGACAGTTTTGTGCTGAGGATTCATTTAGGGGGTTAAACTGGGTTGAAGGGGGTGGGTCCCCCACATGAAAAAGGAAAAAAAAAATGTTTCCTCCCAAAAAGGGGGTGGAAGGTGGTATCAGGGTGAAAAAGTTTTTTCAGTCCTATGTGGAGGAATTTTTTTCTAGTTGTTTCTGTTGTCTTCTGAAATTTAAATTTTCAGAAATATTGGAAATTTTCTCATAATCTGGAATTGTTAGTATTCGCAGTCAGTTTTAAAAAAATCCATCAATTAAAAAATATTGATATATTTTTTAGTAAAAGTAGTAAGTTTATAATCGCTATGCGATCATTGTGGGTTTGGTTTTTCATATCCTATAAGAAGGTAATGTATGATACGGGACCTATCAAAGTTGTATTTGAAATCTAATAAGTTTATAATCGCTAGGCGATTATTTATGGGGTTGTTTTTTAATATACTATAAGAAGGTAATGTATGATACGGGACCTATCAGAATTGTAATAATGAATTAAAAATTAAATAAATATTTTCTCCACTTAGTTACGTAATTGACGAATCACCCTGAACACGCCCTGTGTGGTGCAATTAAGCAGGTTAGGGCCCATATTCTCTATTTGCTTAATGCGGTAAAGTTCACTAAAATTGGCACCTGGGAGTGTATTGTGGAATTTGAGGAAAATTTATCTGGTCTTAAATAATATTAGGCTACAGTGTTCTGTTGAAGTTGGAGCGTGGATCTGGTTTGCTTAGCCACACAAGCAGACGGATAAGCGTGGAATTATACTGATCTGTGTGAAGTATACGCAACTATCTGTTAACCCTCTACTCGCCCCAAACCTAAAAAATATAGCTTGTGATCGCTATTGGAACGATCTCAACGAGCTCGTTCCAATGAGGGATCATAAGCTATATTTTTGAGACAAAAAGTGAAAAGATAATACAATTTGAATGGCGATTTTTGTGAATCGGTCGTTTTAGGGGTAAAGGGTTAATCTCTAATTGTCGATCAGTGCCGAAGTCATCCAAACAGTCTGGAGACAAGTTATCATTTGGCAATGCGAGATTGGAAAAGAATCAAGGCTCAAATGTTGCCATAAGATTCTCCATGGTGTCGAGCTGAAAATGTTTCAACGATTGTGCGATAGAGTGTCGGTTTGCGATGGGAAGCAAGCCCTTTAATGGAAGATGCCTCCTGCAGCTCTTAATACTTTGGATATACTCTCTATCCACTCAGTGGCCGGATCCAAAGGGCCATGCGAGCTATTGCCATCACTTGGCGATCGTGGTCCGTAAACTTTTCACATTTTTATTTTCTGCTGTGGAACTGCTGAGCCAATGTGAACCAAACTATGTTGGAATGGTCTATGGGCGATCCTCTACACAATATCCTCATTTTGTTTCGGATGAAAAACATGGCCGCCAGAGGCATTCTTTCATTCTGATAGGTGGATTTTCAAAAATCGTCTCCTCTAAAACTACAAGTCCAAATGTTTTGAAACTTCACTTAATTGATGACGGGGAAACCTTCTACCAACGATTCTCATTTAATGTTGATCGGGATGCAAACGTGGCCACAATGGCTGCTTATTGTTACCATACAAACCCTTTGGGAAATCTCATTTTCATCTTCTTCTCTGGAACTACCGAGCCGATGTGAACCAAACTTGGCAAGAATGGTCTATGGGAGGTCCTCTACAAACTATCCTCATTTCGTTCCCGTCGGATGAACAACATGGCCGCCAGAGGCATTCTTTGATTCTGACTGGTGGATTTTCAAAAATCTTCTCTGAAACTACGAGGCCAAATGTTTTGAAACTTCGCACGATTGATGACAGTGACACCCTCTACCAACAATCCTCATTTGATATTGATCGGGTTGCAAACAAGGCCGCAAATGCGGCTTGTAGTTACCATAGAAACCTTACAGGAAATCACATTTTCATCTTCTCCTCTGGAACTACTGAGCCGATGTGAACCAAACTTGGCCTGAATGGTCTATATGAGGTCCTCTTCAACTGTTCCTAATTCTATTCCCGTTTGGATGAAAAACGTGGCCGCCAGAGGCATTCTTTGATTCTGATTGATGGATTCTAAAAAATCATCTTCTCTGAAACCACAAGACCAAATGTTTTGAAACTTCACATGATTGATGACTGGGACACCCTCTACCAACGATCATCATTTAATGTTGATAATTTTTTTCATCTCTTCAGCTAACGTGAATAGCAGACGACATTGCATTTTTTCTTAAAAAACAAAAAAAAAAAAAATTAACAATCATATAGTTTTTGTTTCCTCATTGGCGAAAACTAAAAAAAAAAATATATATACATTCCGGATGCACACCTCCCCCCCCCCCACCCCATCCACCACCCCGCACGCTGGTCTATACGCTTTCTCAAACAATAATAACTTATTGCCTCGATGGGAATTGCACTACCCGTTGGTGCTTTACAGAGGCGGCGTCACAGGGGCATGAGGACATTTGCCCCCACCCACCCCCGAAAATAGGCTTTGCCCCCACTTGTCCCGCACACACTCCATACGATCGCAGTATTAGGTATTGACCCTTATCTGGCCAGCGCTATTCACAAAAAAAATCTCCTTTTAGGGTCTTCTTTTTGTTCAATTTATGTCTCCAAAACATAGTTTATGACCCATCATTTGAACGAGCCTGGTGGACTCGTTCCAATGGGGGTGCCTTAAGCTTTTCTTTAGGCAAAAAATGAGATTTTTCCGTTATTCACAGAATCCACGGGACGCGGTGGCGCTGTGTACTAAGGCGTACTATACGTTGATGGTGCACTTGCCTTCAACCACTTTCGGCACTGCTTCTACAGTGTTAGTGAATTGGAGATTAGGGCAGTTGCTCGACGCTGCCTGGTGGTTCTCTCTGGGTACTCCCGCTTTTCCCAACCGTAAAACTGGCAGACACGACGGCATCCCGGGTGCTGAAAGTGTCGTTAACCCCCCCCCCCCCCCCCCCGCCCCCAAAACAAACAGACATTCACAGTATATTTTGCGAGTGTCGTCTGCTATCCGTGATGGGGAAAGGATTAAATTATAAACCTGCCTCCCCTCCTCAGTTAGTTCAAATCTCCGAATGCCATGACCAGCACGACGTTCGGATAGCTGAACTGTAGGAGAACCTGTCCCCAAAGTGCCTCTCAGAAACACCGCCACTCGTGTTTTAGCGGTACAACAGCCCACTCTCCAAGACTTCTAGAAAATGCTGTACGGCAATTACTTCTGTATGAATGAAAGGGCCACTGTTTCAATCGACACGCTTCACGTTCTCTAATGACTGACATCAGGGACTTACAATTATGATTACTCTACCACCTACTACCGTTGAGATGTTTCGCCATTTGACATGTTTTTCCTTCGTGAAAATTGAGAAATTTCAAAAGGATTTTATGTCAGGCATTTGTTTTTCTTCAACAGATGATCGATTGCCAAGGTTCAAAGCTTTAGTCTCTTCACAGCTGTATAACATCAGGCACACGTGGCGATAGGCATTTACAGTTCTTTCCGCGGAGTGATACTCATCTGAGAAACTTGAAAAAAAAAGAAAAGAAAACGAAAGATACCACCATCGACCCCCTGTCAGTGTCATAAGAAATTTTAACACGTTGAACTAGTAACTCCCCGATAGATTTCTTTCAGTTAACCCTTTACATAACATGAAAAGGAGACGGCACTTGCAAAAAAAAATCTTGAATAACTAATTTTTTTCATTTTTTGTCTCAAAAACATAGGTTATGACCCCTCGTTGGAACGAGCTCGACGAGCTCGTTCCAAAGAGGGGTCATAACCTATGTTTTTGAGACAAAAAAATGAAAAAATAATGAAAATTAATTGGAGATTTTTGAGAATAGCGCTGGCCGGTTTTGGCCGTTACGTTTGGGTAAAGGGTTAAGAATGGTGCAAGTGTAACTGTTCGAGATCGTAACATGGGCAGACTTTTGACTCCTAAGTTCCTGGACAAGAACATTTTCCAGACTTTTACTCTACAACAGGGGGTGAGATAGCTTTTCGCCGGGGCGAACAGGCGTGTAGCCGGGGGAGGTGCGATGGGTGCGAACGCACTTCCTCACGAAATTGGAGTTCCACGTGAAGGACTATATCCCACTTGTGGTTTGAAAATTTTGATAAAATGAGGCGACCTCACTTACCCCGATACACCGCACTCTCTGGGTAGGTTGTTTTAGAACATAAATGTTCCCGTTGGCACGTAGGTTAGTTTCTGGGAACGCCTAGGCACTGCTTTAGTACTTTTTTTTATAGCCTCCACTGTGGGGGCGCGGTGGCTCAGTAGGTAGAGGTGCAGGCTGCAAGCCGAGACGTCCTCGGTTCGAATCCCACCTGCGGCAACCGCGTTGTGTCCATGGGCAAGAAACTTCACCCCCATTGCCCACGTGGGGGCACTGTGGCGCTGTGTACTAAGGCGTTCTGCACGTCGATGGTACACTTGTCTTCAACCAATGCTAACCCTGCTTGTGAAGTTAGTATGTTGGGGAGCTGACAGTTGCTCGCCGTTGCTCGGTGGTTCTCTCCGGGTACTCCTGGCTTCCTCCACCCGTAAAACTGTCACGGTCATGATTAGCCATTGTACAGAAATATGTGACCTTAAACACCAATAAATAAATAAATAAATAAATAAATAAATAAATAAAATAAATAAATATAAATAAATAAATAAATAGCCTCCTCTGTAAAAAGAGTATCAAAGGGCCTAGGCGTTTCACATAAACTAGTTGCAGGGTCCTGTTGTTACAGGCCATATATGTTATACCTCACTTATCGCTGATTAATTTCTGCCAGAATCACACAGTAACAGAATTACATGGAGAGGTATAATTTAGACCACACAAAATAAATTAATGATTCTCAGGCAATTTTTTTTTTCAAATCAGTGAGGGAGGGAGGGAGGGTTTTATTTTTAATTTTTATTTTTCTTTTGCAAAAAGTGAGCAAACATGGAGAGGATTCCGGCTGTCTTTTTACACACAGGAATATACAGTGAAAGTGCATATTTATACAATTAAATTCATTTTGAAAAATAAAACATTCCTCTAAAAACAAACTGTAGGTACTGCAATTCAAAGGCTTCATATTCTTCCGATGCTCTTCATATTATCTTTGAAGTAAAAGTACTTAATCCAGGCAAACACATTGGAGACGCGGGTGTTTAAAGCCAACATTCACGTGAGCATTTCCATTGGGTTTGCTAACTCTTACATGATAAGGAAACGCAAGTGAAAATTATTGAACACAAAAAAATATGAAAGTTTACGACCTTGCAGATATTTTTAGTCAAGTGTCGTCTGTTGGCGAAGGCTCTTTGAGGCGTGTTTCAAATCAGTGAGGGAGGAAGAGTTTAATTTTTAGTTTTTAGTTTTCTTTTGCAAAAAGTGAGCAAACATGGTTCGGCTGTCTTTTTACACACAGAAATATATATAGAAAGGGCACATTTATACAAATAAATTCATTTTTAATTTGTAAAATAAAACATTCCTCTAAAAACAAACTGTAGGTACTGCAATGCAAAGGCTTCATATTCTTTCGATGCTCTTCATTTTATCTTAAAAAAGTATTCAATCTATGGGGATTTGCCTTGTTACAATTTATGGGAGAGTGCCTATAGGCACTCTCCCATAAATTGAAACAAGGCAAACACATTGGAGACGCAACTAAGTAAATATGCATCAATCAAAAAATGTAAAAAGTTTCGGGTCTCCCTGAGTTTGTGGTAATATTGGAAGGCAATAAACACGTCCAATTTGGAATGGGTTAATCGATATGGCACGAGTGCCAGCGCGGAAGGATATAACGAGAGGCCGCAGACCTCGAGTTTCATGCTTCCGCGATGGCACAATTGCCATGTCGATTAACCCATTCACACACGCGTGTCGTTCTGTTTTTATTACACGCCTTCATGTCTGTAAAAACAATTATAATAAAAGAACACTCGGTAATTCATTTGACAAATATCAACAAAAACAACACATTTTAATCGCCAACCAAATTTGGGAGGGGAACCCGTGTTACTATTTCGTCCTCGGAGTCCCAAGTGTTCCATGTGCCTTCTGGCACATAGAACACATTGGAACTCAGGGTACGATTTTTAGCTATCGCTATGCATTCAAATTGTAATTGCGGTGCACGATTTGTAGAAAATTCCAGTGAAATTTCGCTTCCATTTAAAAATAGTCCTTCAATGATTTCCGTTCCACACATGTGTGCGGAACAGATTTTCATTTTTATGCAAGGTTTGGTGTTGCTTTAGATGAGGATTTCATAGAACAGGCGTGTAATAAAAAAATGTTCGATATATTTTAGAATGGGCAACCAAATTTCTACCGTTTTGTCACCCTGAATAGGTTGGTTATCGAAAATCCAATCTCAAAAACATGTTTTAGTCAGAATATTAATTTTCCTTTCGTTTTGAAAAATTTACCAACAAAAAGCCGATCCGAAAATTTTCCGATAAAGTTTTTGGTAAGTGCCGTTTCCCCTCTTCCACGAATCAACGCCACTTCTAAACCACAGCCTGTATACGTCTCTGAGCTTAGCAGTGATTTTGTATCAAGTCTTGGCTGTCCAAAGAAATGAAGACTTGACCATTCAACCAACTCGAATAGCAGATGACAGAATCCAAACATTTTGTTGAAAAACTGAAAAATAGTTGACCCTTCCCCCACCCACCCCTCCCCCACAAACATAGCTTAGCCCCCCTCAAAGGAACGACCTCTATGAGGTCGTTGTAATGAGGTGTCATAAGTCATGTCTTAGAGAAAACAACTGAAAGAGATAATAAAATCTGAATGGCGATTTTTGTGAAGAGAGGTGCCAGTTTCGACCGTTACGTTGCGTTAGGTAACGGTAAATTTATTGATTTATTGGGGTTTAACGACACTTTCGACAGACAGGGTCACCTCGTGTCGGACTGTTTTACGGGTGAATTAAGCCAGAGTACCCGGGAGAACCACCGAGCAAAGGCGAGCAACTGTTAGGCTCCCCAACGAACTAACTCCACACAGGCAGGGTTAGTATTGGTTGAAGACAACGTTGGGTAAAGGATGAACTCTTAAGAGCGTGGGTATTTTCCAGACTTTCTACTACACAACAGTCCATATGTCTATTGTCTTAGCAGTGCATGATCTCCTATCAAGGCTTGGCTGTGCGAAATCCGAAGGGTCAGTGAAGACCTAACCCTTCACCCAACACGATTAGAAGACGACACTTGCAAAAATCTTGAATAATTAAAAGTTTTCATTATTTGTCACAAAAAACATAGCTTATGGCTCTTTATTGGGACGAGCTCGTCCCAGTGAGGTGTCACAATCTACATTTTTGCAACAAAAACTGTAAAAAATAATACAATATGACTGATGATTGGCCGGTTTGGACATCACCTTAGTTACCTTAGTTTAAACAATATTTTATTTCAATTTGTGTGCAATAATAATCTGTGCGAAGAACAGTCACAAAACGCACAATACAATATATGAAAATGGATTCAGCGCCAGGCATAATGCTATTTTAGCTGTCTCCAGAAACATGTATACGATTCACACAAGATTCATGGCGAGGTTTTTACACACCGAATTGACAAAGAATTGAAGCAGAATAGCAGAGAGAGAGAGAGAGCTAGAGAGAGAGAGAGAGAGAGAGAGAGAGAGAGAGAGAAGGGGTAGGTGGTGGGGGGGGGAGAGATAGAGACTTGATCTCTTCAAATAATTCATCTCTTGGCCAACATAAATTGGCAAGATTTACCACACGTTATAAATAATATGCCAGGTGAACAGTGGGCGTTGTAAAAAATGGCGAAGAGTGGCCGTTGTGTCATAAGGTAATCTTTTATGAAGGGTTAAATAAAAGCCTTGTCAGAGTACGTTGACTGTCATCTGGACATCCATCCTTATGATTCCATGATGTGGGTACCTCGTCTGATATCAAATTTGTGAAGAATTGAGCCTTGAGGGGTTAAACTGGTTCAGAGTTGGAATTATTTTGGTGATATTCTGACAGGGTTCCTTTTAACCTTACGTAAATATAATCACATCTTTTTTTAGGATGAGATTACACAAAAGAATCTATGGTGTAATCAAAATCAGAAACAACAAAGCAGTAACCGATGTTGCCATGAATCCCTGTCAGTGTCACATTTTTCTCTTTTTTGCCAAGATGTAGCTACGGAGTGCAAAATTAATCGAGCTATAACTCTCTGGAACTCGTTTTAATAGTGCCAAGGCGAATTTCACTTGGGTTTTGGGAACAAATTAGCTTGTTGTTATCTTACGGAACCCCGGGAAGTGAAGCAGTGCTTGTTTATTGTGGTAAACATCCTTTGTTTTACTGGTAGAAAAGGACCCAGTCACCAATGTTCGGGGTGGACGTCCTCTAAAATGGGCAACATGAGTATAAACGATTGACTAAACTTGACCATTTCTCCATGATGCGGTTAGCCATTGTGTAGAAATATGTGATCATAAAAATAAATAAATAAATAAATAAATAAATAAACAAATAAATAAATAAATAAATCTAATCGTGGGCCGTCGGTGACACAAGTATCCCTCGACGGGCTGTCATGGTAACACGATGGCTTAATGTTTTATAAGACCAACGGAACATCGATAGTACACATACCCCCACACTAAGGGAAAGGAGTTCAAGCCTTGCTCCTGATCGTTTATTAATTTAGAATACTTGACGTTTAGTTGCCGCAATTTGGTGATACTTACCAGGCTCTCCGATTTCCTTCACCCGCAAATTTGTCCGACACGAAAAGATAAGAACAAGTAATTTTACTGCCCCACCACAAAAGATGTGAATGGCCCAATATATGCACATGAGTATGCAGGAGGCAAGTGACGTAGACATAAGCGTCAATGCATAAAAATGGCATATGGAACGGCGTCAACACGGCAACTAAAACCAGCAAACACAGTCAAACACTGGCAACATATAGACATATGTAAGTTTTTAGCTCGATGCTGAATCCATAAATAGTTGCCCGTTCCTACAGTATTGTTCAAACTGTCTTTTTGTACTTTGGAAATAAATACAGTTTAAACTAAACTAAAGTACTCAAGGAGCGATATATAGCTTTAGAACACACCCGCCGATTGTATAGCTTCTTTGTTTGATGATTATCGACCAGCCTCCGTCATTATACCTGTCCCCCCCCCCCCCCTCCCCTTCCCATCCATTGCCATTTGCACATGTAAAATATGTAAGAAGCCAACACACAAGAGTTTCTCAAATACAGTTCTCGCTGCCCCTCCCCGTTTCCGGCGAACTTGGTTAACTTGAATGGATCAGGCATGTCAAAGTACCGCCGAAACCAACATAACCGGTACCGGGACGGGACAGAGTCTGTCCCGCCGAAACCGGTACCGGGACAAATCAACAATTGGGTGACATAACATAATCAGGTGGGAGAAATTCGCATTTAAGCCGACCCAGTCCCCAAGATCGCAAAGACAAAAATGGCATCGTCCTAATTATTCTACGGCGACATCAAAGTAATCATAAAGCACGAGATCGTGCTTTATGATTACTTTTATGTCGCCACAGAATAATTTCTTTGAAATAACCTGGTGGCAGCGCTTTCATTGTCTTTGATGCCTCGTTTGAAAAGTCAAAATGGTCGGCCTTATTAAGGTTGTGGTGCAGACAGTACATGCACCTTTAGTGTTTTGATATACTCATTCACAAATAAGTTGAAACTATGTCGTGCTAGTGTGCCAGAAACGATTATCAGCCCGTTTTCCCTCGTTCAATTAGGAAGTTCCTCCCAAAATAATTTTGTCCCTGTACCGGCGGGACAAAAGCTTCAGTACCGGTTGTAGCATGAGAGATCCGACGGGATCGGTACCGGTACACGTACCGTTTGACATGCCTGGAATGGATTGTGAACGTGTGGTCTATTATTAGTGAAAAAGGACAAATACTAGAGAAAACTGAAATAAAAAAAAGGTTCTTGTCGAAAGCTCACAAACACCACAGAAACCTGCTTCTAAACTGACGCCTCTCTGAGGGTTAAGGGTATTCATAATCCACGGTAAAGTACCCCCGGGAATGATGATTTTTTTTTTCTTGTTAGGAACCACACATACCACCTAATTAGTACGGTACTCAGTTGTACATTCACTGCACAGCTTGTCTTGATGGTTGTTATTAAGACTTTCCAACTGACAGTCCTCTTGAACGCAGGTGAAGAGAGATGTTAAGGAGGTGTTTCATCTTGTTTGAAAGGTTACTAAATAGGCTTAAGAGGATTGGCTCAGACATCTTCAACAGCGCTTAATTGTATAGAAATCACAAAACAGTTTGTCTTATTCGCTTTGTCAACTGCGGAGATGCTTATTATCAACAAACCGGGGCTAACGAGGAGGTGGGTAACATCCACTGATAAAGGGGACTTTCATAACAATGTGTTTGAGACAAGATGATGAATGTGAACGATACTGATCAAAGATCAAAGGGTGATAACTTGTAAAAGAGTTTGAGTGGGCAACTGGGATCAACGGGACATAATCCTTGTAAATCAGCTGGACATAATCCTTGTAAAATAGTTTCCAGGTATAACAGTACTAAATATCTTCCCATAGATCACCATTATAACGTTTGTGTGAGCAAAAATATGACCCCATCATTTTAATTTAGACATTCAAATATCTTTGTCAAGTCAAGACCTTCACATAACTTTCTCCTCAAAACAGGGGGTTATGCAACAAATAAGAGAGAGAAGTTGAAGGAAAGAAACTACCGGTCATGGGCACATGTTTTCGAGGAATTCCTCATCCAAATCACAAACCTCCAGGACAGCCCACTAGATTTCATCACTAACTATCTTATCACTACCTGACGGTGACGTTGTAAACTAAAGCGTATACGGCACGTCGATGGTGCACTTGCCTTCATGCCTTCAACCGCTGCTAACTCTGCTTGTGCAAAGTTAGTATATTGGGGAGTCTGACAGTTGCTTGCCGCTGCTCGGTGGTTCTCTCCGGGTATTCCGTCTTCCTCCACCCTTAAAACTGCCCAACATGATGTGCCCCTGACTATTGAAATTGTCGTTAAGCCCCAATAAAACGAAATAAAAAGGAGACGAATAGTTGTAATCCCAATATATGTGAGTGTACTGTCCGGGTGGCGCCTGGAGTTATTACGACTGTCGGTACAAAGTAAGGAAGGGGTAAGATGAACAAGCTTATAAATGTCAATATGACCAAGAGTCCCAGTTCGTTTTGGGGGGCCATCACCTTAACTCTCTACCTAACATGAAAAGCAGACGACACTTACAAAAAAAATTCTTGAATAACTAATTTTTTTTTTTTTTTTACCGGCGTCGCCAGCGGCAGAGCAGGTCTAGTAACCGCTCGACTCCGTCCGTCAGTCCGTCCGAAACACGTTTTCCGTCAAAGTTTTCTTGGCTTCTATGAAAGGGAATGATTTTATATTTGGTCTGCTGCTTCATAATGATGAGTTGTATCGTGTAAGCAATTTTCAGATCTGCCGTGCAGCCACTTCCTGTTTGCCGATACTTTGAAATTTTACTGTACCCACTGAACATTGAAATTTTCCGTCAAGGTTTTCTCGGCTTCTATGCGAGGGATTGATTTTATATTTGGTCTGCTGCTTCATAATGATGAGTCGTATCGTGTAAGCAATTTTCAGATCTGCCGTGCAGCCCTTCCTGTTTGCCGATACTTTGAAATTTTACTGTACCCACTGAACATTGAAATTTTTCGTCAAACTTTTCACGGCTTCTATGCAAGGGATTGATTTTATATTTCATCTGGAGACTGATAATGATCAGTTGTATCGTGTATGCAATTTTCAGATCTGCCGTGCAGCCACTTCCTGTTTGCCGATTCAATTGCATGCAGCGACGCAGGTCCAGACCCGGTATTGGTCTTGGCTTGTTGTCTCAAAAACATAGGTTATGACCCCCTCACTGGAACAAGCTCGATGAGCTCTTTCCAACGAGGCCTCATAACCTATGTTTTTGAGACAAAAAAATGAAAAAAATAATGAAAATTAATTGGCGATTTTTGCGAGTAGTGCTGGCCGGTTTTGGCCATTACGTTGGGTAAAGGGTTATAAGTGTTTCAGTTTTATTGCATTATATACCAGCCTTGTTATGTTGTAGGTTAGACTAGTCGGGATTTTCAACCCGTCGACGTAAGTCTTCAGAGTACACAAAATAACTACAGTAACGTGTATATTACGCGGCGTCTATGCAAACGCCGACCCAGTCATCCCCGACACTACCATCATCATCACCACCACCACCACCACCACCACCACCCAGCCCCTATATCCCCTACCCTTCCAGGAGTGTCTTGAATATCTTCAGTTACGATGATCAAATTATGTAATGTAATACCTTGTGGGAAACGCCTCAAAGAGCCTTCGCCAATAGAAGACACTTGACAAGAAACATTTGCAAGGCCGTAACCTTTCATATTTTTCTTTTATGTTCAATAATTTTCACTTGCATTTCCTTATCATTTGCGAATTAGCACACCCAGTGGAAATGCTCACGTTAATGTTGGCTTTAAACACTACAAAATCAAGGAGACCCCAAACATTTTACATTTTTTGATTGATGCATATTTATTTAGTTGCGTCTCCAATGTGTTTGCCTTGTTTCAATTTATGGGATAGCTCCTGTAGGCACTCTCCCATAATTGTAAGAAGGCAAATCCCCATAGATTAAATCCTTTTACTTCGAAGATAATATGAAGAGTATCGAAAGAATGTGAAGCCTTTGAATTGCAGTACCTGCAGTTTTGTTTTTAGAGGAATGTTTTATTTTACGAATTAAAAATGAATTTATTTGTATAAATATGCACTTTCTACATTTCTGTGTGTAAAAAGACAGCCGAAATCCTCTCCATGTTTGCTCACGTTTTGCAAAAGAAAAATAAAAATAAAACCCTCCCTCCCTCCCTCCCTCCCCTCCCTCACTGATTTGAAGCGCCTCAAAGAGCCTTCGCCAACAGACGACACTTGACTAGAAATATCTACAAGGCCTAACCTTTCATATTTTTTTTTATGTTCAATAATTTTCACTTGCATTTCCTTATCATGTGCGTGTTAGTAAACCCAGTGGAAATGCTCACGTGAATGTTGGCTTTAAACACCTGTGGCGTAACTTTTTACCTAACATGACATTTGGTAAAAAAGAGAAAATTCTTGAATAAGTAAAATTTTAATTTTTGCCTCAAAAACATGATAATCCAATGGGGAAAGAAGGAGTAATGAAAGTGTCAATGACACTGTAGCTCAACTTGTCAAGACATGTACATGTATAGTATTTGACACAGCAATGACAAACATCTAGGTAATGACCTGATAACAAAGGTACATATAAAGTATTGTAACGGTCTGTACATAAATACTGGCCGTAGCCTGTAACAAATGTATAGGTAAAGTATTGTAAAGGTGGGTGACAGTCAGATGCTAAACTAGAAAAGAAATCTTTGAGTCCCAGAGTGGGTCTGACTGAACCCCAAAATATTTGTTCTCATAGCACAGTGATAACAAAGGCACCCCAAAACACACATTCCTGTCCCAAGGTGAAAACAAAGGTACCCAAGAAGTTTCGTGAAGATCAGTTCATAAATAAGAGCTGTATAGAAGTTGTTACAAAAAACTAATTGGATCTAATCTCGGTACAAAATGGCTACTGGCAGCCATTTTGAATTTTGGACCGCACTCAGAAACATTCATTCTCGTCCCAAGGTGATAACAAGGGTACCCAAGAAGTTTCGTGAAGATCGGTTGATAAATACAGCCTCTAGCCCGAGCCGTATTGACATGTGCACTTACAGTGTATAAGTAGCACTAAATAAATCAAAATTCATCTAATTTGCATAATTTCAGCACGAGAAAAAAACCCATACTATATGTAATGTATTCCATTTTACTAAACATTCATACAAAAATTTATTCAAATCAGAACTTTCATACAGAAGTTCTGTACAAAAGACTGATTGCACTAATTTTGGTACAAAATGGCTGCTGGTGGCCATCTTGAATTTCGGACCACACCCCAAAACACTCGTTCTCATCCCACGGTGATAACAAAGGTACCCAAGAAGTTTCGTAAAGATCGGTTCATAAATACGGCCTCTAGCCTGAGCCGTATAGAAGTTGTGTACAAAAAACTGATTAGACGTAATTTCGGTACAAAATGGCCACTGGCAGCCATCTTGAATTTTGGACCGCACTCAGAAACACTCGTTCTCGTTCCAAGGTGATAACAGAGGTACCCAAGAAGTTTCGTGAAGATCGGTTGATAAATACAGCCTCTAGCCCGAGTCGTATTGACATGTGTACTTACTGTGTGTAAGTAGAACCGAAAAAATCAAAGTTCATCTAATTTGCATAATTTCTGTACGAGAAAAAAACCCATATTATATGTGATGTATCCCATGGTACTAAACATTCATACAAAAAATTATTCAAATCAGAGCTTTCATGTGGAAGTTCTGCGCAAAAATCTGATTGCACTTAATTTTGAACAAAATGGCTGCCAGCGGCCATCTTGAATTTCGGACCGGACCCCAAAACACTCGTTCTCGTCCCACGGTGATAACAAAGGTAGCCAAGAAGTTTCGTAAAGATCGGTTCATAAATGCGGCCTCTAGCCCGAGCCGTATTGGCATTTGCACTGACAGTTCTGAAAGTAACACTAAATAAATCAAAGTTAGTCTAATTTGCATAATTTAAGCACGAGAAAAAAACCTGTATGATATGTAATGTATCTCATGGTACTAAACATTCATACAAAAAATTATTCAAATCAGAGTTTTCATATGGAAGTTCTGTACAAAAAACAGATTTCTGCATCGTCGGTACAAAATGGCTGCTGGCAGCCATCTTGAATTTCGGACTGCACCCAAAAACACTCGTTCTCATCCCACGGTCATAACAAAGGTACCCAATAAGTTTCGTAAAGATTGGTTCATAAATACGGCCTCTAGCCCGAGCCATAGCAGCTTGGCACTTACAGCTCTGAAAGTAACACTAAATAAATCAAAGTCAGTCTAATTTGCATAATTTACGCACGAGAAAAAAACCCGTATTATATGTGATGTATCCCATGGTACTAAACATTTATACGAAACTTTATTCAAATCAGAACTTTCATACAGAAGTTCTGTACAAAAAACTGATTTTTGCATCATCGGTACAAAATGGCCGCTGGCAGCCATCTTGAATTTCGGACCACACCTAAAAACACTCGTTCCCGTCCCAGGGTCATAACAAAGGTACACAAGAAGTTTCGTAAAGATCGGTTCATAAATGCGACCTCTAGCCCGAGCCATAGCCAATTGTTGACGTACGGACAGACGGATAGACGGACAGACGGACGGACGGACGACGGGCCATGACAATAGCTCAAATTTGACTTCGTCAAAGTTGAGCTAAAAATAGAAGGGAAGAAATTAATCGTCGTTTTTTTGTGTGTCTAATGATGGCCGGATTAAGTAAAAGGTTAACCTTTGCCACTAATTTAACCCTTTACCTAACCTGAAAAGCAGACGACACTTGTAAAAATAATTCTTGAATAACTAATTTTTTTCATTTTTTGTCTCAAAAACATAGGTTATGACCCCTCGTTGGAACGAGCTCGTCGAGCTCGTTCCAACGAGGGGTCATAACCTATGTTGTTGAGACAAAAAATGAAAAAAATAATGAAAATTAATTGGCGATTTTTGAGAATAGCGCTGGCCGGTTTTGACCGTTACGTTAGGTAAAGGGTTAAGGAAAAATTATAATTATCACAACAGCTCAAACGAAAGCTTAGATGATCTCATCAGTATAATGGTATCTGTCGTGGAGACCCTCGTTTGCTTGTACTGTGTATAGCCACCAGTAATATCCAGCAAAACGCAACATCGACTTGTTAAGACAACTTAAGTACCGCCACTCGAGAAATATTATTCAACTTCCAAGTTCTTCTTTACTCAATTAGCTTTGATCTTCAAATAATTCAGCTCTTGGCAAACATAAATTGGCAAGATTTACCACACATTATAAATCATATGTCAGACGAACATTGAGCATTGTAGAATTAATATAAGCCTGGGTATAAACGAGGAGTGTGCAGCCGATGTGTTCGGTCGTACTCGTGTTTAACAACGCCCTTCTACCACCCATGTCGTTTCCACTTATTTTCTAAGTGCACGGTGGTCTCGGACTTACCCAGATGGGTACTACTGAAAGCACGTGTCCCCCTGCCACCAAAACTAACCTTCACCAAACAAAAGCACTGCCTTGTAAAATGAAGAAACAGCGATATACCTGCGAACTCGGTTGACCTACACATGTTTGTTCAATTGTGTTTCAAGCTTTCAGGTGGCTTACCGTTTGTGCACTAACCCCATAGATCATAGGCCTACGTAGATTAATACCAGCGTTAAAGCCATTAGAAGATACATTTGAACATCCAAATTGTACCACGGGGTGAAAACAACGATTACTGAATGAATCTTGTTTTAAAGCTTACGCATTTTACAGGGAATGGATAGCAAGTTATGCCGCTCATATTAACGTCTATTCTTGGTCAAACGAATGTTTCGTTGCCAGAGAGTGTTCGGACACATCGAGAACTTTACCGACCGAGAATCGATCTCGGGACTTCTAGCAGGAGAGACACTAATCCACCTGGCAACCTCTCTCTCTCTATCTCTATCTCTCTCTCTCTTCTCTCTCTCTCTCTCTCTTCTTCTTCTTCTTCTTCTTCACTCTCTCTCTCTCTCTAAATGGGGGTGTGCTGCTTGTACGCTCCACAGCCTCCCCTGGCAGTTAAGGTTTGCTCAGTGTTTTGATCACGTCGACGTTTCGCCATCAACCTAAAGTACCCCCTCCCACCTTCTCTGAAAATCGTGGGTGCGTATCTCTAGCTTCACTCTAAAATCAGTTGGGTTACTAAAAACATATTCACTCAACCCAGTTGATTTAGGTTGATTTTTAAACCAAATGAATTTAGAGTGTGGCTGCCGAGAAACTGAAAGAGACTGGACTTCGTGTCTTCTGTCCCCTCCAAAATTATATTTCATCTTCGATTTCTCATATTATTTTAGCAACGTGTGACAAGTACCATTAAACTGATAACTGAACCAATTAATACAGTAATTTTGGAAGCAGTTGATCGGAATGGTTCTGCATTCTAAAACGCTGCCCATTGATTATGCAGCGTACTTGACGGAACAAAATGGTCTTTGTACCAAATATTAGTGTACTCAGAAGTGATAGCCAACACTGGTGTTACACAATGTTTTCACAAGTGTTCCAATGTAATAAATCGACTTAAAACTGGCAATAGACGTGAATCTGACCTCACTTTGTCACATAACTCTTAGGGTCTGGAGGTTTCAGTACATTTTTGCAACACGTTGACAGTCAACATCCTGTGGCTTTTCACTTGTTTTCCGGTAAGTCTTGGCTGACTATATAGGTATACATTGGCATGGCGGGGGTTCGAACCCACGCCGAGAGAGAGTTTCCTTCGGCACCAACCGCCTAGCGAAACTATACTGAACTACACACACCACTCGGCCACCGACAGGCCTAGCGAAACTATACCGAACCACGCACACCACTCGGCCACCGACAGACCCCTGGCACACCACTCGGCCACCGACAGACCCAGGGGTCTGTCGGTGGCCGAGTGGTGTGCGTGGTTCAGTATAGTTTCGCTAGGCAGTTGGTGCCGAAGGAAACTCTCTCGGCGTGGGTTAGAACCCCCGCCATGCCAATGTAAACAAAACCAGCGTCCTTTCTTAATTCTATGGCATCCGAGAAATTTGAAAAAGACAAGTACTGTCGCTGATTTCTTCTGAGGTGCAGTTCGTAGAATTAAGTGCTTAGATGCAACTATCTGATGAATAATTATGTATGTAGGTATATTTACCGAAATACTCTATGTTGGAGCACCTTTATTTCGACTAACGATTTCAAACAAATGATAAATATATTAACAGCTTTACACCTAGAATTTATTGGTTTCACCAACTGAACACATTCTTTCGAATTGTGGTGTGTTGTCCCAATTTGAAAGTGGAGTTCAGTTGTGTGTTGTTCTTGCATGCAAGCTGTATGAAATCTAAGGTGATTCCGCCACAATGTTATACGTGATTTCTGCAACAGGGGAGCGGTATTGTTTATGAACCTTGATATTTCTATACATCTAACAATAACATTTGTAAGGATACAGCAAATTGATAGTAATAGTGGAAGTGGTTGTAGATACTTTAACCACTTAGACATGTCATCGGAACAAATGATTCGCAGGACTGGCAACACCTTTCTTTAATGTTTTTCACATTACCCCTCACACATGGGCAACAGCTGATTACTTCAACAGTTAGTGCACGTCTATGTACATCTGAACTCAGAAACCGTGTTTTATTGTTGGGAATTCAGAAACTCTGGGTTTTAATTTGGCTTTTTTTCTCATGTTGTTGACGCAACACTTTTAAAAATAAATTGCAATTTTTATGATGGATATTTAACTGCACAGAAAGCACTTCTGTATGAATACATTCTCTGGAGAAGATAGAACACTGAAATCACACCTCCTAAACACCAAGGTAGTGGTTTCACAAGCTAACCATGTGAACTTATTTTGTGGTCTCATTCACAATGTTTACTAATAAACAGTGGCGGCGCCAGAAAATTTTTTGTGTGGGTGGGGGGGGGGGGGGGGGGGGGGGGGGCAACTAGGGGGGGGCAGACTCCCATGAAGGGGGGGCAAATATGTAAAGGATCATATCATTACTTTGTTATGAGGTAGTCCAAACTTGGACCCAAAGTCCGTAATATACTTTTTTGGTTTGGTACGTCCTATGGACGTACCAAACCAAAAAATTATATTACGGACTTTGGGTCCAAGTTTCGACTAAATGTAATGGTAATTAGCGGTCCTCCTTTCAAAAAATCCTGGATCCGCGTCTGGTGGGTCTGTGCGTGAGAGAGAGAGAGAGAGAGAGAGAGAGAGAGAGAGAGAGAGAGAGAGAGAGAGAGAGAGAGAGAATCTCTACTGCCTGGATGTGTTCACCAGCTAGCCTGAGGCTTTGGGCTAAGTGTGTATGGGAATAAAAAAAGAGAGGGGTGTGTGTGTGTGTGAGAGAGAGAGTGACTGAATGTGTTTGTGTGTGAGGGTGGATGGAAATGTATGCGAGATGGTTGGGGGGGGGGGGCAACTGGGGGGCTAAGCCTTCGTTTGGGGGGCAAATGCCCCCATGCCCCCCCCCCCCCCACCCCCCCCCCACCCCCCCCGTAGCGCCGCTACTGCTAATAAACATGTAAATGAGACGGAAAAAAAACTCTCACTACATTTCCTATACGCCTTGAGCATACTGAAACCTTTTGCTTTTGAAACTGTGGGAAAACATTGCCAGCCTCGTATTGGACTGACAATATTTCACGCCGATTTTTTTTTTTTACCCAGGACAAGTTGGTTTGCGAGGACTTGACATAGGCCTTATCATGGCATGGCGTCCTCTCTGAGATTTGCGACCTTTGCACTTGCACCTTGTCAAACCAAATAGCATCGAAACAAGATAAGAGATAAATATTTGTAAACAGTTCAACCTCTTCCGATTTAAATGAAAGTTACTCTTAATATTTTAAATTAACCTCGTATCAACCGTAACGGCGTTAACTGGTCAGCGATATTCACAAAAATGTAATTCAAAAGTTCATAGAAATCCACATCTCAAAATTAACTGAGCCAATCTGAATGGAAGTTAATCATTCAGTGCATTGCTTATGGACTCTATAAATCGAATGAGCTAATAATTGAGTCTATGACCACAGCAGTATCATGTAGAATTCCTTGGTCTGAATATAATCAGTTCATTCCTGAATTCTCTTCTTGATATTAAGCCCCAACCGACGAACAAATATGATGGAAACGGACTCAAAGAACGATGAATCAAACGATTAAATTCAACAGAGGTTCACCATGACAAATGTTGAGTGAAACGAAATGGGCTATTCATATGAGGAAAGGGGACACTATCACTCGCCTTTCTCTTGTCTTAACCCTTTTTCAAAGCAAGTTCCCATCCACTCATGCTCACCTTAGTACAACCCTCTTCTATCCATTTCTTCTCCCGACATGGAAAAGATTTGTTTTAGCTCCCAATCAGTTACTGATCAATATATTTCCCATAGTATTTGCTTGATACTCCATTATCATTGAGAACCTAACTTTCCAATTCAAGGTGTCTTCATTATTAAGCTAGCAATGCGTTTGCGATAAAGGGACAATATTCAAGTGAGCTGTATTTCAGTGAACTATGCATAGACCCGAGTGACCCGGGTGCATTTACTCAACTACCGTAACCTAGACTTAGGTTTGGCTGCAGGATCATATGAAGTTTTCTATCGCACAAAGCTTAGGATTCATATGATCCATGTGTATGAGATAACTACCAAACAATAGATGGACTGGACTAGTCCTTTTTCAGTAAATTTGAAGTATAAGGTCATATAATTGCGCATACTCGTTAACCCTTTACCCAAAGTAACGGCAAAAACCGGCCAGCGCTATTCCCAAATATCGCCAATTAATTTTCAAAATATTTTCATTTTTTGTCTCAAAAACCTAGGTTATGACCCCTCGTTGGAACGAGCTCTTCGAGCTCGTTCCAACGAGGGGTCATAACCTATGTTTTTGAGACCAAAAATGAAAAAAATTAGTTATTCAAGAATTTTTTTTGCAAGTGTAGTCTGCTTTTCATGTTAGGTAAAGGGTTAATGGTTTAGAAAGTCTAAGTTTGATAAAATTGACGCTGCAGTATGCCGTTTGTCAAAGTCTGTTACCATTGTCTTCTATTTGAGCAGTTTGAGCCTCTATTAGGGTGGATGGAAGCTAATTCCGGTTATTTTAGGGGTGGATTCCATTTTCAGAGTGGAAAAAAATGGCAGTGGATGGGTGGGTGGGTGAGTAGACTATGGGCAGAAAATATTTTTTTAGCCTTATATATGCATTTTTCCAGATCCTTGTTCCACGCCGATTCAGCTTTAATAATTATTAATTTTCATTTTTTACTTCAAAAATATAACTTGTGACATCTCATTGGAACGAGCTATGTTCTTGAAAAATTCTGAGAATAGGCCAAGCTCATATTTCAGGTATGGTATGGCATACTCTCTCTCTCTCTCTCTCTCTCTCTCTCTCTCTCTCTCTCATTGAGATGTCATAAATTTCTAATTGAAAAAAGTAATAATTTAAAGTTTTTTTGTTAATAGAATTCTTAAGATATTTTTATTTTATTTTTCAGGTCACTTTTTAGGCAACAATACCGTTTTGGATATGCTTGTGGAGAATGGCTTTGAGATACAACATACAGCACCCAATCAAACTATAAAAGAGTAGGTGACATTAATTTCTGTATACCGAGTGTGTCCAACTTGATTCGCATATTTGATAATACAATAACTATTATGCATTTAATTATATCCATGTTCCTTTTACAAAGTACGTTCGAGCGGGGAGGGTGTCTTATATAGTAATCACTTTGTTGGGCCATGTCCGTTTGTCCGTGCTACTTGTTTCTGGACAATAACTTTTGTATCCTTGATCGAATAATGCTCAGATTTCATTTACTAGATTACCTGTGATTAAGACGATGGCTGCAGGCCTGAAGCTAGGATCTCAAAATTTTTCTGACAGAGTTAAAAGAATTTTCGACAGTGTTCCTGGGACATTGACTAGTTAAAGAATTAGAACTTGAAACCTAACTCAGTATACCTCTTTAAAATAATAATATACAAAACAGGCCCAAAACGTTAATGTATTATTATTATTATATTAAAGAATTACTTTGATTTAACGAAAGGAATTCTTTAAAATAATAATAGTACACAAACGTTTTTCGTGACCATGAGTACTCGATTGTAATATACTTATTACGTGCACTTTCTTTCAAAGGATACATGAAATACTAGTGAGCTCACCTGTCCAAGAATGGGAAGCTCTGCCCTCGTGATGGAAAATTTCTAGTTGCATTACATATCAATTGGAGTAATCAACGCTTGACTTTCTAGCTGGACTGAATCTCGGTATTACTGAATCCCGGACTCACACACACACACATCCCATTTATATAATAGAATCACACACAATCCCCATTGATGTAATGGGATTACACACATTCCCCATTTATATAATGGAATCACCCACACACACACCTCATTTATATAATGGAGTCACATACTCCCCATTTATATAATGGCATCACACACTCCCCATTTATATAATGGAATCACACACACACCATTTATATAATGGAATCACACACTCTACTCATTTATATAATGGAATCACATACACTCCCTATTTACATAGTGGAATTACACAACTCCCCATTTATATAATGGAATCACACACACACACACACATTTATATAATGTAATCACACACACTTCCCATTTATATAATGGAATCACACACTCCTCATTTATATAATGGAATAACACACTTGCCCCATTTATATAACAGAATCGAATTGCACACTCCCCATTTATATAATGGAATCACACACTCCCCATTTATGTAATGGAATCACAAACACACCTCATTTATATAATGGAATCACACACTCCCCATTTTTATAATGGAATCACAAACACTCCCCATTTATATAATGGAATCATACACACTCCCTATTTATATAATGGAATCACACACACGCCCCATTTATACAATGTAATCACACACACTCCCCATTTATATAATAGAATCACACACACACCCATTTATATAATGAATCACACACACACACCATTTATATAATGGAATCATACATACTCCACATTTATATAATGGAATCACACACACTCCCCATTTATATAATGGAATCACACACACTCCCCATTTATATAATGGAATCACACACACTCCCCATTTATATAATGGAATCACACATACTCTCCATTTGTATAATGGAATCATACACACTCCCTATTTATATAATGGACTACCATGCACACCCAACTTATACAAAGGAATCACACACACATCCCATTTATATAATAGAATCACACACAATCCCCATTGATGTAATGGGATTACACATATTCCTCATTTATATAATGGAGTCACATACTCCCCATTTATATAATGGAATCACACACTCCCCATTTATATAATGGAATCACACACACACACCATTTATATAATGGAATCACACACACTACTCATTTATATAATGGAATCACATACACTCCCTATTTACATAACGGAATTACACAACTCCCCATTTATATAATGGAATCATACACACACACCCATTTATATAATGTAATCACACACACTTCCCATTTATATAATGGAATCACACACTCCCCTTTTACATAATGGAATAGCACACTTGCCCCATTTCTATAACGGAATCGAATTGCTCTCTCCCCATTTATATAATGGAATCACATCGTCTGAGGCCATCCACAGCACTTTCGTCGTACTGTAGCCAGCGCGTTCCACACTTTCATGCTGCTGCCGAAAGGAAGATGAACCAAGTAATCATGAGGACTTCATCTAAAAAGCTAGATTCCAGCCATCGTTTTTGACGGTGTGCAATGGTCTAGTGGTTTAGACGCTGGACTCCTGGTTGCCAGGCGGTGTTGCCGAGGGTTCGAATCCTGGCGGGGGATCAGAAACCAACATTCAAAATTCCTCTAAAACATGATTGTGTCATTTGAAAAAACACACACACACCCACACACACACACACACACACACACACAGATCTCATTTATATAATGGAATTACAGACACTCCCGATTTATATAATGGAATAACACACACTCCCCATTTATATAATGGAATCACAAACACTCCCATTTATATAGTGGAATCACACACACTCCCCATTTATATAATGGAATCGCACACACATCCCATTTATATAATGAATCACACACACACGCCATTTATATAATGGAATCATACACACTCCCCATTCATATAATGGAATCACACACCCCATTTATATAACGGAACCACGTACACTCCCCATTTATATAATGGAATTACACAACTCCCCATTTATATAATGGAATCACACACACTCCCCATTTATATAATGGAATCACACACACTCCCCATTTATATAATGGAATCACATGCACACACACCATTTATACAATGGAGTCGCATGCACACGCCCCATTTATACAATGGAATCACACACACTCCCCATTTATACAATGGAATCACACACACTCCCCATTTATATAATAGAATCACACACACATCCCATTTATATAATGAATCACACACACACGGCATTTATATAATGGAATCATACACACTCTACATTTATATAATGGAATTGTACACACTCCCCATTCATATAATGGAATCACACACCCCATTTATATAATGGAATTACACAACTCCCCATTTATATAATGGAATCACACACACTCCCCATTTATATAAGGGAATCACATGCACACACACCATTTATACAATGGAATCGCATGCACACACCCCATTTATATAATGGAATCACAAACACTCTCCCCATTTATATAATGAAATCACACACATACTCCCATTTATATAATCGAATCACACACATTCCCCATTTATATAATGGAATCACTTACACTCCCCATTTATATAATGGAATCACACACATACCCCATTTATATAATGGAATCGCACACACTCCCCATTTATATAATGAAATCACACACACACACCATTTATATAATGGAATCACATACACTCCTTATTTATATAATGGAATTACACAACTCCCCACTTTTATAATGGAATCACACACACTCCCCATTTATATAATGGAATCACACACACTCCCCAGTTATATAATGGAATCACATGCTCACACCCCATTTATATAATGGAATCACACACATACCCCTTTTATATAATGGAATCACTAACACTCCCCATTTATATAATGGAGTCACACAGCCACCCCATTTATATAATGGAATCCACATACACTCCCTGTTTATATAATGGAATTACACAACTCCCCATTTTTATAATGGAATCACACCCACACCCCATTTATATAATGGAATCACTTACACTCCCCATTTATATAATGGAATCACACACACTCCCCATTTATATAATGGAATCACACACACTCCCCATTTATATAATGGAATCACACACACTCCTCATTTATATAATGGAATCATATGCACACACCCCATTTATATAATGGAATCACACACATACTCCATTTATATAATAGAATCACTAACACTCCCCATTTATATAATGGAATCACACACACTCCCCATTTATATAATAATATACCAGGATATTTTTTGCATCATGAGCCCAAATGTTAACTTAGTGCAATATGAAGAAATTTCTTTAAACTTTCTCTTCTTCAGATCCAACAGTAAGAATACTTTCATAATAATAATAATAATAATAATATGGTTTAAAGCCGAGTTTCCACTGAACGTGCTCACGGGCTTTACAATAAGTACATGACATCTAATATGAAAATGTAACTAACTAGATATTATGGCGGGATAGGCTAATTTAAACAGATGGGTTTGCAGTGACTTTTTGAATGAAACTATGTCCTGGATGACCTTCAGGTGATCTGGCAGTTGGTTCCACAAATAAGGTCCAGCTACACTGAATGCCCGATCACCGGCAGTTACAAGGTATCCAGGGTTGTATACCAGATTGTTGGCTGACGAAGATCTAAGAGCTCTGTATAAGAGAGTTCAAATAACCAGGTGCAGTATCTAAGCGAGATTTAAAAGTTAAAAGAAGAACTTTGAAATTAATTCACTCCTTTATGATTAACCAGTGTAGATCTTTCAGTATAGGTGTAATATGACAAAATTTCTTATTCCTGGTTACCACTTTAGCCACGCAATTTTGAACATATTGAAGTTTCTTCAATAGATGTTGTTTGCAGCCATATAACAGAGAATTGCAGTAATCAAGACGGCTAGTTACAAGGACGTGCACAAGCTGCTTGGTCGTCTCCTCATCGATCACGTTCCAAACTCTGCTGATATTGCGCAGATGATGGAAAGCGGATCTGCAGACTTGCATCACATGCGCATCTGCAGCCAAATTCCCATCCATCCAGTATCCCAGATTGCGGACTGCTATCGACGGTGAGATGACACTGTCTTCAATATGTAAACTGAGTTTAGAAACTTTGGAAAGTTGACAGTGTAGTCCTATGTACATTATTTCAGTTTTATCAGCGTTAAGTTTTAAGAAATTTTGAGTCATCCAGTTTCTGATATCGGATGCACAGTTCTCGAGAATTTGGGCTGCTTGTCTCTCATCACGGGGTTTAAAATGAATATATAATTGTGTGTCGTCTGCATAACAGTGAAATGAGAGTCCATGACTACGTATTATATCGCCTATGGGTAGCACATATATGGTATATAGCAGAGTTCCGAGAACAGACCCCTGTGGGACACCACACGTAAGCGTTCATGTTTGGTACACACCATCTCCAGGGAAGTCAGATTCAACTGTGTTCAAATCGAGAGCCTGGGTTAATATTTGGGCTCCCTATGGGAGCCGGAATTGGCCATTTTGCTGAAGAATTAAAAATTTTGTATTCAGTACCCTCTAGAGATGTGTAACTAAGATTAATCCACATAGGTTGTATCAAGAGGCTTCATAGGGGAGCTCCACATTTTACTTTATGATCAACTGAAGAAAAGGCATGATACCCAGATTATTTTTGTCACTCCTGAGGGACTCAAGGATTGACAGTGTAGCCTGTGGAGATGGCTTGCATAATGTACTCATTTTTGGACTCTGTTTATATTGTGTTCTGTTGAAGATGAGCACTTCAGGCCCCATGGGGCCTCTTGTTTTAAATGAGTTCAATTTTTTCTGGCCTAACTACATTTTGTTATTTCCTTAAATTTAGATGAACCATTTTTATGTAAATCCAAAGAACTAAAGTGTCAGCAAAGCCATTATTTCTACAGAATATTAGTTACATGAGGACATAAAGCTTGATTTTGAAACATTTTCCTCGATACAAATATGATTTTAATTTATTTTATAAGAGTGTAATCACACCCCTGGCTATTTCCTAACCTGCTGAGTATTTTCTAAATATTTTTCATCAAATCTAGTCATGGCTGCTGTGAAGCAGCCATGACTAGATTTGATGAAAAAAAAACATCTAAATTTAACTAAAAAAAATCATTGATGAAAAACTCCATGCAATTCACAGAGATAAAATTTGGTAAAATGCGCCCAAATTATACTTATTTCAGTGGCAAGAGAAATCCTTCCTAGGCTGGAATATCCGCCTGCAGCATATCAGGAGTTAATAAACAATTTTCTCTTAACTGGTAGAATGCTGAATTATTTTTTAAAGGTGATTTGAAACATGTCTATTTTTTAAGATTCTATTGTTAGCAGCAAGGGGAGCCTTGGGTTCGCATAATTTTGTCAATAAATAATTGATTTGTTACAATTTTTGGAGAGTGTCTGTTGTTTTCATATAAATATTTTTGATTCTACTGCTGAGCAAACATCAGGGTAATGCATTCAGCGTAAAGCCACTACAGTGGCTTTCTGCACTTTTCAATAAAGCCACGATAGTGGCTCTAGCACTCTACCAGTTGATAAACAATTCTATTCTAAGAATGGTTTGTTATGAATCACATTTAACCCTTTACCTAACAAATCGCCCGCATCCGCCCACGTAATATGCAAATTGAGCAGTTGAAAAAATTAAATTTTTCAAAATATTTCAACAAAACCATATCATGTGCCCCTCATTGGAACGAGCTCATTGAGCTCGTTCCAATGAGGGGTCACATGATATGATTTTGTTGAAATTTTTTGAAAAATTTTAAAAAATTATATTTAAAATAATAAATTTGATATCGTCTGCGTTGGGTAAAGGGTTAATTGGTTGGATAGGAAAGCCGGGGTATACCTTGTTAACTCACTTTCACTTTGTTTTGATTACATATAATTATCATACACCAATAGACCTTTTACACATTAGAAAGTAGGAAAACCCGAAAAGTGGTTACCTAATTTTTTTCAAACAATCTTTTAATCCTTTACCCAAACTGAATAGCAGACGACACTACCAAAAACATTTTTGGAATAATCAAAAAAATTTATTTTTCATCTCAAGAACATTAGTTATGACCCCTCATTGGAATGGGCTCAGTTAGCGTATTCCAGTCAGGTGTCATATGTCACTGCACACCCTCATAGCTTATGAGAAAATGTATACAAAGCATACCCTATGATCCATCATTGGCACAACAAGCTCATTGAGCTCATTCCAGTGAAAATGCATATGTTATACTTTTGAAAAGAAAATGAAAACTTTCTATTAACCCTCTACCTTACGAATCGCCTGCATCCACTCGCATTATATTCAAATTGAGTAGTTCAAAAAAAAATTATCATTGAGCTCATTCCAATGAGGGGGTCACATAATATAGTTTTGTTGAAATTTTGTGAAAAATTTGACTAGAAAAATTATTGAATAGCAGATTTTGATATTCTGTGCATTGGGTAATGCTTAACCCTTTACCTAATGTAACGGCCAAAACTGGCCAGCGCTATTCTCAAAAATCGCCAATTAATTTTCATTATTTTTTTCATTTTTTGTCTCAAAAACATAGGTTATGACCCCTCGTTGGAACGAGCTCGTTGGAACGAGCTCGTCGAGCTCGCTCCAGCGAGGGGTCATAACCTATGTTTTTGAGACAAAAAATGAAAAAAATTAGTTATTCAAGAATTATTTTTGCAAGTGTCGTCTGCTTTTCAGGTTAGGTAAAGGGTTAATTCAAGAATGTTTTTGCAAGTGTCATCTGCTGGTTGTGTCTGGTAAAGAGTTATAATATAATAAGCTTTTTTTAAAATTGCAGGCTCCCACCACATAAAAGGCTGTCCTCAAGAAAGAAACCTTTCACCTCAGCTGAAATGTCATCTGATTTTCCATTTTTATCAGACGTACTTTACGGTGATATGGATTATTTGTACAGACAAAGGTAATCAAAATGATTCTATTTATTTATTTATTGGGATTTAATGACACTTTCGACAGCCAGGGTCACCTCGTGATGGACAGTTTTACAGGTGGAGGAAGCCAGAGTACCCGGAGAGAAAGACCAAGCAATGACAAGCAACTGTCAGACTCCCCAATTTACTTATTCCACACAAGCAGGGTTAGCATTGGTTGAAGACAAGTGCACCATTGACGTGCAGTACGCCTTACTACACAACGTCAGCATGCACCACGTGGGCAACTGGGATTAAGTGTCTCTCGGCTTACAACCTGCATCTCTACCTACTGAACCACTGTGCTCCCAAAACGATTCTAACATATTTTAAAGTTTTCTTATCCATAGTTACCACTGTCATAGAGACGCATGGTAAAAAATCATCATGGAAAGTCATGGAATTCTCTCCAAACCTATTACTTCAGTGAACATAGTTTGTAAAGTGATCAAAAAGTAATTGGAATATAAGGAGGTTATTACCTGTTTAATTTTATATCAGCCTTGATATTAGCTCTAGATAACATATTATCAGACTGAGATCGAAGGTTGAAGGCTGATAACATTTATGAGTGCTGCATTCTGTCATGTTCGGAGGATTAGTTTACTGTTCTGGCAATATCTGACTGTAAGTGTGTTTGTCACTGTTTGACATAGTCATTGAGGCTTGAGTCATAAACAGAAACACTTCTTGAACAAGCAGTTTTGTATGCCAGTTTGCCATATTTGGTGCTTTCAAGCATTCAACATGCTCCCATTGATCAATATTTGATTATAAGAAAGAGTATTTAAATGCATCTATACACAGAACGACACGCGTGTATGAATGGGTTAATCGATATGGTACGAGTGCCAGCACCAAAGGATAGAACGAGAGGCTGCAGGCCTCGAGTTTTATCTTTTCATGATGGCACAAGTGCCATATCGACTAACCCATTTACACTTGCATGTTGTTCTGTGTTTATTACATGCCTTCATGTCTATAAAAACAATTATTAGAAGGATGCTCAGCAATTCATTTGACAACTATCAACAAAAGAACACGTTTTTTCGCCAACCAAATTTGCGAGGAGAACCTGTATTACTGTTTCATCCCCTGAGTTCCAATGTGTTCTGTGTATCTACTGGCACATAGAATACATTGGAACTCAGTGGACAATTTTCACCTAGCGCTAGTGATTCAAACTGTAATTGCATTGCATGATTTGTAGAAAATTCTAGTGAAATTTCGCTTCTGTTTAACCCTTTACCCAACGCAGATGATTTCAAAATTTATTAATTTAAATACCATTTTTTAATTTTTTTTTTAAAATTTCAACAAAACCATATCATGTGAAGCCCTCTTTGGAACGAGCTCGTCGAGCTCGTTCCAAAGAGGGGTCACATGATATGGTTTTGTTGAAATTTTTCGAAAAATAATATTTTTTTCAGCTGCTGAATCTGCATATTACGCAGACGGATGTGGGCGATTCGTTGGGTAAAGGGTTAACTATAGCCTGTCAACGATTTTTGTTCCGCACATATGTGCGGAACAGATTTTCATTTTCCACATGGTTTCGTGTTGTTGTAGATCGGGATTACATAGAACAGGCATGTAATAAAATATCTATCATTTATTATTTTTCTGAATAATTGTTTACCACTTCAAAATACAAAGAAACACAGAGAAAAGCTAAAATAATTTCACTGCCAAAGTGAACATGCATGCATTGTTGGTGGTGTCTGGCAGATGCTTGTTGCTGCTTTGTAGTTCTCTCTGGGTACTCTGGCTTCCTTCATCCATTAAACCGTCTGACACGATGTGATCCTGATTGTTGAAAGTGTCAATAAACTCCAATAAACAAACAAACGAACCTCATCTGCATAATGTTCAAGGGCAAAACATTTAATCAAATTTACCAAGTGGGGCATGCATGTGTTTTGTGCCAAGCTGCTCAGCCTGTTGATAGCACACATTCTTTCAACCAATGCTGCTCATGCTGGGTTACTAAGTTAGTATGTCTGACATTTACTTGTCACTGTAAGGGATTCTCTCTAGGGACCTCTGCTGGTCAAAATGTCATTAACAATAAGCAGCAAAAACTGGTGTGCCCTCTTTGTTTTGAGGCAACTGATATGTAAACAAAATTATTGTTAACTTTGTACAGGATTACACAGAAAGTTATCCACTCAGGCTTGTCATTTTGAGGCAGGCGATCGCCCCAGGTCGTAGTCACCTGCCCGAGTTCAAAATTCCGTGGACGTTAAACGTCCACCTAACCCTGATTTCTGTGGCCCATTAATTCAGTCGAAGGCACCTCAAAATCGGCCGTCTCGAACAGCAATTTTTGCAGATTGAAAGAGGTAACAAAGCACTACCCTGAAGTTCTCTCAATATTTTAACATCATATCCGGCATCGCTTCTGGAATTGCTTACTGGGGTATAATTACGTATGCTGGAGTGTTCTGTAACCTACCTCGGAAGGATAACTGCTCCAATGAGCACCGGCTCTCACACACATCCACACACACCCCACCACCCCCATACACACAATCAAGATAAAAGGTGAACTCTCAAAGATGAAATGAAGTAAAGAAGAAGATCATCATGGTTCTATCGAATATGCTGTTACTAACAGTTACTTACTCATGGGAATTGAATTTGTCAGTGCTTTTATAAATTCTGATTTCAGGATAAAGATGGAAAGAAGAAACAGAAAAAGGAGGAAAAAAATGAAGACCAAGAAACATTATAATTTTAATGAGCTTTGGGTACATATAGATCCAGAAAAGTATGTGAAAATTAATTCTTGAGAAATCTTCTCATATGTACAGTTAACTGGTTGAGTGCTGGAGGCCTATATTTCGGCTTCATTCTGAAGTGCAGGTAACAGAATTAACCCTTTACCCAACGTAGACGATTTCAAAATTTATTATTTGAAATATCATTTTTTTAATTTTTTCAAAAAATTTCAACAACACCATATCATGTGACCCCTCTTTGGAACGAGCTCGACAAGCTCGTTCCAAAGAGGGGTCACATGATATGGTGTTGTTGAAATTTTTCAAAAAATAATATTTTTTCAGCTGCTGAATTTGCATATTATGCGGGCAGATACGGGCGATTCATTGGGTAAAGGGTTAAAGACTTCATATTCTGTGCATGTGCTGCATATTATCTTTGAAGTGGCGTTATTTTGTCTGTGTGGATTCACCTTGTTATAATTTATGCAGGCCTGAAAATAAGCAATCTGACATTTGCAGAATGAGGTCTCCAGAGGGTGAATTATGGTGATGCTATCCCATACAGTGGGCCAATTTATCCTCTGGGTACCTCTTTCTGTTTAGTTTGGAGACTCTGATTCAGATTGAGGTTCACAGAGGGTAAATTGAGTGATACTACCCTCCTATGCAGGGTAGCATCACTAAATTCACCCTCTGGGGACTTCGTTTTGCTGATGACAGCCTGCTTATTTTCTGGCTTGAGTTTATGGTAGAGTACCTGTAGGCACTCTCCCATAAATTGTAAAAAGGCAAAGATATGTGAACAAATTTTAGTGACTGAGAATTATTAGCACTCTATCAGTTAACTAGTTGAGGACTATTTTGTGGACTGAATTTGTTATTCAAAATTTGTTTCCAAATTATTGTAGAGTGCCCACAGTAATGTGTAATAGAACCAATTTATATAACCAAAACATTATTTGCATTTCACTGAATATGAAACATGAGCAATGAAAACGTTGGCCTTTGCTCTGGCGCCCTCATTTTTCTGAAAGCCCTGATAGAGGTTTGTAACACTTAACCAGTTAATACTATAATACTAGGGGGCATGATGATGACGTGTATTGAGGCGTACTGCACGTCGGTGGAGCGCATGTCTTCAAACAAGCTAACCCTGTCTGTGCTGCAGTGCGGAGTTACGATGTTGGGGAGCTGGCATCTGCTCGTCGTTGCTTGGTGGTTCTCTCTAGGTTCTCTGGCTTCCTCCACCCATAAAACTGTCACGGTCGCGATTAGCCATTGTGCATAAGTATGTGACCTTAAACACCAATAAATAAATAAATAAATAAATAAATAAATAAATAAATAAATAAATAAATAAATAAATACTATGATTTTCTAAGAGAAAGAACCCATTTCCATAATTATAAGTACTCAACACTTGCTGAGAGGTTGAAAAAAAATTATATTAGAAAACAATGTTTGATTGTTCTTTAACTACTTGAATTCATTGAAGTCGTGAAATTTAGAAATCTATTTCCAAGATTGTGAAAGTCCTTGAATATTGACACCTTCCTTGTCAACTTTGACATCTCTTGAAAAATGAGATGTAAAATGATATTTATTTATTTATTTATTTATTTATTTATTTATTTGTTGGGGGTTTAACAACACTTTTGACAGTCAGGGTCAGCTCGTGTTGGACAGTTTTATGGGCGGAGCAAGCCTGAGTACCTGGAGAGAACCACCAAGCATCACTAAGCAACTGTAGACTCCCCAACTTCACGCAAGCAGGGTTAGCATGCATTGGCTGAAGACAAGTGCAACATTGACATGGAGCATGCCTTTGTACACAGTGTCACTGTGCCTCCACATGGGTATTCAGAATTTGGTGTTAATTAAGTTAGTTAATTTAAGTGCATTGCCTAAGGACACACTGCAGTCATGGGCGTAATTTCTGGTGTGTGTGTGGTGTGTGTGTGTGTGTGTGGGGGCTAGGAGGGGGAGGACTTGAGATTGTGATATGACATTATGACCACTTTAGCTGGCATTCTCTACTATATTAACAGGTTTTAGTTGGGCCGTAAAACTCAGTAAAAGTCAACAGAACAGACCATGTAGCATGTCAGGCTGTTAATGAGCAAGGGTTCCAGAAGCAGGGGGGTCAAAAGGGCACTTGACTCTGGGTATGAGTTAAGACCGAGAGTTTACTGTGTATCATAAATTGTAATGTGGCACTCAGTAGTATTGACATTATATATAGCCCTTGAGTGCAATAAGTGTCCTCGAGTGCAACAAGGTGCCATCTGCATTGCCTTTACTTTGCAGATGGTGCCTTGTTGCACCCAAGTGATGATAAAAAGCTTTAGACCTCACCCCACCAATTGTATAGATTCTATGTTGGATGATTATCGATCACATCATTATACCTGATCCCCACATCCCCATTCCCATTGATAGATGTAAAATACATGAGAAACCAATACAGTTGAACCCTGTTAATTGAATAGCCACTTTGTCAATGAAAATTATTCAATTAACAGTATTCAATTAACAGGGATTGTGTCACTTTCCTGTATTCTAGAGATAAAAAACTCAGCATTTATTCTATTATATCTTGTTTGACAGAGCTCCATGAGCTCTGTCAAACAAGATATAATAGATTAAATGCCTGTATTGGATGTACTGAGGCCAAATAGGTCTTTAAACAAAGAAAAACTGGGGAGAGTCAGGATAATTTCTCAACAGGTTACAAGATTTTTCATTCAATTAACAGGAGTTTACTCTATAACCTACATTCAATTAACAGGTCAAATTTGTACTGGAGGTATGGTAAATGGTTTTGTGTTGGGAAATTATATTCAATTAACAGGATTATTCAGTTAAGAGATATCCAATTAAGTGGGCTCCACTGTACTCAAAGAGTTTCTCAGTAACAGTTCTCAGAAAGTACAGTTTTTTTATCAAGTTCACTTACTGCAAAAAAGCCATGCACTACCCCCTTGCCCCCCCCCCCCCCCCTTTCCATCCTCAGGGCAAGTGGCAGCTGTCTGCCTCTCTCTGCTTCCAGCACCCTTGTTAGTGGGTTAACACTTTCAATAGCCTGACACACATCATGTGACTTTGACAAATGGGATCAATAAATAAGCATTGTTTAAACTCAAATATCTTTTTCATTTGTCATCACCCCTTTCCATGCTTTAGACTTTTTTTTGCACCAAGCATGGTAATAAAAGTAATAACATGACTTTGTTAGGCATTGCAGTTTATTAATGGATTTACAGCCTCCACCTTGTTAGCAGACCTAAACTGCATCTCGGGCTGTTTATAAGCCATCAGTTGTTAATCATTTCTATTGGGCCATTAATGAAAGCAGTGCTCTCCAAAATCATGTTATTATACCCCCACATCCATACCAGAAAAGGACATTGTCAGGTACAAAAAGGCCAATATCTGCCAGAGGTTTAAAATCATCAGTCAAAATGTCTGATGCCAAAAATATCTATGAAGTTCAGTGATCGGAACATCATGCATGCTGGAAATCATGTACATAACTAGCAAGCCTAAAATTAATGATTATTGTGATTTCTGATCCTTTCAAGTTGGCAAGTGTGAAGAAAGTGACTGTATAGCTCATCAGTATTGACAGCATGTGAAGGAATCCGATTTGATATAGCCATACTTGTATCTAAATTATGTCTGAAATGTAATTCACTTCCAATTCAGAATGAAACCAATCATACCTTGTTTGGCAGGGCTAAGATGCCAAACAAGGCATGGTTGGATGAATTCTCAGCAGGTTTAAGATAAAGGTACATGTACACCAAAAACACATTATTTCGAATACTCAAACTCCATTTTGTAATATGTCAGATATCATTCTTAAATGACAGACATGATTCATTTGGTGTCTGACATTTTGTCTGGAAGTGCAATGAAAATTATTTTCAGGCTTGCCCACATCATCCATCCTGCCATTCGTTCCCATCAGGCATCCATTCCAAACATTGATACTCCAGTAGTCCCACACTTTACATCGGATACTTTTGATATTTTATATGACAAATAACCTTGATTGATGAACTTGCACATACTAGTATGCCATGTTGCTGCACCCTATTTTTCAAGAGTTATTGCCCTTTTTCACTTAGATTCTTGAACAAGTCCATCTCAAAATTTTATCTGCAACTAGTCTCACACATTCCATCAGATATTTTTTATACTTTGTATGATTAACCCTTTACCCAACGTAACAGCCAAAACCGGTCAGCGCTATTCACAAAAATTGCCAATTAATTTTCATTATATTTTCATTTTGAGTCTTAAAAACATAGGTTATGACCCCTCTTTGGAACGAGCTCGTTGAGATCGTTCCAATGAGGGGTCATAATCTATGTTTTTGAGACAAAAAATGAAACAAATTAGTTATTCAAGAATTTTGTTTGCAAGTGTCGTCTGCTTTTCATGTTAGGTAAAGAGTTAATGACCTTGATATGAACTTGCACATATCATTTGGCTATGTTGCTATTTCCCTAGAGTTATTGCCCCTTTTCACTTACATTATTGTACAAGTCTATTATGACTCAGTATCTGCAACTGTAGTCTCAGAATTTTAATGTGATTGATTTGATATTTTGTATACTGAACAACCATGCTTAAAACATCCATGCATTGTTGTTGCCATTTGCAGATTTGTGGACTGGGGTGCAGCATGGGAGGTGGTGGGCATATCTTTTTGTGTCATCCTGAGATGACACTTTCTCTAGTTGTTGTATTAAAATTGCCTGTGTTAATTACAAACTCCTTCAGTTTATATGTACATTTAACCCTTTGAAATCTTTCTTGTTTGTGTTCTGGAACATCCATGAATTTCTTTTCTCTTCAGACCTTTCCATGAGAGGCAAGTAATAGCTCATGCTCACCTCATTCTTGCCCAATTCATTTTTATGGTGAATTCCTCACCTTCAGAATATTTTGTAATGCTAACCCCTCATCCCAAATGGTAAACATGAAGACAAGTAACTAATGATGTCGGTGAGAGATCATTAACTTGTGATGTACTGATAGGCTTTACTCCAGTATCTTCGTTCTTTGGATTTTTGTAATGTTACATTTATCTTGATATCTTTTCAATTTAATGCAGAAATAAAACATACCCCGATGGAATAGATGAATCATATAAAGTTAAAAATGGCAGAGATCACTTACATGTATGCAAGACTATGTATATTTTAAATGTTCACATTAGAATTGCAGCTGAACTGTTCTCTACCCAAACTGTTCCCCACTAAGTGACACACACTGTCCCCGATATTTGGGCCAAACTGTCCTCCAAGCAAGTGAAGCAATCTGTTTCCTAGGACATTTCACCATTATTATGCCCCTGACCTCCAATGGAGGATTCAGAGGTATCTATTGGAGACCTCCATCAATCCATCTGTCTGCCCATCTGTCTGTCTATACAAACGTTTTGGGTTGTAATTTCAAAACCATCAGTCAGATTTGGATCTTCTTTAGTATGTGATAGAACTGCATGGGAGAGCGGATATGCACAAGGAATGGGTTCCATCCAATAATTTTTCCCAGAGTTATGGCCCTTTTTTCACTTTCGACATTGAAAATTTTCTGTCCCACAATACCTTTAAGGCTACTTCGACCATGCCTAGGGGTTACTTTATCAGTAATCACAACTCCTTGCATGCTGCTGGTGGATATTTCTGTGCAAGGCTCATTTAATCAAATTTTCCTCTGGTAAATTGAATGAATTTTTTCACCAATGATTTCTCAAGTTAAATTTAGATGAATTTATCATCGAATCTAGTAATGGCTGCTTTACAGCAGCCATGACTAGATTTAATGAAAAAATCCTGAAAATACTCCGTGGCTTATGAGGTAAACTGTGAACTATTTGAAATCACTAGCCAACACTGTATCCAAAAGTGCTGCTCCTCATTTACCATAAGAGTTTTTAAGGAGAGCTCCTCCTTGCTCACCTTTGAGTTTCTTAGGTAAAGGACTGTCTCTAGCTCACTGGAAACCCTTGAAAAATATATCAGGAAGGTCCTGGAAACTCCTTGAATTGACTTCTCATTCAAGAGCAGGAACCAGACATGTTAACTCTCCCAGAATTCCTGGGAAAATCCTGTAAATTGAGCGTACTTCCTGGCCTCCAGAAGGGAATCAGTTTTAGACAAAAATCCAATTTCCTTGAAAATCACCCTCAAATTCTCTGAAAAAAATATTTCTCAGGTTAACATGTCTGGTAGGAACTCTTTGTAAAGAATCGTAGAAAACATGGCATCAAATATACAAAACTTGTGCCTTGCACTTGTGTGGTGAAAGCAGCTGCCAATACTTCCCAGCACTGAAATGGGTAGAAAACTTTCAAAGATTCCCATGCATAAAATACACATTGCAAAAAGCGTCAGGGGTAAATACCCTTACATGTAATACCAACAAAATTTAAAGTTCTGGTAGGAGAATGCCATACCCTAACTTTTAACAGAAGGAAATGGCCTTCTCTTTGGAAAACTCTTTGCAAGTGCAGAAAGTTTATTAATTTGTCCCTAAATATTATATATGATTATTCCTTTACCCAACAGGAATAGCAGATGACATTTGCAAAAAATCTTTTTGAATACTTAAAATATTTAATTTTTTGCCTCAAAAACTTACCTTACCTTATGACCCCTCATTGGAACAAGCTCAATTGCTTCAGTGATATCTCCCAGGAAAACTTTAGTTATTTGTATGTATCTGGACTCTCTTGATTAACCGCAACCTATCTTTGAGTAGAAATAGCTTAACCATCTGTTCACTGATGTCAAAACACTGGAACTGAAATTTCAAGCAGCTGGTAAAGTTTTCCCATAATGCAGCTAGGAATTTAACCAATTCAGTCTTGTTTGACAGAGCTCAGTGAGCTCTGACAAACAAGATTGCATTGGTTAAATTCCTAGTTGCATTATGGGAAAAATTAGCAACTTGAAATTTTGTTATTTCAACATCAGTTTGCAGAGGGTTAAGATTGAAGGAGAGTCACCTGATTATTCGTTGTTCTTTTATTGGGCTTTAACAACACTTTCAACAGCCAGGGTCACATCATGTTGGACAAAACAGGTGGAGGAATATGGAGTACTGAGAGAGAACCACTGAGCAGTGGCAAGCAGTTATCAGACTTTTCAACTTATTAATTCTGCACAAGCAGAGTTAGCAGCAGTTAAAGGCAAGTGCACCAATCAGCATGCAGAATGCTTTCAGTACACAGCCCCCACATAGGATTAAGTGTCTTACCAAAGGGCACAAGTTACTTCAGCCCCAGAACACCACCATTCAGTTTGGCACCTAAAATGTTTGCAGTGAATGAATGTCTTCATCCAGAGCTCTGCTATCAATATGTCTCGTGTTTTAGCAAGATATCAGCGCCCATGCAGTGTATAATCAGTGCAGGCTGATAAAGGCACTGTATATGCAGGTCATCAACTGACAAGATCGGAAATTTTTTCTTAGGGTTAATGATTGATGTACATTTTTTACAGATTTAATTTTCATAATGAAGAAGATGAAACAACTGATACTGGAGAGATAGATTTTGACAATCAAAATTTCAATGATTTATGGGTTAGAATGGGATCAAAGAAACGGTAGGCATTAGACAAAATAATAATCCACAGGATATCATCTTGTCATTTTATGTATCTGTTTCATCATATGTCTAAATCCTGGTGTTTCTAAATTAACTTTTAGATAACAGCGGTTGTATTGATCATGAAGTCTGTCGGTTTTAATTTCTGGGGTTATATTGAGAGTTCAGCTCATTTAAAATCACAACCAGTCTTGCTGTGGGAAATTGCATAATTATTTGCCTGAAAACAGCAACAATCAGTGTTCATGCTGGTTTAAACTGGTAAGTTTTAGCCAGTATGGATATTTGAGTGCCAAAATAAAGACAACCGATAGGCTTAACTCTTTACTTAACTCTTTACCTAACACGAAAAGCAGACGACACTTGCAAACAAAATTCTTGAATAACTAATTTTTTTCATTTTTTTGTCTCAAAAACATAGATTATGACCCCTCATTGGAACGAGCTCAATGAGCTCGTTCCAATGAGGGGTCATAACCTATGTTTCTGAGAAAAAAATGATGAAAATTTATTGGCAATTTTTGTGAATAGCGTGAAAAATAGAGATGAGCGATATACCAAAACTGATACTGATATCATGGGGATAGGGATCATGGTGGCTTAGTTGTTACAGTACTGGAATTCAAACCAAAAGCTACATGGTTCGATCTCCGCCAGGAGTAAATGTGTTGTGTCTTGGCAAGGCACTTAATCCCGATTGCCCACATGGGGACATGGTGGTGCTGTGTACTAAGGCGTACTGCACATTGATGATGCACTTGTATTTAACCAATGCTAACCCTGCTTGTGTGGAGTTAGTACATTGGGGAGTCCATGACAGATGCTCACTGCTGTTCCGGCTTCTTCCACCCATAAAACAGCCCAACAGGAGGTGATCCTGGCTGTTTAAAGTCTTGTTAAACCCCAATAAATAAATAAGTAGATATCATGGGAATACTGAAAAACTGAACCGAACTGAACCAAACCAATCATTGAATATTAAAACCATCTGTGTTTTCAAATTTTCCTACATTCGATATTTATAGTGCCTTGAGGCTTGATTGCAGTTGAAGTGATCATTGTCTTGAAAGAAGTGACTGATTTTTGTTTCAGTTTTGTTCATCCTTGCGAATCTGGGCAATTGTCTGGAATTCCCACTTGACTACAACATGTGCACTCCAGTTGCTTTGCAGTGATTTCTTGTCAAGTCTTGGCTGCATGCTAGAAATCACCGCCCAGGCGACTTGTCTATTGTCATCTGAACCTCCTAATTATAGCATGTTAAGGCATATAGTGCCAATAGGCACTCTCCCTTAAATTGTAACAAGGCAAAGATATGTGAACAAATTATTTGACCAAACCAATTACACACTATACAAGTTAACTGATGCATCGTGCTGCTGGTATTTAGCTGCATGTTAAAAAACATACCTTGATAAGAAATGAGGCTTGCATTAGGTGCATAAGTGTGACAGCACAGCTGAGAAATCAAATACTTAGACTTAGTATATGCCCAGACATGTTAACTCTCCCGGAATGCCCGGGAAAATCCTGAAATTTCAGTGTAGTTTCCGGCCTCCCGGATGGGAATCAGTTTTGGACCAAAAATCCTGGAAAACAACAGTCAAATATTTATTTCCCATTGTAACTTATGTAAAACATTCGGAGTCAAATCACATGCATATCAAACTCTGGTAAAAACTCACGAAGCTCTAAAATATGGATTTAAGTTAAATTGATTTAAGAAAAGGGTATTTTATGACATATATTTCAACTGTGTTCATGTTTATTTCTGTTTTTTCCTTTGTAATCAGAGATTCATGATCAATGTGTGAGTGTCGAAGTGAAAATAAGTGACTTACTTTAAAAAAACTGAAAACTCCACCTTCATTTAAATGCAGTTTTTTGGTAAATAAAATATATGAAAAGGAATTAAATAATATATATTTATTTATTCATAGAATAGCTTTAATTCTCATTCCTTTTCCAAATCAAAATGTAAACAACACCTTGACCTCAACTATTTAACACAGTTTAAAAATAGGTTAAAGTCGCTTAGGATGCCGAAAAATTATGACTGCATATTTATACACAATGGACTTATTTTCTAACACTACATTTATTCTGTTGTGCTGACTACAGAACTGTTAACTGTTGGCCGTCTGTACCCCAAAAATTTTGAATGGAATTAAAAATAAAAAAATGCTTCAGTGATGAAAAGAAAAGTTTTGTGCAGGGCACAAACGTCCACACATGCATGAAGGATTTTGATAAAGATACTTTCCAAGTACTAATCTTCTTGAAGTAACTGAACATTAGGACATCTTTTCCTATTAACATTTCCAGACATGGGAAATTATTAGCTTAGTAGACTTTGATAAAAGCAAACCACAGGTGGTGGTGCTCTGTGGGTGGAGGGTCATGAAGAAGAAGATGGGGGAGGGAGGGGGGTGGACAAATCAACAATTATTTTATGATTTTTTAACATAGCATATATGCATCAGCATAATCGACAACTAGATCTGGATATAACCTGGTGTTAATGGTGGTCCATGAGCTGAAAATTCGCAAGTTTTTTCTTTTGTTTTGTCCCCGTATGAACTTTTCCCTGAAATCCATCCCATTTCCCTGAAAATCACCCTCAGGTTCATTGAAAAATTATTCTGGAGGTTAACATTTCTGATATGCCATTATGAGAGACGTGGTTGGACAGTGCTCAAGGAGGCTTTTCCAACAGTGTTTCACACAGCTGCATGCTATCAGTAGCAGGAAAAATACACAGGGATGTTGCTACCATTTTAAAATAGATAACAGGACAAAAAATGGCTGTTTTCTGTGACAGAGGGTTAAAGTACTGTTTATCAGTTTGTTTTCTTTCTTTTTTTGACTGAATATCATATGTATACATGTGTATTCTATCTGATTTCAGTTAATGATCCATGAATATTTTTCCATCTAAAATGGCTAAAAACATTTCATAATATTCAGATAAAATTTCTAAATTTGTTGCTTGACTTCTATTTTGAAAACATGGATATCATGTCAATCTCTGTAAACAAAATAAACAAAATGGGTATTATTATGGCAATCACAAATCATCTGCCAGGTGTAAAAAATGAACCAATCAATACTAACCCTCTGATGTTAAACTATTGAAATTCTTAGTAGCAAACTTTTTCCATAATGCAACTAGGAAATTAACCAGTTCAGGCTTGTTTGACAGAACTCATTTGGGTTTGTCTTGTAACAGTTTATTGCAGAGTGCCTATAGCCATTAAAATGTGACAAGAAAAATCTACATTAACAAAACATTTTCTCTTCTAAGAGGATATAAAGTACATCCTCCAGATGTAAAGTAGTTGAGGCACCAGAACTTTTTCAGCACTTTTCACTTGTGCCCAAATATGGACTTCTATCACTCAACCAGTTAAGTGGAGGGGCAATCTGTCAACACCAGGCCTGAAAATAAGCAGTCTGACATTTGCAGAATGAGGTCCCCATAGGGTGAATTTGATGATGCTATCCCATACAGTGGGCCAATTTATCCTCTGGGTACCTTTTTCTGTTTAGTTTTAAGACCCTGATTCAGATTGAGCTTTACAGAGGGTAAATTTAGTGCAGGGGAGCATCAATAAATTTACCCTCTGAGGACCTCATTTTGCAGATGACAGTCTGCTTATTTTCTGACTTGGTCAACACATACATGGTTCCTACAGCTGTTACATGAAATTCATTTGTCTGGTAACTATCAATGCCATTTCCTGTCATATCAATTGGTCTCATTCTTTCGTCACCTGAGTGCTGAAATGTGTTATCTACATTTTGGTATGAAAATGAGATATCAGCATCGTTGGATTCATCATAAGATGAACAAAATGGTATCATCATATTGTGTGCATCACATGACATATCCACACAAAAAGCTGGTGAAAAAAATGTATCTCCAAAATGCATCATCCTTTAATGCTGATGTGTGCTATCTCAATTTTCAACCAATCAAATGTGCTGCTTGGTGCATGTGGCCAGCTCATTCTGCATATGTAATTGTTGTATCTGAATTTGCTCCATTATGAGCAATGGTGGATGGAGTATGGTGGGAGTCTGAAAATACAATGTTTGATTATAGGCCTGATAAACATCATATGATAACAATATCAATTCTATTCAAATGTTTATTCAGATATGATGGCGAAATCAGCACTTCATATTGAATTATTCCGTTCAGTCAGCTATTATGACCATTTTCCATTTAAGCAGTGAACAAAAATGGGGGATATTTCATAGAAATGTTGCATCTCCAAACAAATTCCGAGACATTTATGGGTGTTTTATCAGATTTTCTCTCTGCCAGCTCAAAATTCACCAAAACATACCCATTGTATACTGACTAATGTATATAAATCCTATCCCAAGTGCAGAGTCCGTTTTCTCCAAAAAGCAAAAATCAGCCTTTGTTAACCCATATAATACAGTACCGGTAATTCAAAAGTAACGGTTAATTGATCAGTTACTTTTTGGATCGATCAAGATGTTGATCATTGATTGATTGATTAATCAGTTAACTGTTTCAGCTCTAACAGACTACCATTGATTTAATGTGATGTCTCTTTATCCACAAAGAGATACAGATATTCTTTTGTACTCCAGTTATAGGTATTCCAGTACATATTTAATTCACCTGGAAAACATTATAAAAACACAATTAGTGCAACTACGTGGTATAATCATAAAACTATTGCTGTGATGAATCTTCATTCATAATTACAGTAGAATCCTCTTAATTGAATATCCATTTTGCGAGTGAAAATTATTCAATTAACAGGAGTATACAATTAACAGGGATTTGGTCAGTTTCCTGTGTTCTGGAGGTAAACTGAGCATTTATTCTATTATATCTTGTTTGACAGAGCTCATAGAGCTCAGTCAAACAAGATATAATAGAATAAATGCCTGTATTGGATGTAGTGAGGCCAAAAAGGTTGATAAATAAGGGGAATTTGTTGCATGTCACAGTACTTTTTTCGACATATTACAAAAATTTACAGACCATTAACAGGAGTTTACTCTACAACCCATATGCAATTAACAGATCAAATTTGTACTGAGGGTATGGTAAATGGTTTTGTGTTTGAAAATTATATTGAATTAACAGGGATATACAATTAAGAAATATCCAATTAAGTGGGCTCCACTGTATTTGGTAAATAAACATGTCTAATATAAGGAAGAAAAGAATACCTATACTCTGATTAGCTGCATTGTGTAGTATTATGGAGAACCGTGTAGATTATGCAAAAGAGTGAGCAATCCAAAAATAGTGATCACCAGTTTCCATTCATGCTATCGCTTACCCATGTTAAGTTTATCCAGGATTCCTTTAACTAGTCCTCACAAAGTAGATCTTCTGTTTCTCAGGCCATTTTTAGCTTAAATTGACAAAGTTAAGATAAGTTATTGCCATCACGCCTGCGGAAGTCTGTTAGTCTGTTCACATTTTCCTTTAGCTCAGGCTACACCCCATAGTTCTTGAGGTAATGTCTAGATGAGAATGACCCTTTTGGTCATGATCGGTCAACCGTGATGGCAGCCCGAGCCCCAAAACCCCAAAACACAGTCTACAGGTCATATTTATGAATTGATTTCATTGTAACTTGGTAGGATGACTCTGTATAATGTCTTGATGAAAATGTATATCCTGTTGGTCATGATCTGTCCACTGTAACGGCTGCCCAAGCCCAAAACCCCAAAACTTTTAGAACAGTCTACAGGTCATACTTAATATGGAGGGATTTCATTGTAACTTGGTAGGATGACTCTGTATGATGTCTAGATGAGAACTTCCACATTTGGTCGCGATCTGGCAACCGTGATGGCTGCCTGAGCTCAAAACCCAAAAACCTTTAGCACAGTCTACAGGTCGTATTTATGGAGGGATTTCATTGTAACTTGGTAGCATGGCTCCATATAATATCTAGATGAGAATGTCCCCTTTTGGTCATGATTGGGCAACTGTGATGGCTACAGGGGCCCAAAGCCCAAAAACCTTTAGCACAGTCTACAGGTTGTATTTATGAAGGGATTTCATTGTAACTTGGTAGGATGACTTCAGATAATGTCTAGATGAGAATGTCCTCTTTTGGTTGCGATTGTTCAGCCGTGATGGCAGCCCGAGCCCAAAACCTGAAACCTATAGCACAGACTACAGGTCATATTTATGAAGGGATTTAATTGTAACTTGGTAGGTTGACTCAGTATAATGCCTAGATGAGGACATCCCCTTTTGGTTGTGTTTGGTCAACCATGATGGCTACACAGGCCCAAAGCCCAAAAACCTTTAGCACAGTCTACAGGCCATATTTATGAAGGGATTTCATTGTAACTTGATAGGATGACTCGTTTTGGAATAATTTCACTGTAATTTGCTAACTTTGGTTGACAAACATTAACTGTGAGGGCCACATTAACACACCCCTCAATTCTTTAGTACAGTCTACACCCCAAATTATTTTTATTGAAAACATAGCATACAGGGAACAGAAATTAACATATTCTCAATTATCACAATTCTTGTCGTATTTCATAATCCTTTCATAAACATTGAACATTATCCTTTTCATCAATATCCTTTTCATCAAACACAACACACAGTCAAGTTAAGCTACAGTGTCATTGACACTTTCATTTGTAAAATTGCATGTGGGTAGGAGTTTTTTTTATTTTATTTTTGTAATTATTTCTTTGCCATTTAAAGTTCATATTCTTGTTTTTTTATGTTTTAGGCCTCATAATCTACAGAATAGCATGGGTGGTGTGCATTTCGTCCCTAGAGTGCAAGAAGGCTTTGCAATGCTAATGCATTGCAAAGCCTTGTTGCACTCAAGGGACAAATTTATAAATTTTATTAATTTGGGTAAAATATCGGACATAAACCCTTAATTTTTTTATTTTTTTAAGTTTGCATTGGTTATAAAAAAAGAGCATGTTCAAAAAGAAAACTGTTAGATAATTAGAGGTTAATTTTAACACTATATCCCAGAAGTGAAGTCATCTGATTATTGATTGTAAGTTACCTGAAAGTTCCTGTTCATTTTTTTTTTTTTAACTCTTATTCAGCATTATTAACCCTTTACCGAACCTGAAAGGCAGATGACACTTGCAAACAAAAGTCTTGAATGACTTTTTTTTTTCATTTTTTGCCTCAAAAATATAGCTTATGACCTCTCATTGGAATGAGCTCAATTAGGTCATTCCAATAAGGGGTCATATGCTATTTTTCTGAGACAAAAACTGGAAAAATAACGAAACTTCAACAATGATTTTTGTAAATACCGCTGACCTGTTTTGACCATTACATTTGTTAGAGAGTTAAATACACTTTGAAGTTGAACATGTTGATGACATTGAGCTGCAGATTGACTTGACAATGTAACAGTTTTTGCACAGTGGTATTCATGTCCCAGATACCTGTGTGATGTCTCGCTCAACTTTAAAAATAACACATGGGAAATCCCTCAGTGTTCATCAATGCCCTCAGTTTTTTGTTAATTTCACAAAAATAAAAAACTGCAGTGTTTGATTCTAAAAAACTATCATCTACTGTAGGTGTGCTATCACTTGGAAAAACTTTATCTGGTGTAGATGCCCCCAAAAAGCAGAGAAGATTCCAGAAAAATGGACTACTCTTTTAGTATGATAGATTTGTAATTTCTCATCTGATTCATTTATTTTCTTCTGTCAAAGCTCTTAACTCTTTACCCAATGCAGACGATATCAAATAAATTTAAATATCGTTTTTTAATTTTTTTCCAAAAAATTCAACAAAACCATATCATGTGACCCCCTCATTGGAACGAGCTCGTTCCAAAGAGGGGTCACATGATATGGTTTTGTTTAAATTTTTCGAAAAACAATATTTTTTCAGCTGCTGAATCTGCATATTACGCGGGCGGATGTGGGCGATTCGTTGGGTAAAGGGTTAAGATACTAAACATCATTTTTTTCACTTTCAGCCCAAGTTTTCTCAAACAACAAAAAGAAGAGACTCATCTCCCCATGACAGGGATGGAGGAGAACAAAGAAATCTCAGACCATGGAAATAGTGATAACTGGTCAACCAGTATTCATTGTGGATTTCATCATATTCCATTAGTTATAGCTACTCTGTCATGCATTCTGTTGTGGTAGTTCATCAGTTATAAGACATTTCAAGATGATAATGTTAATTCCATTGATCTGTGATCTAAAGTATTGTGTCAAACTGTTTGTTCTTCAACTAATAATTTATTGCAGTGCAATCTGATTTCCTCGTAAGATTTGTATAGCAAGCCGGCACGAATTTGGCAAACATTCATCATTTGCTGCAAAATAAATTGGAGAAATTGCAAAGATTACTTATTCTCCCACCACTTAGGTACTGAGATATATATCAAGTCATGTGGGATAGCTGGGAGAGATATGCCTGTCTCACCCCACCCACCTGACAGCTATCTCACCACACCCACATGACCAACCTATTTGCATATTTAATTGGTAGCGGAACTATTTAATCATTGCAAATCACGTCTGCACATGTATAAACAAACAAAATGGAAGGCCGTTTTACTTCTGTAAATACGACTAACTTTATAAATGAAAATCGAAAACAGAACACTCAAGAAAAACTTCAGCACACCTCAAATTGCTCTATCAATTTATCAAAGAGAAATAAACATCTGATATCACTGCACCCTGTCAAATTGAAGAACAAGTCTGGAAATGATGTGCGTCCATTTCATTTGAGGTCGCTTCAGTGCATTAACCCTCAACATGCGGTGCTAGTCTGCATGTCTTGAAGTATATACCTTTGGTATATACCACACTTCTTGACGAGCTTTCCGAATATCTTATTGATTTTCTCCTAGAATGAACGCACTAAGAATTATTTTTTTCTGGAAAATATGGTATTTTCTTATTAATAGTGTTGCATCCCTAAAATGGTGGGAGAAAAATCATCTCCGATGGTTATCTGGGTGGGACTGGTAAATCTCACCTGAGGGGTAAGATATTTGAGCCAGATACTCATGTCTGACTCAAATATCTTGCCCCTCGGGAGATTTCCCCATCCCACCCAGATACCCATCGAGGATAATGGTAATCTCAGAAAAATAGCGTGAATCTTGACTTGAAGCACTCTTGATATTCCTTTGTTTACCCTTCAAGAAACATCGTCACTTTTATAATGATTAAAATAATTTCATGCTGAAATGCAGGGGTGTAAATAAAGCAGGATGATGGGGGTGGGGGGGATATTTTTCTGTTACCAATAATATAATTTGGAGGTCCACAGTCTCCCCTAAGACAAAGATTAATTCTCATTCCGTTTGGAGCACCTTGAGTATTTTTTTAATGCTAACTCTTAACACGCTGAGTATTTTTAAAATATTTTTCGACAAATGTAGTCATGGCTACTGTAAAGCAACCATGACCAGATTTAAGGAAAAATTCTTGTAATTTTACCCAAGAAACTGGTAGTCAAAAACTCGATACAATCTGTAGGAGAAAATTTCATTGAATGTCTTCAGATGTTACTTATTTTAGTGGAGAGATTTCCTGTTCAGGCAGGAATATCCACCAGCGGCATGCAAGGAATTAAGTACCCAGAAAGTGAAGGTATAACTTTAGGAAAATGATCCTAGAAATTTCAGGGTATGGGTACATGAACCAGTTTTAGGGATTTTAGGCATGGATGTATATGCAAGGTAGAGATTTTTCAGGAAAAGTGTGGGGAAGAACTCCACCCCCAAACAACCCCTCCCAATGTCTATGCACAGCTGAAATGCATTGCTTTTTTGATGCTGAAATGCTTTGATGTAATACACTGTTGGAAAGGGCTCCTTGAGCCCTTTTCAACAAGGTATTACAACACAGCATATAGGCTTAACTGATAGATTACAGATCCCATTTTGGGGCTTTATAGAGAAGTGCAGGTGCCACAGTTTGAAAGCTTCCTAAATATGCATCATGTAATCTTTCAAATGAAATTATTTAATTTGTATGGATTTGCTTTGTTACAGTTCATGGGAGAGTGCCTATCATCACTTTCCCATAAACTGTAACAAGGCAAAGTCATATGAATAAACTTTGATGGCCAAAAATAATTTGGCACTCTACCAGTTATTGAAAGAAACTCATGGAAGAAGCTGCTGAGTTCAGAGTTTCTCATCTTAGACTGTATAATTAAACTTAGCAGAATTACTATATTTCCGAAGTCTGAAAGAGTGATCAGAAGAAGGTGCATAGGCCTGGTATAGGTGTTAGAAACTATATTGATTTTTTTAAAAAATTGATTGGAAGATTTCTGATTGATATCTAAATTTGAAATTTTGACAAAAGCAAATTGTTAACCAGTCACATGCATGAAAAAGCTAATTTTTTTTTTGAAAAGGACATACCCCTTTAATTACAGGAACTTGGCACAAGCTAAAAGTCAACAAAATAGATTTTTGATAACAATTTTGGATTGATTCCGTAGTATGAACCTTATAATCAATGATAGATAGTGTGATGGCACATTTGTCACAGCATTGGTCTTGAGACCAAGAAGTAGATGGTTCAAACCTGGCCCATGTCATCTGCATTGTGTTCTTGGGGAAGTCACTTTATTGAGATTGCTTATGTGGGAGCATGGTGCTGCTGTGTACAAAGGGATAGGGCACAACAAAGGTTTACTTGCCTTTAATCCCTCGTATGCTGCTGACGGATATTCCTGCCCAGGACAGGGTTTGGGGCACATTTAATAAAATTACCCCCCTGTAAATTTTATGGATTTTTCACCATTTGTTTCTTGAGTTATATTTAGATGAATTTTTCATCAAACTGGTCATGGCTGCTTCATAGCAGCCATGACTAGATTTGATAAAAAATATCTTGAAAATACTCAGTGAGTTAAGTGTTACCTGATGCTAATCCTGCTCAATCAGGTTAGTAAGTTGGCGAGATACTCACGATTGCTTGATGGTTCTCTTTGGTTCTTCCTTCACCCATAAACTGTCTGACACAAAGTGACCCTGACCTTTATAAGTGTCATTAAACCCCAATAAACACACTTAACATTACTGATACATGTTTTCAACCAGTTCCAACCTTGCGTTGTAATTGGTCAGTATGTTGAAAAGTTGTAATATTTATGTGCCATTGGTTTATGGTTCTCAAGGCCTCACGCTACCTCATCTCATCAAACTGTCTGATAAGAGATATGACCCTGGTTGTTGAAAGTGTTAAAATGCTCATAAATGAACAAGGGAGATATGTGTTGGGGGCGGGGGGACAAGGATGGCAGCATGCGTCGTATTTTGCCAGAAGTGGAAAAGATTGTGCTTTTCAACACCTGTAACTGAAAAACTCTTGAGAGTTTATTTCTATATATTTTATGTGTGCCATTGCCACTGGGATGGGGAGTATCAGATATAATGGCGGAGAGTGTTTGTTATTCAACAAACAAAGAAGCTATACAATCTACTGGATGAGTTCTACAGCTTTATATATGTAGGTCTAATGTTAATACTATGGAGTATCACTTTATAATTTTATGACATGTTGTAAACTCCCTGTCTTACCCCAAAGTCCTTTTGATACCTCCCCCCCCCCCCCCCCCCCCCCCCCCCCCCATAAATAAATATATATTGCTCCTATACCAGAATGAATCACATTACCCAAATAGTCAATACAACTCTGTAAAACTAGCCAGTGTACCCAGCTTTTCACATGTTGAGAGGTGGGAAACAAAAAAAATTGTTTGAAAACACTCCCCACAAAAAGCACTAGACTTAACCCTTTGAACCCTAGTGGCATCTTCCATATCAGTTCAATGGCAGCAATGGGAAGAGTCCATATTCTTTATTTGGGGGTAGACCAACTAATATTTTCAATGTGCAGCCTGGCGGCTGCACATTGAAAATATTGATTGGTCTACACCACACCTTCACTCAAAAGTCAACCTACTTAATGAAATTATGAAGTATCATGTTACTGGGCTGCAAAAGCGGCCTCTGGGGTTCAAAGGGTTAACCCTGTGCACATCATTGTCAAAAATATTAAAATTTGAACCTGAAAATTGTTCCCATAGTGCAGCTAGGAATTTATTTTACCAATTCAGTCTTGTTTGAACTGAGCTCTGTCATACAGGATAGAATTGATTAAATTCCTACTTGTATTATGGGAAAATTGGATATTTGAAATTTTTGTATTTTGACATCAGTATGCAGAGGATTAATGTCTGTAACATTTTCTGTAGATTATCTGAGAGGAAACCGAATAGTAGGTAAACTAGCTGATCTCATTGATCTTTGTATAAATTACAATGTATACAGCAGCAAAAACCACCAAAAAAGCACTAAACCCCCAAAAGTCGTGTTTGGATTGAAGATTACACAAACACCATCCCCAGTTACTCTGGGATAAAACTCCTCTAGGTTCACATTTGAGCTCCATATCTTATAAAATACTGAAGTACTGAAATGCATTGTGGTCCAAGACAGGCAGGCAGACAACAGAGAGAGAGAGATAAACTTTTGCATTTATATTTAAGATAATGCCGCCCTTGGCCCCATATTTTTGAAAAACTTAATCCCTTGGACTCGAAAAGCTGCTTTTCTGGTCCAGTAACATGATATATGTCATAATTTCACTAATTAGGATGATTGCTGAGTTAACCCTTTACCCAATGTAACGGCCAAAACCGGCCAGCGCTATTCTCAAAAATCTCCAATTAATTTTCAGTATATTTTCATTTTTTGTCTCAAAAACATAGGTTATGACCCCTCGTTGGAACAAGCTCGTCGAGCTCGTTCCAACGAGGGGTCATAACCTATGTATTTTTATACTGTACCAATGACCCAGACATAGCTGGTGCTAACTCTTAAAATATAGGGCCAAACACAAATTTTGCCCCCCAATCCCCAAAATTTGCATCTAAAACCAAAGAAAACATGTCCTGAAAGGCCCTCCACACTTCGGCTCTACTGCGCATGCACAGTGTCAAGGACGTTCCGAAATTGGCGCCATTAATCATTCTAAGTTTGGCCCTTCATCAGTTAACATCTGACTGATCTTTGTGCTTGTAAATCTCAGTTTAAATGATGCCAGACACATAAATATTAGTGAAATGGTGATTCTAAGGAGGATAGAGAAGGAGGAGAGGAAAAAATGTGTGACAGAATATTATCAGGGCTGTAACTTAAAATTTTTTAATGAAATTATGTTAAGTTACCTATTTTCGAGGCAGCAGCCATTTTGTTGTCATTCTGGTTATTTAGTTACACTGATTTTTAAGTGTTTTCCTCTCTCCCTGTCCTTTAAGTCCCCCCTTGCTATTCTCCCATGCTTTTGGCATAGTTTTTGTAATTATTATTACTAAATTTTCTTGGGAGTTTTAGCTGAATAACAGAATGAATTCTGTTCTTTTCCCCATGTTTACGTCTTCACCTACGGGTGGTTAGGCGTTGTGTTCTGCATCTACCATCTGATGTTCTGCAGTTTCTTCCCTGGAAATCTCTGTTTTGCATCAGATAGTGTATTTTTGGTAACTGATTTCGGGCCTGGGTGCCTGGAGTCTTATTTTAGTGTTTTTACACTCATTGTTTACATTTACAACAGCCCTCTGTGTGAGGGGGGGATTTCTGGAAAATAATATCTTGATGTTATTTTAATCATAACTAGATACATTATTATTGTTCGTAAGTGTTGAATAAATTGTTTAAAATATTTTTAAAATTTTTGTCCACACTTAGGCTTGGGATCCATTGGGGCTCAACATTACTTTTCAGAAACTTGGGCTGTTCTGAAAAAATATTTTTTCAAAATATTTTGATTTCAATTATTTTTTCTATATTAATGGATCATATTATTATTATGTATTTTGATTGCCAGGGGTTAGTGCGAGTACCAGGACTTGTTTTCTTTTCACATTGAAAGGATATTGATCAATTGTAATAAGAGGAAGTCTTCCTCTGACTTTATAATCATTCTATATGTGGTCAGTGTACTCGCATTAACTCCTGTTCTGTATCGTATGATTTCGATGACAATATGGGAAGCGTATGTCACGGTATGTTAGTGGGGAATTGGACACTCCAGTCCTTTCCCCGCAGGGTCACTCTACTTTATCAATTTCTATTTCAGACGATCAAGATTAGGGTGATGTATCTATGATGTCTTCCAACAGTGTGCCTCTGTCGTCACAATTAATGAAGGGCTAGCGGAAAAGTGCTCATGTAAATACGCCAATTGCCTAAGAGGACCCTAGTAGGTTCGACGGCCTTTGACGTCCGCTAGCTCGCCCGGTGTAGCGTCCATTCACCGAATGGTTCGGCAGCCGGGTTCGTCCGTTGCGGTCTAGAAGGAATTTTGGGGTGATGCGAGCACTATAAATCAACATAATGCACACCCAGTGACGGCGGATCGGAGGGAGAACGGAGGAAGCCTTTTAGTCCGGTTCATAGCTCGTTCCGGTCCATCCGGACGGCGAGCGAGAGAGGCCCCTCTCTCGTACAATAACATCTGGCCCCAGATGTTGAGGTACAAAATGTTTCGCATTCGGAGCATACGTCCGTCGCTCGGGACGCTCCGACATATAGTCAGTCCGGAGTAGACTGTCAATAAGGCTTCCTCATTCTCATAGTTGCGCACACGACCACTCTTGGCTACGTGACCACGGATATCCAGTCAGCTTCGCCAGTCAGAGAATCATCGGCGACCAGGTCACACCATTCGGTAGCCAGGGACACGAGGCCTGCAGACTCCGGACGTTCGCATAGGAAGTGTGCGGGAGTCAACGTACACGGAGCTTCCGGCGGCAATGCATCGTAAGACCGCTACTGCACAGGCCTCGGGAACGGACGTGCTTTCCTAAATAGCACAGTTTATCGCAGCATCCCAGCATCAACTGAATCTGTCGCATATTTTTTATCCGACGATGCTGGGTCAGGACGCTCCGCGGAAGTGGGTACGGACGTCCGAAAATTTCATCCGGTCCGACGGGATACCGAAAGGGATTTGGAGGATTTCGAGCTTTCCCTTTCGGAACAACATATGCTGTTGTGTATGTCATCTGACTTGGTCTTCTACAGCTTCTTTCGTCGGACCAGAATGCTGCGATGCCGGATAAGAAACTGATAGCATCGGTGGACTTAGAAATTTTTGGTTCGGTTCAGGGACATCGTCCCTCAGTTCCGACATAGTCCAATAATGTCACACAAACTTTCGAATTATTGAACGACGCTATATATATTATTATTATATGCTTGCTATAACCAAGCATTTCTGGTTTCTTGTTCGCAAAGTTACGGAGATGTCTTTCAAAAGTGTGCCTTTGTCGTCATAGTTAATGAAGAGCTAGCGGCAATAAGTGCTCATGGAATATGTCTATCGCCTACGGAGTGACATTCGCTAGCTCACCCGGTGTAGCGTACATTCATCGATATGGTTCGGCTGCCGGGTTCGTCCGTTGCGGTCTAGGAAGGAGATTTGGGTGATGCGAGCACTTTAATTACTTTAGTACTCACCCAGTGACGGCAGATTGAGGACAGATCGGAGGAAGCCTGTTAGTCCGGTTCCTGGCTTGTCCAGGTCCGTCCGGGCTGTGAGCGAGAGAGGTCCCTCTCTCGTCCAACAACATAGGGGACCGCATGTTGTGGTTCAGATATTTTACATTCGGAGCATATGTCTGTCGGTCGGGACGCTCCGTTATATTGACAGTCCGAGAGACTGTCCTTAATGCTTCCTCATCCTCACAGCAGGGCACACGACCGCACATTGGCTACGTGACCTCGAGTATCCGATCAGTTTCATCATTCAGTGATTCCACTGCGAATAGGTCGCGCCATCCGGTAGCCAAGGGACACGAGGCCTATACACTCCGTTCGTTCGCATATTGGTAGTATGCACGGGGTAACGATCACGGAGCTTCCAGCGGCAATGCATTGTAAGACCGCTTCTCCTCAGGCCTCAGTGACGGACGTGCTATCCGAGTTAGCACAGTTGTTTCGCAGCATCCCAGCAATTGACAGTTTCTTGGTCGAATCAGGAATTATCCGACGGCGCTGGGTCGGTGTGGTCCGCGGTTGCATCAGGTACGGACGACCGAACGCTTTATAGGGTCCGACAGGATGGCGAAAGGGATTCGAAAGATTTCGAGTTTTCCCTTTAGTAGTATCGGAAACTGCCTTTCATATCTTCTGGCATTATCTTCCAGTGATTGTTATTTCGGACTTCATTGCTGCGATCTTGGATAAGAGACTTATAGCGTCATTGGACTCGGATTTTTCGATCGGTTCAGGGACATTGTCCCTGACTTACCGACGCAGTCCAATAATGTCATTACAACATGTGTTTTATTTTTCGACGCTATATATGCATACAAGCCTGCTACTAAGCATGATAGTTTAGTTTCTTGTCCGCGTTGCTCATTTCTGCCGTTTTATCATTTATACGAATAGTTTATTTTGGCAGAGCAGGGCATACCGAGAGTTCATATGCGTCTAGACGGTGTGGTTAAAGACTGGAAATATTCTTTTTCGCCGTTTATGTCTTTTCCAACTTCAATGTGGAAACGACATGATGTATAGTAGACTTAACTTAGACGCTTTATCATACGTAATCCGCCTTACTGAGGCGTTATCATTACGTCTTCAAGAAAAGATTTACGGGATATTATTCTCAATGTAATTTCTTTTGAGGGCAGTAGTTTGTTCACGTATAACTCCGCCCTTCAGTGGCTGATTGGAGTTGGTTAGACGTGACGCAGCCCTAGCTACATCCACACGCGTGGATAGTAAGGTTAAGAACTCTCTCAGAGTCGCTTCGTTCTCGGAGGAGCTTCTCTTCGACGGCAACTTTTCGGCAATCCATGAATTGCTCGATTTACACGTTCTCTTGTCTATCTACTGTTACAAGAGATTCAGACTGGGGCAAACATTCGGTGGTTGACTCAGAGAGTGCCACCGCAGTTGCCGGACCCGAGTGTTGCTGTTATGACGGTTGCCAGTCAAACAGATCGGGATATAATACTGATCCCAATGGATTCGAAGTGCCAGGGTCTTTGGGTTCCGCAGTCTCTTAGCAACCAATTTTCTTCCGCGGAATAATGTTTTTTAGGCTTGCTTTATGTCATTGCATGAACATTATTCAGAAACGCATGCCCAAATCCTGTCCGTTAATTCGACAGTAGTGGCGTATCTCCGGAACCAGGGAGGCACTCTTTCGTTTCCGTTATTCAATTTAATGGAAAGAATCCGTCTGTTGGTTATAGTACACCAAGTTCTGCTTCGGTCCATCATATTCCGGGTCGTCTGATTGTTTTACCGGACTCCCATTCACTTAGGGGTCGCTTGTTGCTGTCAGAATGGACTCTCAACAAACAAGTATTCAATCAGATTTGCTATCTATGGGAGCGCCCAATGATGATTTATTTACGACACAGCTTGCTAATCAATTGCAGACGTATGTGTTGGCTTGTCCAGATCTCTGAGCTAATGTTGTTAACGCTCTATTGATGTATAGGACGGAATGATAGGATACGCGTATCCTCTGGCGCTGTTGTTTCAGCAGGTATTGCTAAGATAAACAACCACAATACATTTCTGTTGATAGCATCTCTATCTTCACAGAGATCATGGGTAATTTACTCTCTTGTCTACTGTGGGACTTAACGTGAAATCTTCCTCAATGTGAGGATCTTTTTTCACTGGGTAAATCGTGTCATCTTTATCACAACCCGCAAGGTCGCAACCTTCATGTATTCCGTTGTGTGGTCTGTATTGCATTGTAAGCATTGTACTGGACGAGCTTTGGACGCGATTTCTTACTATAGGAGATCCTCTTCTTCGCTATTCTATGCGGCTAAAGTGGAGGCTCTTCCGTTGTTGGTGTTGGGATCATTATGTTCATATTGTTGATCCCTCCATACTACTCATTGCTATTTTTTAGTATACTTGTTTCACAAGATCTACTGCAGCCTGTTATTATTTAGGTTATAGGTTTATGTTACCTCATACCTATGCACTCTACGATAGTTTACAGTTGAGTCTTTTGTCTCTTTATCTAAGTCAGTTAGTAACTTTTTGATAAATAGACTTAGAATCTTTAGATTAAATTCCTATATGGATTTTAACTTCGGTTCTTATTTAGCTAAGTAATCATTTGAGCCTCTGGAAACAGTAGTTTTCAAATTCTGACCTTTTAGACAGTAATTCTGTTGGTTTCTCTTTTACTGTAGAGTCAGTGAGTTTCATGCACTATCGATGGATGATTTTCACTTTCGTAGTTTCGGAATCACTACTTCCGTTACTATTTAGGTTGGATTTTTGCATAAGAGTTAGGCTCCTAATATCCGGAACCTATTGTTATTAAGGTCCTTCCGTCTTCGTACGGGCATAGGCCTTTACTCTTTCCGGGTAGAGTTTATGTATTTATAAACAGATATCTGTTTATTACTATGGGCATAAGCTTCTTCTGTCTTTGATGCCTAGTAGAAGGACGTTACGCTCCATTCTATTGTTAATGGATTCTATTAATTATCGGTACTGCTTATGGTATATCATTGACTTAGCAGTTGTGCTTAAGATTTTGGCTCATGAAGTAAGAGTTCTTCTACATCTTGGGCTTACATTAATAGTGTCGCTATTATAGATTTTTGAAGGCTGCTCATTGCGCTCAGCCATCCACATTCATGAATTTTTATCTCAGAAATATTGAGTCCATTTCTGGAGGCCTCTATTGTTAGGTCTATTATCTACTGCTCAGAATGTCATTCACTTAACAGTTGCTACTATAGCTAGGTAGGCTGTCTGTTCCGGCAGTGTCTCCGTTCTGCTGCCCTCTTCGCTCTGGGCTATTTGACCCAGGGCAAGAAAAAGGGGGGGGGGGGGGGGAGGGTGTTCCCATGGGTCACCTGTTTTACTATGAAAACAAGGGGATACTTCCTCCGGAGTTAGTAATTCTGAGCTGTTATTGGGATGGTTGTTTAGTGAGAAGTTTATGTTTTTAAAATTCATTCAAGTCTTAGTTTTTAAAGTATAGCTTTTGATTATTGCATATGTCAACGGAAATGATTATGCAATCCTCAGACACTTTTAGGAGTATAAGAGTCTCTATTCTCTAGACTTACTTTATTTATTCGCTTACTTTAAAAATTATTAGTATAAGGATTATATTGGATATTAATAGAGTACATGGATGTATGAAGCTCAATTTTGGAAGGTGTTGTATCTTTCTAATTTATCATAAATAAGAAAGATACATGTAAGGCCTATTACTTCTTTTTCCCTACAGGGGATGACTCTATTTTATATTATTGAGCGTATTCCATTTTGCTCTATGTCTTTGGCCCTCCAGCCTTTTTACTATTCAGCTATGTCTGGGTCATTGGTACAGTATAAAAATGTTAAAAAATTTATAGTAATTTCTATATTTTTTATACTTACCAATGACCCAGACGGGGATGGCCCTCCCAGGAGTTGGGAACTCTTGCCTCCCCGCTGAGTACATAGCGCTTACCAGGCACTGGTTATTAGAATGATTAATGGCGCCAATTTCAGAACATCCTTGACACTGCGCATGCGCAGTAGAGGCGAAGTGTGGAGGGCCTTTCAGGACATGTTTTCTTTGGTTTTAGATGCAAATTTTGGGGATTGGGGGGCAAAATTTGTGTTTGGCCCTATATTTTAAGAGTTAGCACCAGCTATGTCTGGGTCATTGGTAAGTATAAAAAATATAGAAATTACTATAAATTTTTTAACTTTTGAGACAAAAAATGAAAAAGAATAGTTATTCAAGATTTTTTTTTGCAAGTGTCGTCTGCTTTTCATGTTAGGTAAAGGGTTAATGTGTGCAGTTACCCATCAATATTTTCAAGTTGCAATCTGAAGGCTGCATGTTGAAAATATTGAATGGTCTACCCCTGGGTAGTGAATGTGGACTCTTCCAATTACTGTCATTGAACTGATGTGGAAGACACTATCAGGGTTCAAAAGGTTAAATCTGACTAAAGTTCAAGTCGAACTCAGACTCAAGATAGAAAAGTGATGTAATCTTTTAACCTTTACCTCAGCACATGATATCAACATTTGTTAGTTTAACCCTTTACCTAACATGAAAAGCAGACGACACTTGCAAAGAAAATCTTGAATAACTAATTTTTTTCATTTTTTGTCTCAAAAACATAGGTTATGACCCCTCGTTGGAATGAGCTCGACGAGCTCGTTCCAACGAGGAGTCATAACCTATGTTTTTGAGATAAGAAATGAAAAAATAATGGAAATTAATTGGCGATTTTTGAGAACAGCGCTGGCCGGTTTTTGCCGTTACGTTGGGTAAAGGGTTAATTATTTTGTTTTCAAATTCATCAAAAAATTCAACAAAACCATATCCAGTGGCCCTCATTGGAATGAACTTGACAAGCTCTGTTTCGATGATGGGTCACATCAAATGGTTTTGTTTAAATATTCTGACAAATTTTTTTTTCAACTGTTCATTTTATAAATTATGTGGGAGGATGCAGCCGATTCGTTGGGTAAAGGATAAATCCTGAGTTTCTTCAAGATCATCAAACACAATACTAGCCATAGCATTTAGGTGAATCCATTTTAATCTGTAGAGGACATCTACTTATGAGTGTGGACCTGAAAAATAATACTTTCAGCGAGATAATTCCCAATATTCACTAAAGTAGCGTAGATTTTCTTTTTATTATACGCTACGTGACATTTTACTGTGCAATATTCAGCACAATTTGACTGCAAACAGTTTCAAGACAATAACAAAGACCTGCTGATCGTTCCTTCAAGGCGACGTTAAAGGCGATGTCATGTGCCGAAGCGAGACGTCATTTAGGAAACTACTGAGGGATATTTCTCAATATTGATGGATATCAAGAAATATCTTTTAGATAATTTGCAATAATTCACAGGCTAGCATATAATAATTGGGGAGATTCAGTAAAAATGTAATACTTTTGCACTGTAGAGCTGTTGGCTTAACTCCTTAGAAGCTGCTGACAGATATTCCTGCCCAAGGCACAAAATATCTTGCCATCGAAATAAGTATAATTTGGACACAATTAATCAAATTTTCTCCCTGTAAATTGAATGGACTTTTCAACCAATGATTTCTTGAGTTAATTTGGATGAATTTTTCATCAAATCTAGTCATGGCTGCTTCATAGCAGCCATGACTAGATTTGATGAGAAATATTTTGAAAATACTCAGTGGGTAAAGATTTAAAGTTTGACTGTTTCTCTTAAACTTTTTATGGTTTGGTATGGTGTTTGTTGACTGACCAACAAATTTTAATTTAATGTAAAATATGTAGGCCTACATCTTGAGAGGGTTAAAAGTCAACTTAAATCAAGGAACTATCAACTGTCATTGAAAAAATCACAAATGGTGATGGAAACTTTGAAGTCAGCTAAGTTTTTATTTGAATTGTTTTTCAAACTTTCGATTTGCATCAAATTGTCATCTGAGTACACTTAGCCCTTTACCCAATGCGCACCATATCAAATTTTTTTATTTTAAATATTAATTGTTAAAATTTTTCAATGAATTTCAACAAAATCATTTCAAGTGACCTCTCAATGGAATGAGCTTGATGAGCTCGTTCCAATGAAGGGTCACATGATATGGTTTTGTTGAATTTTTTTTAAATGTTTTTTTTTTCAACTGCTGAATTTGTATATTACATGGGTGGATGTGGCTAGTTCATAAGGTAAAGGGTTTTAATCCTTTACCCAACATAATGGCCAAAACCGGCCAGCGCTATTTACAAAAATCGGCAATTAATTTTCATTATTTTTTCATTTTTTGTCTCAAAAACATAGGTTATGACCCCTCATTGGAACGAGCTCATTCCAGTGAGGGTTCATAACCTATGTTTTTGAGACAAATAAATGAGTTATTCAAGAATTTTTTTTGCAAGTGCTTTTCATGTTAGGTAAAGGGTTTTAAATCAAGTCAGGAATCTTGAGAGTCTGAAGTTAATTTTTTGGGGAAATGGGCTCTTTGTCTATTTCTCAACAAAGATCATGATATCAATCCGGCTTATTTTGTAAACAATCCTCAACTGGAGGCCAGAATTATATTTTTAAAGAAAAATTTTCACTGTTTTATCAGAATCAAAATGTGGAAAGACACTACCAGTATAGATTTAATAATTTTATGGAAGCAGTGTGAGATTGTATTAACACATTTTTATGAAGATTGCAAGTTTGGGTTGTTGGAGGTTACAGAGATATGATTTTTGTTAGTGATATGTTGTCATTTAGTCCTGTGATGTCATATGTACCTTGTTGTTTGAAATCATTGTTTATAAATTGTATGTTTGAGGGATAATTTATGATAATTAAGTTGAGAGATTTAAAAAAAAATGTTTTACCTTGAACAATTCACATGTGAGACATGTGAATCACTTGTTAGTGGATGGCTGAAATTCCATCTACATCCTACAGCTATTTTCTGTAATGCCAGTGCAAGGACTTGCAGCATCTTTCAAAGATATAGAAGAGGCAATTAAAAAAATGGCTGACAAGCTCCCCCCCCCCCCCACCCCACCACCTTCAGCTCCCCCCCCCCAACACAACCACAACCACCATCACTCCAAACAGAAAAAAAAAATCACCCGATCATGGGTTTTCGATGGGTAGAGGTAGGGCAAGACTAGTTGTTTGTTGTTTATTGGTGTTTAACTGGAAGAGTGCTGGAAGCCCATATCTGGGCTTTATTCTGAAGTGCATGTACTGCAAGTTAAAGGCTTCAAATTCAGTGGCTGTGCTTCTTATTATCTTTGAAGTGATATTATTTAGTCTGTTAGGATTTGCCTTGTTACAATTTTATGGGAGAGTCCCCACAGGCACACAGGCACTATCCTATACATTGTAACAAGGCAAAGACATGTGAACAAAATTTTGATGGCCAATAATAATTTAGCACTCTATCAGTTAATGAAACTTTCAACAGCTTGGGTAATATTGAGTCAAGACAGTTTTATGGGTGGAGGAAGCCAGAATCACCAAGCAGCAACAGTCAGACTTTCAGATTTACAAACTCAGCAAAACCAGAGGTAGCAAGGGTTGAAGGCAAATGTACCATCGAAGTGCAGCACACCTCAGTACAAAGTGCCACCATGGCCCCACATGGGCAATAAGGATTAAATATCTTGCCCAAGGACATAACACAGATGACATGGGTCAGGATTGGACCATTGACCTTTCAGTTTAACCCTTTAGATAACAAATCGCTTACACCCACCCACATAATTTGCAAATTGAGCAGTTGAAAAAATAATTTTTTAAAAATATTTCAACTGCACCATATCATGTGACCCCTTCATTGGAACGAGCTCGTTCCAATGAGGGGGTCACATGATATGGTGCTGTTGAAATTTTTTTGAAAAGTTTAAAAAAATAGTAATTAAAATAATAAATTTTGATATTCTCTATGTTGGGTAAAGGGTTAAAGTCCAGTGCTCTAACCAATAGGTCAAAGTGCTGCTGGAGAGAGGTAGATGGGGGAGAGGGGAAATCACAGTTTATTTATTTATTTATTTATTTATTGGGGGTTAATGACACTTTCAACCACCTAGGTCACCTCGTGTCGGTCAGTTTTATGGGTGGAGGAAGCGGTAGTACCTGTACAGAACCACCAAGCAATGGTGAGCAACTCTCAGGCTCCCTAACATACTAACTCCGCACAAGCAAGGTTAGCATTGGTTGAAGACAAGTGCACCATCGATGTGCAGTACGTCTTAGTACACACTGTGCCACCAAGTGGGGCAAGTGGGGAGGGGGGGGGGGGGGGTCACAAGAGACTTGGCTCCATAACATAGGGTCCATAACATGTTCCAAATGGGCCCACCACCTGTGAAAACCTCAGTTACCATTCAAAGCTTTTTATCATTCATTGTAAATTTTCCATACAAAATTAACTGACAGATTTTTGTGTGTGTACCAACATTGTATTGTACTGATGACCTCAGGTTTGGACAGCTGGGTATTACAAGAAAATAAGCTTGTCCTTAGGAAAGTATGTTGTAGGCTTTTATGTGAATGTTGTGTAAATAAATCACTTAATGTATGTATATGGATTTCACATAGATTAAAATAAAGATTGTATTATTTATTGTTAGATGACCAGCAATAGGTTTATGTTTCACAGATCTACCTCAGGTCATATGTCACAAGTGTATTTTTAACTGGTACAGTGCAAGAAGCCACTATCGTGGCTCTATTGAAAAGTGCTGAAAGCCTCTGTGTTTGCATAGGCTTGTTGTTTTCTTAGCAAGAGAAAAAAATGTTTATATAAAATTGTTTTGTTACAACTTATTGGAGAGTGGCAGTTGGCACTCTCCAATAAATTGTAACAAAACAATTATGAAGAAATTTTTGGTAAAGTAAGGCTTCCCTTGCTGGTTGCATGACTCCTTTGAAAAAAATACTCATGTTTCAAATCACCTTTGAAAAATAATTTAGCACTTAACCAGTAAACTGGTACGGTGTTGAAGACCCTCATCTTCAGTGTACAAACAGCAACTTTGTTGTCCACCACATGATGGATTGACAACCAAAGAACATGGTTATTACCACTTAAATACTCTCATGGTGGAATTTCTAACTTGAAAAAAAACTTAAGTGTTTGCAAGCAAAGTTTCAGTCTATGGATCTCTGGTTCAACCCAGAAGTCCATTGGCTAAAAGCTTGCTGATATTTCTTTTGCATGAGAACAGGAATTATTATTTTGGTGGGAAGTCTTCTCCCAAAGAGTGACTCTCCACGTACTGTACCCTTAATTGCTAGACTGATAGAAATCTAAGGCCTTAACAGGATAGTTTGCATTTCATCAGTCACTAGGGAGACCATCTTGTGGTCTTGAGCTGCAAACATGCTTATTGGGTCCTCAAGCTTTTTATAGTCTACCAATTAAAAGTTTCAGATGATGGCATCTCAGTGTGTGTCCAAATACCAAACCACTTGGTGCAAAAAAAGTTATGGATGCTAATAATATGGCATATTTCATTGAGTACCCCAGAGTCACGGTAAACCATGGAAAACAATTCATGGAAAGTCATTGAAAAGTTACAGGAACTTCTGTTTTCAAAATGGTATGAAATTTTGATCCAAACTTCTGCTTCAGAGACTTGGGCTTATTTTTTGTTTGTTTTGGAGGTCTGGTAAAGAGAAGGTCATATTTTGATGAGAAAGCTGTAAATTCATAATTACAATTACTGGGCATAGTCACTATTCTTCTCCCAAAATGGTCAAGGATCAGAGGTGGACTGGCCATAGGATCCACTGGGAAATTTTCTTTTGCTCCCCCCCCCCCCCCCTCCCCAATTGGGTGCTCCCAGGGCCCCCAACATTTACACAGCCAACACCTGTTGGGGCAAGAAATTCCATGAAAATGACCAAAAGGAGAAATGGATCTGATTGCACAGACTGTTGGTTTATCAAAATGCACTTTATGTGGACTGCTATTGGCAGTCCACATAGAAGGCATTTCGATATACCAGCAGTCTAGTCTGCCATTGATCAGTCAGATGCAAGGAAACGGTGTTCTTTCGGTTCGAAAAAATCAAAATTTTCTCCAATTGGGCCAGACTATTTATTTATTGGTGTTTAAGGTCACATACTTCTGCACAATGGCTAATCATGACCACAACATGGAGATAAAGTCAAGGTCAGTCAATCGTTTATACCCCATGCTGCCTATTTTAGAGGACTCACACCCCAAGCATTAGTGACTGGGTCCTATTTTACCAGCAAACATTAGCACTGCTTCAATTCCTGGGGTTCCCGCGAGGGTGGGCCAAACTATGGTTGGCCTGATGAGTCTGGGCCCCCTTTGGTGCAACCATGTTTGCCAAATGAGAGACATGAACGATACAAAAATGCCATTGAAAATGCCTCTGTGGAGTGTCATTGATTCCTCAGATGCAGGAAAGCAAGGGGTTCCAGGGTCTGGGGCCCTCTTGGTACGTTTCCCGGCAACTTTTTTTGGCCCTGTCTGCCCCTGTCAAGGAAGGTCATGAATCCTGAAAAGTCACAGAAATTCTGTTCAGTTTTGTGTGGAAACTCTGCTTTATTTATCGTTGTTTAACTCTCAGTGATTAGAGTATTGTACTTAACACTGAAAGGCTGATTGTATTGTGTCCTTGGGAAAGACACTTAATCCTAATTTCCAATGTTGGGTCATGGTGGCACTCTGTACTAAGGCATACTGTACATTGATGATGCACTTGCCTCCAGTCTCAGCCGGCTATGCAGTAAATTGGAGAGACTGACAGTTTCTTGCCACTGCTCTTCCGGTACTCTGGCATCTTCACCCGTAAAAACTGTCCAACATGATGTGACCCTGGCTGTTGAAAGTGTTGTTAAACTCCAATGAACACATAAACAAACTTTTAACCCACTGAGTATTTTCTAGAATTGTTTTCATCAAATCTGGTCATGGCTGCTGTGAAGCAGCCATGACTAGATTTGATGAAACATTCATAGAAATTTAACCCTTTACCCAACAGCTGAGACGATATCAAAATTTATTATTTTAAATATAATTTTTTTCAAATTTTTCAAAAAATTTCAACAAAACCATATCATGTGACCCCTCGTTGGAACGATCTCGTTGAGCTCCTTCCAACAAGGGGTCACATGGTATGGTTTTGTTGAAATTTTTTGAAAAATAATATTTTTTCAACTGCTGAATTTGCATATTACGTGGGCAGATGCGGGCGATTCGTTGGGTAAAGGGTTAAAGCAGTCTTCACAGGACTGTGATCTCAAAAAAGTAATCTCTCTTGTGATAAGATCAGAATAAATATTCAGACAGAGATTGGGCATGGAGATCCACATCAAAACACTTCTTCGACGAGCTCGTTCCAACGAGGAGTCACATGATATGGTTTTGTTGAACTTTTTTTGAAAAATAAAATTTTTTCAACTGCTGAATTTGCATATTATGCGGGCAGATGCGGGCAATTCGTTGGGTAAAGGGTTAAAGCAGTCTTCATAGGACTGTGATCTCAAAAAAGTAATCTCTCTTGTGATAAGATCAGAATAAATATTCAGACAGAGGTTGGGCATGGAGATCCACATCAAAATACTTCTTCGTACATGCCTACTTTTGTAGTGCACTGTGCACAGTGCACAGTTAGAATCCCAAAGGATACCTCTCTTTTCGTTTTTTCAGGGGCCTTTTACTTTCAAGAGCTCAAGGGAGATGGTACCAAGAAATACTGGATAAATTATATCTGAAACAGAGACTTCTTTGGGTATCTTCAGCTAATTTGATGGAAGTATCGTGGCAAAAATTACCTTATGGCCTTTTAGTGCAAGTTTGGAATAGTGCAGACTCATTTACTATTGCTTTCTTTGTTTATTTGTGAGAAGGATTCTAAAAACTGACTTTGTCTTTATTAACCCTTTACCTAACATGAAAAGCAGACGACACTTGCAAAAAAAAATTCTTGAATAACTAATTTTTTTCATTTTTTGTCTCAAAAACATAGGTTATGACCCCTCGTTGGAACGAGCTCGACGAGCTCGTTCCAACAAGGGGTCATAATCTATGTTTTTGAGACAAAAAATGAAGATATTTTGAAAATTGGCGATTTTTGAGAATAGCGCTGGCCGGTTTTGGCCGTTACGTTGGGTAAAGGGTTAATTCTAAGAGTATACAACAAAGTTAAAACTCAGATTTTTGGGGACAAATAGTTTATGAGTTTGAATGAATACTCTTTCTGATGCACCTGTCTGTTGGGGAGTCATCGGAAAAGTTTTTCCAGAGTCCTGGTTGACATTGTTTCTCTCAGGACTTTACCCAGTGTAATAGACAGAACCAGCCGGTGCTTTTCGCAATAACTGTGATTCATATATCTTTAATTTTTAAATTTTTGCCTCAAACACATAGCTTTTGACCCCTCATTGGAACAGCTTGATGAATTAGAAGAGGAGGTCATAAACTATGATAAAACCCTCTTCAGTACTAATAATCAGTGTAGGAAAACAAAGAGAAATTTTCATACATTTATTTTGTAACAATTTTTTAAAGGTTTACAACACTACATGTAGTTGTACTAATTTTTTATGCCCCCAAGAGATTCTCTCGGGAGCATTATGTTTTCACCATGTCCGTCCATTCGTCCGGTGCCGGCTGTTAACTTTTGGTTTCCATCAAATAACTAAAGAACCACTTATTTGATCAAATCATAATTTTAGGGGTAACTTGTGGATGACTAGACAATGTTTCCTTTCGATTTTGGTCCACCTAGCCAATTCAATAGGGACACCATGAGAGCCAATAACTAGTGAATGCTGACTCGAATCATTTTTATTTTTTAATTAAACATTGTTGGTGTCTAGAGGAAGCTTCCTTTCGATTTTCGATCATTCAGCTGATCCAAGATGGCCACCTTATGCCAATTCATTATGGTGTCCATCTTGAATTTGGTTTCCATCCAATAACTAATGGTTCTCGTCCGACCACCGAAGTTAAGCAACGTCGGGCCCGGTTAGTCCTTGGATGGGTGACCATGTGAGTGATCGATTCGGACTCCCACATCGTGTCCTTGTCCACATGGGGGCACGATGACGCCGTGTACTAAGGCGCACTGCACACCAATGGTGTGCATGTCTTCAATCAATCTAACCCTGCTTGTTTGGAGTTACGATGTTGGGGGGGGGGTGGAGGCTGGCAGCTGCTTGTAACTGCTTGTTGGTTCTCTCTGGGTACTCCGGCTTCCTCCACCCATAAAACTGTCACCGACACGATATGACCTTGGCTGTTAAAGTCTTGTTAACCCCTAATAAATAAATAAATAAATAATAACTAATGAATACTGATTTGAATCAATTTCTGTTTTTGGTTATGCATTATTGATGTCTAGAGGAAGATTCCTTTCGATTTTGGTCCAACTAGTCAATTTAGTATGGTCGCCATGGCCGCCGTATTGAATTTGGTTTCCGTCCAATAACTAATCAGTGCTGACTTGAATCATGTTTATTTTTTAATTATGAATGTTGATGTCTAGAGGAAGCTTCCTTTCGATTTTGGACCAGTCAACTGAACCAAGATGGCCACCAGTGGCCAATTCATCATGGCTTCCATGGTGGCCATCTTGAATTTAATTTCCTTCCAATAACTAATGAATTCTGACTCGGATCAATTTCAGTTTTTGGTTATGCATTATTGGTGTCTAGAGAAAGCGTCCTTTCGATTTTGGTCCAGCTAGCCAATTCAATATGGCTGCCATGGCAGCCATATTGAATTAGGTTTCCATCCAATCACTAATGAATGCTGACTCGAATCATTATTATTTTTTTGATTATGCATTGTTGGTGTCTAGAGGATGCTTCCTTTCTATTTTGGACCAGTCAGCTAAACCACGCTGGCTGCTAGTGGCCAGTTCATCATGGCTTCCATGGTGGCCATCTTGAATTTGGTTTTCGTCCAATAACTAACAAATGCTAACTCAAATCAATTTTTTTTTCTGGAGGCATTGTTAGTGTCTAGAGGAAGCTTCCTTTTGATTTTGTTATGCCCCCAAGAGACTTAAACTTCCTATGCCATGCTTTGCATTGCTCTTGTTTATATCTATCTCTTTTTTCCTTCCTGTTCGTGGTTTGTGGAGGGAAGAATGATACTCCATTGGATAAAAATGGAAAATAGATCCAAAAATCATTTTTTGGACTAAACTGAAGATGAAGCCAAACTGTGCAATTCTTGGTGAGGCTTTCAAAGACCATACAGACTAACAGTCGCTGCTGCCTGTAAAATTTAATGATAAGATTATTGACAAGACTACGGTACATAAAAATTGAAAACCTTGACTCCCATTCTTAATCTTTAACGCTTTCTTTAAGACTTTACCTAACACGAAAGGCAGACAACACTTGCAAAGAAAATTTTTGAATCACTCTTTTTTTAATTTTTAATGTCTAAAACATAGCTTATAACCCCTCATAAGCTATGTTTTGGAGACAAAAAATGGAAAAAATAATGAAAACTGAATGGTGATTTTTTGCGAATAACGTTGGCCAGTTTGGACTGTTACATTGGGTAAAGGGTTAACCCTTTACCCAACGCAGACGATATCAAAATTTATTATTTTAAATATAATTTTTTCAAATTTTTCAAAAAATTTCAACAAAACCATATCATGTGACCCCTCGTTGGAACGAGCTCGACGAGCTCGTTCCAACGAGGGGTCACATGATATGGTTTTGTTGAAATTTTTTGAAAAATATTTTTTCAACTGCTGAATTTGCATATTACGCGGGCGGATGCGGCCGATTCGTTGGGTAAAGGGTTAAATAAATTAATAAAGTATGTGTAAAACAAAAACAAAAACTTCTAAATGAATAATTTGGAGTGGAGAAGAATATTCCAAACCATATATAGATTTATATGGGAAATTCTGGAGTTCCCAGAAATTTTTTCTCTCGAATAATGTTTCAATTTGTCAAATTGTGAAAGAAAACCATTAGTTTTAGGGGTAATGTTAACCCTTTGAACCTTCGTTCCCCAGAATGGTATTGCCTTTGTGTACACTTACAGTTAGATGGATCAGTCCAATTTCAATATGCAGGGAGAATAAAATAATAACTGCAGTCTGCAACCGTCTGGCTGCAGACTGCAGTTATTATTTTATCACCAGTGCCCCATGTATAGACCTCTTATAATAAGACAGAACTGGGGTGAAATTATTCCTTGGACCAAAAAATCGGTCTTACAGGTTCAAAGGGTTAAGACTGACCAATCACTAAAAGAGTTGATTAACGTTACTATATGTATATAGCGAATAAATGTTGTCAACTACACAGTTTTTATGGTTTTTGTTCATTTTTGTTACAGACAGGAATGTCTCGCTACATATGTTTCCTGAATGCTACAAGCATTAGCAATTTTACTGCAGAAAAAAATCATTGGCAATCTACACAGCAGGACCCTGTTAATTGAATAGCAACTTTACCAGTGAAAATGATTCAGTTGACTGGAATATTAAATTAAACAAGAGCTGGACTTTCGTCCGGTGCATACCCCCACATGGTGTACCGCCTAGTGTGGGCATACCTATGACCAACAAATATCATTTATGAATATTCTCATAGGGACTGACGACGGACAGATGGATGGACGCAATCCAGTATACCCCCCCCCCCCCCCTTCCATTTTCTTCGAAAGTTTTCAACAATTTCTAAGTCAAAAGGTATGGCAAATTGTTTGGTGTTTGGAAGTTTTATGCAATGAAGCAGAAGCCTTTGTCATAGGCAAACTGCATGCCATATTTCAATGAAACCTGATAACCCCAATCCAGTACGCACCCCCCCCCCCCCCTCTCATTTTCTTCGAAAGTTTTCAACAATTTCCAACAATTTCTAAGTCAAAAGGTGTGGTAAATTGTTTGGTGTTTGGAAGTTTTATGCAATGAGGCAGAAGCCTTTGTCATAGGCAAACTGCATGCCATATTTCACCAAAATCCGATAACCCATACCTGAGATACAGGCTGAACAGACAAATAATGTCTATTTCCTACAATTTCTAAGTCAAAAGGGGGGGGGGGGATAACTCTAAAAAGGAGAATGTGAGAAATACCGTTGTATCCTTTTTTTAAAGCCTATACCATAAGCAGTGTTCATGGCAAATTTCATTGCAATAGAACATTCGATACCCGAGATACAGGCTGAACAGACAATATTTGGCTCGGACGGACACAATTTCTAAGTGAACAATTAATAAAAAAAATAATAATAATAAAAAAATAACTAGTGTGGGCATACCTATGACCAACAAATATTATAAAAAATAATTTACTTAAGTTATGAATACTTTCGGACGGACTCACACACGTACGCACAGACGGACAGATGGATGGACGCACAGACGCATGTAATCCAGTATACCCTCATTTTCTTTGAAAGTGGGGGTATAAATTAAGCTCATAGAGCTCTGTCAAACAAGATATACAGAGGATATCTAGTGTTTTTGAGTGGATACCAAAAATTATCTCATCAGATTAATGTTTATTTTTTTGCGAGTGCTTGCGCGAGTGAAAATGACCACTTGTCTCGATCACGAGTGAGATGCTTTTTAGTATCCACTCAAAAACACTAGATTTTTTTTTATAAAACACTTTTTATAAAAATCTGATCATTCCTATCAATAATTCCACTTGTTTCAACCTTGAAGTGATGCATGAAAGTAAACAGCGCATTGATACACGGAAGTGATTTGATCAATACCTGGAACAGGTAGCATCTTGCGATCTGATTCAGATGGCGGGTTTCATGCATCAATTCAATGTGAAATGTTGAATTATTGCTGGAAATGATCGTTATCCACTCAAAAACACTAGATTTTCTTTTTGTTATACGTTTTTAGAACAAATTGATCATTTGCAGTGATGATTTGACTTGTATTCACCTTGACGTGATGCTTTGAAAGCCGCCATTTTGATTGGTGTCATGAAAGTGAAAATTTCTATATCTTCACAGTGAGGGATACAATTTCTTTCTTTCCACAATTTTTGTCGATAATCTACGCTTTCGCATTTAATCTAATATATAAATGCGAATGTCTGTATCCATATCTTTCTCTATCTATCTATCTACCTATCTTTGTTCCGGGTGAACTCCTCCGTTTCTCGGCTGATTGATCACAAATTTTGTACACGGGGGTAATTCGTACCTGCGAGTAACATGGGATGGATGCCGTGCCCATGCAGGGTGACCTTGACCTTGAAATTGATGGCCTTGATTTTTATTTCGAAAACGTCTGGGCCGATCGGGCTAAAATTTCATATGTGCGGGTATATTGGCCCATCGATCATTTTGACTTTATCGGGGTGCCCGTGTGGAGTGACCTTGACCTTGAAATTGGTGACCTTGACCTTTTATTTCAAAAACGGCTGGGCCAATCGGGCTAAAATTTCATATGTGCGGGGAAATTGACCTATCGATCATTTTTACTTCTTCGGGTTGCCCGTGCGGGGTGACCTTGATCTTGAAATTGGTGACCTTGACCTTCTATTTCGAAAACGGCTGATATAACCATCTTCTCCCGTGCAACGCCGGGTATCACAATTGGTGACCTTGACCTTTTATTTCAAAAACGGCGGGGCCGATCGGGCTAAAATTTCATATGTGCTGGTATATTGACCCATCGGTCATTTTGACTTTATCGGGGTGCCCGTGCGGGGTGACTTTGACCTTGAATTGGTGACTTTGACCTTTTATTTCGAAAATGGCTGGGTCGATCGGGCTAAAATTTCATATGTGCGGGTATATTGACCCATCGATCATTTTGACTTCTTCGGGTTGCCTGTGGGTGGGTGACCTTGACCTTGAAATTGGTGACCTTGACCTTCTATTTCGAAAACAGCTGATATAACCATCTTCTCTCGTGCAACGCCGTGTATCGCAATTGGTGACCTTGACCTTTTATTTCAAAAATGGCTGGGCCGATCGGGCTAAAATTTCATATGTGCGGGTATATTGACCCATCGATCATTTTGACTTTATCTGGGTGCCCGTGTGGGGTGACCTTGACCTTGAACTTGGTAACCGTGACCTATTTCGAAAATGGCTGAGCCGATCATAACTGAGGGTATACTGATATAACCATCTTCTCCCGTGCAACGCTGGGTAACACCCGCTAGTAAAATATAAATACCTGTAATCGGAAGTATAGTGAGGCCAAATTGGTCTACAAACAATGGGAATTTAGTGACTATCAGGATATTTTCTGGACATATAACAAGATTTTTTTATTCAATTAACAGGAATTTACTCTATAACTCATATGCAATTAAGAGATTTGTACTGAAGGTATGGTGAATGTTTTGTGTTTGGAAGTTACATTTAATTAACAGGGTTATTCAGTTGAGAAATATCCAATTTAGCAGACCCCACTTTACTATAATTTTGTCCCTTGAGTGCATCAAGGTGCCATCAGTCGGCTAAAGCATTGCAGATGACACCTTGTTGCACTCAAGTGATGATTTGGACTAAGTTTGTTTGTGTGTGTTTGTTCCATCGCTGTTCTTGGGCCATTCAACGAATCACTGCCATACTTTGCATGTTTACAGAAATCAGTCCTTAGAGTATCACTGGGGGCTGGGGGCTTCTTATGGGAAGGGCAAAGGGGTGGAGTTGGGATAAAAGAGATGGAAAATGCCTATATTCTGTTTGTTCCCGTATTTAACATGCATCATTGAACGAATCACCACCAAACTTTGCACATGTACTCATCTCAGTTCTGAGAGTGTCACTGGGTATTGAGATTTCGATAAGTGAAGATCAAAGAGGTGGGATGATGTGAAAAGGTATTAAAATGCTTAATTTGCTTCTAGAAATCTCTTTGATTATCTGTCTTGATTTGTAATGGGCTAGGCCTACTTTTCAATCCTTGGATGGGTGGCCTACCTTGTACTTTTAATGATAGGTGAGGCATGTGAAATTTACTGATGCCGTTTCCTCCAAAATGACTTAATAAGACTTTTCTTCTATCATCTCACCTTTTTTATAAGTTGTTCCTAGTCGATCCATGGACGTAGCTAGAGGGTCTTTTACTCTTTACCTAACGAATCGCCCGCATCCGCCCACGTATTATGCAAATTCAGCAGTTGAAAAAATATTATATTTAACAAAAATTTCAACAAAACCACATCATGTGACCCCTCGTTGGAACGAGCTCGTCGAGCTCGTTCCAACGAGGGGTCACATGATATGGTTTTGTTGAAATTTTTTGAAAAATTAAAAAAAAAAGATATTTAAAATAGTAAATTTTGATATCGTCTGCGTTGGGTAAAGGGTAATGGGTCGCTGTGATCAGCTAGATTTCTAACTGGTTTGGACTCCCAGCATTACATGACATACTATAATAAGCATATCCCAAGGGTGTGCAGGTCGGTGTTGGGGGAATGTTGGAGTGGAGGCATCCCCCTCTCGATGGTGGGGGTCCAGGTGGCCGCCCCCGTGGAAAGTGTTTCATTTTGAACCCCTGAGATGAAATTGAAATTGAAATCTTTATTTGCAGTATAAATTATTGACAAGATGGAACAAAGATAATTTGTATACTGCGGGAAATAGCATAGCCTTATTGGCTGTCTTCCTGCCATTCCCCAAAAGAGAAAAACAAATAATATTAAAATACTGATTCAACAGCAGAGTTTAGAATACTTCAGCAAAACCGTTCAATAATATTCTTTGAGTCTGAAATATACAGGAATAATTACGTGAAGAATGATGAGATACCAGAGAGGAGACAACAATGCCATTCGTGATTTTTTGTAACTGTTTGTACTCCAGATAGGTAGGGTTTATTATTGGGGGAGGCAGGATTTAATCAACTGTATGTCCCGATACAAAATGTTTGGCTTTTGTGGTGAAAATACATAGTGTTCACAGAAATCTGAAATTGGGAGTGCCATCATCGAAGGATGGAAAGCAGTGGTGTTAGTAATTAATGAGGGAGTGTTGGGGTGTGACAACCCCCCCCCCCCCAAAAAAAAAAAACTGATCCAATTTTTATTAGGAGTCTAAGATTTGGATTATTTCTTGCCAGTAAATATATCTTTTCTTACAAGACTAGATTTAACCCTTTACCTAACCTGAAAAGCAGACGACACATGTAAAAAAAAATTCTTGAATAATTAATTTTTTTTATTTTTTGTTTCAAAAACATAGGTTATGACCCCTCATTGGGACGAGTTCGACGAGCTCGTTCCAATGAGGGGTCATAACCTATGTTTTTGAGACAAAAAATGAAAAAATAATGAAAATTAATTGGCGATTTTTGAGAATAGCGCTAGCCGGTTTTTGCCGTTACGTTGGGTAAAGGGTTAATACTTTGACTTAACATGTCAGACACACAGCCGATCAAACAATTCAAGAAAGGTATGCTTCGATGACGTTGTTACAATATTCTATCATTCGGGAATTGAGGGGCCACAGTGAGGACAAATCAGTTATAACCCATCTCCCCCGTCCGCAATCTGTCATCCTCGTGACTCCCATGACGGTGGCAAATACTGCCCACTGAATAAAGGCGCACTGACATTGACAATTCAAATGATGTGTACCCCACCCACAAAAAACAAGAGTCCTCCCCCAAATGCTGGTTATGGTCAATATATTGTGCATAATTAGGCTTGTCTCTTACCCTTTGGAACAGATGTACAGTATACTTCCTTGGAAATACTCGACCATATCCAACATTACTTGAGGTCATAAAGGGTTGTGGTCCCTATAGTGAAGTCAGTTGGCATTCATCAGGTCTCTTGTTTCAAGTTGTTTGCCCTCGAACAGGCGGAAAACGATAGGTGTGCCTGTGAAAAGACGGGAAATCGCGAGTCGATCGGGTGACTGGCGTGAAAAACGGTTTATTTAATAGTCGAACAGTTTTCTGGTAAATAAAATTAGAAAAGTTTCCAAGAAAATTTTGATCAATTTCCATAGAATCTAGAGTGGTATTCCAAGAGAGGGGGCATATCATGATGATCGCAGTGTGGGCTGAGGAAAGATGTCAAGGCGGCCTCTGGCGTTGGTAGGGCTGAAGAGAGTACATTTGTCAAAATACCTTCGGAGGAGGTCTGGAGGTGGGCATCACCCCTGAGATATTTGGGAAAATGAGCCCGAAATGGTGCTATTTTGAAGACTGACAGAAGGTCAAGTGTGGTTTGTCATTTGCAATTTCATTAGTTGACGTCCCAGACAAATTATAGGATCCAGGATATCTACGGGGCAGTGGAGATTGGGCAAAGCCGCCCACCCGCCCTGGCTGCGACATTTTGATGTAGAAGTAGGCCCACACTTTGGTTCTTTTTAACCAACAACTTGCCCCCCCCCCTTCCCCACCCATCCTCAAACGAAGTAGATTATAATCTATTTAATCCGTTTTAATCGGAAACCCCTTATCATCTAAACTAAAAGTTCCGTTTGATTATAGATGAGAGAGTTCGGAAATTTGAATTAAACTGTTCAGTTTTGCTCCGGTCGTGATTGCTTCTTATGTATTGATCAAACTTGAAGGAGTGTTAAGAGCCGATAATCCCCCAGTTATTATCGTTGACCGAATAGAGTAGTGGTAACGTATTAGTAGTATATCGGGGATGAAACATCCCTCATCAGGGAGACCCCGGTGGGGGACCCCGGAAGTAACGTGATGTCACGTGACCCAACGACGCCATGTTGGGTTGTCATGTTATCCCGCGTGAGTGTCCATGTTGTGTCGTAATTATCATAGTGATATGTGGTCTTAATGCTGGAAATCGCATTTAATGACCGCCTAATGCATTGCTAAGTTCATATATGTTTTTTTCTCATTCAAAAATAAGGCGGGTCCCCAAAATATTGAAAGTAGGTCATGTTCATATCTCACGCATGGTATAATGTATGGACCTGCATGGGGCCAACACTAAATGCGTTGAAACTCAATGGTGATTCAAAATGTGGGTCAAGGACACTCAGGCCACCAGGGGTTATCGAGTACATTGTTCGGAATTATCGGAAATCACGTTTTCTGCCCCCCTCCCGCCCCCAATACATTGTCGAAGTTCATACATGTATTTTTATTCTAAAAAAAATAGGCGTGGGCCAGTAAGTTTGAATGTTGGTCACACTCATACCTCAAGCCTGATATGACATATGGATCTGAGACCAACACCCAATGAGTCAAAACACCGAGGAAGTTAATAATTTGGGTCCAGTTCACTGGGGTCACACGGGTCTCATTAAGTGCAGTTTTCAGAATTGCCTGAAATTGCATTTTATAGCCCCAATGCATTTCTGAAGTTCATACATGTATTTCTTCTCTCCAAAAAAAGTGGGCAGTGTAAAAAAATATCCATTGCTGATTTCTTTGTAAAACACGTTTATGCTGTGCACAGAGGTTATTTCCTGTTTCTTGAAACATTTCTCTGAATCCTGTACGAAAATCTTGAAAAGCTCTTTACAAAAATCTATTTCTGATTTCTTTAAAGATATTTTACTCCCGAAAATAATTCCACATAAATCGAACGTGGGAAATTCGATGATGTAAATTCCAAAAGTTGGAAATTCAATAATATAAATTTAATTTGCCCATATTTTTTCGGTCAGAACCAAAGGGATTTTCAAATTTTCGATAAAATTCTCCGACTTTTCCAATCAGTTGCCTACATTTTTTCGAAATTTCGACTCCAGTCTGTGATCGATCCGGTTGTTCGAAATCACTCCTCCGTTTTTCCGACTCGGAATAGTCATTTAGAAAGAGTAGGTATTAACTGAATAGCTGTCAGTCTATAGTCCTTGTGTAGCCTGATCAGTGAAAGGGTAAACTCATGGACCTATCTGGGGGAAATGACTAGATTTTAACCACGGGGAAGCCCCAGAATTAATCTAAGGGGTTGAAGTCTAAAAAAAAAATATCCGGGGGAGAATCCCGGCCCCTACCATACAGAGGAGGATACCCCCTCTCGAACCCTTCCCCAAGTCGGCCCAACGGCCCTCTGGACATGCCTATGGTATGTAGTGCTGGGTCCCCAACCCCAGTTAGAAATCTAACTGATCACACACCTCCATTGAATGCCCTCTAGTTACGTCTGGGCATAGGTGAGCAATATTTTTTTTTCCATTAGGCCCCACAATGTAGATCTTCGGGCGGGCGGACTTTTATTTTATAATTATTTCTTATTTTTGTAATTATTTCTTTGCCATAAAAAGTTCACGTTTTTTGGTTTGTTTTATGTTTTAGGCCTCATAATATACATAATAGCTTGGGTCATGGTATATTTCGTCCCTTGAATGCAAGAAGGCCTTGCAATGCTGAAGCATTGCAAAGCCTTGTTGCACTCAAGAGACAAATTTAGCAATTTTATTAATTTGTGTAAAACATCAGACATAAACCATTTAATTTTCATTTTTTTAAGTTTGCACTGGTATGCGGCAACCAAAAGGACCGTGCGGGAGGGCCTGAGAAACACATTTTCAACTTTTTAGGCCTTAGTGATATTTGGTCTTGTACTCTTGTGTAAGTCTGACATCACATTTGAATGAGAAAACAGCAAGTTGTGTTCATCAAAGATGAATTACTCGACAGCAGTGTTTTGTTTTGTTTTGTTTTTTTTTTTTTTGCAACATCACTTACACAATACACCATGGAATTTGGAATAAAGCACCATTTTGTTTCAAAAACACAAACCTTTTTGCTGCCACAACAGCTACAATTCTGGTATCTATCAGTGTATCAATAAGTGACATTCAATAAAAACAATGAAAATCGTCCAAATTAATCATAACTAAGAACATGACAACATTGAAGATAAAGCATTTTACAACTTTCTATGGTGAAATCTGAATATCTCTGTTGATGTGTTCAGAATTCGTTTGGCTAGTGGATTGGGATTCAAATTAAGCCAAGAAAAGACCATTGGAAACAAAGCAGAATAAAGTTTCATCGCCACAGCAGTGGTACCACTGGAAAATATATTAGTGGTGGGAATGGACGGTCCCGCTTTCAGCGGAAAAATAGGGTTTTTTTGCACGTTGTCGGGGTGGTGAGTGAGGGAGGAGGTTGGATGGTGGTCAAATGTCGGGAAAACATTTAGGCCTTAGCCTGCGATTTTTTTCACTCCCCACCTCCCTCCTCCGGTTGGGGTGTTATTGTTTTTGTTAATCCCTTTATCCAACGTAACGACCAGACCGGCCAGTGCTATTCACAAAAATCACCTTTCAATTTTCATTATTCTTTTCATTTTTTGGGTCTCAGAAACGTAGCTTATGCCCCCTCATTGGAACAAGCTCGGTAAGCTCGTGCCAATGGGGGATTCATAAGCTATGTTTTTGAATAAAAAAAAAATAAAAAAATACTTCAGGATTCAAGAACTTCGTTTGCATGTGTCGTCTGCCTTTCGCGTCAGGTAAAAAGGTTTAAGGTTGTTGAGTAAATGTGTTGCAGATCGAGAACGAAGTGCGGGAGGTCGGGCTCGAACTATCGATCTTTTGAACAGAAATTCGCCGATTTCCAACGAGTCACACAGACACGGTCAAACCAGCCTGTACTGGTGAATGAACCTTAATTGTGACCACTACTGTACAGCATAAGAGAAGGATTCAAAATCCATGCTGTATTTGCGTTGTTTGGATAGCCGACTGGTAGCGAGTTTGCCTTCTGATCTCAACGTCGTGAGTTCGATCCCTGTGTTAATCTACAATTTTTTTTCCCCCATCAACAATTTAAATTTATTGTTCAAAACTGCCCACAGGACTTAAAAATATGTAAGGGCGGAAAATTCCCAACACCTTGATTTATAAGGATACTATATATTTATAAATATTATATCATTTATGTTAAACTTGATAAATAATGTTTCTGATGAGTTAAATAAGACATGGTTCACGAGTCCTCACGGTCTAGAGGTAACTACCTTATCTTCGTGCTCGAATGTTTGCGGGTTCGATTCCCGTTGATTATATTTTACAAGGAAGGAAATGAACACTTGCGTTGTCTTATTCCTTCAGTTCTCAAATATTTGAACATTACACATCAAAATGATGATAAAAAACCCTTCACACTGGTTTATACAGAAAAATACTTGTTTTATAACCCGTGTACAGGTCACGCTTTCAACCAATACTGTTAATAGAGAAACAAAGAAAATGATCTTAAAAAAACTTCGAACATTCAAATTACACTGCCCACCCCCACACCCCAAATTATTCATCTCGCCCCTCTAACTGTATCTGTTTAATATAATGCTGAAAATGAGCAAAATAATCTCAAAATCAACCCAAAACAGCCCTTCCCACACCACCATCGAAGAATAAACCTTCGTACAGATCTCCTTTTGTGTCGATACTAACTGGGTGAATTACTCATGTATAGGGGTGTTAAGTTATGATATTAGATATCAACCCCGTATGGATCAGGTATTACTGATTCTCTCTACAAAATCTATTTAATAAAAAAATATTGGGAGGATAGGTAATAAATGATTCCCACAGGGCTGATGTCTGATATTATAATTCAGAACTGACTGATCAAATGTCATTTATGTTATTTAAAGTGAGAATACCAAGATTAACGTAGTTAAAATAAATACATAAATGAATCCACGCAATGAATATATTCGTTGTTCATTAGTTCTTTCACATAAAACATCTTCGTTAAACGGTTTATTTCGACTTCATCTGTACGATCTATTTATTCCATTCACGACTGTAAATCGAGACAAAGGATTTGGGGGAATCGAGACCCTGAGTAAGCAAATAGCGTCTCGGTATCATAATTTTGCAATAAATTTGCAAGCTTTTTTCGATTTTAGGCTGAATACTCTCTAAACTTGTGACTTTTTGTCCGAATTTTAGTTTTGAGTTCTCTCCCTTCGTTCAAATCGTGATTTGGGTAATCGAGACTACTTGTGACAGGGAAGCGCCTGGATTACCCCTAATAATTTGTTCACTCTGAAAGACGAGCGACTGGAAATGATTATTCATTAAAATCTGTGGTTTCATATTTATTTATTTATTTATACTAATAACAATTGCGTAAAACACAAGCTTTCATTAAGAGTGCGAGGTTTATATTAGTTTAACAATTAAGATGTAATTTAATTCATTTTACAGAAAACAAACTAGATAACCCGTAAAAACTTCCAAAATCCTTACAATCATCCATGGCTTTTAAACACTGGCAACTCTAACATTTGTAGGCTGTTTGTTATTTCCGTGTCAAAACATTTTGTCACAAGCATTGAACTTCTTCAAGCGCTTTGTGCTTCGTCGAGGAATCGAACCCAGGACCCCAAGATCAAAATTCGAACACTTCACGTTACCACCGAGCCGGTACAACGCACATCAAATTATTTTCAAAACATCGCGTGGTCAATATATTCCCTAGAAAGCACAACAGAATGCAATGACACTTTGCGTCAGTGGGTAATATTTGGAGTTTCACAGTTTCATACGAACACTAGTCCCAAGAAATCATTTTTACTCCTCCGCAGACATGAAATTTAAGAAAGAAAAAGCAAGTCCATTTCCTTTTCGCAAAGGGGAATCGAACACGGAACGTTTTGGCGGTGGTTACATTAAATTACCACTGCGCCACGTCGCTCTGCAATCCCTTTTCCTCAACTATACAATATCAACAGTACAACTGAAATACATTTTGTTGGAAACAATTTGAAAATGCGATAATGACAGCTAGCGTCAGTGATTATTATTTTGCTTGAGTTTACAAGAGAACGGACTTAACAAGAAGAGTATTTGTAACAAATACTCGGCTTCATGCGATCAGGAAAACATATCTTTCTGTGAGATGTTTTAGAAGGGAACAAAATGAAATCATCTTGTAGATTATAAAGGGGATCCGAACTCTGTTCCTTTTGATCATAGGCAGACCGAAAAACCTCTAAGCCACGAATTACTACATCAGACAAGCAATGATTATGTCATTCTAAGTTACATTTAAACAGATTGCGAATGGCCAAATTGTCATTGAAGCCTTTCGTTTATCTGCAATGACAGTTTGTGTCAGTGAGTAATATTTTCAGTTTCATGGGCTAATACAGAGACTTGTCCCAAGAGATTATTTTTACTCGTCTGACATTTCTCAAATAAAAAGCAAGTTAACTTTCGCTTCGCAAAGATGACGCGAACAAGGAACCTTTCGGTCGTGGTTATATTAAATTACCACTGGGCCACGAAGCACTACAATCCATTAGCCGCAATTATACAATATTAACAATTCAACTGAAACACATTTATTGGAAACAATCTGAAAAAGCCTCAATGGCAGCTTGTGTCGGTGATTATTGTTTTGTCCGAGTTTAAACTACAACGCATTTAACAAGAGTATTTATAACAAATACTGAGCTCCAAGCGATAGGAAATCATGTTTACTTGTGATATGTTTTTGAAAATAACAAAATTAATAATCTTGCACATCATAATGGGGAATCGAACTCGCTACCTTTCGATCAACAGCAGACTGAAATTCCATCAAGCCACGAAATATTATACCGTTCATTCATCAACTATATGGTTCTGAGTTACTAACAATGGAATTTGAACATGCTGCGAGTGGCCAAACTGTCATTCCCATCTTTCAATGACGAAGCTGGGGTTGGGATGGGGGCATTTTTTTCTAACTGAATCTGTTTAATATAAAGTTGAAAATGTCCAAAATAATCTCACAATAAACCCAAACAGCCCTTCCAACAGCCCCATCCAAGAAGAAACCTTCGTATAGATCTTGTTTAGTGTCGACAATAACTGGGTGAATTACTCCTTATAGGCGTGTTAAGTTATGATATCAGCCCTGTAGGGGATCAGTTATTACTAATTCCTTCTGGGAAATCTTTATTTTATAATGTGAAGTAGAATGATACTAACACATACACGTTAACTGTCGTCACGAGTTCATAGATAATCTACAATCTGCATTTCAATGCACCCTATTGAAACATCCCATGCCAAGTTCAGTGCAAAAAGTTCAAATGAGTGCGTAAAGGTAAATATTTTTATCTTTTTCATTTTGTTCATAGAATGCGATTTTGATTTAAAATGGGTTGGCCCAGGAAAGGGGACACGGGTTGTACTAAATTCATATCAATTCACCCCTGTTTCTGGGTCGGGATCCATTTCAAAGCAAAAGCACATCCTACGAATAGAAGTGAAAAAATGAGAAATATATTGACCTTTTTGCACTCAGATTAACTTTTTGCGCTGAAATTGCGATAGAATGTCACAATAGGGGTGTATTTAAATGAGAGATGGAGATTTCCTATGAAATCGTGACGAAAAATGATGTGAATATTACATGTACTACTATTCTATTTTATTTTACAATATAAAAAAAATATTGGGAAGATAGGTAATAAATGATTCCCACATGGCTGATGTCTGATATTATAATTCAGAACTGACTAGTCACATGTCCCAAGATTAACGTAGTTAAAATAAATACATAAGTGAATCCACGCAATGAATATATTCATTAGTTCTTTCACATAAAACATCTTCGTTAAACGGTTTATTTCGACTTCATCTGTACGATCTATTTATTCCGTTCACGACTGTAAATCGAGACAAAGGATTTGGGGGAATCGAGACCCCAAGTGAGCAAATAGCGTCTCGGTATCATAATTTTGCAATAAATTTGCAAGCCTTTTTCGATTTTAGGCTGAATACTCTCTAAACTTGTGACTTTTTGTCCGAATTTTAGTTTTGAGTTCTCTCCCTTCGTTCAAATCGTGATTTGGGTGATCGAGACAACTTGTGACAGGGAAGCGCCTGGATTACCCCTAATAATTTGTTCACTCTGAAAGACGAGCGACTGGAAATGATTATTCATTAAAATCTGTGGTTTCATATTTATTTATTTATTTATACTAATAACAATTGCGTAAAACACAAGCTTTCATTAAGAGTGCGAGGTTTAAATTAGTTTAACAATTAAGATGTAATTTAATTCATTTTACAGAAAACAAACTAGATATCCCGTAAAAACTTCCAAAATCCTTACAATCATCCATGGCTTTTAAACACTGGCAACTCTAACATTTGTAGGCTGTTTGTTATTTCCGTGTCAAAACATTTTGTCACAAGCATTGAACTTCTTCAATCGCTTTGTGCTTCGTCGAGGAATCGAACCCAGGACCCCAAGATCAAAATTCGAACACTTCACGTTACCACCGAGCCGGTACAACGCACATCAAATTATTTTCAAAACATCGCGTGGTCAATATATTCCCTAGAAAGCACAACAGAATGCAATGACACTTTGCGTCAGTGGGTAATATTTGGAGTTTCACAGTTTCATACGAACACTAGTCCCAAGAAATCATTTTTACTCCTCCGCAGACATGAAATTTAAGAAAGAAAAAGCAAGTCCATTTCCTTTTCGCAAAGGGGAATCGAACACGGAACGTTTTGGCGGTGGTTACATTAAATTACCACTGCGCCACGTCGCTCTACAATCCCTTTTTCTCAACTATACAATATCAACAGTACAACTGAAATACATTTTGTTGGAAACAATTTGAAAATGCGATAATGACAGCTAGCGTCAGTGATTATTGTTTTGCTTGAGTTTACAAGAGAACGGACTTAACAAGAAGAGTATTTGTAACAAATACTCGGCTTCATGCGATCAGGAAAACATATCTTTCTGTGAGATGTTTTAGAAGGGAACAAAATGAAAGCATCTTGTAGATTATAAAGGGGATCCGAACTCTGTTCCTTTTGATCATAGGCAGACCGAAATACCTCTAAGCCACGAATTACTACATCAGACAAGCAATGATTATGTCATTCTAAGTTACATTTAAACAGATTGCGAATGGCCAAATTGTCATTGAAGCTTTCGTTTATCTGCAATGACAGTTTGTGTCAGTGAGTAATATTTTCAGTTTCATGGGCTAATACAGAGACTTGTCCCAAGAGATTATTTTTACTCGTCTGACATTTCTCAAATAAAAAGCAAGTTAACTTTCGCTTCGCAAAGGTGACGCGAACAAGGAACCTTTCAGCCGCAATTATACAATATTAACAATTCAACTGAAACACATTTATTGAAAACAATCTGAAAAAGCCTCAATGGCAGCTTGTGTCGGTGATTATTGTTTTGTCCGAGTTTAAACTACAACGCATTTAACAAGAGTATTTATAACAAATACTGAGCTCCAAGCGATAGGAAATCATGTTTACTTGTGATATGTTTTTGAAAATAACAAAATTAATAATCTTGCACATCATAATGGGGAATCGAACTCGCTACCTTTCGATCAACAGCAGACTGAAATTCCATCAAGCCACGAAATATTATACCGTTCATTCATCAACTATATGGTTCTGAGTTACTAACAATGGAATTTGAACACGCTGCGAGTGGCCAAACTGTCATTCCCATCTTTCAATGACGAAGCTGGGGTTGGGATGGGGGCATTTTTTTTTTAACTGAATCTGTTTAATATAAAGTTGAAAATGTCCAAAATAATCTCACAATAAACCCAAACAGCCCTTCCAACAGCCCCATCCAAGAAGAAACCTTCGTATAGATCTTGTTTAGTGTCGACAATAACTGGGTGAATTACTCCTTATAGGCGTGTTAAGTTATGATATCAGCCCTGTAGGGGATCAGTTATTACTAATTCCTTCTGGGAAATCTTTATTTTATAATGTGAAGTAGGATGATACTAACACATACACGTTAACTGTCGTCACGAGTTCATAGATAATCTACAATCTGCATTTCAATGCACCCTATTGAAACATCCCATGCCAAGTTCAGTGCAAAAAGTTCAAATGAGTGCAGAAAGGTAAATATTTTTATCTTTTTCATTTTGTTCATAGAATGCGATTTTGATTTAAAATGGGTTGGCCCAGGAAAGGGGACACGGGTTGTTCTAAATTCATATCAATTCACCCCTGTTTCTGGGTCGGGATCCATTTCAAAGCAAAAGCACATCCTACGGATAGAAGTGAAAAAATGAGAAATATATTGACCTTTTTGCACTCAGATTAACTTTTTGCGCTGAAATTGCGATAGAATGTCACAATAGGGGTGTATTTAAATGAGAGATGGAGATTTCCTATGAAATCGTGACGAAAAATGATGTGAATATTACATGTACTACTATTCTATTTTATTTTACAATATAAAAAAAATATTGGGAAGATAGGTAGTAAATGATTCCCACATGGCTGATGTCTGATATTATAATTCAGAACTGACTAGTCACATGTCCCAAGATTAACGTAGTTAAAATAAATACATAAGTGAATCCACGCAATGAATATATTCATTAGTTCTTTCACATAAAACACCTTCGTTAAACGGTTTATTTCGACTTCATCTGTACGATCTATTTATTCCGTTCACGACTGTAAATCGAGACAAAGGATTTGGGGGAATCGAGACCCCAAGTGAGCAAATAGCGTCTCGGTATCATAATTTTGCAATAAATTTGCAAGCCTTTTTCGATTTTAGGCTGAATACTCTCTAAACTTGTGACTTTTTGTCCGAATTTTAGTTTTGAGTTCTCTCCCTTCGTTCAAATCGTGATTTGAGTGATCGAGACAACTTGTGACAGGGAAGCGCCTGGATTACCCTTAATAATTTGTTCACTCTGAAAGACGAGCGACTGAAAAGGATTGTTCATTAAAATCTATGGTTTTATAATTATTTATACTAATAACAATTGCGTAAAACACAAGCTTTCATTAAGAGTTCGAGGTTTAAATTAGTTTAACAATCAAGATGTAATTTAATTCATTTTAGAGAAAACAAACTAGATATCCCGTAAAAACTTCCAAAATCCTTACAATCATCCATGGCTTTTAAACACTCGCAACTCTAATATTTGTAGGCTGTTTGTTATTTCCATGTCAAAACTATTTTGTCGCAAGCATTGAACTTCATCAAGCGCTTTATGCTTCGTCGAGGAATCGAACCCAGGACCCCAAGATCAAAATTCGAACACTTCCAGTTACCCCGGAGCCGGTACAATGCACATCAAATTATTTTCAAAACATCGCGTGGTCAATATATTCCCTAGCAAACACAACAGAATGCAATGACAGTTTGTGTCAGAGGGTAATATGTGGAGTTTCACAGTTTTATACTGACACTGGTCCCAAGAAATCATTTTTACTCCTCAGACATGAAATTCAAGAAAGAAAAAGCAAGTCCATTTCCTTTTTCGCAAAGGGGAATCGAACACGGAATCTTTTGGCGGTGGTTACATTAAATTACCACTGCGCCACGTCGCTCTACAATCCTTTTTTTCTCAATTTTTCAATATCAACAGTGCAACTGAAATACATTTTGTTGGAAACAATTTGAAAATGCGATAATGACAGTTTGCGCAAGTGATTATTGTTTTGCCTGAATTTACAAGAGAACGGATTTAACAAGAGTATTTGTAACACATACTCGGCTTCATGCGATCATGAAAACATGTCTTTCTGTGAGATGTTTTAGAAGGGAACAAAATAAATCATCTTGTAGATTATATAGGGGACTCGAACTCTGTTCCTTTTGATCATAGGCAGACCGAAATACCTCTAAGCCACGAATTACTACATCAGACAAGCAATGATTATGTCATTCTAAGTTACATTTAAACAGATTGCGAATGGCCAAATTGTCATTGAAGCCTTTCGTTTATCTGCAATGACAGTTTATGTCAGTGAGTAATATTTTCAGTTTCATGAGCTAAAACAGATACTTGTCCCAAGAAATTATTTTTACCCGTCAGACATTTCACAAATAAAAAGGAAGTTAACTTTCGCTTCGCAAAGGTAAAGCGAACAAGGAACTTTTCGGCTGTGGTTATATTAAATTACCACTGGGCCACGAAGCACTACAATCCATTAGCCGCAATTATACAATATTAAAAGTTCAACTGAAAGACAATTTATTGGGAACAATCTGAAAAAGCCCCAATGGCAGCTTGTGTCGGTGATTATTGTTTTGTCCGAGTTTAAACTACAACGCATTTAACAAGAGTATTTATAACAAATACTGAGCTCCAGGCGATAAGGAAATCATGTTTACTTGTGATATGTTTTTGAAAATAACAAAATGAATAATCTTGCTCATCATAATGGGGAATCGAACTCGCTACCTTTCGATCAAAAGCAGACTGAAATTCAACCAAACCACGAAGTATTGTACAATTCGATCATCAACTATATGGTTCTGGGTTACTAACTATGGAATTTAAACACGCTGCGAACGGCCAGACTGTCATTCCCATCTTTCAATGACGAAGCTGGGGTTGGGATGGGGGCATTTTTTCTAACTGAATCTGTTTAATATGAAGTTAAAAATGTGCAAAATAATCTCACAATAAACCCAAACAGCCCTTCCAACAGCCACATCCAGGAAGAAATCTTCGTATAGGTCTTCTTTAGTGTCGACACTAACTGGGTGAATTACTCCTTATAGGGGTGTTAAGTTATGATATCAGCCCTGTAGGGATCAGTTATTACTGATTCCTTCTACGAAATCTTTATTTTATAATGTGAAGTAGAATGATACTAACACATACACGTTAACTGTCGTCACGATTTCATAGATAATCTACAATCTGCATTTCAATGCACCCTATTGACACATCCCATGCCAAGTTCAGTGCAAAAAGTTCAAATGAGTGCAGAAAGGTCAATATTTTTATCTTTTTCATTTTGTCCATAGAATGCGATTTTGATTTGAAATGGTTTAGCCCAGGAAAGAGGACACGGGTTGTACTAAATTCCTATAAATTCACCCCTATTTCCTGGGTCAGGGATCCATTTCTATGGGGCGCCATCCCTCTATTTATTCCTTATTTAATGATATCATTAAATGAATTAGTGATATCACTATTTCATTTAATGATATCACAAATTATTTAGTGATATCACAAAATGATTTAGTGATATCACTACTTCGATTTTGTGATATCACTAATTCGATTTTGTGATATCACAAAATGATTTTATGATATCAATAATTCGATTTAATGGTATCACTTAATGTTGTCGATTTAGTGATATCACTTATTCGATTTCGTGATATCACTAAATCATTTTGCGATATCACTAAATCGAATTAGTGATATCACTAAATCATTTTGTGATATCATTAAATATGAAAACGACATATCAGCCCATTTCATTACCTGATTTAGTGATATCACTAAATCGAATAAGTGATATCACTAAATTGACAACATTTAGTGATATCATTAAATCGAATTATTGATATCATACAATCATTTTGTGATATCACAAAATCGAATTAGTGATATCACTAAATCATTTTGTGATATCACCAAATTGAGTGAATTAGTGATATCACAAATTCGATTTAATGATATCACCAAATCATCCGATTCCATGCAGTGGCGCCTATTATACGACACGACCATCGCTGTACATATCACAAAATCAATTTTGTGATATCATAAAGTAGTCGGAATTAAATGATATCATAAAATCAATTTGTGATATCACTAAATCATTTTGTGAGATCACTAATTCATTTAGTGATATCATTAAATCCAAGTGATTATACATATCAATAATTCGACTTTATGATATCACAAAATATTTTATGATATCACAAATTATTTATTGATATCACAAAATAGTAACTTCCACACGAATTATTGATATCACGAAATGATTTAGTGATATCACTAATTCGATTTAATGATATCATTAAATCATTTTATGATATCACTAAATGGATTTTGTGTTATCACTAAATAGAACGGAATTAGTGCTATCATAAATTCGATTTAATGATATCATTAATTCATTTAATGATATCACTAATTCATTTAATGATATCATTAAATAGGGAATAAATAGAGGGATGGCGCCCCATACATTTCAAAGCAAAAGCACATTCTACGGATAGAAGTGAAAAAATGAGAAATATATTGACCTTTTTGCACTCAGATTAATTCTTTGCGCTGAAATTGCGATAGAATGTCACAATAGGGGTGTATTTAAATGAGAGATGGAGCTTTCCTATGAAATCGTGACGAAAAATTATGTGATTATTACATGTACTACTACTGTTCTATTTTAATTTACAATATAAAAAAAAATTATTGGAAAGATAGGTAATCAATGATTCCCAACTGACTGGTCACATGTCCCAAGATTAACGTCGTTAAAATAAATACATAGTGAATCCATGCAATGCATATATTCATTAGTTATTTCACATAAAACATCTTAGTTAAACGGTTTATTTCGACTTTATCTGTACGATCTTTTATTCCGTTCACGACTGTAAACAGAGACAAAGGATTTGGGGGAATCGAGACCCCAAGTAAGCAAGTAGCGTCTCGGTATCATAATTTTGCAATAAACTTGCAAGCTTTTGTCAATTTTAGGCTGAATACTCTCTAAACTTGACATCAAAAATGTCTTTTTGTCCGAATTTTTGTTTTGAGTTCTCTCCCTTCGTTCAAATCGTGATTTGGGTGATCGAGACTACTGGTGACAGGGAAGCGCCTGGATTACCCCTAATAATTTCTTCACTCTGAAAGACGGATTGAAAAGGATTATTCATTAAAATCTTTGGTTTTTATAATTATTTATTTATTTATACTAACAATTGAGTAAAATACAAGCTTTCATTAAGAGTTCGAGGTTTAAATTAGTTTAACAATCATGAAATTTAATTCATTGTACAGAAAACAAACTAGATATCCTGTAAAAACTTCCAAAATGCTTGTAATCATCCATGGCTTTTAAACACTGGCAAGTTGGCAACTCTAACATTTGTAGGCTGTTTGTTATTTCCGAGTCCAAATTCTCCTGTCATAAGCATTGAACTTCATCAAGCGCTTGGTGCTTCGGCGAGGAATCGAACCCAGGATCCCAAGATCAAAATTCGAACAATTCAAGTTACCGCGTAGCCGGTACAACGCTCATCAAATCATTTTCAAAACATCGAGTAGTCAGTATATTCCCCAGCAAGCACAACAAGATGCAATGACAGATTGTGTCAGTGGATATAGTTGGTTTCAGCGAAGAAGGCCCCGGGTTCAATTCCCAGTCAAGACATTTTACTGAAAAGGAAAACACTACTTGGTTAAATCAATTCAACAACTTTTGAAACCTTTGCTACACTCCAGAAAAAAAAATCAAATTAAATAGAAAATAAAATAAACAAAAACAAAATATACTTCATAATTGTTTGAATTGACTAAAGTCTTTCGAATATTCAAACCCAAATATGCCTATCAAAGAGAAGAAAAATGATAAAATTAATTTCCATGTCCCCTAACAAAGCCTAACAACCTAAACATTCCATCAAGTTCCACTATGTCATCATATCTCATTATTTTATTCTATTTGTTTATTTTTGCGCATAAAATCAAATTCGACGATTGAAATCAGAAAAAAGACACAACAAAATCTTTATACTGGGTTAGTCCACATCAAAAGAGGGTATTCAGACTATCTAGCATTACCGGAAGCATTACATCATTTTCCGCCTCGATCTGGTGTAATAATCTGGATAAATTATGATAATTTTATGATAATGTGACTTGAAAGTATTTGTGGTCTCTTTTGAAAAACTCATTTTATTTTGAAATAAACACGTCCAAAAGGGTGATCAGGTTTTGAAAATTTTGAAAATTCGATGCCCTGAGACTGAATCGGGAACCCTTTGGTGCTATAATTTTCCCATTTTGAGGGTTGGGGGGGGGGGGGGGGGGGAAATGTAATATATTTCTTCTTTCTAACTTCATAACAGAAGTGAGTGGATCGTGTCTCGAGGCCACTTCGTTCACCCCTGCATTTTTGGTGAGGGCATTTATCCTAGGGGTATTATGTCCGAAGGGCATTTTGTCTAAGGGCATAATGCCCTAAGAGTATTTTGTGTTCAAGGGCATTTTGTCCCACAATCGACAAAACAAGGTCCCAATATCGTTTCAGGAACTTGAAACCATTAGCATTATATGTTTTCTGTGTTGATAAAACCAGGTCCCGGTATCATTTCTTGGAACACTTTTTGAAAGATCGTTCCAAGAAATGTTAGCTTATTTGTTTTTTTTTTCAACATAGAAACAATATAATGAAAAAAATTGTTTCAAGTTTTTCTTTATGTTTACGCTTTTACTTATTTAGATGTACTTTATGTATTTTTGTCAAAAAACAAGGTCGGATGTACACAAGGCAAGCAAATCTAATCACTGTATAAAATCCAGCTTCTAAACGAGGGAAGTAACTCCCAACATCTGGGGCTATACATATGGAATTCTTATAAAAAAAACAAACAAACAAACAAAAATGCAAAAATAACTCCAAACAAATTGAAATGTAACAGAAAAATGCTGAGGTAATTTCCGCTTTTCTAAAAACAGCCTGGGGGAAATCTCCGTTCACCATGTATGGAGTTATGCCCGCTTGGAAATTGTCCGCAACCAAATTTTGTTGCTAAAGGAAAATATCTATTGATCAACCTAAATGAAATTTGCTCCAAAGTTAAATGTTGTTTTAGTTCTCCATATACATCTGTAACTTAGTTACTCTCTTAATTCAGACTCGACATGACCCTGGTTGTTGAAAGTGTCGTTAAACCCCATTAAAAATAAATAAATCTTTATTCTCTAAAATACCATGCATACCTTAACCCTTTGAACTCTAGCGGCCTTTTAACGGTCAGGAACATGATACGTCACAACGTCATTATATTGGGTGGCTGTTCAGTAAATGTGTGGAGAAGATCAATCAAAATGTTCAACGTGCAGCCCCGAGGCTGCACGTTGAAAATATTGATTGGTCTACCCCATATAATGAATATGGACTTTTATAATTGCTTCACTGAACTGGCGTGGAAGATACCACTAGAGTTGAAAGGGTTAATTTCATGGCTACATTAAATTCTGCTTTTCTTTGTCAGTTTTGGATCTTTTTTTTTTCTTGAGGTCGCAGTGAGCTACTTATGGAGTTAGACCTGGAACAAAATGGTAAATTATCGAATCTGGTACCATTCGACGCTGGACATTCTGTAGAACAGGGTGTAAAAAAGTCCACAAAAGTCGTCTTTGGAGATTTTTTTTATTCAAGATGGCGTCCAAGATGGCTGAAAAGTGGGTAAATGCTTGTTTGTGCCATTTATGGGTCGATCTCTCCCAGGAGAAGCATAAATTATGATGCAGAACGACAGCAAGTGACTCACGAGTATTATTTATTTATTTATTAGGGTTTAACGACACATTAACAGCCAAAGTCATATCGTGTCGGTGACAGTTCTACGGGTGGGGGAAGCCGGAGTACCCGGAAAGAACCACCGAGCAACGACGAGAAGCGGCAAGCTCCCCAACATCGTAACTCCGCACTGCAGCACAGACAGGGTTAGATTGGTTGAAGACACGGGCACCATCGACGTGCAGTACGCCTTAGTACACGGCGCCATCGTGCCCCCATATGGACAATCGGGGTTATGTGCCTTGTCCAAGGACACAGCGTGGGAGTCCGAATCGATCCACACGAGTATTATCTAAATGTTTACTAGGGATATCGATTACCCAACAAATGTTGATGATGTAGTGTCGCAACCGCCCCAGGCATGTAGCCTATAAAAGAAAATATGCTTGCCTCACTTTCCCAGATTGCGACATCATATCGGCAACACTTGGACATGGAAAAAGAAACTGTTGAGACGTGTAGAAAACTCGAGTGCAGTACAAGCCTGGGCACCAACAACTGAGGCCGCGACAGCAACAGAGGCGCATGGCGGGAAAGCATCAGATACTTTGACAACCTTCAGATCACTAAATTCATGGATATGGTTTCAACTAGTCAAATGTCCATTGAGCCTCACAAACTGCCGCCAGCTGAACGTGCTGCTCATTTGTACAGCTGAAGAGCGCACCACAAGTTGTCATTTGGAGCACACATAAACTTGATGCGCTAGATCCCAAGAAATGGGGCTGGAAATTAGACGGAACTGAACTCATTCCAATTATGACGGACCTGGAAACAGCCCCAGAATGCTTTCTCAAATTAGTGCGATGTCGATGTAAGTTAACAAACAGGTCACCATGCGGCACCAATATATGTTCTTTTCGTAAGAACGGCCTGAAATGTGTGACGAGTTGTTGTAATTGCGGAGGGGTAGGATGCAGCAATTGCGAGGAGGTCACGTTTGAGGATGACGCAGATAGTTCGGATGTCGAGAAGTGTCAAGGTGATAGCTTAAATTTACGATTTTCTTGTTAAAAAGTGTATATATTTTTGATAATCTTTTCGCTCGGGCTAAAAGGGGTAAGAATACGTATGTGACGGACCCCAAAAAACCGATTTGTCAAGTAAGCCATATGTGTATTTAATTAGAAATAAATCAGTGATGGCGCAATAAAAGTCATAACTTTAACGGAGCGGAATCTAATAGGAGCCTGTAACGACAATTAGAGCTTATCTGGTCTAAAACAACGATCTTGCCTGATAAGTTTCAAACAAAAGACACTCGTTTAGCCATCCAAGGTGATCAGTCGTCTAATTATATGGCTATTAGTATCGATAAACTCCTAATCACAAACAGATCACATGTAATGCCTGTGTTGTATGGAAATCATCACTTTCTGACAGTGGACTCTCACAACTGTCACTGTATAGCGAAGGTACCATACGGTACCATAACAGAATTTGAAAGAGCATTTTAAATTAAGACAGATCCATGGCGTCCAAGTTCAATAGAAGCAATTAAAATGGGAACTAATGTCCTGGTGATCGAATAAGAGTAGAGTGTTTTCTCGAAAATGTCATTCCATTCTCAAAGCGTGTAAGACTATGTGTCGTAGGCGAGAAGCTGGGGGAAGCCCCATGCTATAGGTTAGAGGAGGTGTCGCTTCTGTGCGAATGTATAGGCACATTGTAATGTAAGGGGAGCCATAGAGCTCATATTTAGAGTATGAACAGTCGCAAGCCAAGTCGGCGGCCATATTTGATTGTAGGATCAGAATAGGAAGTACGAGCTCCGGGAACTCACAGATATTGGCATGCAGGTAGATGGCATTACCTATTACAGAAGGCAAGCCATACGTAAACAGAGTAGGCTTTGTCTGTATGGAAATTAGTCTAAAGTAACTGGAGGGAAGCAGCTAACCCTCCTCGAAGTAGTGGCTGTTAGAGTAAAGGCGCCCAGGAAAACGGCAATGCGTCAGTGGTCTTGTGTGGCGGCATTGATAGAGTGACATTCCGTTTTATCATATGACTCGTCCGTTTTGTTCACTTTAAAACATTTGATATTTTGTTTTCATATTAATCAGTGATAAATAAAGCCTTCCATCAAGTCCATTGGTCAATTTCAAAACTAGACAATTTGATTGGCTGAACAAAATACAACTTGGCCACATATTCATAATTTGCATAATTAGAGTTGGGAGCTTTCATTGGTCAATTTCAAAACTGGACAATTTTATTGGCTAAACAAAATACAACTGGGTCACATTTTCATAATTTCAGTAGGGAGAATTTACGTTATCTGTCCTATTTAGGGTGGGTTGTATTAATCTTTTATCTAACGTAACGGAAAAAACCGTCTCGCGCAATACAAGAAAAACGCCATTCATTTTTTTTTTTATATTTTCACTTTTTGCTTCCAAAACATAGGTTAAGACCCCTCATTGGAACTAGCGTGTCGCGATCATTCTAATGAGGGGTCATAACCTTTGTTTTGGAAGCAAAAAATGAAAATTTAAGTTATACGAGGATGTTTTTTACAAGTACCGTCTGCAACTCAAGTTTCGTGATGGGTTAAAAAGTCATACCAAGTGGCTAATTTGTGCGTGTGTGTGTCATATGATAAGTAGAATATGAAATGAGTACTTTTCTCATATAATATTTATGAAACTCGTCCGAATTTTCCGTTTGGGCTCGCCAGAGGCTCGCCCAAAAGGAAAATTCTTCCACTCGTTTCATAAATATTATATGAGAAAAATACTCATTCCATATCCTCTATATATGTTCGTGAAAAGGCGACCAGAGTTCAGCGACATTACATTGAACCGAGAACACCAACGACAAGGAAGAAGCGACCAGCGACAACAGAGAACGCGGGCCTGCAAGGTGACTCAAAAACTGTGTGGGTGGTGTGTGGTTGACGTTTGTGTTGTATTCATTGGATTTCCTGTCAGTTCCAAGTTACAACATTTCTCTATATGTATTAAAATTGTTATTTTCAGGGAAGCACTGTTGCTTATGATTTTTGAGGAAAAGTCACCGACACGGTGAGAAATACGTTCGCGCGCGGTTTCAGGCGACATTCCTCGAGTCTAGGCTGAATGAGAGGATTGAATCTATTTCTCCCAGCACCGACTTAAAAACCAGGTGCTCACCAATTTTCCATTTCACCAGAAACTCCTTTCATTTGGGGAATAGTTGTCACATTAGTCGTTGAATATGTAATTTTACGATTTCAGCCATCCTGGACATGGACCATCAATATCCCTTGCAAACATTTAGATATTACTCATGTGTCATTTGTTGTCGTTCTGCAAGAAAATTTGAACATGATACATCACATGACCATATTCTATTAAATTCCCTGTTATCTCACTTCACTGCACGTATAATTGTCATTACATGCACTGTTAAGTCAAGGTCATCCTATTGGCCATTAAACTACTCTAAATAGACTGTAAGGTATTTACACGACCTCAGAGTTCCGAAAATGTATGATTTATGTGAACAAGAATCTGATCAGTATCGGGGTCGTAGCAAAGGCCACCCAAGGGTAGATGCCACCTGCACTGCCTTCAAATTCACTACCGAGTACTTTTCTCACGATTATAAACCAAACATTTCTATTTTACCATAAAGCTACAAAAACTAACAGAGAATGCCACATCTTTCCAATTTCAAGCTATCACATGCTTCAGGTTATAAAAATAAGTTTTTACGCTACTGAAATGTTGGACGGCCAGGGAAGCTGCGGTCTTGTATTCAGGATGACGTGTTATTAATGTCTTGGAAATTCTTGGAAATGGGGTTTGAAATTTGGAATCTCAAGTATCGTTGGAATTATTTTGTGTAATTGTCAATGTTGCAGAGGTTGAGCTACAGTGGTCACCTTCCACAGAAAGAAGGCTTTGCCCTCGATACACTTGCCTCACACTACCAGATCCACGGAACATGGGACTGGTAGTTGATGGAATGTGCTTGTTTGCTAGTGCACAATATGAGCACCGTCCTTAATCTACGTTAGTCCACAAAGACCCTCATCAGTCCATAAAAGTGCACATTAGTCCACAAACCACCACTATCTTCAATTCACAAAACCCAGATAAGTTGAAGAGTCGAAAGAGCATTTACTCCAAGAGCAAATGCTCTCACTGCTCTGCAATTCATTCGGGTGTTTGATCCCCACCAGTCTCACCTGTCCGCATTAGTCCTCAATAGGGTCCACTAATCTCCAAACGACTGGCCTCGCGTTGACCTTAAATACCCAGATGAGTCAAGGAGTCGTAAGATAATTTACTCATAGGAGCAACTGCTCTTGTTGCTCTTCAGCTCATTCGGGTATTTGGTGGTCCTTACTATTCTCACCACTCCCTCTAGTCCCCAGTCCCAACTTGTTTCCAAATCTCCGGTGGACCCAAAGCACCTGTATGGGCCCACGTGTTGCATGTGTTGTGCGTTTATTGCGAACAACACACAAGCAAATACAACACATTTGTAGGAGCCATATAAAGACATACAAGGTCTCATATCAGAAAATGGACTATGTATGGATTAATACGGACTTAGATGAATGATGCAATCTGGTTGAGCTTATCAAAACCTGGTCGATTCAGGCATTGGAAAAGAGAAATCCAGACATTGCCTGCATATAAAATGCTCAAGTACATAGAACTGGATCACACAGGGCAACAAAAAGATTATGGAAGAGCACATCCAATAACACGTTACTAGATCTAGAGCACTATTCGACCCCCCCCCCCCACCCCCTACCCATCGAGTACTCTCCAAGACGACAGTTTAGGTATGTCTGCTTCAATAAATTTAGGCATTGTCGGGTCCTTTTTTATAAATGGACATACTTCCGTTGAATCCATCACACCTTCTGAACACACCCCATACAATCGTGGGTCTTTCAGTCCCCTACCAGTCGGATGCAACCATAGAAACCAAGATGCCGACATACATCATATAAAATGGACCTACGGAAACTTGGGTCAACCCAACAACACGCGCTTCCCATGGTTTCTGACACCAATTATCACCATGCCAATGACGTCACAACATGGCCGCTCACCCGCGTTGCCATGAACAACCCATACCTGACACCTACAATGGACGTGGTATAATGTCATTTCCGATGTCCTCCTATCGCGAGTAGTAGGAGAGTTATAGATCGGCCCTCATTGGGGAACCTCGTGGGGGACCTAGGAAGTGACGTCACGTCACCCAGTAAGGTCATGTTGTGTTGTCATTGTAAGCGAACATCTTGTGACGTCATTCCCATAGTGATACGTAATGTTAGTGCGCATGCGCAGCGCGTGTTGTTAGGGTGATACGTGTTTCCGTCGGCCATTTCTTATACGATAGGGTATGTTCGAAGGATGTGTTCGATTGAATAGGAGTAAATATAATTACCACAAACAACCAGACAATCTCTCCGAATCACCAAAATCCACCCCAAACTTCCCAAATTGACTTTATTTACTACGGATTTCCCCCAGAATCCTTTTTAGGATCGCCATACCATAGTACCGAAGGTCCCCATGTATCGAGAAGCTCCCCTCCCCCTCCCCCACCCGCCCCACCCGCCCCACCCCATGGGTAAGTTCGATTGAACTAGAGTAGTTTTCCGGTTCGGATTCAGGTAGAATCCTTTTTATAACCGCCATACCATGAATTTTAATAGTGGCACTTAGTGTTATAGTACCGAGGGGGCTCTTTGGATTATAGCCAACTGATTGACACCCTCCATGAAAGCCTATACCATTCCTAAAGCCAAGAATCTATCGAGTAGTTACTGATAAGCCATTGCTCGAATGACTCGAATCACATCGAGCAAATAAGTTATAGAGTATTTACTCGAACGAGTGACTCACACATATGACTCTTAGCCTCACCTCGGTATTTAACAGCCATAACCCTTGGCACCCCAATTTCAGCACCCCTTTTTGGAAAACGTCTGGCCTTCGGCACACCTTTTTAGTCGTATGAGGCCATGAGGGCTATGAGAAAAGCCCCCAATGAGGTCTAATTTACTATCCCTCTTAGCCTCATTTCGTTTGAGGCCATGACGGCCGTGAGTGCCATGAGAAAATCCCTCAATGAGGTATAATTTACTATCCCTCTCAGCCTCATTTCGGTATTTTAGGATACCTATGACCTGGTATTGTATTATTTGAGGATACCTATCGAGGATACCTTCTGGAGAATCAGCACACCTTTTTGGAAAACGTTGGCCTTCGGCACACCTTTTTAGTCGTATGAGGCCATGAGGGCTATGAGAAAAGCCCCCAATGAGGTCTAATTTACTATCCCTCTCAGCCTCATTTCGGTATTTTAGGAGACCTATGACCTGGTATTGTATTATTTGAGGATACCTATCGAGGATACCTTCTGGAGAATCAGCACACCTTTTTGGAAAACGTCTGGCCTTCGGCACACCTTTTTAGTTGTATGAGGCCACGAGGGCTATGAGAAAAGCCCCCAATGAGGTCTAATTTACTATCCCTCTTAGCCTCATTTCGGTATTTAACAGCCATAACCCGTGGCACCCCAATTTCAGCACACCTTGTTTTGGAAAACGTCTGGCCTTCGGCACCCCTTTTTAGTCTTATGAGGCCATGAGGGCTATGAGAAAAGCCCCCAGTGAGGTCTAATTTACTCTCCCTCTTAGCCGCATTTCGTTTGAGGCCATGAAAAAATCCCCCAATGAAGTCTAATTTACTATCCTTCTTAGTCTCATTTCGGTATTTAAGGATACCTATGACCCAGCTCCTACACAGCTCCTATATGGCTCCTCAGGTAGTCTTACCAACGGCTTCCATCTTATCTCCAAAGCTCCAAGGCCACTACTTGTCTATGGTCTATCTGTCTTATAATTTGCTTCTACAGCAGTCTTGTGCCATTGCGGCCTTGTACCAGTACTATTGGTTATACTATAATCCGTTAATATTGACTTGTAACACTACTTCCTAGCTATACCTTCGCCCAGGCCTTCAAAATGTTCAATCAGATTGCACCCCCCAACATGTACCGTTTTATACAACGTTCTGTCAAGGTAATGAGAGTCAACAATAGGGTACCTAAAACTGCTATGGTGTACTATACTACTCAAAGATTGCTAAGCACCAACTATTTGACACATCATTGTGAAATTTGCTTGTGACATATTTGCGATATTTTTGGTGGATATGATTGCGGAATATATTGAGATGGTCCCCAGTGTTTACATTAGCTCTCTTGACAGACAGACGTTTCGTGACAGTCATGGAAAGCATGTACCCCTTGATTTTCATGATGTTTTCGTGTACTGTCTACATGTACATGACATGTGTAGGGTATTCAATCTTCATTTCAACACAAATCCTTGTGATTTAATGATTGAATATGGCAAATGCAAATGTAAGAAGACATTTGTCTGAAGCAGAAATGCGACGGGCTGTAGGGATGGTGGAGCAAGGGGCTACCCATTGGCAGGTTCGTGAAGCCCTTGGTGTGCACCATACGGCGATCACCAGAGCCTGGGCAAGGTTTCAGCAGTATGGCACACCAGTAAGACGGCATGGTGGTGGTAGAGACAGGCTAACATCTGCAACTGAAGACCGGTTTTTGATCATTCAAGCCCGTAGAAACCGCTTTTCCACAGCAAGCCAGCTTCGCAGTGACCTTTAGAATGCATCCGGGGTAAATGTTTCGATGCAGACTATCCGGGCAAGGTTGCACGAAGGTGGTCTCCGATCGAGAAGACCATGTATTCGCATTCTGCTGCCCCAGAATCAGCGCCAGGCACGATATGAATGGGCCATGGACCACGTTGGATGGACCAGAGAGGATTGGCGACCTGTCTTTTTTACAGATGATTCAAGGTACTGCCTAGACCACACAGATAGGCGTTCTAGGATATGGAGAAGACCAGGAGAGCGACTCCATGCAGCCAACATTGCTGAGCATGACCGCTATGGTGGAGGGTCCATTATGGTGTGGGGCGGTATCAGCAGGGATGGACGTGCAGAGCTCTGTGTCCTTGAACGTGGTGCATTGACTGCACAGCGGTATATTGATGAGATCCTGGATGCCCACGTCACATTGTATGCAGGTGCAGTGGGTGATAGATTCATTCTGGTGGACGATAATGCCCGTCCTCATGTTGCCCATGCTGTCGGGGAGTACCGACAGAGGGAGGGGATTGAGCGTATGGACTGGCCAGCAAGATCCCCTGGCCTCATTCCAATCAAACATGTCTGGAATGAGTTACAGCTTGCAATTTCAGCCCGTCCAGTCAAAAGGTGTCCAGGAGCTTGGTGCCATACTGGTCCAAGAATGGAACAACATCCCACAAAGGACCATCAGGAACCTGATTGGGAGCATGAGAAGGCGTTGTCAAGCTGTAATTAACAGTAATGGGTCTCATACTCGATATTCAACCCATACCAGTTCGCTCCGTCAACTTTTTGGCAAATTTGAAACATTTCTTCTTTTACCAATAATATCCATTTTCCATGGTTATCGTATTCAAAAGCTAAAAAATAATGTCAAACACAAACAAAATTTTAATTTCTGTACTTAAATCATTAAAGATATAATCAAATAAAAAATATATACACTTTTCATTACAATATTTCAACTAAAACGTAAAACAGGTAGTTGGATATACTTGATACTTGGTGCTTAGCAAACTTTGAGTAGTATATTTGAGGTATTCAAATTATTACCGAGATATTCAGACAGATTTTAGACACACCCCAAACTTGTCTGACTTTTTTCTAGCCCATTTATGTATGGTCAAGAAGTTTATGGATGAGAACAAAACATTGCCTCCAGTTGTTTATAGCAAGCAGCAAGACTTCTAAGTCTCGGTTACGAACTATCTTTGTCAGACCACGTCTCGCCTCAGGCCTCTCCAGGCAGTAGAACACGTGTTTAATATTTTCTATGCCACGCGCCAGGACTACCGGGGCTCTAAACTCTGAGCCCAAGTCGGTTTGACGTGTGGCGTAGAAATTATTAGATCCACGTTGTAGTGCTTATATTTGAGGTACGCGAAAATTGGTGTGTCTCAGTTACAAATAAGGTGTATTATATATGCAAAGATGCACCTCGGGAATGAAGCACTGCAGGTCTCAATTAAAAATCCCTTGCCACCTAAGAGGCAAGTTGGCGGACAATGAACTCTTAATTGACTGAGAAATTTCAACTCAGATGTGGAGAGGCGCGGAGTCGTCACACAGTCCGCGCTCTGTGGCTAATCTGTAACCGCCACTATATCTAGACAACTGCTCTGCTGTCTGGCATTTGAAGTAGTAAAGAAACGATTTTCTTCAAAACAGAGAATTTTGGTCTCGTAAAGGTCTAAAGAAGTATAATCTTATATGATTACTTGGGTGTCACATAAGCGTGTTTGTTTTTGGTCTTGTGCAAGCCTGAATATAAGCAACCTGTCATTTGCAAAATGAGGTCCCCAGAGGATGAATTTGCTGGTGCTATCCTATACAGCGGGCCAATTCATCCTCTAGGTACATCTTTCTGTTTTGTCTTGAGACCTTTGATTTAGACTGAGGTTCACAGAGAGTAAATTTTGTGCACAGCAGGGTAGCATCACCAAATTCACCCTCTGGGGACCTCATTTTGCAGATGACAGTCTGCTTATTTTCAGGCTTGGTCTTGTGTATGTAATAATATCAATGTAAATCTGTGTTTGTTCACTAAGATATGTGTCAGCATCTATGCCAAAACCCTATGCTACCCAGTTAAAAAGCTTCATATTCTATAGATGTGCTCCATATTCTCGAAGAGAAATTATTCAGCCTCCATGGAATAGAGTCCTGTAGGCACTCTCCCATAGATTGCAACAAGGCAAAGACATGTGAACAAATTGTGACGACCAAAAATAAATTAACCAATCGTTAACATCTATGTTGCTAACTTTCCAACTTTAGAGGACTCCCATCTAGGCATTCCTTGCCGCGTGCTATCACCCCAGTGCAGCACAACTTTTCTATCACGGAGAAAACTCACTGCTCCCATTCCTAGAGTTATCACTGAAAAGCATTAACAGGTGCCTGGCCGACCAGAGATGAATACATGTGCACAGAATGGTGGGTGTATTTGATTTTAGAGAGACTGGCATGTTGTTTTTCCACAGCTTTTCAATTGTTTTTTTCATGGGGTCCAGCAATGCACAATTGTTTGACGTAGTCTTGCACATTTGTGAACTACAGTACGTGGAGAGTGGATGGCAACTAAATCACCCGGTGAGTGGAGTTATCACCCAAAGTATCACTTTCAAATTCTGTACATGTGGACAAAAAACACAAGCAATGTTTCAGCCAATGGACCTCTGGGTATAACCCGGAGGTCCATTAGCTGGAACTTTGCTTGTGCTTGTTATGCTTTGCAAGAAATTCGCAATTATTGCTTGGGTGGAATCTTCACTCTGTCTATGGGTGATTTAGTGATAATACACTGTCCACATATTGTACAGTGCACACAGATGATTTGGAATTCGGCCATCAAAAGGATGTACATTCACCTGTAGACTAGAAAATTGATGACCCAACAAGTGCATCCAATGTGCGTGGGCCAAGGGGACAATATCTGGTTCTCCTGAGCTGTAGGCCAATACAGATTTTAAATTAAGGTGACCAGTGATGTAGCCCGGCTGAATGCTAACTGAAGCTGGAGAAGGGCTGCAGAATATTTTTTTTCTGTCAGTTCAGGAAAATGTTCCCATCCAGTTTGGTTAAATATTAACCCAAATCAACTGGGTTGAGTGAATATGAACCCAACTGGGTTCATATTCACTCAACCCAGTTGATTTGGGTTGAATTTTAATGAAACTGATTTTAGAGTGTAATTAAATAACCCTGTTGATTGAATATAACATCCAAACACAAAACATTTACTATACCCTCCAAACAAATCTTGCTTATCACAATGATAAACTACTATTGCTCCTGTGACCTGGGGTACCCATGTGAACTCCTATCTGTATTCATCACAACAAAAACAAAGATTCATGGGGAAACCCACAAACTCATCTTCAATACCCATCGCACCAAATCATCCATCGACTGTATTAGGGTGGGAATCTGGGAAAATGCCTTTTTCTTGAGAGAAGATTTTAACCATCTGCTTTATGAGATTCATACCACCTATACAAATTTATTGGTTCTGTTTTTGACATCATTCTTGTAATAGTACGACTAGGAATATACCTTCATCAAATGAAAAAACCCAGATGTCTTCCATTTGTTTGGCAATTCATGGCATTCAATAATGCACAAAAAGAACAAATTTGTCATGAACCAATTTACTGTAAATTATTATAAGAGAAAAAACATGAAACTATTTGCCACTTCAAACAGTACATGAGCAATGTTGCAGGAAGTGTAAAATAAAATTAATGTCTTTGTCAAAGACTGCACATGAAGAGTTTTATAGTCATTACCAATGCAGATATCTAGATATGTTTTCCCACAGGCCACCATCGAATTTTCAATAACCTGATTATGCAATGAGAGCAGGTTACCAGGTGAATCGAGTCCTTTGAGTAGAACATGGCTCCCTCTGCAATGCTCCACAATCAGCCGATTTTCCTTGGGATATTTATTAACCCTTTACCCTTAACACAAAAGCCAGACAATTTATTATTTATTTATTGGTGTTTAAGGTCACATATTTCTGCACAATGGCTAATCATGACCACAACATGGAGATAAAGCCAAGTTTAGTCAATTGTTTATACCTATGTTTCCCATTTTAGAGGACTTCCACCCAAACATTGGTAACTGAGTCCTATTTCACCAGTAAAGCAAAGCTTGTTTACCACAGTAAACAAGCACTGCTTCACTTCCTGAGGCTCCCACAGGGAGAAAGACAGACAACATTTGCAAACAAAATTCTTGAAAAACTAATTTATTGTATTATAAACATAGCTTATGACACCTCACTGGATCAAGCTCATTCCAATGAGGCATCATAAGCTATGTTATTGAGACAAAAAATGAAAAAAATCGCGACTTTGATGCCGTAGCTGCGACGGGTGGTACAATCTCACAAAATTCTAAGTCATCTAGACATCAATAAGTTACACTTACATGCCAAATATAAAGTCATTCCATCAAGTATTTCACAAGTTATTGAGTTTTGAAACTCGTTGGTCACAGACAGACCGACAGACAGACCGACCGACAGACCGACCGACATTGCCACTTATAGAGCTGCTAGTCGCAGCTAAAAATAATGAAAACTGAATGGTGATTTTGTGAATAGAGCTGGCCAGTTTTGGCCATTTTGTTGGATAAAAGGTTAACAGCTTCGGAGGGGGCACGGCGGCTCAGTAGGTAGAGGTGCAGACTGCAAGCCGAGAGGTCCTCGGTTCGAATCCCACCTGCAGCAACCATGTTGTGTCCTTGGGCAAGACACTTCACCCCCATTGCCCATGTGGGGGCACGGTGGCATTGTGTTCTAAGGCATACTGCACATCGACGGTGCACTTGTCTTCAACCAATGCTAACCTGCTTGTGTGGAGTTAGTATGTTGGAACTGATAGGTGCCCGCCGTTGCTAGGTGGTTATCTCCTGGCACTCTGGCTTCCTCCACCCATAAAACTATTGTGGTCATGATTAGCCATTGTACAGAAATATGTGACCTTAAACACCAATAAATAAATAAATAAATAAATAAATAAATAAATAAATAAATAAATAAAACAGCTTCTGAGAAAAGACACGAAAAACACAAATTATATTTAACACTTTACCTCTGAGTACAGTGGCTCAATGGTTAGTGCAGTGGACATTAAACCAAAAGATGATCTGTACTTTATAATAAAAATTATATTTATTTATTTATTGGTGTTTAAGGTCACATATTTTTGCACAATGTCTAATCATGACCACAACATGAGTATCAACTCAAGACCAGGGGGTGAGCGTTAATAAGCCATGTTGCCCATTTTAGAGAGGGTTTGCACCTCCCAAGCATTGGTGACTGGGTCCTATTTTACCAGTAAAACAGAGCCTGTTTACCGCAGTGAACAGGCACTGCTTCACTTCCCGGGGTTCCTGCGGGGAAATAAAAATTATATATCTTCTGGATTTTTTTTCTGTATAAATTATAAAATAGGTTAATTTTTTATCTCTTTATTTCTCTCAGCTTTAGTAAGTTATTTACATGTAAGGAAACTATATAATGGAGCAAGCATGCAGGAGCCCATTATTCACACTTCTCTTTTCTGCTCATTTTCACCTTAACCCTCAGCACACTGATCTCAAAATACCAAACTTTTAAATAGCAATTTTTCCCATAATGCAACTTAGAATTTAACCAATACAGTCTTGTTTGACACAGCTTGACGAGTTCTGTCAAACAAGATTGAATCAGTTAAATTCCTAGTTGCATTATGGGGAATTTTTGCAGTTTGACATTTCCAAATTTCGACATCAGTGTGTAGGGGGTTAATTTACTCAAGGCTGGTCACAGATGGAGAATGAATATTGAAACATTTGAACATCAGGGTTCCCACTGATATCAGAAAATCAATTTAAGCACTACTTAAGCACTTTTCAAGGACTGTGACTATGATTTTCAAGGACTCTTATAATTTTGATATGAACTAATAACACCATAGCAACACAAAGAATTTCAGTCTCGAGGACCTGATCTCTGGAAAACCCAACCAGCTAGATATATTGTTCCTTGAGTTCAACAAGGAGCCATCTGCAATGATAAAGCAAAGGACAATATAGAGATGAAATAAATGTGATTCCTGACCAATTTTGTGAGACCACATGTTTGTGGGGAGGGTTATGTTAGGGGATGTGGTGGCTCAGTAGGTAGAGGTGCAGGCTGCAAGCCGAGAGGTCCTTGGTTCGAATCCCATCTGCAGCATTCGCGTTGTGTCCTTGGGCAAGACACTTCACCCCCATTGCCCATGTGGGGGCACGGTGACGCTGTGTACTAAGGTGTACTGCACGTCGATGGTGCACCTGCCTTCAACCAATGCTAACCCTGCTTGTGTGGAGTTAGTATGTTGGGGAGCTGACAGTTGCTTGCCGTTGCTCGGTGGTTCTCTCCGGGTACTCCGACTTCCTCCACCCGTAAAACTGTCGTGGTCATGATTAGCCATTGTGCAAAAATATGTGACCTTAACCACCAATAAATAAATAAATAAATAAATAAATAAATAAATAAATAAATAAATAAATAAATAAAAAAATAATTAAATAAATAAATAAATAAATAAATAATAGGGTTATGTTAAGGCATATTTTCTCTGAGGTTATAGGTGAACTGAATTTAAGTGCTTTTCAAGGGGAGTGATGAAAAATCAGTAATTTTCAAAGATAGAAACAGTTTCTAGCACTTTTTAAGGAAGGGGCCAAACTTCAAGGACTTTTGTTTATTTGATTGGGAACTCTGGACATGTAAAGGGGCAGCAACTCAGAAATGGAAGCAAATTCATTTGGAGGCAAATATCATGGAGTCTACAAATCATGATAACCACCTCTGTCAATTACTGAATACAACATTAACTCATATGCAAGATTTATTTTTTAATTATGAAATGATTCACAAAATAAGATAGCACAGTACTTAATGCAGTACAGAGTTGAACAGAACAAAGACAAAGATTTCTAATTATTTTTCTACACTCTCAAAAGCTGTATGTCCACAAGAAACACATTCAAAAAGGAGGAACAGGCAAGATGAAAAACTAAAAATAGGTTATCCTTATATGCTGATATGCTTAACTCTTTACCCATCACATACGATATCAAAATTTATTATTTTGATTATTTTTGTTTTAAATTTTTCAAAAAATTTCAACGAAAACCATATCATGTGACCTCTCATTGGAACGAGCTTGATAAGCTCGTTCCAATGAGGGGTCACGTGATATGGTTTTTGTTTAAATTTTTTGAAAAATCATATTTTTTCAACTGCTCAATTTGTAAATTACGTGAGTGGATGAGGTCAAGTTTGTTAGGTATAGGGTTAAATCTTTGTGTACATGAAAATTCAGCAGTTGACAAGCAGACGACGCAAAAGGCTAAGAAGATTCAGTAATAAGTGGGTGGATGTGGCCAAAGCATTAGGTAAAGGGTTAAACCTTTGCGTATATGAACATTTGGAAGTCAATAAGCAGACGACACAATGAACAACAAATTTCTAACGAAAATCGGTAATAATATAATCCAAGAGTCCTATAGGGCTACTGGACCGAATTATCACTGAACCTCCCCACAAAAATGCAAGATGGACGTGTTCATTTGCCATAAACATGTTTTATTGGACAATTTCTTTCAAGAACACTATACTGAAAGGACTAAAGCTGATTGTTTCACTGCCCAAGCCAAGTGACCTATTATACTAAATAGAACTCTGCGAATCTGGAATCTTGAATCCTGAATTGAATCTGGCATATGAATTTGAATTTTATTCATACTGCATCTGATTCAGTGGTGGTATGTAAATGGAAGGATAAATGTGATGTTTTCACCATCAGCAATATGCATCATGTGGCGATGGCTGATGTTCCAAACTTCATTGGCAAGATTTCCATCAAACCAAAATGTGGTTCGAGAATACAACAATGGGATGCCTGGAATGGATTAGAGAGGGACAATATACTGAAAAAACAAACTGATACCGGTATCATGGGGACACCAAAATACTGGACCGAACCAATCATTGAATACCAAAACCATCTGTATTTTCAAATTTTCCTACATTTGTTGTTTATCAAGCCTTGTTCAGGCTTGATAGCAGGTGAAGTGTTCATTTCAAGAAAGAAGTGACCAAATTTATTTTCATTTTCATTAACCCATAATTGGTTGAGTGCTAAATTATTTTTCAAAGGTGATTTGTACAGTACAAGTCAAAATAAGTTGTAGGATAACCACTATAAACTATGTATCTTTCTCCTCCTACACTGATAAGACCAGAAGCTGACATCATTTTCTGGAAAGCTCTCACTGAGAGCTTTCCAGAAAATGATGTCAGATTCTGATCTTTTCAGTGCAGAAGCAGCAGTGTACTTAGTTTATTGAGGTTATGCTACAACTTATTTTGACTTGTACTGTAACAAGTGAATTTTTTTTTTCAAGGGTACCATGCTATAAACAAAAAGAGCACCAGTTTAGGGAGATTTTGTTTATAAACAAGTGTTTTATTACGATTTATTGGAGAGTGCCTTTTGGGACTCTACAATAAATAGTAATAAAACAAATTTTGTTTAAACATTTTTTGTGTGTTTCAACTATTGAGCAAACGAAGTAATGAAAACAGTGTAAAACCACTAAAGTGGCTTTTAGCACTTTTCACTAGAGCTCTGATAATGGCTTGCAGCACTCAACCAGTTAAGGGCCTGGGCAATTTGTCCTGAATTCCCACTAAACTACAATCTGTAGATGTCCAGTTGTTTAGCAGTGACTTCTTGTCACTAGAATTCACTGGCCAGGTAATTTGTCTAGTGTCAACAGGACCTCCTAATGCTGGCATATTAAGGTCAATGCTCTGAGAATGCAAAAGCCTGAGAGATGACTTAAAGGTTATGGTTTGTTTGGAACAAGCCACAATATTACTGTAGATATGAATTGTGATGACTTAAAGGTTATGGTTTGTTTGGAACAAGCCACAATATTACTGTAGATATGAATTGTGATGGGAAAAGAATGCCATTGTTGAGCTCATTGGCAGTGGCATTTGTGGTATGGTGGTAGAATGATACAAAAACTTATTCTGTATTTTCCTGGTGCGAATTCCCCTCTGGTTCTATCAGCAAATCTCATTGAAATCAGATACTGCATACCAAACTGATACCAAGGTATACCCCTATAAAAATACACAAACTGATACCGAACAAAAACTTCCAATACTACCCATCTCTAGAATAGATCGAGCTGAACAGATGTTGTCATAGTTTCAGCACTTCGTAATACATTGAAATGGTGCAAAAAATTTGGGCTACAAATTCTTGAATTCTTTGTACTAAATGCATAATTACTTTACAACCAGTATAGTGGCAAGAACCATATGTGTATGCTGAAGATTACAGACATGATCAGTGTTTGTCTCCTTGGAGAGGTGTTTGATAAAACTTGACAATGCCTCAAACTCTACCCCACCAACAATGCCTACTGCAGAAATGTTTCATTACATGGCATGTCCACCTCTTATAGAAAGAAGCAAAATCCTACAAAGCCGTGTTGGGTGTACATTAGAGTAAACTGTAGGCATGGGTCACGCTTTCTCTGTAATGTGTAGCCAGAAAAACCAGTACTTTGTGTGTATGGCTGCTTCAAACTGTACCATACTATGGCCTAGTCCCCATTTAGGAATGTTACCCAACTTTTAACTGGTAGAGTGATGGAAGCCCATATTTGGGCTTTATTCTGAAGTGTCGGTACCACAACTTAAAGGCTTCATATTCTGTGGATGTTGTTCATATCGCCTTTGAAGTGAAATTATTTAGAAGGTTAGGATTTGCATTGTTACAATTTTTGGGAGAGTGCCTATTGGCACTCTCCCATAAATTGTAACAAGGCAAATATATGTGAACAAATTTTGATGACCAAAAATAATTCAGCACTCTACCAGTTAACTATGACTATATCATTCATACATTAACACTTTGAACCCTGGTGGTATCTTCTATGTCAGTTCAATGGAAGCAATTGGAAGAGTCCATATTTAGTATTTGGGGGTAGACCTATGATATTTTCAACATGCTGTCTTGGGGCTGCATGTTGAAAATATTGATTGGTCTAACCCACACATTAAATTAGCAGCCATCCTACTTAATGAAAGTATGATGTATATGTTCCTGAGTTGGAAAAGTGGCCTCTCGGGTTAACAAGAATAATGCCCTGTGCTTTTTAAGTATGTATGTATGTATATTTATTTATTTATTTATTCATTGGTGTTTAAGGTCACATACTTATGCACAATGGCTAATTGTGACCGTAACAGTTTTATGGGTGGAGGAAGTTGGAGTACCCAGAGAGAATCATCGAGCATCGACAGGCAACAGTCAGCTCCTCAACATTCTAATTCTGTTCAAGCTGGTTTACAGCAGTTGAAGACATGTGCACCATCAACGTGCAGTATGCCTTAGTACACGGCGTCATGGTGCCCCTATGTAGACAACCGGGATAAAGTGGCTTGCCAAAAGACACAACGCGGGTAAGTATGTATAAATTACATAGATGTGCAAACTGTTGTTCACAGACATATTTTGTGAAACAATTTTTTTTTTCATATTCATATTCTTGGGAAGAACAAGTGCTTCTCTCTCCACCACAATTAGTCTACCAAAATTTGTACAGCTTTTTACCGAGTCATTCATTCAATGAACATTCACAATTATTGTTATTGCTCACTTGTTCTTGTGTTTGCAGTTAGAAATAAAACAAAGTTTTTTTTTCCCTTTCAGAACAAGTCATTTTGACAATGATACCCAATGTGGTCTTCCAGATTGTAGATTCTCGAGACAACTTATCAGTAAAAGGGAAGCAACTCTACATATTTTCAACATATTTTGCACACCTGTGATGAACTTCCTTATTTCTCGTAGCTGTCAGGCTGCACACCCTAAAATAAATTTGTGCTATAGCAATTACCAATATACTCATAGCCGAAGAATCTGGTACACTGGCAACTAAAAGATAACTTGTAGTGGCAGTCAACAGGTTAACGCTGACTGGTAAAATTTCTCTCCACCTCACCAATTAATTATTCTACTCTCCCATCCATTTTGCTGTCAAGGGCCATGAATCAACCCCAGATTCCTCTATGGAGTTCAGTAGATTATTAAAATTTAACCCTTTATCCAATGCAGATGATATCAAAATTTATTATTTTAAATATAATTTTTTTTAAATTTCAAAAATCATATCATGTGACCCCCTCATTGGAACGATCTCACTGAGCTCGTTGCAAAGAGGGGTCACATGATATGGTGTTGTTGAAATGTTTTGAAAAATAGTATTTTTTCAGCTGCTAAATTTGCATATTACGCGGGTGGATGTGGCCGATTCGTTAGGTAAAGGGTTAAGGTTGTTTTCAGCATCTGTGGCTATAATGCAACCAAAACAGGAATATAACTTCAATTTGTATAGCCAAAAGTATATAATCGTATTGTCCATTTTAGATGGCTCTCAACCATTGCTTACCCAGCTATTACTGGTAAAACCCAATCTGTGAAGCTAAGTATTTAAGCACTGCTTCACCTACTGCAGTTTCCAAGAGATCCCTCCCAGAATTTCCAAAATACCCAAAGTATAACACCACAGAGCTATGCCACAGCACTCATACTGATATCCAGCTGCTGATGTGCAGGCTGAAGTAGACTAAACAGACCAAAGTGGCCAAAAGCAGGGTCTCCGGAAGCACTTTGAGGATGGGGGGGGGGGGGGGGGGTGGGGGGGAGTTCCTGGGAAAAGCTCAGTCATGTCATGCCTAAGCATGTATGTGTCGAAAGCTGAAGGCACGAGATGGAAGAGTTTGAGAGGATGTGTTCCCCTCCCATTGGGAGGGGGGCACCTCCTCCCAAATTTGCCCAACTTCCCCCACTGAATTTTGAAAGCTCTCAGAATGGATTTGGAGTGTATTTTAGCTTTACTTCAAGAATAAATCATTGAAAAAAACTTAGTGATGAACCTGGGAAGGGCATATTTGTCTGTCTCCGCTCACCTAGGTGGTCCAAAGGCATCCCTGTCCAAAAGGAGGGATTCTTTGGTCAAATACAACTAAATCTGTTTTGATTTGCAGATAATATATCACAGAATTGCCTGTATACTGACATGTTTGCATGCACCCATTTTTAACTTATTAACCTCCCCTAGTTCTGCCACTTCTACAAAAGTCATGGTTTGTTGCAATGGTAGAAATTGCTGAAATCAGTTGATCAAATAAAACTCTCATCCCTGTATGATTCAAATCAGTAGAGGTTGGAAGAATTAACTTGTGTAGTGTTGGGTGGCAATAATTCTACAAATTATGTTCATATTTTATCACCAGTTTGTTCTTCATTGAAGAGTAATGTCTCCTATTCTCTTGCAATTACCTCACAACATACAACAAATCAAAGGAATTTGTCTTTGAATACAACATCTGGAATTCTTACAAACAGTCTGTGGGTAATAATGTTGATACCACATAATGTTTTCTCCATATGACAAGAATGCAGTAGGAGTAATCCTGAAGGTTTTATCTACCTCACACTGTCTCTGTTGTTATCTAAGTTAGTATTTACCCTTTACCAAGCTCTCAGGACACAAGCCAAATTCTGTACGGAATCCCCACTGTTATTGGCAGTTTGTTTACCCACTTTTTGTGGAGTTTGTATGCAGATTAGCAGGCTTGGCAATTTCAGGAGAGTGATTTTTTAGCTCTCCTTACTGCCCTCCTGAAAGAATTAAGGAGAGCGAAAAATTGCCTTCCTAAATAGTTTGGTCTGGGATGATTGAGATTACATGTATTATGCTCACACTAAATTTTTGTTGTAAAGCAAAAATGTAATTTAACTTCGAAGTCACATAACATCACGTAATTTCATTTTGAAACTGGTTTAGTGGTAAAGGGTAATGGCTGCAACCATACCCAGTTGCAATCATTTGAAGCAAAATGGGTCACAGCAATATTTTTTTTTCTGTCACTTTCAAGTTCAACAACTGACATCACAGTTTGAGGGGTAATTATTCAAGGAATATTGACACTATAATATACTACCATTACTACTATCCTGTCACTTGAAGCACTTGCACCAGGATGTGACTGTAGATTCAAGCAGACCTCTTGTCCAAGAAAGTCATACGCCTACAACTACCACCTTCAACCCCCAAGGGGGGTTGAAGGTGGTAGTGGTAGGCGTATGACTTTCTTGGACAACAGGTCTGGGTACACACACAGGTCTTGTCAAGTGTGTGTTTGGTTGTTGAGTGAGACATCTAGATGTCTAAGAGATTTCGCTTTACCTTTGTAAAGTTAATAAAATCACTGATGTAGTCTGTTGGTTTCAGTTTCAATGAGTTCGTTCAACTGGATACTTAAAATGCTGTGTAAAGCTAATTGCTCTCCTAAGCTGATTGAGGAGAGCGATTTTTTGCCCTCCTGCATTTTTCAGAATGCCAGGCCTGGATTAGTATTGATTTAATGTGGTGTCTCTTTACTCAGAGATATAGATATACTTTTGTGTTACAGTTATAGATATTCCAATCCACAAAGTATTTAATCCACTTTGAAAACATCAAAATATTAACACAATTGGTGGAACTACAAGGCAGAATCATAAAACTACAGCTTACTTACTTACTTATAGGTGTTTAAGATCACATACTTCTGTTAAATGGCTAATTGTGGCAACAACATGGAGACAAGTCAAGTCCAGCCAATCGTTTACACCCATGTTGCCCATTTTTGAGGACTTCCACCCCAAGCATTGGTGACCGGGTTCTATATCACCATTAAAACACAGTAAAAATGCACTTCTTCACTTCCTGAGGTTCCCACAGGGAAAAACTATAACTGTGTTGAGTTTTCATTCATAATTATTTAGAAAACATACATGTTCTGTAGTATTGGGAAAGACATTAAACAGTCAGTTAAATCAAGTTTTGATTGAAAAACATTTCTTGCATTGATTCAAACAAAATGAATGTTAATGGTATTTTTTAACCCTTTACCCAACGAATCGGCCGCATCCGCCCGCCTAATATTCAAATTCAGTAGTTGAAAAAATATTATTTTTCCAAAAATTTAAACAAAACCATATCAGGTGACCCCTCATTGGAACGAGCTCGTCCAATGGAGGCTGAATACCATATATCATTCCATCCATTGGATTATGATACTTTTATGATGGACAACGACAGTCAATGAGTGATCGATTACTATAGCTCACCCTGACTTTCAGTCAGGTGAGGTAAAAATAATACAGGGTTCCCACAGAAAAGTAATAAAAATAGCAACAATGGAGGATGTGGAGAACTTTGATATAAAAAGTGAGACATGGTTACTTTTTGCCCAACTCGAATAGCAGACAGCACTTCAGAATTTCTCTAAGACTAAAACTTTCATTCCATGGGGTGTCATAAGCTATGTTTTTCAGATAAAAACTGAAAAAATTATAAAATTTGAATGGCGTTTTTTTCATGAATAGTGCTGACCAGTTTTAGCTGTTACTTTCCATAATGGTTTGATAATGTTGACCAGGTGAAAGGATGTGTGTGAAAAAAACAAGAGGTCAATCTAAGTCATTTAAAAAGGGATGGGAAAGTGGCCCATACCCAATATCTCAAAGTACTTTTAGCTTCCAATGATAATAGACCTGATTGAATTGAATATTCTGGCTTAAAAACATAAGAGCCACACTGGGTAATTGGCTGTGGATGGTTTATGAAAATGAGGCAAGCCAGAATAGAATGATCCAATGTGGAAACACTTGGATCCAATATAAGTGATAAAGAAGGAAAAGAAGCCGGAGATCAGAAAATTAACATGAATGGGAAGATATTCTTGGCTTTCAGTCTTTGGATACAGTGGAACCCCCTGTTAATTGAATAGCCATTTTGCCAATGAAAATTATTCAATTAACAGGAGTAATCAATTAACAAGGACCGTGCCGCTTTCCTGTATTCTAGAGATAAACTAAGCATTTATTCTATTACATCTTGTTTGACAGAGCTCTATGAGCTCTGTCAAACAAGATATAATAGATTAAATGCCCGTATTGGATGTACCGAGGCCAAATAGGTCTATAAAGAAAGGAAAACTGGGGAGAGTCACGGTAATTTCTCGACAGGTTACAAGATTTTCTATTCAATTAACAGGAGTTTACTCTATAACCTGTATCCAATAAACAGGTAAAATTTGTACTGGAGGTATGGTAAATGATTTTGTGTTGGGAAATTATATTCAATTAACAGGGTTATTCAATTAGGAGATATCAAATTAAGTGGGCTCCACTGTATTAAGTGGGGATGTTTGTTTGTTTGTTTATTGGTGTTTATGGTCCTTTTCATCATCTATGGCTAACCATAGCAAAGTCAAGTTTAGCCAATCATTTTTACCTATGTTGCTCTCTTTAGAGGACTCTCACCAAAGGTATTGGTCACCAGATAAGTAGTACTGATGAGAGCTGTAACATGGATTTTTCTAGTGGATTACCAGGTCTGAATATGAGCTGATTCCATTTTCAATCTTGTTTACAATTGTTCACAGTTCACAGCCACCATTTCCAAAATTTTTTTCTTACTCTTGGATACCCACAACTCCCATATCTGAAGAAATTAAGTTTCTGAATTGAGTTTACCCTCTCTCAGCCTAACCAGTGAAAAAATTGAGTGTATCTGTTTAATGCTCTGCTTCAGTGTGTTTCCCTGTTGCAAGTTTTCTGAGAAACAAAGGGTGACAATAAAAAAACACAAACATACATTCAGGCTGATTGGATTGAAATACAGGGTAATTATGTCATAATCAGCTTCATATATGGTTGCATCTAATTAAGTGAGTCAACACTTGGCAAATCAGTGGATTGATCTTTGAGTGGGGGTTGTTTGTAGTACAGTGGAACTCCATTAATTGATTACCGAATTTGCCAGTGAATATTATCCAATTAACAGGGGTATTCAATTAACAGTCATTTGATCACTTCCCTGTATTCTTGCGATAAATTGAGCATTTATTCTATTATATCTTGTTTGGCAGAGCTCACAGAGCTCTGTCAAACAAGATATAATAGATGAAATGCCTGTACTGGATGCACTGAGGCCAAATATGCCAGAAACACGAGAAATTTGATGATAGGTTAATTTCTCAACATAATACAAGATTTTTATTCAATTAACAGTGGTCATGTTCAGCCACTGTGCAGAAATATAGGACCTTAAACACCAACATATAAATAATAAATAAATAATTCAATTAACAGGAGTTTACTCTCTAACTTGTATACAATTAACACGCCAAGTTTCTACTAAAGGTGTGGTAAATGGTTTGGTGTTTAAAATTTATTTTCAATTACTAAGTTTATTAAATGAAGCGATATACAATTAAAGGGGCTCTCCTATACTAGGGGTGCCGTGAATAATCGACTAATTGGTTAACCATTGGTCATATGAATAATCAATTACCATTTTGGTAATCAGTGTTTTCTTATTTCATATGGATCAATGCAGCATTATGATTTTTGTCTCACTACAGTGAAGCCCACTTAGTTGGATATCTCTAAATTGAACAACCCTGTTAATTGAACATAATTTCCCACCACAAATCGGTTTGCCATACCTCCAGTACAAATTTAACCTGTTAATTGAATATAGGTTATAGAGTAAACTCCTGTTAATTGAATAAAAAATCGTGTAACCTGTCAAGAAATTACACTGACTCTGCCCAGTTTTTCCTTTGTTTATGGACCTATTTGGCTTCAGTACATCCAATACAAGCATTTAATCTATTATATCTTGTTTGACAGAGCTCCTGTTAATTGAATACTCTTGTTAATAGAATAATTTTCATTGGCAAAGTGGCTATTCAATTAACAGGGTTCCACTGTATTTGCAACTAGGTACTGCGTTTTTTATTCCATGTGTCGAAATAGCAACTTTAGGGTTATGTATTTATTAACAAATAGTCAAATACACATAGAAAGACAAAGGGTCAACATGCTTTGAAGTTGGAATCTTTGATCGTACAACAAAGCACTTCAAAGAAATACTTTATTGGTCATTGTTGCAAACCGTCAGCCATGTGTTTAATAGTGCCTCATGTCGTTCAGCGTTCCACATTCATTACCTAGTTTATCACTCGGGAAATTTGACAGAGGTTGTTTCGAGCTGATTTCCAGTGAAGTGATGCAAGTAAACTCAAGTAGTGCCAAAAGCTGATGAAAATAATAATAACCCCCAGCACTGTGTTACGAAATTCTTCACTTTTCATCAACCAACAGTACACATATTAATATTTATAAGCATGCTTTGCTGGAGTTGTGGGAGAGTTTGAATAATTAATTTTTAATTGGAAAGGCCCTGAAGGAGTGATATAGATATTTTTGACATTACACTTGAAAAAGGATAATGGCCGAATCACCATGCTGTTCTTTCACTTCCTTGTTTATTTTGGATGTTACACAAACAATAAAACTCAATTGATTTCACAAATGTTATTTTAGTGATTTATTGATTCTAAATATGTAAGTCTCAACTGCTCATTTGAAAAAAAATAAAATAAATTATCAAATTATTCGAACACTAATAACCGCAACCCTCATTCCCTTCGATCTCTGCAATTCTTCCCTGTAAAAATTAAAAAGTTGTACACTCTTACCGATAAGTGGCACCAACTTTTTGAACATCATGTCGGGGGCATAAAGGCGCACCTTATGCACAGGCCAGTAGCAACCTTGGTGTCTACTGAGCAGTTTTAAATAAATGTTTAGTCCAACAAGAAAAAGTATGATTAATCGATAATCGCTGATTATTGCCAAATGATTACTGATTAGTGAAATCATTACAGTGGCACCCCTACCCTGTACCAGGTCTAATAAACCTGCCACCTAATTCTTTAATGTCAAATATTACTGCAGCTCTTTGATCGATGGTCTTGGAGAAGACATGGAGATCTTAATTTCCACAGACAAGATGACCATTTTATTTATATGTTCACAAAGATCCCATCAGTAACTGCATGAGCAAATATGTCAGAGTTAGGATAATGAACAATGTTATTTTCAAATCCCTGAACTCGACAGAGTCAATAAATTTCAAACGCATTAACGTAAGATATCTTGCATTACGTTATGTAATAATTCAGTGTTTCTATAATTCCGGAGGCTCATTTTAACCATGTACACTTATAGATGCTTTCCCCAACAAGCATAAACTGAGGGTTTCATTTCAACTGAATAACCAAAACTGGCCATCACTATTCACGAAAATTGATAAAAAAAATTTTTTTTCAATTTTTATCTCAAAACATAGCTTATGAGCATACATTAGTGTGAGCTCATGAGATCATTCCAATGAGGTTCATAAGCTATGTTTTCAGGCAAAAAATGAGAGTTTTTAGGTATTCAAGAAATTTTTTGGTGTCGTTTTCTATTCGTGTCAGGTAAAGGGTTAAAAAAATAACTGTATCTACAAAACACCATCCTGTCCATCTACAAGCTCGAGCACAGATGAGGCAGACAGCAGGAATCTGGACATTTTTTCAGAAGGAAGTCAGTGGGTTGTGTCACCCTGCCAGAAAAATTAAAGTTAATTTCTTAAAATTTCAGCCATCAACAGTCTTTCCAGTGGAAATCTATTATGAATGAAGACGTGTCACAGATAGCTTTATGATAATGCCATGTAGTTCCACTTCTTGTGTTAATATCTTGATGTTTGCAAGGTGATTTGTATACTTATTGATGGGAATATCACTGACTGGAGCATGAAAAAATATCTGTATATCTTTGTGATCACATCACATTACATCAATGGTAGTCTATACAGAAACTATGTGAAAGAGATAAACAAATAGCCCATAAAAGTTTGGAATTCTTAATAGAACTACACTGGTGGCCTGAAAGCTTCTAACCTACAGTGACACACATCCTATATTATTGTAGAACAGGGGTTTGGGTCATAGAATATCGCTAGAGCATTATGGAAATACTCTGGATATGTCTCTGTACCTAATGATCCTTATCCCAAGCCCAGATAGATTTACATATCTGGTTTAGGGCTTTCACAATTAATCGATTGTCGATTGGTCAGTGCAAAATCGGTCAGTATTTTTCGTTGTCAAAGAATCAGTAAATTTTACCCCATTTTAGACGTTTAATTATTAAAAAAAATTTGATTAATTGTTTCTAAAGGTAAAATGTCAAGAACGTCAATGTTAAACCTCAAGAAGCCATTAGAAGCATTCGTCTTTTAGGTACCTTCAAAGCTTTGATGTTCTGAACTTTTGAACCATCAGTGTAATAATCAAGACCGGTTGGCAGGTGCAAACTTGCAAAGTTTGCAACTGATGACTGGTCTTGATTATTACACTGACGGTTCAAAAGTTCAGAACATCAAAGCTTTGAATGTACCTAAAGGAGGATCGTCTTCGTTGTTTACTTGGTGTAGGTCAACTGACTTGAACTTCATTTTTAACAACTTCAAAGAGAGGGAGAGGGGGGGGGGGGGGTCATCTAGGTACGATTAATCAATTATTATCGATTATTTGTGACGATTAATCGATTCCAAAATTAAAAACAAGAGGCCCCACGTGGCCTTAATCGCTCACCTGACAAAGTGACTCTAAGAAGTATTTTAGGTCACCTTCACCATGTCATGCCTCATCAACATTAACTGGTTGAGTGATAGATTTTGTTTGAAGTTCAACATTTGTTACCTAAAATTAGTTTTATTTAAAATCATTGGTGTGTGGCCAATCTCCAATGATTTTTAATAAAGCAAATTTATCTCTGCAGACAAACTGGTTTAGCATGAAGCACAAACAAGGAATGTGAAGAGATAGCCTTGGACATCTCTCCCCAACTGTGGATATCTTCCATGTGCTACATGTATATATTTGCATGCAAGAAAACAAAAATTTTCACAAATTTTATTTTTTTCTATCATCATTGGAACAAGCTCAAACAGCTTATTCCAATAGGGGTATGGGAAGATCAGGTATATTTTTGAGACAGAAATGTGAATATATAAATAATGGTGTTTTTTTGTGAATGATGCTGGAGAATTTTGCGTAAAGATATGGTAAATGGTTTGTTCTAGATACAGAATGATGCAAAAGTATTTAAATTTGATTAGGCAAGTTGTTCCTATAATGCATTTAAAAATTGAAGTAACTGTTTTTTTGCTGACAAACTTTTAGATGTGTGTGTCTGTGTGTGTGTGTGTGTGTGTGTGTGTGTGTGTGTGTGTTTGTGTGTGTGTGTGGGGGGGGGGGGGTAAGAGTGTTCTTGCAAACAAAATTCCTGAATAAATGGAAAATTTTATTTTTTGTGTGAAAGACATAGTGCGTGAATGTTGATTGGAACAAGCTTAGAGAGCTCATTTTAATGTGAAGTCATAAAGCTGTGTTTTACGTACGAAATTCTGGAATAACTAAAAAAATTGCTTTTTTGACTCAAAAAGCATGGTGTGCGACCTCTCATTGGAATGAGCTCAAAAAGCTCATTCCAATGGGGTATTTACAAGCGATAAGTACATGTATGTTTAAGAGACAAAAATTAAAATTTGAATAGTGATTTTTGCGAAGAATGCTGACAAGTTTTGGCAGTTATGCTGGTAAAAAGGTAAGATATGCAAAGTGGTTGTTTTTTAGAGGCGACATTTAATTAAGGGGAATTAACCCTTGATTACTGAGGTAACTTCTAAAAGTACTGAAATTTCATGAAGCAATGTGAATAACAGACAACAGTTGCCTAAAAATTTCATGAATAACTAAAATTTTTATTCCTTTGTCTCGAAAACATGGCATATGACCTTTGTTGGAATGAGCTGAATGCGTGTGTTCCAATGAGGGGTCATAAAATTTGAACGAAGATTTGTGTGAATAATGCATTAGTACTGCTAGATTTGGGTAAACGGTTCACCCTGGATACCACCCCTTCTATAGTAGATCTTTTCTGCAAATTTTGTCTAAGATTCTATCAACTTTACAAATAAATACGTTCATGAATCACAATCAGATCCACCCTACAATGTTGCATACCAAATATCAAAAGATTCTGCCTGCTGGATCTGGAGAAGAAGATTTTTTAAGAAATATGCCTGAAACGCACTAAGTTAAAATTTGGGCTCCTATACGGAGCCCAAATATAAACCCAGGGGGCCGATTTGAACAAACTTGAATCAGATCCACCCCACAATGTTGCTTACCAAATATGAAAAGATTCTGAAGCTGGATCTGGAGAAGAAGATTTTTTAAGAAATTTGCCTGAAATGCACTAAGTTCGAATTCGAGCTTCTATAGTGAGCCCAAATATGAAACTAGGAAGCCGATTTGAACAAACTTGAATCAGATCCACCCCACAATGTTGCATACCAAATATCAAAAGATTCTGCCTGCTGGATCGGGAGAAGAAGATTTTTTAATAAATTTGCCCGAAATGCACTAAGTGCAAATTCGGGCTTCTATATTAAGCCCAAATATGAATCCAGGGGGCCGATTTGAACAAACTTGAATCAGATCCAACCCGCAATGTTGCATACCAAATATCAAAAGATTCTGCCTGCTGGATCTGGAGAAGAAGATTTTTGAAGAAATTTGCCTGAAATGCACTAAGTGCGAATTCGGGCTTCTATATTAAGCCCAAATATGAATCCAGGGGGCCGATTTGAACAAACTTGAATCAGATCCACCCCGCAATGTTGCATACCAAATATCAAAAGATTCTGCCTGCTGGATCTGGAGAAGAAGATTTTTGAAGAAATTTGCCCGAAATGCACTAAGTTTGAATTCGAGCTTCTATAGTGAGCCCAAATATGAATCCAGGGGGCCGATTTGAACAAACTTGAATCAGATCCACCCCGCAATGTTGCATACCAAATATCAAAAGATTCTGCCTGCTGGATCTGGAGAAGATGATTTTTTAAGAAATTTGCCTGAAATGCACTAAATTCGAATTCGAGCTTCTATAGTGAGCCCAAATATGAATCTAGGAAGCCGATTTGAACAAACGTGAATCAGATCCACCCCACAATGTTGCATACCAAATATCAAAAGATTCTGCCTGCTGGATCTGGAGAAGAAGATTTTTTAATAAATTTGCTTGAAATGTACTAAGTTCAAATTTGGGCTCCTATACTGAGCCCAAATATAAACCCAGGGGGCCGATTTGAACAAACTTGAATCAGATCCACCCCACAATGTTGCTTACCAAATATGAAAAGATTCTGCCTGCTGGATCTGGAGAAGAAGATTTTTTAAGAAATTTGCATGAAATGCACTAAGTTCAAATTCGAGCTTCTATAGTGAGCCCAAATATGCATCTAGGAAGCCGATTTGAACAAACTTGAATCAGATCCACCCCACAATGTTGCATACCAAATATCAAAAGATTCTGCCTTCTGGATCTGGAGAAGAAGATTTTTTAAGAAATTTGCCTAAATGCACTAAGTTCGAAATCGGGCTCCTATACTGAGCCCAAATATGAACCCAGGGGGCCGATTTGAACAAACTTGAATCAGATCCACCCTACAATGTTGCATACCAAATATCAAAAGATTCTGCCTGCTGGATCTGGAGAAGAAGATTTTTTAAGAAATATGCCTGAAATGCACTAAGTTCGAAATCGGGCTCCTATACTGAGCCCAAATATTAACCCAGGGGGCCGATTTGAACAATCTTGAATCAGATCCACCCCACAAGGTTGCTTACCAAATATGAAAAGATTCTGCCTGCTGGATCTGGAGAAGAAGATTTTTTAAGAAATTTGCCTGAAATGCACTAAGTTCGAATTCGGGCTTCTATAGTAAGCCCAAATATGTATCCAGGGGGCCGATTTGAACAAACTTGAATCAGATCTACCCCGCAACATTGCATACCAAATATCAAAAGATTCTGCCTGCTGGATCTGGAGAAGAAGATTTTTGAAGAAATTTGCCTGAAATGCACTAAATTCGAATTCGAGCTCCTATAGTGAGCCCAAATATGAATCTAGGGAGCCGATTTGAACAAACTTGAATCAGATCCACCCTACAATGTTGCATACCAAATATCAAAAGATTCTGCCTTCTGGATCTGGAGAAGAAGATTTTCAAAGAAATTTGCCTGAAATGCAGTAAGTTCAAATTTGGGCTCCTATACTGAGCCCAAATATAAACCCAGGGGGCCGATTTGAACAAACTTGAATCAGATCCACCCCACAATGTTGCATACCAAATATCAAAAGATTCTGCCTGCTGGATCTGGAGAAGAAGATTTTTGAAGAAATTTGCCTGAAATGCACTAAGTTCGAAATCGGGCTGCTATACTGAGCCCAAATATGAACCCAGGGGGCCGATTTGAACAAACTTGAATCAGATCCACCCTACAATGTTGCATACCAAATATCAAAAGATTCTGCCTGCTGGATCTGGAGAAGAAGATTTTTTAATGTTTTTCCCATTGCCTACAGTGTTAAAAAGTGCTGACTCAGCACTTTTTCAAAGTCCCGAAACTGTACCCTATGATAAAACCGATGGCAATTTTTTTTTACCAATCCTTTCTGTTGGTCCTAAGGAAGCTGCACACCAAATAAAAATTCTCAGTGCCGTGCAGTTTTGGAGATATGGGCGTTTTAAATTTTTTCTATTTTTAGCTCCTGCGGTTCCCACGGGGCTGCGGGAAAATTTTTTTTCGCATAAATCAAGTACTCATGACCCAATAAGCCCTCACATAAAATTTGGTTCAAATCAGCCTCTCGGTTTGGAAAATAGAAATTTTGGGCGGGGCAAAAAATTTTGCCCCTCTCATAACGTCAAGTATAGCCCCACAAACTTCTCTTGAACAAATCTGAGTCTACACCTCAAAAGGAAGCTGCACACCAAATATCAAGTCTCTGCTACTGCTGGTTCATGAGAAGAAGATTTACAAAGATTTTGGTGCCCCTTGGGGGTGTGGCACCACCCAGGAGGAGGGGCAACTTCATTTGAACAAATCTGAATTGGCATTAGGTAATAAACATTTCGCCAACATTTGAATAAAATTGGGCTAGTGGTTTAGGAGGAGAAGTCGATAATGTAAAGTTAACGCCGGACGGACGACGACGGACGCCGGACAGAAAGTGATTAGTAAAGCTCCCCTTGAGCTTCGCTCAGGTGAGCTAAAAACGTGACGGCCCTAATCTGGTTGCGTCACCTTTCCAGAAAAATTTGCAAATTATGATGGGACCAACTAAGAATACTGCAGCTTATTTCTTGAGCATCTTTTATTAACCCTTCACCCAATGAAGCAGCTACATCTGCCACACATTTCTTTTTTAAATAGCTGAAAAAAAAAAATTGTTTTAAAAAAATTTCAACAAAAACATCATGTAACCCCTCAATGGAACTACCTTGTCAATCTCGTTCCAATGAGGGTTCTTATGACAGAATTTTGTTGAAATCTTTGGAAATTTTTTAAAAATAAGAAATTTTAATACATGTGCATTGGGTAAAGGGTTAATGGGAGTAAATCCTAGATGTTGTAATACATAGAGTGAAAGGGATCATAGAGCCCTTTTACAACAGGGTGTTACAATAGAGCTCACATAACTGAATATCTCTTAATTGAACAGTTCAGTTAATTAAATATAACTTTCAAATACAAAACCATTTACCATATCTTGAGTACAAATTTGACTTATATATTGCAATTATTGTACTCAACAAAGCAATTATACCCACAATGATGCTTTCAACAGCCAGGCTCTTATCATGTCGGTTTTACGGATGGTGGAAGCTAGAGTACCCAGAGAGAACCACTGAGCAGCAGCATATAACTGTCTGATTCTCCCACTTAACAACCCTGCAGAAGATTTAGCATCACCTGAAGGCATGTGTACCACTGACACACAGTATGCTTTAGCACACTACACCACTGTGCTCCCACATGGGCAATTGGGATTAAGTGACTTGCTTAAGGACACAACACAGATGACGTGGATCGAGATGAAACTACGACCTTTCGATCTGAAGTTCAATGCTCTAATCAATGAGCCACACATCTCTCTCGCATAAATACCATAAACAAATACTCAGTTTATCACAGGAATAATGGAAAATTACAATATTCTGAACAAATGAATATTCTTGTTAACTGAATATGTTTCACTGAAAAAGTGGCTACTTAATTAACCCCCTCAATGCATTATGCATGAATAATTTGCATAAATAAATGAAAGTCAATGACACTGTAGCTCAACTTGACAAACTTGAACTTGTTAAGTTATAAATTAAATGGCAAAATTGAAGATCCTTGGTACCAATGTTATTTGATGAAATTTCAACATAACAGCATTGTGTGTGCACAACGTCAGAGTAATCCATGCATTTTTAAATGTAAACTGTAAGACTGGCTAAAGGAAGAATGTTGATACACAAATGCAGTATGTTCAGAGGTTATTGTAAATGGCAACTTTTTTCACAGAAATGAATTCTAATCAATAGCTCTTATCTGAAGGTCTTGCCTAATGAGCACACCAAGTTCATAAATGTGACCTGCAGGCCATGTCAAAGAATGTTGATGCACAAATGCAATAAATTCAAAGATTGTTGCTAACAGCAACAGTTTTTGATGGAAATGAAAAGAAAGTTAAAAAATTTATAGTAATTTATATATTTTTTATACTTACCAATGACCCAGACATAGCTGGTGCTAACTCTTAAAAACCTAGGGCCAAACACAAATTTTGCCCCCCAATCCCCAAAATTTGCATCTAAAACCACAGAAATCATGTCCTGAATGGCCCTCCATACTTTGCCTCTACTGCACATGCGCAGTGTCAAGGAGGTCCCGAAATTGGCGCCAATTATCATTCTTACAAGCAGTGCCTGGACAGCGCTATGTACTCAGCGGGAGGTATGAGTTCCCAACTCCTGGGAGGGCCATCCCCGTCTGGGTCATTGGTAAGTATAAAAAATATATAAATTACTATAAATTTTTTAACATTTTTATACTGTACCAATGACCCAGACATAGCTGAATAGTAAAAAGGCTGGGGGGCCTAGGACATAGAGGAAAGTTCAATAAGCTCAACTATATAAAATAGAGTCATCCCCTCGAGGAGAAAAGGAGCATTAGGCTTTACATGTATCTTTCTTATTTTATGATAAATTAGAAAGACACAACACCCTCCATAATTGAGCATAATAACATTCATGTTCTCTATTAACATCCTGTATATCCTTTATACTAATTATTTTAAAGTAAGCCAATAAATAAAGTTAGTCCAGAGAATTGAGACTCTTTATACTCTTTTAAAAGAGTATGAGGATTGTATATTAACGCCCGTTTGACACGTGACATATACAAATGCTTCACACCGAGCTATACTTTAAAAATATGACATGAATGAATTTTTAAACATTAACTTGACACTTTAAAACCATCCCAGTAACAACTCAGAATTACTGACTCCGGAGGAGGTATCCCCTTGCTTTTCACTATAAATCAGGTGACCTAAGGGGAACAGCCTCCCCCCCCCCCCCCCCCCCCCCACCCCCCTTCCCCTTGCCCTGGGTCAAATAGCCCAGAGCGAGGAGGGCAGCAGGACGGAGTCACTGCCTGAACAGAAAGCCTGCATAACTATAATTACAACTGTTTAGAGAACGACATTCTGAGTAACAGATAACGGACCTAAACAATGCAGGTCTCCAGAAATGGACTCAATATTTCTGAGATAAAAATTCGTGAACGTGGATGGCTGAGACCAATATGCAGCCTACATTAAATCTGTAATAGCAACACTATTTGCGTAAGCCTAAGATGTAGAAAGAGCTGTTACTTCATGAGCCGAAATCTTAAGCACAGACTGCTGAGTTGAAGATAGATTATCATAAGCAGTATGGATAGTTAATTGAATCCATCTAGCAATAGAATGGACCGTAATGTCCTTTCTATTAGGCATCAGAGACAGAAAGAAGCGTTTTCGTCCCTTTCTGATAAACTGAGATCTTTGTTTATAAATACGTAAAGCTCTAACCGGACAGAGTAAAGGCCTATGCCCGTCTGAAGACGGAAGGGCCTTAATAACAATAGGTTCCGGATATTTATTAGGAGCCTGATTCTTAGCCAAAAATCCAACATTAGTAGTAAAGGTAAATAGTGTTCCCGACACTACGATAGTGAAAATCATCCACCGAGAGTGCATGAAGCTCACTGACTCTTCTAGCAGAAGAGAAAGCTAAGAGAAATGCTGTCTTATAAGACAAGAATTTGAAATCTACTGTCTCAAGAGGCTCAAATGGCTTTTCTTTTAGTTTAAGAAGAACCCAAGCTAAATTCCATTTAGGAATTAATTTCAGGGTTCTAGGTCTATTTATTGAGAAGTTTCTAACTAATTTAAATAAAGAGACATCAGATCCAATTGTAAACTATCATGGTGTGCATAGGTATCAGATAACATAAACCTATAACCTTTAATAGTAACAGGCTGCAGTTGATTTCGTCAAACAAGTATACTAGAAAGTTTGCAATGTCTGGTATGGAGGGATCAAAAATATCAACAGAATGATCCCTACACCAACGACGAAAGGCCTTCCACTTAGCCGCATAGTTTAGCGAAGAGGAGGTCCTCCTACAGTTAGAAATCATGTCCACTGCTCGTCCTGTACAATGCTTGCGGTGCAAGAAGGACCGCACAATGGAAATATGTGAATGTTGAGACCTTGCCGGCTGTGATGAAGTTGACGCCATTCCTCTGCGAAAGAAGATCCTCTCGTGGAGGAAGTTTTCGCAGAAAATCACACAACAGACACCTGAGTAGATTTATCCACGGTCTCTGTGGAGACAGAGATGCTACCAACAGAATTGCATTGTGATTGTTTTATCTTAAGCAATATTTGCTGAATCAACGGCGCTTGAGGATACGCATATCCTATCATTCCGTCCCATGAAATCGATAGAGCGTCTACTGCATAAGCTCGGGGATCCGGACATGGTGACACATAAGTCTGCAACTGATTGTTGAGATGTGTCGCAAATAAGTCTATCATTGGCCGTTCCCATTAGTAGCAAATCTGATTAAATACTTGTTTGTTGAGAGTCCATTCTGACGGCAACAAGCGACCCTTTCGTGAAAGGGAGTCTGCTGAAACATTCAGACGACCCGGAATATGACGGACCGAAAGTAGAACTTGGTGTTCCAGAAAAAACAGAAGGATTCTTTCCGTTAAATTGAATAATGGAACGGAATGAGTGCCTCCCTGGTTCCGGAGATACGCCACTGCTGTCGTATTGTCGGACAGGATTTGGACATGTGCTTTCTGAATAATGTTCATCCAATGACGTAATGCAAGCCAAATTGACATCATTTCTTTGATGTTTATGTGCTTGCTTAGAAATTGCGAATCGCAAAGACCCTGGCACTTCGAATCCGTTGGGGTCAATGTTGCACCCCAACCTGTTTGACTGGCATCCGTCATAATCGTAAAACCCGGATCCGGCAACTGCAGTGGAACTCCCTGAGTCAACCACTGAATGTTTGCCCAAGTCTGAATCTCTTGTTTCACTTGATTTGACAAGAGAACGTCTATATCGAGCGAATGAATCTTCACACTCCAATTCTGAGTCAAGAAAATTTGGAGAGGACGAGTGCGCAACCGCCCCATCGGAATGAGATCCGCGGCGGCTCTGCATAGACCTATCAGTCTCATGAACTCCCTCGCTGTGACTTTGTCTGAGTGAAGACAATAGCGAGCATAACAACTGATTAACTTCGCTCTGGTTAACGGCAGACGAACGAGATTGTTGTGCGTCTCGAAGCTCATTCCCAGATGAGTGAATGACTTGGACGGCACTAGATCCGACTTCTCCTCGTTTATAATAAAACCGAGACGTCGGAGTAATAGAAGCAGATTCTGCACATCATTCTGAAGCGTTAACTCGTTGCCGTACCTCTGAAGAATGTCGTCCAGGTAGGCTGACGTTACCGCAGACGAATGAGCTCGGAAATGTATCATTACCGAGTTCATTATTCGAGTGAAAGCCCAGGGTGCTAGGTTCAATCCGAAGCACATCGCCCGGAATTGATATACAACTCCTAGGACTGCGAAGCGTAGATACTTTCTGAATGTCGGATGTATCATGACGTGAAAGTACGCATCTTTGAGATCTATGCTTGTAGCATAGTCGTTCACCCGAATACTCGCTCTGACCGATCGAATCGTCTCCATATAGAACTTCGGAGCGACGATCAGCTTGTTTATCCAGCTCAGATCTATGACTGGACGGAACGAGCCGTCTGGTTTCGGAACCAGAAACAGATGGCTGTAGAAACCCGGTGATTCCTGGTCTTCTACGACCTCTACCGCGTTCTTCAAGACTGTACTTCCGATAAAAGAGCATCTCTTTTCTGCGGATTTGACGGAAGCTGAGTCCATTTTGGACTTCGAGTTAATGGAGGCTTTCGTTTGAAGGATATTCTTAGTCCTTCCGAAATTACCCCTCGGACCCAGGGGTTGTCTGTAATCGACGCCCACTCGGTTGTAAAACTCGATAACCTTCCACCCACCGGAACACGATAGAGGTTCAAACCATCACCTCCTGGACCTGCGAGGCCTGCGGAAGGAGAAACCATGTCCTCCACGACCCGCACCTCGACCCGTCGACCTCGGGACGTCACACCAGTTGTCTCGGCCCGAATAACGTCCCGTACGTGAGTCGCTGCCTTGACGGTCTCTAGAATAAGACCTAGAGGACGAAAAAGAACCTCTATAGGAACTTCTCTTGGGCATACTAGTCCCAGAAGTGCCTGTCTTACTCTTATCTGCTGTATCAGACTTTTTGGAAGCGGATTTAAAAAGCAGCGAATCCGAAGCTTTCTTAGTTATCTTATCATAGATTGCTGAAAGCTTGCCGTCGAAGAGAAGCTCTCCGGAGACCGAAGCGACTCTGAGAGAGTTCTTCACCTTACTATCCACACGCGTGGATGTAGCTAGGGCTGCGTCACGTCCAACCAACTCCAGGTTTGCCACTGAAAGGGCGGAGTTATACGTGGAATAAGCTACTGCCCTTGAAAGAAGTCTTAATGAGGATTGTATATCCTGGAATTCTTTCCCTTGAAGACGCAAAGATAGCACCTTAGTAAGGTGCTCTGCATATGACAAAGCGTCTAAGCTTGCTCTGTTAGACGTTATTGCTGTCTCCAACGTCGCGGTTGGAATAGACATAGACGACGGTAACGACAATTCCAAGTCTTCCGCCTCGTCGTCTAGATGCAGAGGAACTCTCGGTATGCCCTGTCCTGCCGTTTCGAATTTATTCCTTGAATTGATGAAAGGCAGATTGAGAGCATTAGCGGACAAGAAACCAGCTTTGCCTGTTTTGGAAGCAAGCTTAAAGATAGCGTCGTTCAATAATTCGAATGTTCTTGTGACATTATTGGACTGTGTCGGAAACTCAGGGACGATGTCTCTGAACCGCTCAAAGAATTCTGTGTCCAATGACGCTATCAGTCTCTTATCCGGCATCGCAGCTGTCTGGCCCGACGGAACAACTTATGGCAGGTAATGCCGGATGAAATCTATGGCAGCTTTATGTTGTTCCGAAAGGGATAGCTCCAAATCCTCGGTATCCCTTTCGCCATCCTGTCGGACCTCATGATGTTCTTGGTCATCCGAAACCCGATGCTTCGGCGGAGCGTACCGACCCAGCGTCGTCGGATAATTCTTGATCCGACGTAGGTTCCGTCGTTTGCTGGGATGCTGCGATAATTTGTGCTATTTGGGATAGCACGTCTGTCACTGAGGCCTGTGGAGTAGCGGTCTTACGCTGCTTAGCCGCTGGAAGCTCCGTGTAAACTGACTCCTGCATATTTCTCTTATGCGAACGTCCGGAGTCTACAGGCCTCTTATCCCTGGCTATCGGATGGCGTGACCTGGTCGCCGTGGAATCCAAGAATGGCGAAGCTGGCTGGATATCCTCGGTCACGTAGCCAAGGTGCGGTCGTGTGCGCTGCTGAGAGGATGAGGAAGCCTTTTGGACAGTCTCTCCGGACTGTCTATATAACGGAGCGTCCCGAGCGGCAGACGTATGCTCCGAATGCGACACATTTTGTACCACAACATCTGGTCCCCGATGTTGTTGTACGAGAGAGGGGCCTCTCTCGCTCGCAACCCGGATGGACCTGGACGAGCTAGGAACTGGACTACTAGGCTTCCTCTGTTCTCTCCTCTTATCCGCCGTCACTGGGTGTGCACCTCGAATATTTATAGTGCTCGCATCACCCAAACCTCCTTCTTGGACCGCAACGGACGAACCCGGCTGCCGAACCATTCGATGAATGGACGCTACACCGGGCGAGCTAGCGGACGTCAACGCCGTCGATCTACTAGGGACCTCTTAGGCAATTGGCGTATCTCCATGAGCACTTTTGCCGCTAGCTCTTCATTTAATTGTGACAACGGAGGCACACTATTGGAAGACATCACGGAAACATCACCCTGTTCTTGTTCCTCTGAAATAGAGATTGATAAACTAGAGTGACCCTGCGGAGAAAGGACCGGCATGGCCCTTTCCCCGCTAACAACATACCTTGACACACGTTTCCAATGTTTGTCATCCCAAAATTCACATACTGAACAGGAGTTAGTGCGAGTACACTGACTACAATTAATACAATGATCATGAAAGTCAGAGGAAGATTTCCTCTTATTACAATTTGAACAATATCCTTTCATAGTGAAAAGAATACAAAAAGTTCTAGTACTCGCATGAACCCCTGAAAACAAAGATACATAATAACATGATCCATTAACATAGAAAAAATAATTGAAATCAAAAAGAAATTTTGAAAAAATATTTTTTCAGCAAAGCCCAAGTTTCTGAAAAGTAACGTTAAGCCCCAATGGATCCCAAGCCTAAGTGTGGACAAAAATTTCAAACATATTTAAAAAAATTAATGCAACACTTACGAATAATAATAATGTATCTTGTAATGACTTAAACTAGTACAAAGACAAAAAATCCCCCTCACACAGAGACTGTTGCCAATGTAAACAAGAAGTGTATAAACACCAGAAACATGACTCCAGGCACTGATAACCCTGGCCCGAAATCAATTACCAAAAATACACTATCTGATGCAAAACAGAGACTTCCAGGGAAGAAACTGCAGAACATCAGATGGTAGATGCAGAACACTACGCCTAAACACCCATGGGTGAGAACGTAAACATGGGGAAAAGAACAGAATTCATTCTGTTACCTAGCTAAATCTCCCAAGAAATTTTAGTAATAATATTACTCAAAAATATGCCAAAAGCATGGGGGAATAGCAAGGGGGGAATTAAAGGAAAAGGAGAGAGGAAACACTGAACAAGCAGTGAAACTTAATAGCAAGAATGACAACAACAGGCCCATGCCTCGAAAATAGGCCACTTAACATAATTTCACTAAAAAATTTTAAGTTACAGCCCTGAATATTTTCTGTCACTCATTTTTCCTCTCCTTCTTCTATATCCACTTTAGATCCACCATTTCTCCAATATTTATGTGTCTGGCATCATTTAAACTGAGATTTACAAGCACAAATATCAGTCAGATGTGAACTGATGAAGGGCCAAACAAAGAATGATAATTGGCGCCAATTTCGGGACGTCCTTGACACTGCGCATGTGCAGTGAGGGCAAAGTATGGAGGACCTTCAGGACATGATTTCTTTTGGTTTTAGATGCAAATTTTGGGGATTGGGGGGGCAAAATTTGTGTTTGGCCCTAGAATTTTAAGAGTTAGCACCAGCTGCTATGTCTGAGTCATTGGTACAGTATAAAAGTTAAAAAATTTATAGTAATTTATATATTTTTTATACTTACCAATGACCCAGACTTAGCTGGTGCTAACTCTAACAAAACCAGGGCCAAACACAAATTTTGCCCCCCAATCCCCAAAATTTGCATCCAAAACCAAAAGAAATCATGTCCTATAGGACCTCCATACTACGTCCCCACTGCGCATGCGCAGTGTCAAGGACGTCCCGAAATTGGCGCCAATTATCATTCTTACTGGCAGTGCCTGGTCAGCGCTATGTACTCAGCGGGGAGGCAAGAGTTCCCAACTCCTGGGAGGGCCATCCCCGTCTGGGTCATTGGTAAGTATAAAAAATATATAAATTACTATAAATTTTTTAACATTTTTATACTGTACCAATGACCCAGACTTAGCTGAATAGTAAACAGGCTGGAGGGCCTAGGACATAGAGGAAAATCCAATAAGCTCAACTATATAATAAAGAGGTAACCCCCTTAAGGAGAAAAGGAGTATTAGGCTTTACATGTATCTTTCTTATTTAATATTTAAATTAGAAAGATACAATACCCTTAATAATTGAGCACAATAATATTCATGTTCTCTATTAACATCCAGTATAACCCTTATACTAATTATTTTTAAAGTAAGCCAATAAATAAAGAAGTCCAGAGAATTGAGACTCTTAATCTTTTAAAAGTGTCCGAGTATTGTATATTCAAGCCCGTTTGACACTTGACATATACAAATGCTTCACACCGAGCTACACTTTAAAAATATGACATGAATGAATTTTTAACATTAATATTACACTTTAAAACCATCCCGGAAGCGACTCAGAAATACTGACTTTGGAGGAGGCATTCCCTTTCTTTTCACTATAAAGCAGGTGACCTAAGGGAACAACCGCCCCCCCCCCCCTCCTCCCCCCCCCCCCCTTCCCCTTGCCCTGGGTCAAATAGCCCAGAGCGAAGAGGGCAGCCGGACGGAGTCACTGCCGGAACAGAAAGCCTGCATAACTATAGTTGCAACTGTTTAGTGGACGACATTCTGAGCAACAGATAACGGACCTAAACAATGCAGGTCTCCAGAAATGGACTCAATATTTCTGAGATAAAAATTCGTGAATGTGGATGGCTGAGACCAATAAGCAGCCTTCATTAAATCTGTAATAGCAACACTATTAGCATAAGCCCAAGAAGTAGCAAGAGCTCTTACTTCATGAGCGGAAATCTTAAGCACAGACTGCTGAGAAGAAGATAAACTCTCATAAGCAGTACGGATAGTTAATTGAATCCATCTAGCAATAGAATGGACCGAAATGTCCCTTCTATTAGGCATCAAAGACAGAAAGAAACGTTTCCGTCCCTTTCTGATAAACTGAGATCTCTGTTTATAGATACGTAACGCTCTAACAGGACAGAGTAAAGGCCTACGCCCGTCTGAAGACGGAAGAGCCTTAATAACAATAGGTTCCGGATATTTATTAGGAGCCTGATTCTTAGCTAAAAAAACCCACATTAGTAGTGAAGGTGATAGTGTTCCCGACACTACGATAGTGAGAATCATCCACCGACAGTGCATGAAGCTCACTGACTCTTCTAGCAGAAGAGAAAGCTAAGAGAAAAGCTGTCTTATAAGATAAGAATTTGAAATCTACTGTCCCAAGAGGTTCAAATGGCTTTTCCTTCAATTTAAGAAGAACCCAAGCTAAATTCCATTTAGGAATTAATCTAAGAGTTCTGGGTCTATTTATCGAGAAGTTTCTAACCAACTTGGATAAAGAGACATTAGATCCAATTTGTAAACTATCATGATGTGCATAGGTATCAGATAACATAGACCTATAACCCTTAATAGTAACAGGCTGCAGTTTGATTTCGTCAAACAAGTATACTAGAAAGTTTGCAATGTCTGGTATAGAGGGATCAAAAATATCTACAGAATGATCCCTACACCAACGGCGAAAAACCTTCCACTTAGCCGCATAGTTTAGCGAAGAGGAGGTCCTCCTACAGTTAGAAATCGCGTCCACTGCTCGTCCTGTAAAGTGCTTGCCATGCAAGAAGGACCGCACAACGGAAAAACGTGAAGGTTGAGACCTTGCGGGTTGTGATGGAGTTGACGCGATTTCCCCTGCGAAAGAAGATCCTCCCGTGGAGGAAGCTTTCGCGGTAGGTCCCACAACAGACACCTGAGTAGATTTATCCACGGTCTCTGTGGAGACAGAGATGCTACCAACAGAATCTTGCATTGAGATTGTTTTATCTTTAGCAATACTTGTTGAATTAACGGCGCTGGAGGATACGCATATCCTATCATTCCGTCCCAAGGGATCGACAGAGCGTCTACTGCAAATGCTCTTGGATCCGGACACGGAGACACATACGTCTGCAACTGATTGTTGAGATGTGTCGCAAATAAGTCTATCATTGGCCGTTCCCATTGGTAGCAAATCTGATTGAATACTTGTTTGTTGAGAGTCCACTCCGACGGCAACAAGCGACCCTTTCGTGAAAGGGAGTCTGCTAGCACATTCAGACGACCCGGTATGTGACGGACCGAAAGAAGAACCTGATGTTCTAGCGCAAACAGAAGGATTCTTTCCATTAGATTGAACAACGGAACTGAATGAGTGCCTCCCTGATTCCGTATATACGCCAATACTGTCGTATTGTCAGATAGGATTTGGACATGAGCATTGTGAATAATGTCCATCCAATGACGTAACGCAAGCCAAATTGACATCATTTCCTTGATGTTTATGTGCTTGCACAGGAATTGCGGATCCCAAAGACCCTGGCATCTCGAATCCGTTGGGATCAATGATGCACCCCAACCTGTTTGACTGGCATCCGTCATAATGGTAAAACTCAGATCCGGCAACTGCAGCGGAACTACCTGAGTTAACCACTGAATGTTTGCCCAAGTCTGAATCTCTTGTTTCACTTGATCTGACAAGAGAACGTCTACGTCGAGCGAATGAATTTTCACACTCCAATTCTGAGCCAAGAAAATTTGGAGAGGACGCGTGCGTAACCGCCCCATCGGAATGAGATCCGCAGCGGCTCCGCACAGACCTATCAGTCTCATAAATTCTCTCGCTGTGACTTTGTCTGCGTGCAGACAATAGCGAGCGTAACAACTGACTAATTTCGCTCTGGTTAACGGCAGACGAACGAGATTGTTGTGCGTCTCGAAGCTCATTCCCAGATGAGCGAATGACTTGGACGGCACCAGATCCGACTTCTCCTCGTTTACTATAAAACCGAGACGTCGGAGCAATAGAAGTAGATTCTGAACATCGTTCTGAAGCATTAACTCGTTGCCGTACCTCTGAAGAATGTCGTCCAGGTAGGCCGACGTTACCGCAGACGAATGAGCTCGGAAATAGATCATTACCGAGTTCATTACCCGAGTGAAAGCCCAGGGTGCTAGATTCAGTCCGAAGCACATCGCCCAGAATTGATACACCACACCTAGGACTGCGAAGCGTAGATACTTTCTGAATGTCGGATGTACCATGACGTGAAAGTACGCATCTTTGAGATCTATGCTTGTAGCATAATCGTTCACCCGAATACTCGCTCTAACCGACCGAATCGTCTCCATATAAAATTTCGGAGCGACGATCAGCTTGTTTATCCAGCTCAAATCTATGACTGGACGGAACGAGCCGTCTGGTTTCGGAACCAGAAACAGATGGCTGTAGAATCCCGGGGTCTCCTGGTTTTCTACGACCTCTACCGCGTTCTTCATTAAAAGAGACTGCACCTCTGATAACAGAGCGTCTCTTTTCTGCGGATTTGACGGAAGTTGAGTCCACTTTGGACTTCGAGTTAATGGAGGCTTTCGTTTGAAGGATATCTTTAGGTCTTCCGAAGTCACTCCTCTCACCCAAGGGTCGTCCGTAATCGACGCCCATTCTTGTGAAAAGCTCGACAACCTTCCGCCAACCGGTACGCGATAGAGGTTTAAGCCATCACCTCCTGGACCTGCGAGGTCTGCGGTAGCAGAAACCACGTCCTCCACGACCCGCACCTCGTCCCGTCGACCTCGGGGTGTCCGACCGGTTGTCCCGGCCCGAAGGACGTCCCGAACGAGAGTCGCTACCCTGACGGTCTCTCGAATAAGACCAAGAGGACGCACCGGAACCTCTATAGGAACCCCTCTTGGGCGCATTAGACCCAGAAGTGCCCGTCTTATTCTTGTCTGCTGTATCCGACTTCTTAGAAGCAGATTTGAACAACAGAGAATCCGAAGCTTTCTTTGTAATTTTATCATAAATAGCAGAAAGCTTGCCGTCAAAGAGAAGTTCTCCGGAGACCGAAGCGACTCTAAGAGAGTTCTTCACCTTAGTATCCACGAGTGTGGATGTAGCTAGGGCTGCGTCACGTCTAACCAACTCCAGGTTTGCCACAGAAAGGGCGGAGTTACACGTGGAATAAGCTACTGCCCTTGAAAGAAGTCTTAAAGAGGATTGTATATCCTGAAATTCTTTCCCTTGAAGGCGCAGTGATAACGCCTTAGTAAGGTGATCTGCGTAAGATAAGGCATCTAAATTGGCTCTGTTAGACGAAATAGCTGTTTCCAACACCGCGGTTGGAATAGAAGCCGACGACGGTAATGATAGCTCTAAGTCTTCCGCCTCGTCGTCCATACGCAGAGGAACTCTCGGGATACCCTGTCCTGCCGTGTCGAATTTATTCCTTGCATTAATGAAAGGCAGGTTGAGAGTATTGGCGGACAAGAAACCTGCTTTCCCTGTCTTGGAAGCAAGTTTAAATATAGCGTCGCTCAATAATTCAAATGTTCTTGTAACATTATTGGACTGCGACGGAAACTCGGGAGCGATGTCCCTGAACCGCTCAAAAAATTCAGAGTCCAATGACGCTATAATCCTCTTGTCCGGAACCGCAGCAGTCTGGCCCGATGGAACAACTTGAGGGAGAAAGTGCCGGATGAAGTCCACGGCAGCTTTATGTTGTTCCGAAAGGGATAGCTCCAAATCATCCGTATTCCTTTCACCATCCGGTCGGACCTCATGATGCTCCCGGTCGTCCGCCCCCGATGCTTCGGCGGAGCATACCGACCCAGCGCCGTCGGATAATTCTCGATCCGACACCGTTTCTGTCGGCTGCTGGGATGCTGCGATAAGCTGTGCTATCTGCACAAGAATGTCCGGCGTCGAGACCTGCGGAGGCGCAGTCTTCCGCTGCTTCGCCGAGGGCAGCTCCGCATCAGATGGCTCCCGCATACTTTTTCTATGCGAACGTCCGGAGTCCATCGGCCTCGAGTCCCTGGCTGCCAGATGGTGTGACCTGGTCGCCGAAGAATCCTTGATCGGCGAAGCTGGTAAGATATCGGCGGTCACGCAGCCAATGTGCGGTCGTGTGCGCTGACGAGAAGAAGAAGCGTTAGCAGTCTCCGTGGACTGCCTATACAACGGAGCGTCCCGAGCGACGTCACGTATGCTCCGCTTGCGACACATTTTGTACCACAACATCTGGTCCCAGATGTTGTTGTACGAGAGAGGGGCCTCTCTCGCTCGCGGCCTGGCTGGACCTGGACGAGGTAGGAACCGGACTCAAAGGCTTCCTCCGATCTCGCTTACTATCCGCCGTCACTGGGTGTGCACATTGAATGTTTATAGTGCTCGCATCACCCAACATTTCCTCCTGGACCGCATCGGACGAACCCAGCTGCCGAACCATTCGGTGAATGGACGCTACACCGGGCGAGCTAGCGGACGACATTTGTCTAATCTCCATGAGCACTTTTGCCGCTAGCTCTGAATTCATTTGTGACGACGGAAGCGCACTTGCAGAAGATAACATGGAAACATCACCCTGTTCTTGTTCCTCTGAAATAGAAACTGAGATAGTAGAGTGACCTTGCGGAGAAAGAGCCGGCATAGCCCTTTCTCCAGTAACAACATACCGTGACACACATTTCCAATGTTTGTCATCCCAAAATTGACATATAGGACAGGGATTAGTGCGAGAACACTGACTACAATTAATACAATGATCATGAAAGTCAGAGGAAGATTTCTTCCTATTACAATTTGAACAATATCCTTTCATTGTGAAAAGTCAACAACAAGTCCTAGTTACTCGCACAAACCCCTGACACAAAGATACATAATAACATGATCCATTAATAAATGAAAAAACAATTGCAAATCAAAATAATTTTGAAAAAATATTTTTTCAGCGAAGCCCAAGTTTCTGAAAAGTAACGTTGAGCCCCGATGGATCTGATGGCAAAGTGTGGTCAAAAATTTTAAATTTATATTAAATAATTAATGAGACACTTACGGATAATATAAATGTATCTTATAGTGAGATAAACTACACCAAAGGCAAACAGCCCCCCTCAAAAAAGGCTGTTGCCAATGTAAACAAACAGTGTAAAACACCAGAAAACATGACTCCAGGCACTGAAAAAACTGGCCCGAAATCAGTCATCAAAATTACACTCTATCTGATGCAAGACAGAGACTCCCAGGGGAGAATCTGCAGAACATCAGATGGAAGATGCAGAACACAACGTTTATACACCCATGGGTGAAAACGTAACTATGGGGAAAATAACAGAAAACATTCTGTATCCAAGCAACTCTCCCAAGAAAATTTTAGTAAATGAACTTTCTCAAAAATATGCCAAAAGCATGGGAGAATTGCAAGGGGGGACTTTAGAAGGCTAGGGGAGAGGAAACACTGAATAAGCAGTGCAACATTTAGCAAGAATGACAACAAGAGGCCCATGCCTCGAAAATAGGCAACTTAACATAATTTCATAAAAAATTTTAAGTACAGCCCTGATTATTTTTTGTCACTTCTTTTTCCTCTCCTCCTTCTATATCCTCCTTAGAATCACCATTTCTCCAAAAATTACGTGTCTGGCATCCTTTAAACTGAGATTTACAAGCACAAAGATCAGTGAGATGTTGACTGATGAAGGGCCAAACAGAGAATGATAATTGGCGCCAATTTCGGGACGTCCTTGACACTGCGCATGTGCAGTGGGGGCATAGTATGGAGGTCCTATAGGACATGATTTCTTTTGGTTTTGGATGCAAATTTTGGGGATTGGGGGGCAAAATTTGTGTTTGGCCCTGGTTTTGTTAGAGTTAGCACCAGCTAAGTCTGGGTCATTGGTACAGTATAAAAATATATATTTTTTCAGAAAAGCCCAAGTTTCTGAAAAGTAATGTTGAGCCCCAATGGATCCCAAGCCTAAGTGTGGACAAAAATTTTAAAAATATTTTAAAAAATTAATGCAACACTTACGAATAATAATAATGTATCTTGTTATGATTAAACTAACACAAAGACAAGAAATCCCCCTCCACAGAGACTGTTGTCAATGTAAACAAGAAGTGTATAAACACCAGAAACATGACTCCAGGCACTGATAACCCTGGCCCGAAATCAGTTACCAATAATACACTATCTGATGCAAAACAGAGACTTCCGGGGAAGAAACTGCAGAACATCAGATGGTAGATGCAGAACACTACGCCTAAACACCCATGGGTGAGGGCGTAAACATGGGGAAAAGAACAGAATTCATTCTGTTACCCAGCTAAAACTCCCAAGAAATTTTAGTAATAATATTACAGAAACTATGCCAAAGCATGGGAGAATAGCAAGGGGGGACTTAAAGGAAAGGGAGAGAGGAAACACTGAACAAGCAGTGTAACTTTATAGCAAGAATGACAACAACAGGCCCATGCCTCGAAATTAGGTAACTTAACAAAATTTCATAAAAAAAAATTTAAGTTACAGCCCTGATTATTTTCTGTCACTCATTTTTCCTCTCCTCCTTCTATTTCTTCTTTAGATCCACCATTTCTCTAATATTTATGTGTCTGGCATCATTTAAACTGAGATTTACAAGCACAAAGATCAGTCAGATGTGAACTGATGAAGGGCCAAACAAAGAATGGTAATTGGCACCAATTTCGGGACCTCCTTGACACTGTGCATGCGCAGTAGAGGCAAAGTATGGAGGGCCATTCAGGACATGATTTCTTTGGTTTTAGATGCAAATTTTGGGGATTGGGGGGCAAAATTTGTGTTTGGCCCTAGGTTTTTGAGAGTTAGCACCAGCTATGTCTGGGTCATTGGTACAGTATAAAAATATCAATAGCTTCTATCTTTGTCACCCTGCATAAGTTTACAAAGTTTCAAAACGACCTGATAATGAATGCACCCTCGGAGGATGCCAAATTATTATTATTATTATTATTTATTGGTGTTTAAGGTCACATATTTATGCACAATGGGTAATCATGACTGTGACAGTTTACAGGTGGAGGAAGCCGGAGTACCCGGAGAGAACCACCGAGCAACGATGAGCAGCTGTCAGCTCCCCAACAGAGGCATGCCTAAGGAAGATGTTAATGCACAAATGCACTAAGTAGAAGGTCACTGCTTGTGGCAATGGTTTTTGGGGCTTTTTTATGGAAATTCATAAATATACCATGCAGAGAGTGCAAAAGGAATAAGTTGATGCATAAATGCAGTAAGTTCAAAGGCTGGTGATAACGACAATAATTTTTTATGGAAATGAAAAAAAGAGCAATAGCTCACATATAGAGGTCACCCTGAACACACATACCCAGTTTCAAAGTGATCCAATCATAAATGTGCCCTAAAGGGTGTGTTAAAGGGAAATATTGAGGTCTGACTAAACTAAGTTCAAAAGTCAGTGGCAACATTTTTTGACAGAAATGGAAGAAAATCGACAGCTCCCATATAGATGTCACCTCACACAAGCACACCGAGTTTGCAAGCGATCCAATCATAATTGTGCCCTGCAGGGTGTCAAAAGGAAATATTGATGCTTAACTGCACTAAGTTTTTACTAAGTTCATCAAAGGTCATTGCCAGTGGCAACATTTTTTGATGAAAATCAATAGCTCCAATCTAGAGGTAACCCCAAACAAGCATACAAAGTTTCAAACCGATCTGATCATAAATGTGCCTTTTATGGCATGCCAAAGGAATATATTGATGCCTGACTAAACTAAGTTCAAAAATCGTTGCCAGCGGCAACATATTTTGATGGATGGAAATGGAAGAAAATCGCTAGCTCCCATCTAGAGGTCACCCCAAACAAGCATGCCAGGTTTCAAAGCAATCCGATCATAAATGTACCCTGTAGGGTGTGCCAAAGGGAAATATTGTGGTCTGACTAAACTAAGTTCTAAGAACGTTGGCCATATCAACATTTTTTGACAGAAATTGAAGAAAATCAATAGCTCCCATCTAGAGGTCATCCTAAACAAGCATACCAGGTTTCAAAGCAATCTAATCATAAATGTGCCCTGTAGGGTGTGCCAAAGGGAAATATTGTGGTCTGACTAAACTAAGTTCTAAGAATGTTGGCCGCGGCAACATTTTTTTGACGGAAATTGAAGAAAATCGATAGCTCCCATCTAGAAGTCACCCTAAACATGCATACCAGGTTTCAAAGCAATCCAATCATAAATGTGCCCTGTAGGGTGTGCCAAAGGGAAATATTGAGGTCTTCTGACTAAACTAAGTTCTAAGAATGTTGGCCACGACAACATTCTTTGACGGAAATTGAAGAAAATCGATAGCTCCCATCTAGAGGTCACCCCAAACAAGCATACCAAGTTTCAGAGCGATCCAATCATAAATGTGCCCTGTAGGGTGTGCCAAAGGGAAATATTGAGGTTTGACTAAACTAAGTTCTAAGAACGTTAGCCGCGGCAACATTTTTTGACGGAAATTGAAGAAAATCGATAGCTCCCATCTAGAGGTCACCCGAAACAAGCATACCAAGTTTCAAACCAATCCAATCATAAATGTGCCCTGTAAGGTGTGCCAAAGGGAAATATTGAGGTTTGACTAAACTAAGTTCTAAGAACGTTGGCCGCGGCAACACTTTTTGACGAAAATTGAAGAAAATCGATAGCTCCCATCTAGAGGTCACCCCAAACAAGCATAAGAAGTTTCAAAGCGATCTGATCATAAATGCGACCTGTGAGGTGTGCCAAAGGAAATTGTGGATGTACGTACTAACATACTAACGTACGTAAGTACGCCGACGGACGAGAAGTGATGGCAATAGCTCAGCTTGACTTTGTCAAGTTGAGCTAAAAATTGGTAATTAGAACTTAGATGACAAAATAAACTAATGAATTGGCAGAAAGAATGATTTATAATATAATCCTCCTGCCTTATAGGGCTACAGAATTCAATTATTGCTGACCCTTCCAACAATTAAGAAGTGAATACATCCACTTCCTGATGATGGTATTGTATGCAATGACCCCATTCAGGAGATCAGAGTTGCTCAATTTGCAAATTACGTGAGTGGGTGCGGCCAGTTCTTTATATAAAGGGGTGACCCTGTTCCAGTGTACTTGTATACTTATATATGGGGTACTTATGTACACAAAACTTATATAAATAAAGAGATTTTTATTGTCAATTATACAGAACATCAAAGCATAAAGAAAATTAGAATATTGTTCCCATTTATGAAATCTCAAGTTCAGCAAGGGGAGAGAGCAGTCAAGCAAAAATGTGCTTCTTCTCACAAATAGTATCTGTTCGGTGACAACACACCACCACAATGCTTCCATAATACATCACTCTCCATTGATGTCCTGCAGTTACTAGTAAAACACTGCAAGTCTTCTCTTCAATATTGCTAACATTTACTGGTTGAGCGCTAAAAGACATTATCTTGGCTCTATGAAATGTCTTGAACAGGGATGAGATTGAGAGGCAACAATATTATCTCAAATTAACAGAAATTTTTTCATTTTTCAACACAAAAACTTTGTTTCCTCAATAAATAAAAAGCCAAATAGTTCAATCGTTAATTTATTTATCAATGTATTGGAGTTTAGGGTCACATATTATTAACTCTCAACCTGCTGAGTATTTTCAAGATATTTTTCACTAAATTTAGTCATGGCTGCCCTGAAGCAGCCATGACTAGATTTGCTGAAATATTCAACTAAATTTAATTCAAGGAATCATTGGTGAAAAAATACATTCAATTTACAGGAGAAAAATTTAATTAAATGTGCCCAATTCACATTTATTTCAGAGGCAAGAGAAATCCTCTCCTTGCAGTAACATCTGCCAGCAGCATGCAAGGAGTTAATTGGACAATATTTCATTTCTATAATTTTGATCAACAATTATCTACCGGTAATTCTACATTTTGATCAACAATTGGCTGAAGTCAGCTGCTAATTAGCTGAACTCTTTCATCCCTGCTGGAAAGCACCTTTACACTGTATGCATCAGCTTGTTGTTTGCTCAATAGTAGAAAACAAGTTTACATAATACTGTTTGTTACAATTCATTGGAGAGTGCCAACATTCACTGTCCAATAAATTGTCAAAAAACGTATAAAACAAAATTTTGAGAAACCAATTCGAAGTCCCCTTGCTAGTAGCATGGTATTTCTGAAAACAAATTCTCATGTTACAAACCCTTGAGAGATAATTTAGTACTCCACCAGTTAAGAGGTTTTAATCCTTGACTGTTTGAGGGATAAGTTATTTTTGATGGTCTGAATTTGTTCATCAAAATTTGTTTTATTACAAATTATTGAAGAGTGCCCATAGGTACTCTTCAGTAATTTGTGATAAAACAAATGTATATACAAAAAATATTATTTGCGTTTGATTGAATATGAAGACGAGCAAAGAAAATGTTGGCTTTTGCTCTGGTGCCCTCATATTTTTTGAAAGCCCTGATAGTGGCTTGTAGAACTCAACCAGTTAAGGGCCTGAGATTTTTATACATATTTGCTATGCGTTGAAAGTCTTCTTCCTGTGATTTTGCAGTTGTTTCTAGTCAAGTCTTGGCTGCCTACAGAGGCAGCCAAGACTTGCCTAGAAACAACTGACAAAGTACTTAGAAAACAAGTTTTGAGTTTACCCAAACAATGAATGTTGGGGCATCTATTCCTTTGCATTAAAAAGTTATCAAAGTCGGAATTAGGCGCTTAAGCATTAATCTGCTCTCACAAGATCACATAAAGTGAAATTCATAGCTGCCATCAGCATCAAATAATCTATCATCCTTAAAACCTGGATATTCTAGGTAAGATAGATTAGTCTCTCACTCTTCTTCCATACTGTCATGTTCTGTAGAGTTCAATGGAATATTGCTACTTCTGTGAACACAATGGCAGTCTCATGATATTGCTGACATAATATACTGAACCTGAAATTATTACAATTGGTAGTGGTTAGCAATGCTTTTATATCACATGTGAATGCTGTATACCGAATATCAAAAGATTCTGATAAATGGTTCTGGAGAAAAGATTTAAAAAAAATTTTGCAAATATGCTGCCTCAGCATTTTTTTATGCCCATTACAGAACACCCTAACATAACCGATGGCAATTTTCTTTTTACCATTCAATTCTACTGGTCCTAAAGATGCTTCATGCCAAATAACAGCTCTCTGTTCCATGTGGTTTGTGAAATATGGGCGTTTGAAAATATTTCTATTTTTAGCTCCCAGGGTTCCCATGGGGATGCAGAATTTTTTATTTTTTTTTGTAGGAGTCAAGTACTTGTGACCAAATAATACCACATACCAAATTTGGTTCAAACCGGACAATCGGTTCAGAAACTAGAAATTTTGGGCAGGGCCAAAAATCTTACCCCTCCCATTACAAAGCCAAATATTGCTTCACGAACTTCGTTTGAACAAACTTGATTCTACACCTCAAAAGGAAGCTCCATAACAAATATCAAGTCATTGTACACATTGGTTCATGAGAAGAAGATTTTAAAAATATTTTGGAGCATTTTCCCCCACTCCCTCCCTATAGGGTTGGGCATGTTGAGTTGGACAAAAATTCAATGCCCCTTTAGAACCATCATTCACACAAACTTTCACTTGAATTGGCCCAGTCGTTTTGGAGGAGAAGACCAAAACATGGTGTTGACGAACGACAGATGGATGGATGGATGACAGACGGAGAGCGATGAGATTAGCTCAGCTTGACTTTGTCAAGATGAACTAAAATGCCTATGTTGTCAGGCAATTATCCCTCAAATTTTTTATGAGGGTGGGAGGCTTTTTATTTTTTATTCTGAAATCTGAAAAAGATACCCTTAAAAATATATTCACATTTCAGGATGAAACTCCGGACTGGTGTTATCTTATCGCATATATTGTGAAATGCTTCAATTAACTTGGCTGTTGACGACATACCAGACACTCCATTGCAGGATTATGTTCAGTTAGGCACTAATTTGAGAAGATAATAGCAGTATTTTTCTCAAAAGTTGTTATATGTACTAACATAGAAAACATTTAAATAATAGTCAGAAATTTGAACCATCAAAATACGGAGGAAAACAGGAACAGGAAGTTGAAATACTACAGAGAAATGTGTCCGGGTGCGAGTGATCAAAATTCCGATCTGAAAATACTGATCAGGGAAATTTTTTTGACTGGGTGGAATTTTTTTTTTTTGGACTGGGCATTAAAAAGTTTTGACGTGACGGAAATTTAATGACGTGGGCAGTGCCTGAGAACATAAGACTTTTTTTAATGGCCCAAGTAACAGACTAGACACAAAAAGTTATATGCAAACTAGTCCCTTCTTTAGACCTCTTTCTGATGATCTTGACCATGGGTACTCAGTCTTGAAGTGTTAAAACAACACACCATTTGGTGGTGCTACAAATGTAATATCAGTTTCATATATCTCATTCAACTAGAAAGTTGAAGAGTGGACACAAAATAAGTTCAAGTGCTGGCTGATTCCTTCTTTTGACCTCAGTCATCTTGCCCTTGCAGACTCAGTTTTTAAGTTTATATGTGACACACTGTCTGGTGGTACTAAACACGTAATATCTGCTTCATCCTGATCTGTCATTCCACCAAAAATTAAGGACAGACAATGTTACTGGGAGGCTGATTTCTTCTTTAGACCTCCATCTATCACATTAAACATGGGGGCTCAGTCTTGAAGTTTATACACAACACATCGTCTGGTTGTGCTACACATGTAATATCAATTTCAGAACTAACACAAAAAAGTTATTGTGCAAGCTGATTCCTTCTTTAGACCTCCATCTATCTATTACATTGAACATGGGGATTTGGCCATGAATGTTATATGCTGCACACCATCTGGTGGGGGTAGACATGTATATAAGTTTCATCTTGATATCTCACTCCACTAAAAAGTTTTGGACTGGAATGAATAGGCTGATGGACAGATTAATAAAATATATACTCGGTTCTTTTAAAAAATGGGCTTAAAAAATGACAAGCAAACCAACATCCATACAAATTTTCAACAGAAAATGCCCACTGGTGTTAGACAAGACCCAAACACCACTTGCATGACAAAAATGGATGACAGACAAAAATGGACAACAGGCAAAAAGCAGTAACTACTGCGTACATTCCAATTAGGTTAGCTAGTGTTTTAGTTGGTCAGTTCATTATGATAAGAAGGTAAATGAAAGTGTCAATGACACTGTAGCTCAACTTGTCAAGACAAAGACATGTACATGTATAGTATGTGACACAGCAATGACAAACATCTAGGTAATGACCTGATAACAAAGGTACATATAAAGTATTGTAACGGTCTGTACATAAATACTGAGCGTTGCCTGTAACAAATGTATAGGTAAAGTATTGTAAAGGTGGGTGACAGTCAGATGCTAAACTAGAAAAAATCTTTGAGTCCCAGAGTGGGTCTGACTGAACCCCAAAATATTTGTTCTCATAGCACAGTGATAACAAAGGCACCCCAAAACACACTCATTCCTGTCCCAAGGTGAAAACAAAGGTACCCAAGAAGTTTTGTGAAGATCAGTTCACAAATATGAGCTGTGTAGAAGTTGTGACAAAAAACTGATTGGACCTGATTTCGGTACAAAATGGCCACTGGCAGCCATCTTGAATTTTGGACCACGCCCAGAAACACTCGTTCTCGTCCCAAGGTGATAACAAAGGTACCCAAGAAGTTTTGTGAAGATCGGTTCATAAATACAGCCTCTAGCCCGAGCCGTATTGACATGTGCACTTACAGAGTATAAGTAGCACTGAATAAATCAAAGTTCATCTAATTTGCATAATTTCTGCACGAGAAAAAAACCCGTACTAAATGTGATGTATTCCATGTTACTAAACATTCATACAAAAATTTATTCAAATCAGAACTTTCATACAGAAGTTCTGTACAAAAGACTGATTGCACTAATTTTGGTACAAAATGGCTGCTGGAGGCCATCTTGAAATTCGGACCACACCCAAAAACACTTGTTCTCATCCCACGGTAATAACAAAGGTACCCATGAAGTTTCGTAAAGATCGGTTCATAAATACAGCATCTAGCCTGGGCCATATAGAAGTTGTGTACAAAAAACTGATTAGACCTAATTTCGATACAAAATGGCCACTGGCAGCCATCTTGAATTTTGGACCGCACCCAGAAACACTCGTTCTCGTCCCAAGGTGCTAACAAAGGTACCCAAGACGTTTCGTGAAGATCGGTTCATAAATACAGACTCTAGCCCGAGCCGTATTGACATGTGTACTTACTGTGTGTAAGCAGCACTGAAAAAATCAAAGTTCATCTAATTTGCATAATTTCTGCACGAGAAAAAAACCCGTATTATATGTGATGTATCCCATGGTACTAAACATTCACACAAAAAATTATTCAAATCAGCGCTTTCATATGGAAGTTCTGTGCAAAAATCTGATTGCACCAAATTTCGTACAAAATGGCTGCCATCGGCCATCTTGAATTTCGGACCGGACCCCAAAACATTCGTTCTCGTCCCACGGTGATAACAAAGGTACCCAAGAAGTTTCGTAAAGATCGGTTCATAAATACGGCCTCTAGCCCGAGCCGTATTGGCATTTGCACTTACAGTGCTGAAAGTAACACCAAAAAACATCAAAGTTAGTCTAATTTGCATAATTTACGCATGAGAAAAAAACCCGTATTATATGTGATGTATCCCATGGTACTAAACATTCATACAAAAAATTATTCAAATCAGAGCTTTCATATGGAAGTTCTGTACAAAAAACAGATTTCTGCATTGTCGGTACAAAATGGCAGCTGGCAGCCATCTTGAATTTCGGACCGCACCCAAAAACACTCGTTCTTGTCCCACAGTCATAACAAAGGTACCCAAGAAGTTTCGTAAAGATCGGTTCATAAATACGGCCTCTAGCCCGAGCCATAGCAGCTTGGCACTAACAGCTCTGAAAGTAACACTAAATAAATCAAAGTCAGTCTAATTTGCACAATTTACGCACGAGAAAAAAACCCGTATTATATGTGATGTATCCCATGGTACTAAACATTTATACAAAACTTTATTCAAATCAGAACTTTCATACAGAAGTTCTGTACAAAAAACTGATTTTTGCAACATCGGTACAAAATGGCCGCTGGCAGCCATCTTGAATTTCGGACCACACCTAAAAACACTCGTTCCCGTCCCAGGGTCATAACAAAGGTACACAAGAAGTTTCGTAAAGATCAGTTCATAAATACGACCTCTAGCCCGAGCCATAGCCAATTGTTGACGTACGGACAGACGGACGACGGGCCATGACAATAGCTCAAATTTGACTTCGTCAAAGTTGAGCTAAAAATAATTGTTTAATATATCAGGATTTTTTTTATTATGTCACATATTATCACTTGCTACTCAACATAACAGTGAATAAGATCTAACTTTTAAGGGCTTGAACAAGTTTCCTCCTTCCTTTAATTTCTCTGTTCCAATGTTTAGGAACTGTTCAAATATAACAATTAACTGGTAGAGTGCTGGAAGCCCATATTTGGGCTTTACTCCGAGGTGAAGGTACTGCAACTTGAAGGCTTCATACTTAGTGGATGTGCTTCGTATTACCTTTGAAGTAATATTATTTAGTCTGTAAGGACATGTCTTGTTACAATTTATGGGAGAGTGCCTGTAGGCACTCTCCCATAAATTGTAACAAGGCAAAGATATGTGAACAAATTTTGATGGCCAAAAATAATTCAGCACTCTACCAGTTAATTACATGAACAAATAAGTTAATGCAAATTGCTTCTTCGACCAAATAAAAAAGGTGTTTGGTTTTCAGGAATATTTTTTTCAAAACTGAGGAGGGAGGCAGTTTTTTAGTTTTATTTTCTTTCCTCAATTTTCACCTTGAGGGAGGCAGGTTTTTATTTTTAACCCTTTACCCAACGTAACGGCCAAAACCGGCCAGCGCTATTCTCAAAAATCGCCAATTAATTTTCACTATTTTTTTCATTTTTTGTCTCAAAAACATAGGTTATGACCCCTCGTTGGAATGAGCTCGTCGAGCTCATTCCAACGAGGGGTCATAACCTATGTTTTTGAGACAAAAAAAGAAAAAAATTAGCTATTCAAGAATTTTTTTTGCAAGTGTCGTCTGCTTTTCACGTTAGGTAAAAGGTTAACACGGTGTTACTATATTATACCAAGGTGCTTTATATTTCAATTCAAAACCTCAACTGATTAGCAAAGCTTGAAGTAAATGTAACTCCACAAATGGTCAGGCAAAACAGTATGGTAAAGTCACTCGGGAAAGCAATAATGGTCCAAGGAGCCACGCACATGGATTTAGAATTTTTTGTTGTGAACTTTATATTGACAAGCATCGCCAAGGTGGGTGTCCTCAATTTCGGTTCCAGACAATATATGATAAATAACACTTCCAAAAAACCAGCTTGTTCTGGGACAATTCATCCCAAGTTGTTTTTCCAAGTAGGATGATTTGTCCAGGGTGTTGTGCCCACACTAAACAACACAGGGTTGATTTAAAAACTATGTCATTTACAGAATTAACGTTAGGACGAGTCATTGCGATATTTGTAACGAAATGTCCTGGCTTTGATTTTGGGATGAAATGTACCAGGCCAGATTCCCAGACACCTGACAGAAACAACAGTACTTGCTTTGTACCACCGACATATCAGCTTGAAAGAATACCTCTCACATTCTCTCTACCCTCCAAATAATGCCCTATATGCAATTGAACTCCCCTAGGAAGAGAATAGGATTATGAAACATATTCGTGAGAACAACATGTGATTGGAACAAGTTGGGGATTCTGTGATAACACTTGGACAGACTATTGATTCCTTCAAAGAAGTGCTACATAAAAAAGCTAGCCTCTCTATCCTGCTGCCAACATGCCAGAATTGGATCATACAGCACTTCTATACAGATACTGATAGGAACTGATTTGGGGGCGAAACGTCCTGGCAGCGTTGTCCCTTGTGAATTTTCAGAAATGAAACCACAATGGCAACACTCCTCGGTGTTATAAAAATAAAAAAGTCGTTCTCATTATTTTGTCCCGTAACGAGGATAACTATATCTGTTCACGGAATTCATTTTGTAACTGGGATAGCTCTATCTGTTCAATGAATTCATTTTGCTGGAATGGCATTTATGATGGATGTGGAGAAAGGAGGAAAGTTTTTTGTTGACTACCCTAAACAAGAGGCCCCACGTGGCCTTAATCGCTCACCTGACAAAGTGACTCTAAGAAGTATTTTAGGTCACCTTCACCATGTCATGCCTCATCAACATTAACTGGTTGAGTGATAGATTTTGTTTGAAGTTCAACATTTGTTACCTAAAATTAGTTTTATTTAAAATCATTGGTGTGTGGCCAATCTCCAATGATTTTTAATAAAGCAAATTTATCTCTGCAGACAAACTGGTTTAGCTTGAAGCACAAACAAGGAATGTGAAGAGATAGCCTTGGACATCTCTCCCCAACTGTGGATATCTTCCATGTGCTACATGTACATATTTGCATGCAAGAAAACAAACAGGGGAGGGGGGGGGGGGGTAAGAGTGTTCTTGCAAACAAAATTCCTGAATAAATGGAAAATTTTTTTTTTTGTGTGAAAGACATAGTGCGTGAATGTTGATTGGAACAAGCTTAGAGAGCTCATTTTAATGTGAAGTCATAAAGCTGTGTTTTACGTACGAAATTCTGGAATAACTAAAAAATTGCTTTTTTGACTCAAAAAGCATGGTGTGCGACCTCTCATTGGAATGAGCTCAAAAAGCTCATTCCAATGGGGTATTTACAAGCGATAAGTACATGTATGTTTAAGAGACAAAAATTAAAATTTGAATAGCGATTTTTGCGAAGAATGCTGACAAGTTTTGGCAGTTATGCTGGTAAAAAGGTAAGATATGCAAAGTGGTTGTTTTTTAGAGGCGACATTTAATTAAGGGGAATTAACCCTTGATTACTGAGGTAACTTCTAAAAGTACTGAAATTTCATGAAGCAATGTGAATAACAGACAACAGTTGCCTAAAAATTTCATGAATAACTAAAATTTTTATTCTTTTGTCTCGAAAACATGGCATATGACCTTTGTTGGAATGAGCTGAATGCGTGTGTTCCAATGAGGGGTCATAAAATTTGAACGGAGATTTGTGTGAATAATGCATTAGTACTGCTAGATTTGGGTAAACGGTTCACCCTGGATACCACCCCTTCTATAGTAGATCTTTTCTGCAAATTTTGTCTAAGATTCTATCAACTTTACAAATAAATACGTTCATGAATCACAATCAGATCCACCCCACAATGTTGCATACCAAATATCAAAAGATTCTGCCTGCTGGATCTGGAGAAGAAGATTTTTTAAGAAATATGCCTGAAATGCACTAAGTTAAAATTTGGGCTCCTATACGGAGCCCAAATATAAACCCAGGGGGCCAATTTGAACAAACTTGAATCAGATCCACCCCACAATGTTGCTTACCAAATATGAAAAGATTCTGAAGCTGGATCTGGAGAAGAAGATTTTTTAAGAAATTTGCCTGAAATGCACTAAGTTCGAATTCGAGCTTCTATAGTGAGCCCAAATATGAAACTAGGAAGCCGATTTGAACAAACTTGAATCAGATCCACCCCACAATGTTGCATACCAAATATCAAAAGATTCTGCCTGCTGGATCTGGAGAAGAAGATTTTTTAATAAATTTGCCCGAAATGCACTAAGTGCGAATTCAGGCTTCTATATTAAGCCCAAATATGAATCCAGGGGGCCGATTTGAACAAACTTGAATCAGATCCACCCCGCAATGTTGCATACCAAATATCAAAAGATTCTGCCTGCTGGATCTGGAGAAGAAGATTTTTGAAGAAATTTGCCCGAAATGCACTAAGTTTGAATTCGAGCTTCTATAGTGAGCCCAAATATGAATCCAGGGGGCCGATTTGAACAAACTTGAATCAGATCCACCCCGCAATGTTGCATACCAAATATCAAAAGATTCTGCCTGCTGGATCTGGAGAAGATGATTTTTTAAGAAATTTGCCTGAAATGCACTAAGTTCGAATTCGAGCTTCTATAGTAAGCCCAAATATGAATCTAAGGAGCCGATTTGAACAAACTTGAATCAGATCCACCCCACAATGTTGCATACCAAATATCAAAAGATTCTGCCTGCTGGATCTGGAGAAGAAGATTTTTTAAGAAATTTGCCTAAATGCACTAAGTTCGAAATCGGGCTTCTATACTGAGCCCAAATATGAACCCAGGGGGCCGATTTGAACAAACTTGAATCAGATCCACCCTACAATGTTGCATACCAAATATCAAAAGATTCTGCCTGCTGGATCTGGAGAAGAAGATTTTTTAAGAAATTTGCCTGAAATGCACTAAGTTCGAAATTGGGCTCCTATACTGAGCCCAAATATTAACCCAGGGATCCGATTTGAACAAACTTGAATCAGATCCACCCCACAATGTTGCTTACCAAATATGAAAAGATTCTGCCTGCTGGATCTGGAGAAGATTTTTTAAGAAATTTGCCTGAAATGCACTAAGTTCGAATTCGGGCTTCTATAGTAAGCCCAAATATGAATCCAGGGGGCCGATTTGAACAAACTTGAATCAGATCTACCCCGCAACGTTGCATACCAAATATCAAAAGATTCTGCCTGCTGGATCTGGAGAAGAAGATTTTTGAAGAAATGTGCCTGAAATGCACTAAGTTCGAATTCAAGCTCCTATACTGAGCCCAAATATGAATCTAGGGAGCCGATTTGAACAAACTTGAATCAGATCCACCCTACAATGTTGCATGCCAAATATCAAAAGATTCTGCCTGCTGGATCTGGAGAAGAAGATTTTCAAAGAAATTTGCCTGAAATGCAGTAAGTTCAAATTTGGGCTCCTATACTGAGCCCAAATATAAACCCAGAGGGCCGATTTGAACAAACTTGAATCAGATCCACCCCACAATGTTGCATACCAAATATCAAAAGATTCTGCCTGCTGGATCTGGAGAAGAAGATTTTTTAAGAAATTTGCCTGAAATGCACTAAGTTCGAAATCGGGCTCCTATACTGAGCCCAAATATGAACCCAGGGGGCCGATTTGAACAAACCTGAATCAGATCCACCCTACAATGTTGCATACCAAATATCAAAAGATTCTGCCTGCTGGATCTGGAGAAGAAGATTTTTTAATGTTTTTCCCATTGCCTACAGTGTTAAAAAGTGCTGACTCAGCACTTTTTCAAAGTCCCGAAACTGTACCCTATGATAAAACCGATGGCAATTTTTTTTTACCAATCCTTTCTGTTGGTCCTAAGGAAGCTGCACACCAAATAAAAATTCTCAGTGCCGTGCAGTTTTGGAGATATGGGCGTTTTAAATTTTTTCTATTTTTAGCTCCTGCGGTTCCCACGGGGCTGCGGGAAAATTTTTTTTTGCATAAATCAAGTACTCATGACCCAATAAGCCCTCACATAAAATTTGGTTCAAATCAGCCTCTCGGTTTGGAAAATAGAAATTTTGGGCGGGGCAAAAAATTTTGCCCCTCCCATAACGACGCCAAGTATAGCCCCACAAACTTCTCTTGAACAAATCTGAGTCTACACCTCAAAAGGAAGCTGCACACCAAATATCAAGTCTCTGCTACTGCTGGTTCATGAGAAGAAGATTTACAAAGATTTTGGTGCCCCTTGGGGGTGTGGCACCACCCAGGAGGAGGGGCAACTTCATTTGAACAAATCTGAATTGGCATTAGGTAATAAACATTTAGCCAACATTTGAATAAAATTGGGCTAGTGGTTTAGGAGGAGAAGTCGATAATGTAAAGTTAACGCCGGACGGACGACGGACGACGGACAGAAAGTGATTAGTAAAGCTCCCCTTGAGCTTCGCTCAGGTGAGCTAAAAAAAGAGCAAAGCAGGCATTATTTTTCAATGCGGCAATCCCTGAGAACCAAACACCTTTTTTTTATTCGGCCTTATATATATGATGAAATTAAGTTTATTTTGTTGCTTATGAATATGCTGTTTTCTTTGAAAATATGTAATAAAGCAAGGAATTTGCAAAAGATTTTTTCTGTCGATAATAAAACAATAATTGACTTCCTTGAGGTTGATACAAAGGAATTATGAACCCAAGAAAAGTAATATTCACCAATGCGGCAATCCCTGGGAACCAAACACCTTTTTTCGGTGAATATAACTTTTTTCGGGTTGATAATTCCTTGTATCAACCTCAAGGAAAGTCAATAATTGTATAATATTACTTAAAAATAAGGCTTTCTCACTCATCAACATCACACAGACAAGGATAGATGTTGAAGGGTTTACATCAGAAACTTACGTAATATTATGCTACACAGTCTCAGCTCTTATGGAATTTAGGTGTCTTCAAACCTGTAAGCTGAAAGACAAGGAAAACAGATATAACAAACTAACAAATTTTTAACTATTGTAAGAAGTAGACAACACAGTGGAACCTTGTTAAGTGAATAGCCATTTTCTGTATTGTATTGTGTTCAACAGATTATCAAAAATGGCCGCTGACCGATTACTGGTTATTTGAGCTATTGGACAAGTCGAGAATTGAAAGAACTACATTAAACTGAAAATATTTCACAGTGTTAAATGGCATTGACTCATGTCAAAGTAAAATGACCCGACGTGCACACTTGGGCGGTATATGTGGCTCTCAGAGCCATGTATACCGACCAGGTTCGCGAAACTGGTCATTTTACTGCGACCTGAGTGCAACCTTCACTCTTTCCAGTATGAACTGGCAATTGCCACAATTAAGCTCAATTGTAAGCTTCACATGTTGTTTAACTTATATATCCCATAAGGGGGCATCTAGAGAAATTAAGAATACACTTTGTAGTTGTTTCTCAGCTTTATTGAATGGTATCATTGACATCATTTTACATTAATAATTGAACAATTGCAGAAGATAATAAAATGTGGTTAATGAATCATCACAAAAAAAACGCTCGGCAACAATCGGGTGAACCAATGTTCCAGGAGCCATTGCTGTTGTCATCCGATTGCCCACAATCAGCCGATTGGGGTGGCCAATTCGGATCATCGGTTGAACACTAGTATTGTAGTGATACTCTTAGCATTCATTCTATTACACCTTGTTTGACAGGGCTCACTGAGCTCTGTCAAACAAGATATAATTGATTATATGATTATATGGGTTGTACTGAGGTCAAATAGGTCAATAAACCTATGGGATTTTGTGGATTTATTTATTATTTACTTATATATTGGTGTTTAAGGTCACATATTTCTGCACAATGGCTAATCATAACCATAACAGTTTTATGGGTGGAGGAAGCTGGAGTACCTGGAGAGAACCACCGAGCAACGGCGAGCAACTGTCAGCTCCCCAACATACTAACTCCACACAAGCAGGATTAGCATTGGTTGAAGACAGGTGTACCATCGACGTGCAGTACCCCTTAGTACACAGCAACACCGTGCCCCCACATGGGCAATGTAAGTGAAGTGTCTATTTTGTGGATAAAGAAACTCTTAAATAGATCACAAGATTTTATCTTCCATTAACCCTTTACCTAACGTAACGGCCAAAGCCGGCCAGCAGCTTTTCTCAAAAATTGCCAATTAATTTTCATTATTTTTTTCATTTTTTGTCTCAAAAACATAGGTTATGACCCCTCGTTGGAACGAGGGGTCATAACCTATGTTTTTGAAACAAAAAATGAAAAAAAATAGTTATTCAAGAATTATTTTTGCAAGTGTCGTCTGCTTTTCAGGTTAGGTAAAGGGTTAACAAAAGTTTACTTCATAAGCTATATGAATTAACAGGTTAAATTGTATTTGATGAATGGTAAATCTGGTGTTTGGAAACCATGTTCAATTAAGAGGATTGTTCAATTGTAAAATATGCAATTAAGCAGGTTCCACTGCATCTCCACAAAGACAAAACTAATACCTATTCTTATTTTTCCCACCTTGCCGGGTGTGTTAATTTTGTAATCTGAGAAAAACTCAAAGGCTTTTCAGAACAGTGCAATCCAAAATAGTTTACTGTAGTATAAGTGAAAAGCAGATAACAATTCTATGCATCAAATAATTTTGTACAAATAGAACTAGAGCTATTGAGAATTATATGAACGATACCTACCGACTGAATCAAATTTTATGGTGGAGACAAAGTTAGCACATGTTAGGTTTGTGACCTTGACCTTGGATTGGATGTGAAGTATGAATGAGATCTGTCTGATGAACACTTTGTTATGGAAATGACAAAGTTAGAACGGATGAATGGGTGTACAGACAAATGGACAAAGCAGTAGCTATATGCTCCTGAAAACATTTTTGGGGAGCATAAAAAACCCAATGAATAAATGAAAAGATCTCAGAAAAAGAGTGTTCTATATATGTAACAAGAGTAATGGGAAGCGTGGAATAACCAAAACAAGAGATCCCAGGGGGGCTGAGGGTACTCACCTGACATGGTAGCCTGAATATCAACCCAGGAAATTGATTTCAATAAGTTGCATCTGCCCCTCCTAAGAAAAGATTATACCAAATATCCAAATATTCTGACCAGTGGATCTAAAAAAAATTTTTTTTAAAGAATATTCCTCATATTGAACTAAGTTATAATTCAGGCTCCCACAGGGAGCCCATATATGAACCCAGGGACTTGGCTTTAACAAACTTGAATCTCACCCCCCTAAGGATGCTGCACACCAAATATCAAAACATTCCAACTGCTGGATATGAAGAAGATTTTTAAAGAAAATTCCTCATTTTGAACTAAGTTACAATTCGAGCTCCCACAGTGAGTCCAAATATGGACCAATGGGCATGGCTTGAACAAACATCAATCTCACCCCCCTAAGGATGCTGCATGCCAAATATCAAAACATTCCGACTGCTGGATCTGAAGAAGAAGATTTTTAAAGAAAATTCCTCATTTTGAACTAAGTTATCATTTGTGCTCCCACAGTGAGCCTAAATATGGACCTAGGGACATGGCTTGAACACACTTGAATCTTACCCCCCTAAGGATGCTGCATACCAAATATCAAAACATTCCGACTGCTGGATCTGAAGAAGATTTTTAATGAAAATTCCTCATTTTGAACTAAGTTATAATTCGGGCTACCACAGTTAACCCAAATATGAACCCAGGGACTTGGCTTGAACAAACTTGAATCTCACCCCCCTAAGCATGATGCATACCAAATATCAAAAGATTCTGCCTGCTTGATCTTGAGAAGAAGATTTTCAAAGATATTTGCCTGAAATGCACTAAGTTCAAATTTGGGCTCCTATACTGAACCCAAATATAAACCCAGGGGGCCAATTTGAACAAACTTGAATCAGATTCACCCCACAATGTTGCACACCAAATATCAAAAGATTCTGCCTGCTGGATCTGGAGAAGAAGATTTTTTAAGAAATTTGCCTGAAATGCACTAAGTTCAAATTCGAGCTTCTATAGTGAGCCCAAATATGAATTCAGGGGGCCGATTTGAACAAACTTGAATCAGATCCACCCCACAATGTTGCATATCAAACATCAAAAGATTCTGCCTGCTGGATCTGGAGAAGATTTTTGAAGAAATTTGCCTGAAATGCACTAAGTTCAAAATCGGGCTCCTATACTGAACCCAAATATGAACCCAGGGGGCCGATTTGAACAAACTTAAATCAGATGCAACCTACAATGTTGCATACCAAATATCAAAAGATTCTGCCTACTGGATCTGGAGAAGAAGATTTTTTAATGTTTTTCCCATTGCCAACAGTGTTAAAAAGTGCTGACTCAGCATTTTTTCAAAGTCCTGAAAAATGTACCTTGTGATCAAACCGATAGGCATTTTTTTTAACCATTCTATTCTACTGGATAAAAGTAAGCTTTATACAAAATAAGAATTCTCTGTGCCGTGTAGTTTTGGAGATATGGCAGTTTTAAGGTTTTTCCTATTTTTAGCTCCCGAGGTTCCCACGGGGCAATGAGAAAATTTTTTTTTTTACATTATCACCTCATATCAAATTTGGTTCAAATCGACCTCACGGTTCTGAAAATAGAAATTTTAGGCGTGGCCAAAATTCTTGCCCCTCCCATAACGAAGGCAAATAATGCCTGACAAACTTCTCTTGAACAAATTTGATTCTAATCCTCAAAAGGACTCTGTATACCACATATCAAGTCTCTGCAAGAGGTGGTTCATTAGAAGATTTTCAAAAAATTTGGCCATTTTTTCCCCACCCCTCTGCTCAATATGAGCCAAAAACTAATTTGCATAAAAATCAAAATGCCCCTATATAACTACTACTTAACATGAAATTTAATTAAAATGTGGCCAGTGGTTTAGGAGAAAGAGGCTCAAACACCACCTTCATGCAGGACGACGGACGGACTACAGACAAAGAGTGATCAGAAAAGCTCACCCTGACTTTCAGTCAGGTGAGCTAAAAACGGGATACAATGAACAATCTCTGCAGAGAAAACCCACTTCAAAGATCATCCACAGACAGCCTCTGTACAATAAAACCCGGTAAGAACACTCTCCAACGTGTACTGCTTAATATCTATAACTATAAACACAGGAGAAAATGTGATTTGAGAACCAACAAAATAGAGACCAGGATCTAGAAATGGAGGTAGGTATGAATAACCGGCTCCAACACAGACCGTCCCCAAAATACATAATTTCAAGGTCCACCAAAGTGATAGCGTAATAAAATATTGCGCGAGTGCATTAAAATTCAGCATGTAATCATCTAAAAAACCACTAAATGGTTATGCAGTCACCTATGAACTCAAATAGCAGCAATTATGATAATTAGGCTTTTCCTTCTGGAAAAGACTATTGTTTTTCTACGGATTATTATTATTTTTTTTTGTTTTTTTTTGTTTTTTTTTTGTTTTTTTTTCTTTTTCCACACATTGTTGTCCATACGATTCAGAAGCCATTTTCGAACCGATTTTCACACAATTTGGCACACGCATAGAGTGGCAAAAAATCTAAAAATGTACCGAAGCGGAATTTTCGATTTAACCCTTATTTTGCCAGAATTGGCAAAAAACTGACAAAATTGGGGTTTATCGGCACTTTCTCGAAACACGTCTTTAGGATTTTTTTTAAATATTCATAATTACTAGACCTGCCTATGACACAACCTTTGATACACACGACATATTAGGCGATGCATATGGTAACCCTCCACAGGCTGCCAAACATCGAAATTTTGATGAAATGGGCCGGTTTCAGACCCCCACAGCACCCAAACGATACCCGAGAGGTAAACATAACTTCCTTTATTGGAAGTGGAATTCACCGAGGATCATTTTTGTATGTAATAAGGGTGTTCAGAAAACCAAGTGTTAACCCGCTTTGGGCTGGTTAAACAGCAATACCCCAAAAAAGCTCAAAACTTCATGTTTTCCGTGGATTTCTCTAAACGAGTCTTGTAGATTTTCAAGAAAAATTGGTCACTCTCAGGTCTTGGTGTGACATTACAAGTTGCATGGATAAATATTCCGGTCAGCATTAGTTAACCCTCCCCGAGCTGCTAAACGTAAAAATTGTGATAAAATGGGCTGTTTTTAGACACCAACAGCACCCAAACGATATACCACAGAGAAAGGAGCCTTCATTTATCGGACGCAAAATTGATCGGACAATATTTTTGAAAGTGGTAAGGGTATTCAAAATTTGACGTCTTAACCCATTTTGGGCTGGTTAAAGAGAGATACCCATTAAAATCTTAAAATACCTGTTTTCTGTGGATTTCTCTAACAACATCTTGTAGGTTTTCAAGAAAAAATCGGCTATTTGCAGGCCTTGGTGTGACATTACAAGTCGCGTGAACAAAATATTCCGGTCAGCATTAGTTAACCCTCCCCGGGCTGCTGAAGGTCAAAATTGCGATAAAATGGGCTGTTTTTGCACACCAACAGCACCCAAAGGGTACACCACAAAGAAAAGTGCCTTCATTTATCGCGCGTACAATTTATACAGAAACATTTTTGTAAGTAGTAAGGGTATTCAAAAGTCGACGTCTTAACCCATTTTGGGCAGGCTAAAGAAAGATATCCCTTGAAAGCTTTAAATTCCCATTTTCTGTGAATTTCCCTAACGGTAACTTGTAGGGTTTCAAGACAAATTGACTATTCGTAGGTCTTTATGTGACATTACAAGTTGCATGGACAAAATACTCCGGTGAGCGTTTTTTAACCATCTACAAGCTGCCAAGCATCGTAATGTTGTTAACATGGGACTGTTTTCAGACACGCACAGCACCTAATGTATACATGAGAGATAAACATAATCTCCTTTGTTTGAAGTGGAATTCACAGAGGACCATTTTTGTAAGTAATAAAGGTATTCAAAAAGCCAAGCGTTAACCCCTGTTGGGGAGGTTAACAGGGATACCCATCAAAAGCTTAAAAAATCGTTTTCCCTGGATTTCTACAAACATTTTGTGGGGTTTTCAAGTGAAAATGGCCGTTGATAGGTCTTGGTGTCATATGACCAGTTGCATGGATCAATTATTCTGGTAGGCATTTGTTAACCCTTCATGGGCAGCTAAATGTTAAAAAAATTAAGGAAATAGTCTGTTTTTGGACACCAACAACATCAAATGGAAATGCCACAGAGAAACGTAACTTCTTTTACCGGACGCAAAACTGATAGGGAAACATTGATATTGATATTAACCCATTCCACCATTAACGATGGGTTTTACCTAAACATTTTTTTATCAAACCCAAACCGAGTCATTTGAGACTACTATACTCACCTTTCTCATAACATCAATGAAGGAACTTTAGTGAGACAGTTAAAAACAATTCATCAGACACTGTGGGGTCAAGAAAAATCATGGAATCTAATCGGGAAAAGCCATGATTCTCCAGCATCATAAAGTCTAGTTTAATAAGCGCTTGTATATTAGAAATCAGGAAATAAACACCGGGAAACTAATGCAACAAAACTGCGTATATGCCTATGAGGGCGCCATCCAACACGACCCAAACGCATAGTATGTACGTATTAAGATATATATACGCGACAGTGTGTGAGTGTGGGGGAGAATTCAAATTCATGTCAAAACCTCCTCACCCACATTACTTAATCATTGCTGGACCAGACAGCAAAAATATAGTAACCGCAAAGCTCCCTCACGTCTGACATACTCTGTTATGCTACTAAGAGCGGAGAATGACGTGAAGAACAAAATTTCCCCTGAAGAAGAAGACCCTCTCGTGGAGGAAGCTTCTGGCAAATGTTCAATAACAGACACTTGAGAGAACTGATATGGTATAGCAGGAATCACTCTGAGACTGTTAACCTCAATGTAATCAACAGAAACAAATGAATTGAAGGATTCACGTATCCTATCATTCATTCCCATGAATATGGCTGAGCGTCAAATGTATGCACTCAAATGCCTAATACTGGCGATACAAATGATGGAAACTATTATTCCTGTGCGCCGCAAACTTAACTATCCTGAAGCGATCTTACAAAAGATCGTGTAATAGCCATACAGTTAGAATAAGCCCAAGATGCTGCCAGCGCTTTTACTTCATGCGCTGAAATCCTAAACACTGACTGCTGATTGGAAGATAAATATTCCTAAGCAGTACGAATAGCTAATTGAATTCATCTAGGAATAGAATGAACCGAAATGTCCCTTCTATTGGAAAATAATGACAAAAAGAAGCATTGTCTTCTTTTCTGATAAACTATTGATCTGCGTCTATAAATACGTGATCGCTAATAATATAAATTCAATGACGTAGTGTAAACAATAAGACATCATTTCTGAATATGTGGTCTCCAAGAACCGAGGGTCCTAAGAGCCCTGCATAGAGAGACCATCGGACTCAGGATTGTTACCCATTATATGAACTCACGTTCGTCATAATTGAGAAAACCGTTAAATATATGCTCAAACTTGACCGTATGCTAAAAGATCCACTAAAACAAAACAGGTCTAGAGCGAAAAACGTCTACCACTCCAGTTAGGAATAAGCGACCCATCGAAATAACATTCATGGCCGCTCCGCACAACCCCATCCGACGCATAAAATCTTCCGCTGTTAATGTGTCTGATAAAAGACAAAAGTGAGCCTAACAACTGGCTAATTTGTGAAACAACAGACGAACCAGCCTGTTGAAAATGAATTGTAGGATACATGTATCCTATCATTCATCCCATGAGACATTATCTAGTTCATAATTCAAGTGATCTAAAGAACTATACTCGCTGCATCGCCGAACGCTCGCTTTTCGACTGAAAGATTATCATAAATAACCTAATTATCCAGTTCCAGTCAAAATCGGTCGGACCGAGCTCTATAAGAGCCTCGAGTCACCGACTCAGGGGTGTCTGATCAGTAAACTCAAACAGACCTAAACCACCTATCCAAGTGGCTGTATAGTCAATCCCTAAAGTAATATATAGGAGGGATACCTATAACTTTGCTATGAGTCCTTATAGACGATCTGAGTCTAGGACAACCTCTCCTACTCTTTCTGCTGGTGTTGGTTGATTAGACCCCAACTTCAAGAGCCGAGTATAGATGCTTTCTTGCACCTTAATCCTACATTAATGAAAGCTTACCATCAGAGACTTAGTGTCTGGAAAACTAAAGCGACCTGTAGCAAGTTTTCCACCTAGTCAAATGTTAAAGATGACGACGCAAGGCTTCGTCACATCAGAATAGCTCCCACTTAACATCTGATAAATAGGCCTGGAAAGAATTTTTAAAAGGTACAAACGTCCACAAAATTCCTTTCCATATAGACGTTGCATCACAGTACTTAGAAGAGAAGTACATAAGACCAAGAGTCTAAATTTGCTCTGAATAAGAAATTATCTTCTCAATTGTGTCCGAGCAAAAAGCGAAATGATGAAGGTAAGGCTACAACTAAGACCTTAGCCTGCTCATTCAATGCAAAGAAACTCTCAACACATCTTTCTCGGCCGTTTTTTAAATGTATGTGATCAAAAAACGGTTAAAAATACAGAAGATGTTGAAAAGAAACCATATTACTTCTTCCCACAGGAAGTTAAATATGGCGTTGTCTACATAATCGAAGACCTGTGACACCCGTGTAGACTTAACCGGAAAAGAGATCTTATTATCCTGCTCTTTGTCTGGATGAAGTCAGCGTCTAATAACGCTAGCGGTCTCTCACAATTGCTCGCAGCATTGTGATTCACTGGAACAAGTTCAAGGAAACGATAATGGGTAGTATCCATATCATCCATGAGTTGTTCCGAAAGGGAAGGTTATCCTCCTCCGTATCCCTTTCATCATTTGTCTAAATCAGTTTTAGAATCACAGTCACCGTCATCTGAACAGGCAGATGACTGGACCAATCAAGCACCATTTGACAGCTCAAGTTTTGAGATTGACGTTGAGTGCTTCTGCATTAGCAGGAATACTGCGATGAGCTGCGCAATCTGTGACAGCAAGTGCGTTATGGAGGCCTGAGCAGCAGCAGTCATGTATAGCTTGTCGGCCAGCTGCTCCTGAGACAGTGTGTCCGAGATGGCTCTTCACTGCAGATGTCCTGATGAATGAAGCCTCATCTCCTTGGCTAGTAGATGATGCGACTTTCTTCACAAATGGTGGACCTCTTGACGATGCAGACCAGATATCCTAAGTCACTTAGCCAAGGTGCGGTCATGAGTGCTTGGTAGATGCTGTGGAAGCCAAACTGTAGCCGCTCCCGGCTAAGAATTGAACTGAGCATACCGGACAATAGGTATGTACGTAAGCTCCGACTGATGCAAGTTCATACCAACAACACCCGGCCCCAGATGTTAAAAGAGAGAAAGGGGTCTCCCTCTTGCTAGCGGTCCTGGGCGACCTAGCCGAGAGTACCTCAGAACTTGCCGGCTTCTTCCTTCCATCGACGCAGGGTGAGCATGATTGAATTTTATAGTGCTCGCTACACCCTTGTTTCTCTCTCGACTGCTATGGACATACCCGGCGTCACACTACCCATATTCAAGGTCGTAAACACTATATTCTAAGGTCTAGGAACTTGTCTTATATCATTGAGCACTTATGCCACTAGCTCTGAATACAATGCACATGCAACGCATCCAGTGTCACGGTCCTCATATTCAATATTAACTGCTTCACCGTCGACAGGGAACTGAAACCAATCATCGCGGTTTATAACCCTGTACAGTATTAAGAGCACTTTAGCCGTTATGTAGAGGAAGCCGTAAGACTAGCCGACCCCGGCTGCCTATTAGACGGGACATCCCGGACAGGAGGCATGGACGTAAACTCTGACTGACGCAAGTTCCTACCAACAACATCTGTCCCCGGATGATGCTGTAAGAGAGAGAGACCTCTCTCTTGCTCATGGTCCTGGCTGACCTGGACGAGTGTACCTCAGAACTTGCCAGCTTCCTCCTTCCGTCATCGCTGGGTGAGCATGGTTGTATATTATAGTGCTCACTCCACCCTATATCATCTCCTAGCCCGGAGCAGACACACCCGGCATCACAGTTCTCAGAGGCCTGAGTAACAGCTTCACCGGTCGATCTAGCTGGCGACAACAGACTTTGTGAGGTCGTGTGTGCTTTTCGAATGTAGAAGAAGCTATAAGACTAGCTGTCACCGGTAGCCTATTTGAAGGAGCGTCCCGGACAGGAAGGCAAGGACGTAAGCTCCAACTGACGCAAGTTCCTACCAACAACCTCTGACCCCAGATGTTGTTATAAGAGAGAGGGGCCTCTCTCTTGCTCGCAATCATGGTAGACCTGGACGAGCATACCTCAGAACTTGTCTGCTTCCTCCTTTCCATCGTCGCAAGGTGAGCACGTTCGGATTTTATAGTGCTCGATACACTCTTGTTCCTCTTCTCGACCGCTACGGACATACCCGGCGTCAACACTACTCATATTCTGAGTAATGATCTGCCGGTTGAGCTAGCTGGAGACAAGGCCGTAAACCCTATATTCTAAGGCCTAGGCCCTTGTCTTATATCATTGAGCTCTTTTCCGCTAGCTCTAATAGTATAATGCGATGACGGAAGCACACTCTCTGATGGCATTACAAAACCACACCACGTTCTTGTTCCTCTGTGTAAATAGAAACTAAAAAACTATAGTGACATTTTGTCGTGAGGACCGATAGTGTTCACTTGCCTAACAACAAACCATGACACCAGTCATCAACATTGTCAAAATCAGACACATGGTGCAAGAATTAGTGGTAGTACATCGACTATAAGCAAGACAACGACCATGTAAATAGAGGAAAGGGTTCCTCTTATTTGCCCTGCTATTAGAGAAATATTATTACCTAAAATCTAACATAGGTCAATTGTACTACCACCAAATCTACATAAATATAAGATAACATTAAAATATGATTGATGAAATAAACACATCCAAAAGAAAAATTCCTTCAAAAAATAAAACATTTTTTGAAAGAATTTTTCTTAAATAAGAGCCCAAGTTCCCAAAGGGAACGATGAGCCCAAAAGAGCCCAAGTGTGGACAAAATTATAATAATATGCCATAAAATTAACTACCACACTATCAGAATATTTAATGTTACTTACAACCGTCGTTCCTTAAAAATAATAGGAAACTACCTAGAGCATTGTCAATGTAAACAACTTCAAAACAAAAAAACGAAAACAAGACCCCAGGCAACATGGACTGAAGTCAGTAACAGAAACAAGACTACCCGATGTAAAGCAAGATCTTCATCAGAAGAAAAAACGATACATCGGATGTATGATGCATAACCAAAATGCCTAAACACCCCAAGGGTGAGGACGTAACCATAGGGGATGTACAGAATAATCTTCTGTACAATACGTTAACTCCCAAGAAATTTTATAAAAAAAATTTCAATAAAACAAGTGTTTGACCACTGAGGTGGTATTAGTCCCCTACGGCGCTTTTGTAACATAAGGTGTTTTTGTCACATAAGACATGACCATAGTCAGCAGGAGTATCAGACTTGCGGTGGAGGGGAGGGGGGCAGTTTTGGTAAAATAATTGGGGACGGTTCGGCTTGGGGACGGTTCGGCTTGGGGACAATTCCGGTTTCATGACAACAGTCAACAGGAGTGTCAGACCTGGGGGGTGGTTTGGGTAAAATACAGGTTATCAGAGAGGATTTCAAATGTGAATAGAATCTAAAAATTGAGAATTGAGAGAAGTGTAGCTTGAACCATGTTGGAGGGAGGGGTGGTAACATAAAAACAGAGAACAAAAAGCTTAAAAAACACAGCAAAAATGGCCGCCATTCCGCCATCTTGGATTTTGAAAAAAAAATATTAAGAGTGCATCATTCCTTCAGAACCATTTATCCACATACCAAATATGAAAGGTGTAGCTTAAAGCATGTTGGAGGGAGAGGTGGTAACATAAAAACAGACAGACAGACAGATCTCAGATTTTGAAAAAAAAATACTGAGCGTGCATAATCCCCTCACAACCCTTTATCCATGTACCATATATGAAAGAAGTAGCTTGAACCAAGTTGGAGGGAGGGGGTGGTAACATAAAAGAGAGAAAAAAGCTTAGAAAACACAACAAGAGGGATGTTACATCCCAACGCTCACCTACATTCGCACTTGATAATGTCGTTCCAATGTAACATGCCTAATATTTAGTTAATATAAATCATTAACTAGGAATCAAATGATTAATGTGGTTTATGTGATGGCTTTGGAAAGTCTATATTTCTGCATTTATTATATATCAATTCAACATAGAATCATTGGATACATCTTTTAGAAATGTTTATGATTAAGACTATGAATCGTGAGGCCAGATATTAAATCATAAATAAGAATTAGGAAAGGCTTTCATAAATCACTGAAATTTTAATTGAAGTACATTCATTGGTTAAAGAGGAGTTGCGGAAAAACATTCGTTCAAGAAAGTGACTATAAGTCCCAACAAAAATACATCACATCAACAACTAAAATAAGCCTTAATGTTACTAGTAACAAGTATGAGAAAGTATTAAATAATAAAAAAAAAAAGTTAAAAAAAGTTTTTTTAAAGAAAGTGAATATAAGTCCCAAAAATCCCCGTCAAATTCCTCAAATATGCATGTAATAAGGGCGCAACGTTACCGCAATGTAGTTCAGTAACCCATGCATACAATATCAATTGCCTGGAAAGACACATAGAAACAGAACTCACCTTAACACCTCACCTTAACACAAACTTTTAGAACTTAAAATTGAGTAAGTCAGACAAAAACGTGAACATTGTGACTGAAAAAAAGAAAAGAAATCAGTTAAATTTCTGCATACTGTAGGGTTAATACCTACAGTTGTTATTGAAATGAGAAAATAAACAGTAATGAGAGGTGAAGGCAGCACAATCTGCACAAAAGCTGACTTTAACGCAAATTCTTACAACACCTAAACGCTAATTCTTACAACAAGTTTTGGCAGAAAATCAGCCTCAAATTCCGCAAATATGCATATAATGAGGGTTAAATATTACTGCAATGGAGTTCAGTAACCCAAGTGCAGAATATTAATCGCCTGGAAAGACACATAGAAACACAACTCACCTAAACACAAAGTTTACAAAGTTTTACAACTTAAAATTTACTCAGTCCGAGAAAAACATGAAAATTTTGACTGAAAAAAAAGAAAATTTCCGTTAAATTTCTGCATACAGTAGGGTTAATACCTACAGTTGTTACTGAAATATGAAAATCAACAGTAATGAGAAGTTAAAGCAGCACAATATGCACAAAAGCTGACTTTAACACAAATTCTTACAACACCTAAACGCAAATTCTTACAACATCTTTTGGCAGAAAATTTTAGGTGAAATTTGGAAAAAGGTCAGAGTATCAGGGTTAAATACTGTTCTGATAGTCCCCTACAACCTACATATGCAATATCAAAGGCCTGAGCCCACTGACCTTTGAGAAGTCACCTTAACACCTCACCTTAACACAAACTTTTAGAACTTAAAATTTACTAAGTCCGAGAAAAACATGGAAATTTTGACTGAAAAAAAAGAAAATTTCCGTTAAATTTCTGCATACAGTCGGGTTAATACCTACAGTTGTTATTGAAATATGAAAATCAAGAGTAATGAGAAGTTAAAGCACCACAATCTGCACAAAAGCTGACTTTAACGCAAATTCTTACAACACCTAATCGCTAATTCTTACAACAAGTTTTGGCAGAATATCAGCCTCAAATTCCTCAAATATGCATGTAATGAGGGTTAAATATTACTGCGATGGAGTTCAGTAACCCAAGTGTAGAATATTAATCGCTTGGAAAGACACATAGAAACACAACTCACCTAAACACAAAGTTTACAAAGTTTCACAACTTAAAATTTACTAAGTCCGAGAAAAACATGAAAATTTTGACTGAAAAAAAAGAAAATTTTCGTTAAATTTCTGCATACAGTAGGGTTAATACATACAGTTGTTATTGAAATATGAAAATCAACAGTAATAAGAAGTTAAACCAGCACAATATGCACAAAAGCTGACTTTAACACAAATTCTTACAACACCTAAACGCAAATTCTTACAACAACTTTTGGCAGAAAATTTTAGCTGAAATTTGGAAAAAAGTCATAGTTTCAGGGTTAAATACTGTTCTGATAGTCCCCTACAACCTACATATGCAGTATCAAAGGCCTGAGCCCACTGATGTTTGAGAAATTCACCTTAACATTAAATCTTACAATATTGGACACGCCGGATGCCGACGCTGACGCCCGAGGTTATCACAATAGCTCACCACATCTTACAGATGTAGGTGAGCCAAAAATGGCTGCCATGGCGCCATCTTGAATTTTGAAAAAAAAATATTGAATGTGCATCATCCCATCACAACTCTCTATCCATGTGCCAAATATGAAAAGTGTAGCTCGAATCATGTTGGAGTGAGGGGTGGTAACATAAAATAGAGAAAAAAGCTTAAAAAAAACACAACAAAAATGGCCGCCATGCCGCCATCTTGGATTTTGAAAAAAAAATATTGAACATGCATCATCCCCTCCCAACCCTCTATCCATGTGCCAAATATGCAAAGTGTAGCTTGAACCATATTGGAGGGAAGGGTGGTAACATGAAAATAGAAAAGAAAACTTAAAAAAAACATCACAAAAATGGTCGCCATTCCGCCATCTTGGATTTTGAAACAAAGATTTTGAGCGTGCATCATCCCCTCAGAACCATTTATCCATGTATCAAATATGAAAGGTGTAGCTTAAAGCATGCTAGAAGGAGAGGTGATAACATAAAAACAGACAGACAGATGGACAGACGGACGGACAGACAGACAGATGGACAGACGGACGGAGTGCAATCCTATAGTCCCCTTACGGTTCCAGTAGGGGACTAACAAGCCAAAAAGCTTGAGAGCTTAAGTGGGGGGGGGGGGGGGGGGGGGGGGGGATCAAGGGAAGGTAGGGAAGGAATACTAAACAAACAGTGGACAGATCATTATCAATCGATGATGATGTCAGGCCCATGTCCCAAAATTGGGGAACAGGAACTAATTTTTATAAATATTATAAAATTACAGTCCTGAACGTTTCAAATCACCATTTCTTCCTTCCTTCATCCAGTTGTGTCCTTGCATCCAGCAAAATAACCATTGATTTGTGTCTGGCTACATTAAAACTGAGATTTAAAAGCACAGATGTCAGTTTGTTGTTATCTGACTGAAGGGCCAAACAAAGAATGATGTTTGTGCCATTTTCGGTGACTTCCTGGTGTCTGCGCATGCGCAGAGGGTAAATGTATGGAGGGCCAGATAGGACTTCTAATTTTCGGTTTTACATGCAAATTTTGGGGATTGGGGGGCAAAATTTGTGTTTAGCCCTAGATATTTTTGAGTTAGCACCTGCTAAGTCTGGGCCATTGGTATCAGCATAAAAATATAGAAATTTTGAGCGGGGCGAAAATTCTTGCCCCTCCCATAACGAAGGCAAATATAGCTCCTCAAACTTCTCTTGGACAAATCTGAGTCTACACCTCAAAAGGAAGCTGCACACCAAATATCAAGTCTCTGCTACTGCTGGTTCATGAGAAGATTTTTTAAGATTTATGCACACTTTTTGGGCATGCCCTACCGAGGGGCGAGGCAACTTGATTTGAACAAAATCAAAATGCGATGTCATAACAAACTATTATCTCAAATATCAATTAAATTGGTTCAGCGGTTTCGGAGGAGAATACGCAAACACCATGTTCACGGACAGTGGACGACATATGACTGCCGACGGATGACGGACGGTGAGTGATCACTATAGCTCCCCTGACAGAAAGTCAGGCAAGCTAATAAAAAGAAAGAGAAAGCTTCCTCTAGACACCAACAATGCATCACAAATCAGCATTCATAAGTTATTAGACAGAAACCAAATTTAAGATGGCCACCATGGCAGCCATATTTAGTTGGTTATCTGATCTAAAATCAAAAGGAAGCTCCCGCTAGACACCAATAATGCATAACCAAAAATGAAACTGATTCGAGTGAGTATTTCTTAGTTATTAGACGGAAACCAAATTCAGCTGACTGGTCCAACATTGAAGGGAAGCTTCCTCGAGACAGCAACAATGCATAATTCAAAAATAAAAATGATTTGAGTCAACATTTATTAGTTAATGGTCATAAACCAATTTCAATATGGCCTTGTTTGTAACTTGAAATTCCTCCAATAACACAAGAAACGACCACAGTTTGGTTTACTTTCAATTTAGTACCACAACAAAACAATAATCACACACATCCTGCAACAAATTTTACCATTGGTTTGAACAAACACATTGATCAAGCACCAACCTGCTTTGACCAATCCCAGATTCATAATGGAACTGGAGCAACAGGCATCACTCCGTGAGGGCTATTTTTAGCGGGAACTGATTGCTGTAAATGTTGTTAAATTTGTGTAGATTATTTGTGCGCTATATGACGGATTAAAAAATGTCTGTTTTCAAGAACATTCAAGGCTCCTCCTGAAAATTCAAGGACTTTCAAGGCCTTCGAAGGTCATTTTTCGAATTCAAGGCCATTCAAGGCTTTCAAGGCCTCGCGGGAACCCTGTTTATTAAGGTTAGTGGGTGATCTGAGTTTTTTCAAGTATAATTTTCTCTTATTAAAGGAGGACTGTAGGAGTCTTGATGTCATCTACAGTGCATATTCAATGTATATCTCAGGAATTGGTTTGTTTTTTAGAGGAAAAGCTTGATCATAACATCTGAGAAAACTATTGAGAACAAGAAAAATGTTACTAAGGTAACACATGCCCCCCCCCTTGTGACCTTCACCTTGCAAATGCGGCGGAAACTATTATATACACCTTCTGACTGTCCTTAACATTTGTAAGAAGTTTAACAATTGTACTATGATTCGTTTCTGAGTTATGGCTGAGACACGAATATTGACCGATTCTTAGTGTGACCTTGAAATGTGACCTTGACCTTGAAGGTACGAACCCGGCTATGGTGTGTGACACATCTTCCCATGGACCTTTATAATTGTGTAAAGTTTGATGACTGTGGCCCTAACTGTGTTCAGTGTGACCTTGAAATGTGACCTTGACCTTACGGACCTGGCTGTGGTGTGTGACACATCCACCTGTTGTCCTTTATAATTAAGCGATGTTAGACGATTGTAGCCCTAATACTTTTGGAGTTATGCTTGAGACACGATTTGTGACCCTGAACATATGAAGGTCAATTGTGACCTCAATCTTGCAGATGCGGCAGAAACTATTATACACGACACACCTTCTGACTGTCCTTAACATTTGTAAAAAGTTTAACAATTGTACTATGATTCGTTTCTGAGTTATGGCTGAGACACGAATATTGACCAATTTTTAGTGTGACCTTGAAATGTGACCTTGACCTTGAAGGTACGAACCCGGCTATGGTGTGTGACACATCCTCCCAGGGTCCTTTATAATTGTGTGAAGTTTGATGACTGTGGCTCTAACCGTTTTCGAGTTATTGGCTCGGACACACACACACACACACACACAAGTCGGGGGGCATAAAAAGATGTCATAAGCATTATTTGGACAGGTAGCACTGAATACATCAGCACAGTCAGTCTCTGATAAAAGCTTTTTAAAATAATTCACATTTTCGTCACTAAATGATCGTCTTGGGATTTGGGTAGGTGTATTTTTACAGGTAACTATTTCATCTACACAGAAAGTAACAAAATGATCACTCATATCACAGATAATAATGCCTGCATTGTTTTTGTCAATATCGTTATTATGAAAAAATTTATAGTAATTTATATATTTTTTATACTTACCAATGACCCAGACTTAGCTGGAGCTAACTCTAAAATATTCAGGGCCAAACACAAATTTTGCCCCCCAATCCCCAAAATTTGCATCCAAATCAAAAAATCTAATGTCCTATATGGTCCTCCATACTTTTACCTACTGAGCAAGCGCAGTGGCAAGGAAGTACCGAAATTGGCGCCAAAGCCACATTCTTACAACCAGTGCCTGCTAAATGTTATATAATCAGCGGAGAGGTATGAGTTCCCAACTCATGGGAGGGCCATCCCAGTCTGGGTCATTGGTAAGTATAAAAAATATATAAATTACTATAATTTTGTTCATATTTTTATACTGTACCAATGACCCAGACTCAGCTGAATAGAAAAAAGGCTGGAGGGTCTAGGACATAAAGAAAAATCCAATAGGCTCAATTACATATACAGAATTATCCCCTCAAGGAGAAAAGGAGAAACAGGATTTACATATATCTTTCTTGTTTATAAAAAATAAGAAAGAAACCTCACCCGTCCGTAATTGAGCACAATAACATCAATGATCTCTATTAACATCCAGTATAACCCATTATACTAATTTCTTAAAGGAAAGCCAATAAATAAAGATATTCCAGAGAATGAGACTCTTTATACTCATTTAAAAGTGTCTGAGGATTGTATATTAATGCTCGTATGACACGTGACATATACAAATGCTTCACACCGAGCTACACTTTAAAAATATTACATAAATGAGATAGACATTAGCTTTACACTTTAAAACCATCCCAGCACCCACTCGGAATTACTGACTCAGGAGGAGGTATTCCCTTGCTTTTTCACTATAAAGCCGGTGATATAAGGGAACACCATTCCCCCCCCCCCCCCCCCACCCCTTCCCCTTGCTCTGGGTCAATCACCACAGAACGAAGAGGGCAGCAGGACAGAGTCACTGCTGGAACAGAAAGCCTACATAACTATAGTTGCAACCGTTTAGTGGACGACATTCTGAGCAACAGATAACGGACCTAAACACCTAAGGTCGCCAGAAATAGACTCAATATTTCTAAAGTAAAAATTAATGAACATAGAAGGCTGAGACCAGGAGGCAGCCTTCATCATATCCATAATAGCGATACTATTAGAATAAGCCCAAGATGTAGTCAGCGCTCTAACTTTGTGCGCTGAAATCTTAAGCACGAACTGCTGAGTTGAACATAAATGTTTATAAGCAGTACGAATAGCCAACCTAGAAATAGAATGGACTGTAATGTCCTTTCTATTAGGAATCAGAGACAGAAAGAAACGCTTTCGCCCCTTTCTGATAAACTCAGATCTGCGTTTGTAAATACGCATAGCTCTAACTGGACACAGCATGGGCCTATGGCCATCTGAGGATGGAAGAGCCCTAATAACAATAGGCTCAGGGTACTTATTAGGAGACTGATTCTTAGCCCAAAATCCCACATTGGTAGTTACAGTAATAGTATTACCCACACTACGATAGTGAGAATCATCAATAGATAGAGCATGAAGCTCACTAACTCTTCTAGCGGAAGTGAAGGCTAAGAGAAAAGCTGTCTTATAAGATAAGTATTTGAAGTCTACCGTATCAAGGGGTTCAAATGGTGCTTCTTTGAGCTCCAGAAGAACCCAAGCTAGATTCCACTTAGGAATTAACCTAAGGGCTCTAGGTCTATTTATCGAAAAGTTTTCAACTAATTTAGATAAAGAGACATTAGATCCAATTTGTAAGCTATCTTGATGAGCATATGTATCTGATAGCATAGACCTATAACCCTTAATAGTTACTGGCTGCAGTTTGATCTCGTCAAACAGGTAGACCAAAAAATTAGCAATGTCTGGAATGGAGGGATCATAAACATCAATCGAATGATCCCTACACCAACGGGAGAAAACCTTCCACTTTGCTGCATAATTTAGCGAAGAGGAGGCCCTCCTTCAGTTAGAAATTGTGTCCACTGCTCATCCTGTAAATTGTTTGCCGTGCAAGAAGGACCGCACAACGAAATGAAAGTGTCAATGACACTGTAGCTTAACTTGTGTGTTGTGTTTGATGAAAAGGATAATGTTCAATGTTTATGAAAGGATTATGAAATAAGACAAGAATTGTGATAACTGGGAATATGTTCATTTCTGTTCCCTGTATGCTATGTTTTTGATAAAAATAATATGAGGTGTACACTGTACTAAAGAGCAGAGGGGTGGGTTAATATGACCTCACAGTTAATGTATGTGGCCCTCACAGTTAACTTCTATCAACGAAAGTTACCAAGTTACAGTGAAATTATTCCAAAACGAGTCTTCCTATCAAGATACATTGAAATCCCTTCATAAATATGACCTGTAGACTGTGCTAAAGGTTTTTGGTCTTCAAGCCCCTGTAGCCGTCAGTTTCCCAATTGCGTCCAAAGGGGACGTTCTCATCTAGACATTATATGAAGTCAACCTACCAAGTTACAATGAAATCCCTTCATAAATATGACCTATTGACTGTGCTAAAGGTTTTTGGGCTTTGGGCTCGGGCAGCCATCATGGTTGAATGATCACAACCAAAAGGGGACATTTTCATCTGGGCATCATCTGGAGTGATCCTACGAAGTTACAATGAAATCCCTTCATAAATATGACCTGTAGACTGTGCTCCAGGTTTTCGGGCTTTGGGCCCCTGAAGCCGTCACAGTTGACCAATCACAACCAAATGGGGATGTCATCATCTAGGCATTATATAGAGTCAAACTAACAGGTTACAATGAAATCTTTCCATAAATATGACCTATAGACTATGCTAAAGGTTTTGGTGTTTTGGGCTCGGGCAGCCATCAAGGCTGAATGATTGCGACCAAAAGTGGACGTTCTCATCTAGACATTATTTGGAGGCATCCTACCAAGGTACAATGAAATCCCTTCATAAATATCACCTGTAGACTGTTCTAAAGGTTTTTGGGCTTCGGGCCCCTGTAGCTGTCACAGTTGCCCAATCGTGTCCAAAAGGGGATGTTCTCATCTATACATTATATGAAGTCAAACCTACCAAGTTACAATGAAATCCCTTCATAAATATGACCTGTAGACTGTGCTAAAGGTATTTGGACTTCGGGCTCGGGCAGCCATAATGGTTGAATGATCGCAACCAAAAGGAGACATTCTCATCTGGGCATCATCTGGAGTGATCCTATGAAGTTACAATGAAATCCCTTCATAAATATGACCTGTAGACTGTGCTCAAGATTTTCGGGCTTCGGGCACCTGTAGCCATCACAGTTGACCAATCATGACCAAAAGGGGACGTCACCATCTAGGCATTAGATGGAGTCAACCTAACAAGTTACAATGATATCCTTCCATAAATATGACATATAGACTATGCTAAAGGTCTTTGGGCTCAGGCAGCCATAAAGGCTGAATGATCGCGACCAAAAGGGGATGTTCTCATCTAGACATTATTTGGAGTTATCCTACCAAGCTACAATGAAATCCCTTCATAAATATGACCTGTAGACTGTTCTAAAGGTTTTCGGGCTTCGGGCTTGGGCAGCCACCATGGTTGAATGATCGCAACCAAAGGGGATAATCTCATCTGGGCATCATCTGGAGTGATCCTATGAAGTTACAATGAAATCCCTTCATAAATATGACCTGTAGACTGTGCTCAAGGTTTTCGGGCTTTGGGCACCTGTAGCCATCACAGTTGACCAATCACGACCAAAAGGGGATGTCATCATCTAGGCATTATATGGAGTCAACCTAACAGGTTACAATGAAATCCTTCCATAAATATGACCTTTTGCCTATGCTAAAGGTTTTTGGGCTCAGGCACCCATCAAGGCTGAATGATCGCGATCAAAATATCACCTGTAGACTGTGCTAAAGGTTTTCGGGCTTCAGGCCCCTGTTGCCGTCACAGTTGCCTAATGGTGTCCAAAAGGAGCTGTTCTCATCTAGACATTATTTGGAGTCATCCTACCAAGTTACAATGAAATCCCTTCATAAATATGACCTGTAGACTGTGCTAAAGATTTTTGGGCTTCGGGCCCCTGTAGCCATCACAGTTGCCCAATCACGTCCAAAAGGGACTTTCTCTCTCATCTAGACATTATATGAAGTCAACCCACCAAGTTACAATGAAATTCCTCAATAAATATGACCTGTAGACTGTGCTAAAGGTTTTCGGGTTTTGGGCACGGGCAGTCGTCACGGTTGCAAGATCATGCCCAAATGGGGAAATTCTCATCTAGAGATCATAAGGAGTCATCCTATCAAGTTACAATGAAATCCCTCCATATTAAACATGACCTGCAGACTGTGCGAAAAGTTTTTTGGTTTTGGGCTTGGGCAGCCATCACGTTGACAGATCATGCCCAAAAGGGGATGCTCTCATCTAGGCATTATACACAGGCATCCTACCAACTTACAATGAAATCCCTTCATAAATATGACCTGTAGACTGTGCTAATGGTTTTCAGGTTTTGGGCTTGGGCAGCCATACCGGCTGACCGATCGCGACCAAAAGGGGACGTTCTCATCTAGACATGACCCCAAACCTGCATATGAAATTTTATGATGATCAGACAAGAACTGCGGGGTGTAGCCAGTGCTAAAGGAAAATGTGAACAGACTTACAGACTCACAGACTAACAGACTTCCGCACGCGTGATGGCAATAGCTTATCTTGACTTTGTCAAGTTAAGTTAAAAACGTGAAGGTTGAGACCTTGAGGGTTGTGATGCAGTGTGTGTGATTTCCCCTGCGAGAGAAGGTTCTCCCATGGAGGATGCTTCCGAGGAATGTCCCATAACAGACACCTGAGTAGATTTATCCATGGTCTCTGGGGCGACAGAGATGCTACCAACAGAATCTTACAGTGAGATTACTTGATTTTTAGCAATATCTGTTGAATCAACGGAGCTGGAGGATACGTGTATCCTATCATTCCGTCCCAAGAGATTGAGAGGGCGTCTACTGCAAACGCTCGAGGATTTGGGCATGGCGGCACATATGTCTGCAACTGATTGTTGAGATGCATCGCAAACAAGTCTATCATTGGGCGATCACATTGGTAGCAAATCTGATTGAATACTCTCTTGCTGAGAGTCCATTCTGACGGCAACATGCGACCTTTCCGAGAGAGCGAGTCCGCTAGAACATTCAGACGACCCGGAATATGACGGACCGACAGAAGAACATGATGCTCTAGATCAAACAGAAGGATTCTTTCCGTTAAGTTGAATAACGGAATGGAATGAGTGCCTCCCTGGTTCCGAATGTACTCTACTACTGTCAAATTGTCAGACAGTATTTGAACATGTGAATTCTGAATTATGTTCATCCAATGACGTGGCGCAAGCCAAATTGACATCATCTCTTTGATGTTTATGTGCTTGTTCAGGAACTCCGGATCCCAAAGACCTTGGCACCTCGAATCCGTTGGGTTCAATGATGCGCCCCAACCTGTTTGACTCGCATCCGTCATAATCGTAAAAACCCGATCTGGCAGTTGCAGTGGAACTCTCTGAGTCAACCACTGAATATCTGCCCAAGTCTGAATCTCTTGTTTTACTTGGTTCGATAAGACAATGTTCGTTTCGAGCGAATGAATCTTCACACTCCAAGTATGAGTGAAAAATATCTGGAGTGGACGTGTGCGTAAGCGCCCCATCGGATTAAGGTGCGCCGTGGCTCCGCACAAACCCATCAGTCGCATGAATTCTCTCGCTGTTACTACGTCTGAGTGTAGACAAAAGCGAGCATAACAACTGACTAATTTCGCTCTGGGTAACGGAAGATGAACCAGATTGTTGTGCGTCTCAAAACTCATTCCCAAGTGAATGAATGACTTGGACGGAACTAGATCCGACTTCTTTTCGTCTACGATGAAACCGAGACGTCAGAGCAATTGAAGCAGACTCTGAACATCGTTTTGAAGAGTTAATCTGTCACCGTATCTCTGAAGAATGTCGTCCAAGTAGGCCTATGTTACCGTAGACGCATGAGCTCGGAAATGAGTCATTACCAAGTTCATTATTCGAGTGAAAGCCCAGGGCGCTAGATTGAGTCCAAAGCACATTGCTCGGAACTGATAAATGACTCCTAGAACAGCAAAGCGGAGGTACTTTCTGAACGTCGGATGTACCATGACATGAAAGTATGCATCCTTGAGATCTATGCTAGCAGCATAATCGTTCACTCGAATGCTCGCTCTCACCGATCAAATGGTCTCCATATAAAACTTTGGAGCCACGATCAGCTTGTTTATCCAGCTGAGATCTATAACTGGACGGAACGAGCCGTCTGGTTTAAGTACCAAGAACAGGTGACTGTAAAAACCGGGAGATTCCTGGATTGCACCTCTGATAGAAGCAGATCTCTTTTCTGAAGGTTGGACGGAAGATGAGTCCATCGTGGACTTCGTGTTAACGAAGGTTTTTCTCTGAAGGACAATTTCAGGCCTCCTGTACCCATCGGTTGTCCGTAATTGACAACTAAACTAATTGGTCAAAAATCTTGACAGCCTTCCGCCTACGGGAGCATAATAGAGGTCCTGACCTTCACCTCCTGGACCTGCGAGGCTTGCGGGGAAAGAAACTACGTCCTCCCCATCCAGCGCCTGGATCAGTCGACCTAGGGGCATCTAACCCGTTGTCTCGGCCAAAATTACGTCCCCTACCTGTGTCGCTACTCTGGCAGTCTCTGGAGTAAGAGCTGGAGGATTTTTTATATCCTTTATAGGAGCCTCCCTTGGATGTATTTGCTCCAGAAGCTTCTGACTTACTCCTCTCTGCTGAGTCCGGTTTCTTAGAGACCGACTTAAAGAGCAGAGAATCTGAAACTTTTTTGGTAATCTGATCACAGATTAATGAAAGCTTACCATCAAAGAGAAATTCTCCGGAAACCGGAGTGACTCGAAGAGAGTTTTTCACCTTAGAATCCACACTAGTGGATGAAGCCAGGGCAGCATCACGTCTGACTAACTCCAAATTTGCCACTGATAGGGCGGAGTTACACGTGGAATATGCGATTGCCCTAGAAAGAACTCTCAAGGAAGTTTGAACCTCCTGGAATTCTTTATCATCAAGATGTAGAGCTAACGCTCAGGTAAGGTGATCTGCGTATGATAATGCGTCTAAACTGGCTCTATTAGATGAGATCGTCGTCTCCAACGTACTAGGGAGAATCAACATAGATGCCGGCAATGACAGTTCCAAGTCTTCGGCCTGGTCATCTAAACGCAGAGGAACTCTCGGCATGCCCTTTCCTGCCATTGCAAATTTATTCTTATTGTTGATGAACGGCAGATGTAGAGCTTGTTGCGATAAGAAACTGGATTTGCCTGTCTTGGAGGCTAATTTAAAAATAGCATCATTCTGTAATTCAAACGTTCGTGAGACATTGCTGGACTGGACTGGACCGGATACTCAGGAACATCATCCTTAGTCCGGCTGAAAAAGTCTGTATCCAGTGACGCTATCAGCCTCTTATCCGGTATCGCAGCACTCTGGTCCGATGGAACAACGTCTGGAAGGTGTTGATGGATAAAATCCACCGCCACCTTATGCTGTTCCAGAAGGGAAAAATCCAGCTCCGTAGTTTCCCTTTCACAATCCAACTGGACCAGATGTGAATCTCGGTCGTCCCTGTCTGACACTGCAGAGGAACGGACCGACCCAGCTTCCTCCGACAGTTCTTGATCTGAAACCGTTTCCGAAGGTTGCTGGGATGCTGCGATGAGTTGCGCTATCTGTGATAGCAAGTCTGTCATGGAGACCTGTTGAGCTGCGGTCTTACATTGCTTAGCTCCTGGGACGGTATATCCTGCATAATCCTTTTATGCAAACATCCCGACAGGTGAGGCCTTGTATCCTTGCCTACTGGATGGAGTGACCTAGACGACATGGAATCCTTTGTCGGCAAAGCAGGCTGGATATCTGAGGTCACGAAGCCAAGGTGCAGTCATGTGTGCTGGCGTGTGGAAGAGGAAGCCAATAGACTAGGCGACGCTGGCTGCCTATGCGACGGAGCATCCGAGCGGGAGGAGTGGACGTATGCTCCGACTGATGAACGTTATGAACAGCAACATCTGGCCCCAGATGCTGTTGTAAGAGAGAGGGCCTCTCTTGTTCGCGGTCCGGGTAGACCTGAACGAGTTTGCTACCGGACTGACTGGCTTCCTCTGATCCATCCTCTGTTCCGTCGTCGCAGGGTGTGCATGATCTGAGATTATAGTGCTTGCAACACCCTTTTTCCTCTCCTGGACTGCAATGGACATACCCGACGTCACACCACTCACTTAGATCCGCCGGTCGAGCTAGCTGGCGACAAGACCTTTAATCCCTTTTGGGACCAAGGCACTTGTCTGATTTCATTGAGCACTTTTGTCACTAGCTCTTCATTGATTTGCGACGACGACAGCACACTTCCGGAAGACATCACGGAAACATCACCCTGTTCTTGTTCCTCTGAAAAAGAGACTGAAAAACTAGAGTGACCCTGTGGTGAGAGGACCACAAACATAACAAGAGTTAGTGCGAGTACAGTGACTACAGAAAAAACAATGAGCATAAGAATCCGAGGAAGACTTCCTCGATTTACAATTTGAACAATATTCAAAATATTATACAGCCGCAGTACTCACACTAACCCTCAAAAATGCAAAGATACATAATAATAATACAATCCATAAAAAAACTTCGAAAAATAATTCAAAAGAAAAGTTTCGAAAAAGTTTTGACATGAGCCCAAGTTCCCAAAGGGAATGATGAGCCCAAATGGATCCCATAAAAGCCCAAGTGTGAACAAAAATTTTAAAACAATTCTAAAAATTAAGGTTACATTTACGGATAATATTAATGTATCTGACTATATAATAAATGAAACAGAAGACAAGGAATCACTAACAGAAAGTAACCGTTCTCAACGTAAACAAAAGTCAATAAAAACCGGAAACAAGACTCCAGGCACTGAAAAACATGGCCCGAAGTCAGTAACCAATTTTAAACACTATCCGATGTAAAACAGAATCTTCCACAGAAGAAACTGCAATACATCAGATGGTAGATGCATGACCAAAACGCTTAAACACCCCAAGGGTGAGGACGTAACCATGGGGATAACAGAATAAACATTCTGTAACTAAGCTAAAACTCCCAAGAAATTTCAATAAAAAAAATTTCAAAAATTATTCCAAAAACATAGGAGATTAGCTAGGGGGGTTTCAAGGAAAGGGAGATAGGAAACACTTAACAAACAGTGGAAATTTCATAGCAAGAATGAAAACATCAGGCCCATGCCCCGAAATTAGGGAACATGAAATAATTTTACATAAAAATTATAAGTTACAGCCCTGAACACATCCATCCACTGTTTCTTCCTCTCATCTTCTTATTTCATCCTTGGATCCACCATTTCCAGATTATAAGCACAGAGGTCAGTGAGATGTTACTGACAGAAGGGCCAAACAAAGGATGAGGCTTTGGTGCCAATTTCGGTACTTCCTTGCCACTGCTCATGCGCAGCAGGTAAAAGTATGGAAGACCATATAGGACATAAGATTTTTGGATTTGGATGCAAATTTTGTGGATTGGGGGGCAAAATTTGTGTTTGGCCCTGAATATTTTAGAGTTAGCACCAGCTAAGTCTGGGTCATTGGTACAGAATAAAAATATGATCTATTAAAGTCACAGAGGTGTTTGTGCCTCTTGTAATAACTGGCCTGAACCCAGCACAGAACATCATGTCCATGTACTCGTTTGTTTTGGTGAGACTGCCAAAGTTGAGGAGATTGATGTTGAAATCACCCATTAGAAAGGTGTGTTTATTTTGAGTATTTATTTTTGCAAGTATATTTCTAAAAAGATGTCCAGACTGGCTTTTGGTGCTGATTTAGGGGCAATAGATAATTCCAATAATGCATTTGTTTTTCATGGTGGTTTCTATAAAAAGAAACTCATCTCTTCAACCTCTATGGATCCTGAGTTTAGTCTGAACATTTTTCACTGAAATAACAGCTCGGATCACACTAAAAGTTATACAACTTACTAACAACCCTCTCCAAACATATGAACATAATTTTCATCAGTTTTAACCAATCAACCTAGTTATCTTCACCACACACTGTAGTGCTATGAATATACATTTGTTGATGATCAACACGACTATGAGCATCAATGATATAAAGTTGTAAGACTGATGATAATGATTATGTGAGCTTTTCAATAGATGTAATTAACGACTGAGTTTCTGGACTGTACAAATAAGAATTAAAGGTGATGCGAGAAAAAGTTATCTTAACACTTCATGCAACATATTTCCTGGTCATACTTTTGCTGACTTTTTAAGAATTAGAAATACAGTGATACTACTGTTAAAGTAAATTCTGAGATGAGAAACCCTTAAACTCCAAGATGTAAAACCCCGAATTTCACATCTTACTTCCTAAGTGTTTATTTCATTAAGCTAATGAGCTGTGTTGGAAGACACTGTTGGAAAGGGCTCAAGAAACCCTCTCCACAGTGTATTACTTCACAGCATTTCATCATCAAGAGCGCTGGACTTAAACAGCAAAAGATTTACCATCGTTATAAAAGAGACCTTATTTATTGACGAGCTAACAAATGAAACCACAAGAAATTCAAGATACGTGTAAATAGTCTTGTTATCTGTCTGCGATCCAACAAAAAATTGGTTACTATATTTTTTATATTTATTCGAACTACATACAAATGAGATGATCATTTGTCCAGTTTCTGCAGGGTGAAAATTAGTATTGGGCATGTGCAGAAATGTCGTCCTTATGAAAGAAAGATATTTTATCTTTCAACAAAGAAGGTTTCTATTTTGTATGTAGTTAAACAAAAAAATTTATCTCTTGACAGGAACAATATTCAGTCACCTTGCAGTTTTTCTTGTGTTTGTTTACTGGTGCCTAATGACATGTTCAAACTTGAGGACATGTTTAACAAATAGCCATATATAGTGAAGGGCTAGGTTTTCAAGAAAATTTGTATGAAATACCTGTTTCATTCCTTGTTGTGCCATCAACAGTTTGATTTTAGAGTTGTATAAATCAAAAACAAACTCTGCCATTTGGGCCATATTTTCAAACACAGTAGGAGATTCTGATGGACGATCTGCTTCCTGTAATAGCAAACAAATAAAAAAAATACAAATAAAAAGGAAAATTTCATAATGAACCAAAGTACAGTGGAGCCCACTTAACTGGATAACTCTTCAAAACCTTTTATTGCTGCAATGATTGATGGATCTAGTTTGTCTCAATATATATTCCATATTGCAGAGAACTGCATGAGCAAGTACACAAACAATCCACCATGCAAAACACAATAAACAGCTGCGCCATGAGCGCATGATATACCCGTTATTAATTACAAGAGGGAAGCACACATTGAGTATACATGTGTACTTGTCAGGTTTTTTTTATATTCTTGTACAATAATCATAACCAACAACATACTGTGTTCAATAATTTTGAAATAAAATTATTTGAATTTCATGTATATATCTTATGTCTGTAGAGATCATAACTTCAAGAAAAAATCAATGATTTGCTAAGTAATAAAGTCCCATAACTCTGGAATGACTAATCAAATGGCGACACCAACCGAAAGGGAGCTTCCCTCCATCAACATAAACTACCTACCAAAAAATCCTGAAAATCTCTCGAAACGTTCTCGAGTTATCGTACGACGTGTAAAAAATCAACAATTTTCTAAGTAATAAAGTCCCATAACTATGGAATGACTAATCGAACGGCGACACTAAACAAAAGGGAGCTTCCCTCCATCGATATACACCACCTACCCAAAAAGCATGAAAATCTATCAAAGCGTTCTTGAGTTATTGTACGACGTGTGACCGGATGGACAGACGGACGGACAGCGGTATACCATAATACGACCCGTTTTTTTCAAAACGGGTGTATAAAAACAGAAAGATGAAGGTGAAACACAAAAATTGAAAATTTCAATTAATTTCTATATTTATTACACCTACCCCCAGGCCCAGATTAACTAGTTAGCTCTATTCAAAGAATCAGGCCAAATACTTAATTTTTATCCTCCCCAAAATTAAGCCAAATAACAACTAGAGTGATGTCACACATACAGCCCGACTGTCCCAGCAATGGCAATGCTTAGACACAAAATAGTTAGAGCCATTTTTTGTTAACCGTTTACCTAACGAATCTGCCATATCTGCACTCGTGGTGTACAAAATTTGCTATTCAAATTTTATTTTTTCATTTCATTTAAGGACTAATAGGCCATAAATCTGATGTTTCAGAAAAATAATTTGTAATGTTGGCTTCAACTCAAGGTTCCCCCAGGTTAAAATCTTTGAAATTCAAGGCCATTCCAGGCCATTTCTTGGCAATTTTCGTGGATTTTCAAGGCCCCCATTTATGAAATTCAAGGCTTTTCAAGGCCGAGGCTGGCAAAGTACCCGGAATTATCAGATAACGACTAGAAACTTTCTCTTATATTTCCCTTTGTTGGTAATTCTAACACTTGACATCATTTCTTGGAAAACTCTTTCTGAAAGCTATCCAAGCAATAATATCACTGATTAGAATTAGTGAGCCTGAGAAAGACATTTTCTTGGGTTTACCCTACAACTGCAGTGTAATTATCAGGTGGCACAATAGCTATGTCTCTTGTACATGTACTGCTATTCTAACTGAATACTTACTGAATGCAAATGAATTCATGTCATCCTTTCTCCCAATGAGTAAACTAAATGTTACATGTAAATGACACATTTCGTAACCCACAATGTCTCCGGAAATGTCATTCGAAAAGCAAAATGTAATTCCGTTGTGGGGAAGTGTACCTTCCAACAAGCTTGGATTAAATCAACTGCATACTATAACTGGTTACTGCCTGTTCCAGTTGAACGGTATTCAGCTAAATGCAGTGTGTGTCGAAAAGTTTTTAATGTTTCATACATGGGCGAATCATCCTTAAAATCGCACATGTTAACATTTGAAGTGAATAAGACAATAACACTTTCATTTGGAAATCCAAACTAGGAATCCACCGTGATGGCGACTGTCCGTGCCAGGACTTTAAGATGACGTTGTGGCAAATTCATCAGACATACATGCTTCGGAAATACTCAAACAGTTCAACTGAACAATCATCCATTTGTAATATTTTCAATATGAATAAATTATCCACGCACATGCGCTCAGCATTCGAACAGGCAGAATTTACAATAAATCTTCCCATTGGCTTAAATATACACCATTGTGCTCGCCCACATCAATAGCAACCATTCACAATGCTTGATTCAAAGGATTTCAGTGTCACATCACTGCAAAGTTCTATCAATAATGCACGCATTGGCACTGCCATAAATACTCCAAAATATGACCGGATTAATAAACCACACAGTTTCATTTGCTGTAAATGCTGTAAAATATGTTCGGATTAAACTACGCATCACAAAATTCTCAGATTTTCCAGGCTTTTAAGGCTCCAAGGCCTTGAATGACCTTTTGACGAATTCCAGGCTTTTCCAGGTTTTCAAGGCCCCACGGGAACCCTGCAACTGGTGTTAGGTGAAGGATTAAAGATGCAGTACATAAAGCAATGCTGGGCTATAGGAGTCAATTTTCATTTTTGCACGTAATAACTCCCAATCCTTCAAAATGTATTTTGGGAATAATTGCCTAAGTGACCTGTGTGTGTGCGTGTGTGTGTGTGTGTGCGTGTGTGCATGCGTGCATGCATGCATGCATGCGTGCGTGCATGTGTGCATGTGTGTGTGTGTGAGGGCGTGTGTGTGTGGGGGGGGGGGGGGGGAGTTGTGGAGCTTATATTCAAACCAGGCCTGTATTATAAATACAAATAACTTCAACAATTTTCATTGGCTGGACCTAGAGACATGTTCTGAAAGGAATTGAAATCTGTTAACTTTTGTTTAAGTTATGGCATAAAGAAAGTTTGGACAGATGGATGGACTGATGGATGGATGGACAGACTGATAGATAGATGGACGGAGCGAGCTTTGTGCTATATCCCTCTAAAAAGTAATAAAGTATGTGGTAGAAGCCCAATTTGAAATTTAGAGAAACTAAGTTCGAAAAGAGTTGTGAAAAGGGTTAAATGAATGCCAATATTATTTTAAACCACTGTGTACAGCTTCAGTAGACCTTGCGAGAAATGAAAAAAAGAAATGACATTGTTTGGAGAATGAAATTGATTGGCAAAAAAGGGGAGTGTTTGTCTGGATTTTTAACCACAAACCTTTAAGCAAAACTGTAAAAATGCATTTCTGACGAAAGAAAAAAAAAGTGTCCTGGGGGGGGGGGGGGGGGGGGGGGGGGGGGGAGTTACGTGAGTTTAAAAAAAAGTTATGTATGTAGTGACTGTAAATAGTTCAAAATGCATATTGGAGGAAAGGAAAAAAAAAATGCCTAATTGGCGGGGGCTGGGCAGGGCAATAACTTCAACAATTTTCATTGCATGATTGTGGTCACCAAACTTGGCCTGGAGACATGTACTGAAAAGAATTGAAATCTGTTAACTTTTGTTTAAGTTATGGCCTAAAGAAAGTTCGGACAGACAGATGGACTGATGAATGGACGGACTGACGGATGGACTGACAGATAGACAGATGGAGCGGGCTCTGTGCTATACCCCTCCCTGGTGGGAAGGGATAATGAAAGTGTCAATGACACTGTAGCTTAACAACTTGTCTGTGTGTTGAGTTTGATGAAAAGGATAATGTTCAATGTTTATGAGTGGATTATGAAATAAGACCAGAATTGTGATAATTGGGAATATGTTAATTTCTCTTCCCTGTGTGCTATGTTTTTAATAAAAAATAATATGAGGTGTACACGGTACTAAAGAACTGAGGGGTGGGTTAATATGACCTCACAGTTAATGTATGTGGCCCTCACAGTTAACGTATGTCAATGAAAGTTACCAAGTTACAGTGAAATTATTCCAAAATGAGTCATCCTATCAAGTTACATTGAAATCCCTTCATAAATATGGCCTGTAGACTGTGCTGAAAGTTTTCGGGCTTCAGGCCTGTGTAGCCATGACCGTAGACCAATTGCAACTAAAAGGGAACGTCCTCATCTCGACATTATACTGAGTCATTTTACTAAGTTACAATGAAATCCCTTCACAAATATGACCTGTAGTCTGTACTAAAGTTTTTGGCTCGGGAAGCCATCATGGTTGAATGATCGCGACCAAAAGAGGACGTTCTCATCTAGATATTATTTGGAGTCATCCTACCAAGGTACAATGAAATCCCTTCATAAACATCACCTGTAGACTGTGCTCAAGGTTTTCGGGCTTTGAAGCCATCACACTTGCCCAATCGTGTCCAAAAGGGGGTGTTCTCATCTAGACATTATATGAAGTCAACCTACCAAGTTACAATGAAATCCTTTCATAAATATGGCCTGAAGACTGTGCTAAAGGTTTTCGGGCTTTGGGCTCAGGCAGCCATCATGGTTGAATGATTGCAACCAAAAGGGGACATTCTCATCTGGGCATCATCTGTAGTGATCCTATGAAGTTACAATGAAATCCCTTCATAAATATGACCTGTAGACTGTGCTCAAGATTTTCGGGCTTTGGGTGCCTGTAGCAATCACAGTTGACCAATCACGACCAAAAGGTGATATCATCATCTAGGCATTATATGGAGTCAACTAGGGCTGGGCGGTTTATCGGTTTTTCGGTTCGGTTCGGTTTTTTTTTTTTAAACCGAAACCGAACCGCCGCCTTAACAAAAAACCGAGACTTTCGGTTTCAACAAATTTCCCAGAATTGGTTAAGTTTATGACCACTCAATCACTTGCTTTCCGCACGCCAAAGGCTTAAATGCCAGGCAAAGGTAAATGCTGTGCCATTTATGCTTACTTCGAGAGAACTGACAACAAATCCCCCCCCCCCCCCCACCCTCCCCACACAAATAGTGGTAGCAAATTTCTTGTATCTTAAACAATATCTACAAAACCACCAGCAGATGGAATATGAAAAATTAAAAAGTCGTACGTAAAAATCCACACATGCAATTCAAGAATTGTTAAGTAAATTTACTGAACCGGGCATATTCGACCAAAGAGGTATTGCAAGTTACCTGACAATATGTGGAGTAAAAGTATTATAAATTACCTTTGACCTAAAATCATCTGCGTACAGCACGTTGTAAATTAGATTGGTGGTAAACATAAAATTTATTGAGTTTTAAAACCTCAAAGTTCACATGGGAAAAATGACGAGTAAATTATGTTAATTAACCGACCACTGGCACGTTCTCTGAAGTCACATGCTCAGAGATAACGCTGCGCATTGGCAGTTATGTTTTTTGTCAACAATAAAATGGTTAAATTAAAATAGAACACATCCAATTAAATGGATGGCAGGTAACTATTGAAAGTTTTTTTAAAACTTATTGGGAATTGTTTGTATACTATTTGAACTTACTTTAAGGAATCGCGCAGTACTGCAGGTCTGTTAGGTACACACGCTGCATTCCCAATACGATGTTAAAATCAGCACGTGTCATGACCATGTGTATTTTGTAAACACAACAAATCCCAAGATGCAATATTGCAAACTTTCTTTCAACCTCCATTATGCAGCAGTCTCCCCTCCCTTCAAAATCATCAATCGCCTGTCTTGAATAAGATGAAATCAACGCAGGGATAAGCCAAGAGGGCAAAGTAAAGTTGGTAATATCTTTGCCTTGGCACCGCCCATTTCGCCCAATTTCTATGTTTGGGCAGAATCAAAGTAAAAAACGAACATCTACAGTCGAAATTATGACTATGAGAGATATTGTGAAAGCATTGGAGTGAGTTACCAATAAAAGTGATTCGTATATCACGACTTACTTCAACAATAGTTATCAAAATCAGAAAAAATATGATTTGTGTTCCTCTTATTCCACTGTCATTTGAAGCTGGAACCATCAAGAAACACTGGGCACGTCTATTTTCAAGCGATGTGATAATTACCGAAATAAGCACAACAATTGCACATTATCCACCAAAACCAGGACGAGAGCATTGCGACTCCATAAAAAATAAGGAAATATTGATTTTTGCTAAAATGTAGCTTTTCTTGTGAATTTCTGCATCTTGTCTTGACAAGGTCCCAAATCTCACTGACAGAATAAGGCAGCTCCCACCAGTGGTGGAGCCATGGTTTGAAATCCTGTGGACCATGCTAGTGGAGATTTTTTTTTTGGGGGGGGGGGGGGGAATCTCAGGACTGAGGGTACTGTACTTGTACTGAGGGCAGGAAATCAAAAATAATTTTTTCAAATTTGGGGATTGGAGAAGCAAGTGGGATTTTGAGTGGAGGATGGGGGGGGGGGGGGGGGGGGGGGGGGGGGGCTGGTCTCCCTAGATACCTCATGGCTCCACCGCTCCACCACTGTTGCCCACTACAGCAGCCCAACACATTATGTCCATTTGCTGAGAAGAGTGGTGAACACTGATTAACCCGAATGACTCAACTCGCTATATGAGCCTCATGACTTGGATGACAAATACAGACAGATTTTATGTGTGCATTACCCTCTAAAATGTGGATTTCTACAATATATTATGAAAAACCGAAAACCGAACCGAAAACCGAGTTTTTGTACAAAACCGAAACCGAAACCGAACCGAAATGCAAATTTCAAAACCGCCCAGCCCTAGAGTCAACCTAACAAGTTACAATGAAATCCTTTCATAAATACAACCAATAGACTATGCTAAAGGTTTTTGGGCTCAGGCAGCCATCAAGACTGAATGATCGCGACCAAAAGGGGGGACGTTCTCATCTAGACATTATTTGGAGTCATCCTACCAAGCTACAATGAAATCCATTCATAATTATGACCTGTAGACTGTTCTGAAGGTTTTCGGGCTTCGGGGCCCTGTTGCCATCACTGTTGCCCAATCATGTCCTAAAGGGGATGTTCTCATCTAGACATTATATGAAGTCAACCTACCAAGTTACAATGAAATCCCTTCATAAATATGACCTGTAGACTGTATTAAAGGTTTTCGGCCTTCGGGCTTGGGCAGCCATCATGGTTGAATGATCGCAATCAAAAGGGCACATTCTCAGCTGGGCATCATCTGGAGTGATCCTATGAAGTTACAATGAAATCCCTTCATAAATATGACCTGTAGACTGTGCTCAAGGTTTTTGGGCTTCGGGCACCTGTAGCCGTCACAGTTGACCAATCACAACCAAAAGAGGATGTCATCATCTAAGCATTATATGGAGTCAACCTAACAAGTTACAATGAAATCCTTCCATAAATATGACCTTTTGACTATGCTAAAGGTTTTTGGGCTCGGGCAGCCATCAAGGCTGAATGATCGAGATCAAAATGGGACGTTCTCATCTAGACATTATTTGGAGTCATCCTACCAAGTTACAATGAAATCCCTTCATAAATATGACCTGTAGACTGTGCTAAAGGTTTTGGGGTTTTGGGCTCGGGCAGCCATCATGGCAGCCATCATGGTTGACAGATCATGCCCAAATGGGGAAATTCTCATCTAGACATTATACGGCGTCATTGTACCAAGTTACAATGAAATCCCTCCATATTAAACATGACCTGCAGACTGTGCTAAAAGTTTTTGGGTTTCGGGCTTGGGCAGCCATCACGTTGACAGATCATGTCCAAAAGGGGATGTTCTCATCTAGGCATTATACAGAGGCATCCTACCAAGTTACAATGAAATCCCTTCATAAATGCGACCTGTAGACTGTGCTAATGGTTTTCGGCTCAGGCAGCCTTACCGGTTGACCAATCACGACCAAAAAGGGATGTTCTCATCTAGACATGACCCAAAACCTGCATATGAAATTTTGTGATGATCAGACAAGAACTACGGGGTGTAGCCTGTACTTGGAGGTTGAATAATAACCACAAACTTTAACCAAAACTTCAAATTTTAACTCAGCAGGGGAAAAAAAAACACTTAAACTTTCAGTAAAAAACATTAACCACAAACTTTAACCAAAACTCTAAATGTTGGACAGACAGACAGACAAAAGTCATGACTATAGCCCTCACTGTAAACAGTCGGGCTAAAAAAAGAAAGAGTCATGTATGGTACTTCAAAGATGATGTCCAGTCCGTCCAATAACCATTCTTTTGTAGAACCTGGCTAAGTGTTTATGCAGAACAACTCACAAGATGGCCCATGATAGGTATAATAAATGTAGAAATTACTTAAAATTTCCTATATTTATAACCATTACCACAGGCCCAGACTTGCTGAAATAAATAAGAGAAGGAGGGACGAGAATGGATTAAAGTTAGTGAATAAAGCAGGCCTTGTAATTAATTCCAGTATCCATAGCCACCGATGAGCTATTTAGTTTTCACAAATCAAGCATTTAATATTTGTAAGGGAAAAACAAGCCCACTTAATATTCATAAGCCAAATATATATTAAGGCAGAGTTAATACGAAGCAGCCTTGGCAAAAATCACTTAACTCATTGCATAATATAAATGTATAGAACTGTAAATTATGGTGTAATATGGTGAATTCATGCTGAAAACTAAAGGCAAAAAAAGTCTGATCAAAACTATAATCGCAGGAGTACAGGTTCCCATGGTAGTGAACATCCATACCAAGTTTCAAAGGCACTGACCCATAAACATCCGAGAAAATCTCCGGACAAAATTCAAGCATTCTAAGAGGAAAAAGGGGCATAACTCAGGCAACAAGACCAATCAAAACTATAATCGCATGTGCACAAGTTGCCACGGTAGTGAACATCTTTTACCTAGTTTCAAAGGAATCAACACATTTCAGTGCCTGATTCGCACTCCCGCATTGTGTCCTTGGGCAAGGCACTTAACCCCGATTGCCTACATGGGGGCACGGTGACGCTGTGTACTAAGGCATACTGCACGTCGATGGAGCACATGTCTTCAACCAATCTAACCCTGCCTGTGCCATGGCGCAGAGTTCAGAGTTACGATGTTGGAGAGCTGAAAGCTGCTCGTCGTTGCTCGGTGATTCTCTCCGGGTACTCCGGCTTCCTCCACCCGTAAAACTGTCATGGTCACAATTAGCCATTGTGCATAAGTATGTGATAAATAAATAAATAACTTATTAATAATCCAGATATCTGAACTGCCTATCAAAGGGTATCTGGACTTTTCAACTTGGAAGTTATGTACCATCATCGTTTGAACCTAGTTGGAGAGCAAATTTCTCAGAATTCCTAAAATCACCTGAAGCCAAAGGATGCGAAATGTATGATGATCCTACCCTTGGCAAAGTACAACTTGTCCTGCCATAAAAGTATATAACCAGGCTGAACAATCAAAACAAGAAAAGCATTGCAAAGCAATTCCAATCCCCCTGCAAACAAATATATTCAAAACCAATCAATCAGGCCCCATAAAAATTTACATGGATGAAATTTTATCACTGAAAATTTGACATATCAGTACAAGCATTGAAGATTGTATTACTTTCAATTAACCCTTAACCCAACTCACACAATATCCAAATTTCTTATTTTACTTTACATTTTTCTAAATTTGTCCCCAAAATTTCAGTAAAACTATGATGAACTCATCTATTTGTTATGGTTTTCATGTAATTATGCTGTAAACAAGCATTGCACGATATTTTTTCAACAAAGGACAATAACTCTGACAATTTTCATCAGATAATGGAGGTCATCGAACTTGAGGTAGACATTGTTCCTAAAGAGATATATACAAAAAAAGAAGAAATTATCAGTTAATGGAAGGTTGGATAACTGATCATTTTGCAAAAGACAAAGGTGTATAGTTCTTTGCATATGCTAGTATTTCTTATTACTAGCTTCTAAAAATTGAGACTTCACACCTAAGCTGCGATGGATGGTAAAAATGAAACAAATTCCAAGTCCATCAAGAGCAATAACTCCAAATTTTCCATGTAATATTTCCATTAAATATGGTAGCCAGACATCATTAAGATACACATGCATACCAAATATGATGTTATTCCACTCAGTATTTCAAAAGTTATTGAGATTAAAAACTTGGTAGCCACAGATCGACCAACAGAATGATCGACAGACCAACAGATAGACCAACTGACAGACCCATCGACTGACCAACATAACCACATGTAGAGCCGTTTATCACAGCTAATAAAACCCAAAGAATGTGTATATAGACAATGGAAGTCCAAAATAAATTGCATGGATGCTTATGCTAAAAATAGAAACATGTGTACACAAACATCATCTTTGTCCTGAGAGAGGTAATTTCAACAAATGTTAAAAAATTTATAGTAATTTATATATTTTTTATACTTACCAATGACCCAGACATAGCTGGTGCTAACTCTTAAAATATAGGGCCAAACACAAATTTTGCCCCCCAATCCCCAAAATTTGCATCTAAAACTAAAGAAAAAATGTCCTGAGAGGCCCTCCACACTTCGCCCCTACTGCGCATGCGCAGTGTCAAGGACGTTCCGAAATTGGCGCCATTTATCATTCTAATAACCAGTGCCTGGTAAGCGCTATGTACTCAGCGGGGAGGCAAGAGTTCCCAACTCCTGGGAGGGCCATCCCCGTCTGGGTCATTGGTAAGTATAAAAAATATATAAATTACTATAAATTTTTTAACATTTTTATACTGTACCAATGACCCAGACATAGCTGAATAGTAAAAAGGCTGGAGGGCCAAGGACATAGAGCAAAATGGAATACGCTCAATAAAATAAAATAGAGTCATCCCCTGTAGGGAAAAGAAGTAATAGGCCTTACATGTATCTTTCTTATTTATGATAAAAAAGAAAGATACAACACCTTCCAAAAATTGAGCTTCATACATCCATGTACTCTATTAATATCCAATAATCCTTATACTAATAATTTTTAAAGTAAGCCAATAATAAAGTAAGTCTAGAGAATAGAGACTCTTATACTCCTAAAAGTGTGTGAGAATTGCATAATCATGTCCGTTGACATATGCAATATTCAAAAGCTATACTTTAAAAACTAAGACTTGAATGAATTTTATAAACTTAAACTTCTCACTAAACAACCATCCCAATAACAGCTCAGAATTACTAACTCCGGAGGAGGTATCCCCTTGTTTTCATAGTAAAAACAGGTGACCCAAGGGAACACCCTCCCCCCCCCCCCCCTTTTTCTTGCCCTGGGTCAAATAGCCCAGAGCGAAGAGGGCAGCCGAACGGAGACACTGCCGAAACAGACAGCCTACCTAGCTATAGTAGCAACTGTTAAGTGAATGACATTCTGAGCAGTAGATAATAGACCTAACAATAGAGGCCTCCAGAAATGGACTCGATATTTCTGAGATAAAATTCATGAATGGATGGCTGAGCGCAATGAGCAGCCTTCAAAAATCTATAATAGCAACACTATTAATGTAAGCCCAAGAAGTAGAAGAACTCTTACTTCATTAGCCGAAATCTTAAGCACAACTGCTAAGCCAATGATATACCATAAGCAGTACGCTAGTTAATAGAATCCATTAACAATAAAATGGAGCGTAACGTCCTTCTACTAGACATCAAAGACAGAAGAAGCTTACGCCCTTGTAATAAACAGATATCTGTTTATAAATACATAAACTGTACCCGGAAAGAGTAAAGGCCTATGCCCATACGAAGACGGAAGGACCTTAAAATAATAGGTTCCGGATAATAGGAGCCTAACTCTTATGCAACAATCCAACCTAAATAGTAACGGAAGTATTGATTCCGAAACTATGAAAGTGAAAATCATCCATCGATAGTGCATGAAACTCACTGACTCTACAGTATAAGAGAAACCAACAGAATTACTGTCTAAAAGGTCAGAATTTGAAAACTACTGTTTCCAGAGGCTCAAATGATTACTTAGCTAAATAAGAACCTGAAGTTAAAATCCGTATAGGAATTTTAATCTAAAGATTCTAAGTCTATTTATCAAAAAGTTACTAACTGACTTAGATAAAGAGACAAAAGACTCAATTGTAAACTATCGTAGAGTGCATAGGTATGAGGTAACATAAACCTATAACCTAAATAACAACAGGCTGCAGTAGATCTTGTGAAACAAGTATACTAAAAAATAGCAATGAGTAGTATGGAGGGATCAACCATATGAACATAATGATCCCTACACCACGACGGAAGAGCCTCCACTTTAGTCGCATAGAATAGCGAAGAAGAGGATCTCCTATAGTAAGAAATCGCGTCCAAAGCTCGTCCAGTACAGTGCTTACAATGCAATACGGACCACACAACGGAATACATGAAGGTTGCGACCTTGCTGGTTGTGATAAAGATGACACGATTTACCCAGTGAAAAAAGATCCTCACATAGAGGAAGATTTCACGTTAAGATCCACAGTAGACAAGAGAGTAAATTACTCATGATCTCTGTGAAGATAGAGATGCTATCAACAGAAATGTATTGTGGTTGTTTATCTTAGCAATACCTGCTAAAAACAACAGCGCCGGAGCATACGCGTATCCTATCATTCCGTCCTATAGATCAATAGAGCGTTAACAGTATTAGCTCAGAGATCTGGACAAGCCAACACATACGTCTGCAATTGATTAGCCAGCTGTGTCATAAATAAAACATCATTGGGCGCACCCATAGATAGCAAATCTGATTGAATACTTGTTTGTTGAGAGTCCATTCTGACAGCAACAAGCGACCCGTAAGAGAACGGGAGTGCGATAAAACAATCAGACGACCCAGAATATGACGGACCAAAACTGAACTTGGTGTACTATAACCAACAGACGGATTCTTTCCATTAAATTGAATAACGGAAACGAAAGAGTGCCTCCCTGGTTCCGGAGATACGCCACTACTGTCGAATTAAAGGACAGGAATTTGGGCATGCGTTTCTGAATAATGTTCATGCAATGACATAAAGCAAGCCTAAAAAACATTATTCCGCGGAAGTTAACTGATAGCTAAAAGACTGCGGAACCCAAAGACCCTGGCACTTCGAATCCGTAGGGATCAGTATATATCCCAATCTGTTTGACTGGCAACCGTCATAACAGCCACACTCGGGTCCGGCAACTGCGGCGGCACTCTCTGAGTCAACCACCGAATGTTTGCCCCAGTCTGAATCTCTTGTAACACTAGATAGACAAGAGAATGTAAAAATCAAGCAATTCATGGATTGCCGGAAGTTGCCGTCGAAGAGAAGCTCCTCCGAAAACGAAGCGACTCTGAGAGAGTTCTTAACCTACTATCCACGCGTGGATGTAGCTAGGGCTGCATCACGTCTAACCAACTCCAATCAGCCACTGAAGGGCGGAGTTATACGTGAACAAACTACTGCCCTCAAAAGAAATTACATTGAGAATAATATCCCGTAAATCTTTTCTTGAAGACGTAATGATAACGCCTCAGTAAGGCGGATTACGTATAATAAAGCGTCTAAGTTAAGTCTACTATACATAATGTCGTTCCCAACATTGAAATTGGAAAAGACATAAACGGTGAAAAAGAATATATGCAGTCTTTAATCACACCGTCTAGACGCATATGAACTCTCGGTATGCCCTGCTCTGCCAAAATAAACTATATGTAAAAAAGATAAAATGGCAGAAATGAGCCACGCGGACAAGAAACTAAACTATCATGCTTAGTAGCAGGCTTGTATATATATATAAATATATAGCGTCGAAAAATAAAACACATGTTGTAATTACAATATTGGACTGCGTCGGTAAGTCAGGGACAAAGTCCCTGTACCGATCGAAAAATCCGAGTCCAATGACGCTATAAGTCTCTTATCCAAGATCGCAGCAATGAAGTCCGAAAAATAATCACTGGAAGAAATGCCAGAAGATATGAAAGGCATCTTCCGATACTACTAAAGGGAAAACCCGAAATCTTTCGAATCCCTTTCGCCATCCTGTCGGACCGTATAAAGCGTTCGGTCGTCCGTAGCTTGATGCAACCGCGGACCGCACCGACCCAGCGCCGTCGGATAATTCCTGATTCGACCGAGAAACCGTCAATTGCTGGGATGCTGCGAAACAACTGTGCTAACTCGGATAGCACGTCCGTCACTGAGGCCTGAGGAGCAGCGGTCTTACGATGCATTGCCGCAGGAAGCTCCGAGATCGTTACCCCGTGCATACTTCCAATATGCGAGCGAACGGAGTGTATAGGCCTCGTGTCCCTTGGCTACCGGATGGCGCGACCTATTCGCTGTGGAATCACTGAATGCCGAAACTGATCGGATACTCGAGGTCACGTAGCCAATGTGCGGTCATGTGCCCTGCTGTGAGGATGAGGAAGCATTAAAGACAGTCTCTGGGACTGTCAATATAACGGAGCGTCCCGAGCAACGGACATATGCTCCGAATGTAAAATATCTGAACCACAACATGCGGTCCCCTATGTTGTTGGCTTCCTCCGATCTGTCCTCAATCTGCCGTCACTGGGTGAGTACTAAAGTAATTAAAGTGCTCGCATCACCCAAATCTCCTTCCTAGACCGCAACGGACGAACCCGGCAGCCGAACCATTCGATGAATGTACGCTACACCGGGTGAGCTAGCGAATGTCACTCCGTAAGCGATAGACATATTCCAAGAAGCACTTATTGCCGCTAACTCTTCATTAACTATGACGACAGAGGCACACTTTTGAAAGACATCTCCATAACTCTTCGAACAAGAAACCAGAAATGCTTGGATAGCAAGCATAAAATAATAATATATATAGCGTCGTTCAATAATTCGAAAGTTTGTGTGACATTATTGGACTATGTCGGAACTGAGGGACGATGTCCCTGAACCGAACCAAAAATTTCTAAGTCCACCGACGCTATCAGTTTCTTATCCGGCATCGCAGCATATGTTGTTCCGAAAGGGAAAGCTTGAAATCCACCGAATCCCTTTCGGTATCCCGTCGGACTGGATGAAACTTTCGGACGTCCGTACCCGCTTCCGCGGAGCGTCCCGACCCAGCATCGTCGGATAAAATATATGCGACAGATTCAGTTGATGCTGGGATGCTGCGATAAACTGTGCTATTAAGGAAAGCACGTCCGTTCCCGAGGCCTGTGCAGTAGCGGACTTACGATGCATTGCCGCTGGAAGCTCCGTGTACGTTGACTCCCGCATACTTCCTATGCGAACGTCCGGAGTCTGCAGGCCTCGAGTCCCCGGCTACCGACCCAGCGCTGTCGGATAATTCTCGATCCGACACCGTTTCTGTCGGCTGCTGGGATGCTGCGATAAGCTGTGCTATGTGCACAAGAATGTCCGGCGTCGAGACCTGCGGAGGCGCAGTCTATCGCTGCTTCGCCGAGGGCAGCTCCGCATCAGATGGCTCCCGCATACTTTTCCTATGCGAACGTCCGGAGTCCATCGGTCTCGAATCCCTGGCTGCCGGATGGTGTGACCTGGTCGCCGAAGAATCCTTGATCGGCGAAGCTGGTAATATATCGGCGGTCACGCAGCCAAGGTGCGGTCGTGTGCGCTGACGAGAAGAGGAAGCCTTAGCAGTCTCAGCGGACTGCCTATACAACGGAGCGTCCCGAGCGACGGACGTATGCTCCGCTAACGACACATTTGTACCACAACATCTGGGGCCAGATGTTGTTGAACGAGAGAGGGGCCTCTCTCGCTTGCCGTCCGGATGGACCGGAACGAGCTATGAACCGGACTAAAAGGCTTCCTCCGTTCTCCCTCCGATCCGCCGTCACTGGGTGTGCATTAAGTTAATTTTATAGTGCTCGCATCACCCCAAAATTCCTTCTAGACCGCAACGGACGAACCCGGCTGCCGAACCATTCGGTGAATGGACGCTACACCGGGCGAGCTAGCGGACGTCAAAGGCCGTCGAACCTACTAGGGTCCTCTTAGGCAATTGGCGTATTACATGAGCACTTTTCCGCTAGCCCTTCATTAATTGTGACGACGGAGGCACACTGTTGGAAGACATCACAGATACATCACCCTAATCTTGATCGTCTGAAATAGAAATTGATAAAGTAGAGTGACCCTGCGGGGAAAGGACCGGAGTGTCCAAATCCCCAACAACATACCGTGACATACGCTTCCCATATTGTCATCGAAATCATACGATACAGAACCGGAGTTAATGCGAGTACACTGACCACATATAGAATGATAATAAGGTCAGAGGAAGACTTCCTCTTAAAACAATTGATCAATATCCTTTCAATGTGAAAAGAAAACAAGTCCTGGTACTCGCACTAACCCCTGGCAATCAAAATACATAATAATAATATGATCCATTAATATAGAAAAAATAATTGAAATCAAAATATTTTGAAAAAATATTTTTTCAGAACAGCCCAAGTTTCTGAAAAGTAACGTTGAGCCCCAATGGATCCCAAGCCTAAGTGTGGACAAAAATTTTAAAAATATTTTAAACAATTTATTCAACACTTACGAACAATAATAATGTATCTAGTTATGATTGAAATAACATAAAGATATTATTATTTAGAAATCCCCCCCTCACACAGAGGGCTGTTGTAAATGTAAACAATGAGTGTAAAAACACTAAAATAAGACTCCAGGCACCCAGGCCCGAAATCAGTTACCAAAAATACACCATCTGATGCAAAACAGAGACTTCCAGGGAAGAAACTGCAGAACATCAGATGGTAGATGCAGAACACAACGCCTAACCACCCGTAGGTGAAGACGTAAACATGGGGAAAGAACAGAATTCATTCTGTTATTCAGCTAAACTCCCAAGAAATTTTAGTAATAATAATTACAGAAATTATGCCAAAAGCATGGGAGAATAGCAAGGGGGAACTTAAAGGACAGGGAGAGAGGAAAAACACTTGAAAAAACAGTGTAACTAAATAATCAGAATGACAACAAAATGGCTGCTGCCTTGAAAATAGGTAACTTAACATAATTTCATTAAAAAATTTTAAGTTACAGCCCTGATAATATTCTGTCACACATTCTTTTCCTCTCCTCCTTTTCTATCCTCCTTAGAATCACCATTTCACTAATATTTATGTGTCTGGCATCATTTAAACTGAGATTTAAAAGCACAAAGATCAGTCAGATGTTAACTGATGAAGGGCCAAACTTAGAATGATAAATGGCGCCAATTTCGGAACGTCCTTGACACTGCGCATGCGCAGTAGGGGCGAAGTGTGGAGGGCCTCTCAGGACATTTTTTCTTTAGTTTTAGATGCAAATTTTGGGGATTGGGGGGCAAAATTTGTGTTTGGCCCTATATTTTAAGAGTTAGCACCAGCTATGTCTGGGTCATTGGTACAGTATAAAAATATGGAAAATGATAAATTTATAGTAATTTGTATATTTTTATATTTACCAATGGCCCAGACTTAGCTGGTGCTAACTCCAAAATATCGAGGGCCAAACACAAAATTTTCTCCCCCAATCCCCAAAATTTGCATGCAAAACCAAAAATTAGAAGTCCTATCTGGTCCTCCATACATTTACTCTCCGCACATGCGCCGACACCAGGAAGTGAGTGGAATTGGCGCCAACATCATTCTTTATAAAAGAGAGTATTAAATAATAATTCAGTGGGGAGGTATGAGTGCCCACTCATGGGAGGACCATCACCGTCTGGGCCATTGGTAAGTATAAAAATATACAAATTACTCTAAATTTATCATATTTTTACACAATAACCAATGGACCAGACTTAGCTGAATATTAAAAAGGTGGAGGGCATAGGACTTCCAAAATAGTTCCAATCCTGCAATCCATGATGAAAGGAAATTAGAATAATTAGGAATTACATGTATGTCTTTCTATACAATAATAGAGGAGACATATTCTAAATAAGGTGCCCAATTTAAGTAATTCCTTATTGTAAACATGAAGACAATGCTAGATAGGATGTAACAAGTTCCCAATTTTTAAGGCTAGTCCGGACTAAGCCCCAAAAATTAGGATGGCGTATCTGAGAATGAGTGAAAATCACCCACAAACATACGCCATACAATAACACTTCAGCTGTATGCAGGATATAATTACGGATAAAAAAGCTTCCTTCATAGTTACATACTTTTAAAGCCAGAGAAGAGGTAAGAATAACCACCCCCCCTCCCGTTTCTTTTGAAGGAATCTTCAAAAGAAAGGGGGGAGAGCTCTGGAATCAATAAGAGCGGTACCAAAAAACAATATAAATAATCGTCGAACAGGCACTCAGGTATTAATTCATGATTAATAAATGGTGCTTAATGCCACTTCAGAAGTTAAGGCTATAGCAACGATCCTGGTAATTAATATTGCCCGCTATATAAACGTACACCACAGACAGCGTACACAGATATGTCAAAACCGGTGATATAAAATATAACATACACATGTCCAATCGAGCCACAGTGAACGATCCCTGAAGAGAAAAACACTTCCTAGGTAATCTGCAAGCGACCTCTGTAATCTAAATTCCAGTAACAACACTCTCCAACGTGTACTATCCGATATCTACGATCGTAACACGTGGAAATTGAGTACTGACATAATAGAAACCCGGATCTACAAATTAAAGTAGGTATGATTAACAGGCTCTGACATGGACCGCCCCCGAAATAGGTTATGATTTCAAGGTCCGAAAAATAAAGCATAAGCCTAATAATATAATGTGTGAGGGCATTTATATTTAGCATGTAATCATCTGAATACCAGTTAACTGGTTATGCAGCCTGCAAGGTACTCAAAGAGTAGCATTTAAATGAGATGATTTTTAAATAAGTGCTCGTATATAACAAATCAACAAATAATCACAGGAAACTAATCCAACTAAAAAGCAGATGTGCCCATGAGGTCGCCGTAGAACACGACACAAAATGCATAGTATGTATGTATTAAATTATATGAGGCTTGCGGGAAGAAAGCTACATCTTGCCCGGTAATTGCCTCTAAACACATAGGCAGTGTGTGTGAGTGTGTGTGGGGGGAGGGGGATTCAAAGTCATATCGAAATCTCCTCACCCGCATTATTTAATCGTTCATGTGCCAGTTATCAAATAATATATAATATAGGAACCGCAATGGTTCCCTCATGTCTAACCGACTACATTATGCCACTATTGGTGGAGGAGAAGGACGTGAAGAATAAAACTTCCCCTGAAAGAAGGCCCTCTCATGGAGGAACTTCTGGGGAGCATCCCATAACAGACACTTGAGAATACTGATCCAAGGTTTCTGTAACAACAGAGTTGCTACTAGTAGGATTCACAACAAGACTGTTTAATCTTAAACGTAATCTATTGAATCAAATGAATTGGAGGATAAGCATATCCTATCATTCATCCCCATGAATTCTGCAGAGCGTCTACTGCATGCACTCAATGATTTGGGCATGGTGACACAAATGACGGTAACTAATTGTTCTGGTGCGTCATAACTAAACTATCATGGGGCGATCCCACTGGTAGCAAAACTTTCCAAATACTTGCTTGTTGAGGGTCCAATGCAAATGAAACAGGCGACCTTTCCAAGGAGCAAGTCTGCTAGTACGTTCAGACGACCCGGTATATGACGGATAGAAATATGAACATGAAATAGAAAAATCTTCTCCATTAGTTATCGTAACAGAATGAATGGGTGCCGCTCTGGTTCCTGATGTACGCTACTACTATCAGGTTGTCCAACAATATCTGAAATTACGTGTCCGCAAATAATGTGAATCTACTGATATAGCACTAACAATATTGACATCATTCTTGATGTTTATGTGTTTCTCCAGGGCCCCAAGACCCCTGCATTTCTAGTCTGTCGGACTCAGGGTCGTGCCCCAAACTATTGACTCACACCCATCATAATCGTGAAAGCCGGCTCTGGAAGTTGCAGTGGAACTCTTGAGTTAACCACTGAATATCTGCCCCAATATGGACCTTTTGTAACTAGATACGTAAATACAATGTGGTCTTGAGCGAATGCATCTCCAAACTCCAGTTCTGCTTAAAGAAAAACTGAAGGGGACGTGTGCGTAAGCGACCCAACTGAATAAGATATGTAGCCGCTCCGCACAACCCCATCAGTCGTATAAAGTTTCTCGGTGTTAATGCATCTGAGAGTAGACAAAAGCGAGCATAACAACTGACTAATTTCACTCTAGATAACAGCAGATGAACCAGATTGTTGTGAGACATTACCGAGTTCATTATTCGAGTGAATGCCCAGACCGAAGCACATCACTCAGAACTGAAATACTATCCCTTGGACAACGAATCTTAGGTACTTTCTGAATGCCGGATATACCAGGACATGAAAGAACAGACCCTTAGATCTATGCTAATAGCATAGTCGATCACTCGAATGCTCACTGTTACCGACTAAATGATAACCATAAATAAGCTTTAGAGCTTTGATAAACTTGTTATCCAGCTCCAGTCTAGTATTGGGCGGAACAAGCTCTATGGCTTTGGTATGAGTAACAGGTGACTATAGAATCCTAGAGAATCTTGATTCTCAACGACCTCAATTACTTTCATTGTCAAGAGAACCTTTACCTCCGATTGGAGAGACTCTTATGCAAGGATTTGATGGAAGGACTGTCCATCACAGACAATAAGTTAGTTGTGGTTCTCTCGGAAAGATTGCCGTAGGCCGTCTGAGACCACACTTCTCGCCTACTGGTCTTCCGTAATAGTTATCCAGTTTGATGCAAATCTTGATAACCATCTGTCAACTGCTAAGCAATAGAGGGCCAACAGCTTAGGGGAGTCTGACTGATAGCCTTGATCAGACCTAAGCCCCCTATCCAAGTCGCTGTATGATGATCCCTAGAGTAATTATAGGAAGGTTACCTATACCCTTGTGAGGAGTCCTTTTTAGACGACTTTCTGTCTAGGATGTCCTCCCTTACTCCATTCTGCTATTGCGGGTCGATTAGACGCCAACTTAATGAGCAGAGTATTGATGCTTTCTTTGTAGCTTAGTCATAAACCAATGAAAGCTTATCATCAAAAACTTAGTGTCCGGAAACCGGAGCGACCCGAAGAGAGTTTTTCACCTTGTCATCTATTAAGGATGACGACGCAAGGGCTCTGTCATGTCTGATTAACTCCAAATTAGCAACAGTTAAGACAGAGTTATACGAGATAAATGTAATATCCCTGGAAAGGACTCAAAGTGAGGTACGAATGTCCTCAAATTCCTTTCCGTAGAGATGTTGCATCACAGTTCTTAAAGGTGATCTGCATAAGACAGTGAGTCTAAATTCACTCTCTGAATGAAGAAATGCCGTCTCAATTGTGTTTGAGCGAATAGTGAATGACGAAGGTAAGGCCATAACTAGGTCCTTAGCCTGCTCATTCAAACGCAGAGGAACTCTCAATACATCTTCCCCGTTTTCCGTCAATTGGTAAAATTCCGGAAGTTGATGACAAGAAACTGCCTTACTTCTTTCCAATGGAAAGTTGAATATGGCGTCGTCTAAAAGGCCAAAGGCCTGCAACACCTGTCTACACTTAACCGGAAAAGACATTTCCTCCTCTTTTTCCAGATGAAGTTAGCATCCAACAATGCTAGCGATTTCTTGCATGTAGTCTCAGCATTCTGATTTGCTGGAACAAATTCAGGGTAGTGTTGATGGATTAAATCCATCACAACCATGTGTTGTTCCAAAATGGAAGGGTAATCCCCCTCCATATCCCTTTTATCATTCGTCTGAATCAGTTGAAAATCACGATCAGCGGCATCTGAAAGCGCAGATGACTGGACTGACCCAGCACCATCCGACAGCTCAGGTTCTGAGACTGCCGTCGGCTGCTTCTGCACTTGCTGGGATGCTGTGATGAGCTGGGCAACCTGCCACAGCAAATCTGTTACAGAGACCTGAGGAGCAGCGGTCTTGTATTCTGGCCGCCGGCTGCTCTCGGGACAGTGTGTCCGAGACAGCTCTTTTCTCCGGACATCCCGATATATGAGGCCGCATCTCTTAGATACTGAATAGTGCTACTTTCGACCGATCGCAGCATTCTGATTCTCAGGAACGAACTCAGGGAAGTATTGATGCATTAGATCCATCACCACCCTTTGTTGTTCCGAAAGGGAAGGGTAATTCTCCAAATCCTTTTCACTATCCAACTGAATCAGATTATACTCACGGTCATCGGCACCTGAACGCCCAGATGACTGGACCAACCCAGCACCATCCGACAGCTCAGGTTCTGAGACTGTCGTCGGCTGCTTCTGCACTTGCTGGGATGCTGCGATGAGCTGCACAATCTGCGACAGCAAGTCCGTTACGGAGGCCTGAGGAGCAGTGGTATTCTGTTGCTTGGCCGCCGGCTGCTCCTGGGACAGTGTGTCCGAGATGGCTCTTTTCTGCAGATGTCCCGATGAATGAGGCCTCGTCTCCTTGGCTACTGTATTATGTGACTTCTCTGACGAAGAGTGGACCGTCTCGGCGATGTAGGCTGGATATCAGAAGTCACGTAGCCAAGGTGCAGTCGTGTGTGCTTGGTAGACACTGAAGAAGCCGTAACTATAGCCGACCCCAGCTGTGAACTGAACCGAGCGTCCCGGACGGGAGGCGTGGACGTATGCTCCGACTGACGCAAGTTCAAAACCAGATGTTGTTGAGAAAGAGAGAGGGGGCTCTCTCACTCCTGGTCCTTCAGACCTCGCTGAGCTTCCTGCTGAACTTTCCGGCTTCTTCCTCTCCATCATCGCAGGGTGAGCCTGTTATTATTTTATAGTGCTCGCTCTACCCTTTCTAATCTCCTCGACTGCAACGGACACACCCGGCGTCATGGTACCCTTGGACGGAGTATCCGCTTCACCGGTCGAGCTAGCTGGGGACAAGGAGCAGAAACCACACTGTGGTTTATTGCCCTGTCTAATATTCATGAGCACTTTAGCCACTAGCTCTGACTGACTATCTAAATGCGACGACTGGAAGCACACTCTCTGACGGCGTCACATAAACATCACCATGTTCTTGTTCCTCTGTAAATAGAAACTAAAAAACTAGAACAACGTTTTGGCGAGAGGACCGGCGGCAGCCTCTCACCGCGAGAGGACCAGCAGTGGCCCCTCGCTAACAACGTACCGTCACACCTGTCTCCAATGTTTATCACCCCATGCGACACATGTTGAGCAAGAATTAGTGGGAGTACATCGACTACAAGCAAGGCAACCAACATGTAAATCAGAAGAAAGACTTCCTCGCCTTGCTTATTGAGCAATATGCTTTCATAATGAAGCAAACTAAGTCGATCGTACTCCCACCAACTCCACATTAAATATTATAAAAAGATACATAACAAAAACATTCAAAATATAAATCGAAAAATAATTTACACAAAAAAAAAAATTTCAAAAAATTTTGACATGAGCCCAAGTTCCTAAAGGGAACGAAGTGCCCGAATGTATCCTGATAGAGCCCAAGTGTGGACAAAAATTATTTTTCGATCCAAAAATTAACTGCTACACTACCGGAATATTTTAATGTATCTTACAACAGACCTGGCATATAATAAATAGGAAACTACGTATATAAAAAGAGCGTTGTTGATGTAAACAATGTCTGAATGAAAACCGGAAATGAGACCCCAGGCAACATGGCCCGAGGTCAGAAACAGATTTTTGAACTATCCGATGTAAGGCAAGATCTTCATCAGAAGAAAAAACGATACATTGGATGTATGATACATGACCAAAATGCCTAAACACCCTAAGGGTGAGGACGTAACCCTGGGGATATACAGAATAAACATTCTGTGTAACACGTTAAACTCCCAAGAAATTTTACAAAAAAATTTCAATAAAACAAGCCAAAAAGCTTGGGAGTTTAACTGGGGGGATCAAGGGAGGTTAAGGAAGGAATACTTAACAAACAGTGGAAAAAACATTATCAACAATGATGACGTCTGGCCCATGTCCTGAAATTGGGGAACATGAACTAATTTTTATAAATATTATAAAATTACAGCTCTGAACGTTTCAAACCACCATTTCTTCCTTCCTTCATCCAGTTGTGTCCTTGGATCCGCCAAATTAACCATTGATTTGTGTCTGGCATCATTATAAACTGAGATTTAAAAGCACAGAAGTCACTTTGTTGTTATCTGACAGAGGGCCAAACAAAGAATGATGTTGGCGCCAATTCCGGTCACTTCCTGGTGTCTGCGCATGTGTGGGGAGTAAATGTATGGAGGACTGGACAGGACTTCTAATGTTTGGTTTTGCATGCAAATTTTGGGGCTTGGGGGGGAGGGGGGGGGGGCAAAATTTGTGTTTGACCCTCGAAATTTTGGAGTTAGCACCAGCTAAGACTGGGCCATTGGCTGTTGTGTAAAAATATGACACTGCACTTTGCACTGTCCGAGACATTTCCTTGAGTGATCTACTAACAAAATCTGGTTGAAAAATTTTGCCTGCCTTTTATGTCTTCAAGTTAAATTATTTAACCCTTTACCTAACATGAAAAGCAGACAACACTTGCAAATAAAATTCTTGAATAACTAATTTTTTTCATTTTTTTGTCTCAAAAACAAAGGGGTCATAACCTATGTTTTTGAGACAAAAAATGAAAAAAATAATGAACATAGCTTGGTGATTTTTGTGAATAGCACAGGCCGGTTTGGCCGTTATGTTGGGTAAAGGGCTAATTGATACGAACGCATTCATACAAAAGATGTTAAAAACATTTATAGTAATTTATATATTTTTTATACTTACCAATGACCCAGACATAGCTGGTGCTAACTCTTAAAATATAGGGCCAAACACAAATTTTGCCCCCCAATCCCCAAAATTTGCATCTAAAACCAAAGAAAACATGTCCTGAATGGCCCTCCACACTTCACCTCTACTGCGCATGCGCAATGTCAAGGACGTTCCGAAATTGGCGCCATTAATCATTCTTATAACCAGTGCCTGGTAAGCGCTATGTACTCAGCGGGGAGGTATGAGTTCCCAACTCCTGGGAGGGCCATCCCCGTCTGGGTCATTGGTAAGTATAAAAAATATAGAAATTACTATAAATTTTTTAACATTTTTATACTGTACCAATGACCCAGACATAGCTGAATAGTAAAAAGGCTGGAGGGCCAAGGACATAGAGCAAGTTGGAATACGCTCAATTATATAAAATAGAGTCATCCCTTCTAGGGAAAAAGAAGTATTAGGCCTTACATGTATCTTTCTTATTTATGATAAATTAGAAAGATACAACACCTTCCAAAATTGAGCATCAAACATCCATGTACTCTATTAATATCTAGTATAATCCTTATACTAATAATTTTTAAAGTAAGCCAATAAATAAAGTAAGTCTAGAGAATAGAGACTCTTTATACTCCTAAAAAGTGTCTGAGGATTGTATAATAACGTCCGTTGACACGTGCTATATTCAAAAGCTATACTTTAAAAACTAAGACCTGAATGAATTTTTAAAACATAAACTTCTCACTAAAAAACCATCCCAATAACAGCTCAGAATTACTAGCACCGGAGGAGGTATCCCCTTGTTTTCATAGTAAAACAGGTGACCCAAGGGAACACCCTCCCCCAGTCCTTTTTCTTGCCCTGGGTCAAATAGCCCAGAGCGAAGAGGGCAGCAGAACGGAGTCACTGCCGAAACAGACCGCCTACCTAGCTATAGTAGCAACTGTTAAGTGAATGACATTCTGAGCAGTAGATAATAGACCTAACAATAGAGGCCTCCAGAAATAGACTCGATATTTCTGAGATAAAAATTCATGAATGGGGATGGCTGAGCGCAATGAGCAGCCTTCAAAAATCTATAATAGCGACACTATTAATGTAAGCCCAAGATGTAGAAGAACTCTTACTTCATGAGCCGAAATCTTAAGCACAACTGCTGAGTCAATGATATACCATAAGCAGTATCGATAGTTAATTGAATCCATTAGCAATAGAATGGAGCGTAACGTCCTTCTATTAGGCATCAAAGACAGAAGAAGCTTACGCCCGTAGTAATAAACAGATATCTGTTTATAAATACGTAAACTCTAACCGGACAGAGTAAAGGCCTATGCCCGTACGAAGACGGAAGGACCTTAATAACAATAGGTTCCGGATATTTATTAGGAGCCTGACTCTTATGCAAAAATCCAACCTAAATAGTAAAGGAAGTAGTGATTCCGAAACTACGAAAGTGAGAATCATCCACCGATAGTGCATGAAGCTCACTGACTCTTCAGTAAAAGAGAAGCCAACAGAATTACTGTCTAAAAGGTCAGGATTTGAAAACTACTGTTTCCAGAGGCTCAAATGATTACTTAGCTAAATAAGAACCGAAGTTAAATTCCGTATAGAAATTTAATCTAATGATTCTAAGTCTATTTATCGAAAAGTTACTAACTGACTTAGATAAAGAGACATAAGACTCAATTGTAAACTATCATAGAGTGCATAGGTATGAGATAACATAAACCTATAACCTTAATAGTAACAGGCTGCAGTAGATCTTGTCAAACAAGTATACTAGAAAGTTGCAATGACTAGAATGGAGGGATCAACAATATCAACATAGTGATCCCTACCCCAACGATGGAAGAGCCTCCACTTTAGCTGCATAGTATAGCGAAGAAGAGGTTCTCCTACAGTAAGAAATCGCGTCCAAAGCTCATCCAGTGCAATGCTTACAATGCAATAAGGACCACACAACGGAATACGTGAAGGTTGAGACCTTGCGGGTTGTGATGAAGATGACACGATTTTTCCCAGCGAAAAAGGATCCTCTCATGGAGGAAGTTTTCGCGTTAAGTCCCACAGTAGACATCTGAGTAAATTTACCCACGGTCTCTGTGAAGACAGAGATGCAATCAACAGAAATGTATTGTGGTTGTTTATCTTAGCAATACTTGCTGAAACAACAGCGCAGGAGGATACGCATATCCTATCATTCCGTCCTATTAGATCAATAGAGCGTTAACTACATAAGCTCAGAGATCCGGACATGTAAACACATACGTCTGCAATTGATTAGCAAGTTGTGTCGTAAATAAATTATCATTGGGTGCTCCCATTGATAGCAAATCTGATTGAATACTTGTTTGTTGAGAGTCCATTCTGACGGCAACAAGCGACCCATAAGTGAAAGGGAGTCCGGTAATATAATCAGACGACCCGGAATATGACGGACCGAAGCAGAACTTGGTGTACTATAACAAACAGAAGGATTCTTTCCATTAAATTGAATAACGGAAACGAATGAGTGCCTCCCTGGTTCCGGAGATACGCCACTACTGTCGTATTATCGGACAGGATTTGGACATGTGTTTCTGAATAATGTTCATCCAATGACATAAAGCAAGCCTAAAAAACATTATTCCGTGGAAGATAAGTGCTTGCCTAGAGACTGCGGAACCCAAAGACCCTGGCACTTCGAATCCGTTGGGATCGTTATTGTATCCCAACCTGTTTGACTGGCAACCGTCATAATTATAAAACTCGGATCCGGAAACTGCAGTGGCACTCTCTGAGTCAACCACCGAATGTTTGCCCCAGTCTGAATCTCTTGCTACACTAGATAGACAAGAGAACGTGTAAATCGAGCAATTCATGGATTGCTGAAAAGTTGCCGTCGAAGAGAAGCTTCTCCGAGACCGAAGCGACTCTGAGAGAGTTCTTCACCTTACTATCCACGCGCGTGGATGTAGCTAGGGCTGCGTCACGTCTAACCAACTCCAGGTAGCCACTGAAGGGCGGAGTTATACGTGAACAAACTACTGCCCTCAAAGAAAAATCACATTGAGGATCATATCCCGGAATTCTTTCTCTTGAAGACGTAATGATAACGCCTCAGTAAGGTGGATTACGTATGATAAAGCGTCTAAGTTAAGTCTATTAGACATCATTGTCGTTTCCAACATTGTGGTTGGAAAAGACATAGACGGCGAAAAAGATAATTTCCAGTCTTTAACCCCGCCGTCTAGACGCATATGAACTCTCGGTATGCCCTGTTCAGCCAAAAAAAAAATATTCCTATAAATGATAAAAGGCAGAATTGAGCATTGCGGACAAGAAACTAAACTATCATGCTTGGTAGCAGGCTTATATATATATAGCGTCGATAAATAATACACATGTTCTAATGACATTATTGGACTGTGTCGGTAAGTCAGGGACAATGTCCCTGAACCGATCCAAAATTCCGTGTCCAATGACGCTATAAGTCTCTTATCCAACATCGCAGCAATGTAGTCCGAAGGAACAACCACTGGAAGATAATGCCGGAAGAAATGTATGGCAGCTTCCGATGTTCCGAAAGGGAAAACTCGAAATCGTCCGAATCCCTTTCGCCATCCTGTCGGACCATATAAAGCGTTCGGTCGTCCGAACCTGATGCAACCGCGGACCGCACCGACCCAGCGCCGTCGGATAATTCCTGATCCGACCGAGAAACTGTCGATTGCTGGGATGCTGCGAAAAACTGTGCTAACTTGGATAGCACGTCCGTCACTGCGGCCTGTGGAGAAGCGGTCTTACGATGCATTGCCGCTGGAAGCTCCATGATCGTTACCCCGTGCATACTACTATTATGCGAGCGAACGGAATGTAAAGGCCTCGTGTCCCCTGGCTACCGGATGGCGTGACCTGTTCGCCGTGGAATCACTGAATGACGAAACTGGTCGGATACTCGAGGTCACATAGCCAATGTGCGGTCGTGTGCGCTGCTGTGAGGATGAGGAAGCATTATCGACAGTCTCTCGGACTGTCAATACAACGGAGCGTCCCGAGCGGCGGACATATGCTCCGAATGCAAAATATCTGAACCACAACATGCGGTCCCCTATGTTGTTGGACGAGAGGGGGACCTCTCTCGCTCACAGCCCGGATGGACCTGGACGAGCCAGGAACCGGACTAACAGGCTTCCTCCGATCTGTCCTCAATCCGTCGTCACTGGGTGAGTACTAAAGTTATTATAGTGCTTGCATCACCCAAATCTCCTTCCTAGACCGCAACGGACGAACCCGGCAGCCGAACCAATCGATGAATGTACGCTACACCGGGTGAGCTAGCGAATGTCACTCCGTCGATCCTACAAGGGACCTCTTAGGCGATAGACATATTCCATGAGCACTTATTGCCGCTAGCTCTTCATTAACTATGACGACAGAGGCACACTTTGAAAGACATCTCCGTAATTTTGCGAACAAGAAACCAGAAATGCTTGGTAATAGCAAGCATATAATAATATATATAGCGTCATTCAATAATTCGAAAGTTTGTGTGACATTATTGGACTATGTCGGAACTGAGGGACGATGTCCCTGAACCGAACCAAAAATTTCTAAGTCCACCGACGCTATCAGTTTCTTATCTGGCATCGCAGCCTTCTGGTCCGACGAAAGAACCTGTAGAAGATCAAGTCAGATGACATACACAACAGCATATGTTGTTCCGAAAGGGAAAGCTCGAAATCCTCCGAATCCCTTTCGGTATCCAGTCGGACCGGATGAAATTTTCGGACGTCCGTACCTGCTTGCGTGGAGCGTCCCGACCCAGCATCGTCGGATAATACATTATGCGACAGATTCAGTTGTTGCTGGGATGCTGCGATAAGCTGTGCTATTTGGGATAGCACGTCCGTCCCTGAGGCCTGTGCAGTAGCGGTCTTACGATGCATTGCCGCCGGAAGCTCCGTGTACGTTGACTCCCGCACTCTTTCTTATGTGAACGTCCAGAGTCTGCAGGCCTCGTGTCCCTGGCTACCGGATGGTGTGACCTGGTTGCCGATGATTCTCTGATTGGCGAAGCTGACTGGATATCCGAGGTCACGTAGCCAAGAGCGGTCGTGTGCGCTACCATGAGAATGAGGAAGCCTTATTGACAGTCTCTCCGGACTGACTATATGTCGGAGCGTCCCGAGCGGCGGACGTATGCTCCGAATGCGAAACATTTTGTACCACAACATCTGGGGCCAGATGTTGTTGTACGAGAGAGGGGCCTCTCTCGCTCGCCGTCCGGATGGACCTGAACGAGCTAGGAACCGGACTAAAAGGCTTCCTCCGTTCTCCCTCTAATCCGCCATCACTGGGTGTGCATTTGGTTGATTTATAGTGCTCGCATCACCCCAAAACTCCTTCTAGACCGCAACGGACGAACCCGGCTGCCGAACCATTCGATGAATGGATGCTACACCGGGCGAGCTAGGGGACGTCAAAGGCCGTCGAACCTACTAGGGTCCTCTTAGGCAATTGGCGTATTTACATGAGCACTTTACCGCTAGCCCTTCATTAATTGTGACGACGGAGGCACACTGTTGGAAGACATCACGGATACATCACCCTAATCTTGATCGTCTGAAATAGAAATTGATAAAGTAGAGTGACCCTGCGGGGAAAGGACTGGAATGTCCAATTCCCCACTAACATACCGTGATACACGCTTCCCATGTTGTCATCGAAATCATCACATACAGAACAGGAGTTAGTGCGAGTACATTGACTACATATAGAATGATTATAAAAGTCAGAGGAAGATTTCCTCTTATTACAATTGACCAAAATCCTTTCAATGTGAAAAGAAAACAAAGTCCTAGTACTCGCACCAACCCCTGACAATCAAAATACATAATAATATGATCCATTAACATAGAAAAAATAATTGAAATCAAAATATTTTGAAAAAATATTTTTTCAGAACAGCCCAAGTTTCTGAAAAGTAATGTTGAGCCCCAATGGATCCCAAGCCTAAGTGTGGACAAAAATTTTAAAAATATTTTAAACAATTTATGCAACACTTACGAACAATAATAATGTATCTAGTTATGATTAAATTAACATCAAGATATTATTTTCAAGAAATCCCCCCTCACACAGAGGGCTGCTGTAAATGTAAACAATAAGTGTAAAAACACTAAAATAAGACTCCAGGCACCCAGGCCCGAAATCAGTTACCAATAACACACTATCTGATGCAAAACAGAGACTTCCAGGGAAGAAACTGCAGAACATCAGATGGTAGATGCAGAACACAATGCCTAACCACCCATAGGTGAAGACGTAAACATGGGGAAAAGAACAGAATTCATTCTGTTATTCATCTAAAACTCCCAAGAAATTTTAGTAATAAAATTACAGAAAATATGCCAAAAGCATGGGAGAATAGCAAGAGGGGACTTAAAGGAAAGGGAGAGAGGAAAACACTGAACAATCAGTGTAACTTGATAACAAGAATGACAACAAAATGGCTGCTGCCTCGAAAATAGGTAACTTAACATAATTTCATTAAAAAAATTTAAGTTACAGCCCTGATAATTTTCTGTCACACATTTTTCCTCTCCTCCTTCTATATCCTCCTTAGAATCACCATTTCACTAATATTTATGTGTCTAGCATCATTTAAACTGAGATTTACAAGCACAAAGATCAGTCAGATGTTAACTGATGAAGGGCCAAACTAAGAATGATTAATGGCGCCAATTTCGGAACGTCCTTGACACTGCGCATGCGCAGTAGAGGTGAAGTGTGGAGGGCCATTCAGGACATGTTTTCTTTGGTTTTAGATGCAAATTTTGGGGATTGGGGGCAAATTTTGTGTTTGGCCCTATATTTTAAGAGTTAGCACCAGCTATGTCTGGGTCATTGGTACAGTATAAAAATATATGAAACATACGGGTACTTTTACATAACACAAATTATGGTTTTGTCAAATGGTCAACTTATTTCCCAAATTCACTGCTTAATGTCCCTTTATTATATAAAAATGTGGTTGTGATCTCTAGATAAATGTGATATTTGGCACAAATTGTGTAAAATATTTCATGACATAGGGGGAATGTTGGACTGAAATAGGTCAATTCTTCCTGCAAACTACAGAGCATGCAAGAAACTGATGGAAAACAAATCTCTGGTCAACGTCTTCAATCTTTCAAAATAAAAGCCAACTGTAGTCAGCAAAATGGAATAAATGTAGTGTTAGAAAATAAGGCCTTTGTGTATAAATATGCAGTCATAATTTATCGGCATCCAAAGCGACTTTAACCTATTTTTAAACTGTGTTAAATAGTTGAGGTCAAGGTGTTGTTTACGTTTTGATTTGAAAAAGGGATGAGAATTAAAGCTATTCTATGAATAAATAAATATATATTATTTAATTCCTTTCCATATATTTTATTTACCACAAAACTGCATTAAAATGAAGGTGGAGTTTTCACTTTTTTGAAAGTAAATCACCTATTTTCACTTCGACACTCACACATTGATCACGAATCTCCGATTACGAAGAAAAAACCCCGAAATAAACATGAACACAGTTGAAATATATATCATAAAATACCCTTTTCTTAAATAAATTGAACTTAAATCCATATTTTACTGCTTCGTGAGTTTTTACCAGAGTTTGAAATGCATGTGATTTGAGTCCGAACGTATTACATAAGTTACAACCGGAAATAAATATTTGAATGTTGTTTTCTGGGATTTTTTACCCAAAACTGATTCCCGTCCGGGAGGCCGGGAACTATACTGAAGTTTCAGGATTTTCCCGGGCATTCCGGGAGAGTTAAGATGTCTGGGTGTACCCCACAAATTAATAAACAGCTGTGCCATGAGCGCATGATATGCCCGTTATTAATTACAAGAGGGAAGCACACAATATGAGTATACATATGTACTTGTCAGGTTTTTTTTTATATTCTTGTACAATAATCATAACCAACAACATACTGTGTTCATTAATTTAGAAATAAATCAAAAGGGAGATTCCAGTTATCAACATATACTTGCAACCAAAAAATCATGAAAATTGCTCAAAGCATTTTCAAGTTATTGTCTGACATGTGGAAAATTGACTATATTTTGACGAATAAAGTCCCATAACTCTGGAATGACAATTCCGATTGCGACACAAATCAAAAGGGAGATTCCTTCTATCAATATATACTTCCAACCAAAAAATCATGAAAATTGCTCAAAGTCCCATAACTCTGGAATGACATATCGGACAGCGACACAAATAGAAAGGAAGAGTCCTTCCATCAACATGTCACCCAAAAAATCATGAAAATTGCTCAAAGTCCGACGTGGAAAATTGCCTATATTTTGACAAATAAAGTCCCATAACTCTGGAATGACATATTGAACAGTGACACAAATCGAAAGGGAGATTCCTTCTATCAACATATACTTGCAACCAAAACATCATGAAAACTGCTCTAAGCATTTTCAAGTTATTGTCCGACATGTGTAAAATTGCCTAAATTTTGACGAATAAAGTCCCATAACTCTGGAATGACAAATCAGACAGCGACACAAATTGAAAGGAGCTTCCTTCTATCAACATATACTTTCCACCAAAAAATCACAAAAAATGCTCGAAGCATTTTCGAGTTATTGTACGATATGTGGACGGACGGACAGTGGTATACCATAATACGATCATTTTTTCAAAATGAGCGTATAAAAATGGAATCTTAATCTACATCTCATAAAGCGATGCAATACCATTCAGTAATATCAACATTAAAATAATAGAATTGACACATAAATTACAAAATGAAAGTGTCAATGGCACTGTAGCTCAACTCGTTAAGACATGTACATGTATAGTATGTAACACAGAAATGACAAACATCTAGGTAATGACCTGATAACAAAGGTACATATAAAGTATTGTAACGGTCTGTACATAAATACTGACCGTAGCCTGTAACAAATGTATAGGTAAAGTATTGTAAAGGTGGGTGACAGTCAGATGCTAAACTAGAAAGAAATCTTTGAGTCCCAGAGTGGGTCTGACTGAACCCCAAAATATTTGTTCTCATAGCACAGTGATAACAAAGGCACCCCAAAACACACTTGTTCCTGTCCCAAGGTGAAAACAAAGGTACCCTAGAAGTTTCGTGAAGATCAGTTCATAAATACGAGCTGTATAGAAGTTGTGACAAAAAATTGATTGGACCTAATTTTGGTACAAAATGGCCACTGGCAGCCATCTTGAATTTTGGACCAGACCCAGAAACACTCGTTCTCATCCAAAGGAGATAACAAAAGTACCCAAGAAGTTTCGTGAAGATCGGTTGATAAATACAGCCTCTAGCCCGAGCTGTATTGACATGTGCACTTACAGTGTATTAGTAGCACTGAATAAATCAAAGTTCATCGAATTTGCATAATTTCTGCACGAGAAAAAAACCTGTACTATATGTGATGTATTCCATGTTACTAAACATTCATACAAAAATTTATTCAAATCAGAACTTTCATACAGAAGTTCTGTACAAAAGACCGATTGCACTAATTTTGGTACAAAATGGCTGCTGGTGGCCATCTTGAATTTTGGACCACACCCAAAAACACTTGTTCTCATCCCACGGTGATAACAAAGGCACCCAAGAAGTTTCGTAAAGATCGGTTCATAAATACGGCCTCTAGCCTGAGCCGTATAGAAGTTGTGTACAAAAAACTGATTAGACCTAATTTCGGTACAAAATGGCCACTGGCAGCCATCTTGAATTTTGGACCAAACCCAGAAACACTCGTTCTCATCCCAAGGTGATAACAAAGGTATCCAAGACGTTTCGTGAAGACCGGTTCATAAATACAGACTCTAGCCCGAGCCTATTTGACATGTGTACTTATTGTGTGTAAGCAGCACTGAAAAAATCAAAGTTCATCTAATTTGCATAATTTCTGCACGAGAAAAAAACCTGTACTATATCCCATGGTACTAAACATTCACACAGAAAATTATTCAAATCAGCGCTTTCATATGGAAGTTCTGTGCAAAAATCTGATTGCACCTAATTTTGTACAAAATGGCTGCCATCGGCCATCTTGAATTTCGGACCGGACCCCAAAACACTCGTTCTAGTTCCATGGTGATACCAAAGGTACCCAAGAAGTTTTGTAAAGATCGGTTCATAAATACGGCCTCTAGCCCGAGCCGTATTGGCATTTGCACTTACAGAGCTGAAATTAACACTAAATACATCAATGTTAGTCTAATTTGCATAATGTATGCACGAGAAAAAACCCCGTATTATATGTGATGTATCCCATGGTACTAAACATTCAAACAAAAAATTATTCAAATCAGCACTTTCATATGGAAGTTCTGCGCAAAAATCTGATTGCACATAATTTTGTACAAAATGGCTGCCAGCCGCCAACTTGAATTTCGGATCGGACCCAAAAACACTCGTTCTCGTCCCACGGTCATAACAAAGATACCCAAGAAGTAAAGATCGGTTTATAAATACGGCCTCTAGCCCGAGCCATATTGAATTGTTGATGGACAGACGGACAACTGGCCATGGCATAAGCTCAAATTTGGCTTCGCCAAAGTTGAGCTAAAAGTACGAAAGTTAAAAAATTTATAGTAATTTATATATTTTTTATACTTACCAATGACCCAGACTTAGCTGGTGCTAACTCCAACAAAACCAGGGCCAAACACAAATTTTGCCCCCCAATCCCCAAAATTTGCATCCAAAACAAAAAGAAATCATGTCCTAAAGGACCTCCATAGTACGTCTCTACTGCGCATGCGCAGTGACGCAGTCGTCCCGAAATTGGCGCCAAATATCATTCTTACTGGCAGTGCCTGGTCAGCGCTATGTACTCAGCGGGGAGGCAAGAGTTCCCAACTCAGGGAGGGCCATCCCCGTCTGGGTCATTGGTAAGTATAAAAAATATATAAATTACTATAAATTTTTTAACATTTTTATACTGTACCAATGACCCAGACTTAGCTGAATAGTAAACAGGCTGGAGGGCCTAGGACATAGAGGAAAATCCAATAAGCTCAATTATATAATAAAGAGGTAACCCCTTAAGGAGAAAAGGAGTATTAGGCTTTACATGTATCTTTCTTATTTAATATTAAATTAGAAAGATACACTACCCTTAATAATTGAGCACAATAACATTCATGTTCTCTATTAACATCCAGTATAACCCTTATACTAATTATTTTTAAAACAAGCCAATAAATAAAGTAGTCCAGAGAATTGAGACTCTTTATAATCATTTAAAAGTGTCCGAGTATTGTATATTAAAGCCCGTTTGACACTTGACATATACAAATGCTTCACACCGAGCTACACTTTAAAAATAAGACATGAATGAAATTAAACATTAATATTACACTTTAAAACCATCCCGGAAGCGACTCAGAAATACTGTCTTGGAGGAGGCATTCCCTTGCTTTTCACTATAAAGCAGGTGACCTAAGGGAACACCCGCCCCCCCCCCCCCCCTTCCCCTTGCCCTGGGTCAAATAGCCCAGAGCGAAGAGGGCAGTCGGACGGAGTCACTGCCGGAACAGAAAGCCTGCATAACTATAGTTGCAACTGTTTAGTGGACGACATTCTGATCAACAGATAACGGACCTAAACAATGCAGGTCTCCAGAAATGGACTCAATATTTCTGAGATAAAAATTAGTAAATGTGGATGGCTGAGACCAATAAGCAGCCTTCATTAAATCTGTAATAGCAACACTATTAGCATAAGCCCAGGAAGTGGAAAGAGCTCTTACTTCATGAGCAGAAATCTTAAGCACAGACTGCTGAGAAGAAGATAAATCTTCATACGCAGTACGGATAGTTAACTGAATCCATCTAGCAATAGAATGGACTGAAATGTCCTTTCTATTAGGCATCAAAGACAGAAAGAAACGTTTCCGTCCCTTTCTGATGAACTGAGATCTCTGTTTATAGATACGTAGTGCTCTAACAGGACAGAGTAAAGGCCTACGCCCGTCTGAAGACGGAAGAGCCTTAATAACAATAGGTTCCGGATATTTATTAGGAGCCTGATTCTTAGCTAAAAAACCCACATTAGTAGTGAAGGTGATAGTGTTCCCAACACTACGATAATGAGAATCATCCACCGATAGTGCATGAAGCTCACTGACTCTTCTGGCAGAAGAGAAAGCTAAGAGAAAAGCTGTCTTATAAGATAAGAATTTGAAATCTACTGTCCCAAGAGGTTCAAATGGCTTTTCCTTCAATTTAAGGAGAACCCAAGCTAAATTCCACTTAGGAATTAATCTAAGAGTTCTGGGTCTATTTATCGAAAAGTTTCTAACCAACTTCGATAAAGAGACATTAGATCCAATTTGTAAACTATCATGATGTGCATAGGTATCAGATAACATAGATCTATAACCCTTTATAGTAACAGGCTGCAGTTTGATTTCGTCAAACAAGTATACTAGAAAGTTTGCAATGTCTGGTATAGAGGGATCAAATATATCTACAGAATGATCCCTACACCACTGACGGAAAACCTTCCACTTAGCCGCATAGTTTAGCGAAGAGGAGGTCCTCCTACAGTTAGAAATCGCGTCCACTGCTCGTCCTGTAAAGTGCTTGCCATGCAAGAAGGACCGCACAACGGAAAAACATGAAGGTTGAGACCTTGCGGGTTGTGATGGAGTTGGCGCGATTTCCCCTGCGAAAGAAGATCCTCTCATGGAGGAAGCTTCCGCGGTAGGTCCCACAACAGACACCCGAGTAGATTTATCCACGGTCTCTGTGGCGACAGAGATGCTACCAACAGAATCTTGCATTGAGATTGTTTTATCTTTAGCAATACTTGTTGAATTAACGGCGCTGGAGGATACGCATATCCTATCATTCCGTCCCAAGGGATCGACAGAGCGTCTACTGCAAATGCTCTTGGATCCGGACACGGGGACACATACGTCTGCAACTGATTGTTGAGATGTGTCGCAAATAAGTCTATCATTGGCCGTTCCCATTGGTAGCAAATCTGATTGAATACTTGTTTGTTGAGAGTCCACTCCGACGGCAACAAGCGACCCTTTCGTGAAAGGGAGTCTGCTAGCACATTCAGACGACCCGGTATGTGACGGACCGAAAGAAGAACGTGATGTTCCAACGCAAACAGAAGGATTCTTTCCGTTAGATTGAACAACGGAACTGAATGAGTGCCTCCCTGATTCCGTATATACGCCACTACTGTCGTATTGTCGGATAGGATTTGGACATGAGCATCGTGAATAATGTCCATCCAGTGACGTAACGCAAGCCAAATTGACATCATTTCCTTGATGTTTATGTGCTTGCCCAGGAATTGCGGATCCCAAAGACCCTGGCATCTCGAATCCGTTGGGATTAATGATGCACCCCAACCTGTTTGACTGGCATCCGTCATAATGGTAAAACTCGGATCCGGCAACTGCAGCGGAACTCCTTGAGTTAACCACTGAAAGTTTGCCCAAGTCTGAATCTCTTGTTTCACTTGATCTGACAAGAGAACGTCTACATCGAGCGAATGAATTTTCACACTCCAATTCTGAGTCAGGAAAATTTGAAGAGGACGTGTGCGTAGCCGTCCCATCGGAATGAGATCCGCGGCGGCTCCGCACAGACCTATCAGTCTCATAAATTCTCTCGCCGTGACTTTGTCTGCATTCAGACAATAGCGAGCGTAACAACTGACTAATTTCGCTCTGGTTAACGGCAGACGAACGAGATTGTTGTGCGTCCCGAAGCTCATTCCCAGATGAGTGAATGACTTGGACGGCACCAGATCCGACTTCTCCTCGTTTACTATGAAACCGAGACGTCGGAGCAATAGAAGAAGATTCTGAACATCGTTCTGAAGCGTTAACTCGTTGCCGTACCTCTGAAGAATGTCGTCCAGGTAGGCCGACGTTACCGCAGACGAATGAGCTCGGAAGTAGATCATTACCGAGTTCATTACCCGAGTGAAAGCCCAGGGTGCTAGATTCAATCCGAAGCACATGGCCCGGAACTGATACACCACTCCTAGGACTGCGAAGCGTAGATACTTTCGGAATGTCGGATGTACCATGACGTGAAAGTACGCATCTTTGAGATCTATGCTCGTTGCATAATCGTTCACCCGAATACTCGCTCTGACCGATCGAATCGTCTCCATATAAAACTTCGGAGCGACGATCAGCTTGTTTATCCAGCTCAAATCTATGACTGGACGGAACGAGCCGTCTGGTTTCGGAACCAGAAACAGATGGCTGTAGAATCCCAGCGATTCCTGGTTTTCTACGACCTCTACCGCGTTCTTCATTAAAAGAGACTGCACCTCTGATAACAGAGCGTCTCTTTTCTGAGGATTTGACGGAAGATGAGTCCACTTTGGACTTCGAGTTAATGGAGGCTTTCGTTTGAAGGATATCTTTAGACCTTCCGAAGTCACTCCTCTCACCCACGGGTCGTCCGTAATCGACGCCCACTCTTGAGAAAAACTCGACAACCTTCCGCCAACCGGAACGCGATAGAGGTTTAAGCCATCACCTCCTGGATCTGCGAGGCCTGCGGTAGGAGAAACCACGTCTTCCACGACCCGCACCTCGCCTCGTCGACCTCGGGGCGTCCGACCGATTGTCCCGGCCTGAAGGACGTCCCGAACGAGAGTCGCTATCCTGACGGTCTCTCGAATAAGAGCCAGAGGACGCACCGGAACCTCTATAGGAACCTCTCTTGGGCGCATTAGACCCAGAAGTGCCCGCCTTATTCGTGTCTGCTGTATCCGACCTTTTAGGAGCGGATCTGAACAACAGAGAATCACTAGCTTTCTTTTTAATATTATCATAAATAGCGGAAAGCTTGCCGTCAAAGAGAAGTTCTCCTGAGACCGAAGCGACTCTAAGAGAGTTCTTCACCTTAGAATCCACTAGTGTGGATGTAGCCAGGGCTGCGTCACGTCTAACCAACTCCAGATTTGCCACTGAAAGGGCGGAGTTACACGTGGAATAAGCTACTGCCCTTGAAAGAAGTCTTAAAGAGGATTGTATATCCTGAAACTCTTTCCCCTGAAGGTGCAGTGATAACGCCTTAGTAAGGTGATCTGCGTAAGATAAGGCATCTAAATTGGCTCTGTTAGACGCAATAGCTGTTTCCAACACTGCAGTTGGAATAGAAGCTGACGACGGTAATGATAGCTCTAAGTCTTCCGCCTCGTCGTCCATACGCAGAGGAACTCTCGGTATACCCTGTCCTGCCGTGTCGAATTTATTCCTTGCATTAATGAAAGGCAGGTTGAGAGTATTTGCGGACAAGAAACCTGCTTTCCCCGTCCTGGAAGCAAGTTTAAAAATAGCGTCGTTCAATAATTCAAATGTTCTTGCAACATTATTGGACTGCGACGGAAACTCGGGAGTGATGTCCCTGAACCGCTCAAAAAATTCAGAGTCCAATGACGCTATAATTCTCTTGTCCGGAAGCGCAGCAGTCTGGCCCGACGGAACAACTTGAGGAAGAAAGTGCCGGATGAAGTCCACGGCAGCTTTATGTTGTTCCGAAAGGGATAGCTCCAATTCATCCGTATCCCTTTCACCATCCGGTCGGACCTCCCGATGTTCCCGGTCGTCCACCCCCGATGCTTCGGCGCAACGTACCGACCCAGCGCCGTCGGATAATTCTCGATCCGACACCGTTTCTGTCGGCTGCTGGGATGCTGCGATAAGCTGTGCTATCTGCACTAGAATGTCCGACGTCGAGACCTGCGGAGGCGCGGTCTTTCGCTGCTTCGCCGAGGGCAGCTCCGCATCAGATGGCTCCCGCATACTTTTCCTATGCGAACGTCCGGAGTCCATCGGTCTCGAATCCCTGGCTGCCGGATGGTGTGACCTGGTCGCCGAAGAATCCTTCATCGGCGAAGCTGGAAAAATATCGGAGGTCACGCAGCCAAGGTGCGGTCGTGTGCGCCGACGAGAAGAGGAAGCCTTAACAGTCTCTGCGGACTGCTTATACAACGGAGCGTCCCGAGCGTCGGACGTATGCTCCGCTAAAGACACATTTTGTACCACAACATCTGGTCCCAGATGTTGTTGTACGAGAGAGGGGCCTCTCTCGCTCGCGGCCCGGCTGGACCTGGACGAGCTAGGAACCGGACTAAAAGGCTTCCTCCGTTCTCGTTTACTATCCGCCGTCACTGGGTGTGCATCTATTATGTTTATAGTGCTCGCATCACCCAAAATTTCCTCTTGGACCGCATCGGACGAACCCGGCTGCCGAACCATTCGGTGAATGGACGCTACACCGGGCGAGCTAGCGGACGACATTTGTCTAATCTCCATGAGCACTTTTGCCGCTAGCTCTGAATTCATTTGTGACGACGGACGCACACTTGAAGAAGATAACATGGAAACATCACCCTGTTCTGGTTCCTCTGAAATAGAAACTGAGAGAGTAGAGTGACCTTGTGGAGAAAGAGCCGGCATCGCTCTTTCTCCAGAAACAACATATCTTGACACACGTTTCCAATGTTTCTCATCCCAATGTTCACATATAGGACAGGGATTAATACGAGAACACTGACTACAATTAATACAATGATCATGAAAGTCAGAGGAAGATTTCTTCCTATTACAATTTGAACAATGTCCCTTCATTGTGAAAGAACAACAATAAGTCCTAGTTACTCGCAAAAACCCCTGACACAAAGATACATAATAACATGATCCATTAATAAATGAAAAAACAATTGCAAAACAAAATAATTTTGAAAAAATATTTTTTCAGAGAAGCCCAAGTTGCTGAAAAGTAACGTTGAGCCCCGATGGATCCGATGGCAAAGTGTGGTCAAAAATTTTAAATTTATATAAAATAATTAATGAGACACTTTCGGATAATATAAATGTATCTTATAATGAGATAAACTACCACAAAGGCAAAGAGCCCCCCTCAAAAAAGGCTGTTGCCAATGAAAACAAACAGTGTAAACACACTAGAAAACATGACTCCAGGCACTGAAAAAACTGGCCCGGAATCAGTCATCAATTACACTCTATCTGATGCAAAACAGAGACTCCCAGGGGAGAATCTGCAGAACATCAGATGGAAGATGCAGAACACAAACGTTATACACCCATGGGTGAAAACGTAACTATGGGGAAAATAACAGAAAACATTCTGTAACCAAGCAACTCTCCCAGGAAATTTTAGAACTGAAACTTCTCAAAAATATGCCAAAAGCATGGGAGAATTGCAAGGGGGGACTTTAGAAGGCTAGGGGAGAGGAAACACTGAATAAGCAGTGCAACAATTAGCAAGAATGACAACAAGAGGCCCATGCCTCGAAAATAGGCAACTTAACATAATTTCAACAAAAATTTTTAAGTACAGCCCTGATTATTTTTTGCCACTTCTTTTTTCCTCTCCTCCTTCTATCCTCCTTAGAATCACATTTTCTCCAAAAATTACGTGTCTGGCATCCTTTAAACTGAGATTTACAAGCACAAAGATCAGTGAGATGTTGACTGATGAAGGGCCAAACAGAGAATGATATTTGGCGCCAATTTCGGGACGACTGCGTCACTGCGCATGCGCAGTAGAGACGTACTATAGAGGTCCTTTAGGACATGATTTCTTTTTGTTTTGGATGCAAATTTTGGGGATTGGGGGCAAAATTTGTGTTTGGCCCTGGTTTTGTTGGAGTTAGCACCAGCTAAGTCTGGGTCATTGGTACAGTATAAAAATATACAAGAGAATGAAAGACATACCTTTCTCCTTGTTGGATAAGTTTCAGATGGGAGCAAATGAATATTAAGTGGCCTACAAATCAACTGAAATAAAAGATATGTAAAAAAAATATTATGAACATGTTGTACAAAGATCTTCAATATAAATATCTTTTGACTGACATGTATATGAAAGATTTGTTTTCCCATCTAAATAACTGTATTCGTCCAAGTGTAAAGAGTAAGGACTCCAACAAATCTCATCAAGAATTAGCGAACTTGACGTGGCCGCCAAGGATGGCTTATACCTCCCAGAAAAAATCCTTGATACAGTAACCTCACCAATATCTAAAGTTATGAAGCCAAAACCAATTCAATATGACCTTGGCCTTTGGTACAATAACTCACAAATAAATAAGGTTCTTCCTCTCATCATGTAGACCTCACATTTCCAGTTTGGTTTTGATTAGCCAAGCATAATTTTAATTAGAGAGCAGAGATTAAAATTTTCTCCCATATTTTATTTCTGAATCTTCATATATCTACCACACCACCACAATATGTTCTACTGCTTATTAACCTCTCTTCTTGAAAAATCACAATTTGAGCATTTTTCAAGGATAAACCCAGGATAAACCATGAAAAAATTGAAAAAAAGGCTAATAAATCGACCAGAAGCAGAACTTCAATTTGAGAGTGAAAACAACTCCAAGTGTAGATGGATGGATGGACAGACACATGAACAGTGCCGTGGCTATCCCTCACCACCATACTCCAAGCTCTCTCCCCCAACCACACCCCATTTACACACACTTCAGAGGAAGAACACAAGGACATACCATTTCTAGAAAATTTTAAAACATTTTCCGAGACCTTCATTTATTTATTTATTGGTGTTTAAGGTCACATATTTCTACACAATGGCTAACCGTGACCGTGACAGTTTTACGGGTGGAGGAAGCCGGAGTACCCGGAGAGAACCACCGAGCAGCGGCGAGCAACTGTCAGCTCCCCAACATACCAACTCCACACAAGCAGGGTTAGCATTGGTTGAAGACAGGTGCACCATCGACGTGCAGTACGCCTTAGTACACAGCATCACCGTGCCCCCACGTGAGCAATGGGGGTGAAGTGTCTTGCCCAAGGACACAACACGGTTGCCGCAGGTGGGATTTGAACTGAGGACCTCTCGGCTTGCAGCCTGCATCTCTACCAACTGAGCCACCGCACCCTGACCTTCATTTAAGTTTATTTACTCATCTCTAATCCTAGTTAACCATTTACCTAACGTAATGGCCAAAACCGGCCAGCACTATTCACAAAATTCACAATTCAACTTAAATTACTTTTTCATTTTTTGTCACAAAAACATAGCTTATGACCCCTCATTGGAATCTCATTCCAATGAAGGGTCATAAGCTATGTTTTTTACGCCAAAACAAAATGGGTTATAAAGAATTTTGTTTGAAAGTGTCGTCTGCTTTTCATGTTAGGTAAAGGCTTAACAATACGAACGTATGGACTGAACTCAATGATACCAACACATGACACTGATCCTTGGGAAGCTTTCTCAGGGAGATTCACACCCAATCATTGTAAGGTGCAGGCATTTTTTCAGAGGATAAAAACACACAATTTATGCAACAAAGCCACAAAATAAACAAGAAATTACAGCAAAGCTATGCAAAAAAGGGCGATGACAAAAAAAAAATCTTAGTTTAAAATGAATGAAACGACAAATTACAACTCATAAAAATATGTGTATCAAATAGAAAGTATTGACATAATAAATGAATAAATTAGAATTAAGCAGGCCTGGCATTCTGAAAAATGCAGGAGGGCAAAAAATCGCTCTCCTCAATCAGCTTAGGAGAGCAATTAGCTTTACACAGCATTTTAAGTATCCAGTTGAACGAACTCATTGAAACTGAAACCAACAGACTACATCAGTGATTTTATTATTACTAAGGTAAAGCGAAATCTCTTAGACATCTAGATGTCTCACTCAACAACCGAACACACACTTGACAAGACCTGTGTGTGTACCCAGACCTGTTGTCCAAGAAAGTCATACGCCTACCACTACCACCTTCAACCCCCCTTGTGGTAGTGGTAGGCATATGACTTTCTTGGACAACTGGTCTGCTTGAATCTACAGTCACATCCTGGTGCAAGTGCTTCAAGTGACAGGATAGTAGTAATGGTAGTATATTATAGTGTCAATATTCCTTGAATAATTACCCCTCAAACTGTGATGTAAGTTGTTGAACTTGAAACTGACAGAAAAAAAAATATTGCTGTGACCCATTTTCCTTCAAATGATTGGAACTGTGTTTGGGTATGGTTGCAGCCATTACCTTTTACCACTAAACCACTTTCAAAATGAAATTACGTGATGTTATGTGCTTTACAACAAAAGTTAAAAAATTTATAGTAATTTATATATTTTTTATACTTACCAATGACCCAGACATAGCTGGTGCTAACTCTTAAAATATAGGGCCTCTACTGTGCATACGCAGTGTCAAGGACGTTCCGAAATTGGCGCCATTAATCATTCTTATAACCAGTGCCTGGTAAGAGCTATATATTCAGCGGGGAGGTATGAGTTCCCAACTCCTGGGAGGGCCATCCCCGTCTGGGTCATTGGTAAGTATAAAAAATATATAAATTACTATAAATTTTTTAACATTTTTATACTGTTCCAATGACCCAGACATAGCTGAATAGTAAAAAGGCTGGAGGGCCTAGGACATAGAGCAAGTTGGAATACGCTCAATTATAAAAAATAGTCATCCCCTCTAGGGAAAAAGAAGTATTAGGCCTTACATGTATCTTTCTTATTTAAGATAAATTAGAAAGATACAACACCTTCCAAAATTGAGCATCATACATCCATGTACTCTATTAATATCCAGTATAATCCTTATACTAATAATTTTTAAAGTAAGCCAATAAATAAAGAAAGTCTAGAGAATAGAGACTCTTTATACTCCTTAAAAGTGTCTGAGGAATGTATAATAACGTCCGTATGACACATGCTATATTCAAAAGCTATACTTTAAAAACTAAGACCTGAATGAATTTTTAAAACATAAACTTCTCACTAAAAAGCCATCCCAGAAACAGCTCAGAATTACTAACTCCGGAGGAGGTATCCCCTTGTTTTCATAGTAAAACCGGTGACCCAAGGGAACACCCTCCCCCCCCCCCCCCCCCCCTTTTTCTTGCCCTGGGTCAAATAGCCCAGAGCGAAGAGGGCAGCAGAATGGAGTCACTGCCGAAACAGAAAGCCTACCTAGCTATAGTAGCAACTGTTAAGTGAATGACATTCTGAGCAGTAGATAAAAGACCTAACAATAGAGGCCTCCAGAAATGGACTCGATATTTCTGAGATAAAAATTCATGAATGTGGATGGCTGAGCGCAATGAGCAGCCTTCAAAAATCTATAATAGCGACACTATTAATGTAAGCCCAAGATGTAGAAAAAACTCTTACTTCATGAGCCGAAATCTCAAGCACAACTGCTGAGTCAATGATATACCATAAGCAGTACCGATAGTTAATTGAATCCATTAGCAATAGAATGGAGCGTAACGTCCTTCTATTAGGCATCAAAGACAGAAGAAGCTTACGTCCGTAGTAATAAACAGATATCTGTTTATAAATACGTAAACTCTAACCGGACAGAGTAAAGGCCTATGCCCGTACGAAGACGGAAGGACCTTAATAACAATAGGTTCCGGATATTTATTAGGAGCCTGACTCTTAACCAAAAATCCAACCTAAATAGTAAAGGAAGTAGTGATTCCGAAACTACGAAAGTGAGAATCATCCACCGATAGTGCATGAAGCTCACTGACTCTTCAGTAAAAGAGAAGCCAACAGAATTACTGTCTAAAAGGTCAGAATTTGAAAACTACTGTTTCCAGAGGCTCAAATGATTACTTAGCTAAAAAAGAACCGAAGTTAAATTCCATATAGAAATTTAATCTAATGATTCTAAGTCTATTTATCGAAAAATTACTAACTGACTTAGATAAAGAGACATAAGACTCAATTGTAAACTATCATAGAGTGCATAGGTATGAGATAACATAGACCTATAACCTTAATAGTAACAGGCTGCAGTAGATCTTGTCAAACAGGTATACTAGAAAGTTGCAATGACTAGTATGGAGGGATCAACAATATCAACATAGTGATCCCTACAGCAACGACGGAAGAGCCTCCACTTTGGCCGCATAGTATAGCGAAGAAGAGGTTCTCCTACAGTAAGAAATCGCGTCCAAAGCTCGTCCAGTACAATGCTTACAATGCAATAAGGACCACACAACGGAATACGTGAAGGTTGAGACCTTGCGGGTTGTGATGAAGATGACATGATTTTCCCCAGCGAAAAAAGATCCTCTCATAGAGGAAGTTTTCGCGTTAAGTCCCACAGTAGACATCTGAGTAAATTTACCCACGGTCTCTGTGAAGACAGAGATGCTATCAACAGAAATGTATTGTGGTTGTTTATCTTAGCAATACTTGCTGAAACAACAGCGCAGGAGGACACGCATATCCTATCATTCCGTCCTATTAGATCAATAGAGCGTTAACAACATAAGCTCAGAGATCCGGACATGCAAACACATACGTCTGCAATTGATTAGCAAGTTGTGTCGTAAAAAATTATCATTGGGCGCTCCCATTGATAGCAAATCTGATTGAATACTTGTTTGTTGAGAGTCCATTCTGACAGCAACAAGCAACCCATACGTGAAAGGGAGTCTGCTAATACAATCAGACGACCCGGAATATGATGGACCGAAGCAGAACTTGGTGTACTATAACAAATGGAAGGATTCTTTCTGTTAAATTGAATAACGGAATCGAATGAGTGCCTCCCTGGTTCCGGAGATACGCAACCACTGTCGTATTATCGGACAGGATTTGGACATGCGTTTCTGAATAATGTTCATCCAATGACATAAAGCAAGCCTAAATAACATTATTCCGTGGAAGATAAGTGCTTGCCTAGAGACTGCAGAACCCAAAGACCCTGGCACTTCGAATCCGTTGGGATCAATATTGTACCCCAACCCGTTTGACTGGCAACCGTCATAATTATAAAACTCGGATCCGGCAACTGCAGTGGCACTCTCTGAGTCAACCACCGAATGTTTGCCCCAGTCTGAATCTCTTGCTACACTTCATAGACAAGAGAATGTGTATATCGAGCAATTCATGGATTGCTGAAAAGTTGCCGTCGAAGAGAAGCTTCTCTGAGACCGAAGCGACTCTGAGAGAGTTCTTCACCTTACTGTCCACGCGCGTGGATGTAGCTAGGGCTGCGTCACGTCTAACCAACTCCAGGTTGCCACTGAAGGCCGGAGTTATACGTGGAAAAACTACTGCCCTTGAAAGAAATCACATTGAGGATCATATCCCGGAATTCTTTCTCTTGAAGACGTAATGATAACGCCTCAGTAAGGTGGACTACGTATGATAAAGTGTCTAAGTTAAGTCTATTAGACATCATTGTCGTTTCCAACATAGTGGTTGGAAAAGACATAGACGGCGAAAAAGATAAATTCCAGTCTTTAACCCCGCCGTCTAGACGCATATGAACTCTCGGTATGCCCTGTTCTGCCAAAATAAATTATTCCTAGGAATGATAAAAGGTAGAATAGAGCATTGCGGACAAGAAACTAAACTATCATGCATGGTAGCAGGCTTATATATATATAGCGTTGATAAATAATACAAATGTTCTAATGACATTATTGGACTGTGTCGGTAAGTCAGGGACAATGTCCCTGAACCGATCCAAAATTCCATGTCCAATGACGCTATAAGTCTCTTATCCAACATCGCAGCAATGTAGTCCGAAGGAACAACCTCTGGAAGATAATGCCGGAAGAAATGTATGGCAGCTTCCGTTGTTCTGAAAGGGAAAGCTCGAAATCGTCCGAATCCCTTTCGCCATCCTGTCGGACCCTATAAAGCGTTCGGTCGTTCAAACCTGATGCAACAGCGGAGCGCACCGACCCAGCGCCGTCGGATAATTCCTGATCCGACCGAGAATCTGTCGATTGCTGGGATGCTGCGATAAACTGTGCTAACTTGGATAGCACGTCCGTCACTGAGGCCTGTGGAGAAGCGGTCTTACGATGCATTGCCGCTGGAATCTCCATGATCGTTACCCCGTGCATACTTCTATTATGCGAGCGAACGGAGTGTATAGGCCTCGTGTCCCTTGGCTACCGGATGGCGTGACCTGTTCGCCGTGGAATCACTGAATGACGAAACTGGTCGGATACTCGAGGTCACGTAGCCAAATTGCGGTCGTGTGCGCTGCTGTGAGGATGAGGAAGCATTATCGACAGTCTCTCGGACTGTCAATATAACGGAGCGTCCCGAGCGACGGACATATGATCCGAATGCGAAATATCTGAACCACAACATGCGGTCCCCTATGTTGTTGTACGAGAGAGGGACCTCTCTCGCTCACAGCCTGGACGGACTTGGACGAGCTAGGAACCGGACTAACAGGCTTCCTCCGATCTGTCCTCAATCCGTCGTCACTGGGTGAGTACTAAAGTTATTATAGTGCTCGCATCACCCAAATCTCCTTCCTAGACCGCAACGGAAGAACCCGGCTGCCGAACCATTCGATGAATGGACGCTACACCGGGTGAGCTAGCGAATGTCACTCCGTCGATCCTACAAGGGGCCTCTTAGGCGATAGACATATTCCATGAGCACTTATTGCCGCTAGCTCTTCATTAACTATGACGACAGAGGCACACTTTGAAAGACATCTCCGTAACTTTGCGAACAAGAAACCAGAAATGCTTGGTAATAGCAAGCATATAAAAATATATATAGCGTCGTTCAATAATTCGAAAGATTGTGTGACATTATTGGACTATGTCGGAACTGAGGGACGATGTCCCTGAACCGAACCAAAAATTTCTAAGTCCACCGACGCTATCAGTTTCTTATCCGGCATCGCAGCATTCTGGTCCGACGAAAGAACCTGTAGAAGATAAAGTCAGATGACATACACAACAGCATATGTTGTTCCGAAAGGGAAAGCTCGAAATCCTCCGAATCCCTTTCGGCATCCCGTCGGACTGGATGAAATTTTCGGACGTCCGTACCTGCTTGCGCGGAGCGTCCCGACCCAGCATCGTCGGATAATACATGATGCGACAGATTCAGTCGTTGCTGGGATGCTGCGATAAGCTGTGCTATTTGGGATAGCACGTCCGTCACTGAGGCCTGTGCAGTAGCGGTCTTACAATGCATTGCCGCCGGAAGCTCCGTGTACGTTGACTCCCGCACACATTCTTATGCGAACGTCCGGAGTCTGCAGGCCTCGTGTCCCTGGCTACCGGATGGTGTGACCTGGTCGCCGATGATTCTCTGATTGGCGAAGCTGACTGGATATCCGAGGTCACGTAGCCAAGAGCGGTCGTGTGCGCTACCATGAGAATGAGGAAGCCTTATTGACAGTCTACTCCGGACTGACTATATGTCAGAGCGTCCCGAGCGGCGGACGTATGCTCCGAATGCGAAACATTTTGTACCACAACATCTGGGGCCAGATGTTGTTGTACGAGAGAGGGGCCTCTCTCGCTCGCCGTCCGGATGGACCTGGACGAGCTAGGAACCGGACTAAAAGGCTTCCTCCGTTCTCCCTCTAATCCGCCGTCACTGGGTTTGCATTTGGTTGATTTATAGTGCTCGCATCACCCCAAAACTCCTTCTAGACCGCAACGGACGAACCCGGCTGCCGAACCATTCGATGAATGGAGGCTACACCGGGCGAGCTAGCGGACGTCAAAGGCCGTCGAACCTACTAGGGTCCTCTTAGGCAATTGGCGTATTTACATGAGCACTTTTCTGCTAGCTCTTCATTAATTGTGACGACGGAGGCACACTTTTGGAAGACATCACGGATACATCCCCCTAATCTTGATCGTCTGAAATAGAAATTGATAAAGTAGAGTGACCCTGCGGGGAAAGGACCGGAATGTCCAATTCCCCACTAACATACTGTGACACACGCTTCCCATGTTGTCATTGAAATTATCACATACAGAACAGGAGTTAGTGCGAGTACACTGACTACATATACAATGATTATAAAAGTCAGAGGAAGATTTCCTCTTATTACAATTGACCAAAATCCTTTCAATGTGAAAAGAAAACAAAGTCCTAGTACTCGCACCAACCCCTGACAATCAAAATACATAATAATATGATCCATTAACATACAAAAAATAATTGAAATCAAAAAATTTTGAAAAAATATTTTTTCAAAACAGCCCAAGTTTCTGAAAAGTAACGTTGAGCCCCAATGGATCCCAAGCCTAAGTGTGGACAAAAATTTTAAAAATATTTTAACCCTTTACCTAATGTAACGGCCAAAACCGGCCAGCGCTATTCTAAAAAATCGCCAATTAATTTTCATTATTTTTTCATTTTTTGTCTCAAAAACATAGGTTATGACCCCTCGTTGGAACGAGCTCGTCGAGCTCGTTCCAACAAGGGGTCATAACCTATGTTTTTGAGACAAAAAATGAAAAAAAATAGTTATTCAACATTTATTTTTGCAAGTGTCGTCTGCTTTTCATGTTAGGTAAAGGGTTAAACAATTTATGCAACACTTACGAACAATAATAATGTATCTAGTTATGATTAAATTAACATCAAGATATTATTTTCAAAAAATCCCCCCTCACACAGAGGGCTGTTGTAAAGGTAAACAATAAGTGTAAAAACACTAGAATAAGACTCCAGGCACCCTGGCCCGAAATCAGTTACCAATAATACACTATCTGATGCAAAACAGAGACTTCCAGGGAAGAAACTGTAGAACATCAGATGGTAGATGCAGAACACTACGCCTAACCACCCGTAGATGAAGACGTAAACATGGGGAAAAGAACAGAATTCATTCTGTTATTCAGCTAAAACTCCCCAAGAAATTTTAGTAATAAAATTACAGAAAATATGCCAAAAGCATGGGAGAATAGCAAGAGGGGAGTTAAAGGAAAGGGAGAGAGGAAAATACTGAACAAACAGTGTAACTTGATAACAAGAATGACAACAAAATGGCTGTTGCCTCGAAAATAGGTAACTTAACATAATTTCATTAAAAAATTTTAAGTTACAGCCCTGATAATTTTCTGTCACACATTTTTCCTCTCCTCCTTCTATATCCTCCTTAGAATCACCATTTCTCTAATATTTATGTGTCTGGCATCATTTAAACTGAGATTTACAAGCACAAAGATCAGTCAGATGTTAACTGATGAAGGGCCAAACTAAGAATGATTAATGGCGCCAATTTCGGAACGTCCTTGACACTGTGCATGCGCAGTAGAGGTGAAGTGTGGAGGGCCATTCAGGACATGTTTTCTTTGGTTTTAGATGCAAATTTTGGGGATTGGGGGGCAAAATTTGTGTTTGGCCCTATATTTTAAGAGTTAGCACCAGCTATGTCTGGGTCATTGGTACAGCATAAAAATATTTAATGTGAGCATAATACATGTAATCTCAAACATCCCAGACCAAAATATTTAGGAGGGCAATTTTTTTCGCTCTCCTTAATTCTTTCAGGAGGGCAGTAAGGAGAGCTAAAAAATCGCTCTCCTGAAATTGCCATGCCTGATTAAGATTAATTAGTAGTGAGCCATATTATTTTAACATATCACAGTTAGCTACCAGTACATGAAGTAAATTAGAATTTTGTTCCTAAATATTAAACAGTTCTTATCTATCTTCCCAATAATTTGAATGAATCTTTAGGGTAGTGATCATTTAGAGCATGGTATAGGCATCTTGCTCTCTGCCAGCTGAACAAAACATAGAAATAGTTCAGAGCTAACACAAAATATGTTCAACTGTTGATGATTGTTTTACATAGATCAGAAAATGTGTGTTTAGATGCCACTACCCCCCTCCCCCACAACCAAATTTTTTCTGCAACTGACCCAACCAGGAGTGTAGATCTGTTTCTTTCAGTTTTCGTTTGGGGGTGGGGGTGTAAAAGTTACCCCAATAGTTAGCGCAGCTCTGAGAAAGCAAGTGGCATTGTTGTTACACTCTTAAATTCATTTCAGGAAGAGGTCGAGTTATAGTCCTAACTGTACAATAACATTAAAACCTACCAATTAGTTAATGTGTTGCAAAATAGGCGCGATTGGTTGCTATGAAACTAATTGAATAGTTTGCAATGTAGAACATTTAGTTGCTGAACCAAGTGTGAAAATGTTTACTAAATTACATCAAGGTTGCCCCAGTAGTTCAGCTGTTGCCAAGAAAGCACACTGGTTGCCACGTGGACCACATGGTATGCTTGTCACTCTGTTTAATTAGTTTCTGCCTAAGGTGTGGGCTTGCATATGAAAGTCTGATAAATGGATCCTGTAGTGAGCTTGTTGCTAAGGAAGAACCCTGGACATCTCATGATATTGATGTTACACTATTAGTTTGATTTCTGGTTGACTTATATTCCTAAATGTAAATTAACATCATAATCTACCAATTAACCCTTTACCTAACCTGAAAAGCAGACGACACTTGCAAAAATAATTCTTGAATAATTATTTTTTTGCATTTTTTGTCTCAAAAACACAGGTTATGACCCCTCATTGGAACGAGCTCAACGAGCTCGTTCCAACGAGGGGTCATAACCTATGTTTCTGAGACAAAAAATGAAAAAAATAATGAAAATTAATTGGCGAATTTTGAGAATAGCGCTGGCCGGTTTTGGCCGTTACGTTAGGTAAAGGGTTAAACAATGTGTTGTAAAGGAAGCATGCTGGTTGCCATGGAGCCTGAAAGCAGATTCCTTTGTAGATCTTTTGGGCCCCAATGTGGACCTGTGTATTTAATTACAGCGAGATCGCGACAGAAATTAAACCATTGCGAAGGAGCACTCTGGAGATCACTAGAGTCTGTTGTCACATAGTTTATTTAGTTTCTGGCCAAGTTGTGAGGCTATATTTTAAATTTGAAACAGACCCAGAAATTAGCAAGTTTCTAAGGACACAACCTGGTTGCTATAGGGCTCACATGGCACTTGTTAAACTGCTAGTTTCATTTCTAGTTGGTTTTAAGTTCTAGACTTACAATGAAATCAAAATCTACGTATTAGTTACTGCGTTACTAAAGAAATATAAATTTTATAGTAAATTTCCTTTCTTATTATACCTACCGCAATTGTTTACTACAGGCTTGCACTGCAGTGGAAGACCCTAACTCGGATAAAATACTCTCTATATTAATCTTTCCCAAGAGATTTGGGAAAGAAAAGTGGTGTAAAAACACCACGAAAAAATAAGCCAAAGCCGGGTCAAGTGCCAGTAGGGGACGCTCTGCTCTTAGTACAATTCCACGACTTCCGTTAACCAGTGCGCAAGCAGTCATCAAACCATTCTTTTAAGTCCGCCAACACAGGAGTTATGTGATCAGCGGGGAGGAAGGATTCTTACCTGAATAAGACGGGAGGGCCTCCATGTAAACAATTGCGGTAGGTATAATAAGAAAGGAAATTTACTGGTTCTGAATGTAAACAACCACCGTAGAATTGTCAGACCACAGAAGGACCTGACAATCCGAAAAGCGGGGGATCCACTGTCAGAAACACAGAAGAAGAGCAAGAAGCTCCTTCTGGTTAACATGAAGAGCTGCTAGATCCTGGTCCCATGACCCATGAAGGAAAAGACCTAGAGGATCCAACGTCACACCCCATCCGAGATCACTGGCATTTACTGTCAGAACACGATCGGACGTGGGGAAGTCCAACGGAACTCCCTGCATAAACCACTGAACATCTGTCAGGGGAGAAGGAGACGAAGAAGAGACTCTGGTAACAGAAGCACCAGAACCAGAGGATCGACATTCGGCCTCCAACGACAGAGCAAAAAGTGTTGGAGAGGTCAGACATGCAGTTGACCTAGAGGAATGAGATCCGTCACCGAAACGCAGAGACCAAGCAGTCGGGGAAGACTCCGAGCTGATGAAATCCATCCCAGATGACAAGACGGAGAAGGGACCAGGTCCGACTTCTCTCCATTGACTCTGAACCCTAGTGACGTGAGTAGGCTCAACAGTGTGACGACATCAGACTCCAGAAAAGCAGCCTCTGGAGGATATCAACTAGACAAGTTGAAGAAGACACCTTGGACTGTGTGCGATGTAAGACTAACACATGTGACATCAGACAGGTGAAGGCCCAAGGATCCAGGCTGAGACCAAAGGGAATGGCCTTGAACTGGAAAACATCCTGGGGAATGGAGCAGCGAACTGATCTGAAAGCCTCCATGATGAACTGAGGAGCAATGATAGACTGCTTCAGAATACTCAGATCGATAACCTATCTAAGTCGGCCATACTTCTTCGGCACCAAGAACATGTGGGAAACAAAATCCCACTGAAAGAAAGTCCTTGATGACTTCGATTGTCCCCTTTGACAGTTGACAGGAGATCGCCTATCTCCATGGTGAAAACTTCCCAATGTATAACGCTGAAAGGGACTTATGTGGGAAGAGGCACTCTCTACTTAGTGGAGTGCCTCAACCTTGGACGAAGTGGAGGCGACTACTGCCGACGCCTACACCACCCTGTGAGTGAGTAGACGTGGTGGTAGGAGGATCAGCCCTTAGCTTCGCAGAGGAAGCAGAAGGGTACTTGTTAGGCTTTGGATGGCACCTGCCTCCAACAGAAGGCCGATCAAGCTGACTAAGCAGCAACAGATTAATGTAATGACAAAGGGAGCCATTCCAGATGTAGCCACGGAACCATGGAATAGTCACGGACCCGCCAAAAGAGGCAGATCGAAGAGCAGTGCACTGCCCCACAAAAAGGGGACATCTTGTGTCCAGCACAGCGTACCTGCGAACTAATTCCAAGCTAGCCACGTAACAGGCATGTGTGTGAGAAGATGCGTGAGCGCCTTGAACAGCACACACAAAACAAAAACCTGTTTGTCGTCAAACTCATCTGCTGCTACTACTGGGAGCAGATAAGCAGCAAAGCAGAGACGACGTGACTGAAGAGAGAACACAATCCAGCATCCCTCTCGATAAGCCCAACCTGGACTCCAGAGTCTCCATATGAATGTGGAGTTGGAGTCCCGATCCAAGACCGTCACAGTCTGGCAGATTGACGGATTGGCGAAATCATAGGAACGATAACGCACCAGAGGCAAAAAGTGTCAACCCTGATGAAGAACGACGTGGAACTCAGCTTAGAGTCCAAAGCGGTAAATACTTCAACACCTGTACCGACAGGCATGGTCGAAGGCACCCAGAAGCATGTTGCTCCACAGGCTGTAGGCGTGCAACCGATGATTGGAGTCGGGTTGACACTGTCGGCTGGTTTGATGGTTTGAGACCTGGAAGGAACCCAAATACAAAGTCAAGAGCTGCCCCCAAGTCAGAAGACTGTTGGCTCTCGACGTCAGGAATGTCAGACTCATGCCATGAGTCGGAAGACACATAGCCCATCATGGGCAAACCAGCTGACGCCTCCCATGGTGTGGGCACACCAGGGGATCAGAAAGCGACCTGTTTTCAATCCCAGGAGGTGGCGCCACAGGGGGTGCCCGGAAACCACTCGAGACGGAAAAGGCTCTTTGACAGAACCTAAGTGAGCCAGGAGAGGGCCTCCCTAAGCTCACTGACTGTCGGAACGGAACGACGTGGGAACGAACTGACAAAGTGGCTTCACTCCTGACCCATTTACCAGCGTAGGGTCACGATCCTCAAATACATCTGTCGTGGGGTGACGGGCTGCAGCCGAAAACATCTGAAGGCAGATGTGTAGTGGGATATCACATACCCCAAGGATCAACAGAGCGGAAACTCAGCAGAGTTGCTGCAGACCTCTGCGGGACAGAAGGTCCAGGCTGCACAAAAAGGGTTGGTCACACAAAACTGGCCATGGGACCAGAGTGCGTGGATGGAAACGCCACGGAGCTCATGGTGACCTCACCATTAACATCCAAATCCAATAAGAAAAAACTGAGGTACTCGATGGCTGAGAGACCACAGTAGAGGGTTTGGCCGGCAGCCCCTTCCAACATTGCCAAGTTGAAGTCAGGGAAGGCTGAGGCCAATACCCCATGTCTACACTACCAGACATCCCTGCAGACCTCTGCAGGGATAAAACTGCTGTGCTCAACGGCTGAGAGGACACAGCATGGGGGTTCGGTCGGCAGCCACTTCCAACTTCACCGAGTTGAAGTCAGGGAAGGCTGAGGCCGATATCCCACGTCTACACTACCAGACACCGCTGCAGACCCCTGCAGGAAGAAAACTGCTGTGCTCAACGACCGAGAGGACACAGCAGGGCGTTCGGTCGGCAGCCACTTCCGACTTCGCTGAGTTGAAGTCAGGGAAGGCTGAGGCAGATACCCCACGTCAACACCACCAGACATCACTGCAGACCCCTGCAGGGATAAGCCGAGCCCGGCTAAAACGGTGCCCGATGATGTTGTAGAGGGAACAGTAGTAGCAGCAGATACGACGGGAAGTGTTGGAACTGGCGGAAAAGGGGAGAGAGCCACCTAGCTCGGCCGCCAAATGAGGAGTCACAACCCTAGTGACAGCCTCAGATGTCGACTGGCGAGGGCGCATAGTCCCGGAACCAGGCATCTCTTCACCAGAAATCCAACAGCTCCCACAGTATCCACCATGGTAAAAAACTGCACATCCCCCACGGATGGAGAATAACTCTCACCAGATGTGGTTGTGTCGGGAGGCCACGAAACGACAGTGTTCCCCAGCCCCCACAGGTGTGGGAGGAGCTGCACAACCCCCACGGAGGGGGTGCAACTCTCACCAGATGTGGTCGTGTCGGGAGGCCCCAAAATGACAGCATTTCCCACCCCCCACAGGTGCGGGAGGAGCTGCACATCCCCCATGGAGGGGGTATAACTCACACCAGATGTGGTCGTGTCGGGAGGCCCCAAAACGACAGTGTCCCCCTCCCCCACAGGTGCGGGAGGAACAGCCACGAGAATGCACCAAAGGTGAGGGCAAAAAGAATTGCCCTAAAGGAGCCAAACTGGAAATAACAGAGGTGAGAGCAGTAGAAGAAAAAAGGTGAACTCAACAGATACATAAAGTAGAAGAACACCCCCAACTATGAGAGAAGGCGGCAGAAAAAAATAACCGGTGGGTACACGACAGAACCCAGACAGCCGACAGGGACCAAAAAAACACCCAGAAATTCAGCCCTCAACAGAGTGAAGAAATCCTGTACATACAGTCCCTCATTGACACCTAACTCCAATAACAATAATAAAATTTATCAACCGAAAAATTTTTATTTACGAACCGCGTTGACACGACGTCAAAAAAACATTTGCGAAAACGGAATATATAAATAAAGTGAAAAATTTATACCAATTTTAATATTTTTAATACTTACCAATGGCCAAGACTAGCTGCTGGTGCAACCCAATTTATTACTAGGGCCAAAGACAAATTTTGAATCCTCCAAACCCCCAAAATTTGCAAAAAAACTTGAAAAAGGGAAGACCAGTATGGTCCTCCAGACTTTTTGTGCAATGCGCAACTTGTTGTCAAGGACAACAATAGGCTACCGCCATCTTGTCATTCTTTATTGTTGTGCCTGTTAAATGTTAACAAGAACTGTAATATAACTCAGCGGGGAGGAAGGAGTGTCTACTCCAGGGAGGGCCATCCCCATCTGGGCCATTGGTAAGTATTAAAAATATTAAAATTGGTATAAATTTTTCATATTTTTCCACTATACCAATGGCCCAGACTAGCTGAGAATAGTAAACAGGCAGGCGGGCCTAGTACTTGATATTCATCGCTCCTATTTCAGAAAAACAATGAAAGTTAAAAAATTTATAGTAATTTATATATTTTTTATACTTACCAATGACCCAGACTTAGCTGGTGCTAACTCTAACAAAACCAGGGCCAAACACAAATTTTGCCACCCAATCCCCAAAATTTGCATCCAAAACAAAAAGAAATCATGTCCTAAAGGACCTCCATACTACGCCTCTACTGCGCATGCGCAGTGACGCAGACGTCCCGAAATTGGCGCCAATTATCATTCTTACTGGCAGTGCCTGGTCAGCGCTATGTACTCAGCGGGGAGGCAAGAGTTCCCAACTCCAGGGAGGGCCATCCCTGTCTGGGTCATTGGTAAGTATAAAAAATATATAAATTACTATAAATTTTTTAACATTTTTATACTGTACCAATGACCCAGACTTAGCTGAATAGTAAAAAGGCTGGAGGGCCTAGGACATAGAGGAAAATCCAATAAGCTCAACTATATAGTAAAGAGGTAACCCCTTAAGGAGAAAAGGAGTATTAGGCTTTACATGTATCTTTCTTATTTAATATTAAATTAGAAAGATACACTACCCTTAATAATTGAGCACAATAACATTCATGTTCTCTATTAACATCCAGTATAACCCTTATACTAATTATTTTTAAAGCAAGCCAATAAATAAAGTAGTCCAGAGAATTGAGACTCTTTATAGTCATTTAAAAGTGTCCGAGTATTGTATATTAAAGCCCGTTTGACACTTGACATATACAAATGCTTCACACCGAGCTACACTTTAAAAATAAGACATGAATGAATTTAAACATTAATATTACACTTTAAAACCATCCCGGAAGCGACTCAGAAATACTGACTTGGAGGAGGCATTCCCTTGCTTTTCACTATAAAGCAGGTGACCTAAGGGAACACCCGCCCCCCCCCCCCCCCCCCCCTTCCCCTTGCCCTGGGTCAAATAGCCCAGAGCGAAGAGGGCAGCCGGACGGAGTCACTGCCGGAACAGAAAGCCTGCATAACTATAGTTGCAACTGTTTAGTGGACGACATTCTGAGCAACAGATAACGGACCTAAACAATGCAGGTCTCCAGAAATGGACTCAATATTTCTGAGATAAAAATTCGTAAATGTGGATGGCTGAGACCAATAAGCAGCCTTCATTAAATCTGTAATAGCAACACTATTAGCATAAGCCCAGGAAGTAGAAACAGCTCTTACTTCATGAGCAGAAATCTTAAGCACAGACTGCTGAGAAGATAAATCTTCATAAGCAGTATGGATAGTTAACTGAATCCATCTAGCAATAGAATGGACTGAAATATCCTTTCTACTAGGCATCAAAGACAGAAAGAAACGTTTCCGTCCCTTTCTGATAAACTGAGATCTCTGTTTATAGATACGTAATGCTCTAACAGGACAGAGTAAAGGCCTACGCCCGTCTGAAGACGGAAGAGCCTTAATAACAATAGGTTCCGGATATTTATTAGGAGCCTGATTCTTGGCTAAAAAACCCACATTAGTAGTGAAGGTGATAGTGTTCCCAACACTACGATAATGAGAATCATCCACCAATAGTGCATGAAGCTCACTGACTCTTCTAGCAGAAGAGAAAGCTAAGAGAAAAGCTGTCTTATAAGATAAGAATTTGAAATCTACTGTCCCAAGAGGTTCAAATGGCTTTTCCTTCAATTTAAGAAGAACCCAAGCTAAATTCCACTTAGGAATTAATCTAAGAGTTCTGGGTCTATTTATCGAAAAGTTTCTAACCAACTTCGATAAAGAGACATTAGATCCAATTTGTAAACTATCATGATGTGCATAGGTATCAGATAACATAGATCTATAACCCTTTATAGTAACAGGCTGCAGTTTGATTTCGTCAAACAAGTATACTAGAAAGTTTGCAATGTCTGGTATAGAGGGATCGAATATATCTACAGAATGATCCCTACACCAACGACGAAAAACCTTCCACTTAGCCGCATAGTTTAGCGAAGAGGAGGTCCTCCTACAGTTAGAAATCGCGTCCACTGCTCGTCCTGTAAAGTGCTTGCCATGCAAGAAGGACCGCACAACGGAAAAACGTGAAGGTTGAGACCTTGCGGGTTGTGATGGAGTTGGCGCGATTTCCCCTGCGAAAGAAGATCCTACCGTGGAGGAAGCTTCCGCGGTAGGTCCCACAACAGACACCTGAGTAGATTTATCCACGGTCTCTGTGGCGACAGAGATGCTACCAACAGAATCTTGCATTGAGATTGTTTTATCTTTAGCAATACTTGTTGAATTAACGGCGCTGGAGGATACGCATATCCTATCATTCAGTCCCAAGGGATCGACAGAGCGTCTACTGCAAATGCTCTTGGATCCGGACACGGAGAAACATACGTCTGCAACTGATTGTTGAGATGTGTCGCAAATAAGTCTATCATTGGCCGTTCCCATTGGTAGCAAATCTGATTGAATACTTGTTTGTTGAGAGTCCACTCCGACGGCAACAAGCGACCCTTTCGTGAAAGGGAGTCTGCTAGCACATTCAGACGACCCGGTATGTGACGGACCGAAAGAAGAACGTGATGTTCTAGCGCAAACAGAAGGATTCTTTCCGTTAGATTGAACAACGGAACTGAATGAGTGCCTCCCTGATTCCGCATTACGTGTACACTCCATATAAAACCGCACTTCGCACTTTTTGTGTAGAAAAGTGGGGTACCCAAGTGCGGTTAGGAGAGAAGCATTACATAATCAATTAGTGCTCGACGAGAAATTTCTTCCAGAGTCTGAACCTGATTAGCAATATTAGTCTTCAGTCAGTGAATTTCTAAAACCTGCATTTCATAAAATAATGACATAAAAATATTATATCTGTCTTTTCCAGATCATTGTACCCCGGAATAATGTCCGCTTTTAAACAAATCGCCCAATATTTTTCGAGATATTTAACTTGTTTCCGTATTAAAATAAAATGTTTTGCCGATATGTCATTTGGATTCCCCCCTGTATAATTAAAGGTAAGTTTATCGCCATCGAACATGATCTTGTCCACCTTCATTCTCGAAACATTTCATCGAGACATTTTTAAATAAAATTACCAAATAGAGGAAGTATTTTAAAATAAAACAAATTCTGTGCGTTGCTATGTTTTTTAGAACAATAATGTGACAGTCTCGGCGATACATCCTGTCTTTACGAAGTGCGGCCCCTATTTTTCAGACTCGGGATCATTACGAACTCAGCATATGATTTAATATCATTGCAGATAAGCTGCTTCACGTTTACCTCAGTAATTCTTTTTGACGAACTAAATTGAGAATGAAACAGAATTAATAAATAAATCCATCTACTCCTTCTGGTCATTTTCGTAACAACTCGGGTGGATTTTTCAAATTAAGTTCAGTCTTCGGAATCATGAAATTTTAGAAGCAAGAGACATACGAATCATGGCCTACGGTAAACAAATTTATAGTGCAGTTTAGGAAGTGGAAGGCACCCACAGTGGGATTTTCTTGTCAACTTCCAATATCTGAAAAGGCATGAAAAATTGGTGGCGTCACTGGGGGCCGGGGAAGGGGTAGGTATTTGCCCCTTAAACGTAGATTTTGCCCACATTTGCTTCCCACGTCCATAACACACACACACACACACACAAACTCTCTCTCTCTCTCTGCCCCCACCCCACCCCCACCCCACCCCCGTAACCATGGCGTATTCACGCCTCCCGTGAGTCAACGATCGACAGTATAATCTCTCCACTTTTAAATCTGATCCGCCGCGCCTGGAAAAATTCTCCCTTAAAATTTTATATATTTTCCTTTTTTTACAGCTTGTGGCCCTCATTAACGGGGGAGGGGAGCATTCCAATGAGGGGTCATAAACTATGTGACTGAAACAAAATATGGAAATTCACTAAATTCACTACGCCAATGGCCGAATTTGGCCAGCACTCAGGCTATACAAAAATCTGCATTCAAATTTTATTATGTTTAAGTTTTTGTTTCAAAAACATAGCTTATGACCTTCATTGGAACGAGCTAGTGGATTTTGAGTCTTTCCATTGAGGGGTCCCAAGCTCTGTTTTGAGACAAACAAATTCAGATTTTTAGTTGTTATTAAAGAATTTATCTTGCAAGTGCCACCTGGTCCTGTAGGCGGGTGGAGACTACTGGATTACCGGATTTATCTTCCTAGCATTTGGTACGTTTTTTCTTGGAAATAGTATGTTTATTTTCGTGGCTGGAAACTGGGTAGACTGATAACATTTTTGCCAGACGCTGTCGTCTGTATGTTGGTGTTTTGGTAATAATAATTCTCCCCAGCCAGCATGGGTTTCTTTTCAATAGATGCTTCAAATGCTTCGGCCCTTTGACAGATTAATAAGTAAATTAGCCTTAGAAAAGGTGTTGAACATATGACATACCAGTATACAATTATGCTCAATTAGTTACTTCTGTTCAATGGCGTGTTAAATTAAATCCTTTGTTTGTTGTTAATCCCCAAGAAAATGTTAAAAGAAACGAAACACTTGCTATGTTTCATCATATCACATCCCCCAAATATAAAAATATTCACAGGAAACATTTTTAAAATCTCCTGAAATTTAGTACTTGCGCGGTCTCGAGTCCAATGATATTAGCTACAAATAAGAGACTTCATTAGTTGAAACTTTGGATATTTAGTGCTTATCACGATGTCTTGATCAAGTAGTCCAATAATATTAGCTATGAACACGCGTCTCATCAAGCTTTATTTATTTTTTATTATTTGTTGCTAATATTATGGCCGGGTGGACTGTTTCATTATCCACATCATAGTATGATGCCACAACACTACCACCGAGTTAGGGTGAGAACGGTTTGAGTTCCGCCGAATTGAATAGAGCATGCGTTTTGGCCCTAATCTTTTCAAAATCAGCCCCCCTCCCCCTCCAAAAAAAAAAAAAGAAAAAAAGAATGGGAGCCAAAACTCGTTTTATCACCAATATCAGTCACCGCTGATATGACCGATTCCCCGGCTGAATAAGATGTCACAACGTTGTTCTCATGACCATAATCTCAAGTAATGTATTCCTGGGTGGCGTCATTTTGTTCCCGTGGGGACACACTTCATCGATCGGAATGGTCCCGAGTTGAATTATGATACCGTGTTTTGAAGTAGCTCCAGGAAAAAGATGAGAGAAGCACGGATCGGGTTTACCCAAACTGGATCTGATCCGTGTTTTGAAGATAATCTCCCCCGTGTCTGGGGTTCCATAGCGGCTGTCAGATAGAATAAAAAATGTGTTTTAATTTAACATTTGGGCGGATTATGATGTTATATCCCGGGCGAAAAGCAGATAAATTGCCAGTATGTTCAAAAAGAAAAATATGTAGTTATCTGTACCCGTCCATTTCGGTTGAGAATCAGAATGTTTTTTTCAACAACAATGACCTCGATTAAGCGAGTTCAGACTATTTTATATCATGTAAATCCAATAGATGGAAGAGCCACACTGCTTCACGGGATCGTCAAAATTCACATTTTTAAAAAAATTTATTAGAACACAAAACGTGAATTATTGAACCGATTTTCACATTTAAAGGATTCTTTTGATCCAGAAAATTCTCTCCAAAAATATTTCAGGCACAGAGAAAGGATTTAGTGAAGAAAACTTATTATGTAAATTGCGAGGTGTTTTTCCAATCAACACTGATTAATGAGTAAATACCTGCTGTTATATAATAATACATAACACACTCAGTCGACATTGGAATAATTTTTTTATATGGAGTGTACACGTAATGGTATATACACCACTACTGTCGTATTGTCGGATAGGATTTGGACATGAGCATCGTGAATAATGTCCATCCAGTGACGTAACGCAAGCCAAATTGACATCATTTCCTTGATGTTTATGTGCTTGCACAGGAATTGCGGATCCCAAAGACCCTGGCATCTCGAATCCGTTGGGATTAATGATGCACCCCAACCTGTTTGACTGGCATCCGTCATAACAGTAAAACTCGGATCCGGCAACTGCAGCGGAACTCCTTGAGTTAACCACTGAATGTTTGCCCAAGTCTGAATCTCTTGTTTCACTTGATCTGACAAGAGAACGTCTACATCGAGCGAATGAATTTTCACACTCCAATTCTGAGTCAGGAAAATTTGAAGAGGACGTGTGCGTAACCGCCCCATCGGAATGAGATCCGCGGCGGCTCCGCACAGACCTATCAGTCTCATAAATTCTCTCGCCGTAACTTTGTCTGCGTGCAGACAATAGCGAGCGTAACAACTGACTAATTTCGCTCTGGTTAACGGCAGACGAACGAGATTGTTGTGCGTCTCGAAGCTCATTCCCAGATGAGTGAATGACTTGGACGGCACCAGATCCGACTTCTCCTCGTTTACTATAAAACTGAGACGTCGGAGCAATAGAAGAAGATTCTGAACATCGTTCTGAAGCGTTAACTCGTTGCCGTACCTCTGAAGAATGTCGTCCAGGTAGGCCGATGTTACCGCAGACGAATGAGCTCGGAAGTAGATCATTACCGAGTTCATTACCCGAGTGAAAGCCCAGGGTGCTAGATTCAATCCGAAGCACATCGCCCGGAATTGATACACCACTCCTAGGACTGCGAAGCGTAGATACTTTCGGAATGTCGGATGTACCATGACGTGAAAGTACGCATCTTTGAGATCTATGCTCGTTGCATAATCGTTCACCCGAATACTCGCTCTGACCGATCGAATCGTCTCCATATAAAACTTCGGAGCGACGATCAGCTTGTTTATCCAGCTCAAATCTATGACTGGACGGAACGAGCCGTCTGGTTTCGGAACCAGAAACAGATGGCTGTAGAATCCCGGAGATTCCTGGTTTTCTACGACCTCTACCGCGTTCTTCATTAAAAGAGTCTGCACCTCTGATAACAGAGCGTCTCTTTTCTGCGGATTTGACGGAAGTTGAGTCCACTTTGGACTTCGAGTTAATGGAGGCTTTCGTTTGAAGGATATCTTTAGACCTTCCGAAGTCACCCCTCTCACCCAAGGGTCGTCCGTAATCGATGCCCATTCTTGTGAAAAGCTTGACAACCTTCCGCCAACCAGAATGCGATAGAGGTTTAAGCCATCACCTCCTGGACCTGCGAGGCCTGCGGTAGGAGAAACCACGTCTTCCACGACCCGCACCTCACCCCGTCGACCTCGGGGCGTCCGACCGATTGTCCCGGCCTGAAGGACGTCCCGAACGAGAGTCGCTATCCTGACGGTCTCTCGAATAAGACCAAGAGGACGCACCGGAACCTCTATAGGAACATCTCTTGGGCGCATTAGACTCAGAAGTGCCTGTCTTATTCGTGTCTGCTGTATCCGACTTCTTAGGAGCAGATTTGAACAACAGAGAATCCTTAGCTTTCTTTGTAATTTTATCATAAATAGCGGAAAGCTTGCCGTCAAAGAGAAGTTCTCCTGAGACCGAAGCGACTCTAAGAGAGTTCTTTACCTTAGAATCCACTAGTGTGGATGTAGCTAGGGCTGCGTCACGTCTAACCAACTCCAGATTTGCCACTGAAAGGGCGGAGTTACACGTGGAATAAGCTACTGCCCTTGAAAGAAGTCTTAAAGAGGATTGTATATCCTGAAACTCTTTCCCCTGAAGGTGCAGTGATAACGCCTTAGTAAGGTGATCTGCGTAAGATAAGGCATCTAAATTGGCTCTGTTAGACGCAATAGCTGTTTCCAACACTGCAGTTGGAATAGAAGCTGACGACGGTAATGATAGCTCTAAGTCTTCCGCCTCGTCGTCCATACGCAGAGGAACTCTCGGTATACCCTGTCCTGCCGTGTCGAATTTATTCCTTGCATTAATGAAAGGCAGGTTGAGAGTATTTGCGGACAAGAAACCTGCTTTCCCCGTCCTGGAAGCAAGTTTAAATATAGCGTCGTTCAATAATTCAAATGTTCTTGCAACATTATTGGACTGCGACGGAAACTCGGGAGCGATGTCCCTGAACCGTTCAAAAAATTCAGAGTCCAATGACGCTATAATTCTCTTGTCCGGAAGCGCAGCAGTCTGGCCCGACGGAACAACTTGAGGGAGAAAGTGCCGGATGAAGTCCACGGCAGCTTTATGTTGTTCCGAAAGGGATAGCTCCAAGTCATCCGTATCCCTTTCACCATCCGGTCGGACCTCATGATGTTCCCGGTCGTCCGCCTCCGATGCTTCGGCGGAGCGTACCGACCCAGCGCCGTCGGATAATTCTCGATCCGACACCGTTTCTGTCGGCTGCTGGGATGCTGCGATAAGCTGTGCTATCTGCACAGGAATGTCCGGCGTCGAGACCTGCGGAGGCGCAGTCTTTCGCTGCTTCGCCGAGGGCAGCTCCGCATCAGATGGCTCCCGCATACTTTTCCTATGAGAACGTCCGGAGTCCATCGGTCTTGAATCCCTGGCTGCCGGATGGTGTGACCTGGTCGCCGAAGAATCCTTCATCGGCGAAGCTGGTAATATATCGGCGGTCACCCAGCCAAGGTGCGGTCGTGTGCGCTGACGAGAAGAGGAAGCCTTAACAGTCTCTGCGGACTGCTTATACAACGGAGCGTCCCGAGCGACGGACGTATGCTCCGCTAAAGACACATTTTGTACCACAACATCTGGTCCCAGGTGTTGTTGTACGAAAGAGGGGCCTCTCTCGCTCGCAGCCCGGCTGGACCTGGACGAGCTAGGAACCGGACTCAAAGGCTTCCTCCGTTCTCGCTTACTATCCGCCGTCACTGGGTGTGCATCTATTATGTTTATAGTGCTCGCATCACCCAAAATTTCCTCTTGGACCGCATCGGACGAACCCGGCTGCCGAACCATTCGGTGAATGGACGCTACACCGGGCGAGCTAGCGGACGACATTTGTCTAATCTCCATGAGCACTTTTGCCGCTAGCTCTGAATTCATTTGTGACGACGGACGCACACTTGAAGAAGATAACATGGAAACATCACCCTGTTCTGGTTCCTCTGAAATAGAAACTGAGAGAGTAGAGTGACCTTGCGGAGAAAGAGCCGGGATCGCTCTTTCTCCAGAAACAACATATCGTGACACACGTTTCCAATGTTTCTCATCCCAATGTTCACATATAGGACAGGTATTAATGCGAGAACACTGACAATTAATACAATGATCATGAAAGTCAGAGGAAGATTTCTTCCTATTACAATTTGAACAACGTCCCTTCATTGTGAAAGAACAACAATAAGTCCTAGTTACTCGCAAAAACCCCTGACACAAAGATACATAATAACATGATCCATTAATAAATGAAAAAAACAATTGCAAAACAAAATAATTTTTAAAAAATATTTTTTCAGCGAAGCCCAAGTTGCTGAAAAGTAACGTTGAGCCCCGATGGATCCGATGGCAAAGTGTGGTCAAAAATTTTAAATTTATATTAAATAATTAATGAGACACTTTCTGATAATATAAATGTATCTTATAGTGAGATAAACTACAGCAAAGGCAAACAGCCCCCCTCAAAAAAGGCTGTTGCCAATGAAAACAAACAGTGTAAAAACACCAGAAAACATGACTCCAGGCACTGAAAAAACTGGCCCGGAATCAGTCATCAATTACACTCTATCTGATGCAAAACAGAGACTCCCAGGGGAGAATCTGTAGAACATCAGATGGAAGATGCAGAACACAAACGTTATACACCCATGGGTGAAAACGTAACTATGGGGAAAATAACAGAAAACATTCTGTAACCAAGCAACTCTCCCAGGAAATTTTAGAAATGAAATTTCTCAAAAATATGCCAAAAGCATGGGAGAATTGCAAGGGGGGACTTTAGAAGGCTAGGGGAGAGGAAACACTGAATAAGCAGTGCAACAATTAGCAAGAATGACAACAAGAGGCCCATTCCTCGAAAATAGGCAACTTAACATAATTTCATCAAAAAATTTTAAGTACAGCCCTGATTATTTTTTGTCACTTCTTTTTCCTCTCCTCCTTCTATCCTCCTTAGAATCACATTTTCTCCAAAAATTACGTGTCTGGCATCCTTTAAACTGAGATTTACAAGCACAAAGATCAGTGAGATGTTGACTGATGAAGGGCCAAACAGAGAAATGATAATTGGCGCCAATTTCGGGACGTCTGCGTCACTGCGCATGCGCAGTAGAGGCGTAGTATGGAGGTCCTTTAGGACATGATTTCTTTTTGTTTTGGATGCAAATTTTGGGGATTGGGAGGCAAAATTTGTGTTTGGCCCTGGTTTTGTTAGAGTTAGCACCAGCTAAGTCTGGGTCATTGGTACAGTATAAAAATATATAGGTGTAACCCTATTTAAGGCCTCGCATAACCCATTATGCTAATTTGATAAAGGAAGCCAAAATATAAAGAAGTCCAGAGAAATGAGACTCTTTATAAATCATTAAAAGTGTCTGAGTATTGTATAGTAAAGCTTGTCTTGACACATGACATACACAATAACGCTTCACATCGAGCTGCTTCGGCACAAGAAAAAGATGACTGTAGAATCCCCTTGAATTGGGATTCTCTACGACCTCTACTGCCTCCTTTTGTAGAAGAGAGTCTACTGCTGAAATCAAAGCCTCTCTCTTTGTTATATTTTGTGGAAGGTTCACAAAACGCGGAATACGCGTTAATGGAGGTTTTCTCCAGAACGAAAGACGTAGACCATTTTTTACAAAGTCTCGAACCCAAAGATCCTGAGTTATTTTGTTCCAGTTGCTTGCGAATTTTGAAAGCCTTCCGCCAAGCAGAGAACAGTAGAGGTTTAACTCTTCATTTGTAGAACTTACGAGGCTTATATGAGGAAAAACCTCGTGAAGCTCTCGCACCCCTCTGTGATGTCGGTGTGGGGTTACGCGTTTCGTTATTTTCCGACTGCGTCGTCCCCTTTTTGAAATCGCTCCCCTGTTTCGAGCCACCACGCCCACGATTAGCTTTAGAACCAGTACAGGCTGAGCTTCTCTAGGAGAAAAATTACCTCTCCGAGGAGTACCACTTGTGGAAGGCTGAGGCTGCGAAGCTGAGCGCAACAAAAGCTGACTTGTAGCTTTCTTAGAAGCATCTTCAAATACAGCTTTTAACTTATCATTGAATAATGAAGAGCCCGAAACGGGAGCGGCCCTTAGAGAGCTCTTAACACTGTCGTCAATAAATGATGTAGATTTAAGGGCAGCATCGCACCTGACCAATTCTAAATTCACTACTGAAAGAGCAAAGTGGGATGTTGTATACATGATGGCGCGAGAGAGCACTCTCAAAGGAGATAACAACGCTACACGATGACGGAAGAGACATACCTAAGTCCCTTGCTCCGTCATCCAATCGCAGAGGAGCTCTTGGAATCTTATTCTCGCCTACCGTATTTAAGAAGGTATTGCCTCTAAACGGTAGGTCAAGCTTCCTTTCCAAAAGGAAAGAACTTTTTCTAGCCTGAGCCAGGTCAGCAATAGCTTCGTCACAACAATCAAACGCATCTAATGCTTGAACTGATTGAGTTGGATACAGAAGGATACTTTCCTTCGACTTAATGACCTCCCTGTCTAAAGAAGACAGGCGCTTGGCTCTAGACGGCACAGAACTCTGACCAGAAGGAATTTATTCAGGTGAAAAATCCAGCAGGAACCTCATAGTTTCCATACGTTGCTCAGCCAAAGATGAAGTGTCAGTCTCGTCTTCATCAAACTCCATAACACTACCAGCTAGAGGTTCCTGGTCTGGTCTATTATCGGCATACTGATTATTTGAGGAAACCCTTCTTTCCGCCGATCCAGCACCGTCCGAATCATCCGAAGCGGAGATCGATGATGGCCTAGAGAGAGAGAGAGATCCTGGCTCTGACTCTCTACCTCTGAATCTTGCCGACTAGCATGCGGTCTACTGTGCTGAGTCCTGGAAACGGACAAAGAAAAGGCTCTTATATCAAGATAACTGCCAGCCGTACTGGCAGAGAAAGGTACATCAGAAACAACTGGCTCCGAAGCATTATCTACTGGACTACCAGCGGAACTGGCAATAAAAGTCGAATCTTTCTATTTTGACCCCAAAACAGAAGAATGCTTCGCTACTGATGCACCTTTCAATTTGACTGGCCTCTTCCCCTTACGTGCCATCGTCTGAACAGAGGACTGTCTTCCATCCTCCATATCCTGGACCGCTACGGATTTTCCCGGTACTGAAGCACTAATTAAAGGTTCCGTTACACCAGTCGAACTAGTTGACCGTCTGCTTGCCCGAGTATTCTGCGATAACTCGTAAGTCAACATGCTCTGTATTTGAAGACGACGGCAGCACAGAACTTGATGTTATACCATGACCAATACCATGTTCTTGTTCCTCTGAAATGGAAACTAAATTTTGATCAGTTACCTTAGGCGAAAGCACAGAAATCGGTGCTTCGCTGACACCTACATAAGTTGAGAGGGAATTCCATCGCTTGAATCCCAAGAACAGCAAGTTGCACAGGTAACATCTTTTGAGCAACGAGTGCAAGCCAAACATGATGAATGAGAATCAAGAGAGGACTTCTTCCTCTTACATTTTGAACATGAGGACTTCATAATACACACACGCCCGAGGCAAAAATTTTAAACTGAATAGGAGCCGGTAACCAAGTCCAAAACAGGCACAACAAAGGCCCAGGTCAGACAACCGGTATCCCAAGAATACCCTTAACAATAGAGAAACTTCCCCAGAAGATTCCCCATAGAGAAGGGTAATGGCAAACAGACTCGCCTATGTCAAAAATAACCGGTACACGACAAAGGGGGTACGAATAATCCACATTCTGTAAATTATCTAAGATTTTTAAGAATTTTTAATTAATAACAAATTCGCAAACGGCAAATAGTTCTTAAAAATCTAATGAGAGGATTCAAAGGGAAAAAGCTGAACACTGAACACACACATAATGATAAACAAAGAATGAACGAATCAGGTGCATATCCCGAAAGCGGGAAGAACAAGAAGTTAAAAAATTTATAGAAATTTATATATTTTTTATACTTACCAATGACCCAGACATAGCTGGTGCTAATTCTCAAAATCTAGGGCCAAACACAAATTTTGCCCCCCAATCCCCAAAATTTGCATCTAAAACTGAAAAAATCATGTCCTAAATGGTCCTCCATACTTTTCCTCCACTGCACATGCGCAGTGTCAAGGAGGTCTCGAAATTGGCGCCAATTATCATTCTTACAAGCAGTGCCTGGTCAGCGCTATGTACTCAGCGGGGAGGTATGAGTTCCCAACTCCTGGGAGGGCCATCCCTGTCTGGGTCATTGGTAAGTATAAAAAATATATAAATTACTATAAATTTTTTAACATTTTTATACTGTACCAATGACCCAGACATAGCTGAATAGTAAAAAGGCTGGAGGGCCTAGGACATAGAGGAAAATCCAATAAGCTCAACTATATATAATAGAGTCATCCCCTCGAGGAGAAAAGGAGTATTAGGCTTTACATGTATCTTTCTTATTTATGATAAATTAGAAAGACACAACACCCTCATAATTGAGCATAATAACATTCATGTTCTCTATTAACATCCAGTATAACCCCTTATACTAATTATTTTTAAAGTAAGCCAATAAATAAAGTTAGTCCAGAGAATTGAGACTCTTTATACTCTTTAAAAGTGTCCGAGGATTGTATATTAACGCCCGTTTGACACGTGACATATACAAATGCTTCACACTGAGCTACACTTTAAAAATATGACATGAATGAATTTAAACATTATCTTTACACTTTAAAACCATCCCGGTACCGACTCAGAATTACTGACTCCGGAGGAGGTATCCCCTTGCTTTTCACTATAAAGCAGGTGACCTAAAAGAACACCCTCCCCCCCCCCCCCTTCCCCTTGCCCTGGGTCAAATAGCCCAGAGCCAAGAGGGCAGCAGGACAGAGTCAATGCCGGAACAGAAAGCCTGCATAACTATAGTTGCAACTGTTTAGTGGACGACATTCTGAGCAACAGATAACGGACCTAAACAATGCAGGTCTCCAGAAATAGACTCAATATTTCTGAGATAAAAATTTGTGAATGTGGATGGCTGAGACCAATATGCAGCCTTCATTAAATCTGTAATAGCAACACTATTTGCGTAAGCCCAAGACGTAGAAAGAGCTCTAACTTCATGAGCCGAAATCTTAAGTACAGACTGCTGAGTTGAAGATAGATTATAATAAGCAGTACGGATAGTTAATTGAATCCATCTAGCAATAGAATGGATCGTAATGTCCTTTCTATTAGGCATCAGAGACAGAAAGAAGCGTTTTCGTCCCTTTCTGATAAACTGAGATCTTCGTTTATAAATATGTAAAGCTCTAACCGGACAGAGTAAAGGCCTACGCCCGTCTGAAGACGGAAGAGCCTTAATAACAATAGGTTCCGGATATTTAATTGGAGCCTGATTCTTAGCCAAAAATCCAACATTAGTAGTAAAGGTAATAGTGTTTCCGACACTACGATAGTGAGAATCGTCCACAGATAGTGCATGAAGCTCACTGACTCTTCTAGCGGAAGAGAAAGCTAAGAGAAATGCTGTCTTATAAGATAAGAATTTGAAGTCCACTGTCTCAAGAGGCTCAAATGGCTTTTCTTTTAATTTAAGAAGAACCCAAGCTAAATTCCATTTAGGAATTAATCTAAGGGTTCTAGGTCTATTTATCGAGAAGTTTCTAACTAATTTAGATAAAGAGACATTAGATCCAATTTGTAAACTATCATGGTGTGAATAGGTATCAGATAACATAGACCTATAACCTTTAATAGTAACAGGCTGCAGTTTGATCTCATCAAACAAGTATACTAGAAAGTTTGCAATGTCTGGAATGGAGGGATCAAAAATATCAACAGAATGATCCCTACACCAACGACAAAAGACCTTCCACTTAGCCGCATAGTTTAGCAAAGAGGAGGTCCTCCTACAGTTAGAAATTGCATCCACTGCTCGTCCTGTAAAATGCTTGCCGTGCAAGAAGGACCGCACAACGGAAATACGTGAAGGTTGAGACCTTGCGGGTTGTGATGTAGTTGACGCGATTTCCCCTGCGAAAGAAGATCCTCTCGTGGAGGAAGCTTCCGTGGTATGTCCCACAGCAGACACCTGAGTAGATTTATCCACGGTCTCTGTGGAGACAGAGATGCTACCAACAGAATTTTGCACTGAGATTTTTTAGTTATCTTATCATAGATTGCTGAAAGCTTGCCGTCGAAGAGAAGCTCTCCGGAGATTGATCAACGGCGCTGGAGGATACGCATATCCTATCATTCCGTCCCACAAGATCGATAGAGCGTCTACTGCATATGCTCGGGGATCCGGACATGGAGACACATACGTCTGCAACTGATTGTTGAGCTGTGTCGCAAATAAGTCTATCATTGGCCGCTCCCATTGGTAGAAAATCTGATTGAATTCCTGTTTGTTGAGAGTCCATTCTGACGGCAACAAGCGACCCTTTCGTGAAAGGGAGTCTGCTAATACATTCAGACGACCCGGAATATGACGGACCGAAAGTAGAACCTGGTGTTCTAGAACAAACAGAAGGATTCTTTCCGTTAAATTGAATAACGGAACGGAAGGAGTGCCTCCCTGGTTCCGAATATACGCTACTACTGTCGTATTGTCGGACAGGATTTGGACATGTGCTTTCTGAATAATGTTCATCCAATGACGTAGTGCAAGCCAAATTGACATCATTTCCTTGATGTTTATGTGCTTGCCTAGAAACTGCGGATCCCAAAGACCCTGGCACTTCGAATCCGTTGGGATCAATGTTGCACCCCAACCTGTTTGACTGGCATCCGTCATAATAATAAACTCGGATCCGGCAACTGCAGTGGAACTCCCTGAGTCAACCACTGCATGTTTGCCCAAGTCTGAATCTCTTGTTTCACTTGATTTGACAAGAGAACGTCTATATCGAGCGAATGAATCTTTACACTCCAATTCTGAGTCAAGAAAATTTGGAGAGGACGAGTGCGTAACCGCCCCATCAGAATGAGATCTGCAGCGGCTCCGCACAGACCTATCAGTCTCATGAACTCTCTCGCTGTGACTTTGTCTGAGTGAAGACAATAGCGAGCGTAATAACTGATTAATTTCGCTCTGGTTAACGGCAGACGAACGAGATTGTTGTGCGTCTCGAAGCTCATTCCCAAATGGGTGAATGACTTGGACGGCACCAGATCCGACTTCTCCTCGTTTATAATAAAACCGAGACGTTGGAGTAATAGAAGCAGATTCTCCACATCATTCTGAAGCGTTAACTCGTTACCGTACCTCTGAAGAATGTCGTCCAGGTAGGCCGACGTTACCACAGACGATTGAGCTCGGAAATATATCATTACGGAGTTCATTATTCGAGTGAAAGCCCAGGGAGCTAGGTTCAAACCGAAGCACATCGCTCGGAACTGATATACAACTCTTAGGACTGCGAAGCGTAGATACTTTCTGAATGTCGGATGTACCATGACGTGAAAGTACGCATCCTTGAGATCTATGCTTGTAGCATAGTCGTTCACCCGAATACTCGCTCTGACTGATCGAATTGTCTCCATATAGAACTTCGGAGCGACGTTCAGCTTGTTTATCCAGCTCAGATCTATGACTGGACAGAACGAGCCATCTGGTTTCGGAACCAGAAACAGATGGCTGTAGAAACCCGGTGATTCCTGGTCTTCTACGACCTCTACCGCGTTCTTCTTCAGAAGAGACTGTACTTCTGACAAAAGAGCGTCTCTTTTCTGCGGATTTGACGGAAGCTGAGCCCATTTTGGACTTCGAATTAATGGAGGCTTTCGTTTGAAGGATATTCTTAGTCCTTCCGAAATTACCCCTCGAACCCAGGGGTCGTCCGTAATTGACGCCCAATCGTTTATAAAACTCGATAATCTTCCGCCTACCGGAACACGATAGAGGTTCAAACCATCACCTCATGGACCTGCGAGGCTTGCGGAAGGAGAAACTACGTCCTCCACGACCCGCACCTCGCCCCATCGACCTAGGGACGTCTGACCGGTTATCTCGGCCAGAATAATGTCCCCCACGTGAGTCGCTGCCTTGACGGTCTCTAGAATAAGACCTAGAGGACGCATAGGAACCTCTATAGAAACTTCTCTTGGGCGTACTTGTCCCAGAAGTGCCTGTCTTACTCTTTTCTGCTGTATCCGACTTTTTAGAAGCGGATTTGAATAGCAGAGAATCCGAAGCTTTCTTAGTTATCTTATCATAGATTGCTGAAAGCTTGCCATCGAAGAGAAGCTCTCCGGAGACCGAAGCAACTCTAAGAGAGTTTTTCACCTTACCATCCACGCGCGTGGATGTAGCTAGGGCTGCGTCACGTCTAACCAACTTCAGGTTTGCCACTGAAAGGGCGGAGTTATACGTGGAATAAGCTATTGCCCTTGAAAGAACTCTTAATGAGGATTGTATATCCTGGAATTCTTTTCCTTGAAGACGTAATGATAACGCCTTAGTAAGGTGATCTGCGTATGATAAAGCGTCTAAGTTAACTCTGTTAGATATTATTGTCGTTTCCAACATCGTGGTTGGAAGTGACATAGACGACGGTATAGACAGTTCTAAGTCTTCAGCCTGGTCGTCTAGACGCAGAGGAACTCTCGGTATGCCCTGTCCTACCGTTTCGAATTTATTCCTTGAATTGATGAAAGGCAGATTTAGAGCATTTGCGGACAAGAAACCAGACTTGCTCGTTTTGGTAGCAAGCTTATATATAGCGTCATTCAATAATTCAAATGTTCTTGAGACTTGGACTGTGTCGGAAACTCAGGGACGATGTCCCTGAACCGATCAAAAAATTCTGTGTCCAATGATGCTATCAGTCTCTTATCCGGCATCGCAGCATTCTGGTCCGATGGAACAACCTCTGGAAGATAATGCCGGATAAAATCTACGGCAGCTTTATGTTGTTCCGAAAGGGAAAGCTCCAAATCCTCTGAATCCCTTTCGCCATCCTGTCGGACCCTATGAAGTTCTCGGTCGTACGTACCTGATGCTTCAGCGGAGCGTACCGACCCAGCATCGTCGGATAATTCCTGATCCGACAGAGATTCTGTCATCTGCTGGGATGCTGCGATAAGTTGTGCTATTTGGGATAGCACGTCCGTCACTGAGGCCTGTGGAGCAGCGGTCTTACGTTGCTTTGCTGCTGGAAGCTCTGTGTAAGTTGACTTCTGCATACTTCTTTTATGCGAACGTCCGGAGTCTACAGGCCTCGTGTCCCTGGATACCGGATGGCGTGACCTGGTTGCCATGGAATCCCTGATCGGCGAAGCTGGCTGGATATCCGTGGTCACATAGCCAAGGTGCAGTCGTGTGCGTTGCCGTGAGGATGAGGAAGCCATATCGACAGTCTCTCCGGACTGTCTATATAACGGAGCTTCCCGAGTGGCGGACGTATGCTCCGAATGCGAAACGTTTTGTACCACACAATCTGGTCCCAGATGTTGTTGTACGAGAGAGGGACCTCTCTCGCTCGCAGCCCGGATGGACCTGGACGAGCTAGGAACCGGACTAATAGGCTTCCTCCGTTCTCTCCTCTGATCCATCGTCACTGGGTGTGCACTTTGTCTTATTATAGTGCTCGCATCACCCAAATCTCCTTCCTGGACCGCAACGGACGAACCTGGCTGCCGAGCCATTCGATGAATGGTCGCTACACCGGGCGAGCTAGCGGAAGTCAATGCCGCCGATCCTACTAGGGACCTCTTAGGCAATTGACGTATTTCCATGAGCATTTTTGCCGCTAGCTATTCATTTAACTGTGACAACGGAGGCACACTTTTGGAAGACATCACGGAAACATCACCCTGTTCTTGTTCCTCTGAAAAAGAGATTGATAAACTAGAGTGACCCTGCAGAGAAAGGACTGGCATGGCCTTTTCCCCGCTAACAACATACCGTGACACACGTTTCCAATGTGTGTCATCCCAATTGACACATACTGAACAGGAGCTAGTGCGAGTACACTGACTACAATTAATACAATGATTATGAAAGTCAGAGGAAGATTTCCTCTTATTACAATTTGAACAATATCCTTTCATTGTGAAAAGAACACAAACAGTCCTAGTACTCGCACCAACCCCTGAAAACAAAGATACATAATAACATGATCCATTAACATAGAAAAAATAATTGAAATAAAAAAAAATTTTTGAAAAAATATTTTTCAGAAAAGCCCAAGTTTCTGAAAGTAACGTTGAGCCCCAATGGATCCCAAAAAAGACTAATTGTGGACAAAATTTTTTAAAATATTTCAAAAAAATTAATGCAACACTTACGTATAATAATAATGTATCTTGTTATGATTAAGCTAATACAAAGACAAGAAATCCCTCTCAACAGAAACCGTTGTCAATGTAAACAAGAAGTGTATAAAAACCGGAAACATGACTCCAGGCACTGATAAACATGGCCCGAAATCAGTTACCAATTACAACACTATCTGATGCAAAACAGAGACTTCCAGGGAAGAAACTGCAGAACATCAGATGGTAGATGCGCCTAAACACCCATGGGTGAGGACGTAAACATGGGGAAAAGAACAGAATTCATTCTGTTACCAAGCTAAAACTCCCAAGAAATTTTAGTGATAATATTACAGAAAATATGCCAAAAGCATGGGAGGATAGCAAGGGGGGACTAAAGGAAAGGGAGAGAGGAAACACTGAACAAGCAGTGTAACTTTATAGCAAGAATGACAACAACAGGCCCATGCCTTGAAATTAGGCAACATAACATAATTTCATAAAAAATTTTTTTAAGTTACAGCCCTGATTATTTCCTGCCACTCATTTTTCCTCTCCTTCTAATTCCTCTTTAGATCCACCATTTCTCTAATATTTATGTGTCTGGCATCATTTAAACTGAGATTTACAAGCACAAATATCAGTCAGATGTGAACTGATGAAAGGCCAAACAAAGAATGATAATTGGCGCCAATTTCGAGACCTCCTTGACACTGCGCATGCGCAGTGGAGGAAAAGTATGGAGGACCATTTAGGACATGATTTTTTCGGTTTTAGATGCAAATTTTGGGGATTGGGGGGCAAAATTTGTGTTTGAGAATTAGCACCAGCTATGTCTGGGTCATTGGTACAGTATAAAAATATATTATTTAATTTCAATACAGTTATAGCCCTGAATGTTCAAAAACTCAATGTCTATATTCAGCTAGATTCTGCTGCAATTATTCCACCATTCCACTTCAAAATAGTGTCTGGCTACATTATACTTTCGGATTTTATAGCACAAAAGTCAGGATATCTGTTGATCTGACATGGGCTAAACAACAGAATGACAAGATGGCAGTAGCTTATTGTTGTCCTTGACAACAAGTTGTGCATTGCGCTAAAAGTATGGAGGACCATACTGGTCTTCTCTTTTTTAAGTTTTTTGGCAAATTTTGGGGGTTTGGGGGATTCAAAATTTGTGTTTGGCCCTGGTAATAAATTGGGTTGCACCAGCAGCTAGTCTGGGCCATTGGTATAGTGGAAAAATATACAATGAGAATGTGGTTGAAAATATTAACGAGAATATACAAAACACGGTCCTGTTATTATACGATCTTCAGATGCATAATTCCAGTCACAGGAAAACCATTATCGACAAGTTGAATTATCACTGTATCGTAATGCAAAGATGGCGACACGTCAACCACGTTTCGCGGACAAAAAAAGAATGGTTTGATGACTGCTTGCGCACTGGTTAATGGAAGTCGTGGAATTGTACTAAGAGAAGAGCATCCCCTAATGGGTGTGCACCGATGGTGCTCGACCCAGTTTTGACTTATTTTTTCATGATGTTTTTACACCACTTTTCTTTCCCAAATCTCTTGGGAAAGATTAAAATAGAGAGTATTTTATCAGAGTTAGGGTCTTCCACTGTAGTGCAAGCCTGTAGTAAACAATTGTAAGGTAGGTTGATAAGAAACCAGCTTGTTGCTATGGAGACGAAGTACGCAGCTTACAGAACAGACATTTTATTTCTGGACCCAAAGTAGACCCGTGTATTAATTTACACCAAGACTGAGCCCATAGTTAAGATGTTACTAAGAAAAAACTATGGTTGCTATGGAGATCGTTGTGAGGTGATATATTAAATTATGCCGAATATGACCCAGTAATTAGACATTGTTAAGGACACAGCCCGTATCTACGAAGCTCACGTGACACTGTTGCTAGACAATTAGTTTAATTTACTGTAGAATTTTAGTCCTAAATGTACAATCAGAGCAAAATTTTCCTCTTCGTTACTGTGTTGCTAAGAAACCATGTTTCTTGTTATGGAGACCTTGGCAGATTGCGATATCTATCATTTTATTTCTGGCTCCAATGTAGCCCCGAGTATTAAATTACAGCAAGATCACCCTAGTAGTTAAGCCATTAGTAATAAGCCCTATGGTTGCTACGGAGATCGTGTGATTCTGCTGGCATGTAGCTTAATTAGTTTTGGCTAAGTTGTGAACCTCCATATTAAATTTCATCCAAATCAACCCAGTAGTTAACCCGTTACTAAGGAAGCACACACGCCTGTTGTTGAGAAAGCACCCTCGTTGCTATGTAGTCACATGCCATTATTACTCCTTAATAAGAGGATAATTTCAATTTGTCGGGTGGGGGATGTTAACTCTTGAAGTATTTTTGTCTGAACCATTATAAACCCCATGCCATTATTAACATTTCGAAATCATAATTTCCAAAAAATCGTTTAAAAACTACATTTCAGACTTGAGCTTCTTTGAATAATCCTTGATTCACTGTGAAGTCTTCGCAAATCACGTATCACGAAAAACTTATGATGATAAAAAAAATGTGAAAACAATATAAAGGACGATTTCGTTTGACGTTGACTATTGCAGACGTCTCACACAGGAGCCTTTGGCTCCATCGCCCTTTAAAAAAACTCAATAGTGGGATTGGTTAGAAAATGCATCTCTGTATGGAAAAGGTTAAACAGACTAACATACCCTGTTAAACGCTGGTGTCAATTCAAAACAGTTACTGAATAAGTAAACTCTGCCAAAGATATATAGTCCTAATCGAGCTCTTGACATGGCTACAACCAAACGTCTTACATCTCTGAAATAAGATAGGAAAATTTAGTTTTCTATTTACAATACAGTTACTTTATACAGTGATTGTAGAAGAGAAAATAATTGTGAATTTAATATCAGCCTCATCAGAGATAAATACAAAAGTAACAGAAGTCTATCCCCTGAACTGTTGTGATGAATTTACTTTTTATTTTATTATTTATCGGGATTTAATGACTTTCAACAGCTGGTGGTGGCATCAGTTGTCAGCACTTTTGTACCATCGAATTGCTGAACACCTCAGCACCCAATGGCACCATGCTCCCATTTATGTCAATAATTCCTGAAATAATCATTAAGTGCTGACACTCAGAGTAAAGGGGATTCTACTCAATCACATACAAATGGTAAAATTAACCATGTATATTGCATATAACTGTCCAACACCAAATAGTTTAACCCTTTACCCAACGTAACGGCCAAAACCGGCCAGCGCTATTCTCGAAAATCGCCAATTAATTTTCAAAATATTTTCATTTTTTGTCTCAAAAACATAGGTTATGACCCCTCGTTGGAACAAGTTCGTTCCAACGAGGGGTCATAACCTATGTTTTTGAGACAAAAAATGAAAAAAATTAGTTATTCAAGAATTTTTTTTGCAAGTGTCGTCTGCTTTTCATGTTAGGTAAAGGGTTAACACACATTAAATATAATGTTGACCTGTTATTAGCATATTGGTTATAGAGTAAATTCTTGCTGTCTGAGTTTAACTGGTTCAGTGCTAGAAGCCACTATCATGACTCTCTTGAAAAGTGCTGAAAGCCACTTTAGTGGTTTTAACTGTACCCAGCAGCATGTTGTTTGCACGGCAATAGCAAGAAAAATGTTGGTATAAAATTGTTCTGTTACAATTCATTAGGAGTGCCAGAGGGGACTCTCCAATAAATTGTTACAAAACAATTATTTCTGAACAAAATCTTGCTAAACTAGGGCATCCCTTGTTGGTGGCATAATATCGTTGAAAAAAAGTTAAAAAATTTATAGTAATTTATATATTTTTTATACTTACCAATGACCCAGACTTAGCTGGTGCTAACTCTAATATTCTAGTGCCAAACACAAATTTTGCCCCCCCCCCCTCCCCCATCCCCAAAATTTGCATCAAAATCCAAAAATTAGATGTCCTATGTGGTCCTCCATACTTTTATCCACTGCGCATGCACAGTTGTCAAGGAAGTCCGAAATTGGAGCCAAATCCTCATTCTTACAACTAGTGCCTGGTAAGTGTTATGTAATCAGTGGGGAGGTATGAGTTCCCAACTCATGGGAGGGCCATCCCCGTCGGGGTCATTGGTAAGTATAAAAAATATATAAATTACTATAAATTTATAAACATTTTTATACTGTACCAATGACCCAGACTAAGCGGAATAGAAAAAAGGTTGGAGGGCCTAGGACATAAAGGAAAATCCAATAGGCTCAATTACATGTAAACAGAATTATCCCCTCAAGGAGAAGAGGAGAACGGGTCTTACATGTATCTTTCTTGTTTGTATCAAAAAAGAAAGACACAATACCATTCCGTAATTGAGCACAATAACATCAATGATCTCTATTAACATCCAGTATAACCCATTATACTAATCTTTTTAAAGGAAAGGCAATAAATAAAGATAGTCCAGAGAATGAGACTCTTTATACTCATTCAAAAGTGTCCGAGGATTGTATATTAGTGCTCGTATGACACATGACATATACAAATGCTTCACACCGAGCTACACTTTAAAAATATTACATAAATGAGATAGACATTAGCTTTACACTTTAAAACCATCCCGGCACCGACTCGGAATTACTGACTCCAGAGGAGGTATTCCCTTGCTTTTCACTATAAAGGAGGTGATATAAAGGAACACCATCCCCCCCCCCCCCCACCCCCCTTCCCCTTGCTCTGGGTCAAATACCCCATAATGAAGAGGGCAGCAGGACAGAGTCACTACCGGAAAAGAAAGCCTGCATAACTATAGTTGCAACTGTTTAGTGGACGACATTCTGAGCAACAGATAACGGACCTAAACAACGTAGGTCGCCAGAAATGGACTCAATATTTCTAAGATAAAAATTTGTGAACGTGGAAGGCTGAGACCAATATGCAGCCTTCATCGGTAATAGCAACACTATTAGCATAAGCCCAAGATGTAGACAGCACTCTTACTTCATGCGCCGAAATCTTAAGCACAGACTGCTGAGTTGAAGATAATTTTTCATAAGCAGTGCGGATAGTTAATTGAATCCACCTTGCAATAGAATGGACTGTAATGTCCTTTCTATTAGGCAGCAGAGACAGAAAGAAACATTTATGTCCCTTTCTGATAAACTCAGATCTATGTTTGTAAATGCGCATGGCTCTAACTGGGCAGAGCAAAGGCTTATGACCGTCTGAAGACGGAAGAGCCTTAATAACAATAGATTCAGGATACTTATTAGAAGCCTGATTCTTAGCCAAAAATCCAACATTAGTAGTTAAAGTAATAGTATTACCAACACTACGATAGTGAGAATCATTGACCGATAGTGCATGAAGCTCACTAACTCTTCTGGCAGAAGAGAAGGCTAAGAGAAAAGCTGTCTTATAAGATAAGAATTTGAAGTCCACTGTATCAAGTGGCTCAAATGGCGCTTCTTTTAGCTTCAGAAGAACCCAAGCTAAATTCCATTTAGGAATTAAAGTTGAGCCCAAGTTCCCAATGGGAACGATGAGCCCAAATGGATCCCAAAAAAGCCTAAGTGTGGACAAAAATTTTAAATCATGTCTTTTTAGAAATGGACTTAAAGAGCAGAGAGTCTGAAGATTTCTTGGTAATCTGATCGTAGATTAATGAAAGCTTACCATCAAAGAGAAGTTCTCCTGAAACCGGAGCGACTCGAAGAGAGTTTTTCACCTTAGAATCCATCCTAGTGGATGAAGCCAGGGCAGCATCATGTCTGACTAACTCCAAATTTGCCACTGAAAGGGCGGAGTTATATGTGGAAAATGCAATTTGCCTAGAAAGACCTCTCAAGGAAGTTTGAACATCCTGGAATTCTTTACCATTGAGACGTTGTGCTAATGCTCTGGTAAGGTGATCTGCTTATGTTAAGGCATCTAAACTGGCTCTGTTAAACGCGATTGTCGTCTCCAACGTACTGGAGAGAATCGACATAGACACGACTTCTGCATGGTCATCTAAACGCAGAGGAACTCTTGGAACGCCCTCTCCTGCCATTTCAAATTTATTTCTACTGTTGATGACTGGCAGATGTAGAGCATGTTGCGATAAGAAACTGGATCTGCCAGTCTTAGAGGCTAGCCTAAAAATAGCATCATTCAGCAATTCAAACGGCCGTGAGACATTGCTGGACTGGACCGGATACTCAGGAACGACGTCCTTAGTCCGGCCGAAGAAGTTTGTGTCCAGTGACGCTATCAGTCTCTTATCTGGTATCGCAGCTCTCTGGTCCGATGGAACAATGTCTGGAAGGTGTTGCTGGATAAAATCTACAGCCACCTTATGTTGTTCCAGAAGGGAAAAATCCAGCTCCGCAGATTCCCTTTGACCATCTGACTGGACCAGATGCGAATCTCGGTCGTCCCTATCTGACACTGCAGGAGAACGTACCGACCCAGCTTCCTCAGACAGTTCCTGATCTGAAAGAGTTTCCGAAGGTTGCCGGGATGCTGCGATGAGTTGCGCTATCTGCAATAGCAAGTCAGTCACGGAGACCTGTGGAGCTGCAGTCTTACGCTGTTTAGCTGCTGGAAGCTCCTGGGACGGTACCTCTTGCATAATTCTTTTATGCGTACGTCCCGACTGGTAAGGCCTCGTGTCCTTGGCTACTGGATGGAGGGACCTGGTCGACGTGGAATCCTTTGTTGGCAAAGCAGGCTGGATATCTGAGGTCACGCAGCCAAGGTGCGGTCGTGTGTGCTGGCATGTGGAAGAGGAAGCCAATAGACTAGCCGACCCCAGCTGTCTATGCGACGGAGCATCCCGAGCAGGAGGAATGGATGTGAGCTCCAACTGACGAACGTTATGTATGACAACATCTGGCCCCAGATGTTGTTGTAAGAAAGAGGGGACTCTCTCGCTCGCAGTCCAGGTAGACCTGAACGAGCTAGCTACCGGACTAACTGGCTTCCTCTGATCCATCCTCCGATCCGACCAGGTCCGTTAAAACAATACTGGTCTCGAGCAAATGCATCTTCACACTCCAGTTCTGGGTAAACAATATCTGGAGGGGACGTGAGAGCATGCGACCCATTGGTATAAGATCTGCAGCACCTCTGCACAACCCCATCAGTCGCATAAATTCCCTTGCTGTTAATGCGTCTGAGTGTAGACAAAAGCGAGTATAACAACTGACTAATTTCGCTCTGGGTAATGGCAGATGAACCAGATTGTTGTGAGTCTCGAAGCTCAACGACTTGGATGGAGCTAGATCCAACTTCTTCTCGATTACGATGAAGCCGAGAGGTCGGAGCAAAAGAAGCAGACTCTAAACATCGTTCTGAAAAGTAGTTTTGTTGCCGTATCTCTGAAGAATGTCATCCAAGTAAGCCGACGTTACCGCAGACGAATGAGCTCGGAAGTGAGACATTACCGAGTTCATTATTCGAGTGAATGCCCAGGGTGCTAGATTCAGACCGAAGCACATCACTCGGAACTGATATACTATCCCTTGAATGGCAAACCGTAGGTACTTTCTGAATGCCAGATGTACCAGGACATGACAGTACGCATCCTTTAGATCTATGCTTGCCATAGTCGTTCACTCAAATGCTCGCCCTTTCCGACCAAATGGTCTCCATACAGAACTTTGGAGCTATGATAAGTTTGTTTATCCAGCTCAAGTCTATTACCGGTTGGAACGAGCTTTCTGGCTTCGGTACGAGGAACAGGTGACTGTAGAAACCTAGAGAATCTTGGTTCTCGACGACCTCTATTGCTTCCTTTGCCAAGAGAGACTTTACCTCCAATAGGAGAGACTCTCTTTTGCAAGGATTTGACGGAAGTTTTGTCCATCGCGGCCATTGTGTTAGAGGTGGTTTTGCTTGGAAAGATAGCCGTAAGCCATCCGAGACCACACTTTTCACCCACTGGTCTTCCGTAATAGTTATCCAGTTTGTCGCGAATCTTGATAACCTTCCGCCATCTGGCAAGCAAAAGAGGTCCTGATCATCACCTATAGGGCCTGCGAGGCTTACAGGAGGAGAAACCACATCCCCCTCATGAAGAGCCTCGACCCGCCGGCTTAGGGGCATCTGACCGGTTGTCTCGGCCAGACCTACGCCCCCTTCCCGAGTCGCTATATTGACGATCCCTAGAGTAAGTGTAAGAGGATTTTTTATACCCTCGCGAGGTGTCCCCTTTAGACAATTTTTGTCCAGAACCTCCTCCTTACTCTTTTCTGCTGCTGCGGGTCGATTAGACGCTGGAACAAACTCAGGGTAGTATTGATGAATTAAATCCATCGCAACCATGTGTTGTTCCGAAAGGGAAAGGTAATCCTCCTCCATATCCCTTTCACCATCTGACTGAATCAGTTGAGATTCACGGTCAGTGGCATCTGAACACACAGATGACTGGACCGACCCAGCACCATCCGACAGCTCAGAATCTGAGCTTGCCGTAGGCTGCTCCTGCACTTGCTGGGATGCTGCGATGAGCTGTGCAATCTGTGACAGCAAGTCCATGACGGAGGCCTGAGGAGCAGCAGTCTTCGGACGGAGTAACCGCTTCACCAGTCGAGCTAGCTGGCGACAGGGAGCTGAAACCACTGGTTTGTGGTTTTTTGACCTGCCCAATATTCATGAGCACTTTTGCCGCTAGCTCTGTTTGAACATCTAAATGCGAGGATGGCAGCACACTCTCTGTAGGCGTCACGTAAACATCACCATGTTCTTGTTCCTCTGAATTAGAAACTGAGAAACTAGATTGAATTTGTGGCGAGAGGACTGGCATTGGCCTCTCGCCGCTAACAACGTACCATGACACCCGTCTCCAACGTTTGTAATCCCATCCGACACATGTTGAGCAAGAATTAGTCCGAGTACACTGACTACAAGCAAGGCACCATCATGTAAATCAGAGGAAGACTTCCTTGCCTTGCAATTTGAGCAATAAGCTTTCATTTTGAATCAAATTAAAGTTGACTGTACTGGCACCAACTCCCAAAAAATATATGAAAAAGATACATAATAAATAACATTCAAAACTATAAACCGAAAAATTTTCAAAAAATTTTTCGAAAAAATTTGGACAGGAGACCAAGTCCCCAAAGGGAACGATGAGCCCAAATGTATCCTGATAGAGCCTAAGTGTGGACAAATTTTTTTTTATTATCCAAAAATTAAATGCTACACTACCGGAATATATAATGTATCTTACAATAGTCCTACCATGCTTAATAAATAGGAAACTAAATATATAAATAGAGAGTTGTCAATGTAAACATCAGAATGAAAACCGGAAACAAGACCCCAGGCATTGAATAACACAGCCCAAAGTCAGTAACAGATTTTGAACTATCCGACGTAAAGCAAGATCTTCATCAGAAGAAAAAATGATACATCGGATGTATGATGCATGACCAAAAATGCCTAAACACCCCTAGGGTGAGAACGCAACCATGAGGATATACAGAATAAACATTCTGAGCAACACGTTAAACTCCCAAGAGATTTATAAAAAAAATCAATAAAACAAGCCAAAAAGCTTGGAAGTTTAACTGGGGGGCTTCAAGAAAGGATAGGGAAGGAACACTTAACAAACAGTGGCAAAATCATTAGCAAGAATGATGACGTCAGGCCATGTCCCAAAATTGGGAAACATGAAATAATTTATGTGAAAACAAGCAAATTCAGAGAATTCATGTCTCCCGCTGGGCAGCAGTTTCAAGGGGAATTAATGCATCCAGTGGAATATAGTTGAGTTGCAAGTGGAAGTTATTTAGAAGAGACAGAACAGACAGTGCTTCAGACAGTGGTTATCAGATTTATTTTCACGGAGGTCACTGTCAAAGCAAGTAAAGTGATGTGGAGTATAACTGCGAGAATCACTAAAAATTAAGACTGTATGATAAGATATATTACATTAAACTGATGTGAAAAGTAATCCATATATGAAATTTCATTGAAATCGGTTGACTCTAAGGAAAGTTAGAGTCTGGAAACCATCAGCCAATCAAATTTAAGCAACCTAATTAAATATGTGCGGAAAAGGCCCATGTTCGAACCTGAACCCACAACTGATGAAAGTGATCTACTACCCAAATTTCATCGAAATCGACTGACTGTAAGAAAAGTTAGAGTCTTGAAACGAAAAACACGGAAGGTGTGCACTTACTGTGTATTAGTAGTAGCACTGAATAAATCAAAGTTTCCCTAATTTGCATATTTTTTGCACGAGAACAAAGCCTGTATTAAATGTGATGTATTGCATGTTAGTAAACATTCATACAAAAATTTATTCAAATTCGAACTTTCATATAGAAGTTCTGTACAAAAAACTGATTACACCCAATTTCGGAAAAAAATGGCCACTGGTGGCCATCTTGAATTTTTGACCAAATCCCAAAACACATATTTTGGTCTCACAATGATAACAAAGATACCTCTAAGAAGTTTCGGGAAGATCGGTTCATAAATACAGCTTTGAGCCTGAGGTGCGTTTACGCACGAGGCAGACATACAGATTTTCAGTACAAAATTTTCCACATTCAAACTTGACCTAGGTATTGATAAAAGTAATCCATATATGAAATTTCATCGAAATTGTTTGATTTGAAGGAAAGTTAGAGTCTGGAAACCGTCAGCCAATCAAATTTCAGCAACCTAATTAATTATGCGTGGAAAATGCCCAATATTGATGAAAGTGATCTACTACCCAAATTTTATTGAAATCGACTGACTGTAAGGAAAGTTAGAGTCTGGAAACGAAAAACACGGAAGGTGTGCACTTACTTGTGTATTAGTAGTAGCACTGAATAAATCAAAGTTTCCCTAATTTGCATAATTTTTGCATGAGAACAAAACCCGTATTATATGTGATGCATTGCCTGTTTCTAAACATTCATTCAAAAATTTATTCAAATCCGAACTTTAATATAGAAGTTCTGAACAAAAAACTGATTACACCCAATTTCGGAACAAAATGGCCACTGGCGGCCATCTTGAATTTTGGACCAAACCCCAAAACACATATTCTGGTCTCACAATGATAACAAAGATACCCAAGAAGTTTCGTGAAGATCGGTTCATAAATACAGCTTTTAGTCCAAGGTGCGTTGACGCACGGGGCAGACGGACAGATTTTCAGTACAAAATTTCCCACATTCAAACGTGACCTTGGTATTGATAAAAGTAATCCATATATGAAATTTCATCGAAATCAGTTGATTTTAAGGAAAGTTAGAGTCTGGAAACCATCAGCCAATCAAATGTCAGCAACCTAATTAAATATGCGTGGAAATTTAAAAAATTTATAGTAATTTATATATTTTTTATACTTACCAATGACCCAGACATAGCTGGTGCTAACTCTTAAAATATAGGGCCAAACACAAATTTTGCCCCCCAATCCCCAAAATTTGCATCTAAAACTAAAGAAAACATGTCCTGAAAGGCCCTCCACACTTCGCCCCTACTGCGCATGCGCAGTGTCAAGGACGTTCCGAAATTGGCGCCATTAATCATTCTAATAACCAGTGCCTGGTAAGCGCTATGTACTCAGCGGGGAGGCAAGAGTTCCCAACTCCTGGGAGGGCCATCCCCGTCTGGGTCATTGGTAAGTATAAAAAATATATAAATTACTATAAATTTTTTAACATTTTTATACTGTACCAATGACCCAGACATAGCTGAATAGTAAAAAGGCTGGAGGGCCAAGGACATAGAGCAAAATGGAATACGCTCAATAAAATAAAATAGAGTCATCCCCTGTAGGGAAAAAGAAGTAATAGGCCTTACATGTATCTTTCTTATTTATGATAAATTAGAAAGATACAACACCTTCCAAAATTGAGCTTCATACATCCATGTACTCTATTAATATCCAATATAATCCTTATACTAATAATTTTTAAAGTAAGCCAATAAATAAAGTAAGTCTAGAGAATAGAGACTCTTATACTCCTAAAAGTGTCTGAGGATTGCATAATCATGTCCGTTGACATATGCAATATTCAAAAGCTATACTTTAAAAACTAAGACTTGAATGAATTTTAAAAACCTAAACTTCTCACTAAACAACCACCCCAATAACAGCTCAGAATTACTAACTCCGGAGGAGGTATCCCCTTGTTTTCATAGTAAAACAGGTGACCCAAGGGAACACCCTCCCCCCCCCCCCTTTTTCTTGCCCTGGGTCAAATAGCCCAGAGCGAAGAAGGTAGCCGAACGGAGACACTGCCGAAACAGACAGCCTACCTAGCTATAGTAGCAACTGTTAAGTGAATGACATTCTGAGCAGTAGATAATAGACCTAACAATAGAGGCCTCCAGAAATGGACTCGATATTTCTGAGATAAAATTCATGAATGTGGATGGCTGAGCGCAATGAGCGGCCTTCAAAAATCTATAATAGCGACACTATTAATGTAAGCCCAAGATGTAGAAGAACTCTTACTTCATGAGCCGAAATCTTAAGCACAACTGCTAAGTCAATGATATACCATAAGCAGTACCGATAGTTAATAGAATCCATTAACAATAAAATGGAGCGTAACATCCTTCTACTAGACATCAAAGACAGAAGAAGCTTACGCCCATAGTAATAAACAGATATCTGTTTATAAATACATAAACTGTACCCGGAAAGAGTAAAGGCCTATGCCCATACGAAGACGGAAGGACCTTAAAATAATAGGTTCCGGATAATAGGAGCCTAACTCTTATGCAACAATCCAACCTAAATAGTAACGGAAATAGTGATTCCGAAACTACGAAAGTGAAAATCATCCATCGATAGTGCATGAAACTCACTGACTCTACAGTAAAAGAGAAACCAACAGAATTACTGTCTAAAAGGTCAGAATTTGAAAATTACTGTTTCCAGAGGCTCAAATGATTACTTAGCTAAATAAGAACCGAAGTTAAAATCCGTATAGGAATTTAATCTAAAGATTCTAAGTCTATTTATCAAAAAGTTACTAACTGACTTAGATAAAGAGACAAAAGACTCAATTGTAAACTATCGTAGAGTGCATAGGTATGAGGTAACATAAACCTATAACCTAAATAATAACAGGCTGCAGTAGATCTTGTCAAACAAGTATACTAAAAAATAGCAATGAGTAGTATGGAGGGATCAACAATATGAACATAAGGATCCCTACACTACGACGGAAGAGCCTCCACTTTAGCCGCATAGAATAGCGAAGAAGAGGATCTCCTATAGTAAGAAATCGCGTCCAAAGCTCGTCCAGTACAGTGCTTACAATGCAATACGGACCAGACAACGGAATACATGAAGGTTGCGACCTTGCTGGTTGTGATAAAGATGACACGATTTACCCAGTGAAAAAAGATCCTCACATAGAGGAAGATTTCACGTTAAGACCCACAGTAGACAAGAGAGTAAATTACTCATGATCTCTGTGAAGATAGAGATGCTATCAACAGAAATGTATTGTGGTTGTTTATCTTAGCAATACTTGCTGAAACAACAGCGCCGGAGGATACGCGTATCCTATCATTTCGTCCTATAGATCAATAGAGCGTTAACAACATTAGCTCAGAGATCTGGACAAGCCAACACATACGTCTGCAATTGATTAGCAAGCTGTGTCATAAATAAATCATCATTGGGCGCTCCCATAGATAGCAAATCTGATTGAATACTTGTTTGTTGAGAGTCCATTCCGACAGCAACAAGCGACCCGTAAGAGAACGGAAGTCCAATAAAACAATCAGACGACCCGGAATATGACGGACCAAAACTGAACTTGGTGTACTATAACCAACAGACGGATTCTTTCCATTAAATTGAATAACGGAAACGAAAGAGTGCCTCCCTGGTTCCGGAGATACGCCACTACTGTCGAATTAAAGGACAGGAATTTGGGCATGCGTTTCTGAATAATGTTCATGCAATGACATAAAGCAAGCCTAAAAAACATTATTCCGCGGAAGAAAACTGATTGCTAAGAGACTGCGGAACCCAAAGACCCTGGCACTTCGAATCCGTAGGGATCAGTATTATATCCCAATCTGTTTGACTGGCAACCGTCATAACAGCCACACTCGGGTCCGGCAACTGCGGTGGCACTCTCTGAGTCAACCACCAAATGTTTGCCCCAGTCTGAATCTCTTGTAACACTAGATAGACAAGAGAACGTGTAAATCGAGCAATTCATGGATTGCCGAAAAGTTGCCGTCGAAGAGAAGCTCCTCCGAGAACGAAGCGACTCTGAGAGAGTTCTTAACCTTACTATCCACACGTGTGGATGTAGCTAGGGCTGCGTCACGTCTAACTAACTCCAATCAGCCACTGAAGGGCGGAGTTATACGTGAACAAACTACTGCTCTCAAAAGAAATTACATTGAGAATAATATCCTGTAAATCTTTTCTTGAAGACGTAATGATAACGCCTTAGTAAGGCGGATTACGTATGATAAAGCGTCTAAGTTAAGTCTACTATATATAATGTCGTTCCCAACATAGAAATTGGAAAAGACATAAACGGCGAAAAAGAATATATGCAGTCTTTAATCACACCGTCTAGACGCATATGAACTCTCGGTATGCCCTGCTCTGCCAAAATAAACTATTCGTATAAATGATAAAATGGCAGAAATGAGCAACGCGGACAAGAAACTAAACTATCATGCTTAGTAGCAGGCTTGTATATATATATATATAGCGTCGAAAAATAAAACACATGTTGTAATGACAATATTGGACTGCGTCGGTAAGTCAGGGACAATGTCCCTGAACCGATCGAAAAATCCGAGTCCAATGACGCTATAAGTCTCTTATCCAAGATCGCAGCAATGAAGTCCGAAATAACAATCACTGGAAGATAATGCCAGAAGATATGAAGGGCATCTTCCGATACTACTAAAGGGAAAACTCGAAATCTTTCGAATCCCTTTCGCCATCCTGTCGGACCCTATAAAGCGTTCGGTCGTCCGTAGCTGATGCAACCGCGGACCGCACCGACCCAGCGCCGTCGGATAATTCCTGATTCGACCGAGAAACTGTCAATTGCTGGGATGCTGCGAAACAACTGTGCTAACTCGGATAGCACGTCCGTCACTGAGGCCTGAGGAGAAGCAGTCTTACGACGCATTGCCGCTGGAAGCTCCGTAATCGTTACCCCGTGCATACTACCAATATGCGAGCGAACGGAGTGTATAGGCCTCATGTCCCTTGGCTACCGGATGGCGCGACCTATTCGCCGTGGAATCACTGAATGCCGAAACTGATCGGATACTCGAGGTCACGTAGCCAATGTGCGGTCGTGTGCCCTGCTGTGAGGATGAGGAAGCATTAAGGACAGTCTCTCGGACTGTCAATATAACGGAGCGTCCCGACCGACGGACATATGCTCCGAATGTAAAATATCTGAACCACAACATGCGGTCTCCTATGTTGTTGGACGAGAGAGGGACCTCTCTCGCTCACAGCCCGGACGGACCTGGACAAGCCAGGAACCGGACTAACAGGCTTCCTCCGATCTGTCCTCAATCTGCCGTCACTGGGTGAGTACTAAAGTAATTAAAGTGCTCGCATCACCCAAATCTCCTTCCTAGACCGCAACGGACGAACCCGGCAGCCGAACCATTCGATGAATGTACGCTACACCGGGTGAGCTAGCGAATGTCACTCCGTAGGCGATAGACATATTCCATGAGCACTTATTGCCGCTAACTCTTCATTAACTATGACGACAGAGGCACACTTTTGAAAGACATCTCCATAACTCTTCGAACAAGAAACCAGAAATGCTTGGTTAGCAAGCATAAAATAATAATATATATATATAGCGTCGTTCAATAATTCGAAAGTTTGTGTGACATTATTGGACTATGTCGGAACTTAGGGACGATGTCCCTGAACCGAACCAAAAATTACTAAGTCCACCAACGCTATCAGTTTCTTATCCGGCATCGCAGCATTCTGGTCCGACGAAAGAAGCTGTAGAAGACCAAGTCAGATGACATACACAACAGCATATGTTGTTCCGAAAGGGAAAGCTCGAAATCCCCCGAATCCCTTTCGGTATCCCGTCGGACCGGATAAAACTTTCGGACGTCCGTACCCGCTTCCGCGGAGCGTCCCGATCCAGCATCGTCGGATAAAATATATGCGACAGATTCAGTTGATGCTGGAATGCTGCGATAAACTGTGCTATTAAGGAAAGCACGTCCGTTCCCGAGGCCTGTGCAGTAGCGGTCTTACGATGCATTGCCGCCGGAAGCTCCGTGTACGTTGACTCCCGCACACTTCCTATGCGAACGTCCGGAGTCTGCAGGCCTCGTGTCCCTGGCTACCGGATGGTGTGACCTGGTCGCCGAAGAATCCTTGATCGGCGAAGCTGGTAATATATCGGCGGTCACGCAGCCAAGGTGCGGTCGTGTGCGCTGACGAGAAGAGGAAGCCTTAGCAGTCTCCGCGGACTGCCTATACAACGGAGCGTCCCGAGCGACGGACGTATGCTCCGCTTGCGACACATTGTACCACAACATCTGGGGCCAGATGTTGTTGAACGAGAGAGGGGCCTCTCTCGCTTGCTGTCCGGATGGACCGGAACGAGCTATGAACCGGACTAAAAGGCTTCCTCCGTTCTCCCTCCGATCCGCCGTCACTGGGTGTGCATTAGGTTAATTTATAGTGCTCGCATCACCCCAAAATTCCTTCTAGACCGCAACGGACGAACCCGGCTGCCGAACCATTCGGTGAATGGACGCTACACCGGGCGAGCTAGCGGACGTCAAAGGCCGTCGAACCTACTAGGGTCCTCTTAGGCAATTGGCGTATTTACATGAGCACTTTTCCGCTAGCCCTTCATTAATTGTGACGACGGAGGCACACTGTTGGAAGACATCACAGATACATCACCCTAATCTTGATCGTCTGAAATAGAAATTGATAAAGTAGAGTGACCCTGCGGGGAAAGGACCGGAGAGTCCAAATCCCCAATAACATACCGTGACATACGCTTCCCATATTGTCATCGAAATCATACGATACAGAACAGGAGTTAATGCGAGTACACTGACCACATATAGAATGATAATAAAGTCAGAGGAAGACTTCCTCTTAAAACAATTGATCAATATCCTTTCAATGTGGAAAGAAAACAAGTCCTGGTACTCGCACTAATCCCTGGCAATCAAAATACATAATAATAATATGATCCATTAATATAGAAAAAATAATTGAAATCAAAATATTTTGAAAAAATATTTTTTCAGAACAGCCCAAGTTTCTGAAAAGTAACGTTGAGCCCCAATGGATCCCAAGCCTAAGTGTGGACAAAAATTTTAAAAATATTTTAAACAATTTATTCAACACTTACGAACAATAATAATGTATCTAGTTATGATTAAAATAACATCAAGATATTATTTTTTAGAAATCCCCCCCTCACACAGAGGGCTGTTGTAAATGTAAACAATGAGTGTAAAAACACTAAAATAAGACTCCAGGCACCCAGGCCCGAAATCAGTTACCAAAAATACACTATCTGATGCAAAACAGAGACTTCCAGGGAAGAAACTGCAGAACATCAGATGGTAGATGCAGAACACAACGCCTAACCACCCGTAGGTGAAGACGTAAACATGGGGAAAAGAACAGAATTCATTCTGTTATTCAGCTAAAACTCCCAAGAAAATTTAGTAATAATAATTACAAAAACTATGCCACAAGCATGGGAGAATAGCAAGGGGGACTTAAAGGACAGGGAGAGAGGAAAACACTTAAAAAAAACAGTGTAACTAAATAATCAGAATGACAACAAAATGGCTGCTGCCTTGAAAATAGGTAACTTAACACAATTTCATTAAAAAATTTTAAGTTACAGCCCTGATAATATTCTGTCACACATTTTTTTCCTCTCCTCCTTCTCTATCCTCCTTAGAATCACCATTTCACTAATATTTATGTGTCTGGCATCATTTAAACTGAGATTTATAAGCACAAAGATCAGTCAGATGTTAACTGATGAAGGGCCAAACTTAGAATGATTAATGGCGCCAATTTCGGAACGTCCTTGACACTGCGCATGCGCAGTAGGGGCGAAGTGTGGAGGGCCTTTCAGGACATGTTTTCTTTCGTTTTAGATGCAAATTTTGGGGATTGGGGGGCAAAATTTGTGTTTGGCCCTATATTTTAAGAGTTAGCACCAGCTATGTCTGGGTCATTGGTACAGTATAAAAATATGCCCATATTCGAACTTGGACCCTCAATTGATGAAAGTGATCTACTACCCAAATTTCATCGAAATCCGGTCACTGTAAGGAAAGTTAGAGTCTGGAAACGAAAAACACGGAAGGATGGAAGGACGGATGGACACCCCGAATCAGGGTTCCCCCAGGTTAAAATCTTTGAAATTCAAGGCCATTCCAGGCCATTTCTCGGCAATTTCCGTGGATTTTCAAGGCCCCCATTTATGATATTCAAGGCTTTTCAAGGCCGAGGCTGGCAAAGTACCCTAAATTATCAGATAACGACTAGAAACTTTCTCTTATATTTCCCTTTGTTGGTAATTCTAACACTTGACATCATTTCTTGGAAAACTCTTTCTGAAAGCTATCCAAGCAATGATATCACTGATAAGAATTAGTGAGCCTGAAAAAGACATTTTCTTGTGTTTATCCTACAACTGCAGTGTAATTACCAGGTGGCACAATAGCTATGTCTCTTGTACATGTACCGCTATTCTAACTGAATACTTACTGAATGCAAATGAATTGATGTCATCCTTTCTCCCAATGAGTAAACTACATGTTACATGTAAATGACACATTTCGTAACTCACAATGTCTCCGGAAATGTCATTCGAAAAGCAAAATGTAATTCCGTTGTGGGGAAGTGTACCTTCCAACAAGCTTGGATTAAATCAACAGCGTACTATAACTGGTTACTGCCTGTTCCAGTTGAACGGTATTCAGCTAAATGCAGTAAGTGTCGAAAAGTTTTTAATGTTTCATACATGGACGAATCATCCTTAAAATCGCACATGTTAACATTTGAGGTGAATAAGACAATAACACTTTCATTTGGAAATCCAAACTCGAAATCCACCATGATGGCGACTGCCCGTGCAAGGACTTTAAGATGACGTTGTGGCAAATTCATCTGACATACATGCTTCGGAAATACTCAAATAGTTCAATTGAACAATCATCCATTTGTAATATTTTCAATATGAATAAATTATCCACGCACGTGCGCTCAGCATTCGAACAGGCAGAATTTACAATAAATCTTCCCATTGGCTTAAATATACATCATTGTGCTCGCCCACATCAATAGCAACCATTCACAATGCTTGATTCAAAGGATTTCAGTGTCACATCACTGCAAAGTTCTATCAATAATGCACGCATTTGCACTGCCGTAAATACTCCAAAATATGACTGGATTAATAAACCACACAGTTACATTTGCTGTAAATGCCGTAAAATATGTTCGGATTAAATTATGCGTCACAAAATTCTCCAATTTTCCAGGCTTTTCAAGGCTCCCATTGGAAATTCAAGGCTTTCAAGGCCTTGAATGACCTTTTGACGAATTCCAGGCTTTTCCAGGTTTTCAAGGTCCCGCGGGAACCCTCCGAATTTAATATCTCCCATTTTTTTTAAAAAAGCGGGAGACAATTATAAAGTTACAGCCCTGAACATTTCAAACCACCGTTTCTTCCTTCCATCATCCTACTGTGTCCTTGGATCCGCCAAATTCAACATTGATTTGTGTCTGGCATTATTAAAACTGAGATTTAAAAGCACAGAAGTCAGTTTGTTGTTATCTGACAGAGGGCCAAACAAAGAATGATGGTTGGTGCCAATTTCGGTGTCTTCCTGGATACTGCGCATGTGCAATTCACAAAAATATGGAGGACCACATAGGACATAATTTTTTCGGTTTTGCATGCAAATTTGGGGGATTGGGGGGGGGGGGGGGGGGTTGCAAAATTTGTGTTTGGCCCTGGATATTTTTGAGTTAGCACCAGCTAAGTCTGGGCCATTGTATAAAAATATCAGTAATTTGACCTTGAGGTCAAAGGTCAATGTCATATGTGGGTCATGATGGTACATCGTCTCATGGTGATACACCCACATGCCAAATATCATAAGTCTAGGTAAAAGATTAAAAAAAAACAACAATAATTTGACCTTGAGGTCAAAGGTCAAGGTCATATGTGGGTCATGATAGTATGCGACACATCAAGGTCATATGTGGGTCCTGATGGTATGCGACACATCGTCTCATGGTGATACACCCACATGCCAAATATCATAAGCCAAGGTGAAAAGGTAAATAAGTTCTGGCCCGGACAAGCCTACTTGCCAAAAAATCAGTAATTTGACCTGGAGGTCAAAAGTCAAGGTCATATGTGGGTCATGATGGTACCTGACACATCGTCTCATGGTGATACACCCACATGCTAAATATCATAAGCCTAGGTCAAAAGATAAAAAAAAGTTCTGGCCAGGACACAGTTGTATGAGAACAACAACAATAACAAGAACAACGAGAAGGAAAAGAATTCAGGGTAAAACAATATGTCTCCCTTCGATGAAGGGGAGACATAATTATCCTGACTGTAACCAAGTTCTTCATGTGAACAGGCCTATTTGGGCTCTGTGCATCCAATACAGGCATTTCAACTATTGTATCTTGTTTGATAGAGTTCTATGACAAGATATGACAAACATATATACCTTAAATGTCCAACTGTTTTCGTTCTAACAAGTGATAACAAAATATAATCATTCTGTTGACCCTGGTATCTATCTACTGTGGTCACCTGTAAAAAAAAAATATAGAACCTTAGTGAGCATGCTCACATACCCCACACGCCCCGATATTTCAAGCTCTAATCATTTTTTAAAAATAAACATAGATTCTAGGAATACTGCAGAAAACAGTGTTCTGTAGTTTCAACGGTATAGTTCTGTAGGCCACCATGTTAGACTAACATACCAAAAATCAGCTCAATATCTGGAAGCGTGTAGGAAAAAAGTCCGCAAAACTGTAATTTTGATGAACTTTTCAAAGTTCAAGGGCCGTAATTTTGGTAATAATCAGTGGAGCGGAACTGTAATTTTGATGAACTTTTCAAAGTTCAAGGGCCGTAATTTCGGTAAAAATCAGTGGAGCAGAACAAAATGCAAACTTGATCTGTAGGCCACCATGTCAGACTAACATACCAAAATCAGCTCAATATCTGGAAGCATGAAAAAATCAGCTCAATATCTGGAAGTGTGTAGGAAAAAAGTCCGCAAAACTGTAATTTTGATGAACTTTTCAAAGTTCAAGGGCCGTAATTTCGGTAAAAATCAGTGGAGTGGAACAAAATGCAAACTTGATCTGTAGGCTACAATGTCAGACTAACATAAAAAAATCAGCTCAATATCTGGAAGCGTGTAGAAAAAAAGTCCGGAAAACTGTAATTTTGATGCATTTTTCTGAGTCCAAGGGCCGTAATTTCGGTAAAAATCAGTGGAGAGGAACCAAACACAAACTTGTTCTGTAGGCCACCATGTTATACTAACATACCAAAAATCAGCTCAATATCTGGAAGCGTGTGGGAAAAAAGTCCGCAAAACTGTAATTTTGATGAACTTTTCAAATTTCAAGGGCTGTAATTTCGGTAAAAATCAGTGGAGCGGAACAAAATGCAAACTTGATCTGTAGGCCACCATGTCAGACTAACATACCAAAAATCAGCTCAATATCTGGAAGCGTGTAGAAAAAAAGTCCGGAAAACTGTAATTTTGATGAACTTTTCAAAGTTCAAGGGCCGTAATTTCGGTAAAAATCAGTGGAGTGGAACAAAATGCAAACTTGATCTGTAGGCTACAATGTCAGACTAACATAAAAAAAATCAGCTCAATATCTGGAAGCGTGTAGAAAAAAAGTCCGGAAAACTGTAATTTTGATGCATTTTTCTGAGTCCAAGGGCCGTAATTTCGGTAAAAATCAGTGGAGAGGAACCAAACACAAACTTGTTCTGTAGGCCACCATGTTAGACTAACATACCAAAAATCAGCTCAATATCTGGAAGCGTGTGGGAAAAAAGTCCGCAAAACTGTAATTTTGATGAACTTTTCAAATTTCAAGGGCTGTAATTTCGGTAAAAATCAGTGGAGCGGAACAAAATGCAAACTTGATCTGTAGGCCACCATGTCAGACTAACATACCAAAAATCAGCTCAATATCTGGAAGCGTGTAGAAAAAAAGTCCGGAAAACTGTAATTTTGATGAATTTTTCAGAGTCCAAGGGCCGTAATTTTGGTAAAAATCAGTGGAGCGGAACAAAATGCAAACTTGATCTGTAAGCCACCATGTTAGACTCACATACCAAAAATCAGCTCAATATCTGGAAGCGTGTAGAAAAAAGTCCGGAAAACAAGGAGGACTGACTGACGGACTGACGGACGGACCAGTCAAAAACATTATACCCCTGCAACTTCGTTGCGTGGGGTATAATAAAGGAAAAAAGATGTATGCAAAATTAGCCATTTTATGACTAGTAGAAAAGAGAATCTTTACATGGGGTAAGCTTATTATTCATTTTTCAATTTCTTTCTGGTTCAATGGTTGTAACAGCTATGAGGCTGACATTCTAGTAATTGTTTACCTATTACTTTGTGTATTAACAGCATAGCAAATTTTTAACTGGTAGAGTTCTGAATTATTTTTGGTGAACAAAATTTATTTACATATCTTTGCCTTGTTTCAATTTATGGAAGAGTGGCCAATTTATTAATAGCATAGCAAATGTTTAACTGGTAGAGTGCTGAATTATTTTTGGTTAACAAAATTCATTTACATATCTTTGCTTTGTTACAATTTATGGGAGAGTGCCAATTAATAAATAATTTCACTTCAATGATGATATGTAGAATATCTACTGAATATGAAGTCTTTAAGTTGTGGTACCGACACTTCAGAATAAAGCCCAAATAGGAGATTCCAGCACTGTACCAGTCAATAGAATTATTTACAGAATGGAAAATTATTGTTCAAATCTTTTTAATCCTTTACCAAAAGCAAATATAAGTTGACATTCTTTGAATAAAAGAAAGAAAAAAAAAATTTTACCGCAAAGTTAAAAAATTTATAGTAATTTCTATATTTTTTATACTTACCAATGACCCAGACATAGCTGGTGCTAACTCTTAAAATATAGGGCCAAACACAAATTTTGCCCCCCAATCCCCAAAATTTGCATCTAAAACAAAGAAAACATGTCCTGAATGGCCCTCCACACTTCACCTCTACTGCGCATGCGCAGTGTCAAGGACGTTCCGAAATTGGCGCCATTAATCATTCTAATAACCAGTGCCTGGTAAGCGCTATGTACTCAGCGGGGAGGCAAGAGTTCCCAACTCCTGGGAGGGCCATCCCCGTCTGGGTCATTGGTAAGTATAAAAAATATAGAAATTACTATAAATTTTTTAACATTTTTATACTGTACCAATGACCCAGACATAGCTGAATAGTAAAAAGGCTGGAGGGCCAAGGACAGACAGCAAGATGGAATACGCTCAATAATATAAAATAGTGTCATCCCCTCTAGGGAAAAAGAAGTAATAGGCCTTACATGTATCTTTCTTATTTATGATAAATTAGAAAGATACAACACCTTCCAAAATTGAGCATCATACATCCATGTACTCTATTAATATCCAATATAATCCTTATACTAATAATTTTTAAAGTAAGCCAATAAATAAAGTAAGTCTAGAGAATAGAGACTCTTATACTCCTTAAAAGTGTCTGAGGATTGCATAATCATGTCCGTTGACACGTGCTATATTCAAAAGCTATACTTTAAAAACTAAGACTTGAATGAATTTTTAAAACATAAACTTCTCACTAAACAACCATCCCAATAACAGCTCAGAATTACTAACTCCGGAGGAGGTATCCCCTTGTTTTCATAGTAAAACAGGTGATCCAAGGGAACACCCACCTCCCCCCCCCCCCCCCTTTTTCTTGCCCTGGGTCAAATAGCCCAGAGCAAAGAGGGCAGCAGAACGGAGTCACTGCCGAAACAGACAGCCTACCTAGCTATAGTAGCAACTGTTAAGTGAATGACATTCTAAGCAGTAGATAATAGACCTAACAATAGAGGCCTCCAGAAATGGACTCAATATTTCTGAGATAAAAAATTCATGAATGTGGATGGCTGAGCGCAATGAGCAGCCTTCAAAAATCTATAATAGCGACACTTTTAATGTAAGCCCAAGATGTAGAAGAACTCTTACTTCATGAGCCGAAATCTCAAACACAACTGCTGAGTCAAGATATACCATCAGCAGTATCGATAGTTAATTGAATCCATTAGCAATAGAATGGAGCGTAACGTCCTTCTAATAGGCATCAAAGACAGAAGAAGTTTACGCCCGTAGTAATAAACAGATATCTGTTTATAAATACATAAACTCTAACCGGACAGAGTAAAGGCCTATGCCCGTACGAAGACGGAAGGACCTTAATAACAATAGGTTCTGGATATTAGGAGCCTAACTCTTATGCAAAAATCCAATCTAAATAGTAAAGGAAGTAGTGATTCCGAAACTACGAAAGTGAAAATCATCCATCGATAGTGCATGAAACTCACTGACTCTTCAGTAAAAGAGAAGCCAACAGAATTACTGTCTAAAAGGTCAGAATTTGAAAACTACTGTTTCCAGAGGCTCAAATGATTACTTAGCTAAATAAGAACCAAAGTTAAATTCTATATAGGAATTTAATCTAAAGATTCTAAGTCTATTTATCAAAAAGTTACTAACTGACTTAGATAAAGAGACATAAGACTCAATTGTAAACTATCATAGAGTGCATAGGTATGAGGTAACATAAACCTATAACCTAAATAATAACAGGCTGCAGTAGATCTTGTCAAACAAGTATACTAAAAAGTTGCAATGAGTAGTATGGAGGGATCAACAATATGAACATAGTGATCCCTACACCAACAACGGAAGAGCCTCCACTTTAGCCGCACAGAATAGCGAAGAAGAGGATCTCCTATAGTAAGAAATCGCGTCCAAAGCTCGTCCAGTACAATGCTTACAATGCAATACGGACCACACAACGGAATGCGTGAAGGTTGCGACCTTGCGGGTTGTGATAAAGATGACACGATTTACCCAGCGAAAAAAGATCCTCTCATTGAGGAAGATTTCGCGTTAAGTCCCACAGTAGACATCAGAGTAAAATACCCACGGTCTCTGTGAAGACAGAGATGCTATCAACAGAAATGTATTGTGGTTGTTTATCTTAGCAATACCTGCTGAAACAACAGCGCCGGAGGATACGCATATCCTATCATTCCATCCTATTAGATCAATAGAGCGTTAACAACATTAGCTCAGAGATCCGGACAAGCCAACACATACGTCTGCAATTGATTAGCAAGCTGTGTCGTAAATAAATTATCATTGGGCGCTCCCATAGATAGCAAATCTGATTGAATACTTGTTTGTTGAGAGTCCATTCTGACGGCAACAAGCGACCCCTAAGTGAACGGGAGTCCGGTAAAACAATCAGACGACCCGGAATATGACGGACCGAAACAGAACTTGGTGTATTATAACCAACAGATGGATTCTTTCCATTAAATTGAATAACGGAAACGAATGAGTGCCTCCCTGGTTCCGGAGATACGCCACTACTGTCGAATTAACGGACAGGATTTGGACATGCGTTTCTGAATAATGTTCATCCAATGACATAAAGCAAGCCTAAAAAACATTATTCCGCGGAAGATAATTGCTTGCTTAGAGACTGCGGAACCCAAAGACCCTGGCCCCTCGAATCCGTTGGGATCAATATTATATCCCAATCTGTTTGACTGGCAACCGTCATAACTATAACACTCGGATCCGGCAACTGCAGTGGCACTCTCTGAGTCAACCACCGAATGTTTGCCCCAGTCTGAATCTCTTGTAACACTAGATAGACAAGAGAACGTGTAAATCGAGCAATTCATGGATTGCTGAAAAGTTGCCGTCGAAGAGAGGCTTCTCCGAGAACGAAGCGACTCTGAGAGAGTTCTTCACCTTACTATCCACGCGCGTGGATGTAGCTAGGGCTGCGTCACGTCTAACCAACTCCAATCAGCCACTGAAGGGCGGAGTTATACGTGAACAAACTACTGCCCTCAAAAGAAATCACATTGAGAATAATATCCCGTAAATCTTTTCTTGAAGACGTAATGATAAGGCCTCAGTAAGGTGGATTACGTATGATAAAGCGTCTAAGTTAAGTCTACTAGACATCATTGTCGTTTCCAACATTGTGGTTGGAAAAGACATAGACGGCGAAAAAGAATATTTCCAGTCTTTAACCACGCCGTCTAGACGCATATGAACTCTCGGTATGCCCTGCTCTGCCAAAATAAATTATTCGTATAAATGATAAAACGGCAGAAATGAGCATTGCAGACAAGAAACTAAACTATCATGCTTGGTAGCAGGCTTATATGCATATATAGCGTCGAAAAATAAAACACATGTTCTAATGACATTATTGGACTGTGTCGGTAAGTCAGGGACAATGTCCCTGAACCAATCCAAAATTCCGTGTCCAATGACGCTATAAGTCTCTTATCTAACATCGCAGCAATGTAGTCCGAAATAACAATCACTGGAAGATAATGCCAGAAGATATGAATGGCAGCTTCCAATGCTACGAAAGGGAAAACTCGAAATCTTTCGAATCCCTTTCGCCATCCTGTCGGACCCTATAAAGCGTTCGGTCGTCCGTACCTGATGCAACCGCGGACCGCACCGACCCAGCGCCGTCAGATAATTCCTGATTCGAGTAAGAAACTGTCGATTGCTGGGATGCTGCGAAACAACTGTGCTAACTCGGATAGCACGTCCGTCACTGAGGACTGAGGAGAAGCGGTCCTACAATGCATTGCCGCTGGAAGCTCCGTGATCGTTACCCCATGCATACTACCAATATGCGAGCAAACGGAGTGTATAGGCCTCGTGTCCCTTGGCTACCGGATGTCGTGACCTATTCGCCGTGGAATCACTGAATGACGAAACTGATCGGATACTCGAGGTCACGTAGCCAATGTGCGGTCGTGTGCCCTGCTGTGAGGATGAGGAAGCATTATCGACAGTCTCTCGGACTGTCAATATAACGGAGCGTCCCGACCGACAGACATATGCTCCGAATGTAAAATATCTGAACCACAACATGCGGTCCCCTATGTTGTTGGACGAGAGAGGGACCTCTCTCGCTCACAGCCCGGACGGACCTGGACAAGCCAGGAACCGGACTAACAGGCTTCCTCCGATCTGTCCTCAATCTGCCGTCACTGGGTGAGTACTAAAGTAATTATAGTGCTCGCATCACCCAAATCTCCTTCCTAGACCGCAACGGACGAACCCGGCAGCCGAATCATTCGATGAATGTACGCTACACCGGGTGAGCTAGCGAATGTCACTCCGTCGATCCTACAAGGGACATATTCCATGAGCACTTATTGCCGCTAGCTCTTCATTAACTATGATGACAGAGGCACACTTTTGAAAGATATCTCCGTAACGTTGCGAACAAGAAACCAGAAATGCTTGGTTATAGCAAGCATATAATAATAATATATATAGCGTCGTTCAATAATTCGAAAGTTTGTGTGACATTATTGGACTATGTCGGAACTGAGGGACAATGTCCCTGAACCGAACCAAAAATTTCTAAGTCCACCGACGCTATCAGTTTCTTATCCGGCATCGCAGCATTCTGGTCCGACGAAAGAAGCTGTAGAAGATCAAGTCAGATGACATACACAACAGCATATGTTGTTCCGAAAGGGAAAGCTCGAAATCCTCCAAATCCCTTTCGGTATCCCGTCGGACCGGATGAAATTTTCGGACGTCCGTACCCGCTTCCGCGGAGCGTCCCGACCCAGCATCGTCGGATAAAAAATATGCGACAGATTCAGTTAATGCTGGGATGCTGCGATAAGCTGTGCTATTTAGGAAAGCACGTCCGTTCCCGAGGCCTGTGCAGTAGCGGTCTTACGATGCATTGCCGCCGGAAGCTCCGTGTACGTTGACTCCCGCACACTTTCCTATGCGAACGTCCGGAGTCTGCAGGCCTCGTGTCCCTGTCTACCGGATGGTGTGACCGGGTCGCCGATGATTCTCTGACTGGCGAAGCTGACTGGATATCCGAGGTCACGTAGGCAAGAGCGGTCGTGTGCGCTACCATGAGAATGAGGAAGCCTTATTGACAGTCTACTCCGGACTGACTATATGTCGGAGCGTCCCGAGCGACGGACGTATGCTCCGAATGCGAAACATTTTGTACCACAACATCTGGGGCCAGATGTTGTTGTACGAGAGAGGGGCCTCTCTCGCTCGCCGTCCGGATGGACCAGAACGAGCTATGAACCGGACTAAAAGGCTTCCTCCGTTCTCCCTCTAATCCGCCGTCACTGGGTGTGCATTTGGTTGATTTATAGTGCTCGCATCACCCCAAAACTCCTTCTAGACCGCAACGGACGAACCCGGCTACCGAACCATTCGATGAATGGACGCTACACCGGGCGAGCTAGCGGACGTCAAAGGCCGTCGAACCTACTAGGGTCCTCTTAGGCAATTGGCGTATTTACATGAGCACTTTTCCGCTAGCCCTTCATTAATTGTGACGACGGAGGCACACTGTTGGAAGACATAACAGATACATCACCCTAATCTTGATCGTCTGAAATAGAAATTGATAAAGTAGAGTGACCCTGCGGGGAAAGGACCGGAGAGTCCAAATCCCCAATAACATACCGTGACATACGCTTCCCATATTGTCATCGAAATCATACGATACAGAACAGGAGTTAATGCGAGTACACTGACCACATATAGAATGATAATAAAGTCAGAGGAAGACTTCCTCTTAAAACAATTGATCAATATCCTTTCAATGTGAAAAGAAAACAAGTCCTGGTTCTCGCACTAATCCCTGGCAATCAAAATACATAATAATAATATGATCCATTAATATAGAAAAAATAATTGAAATCAAAATATTTTGAAAAAATATTTTTTCAGAACAGCCCAAGTTTCTGAAAAGTAACGTTGAGCCCCAATGGATCCCAAGCCTAAGTGTGGACAAAAATTTTAAAAATATTTTAAACAATTTATTCAACACTTACGAACAATAATAATGTATCTAGTTATGATTAAAATAACATCAAGAAATTATTTTTTAGAAATCCCCCCCTCACACAGAGGGCTGTTGTAAATGTAAACAATGAGTGTAAAAACACTAAAATAAGACTCCAGGCACCCAGGCCCGAAATCAGTTACCAAAAATACACTATCTGATGCAAAACAGAGACTTCCAGGGAAGAAACTGCAGAACATCAGATGGTAGATGCAGAACACAACGCCTAACCACCCGTAGGTGAAGACGTAAACATGGGGAAAAGAACAGAATTCATTCTGTTATTCAGCTAAAACTCCCAAGAAAATTTAGTAATAATAATTACAAAAACTATGCCACAAGCATGGGAGAATAGCAAGGGGGACTTAAAGGACAGGGAGAGAGGAAAACACTTAAAAAAAACAGTGTAACTAAATAATCAGAATGACAACAAAATGGCTGCTGCCTTGAAAATAGGTAACTTAACACAATTTCATTAAAAAATTTTAAGTTACAGCCCTGATAAAATTCTGTCACACATTTTTTTCCTCTCCTCCTTCTCTATCCTCCTTAGAATCACCATTTCACTAATATTTATGTGTCTGGCATCATTTAAACTGAGATTTATAAGCACAAAGATCAGTCAGATGTTAACTGATGAAGGGCCAAACTTAGAATGATTAATGGCGCCAATTTCGGAACGTCCTTGACACTGCGCATGCGCAGTAGGGGCGAAGTGTGGAGGGCCTTTCAGGACATGTTTTCTTTAGTTTTAGATGCAAATTTTGGGGATTGGGGGGCAAAATTTGTGTTTGGCCCTATATTTTAAGAGTTAGCACCAGCTAGGTCTGGGTCATTGGTACAGTATAAAAATATCATAGCTTATGATGCCTCATTGGAATGAGCTCAATGATGGGTCATAAGATTCATTTTTAAGGCAAAAAATTAAAAAAAATAATAAAATCTGAACGACATATATTATGGCCAGTTTGACCGCTACATTGAAAGGTCAACAGTTCGATCCTGACCAGTGGTAACTACATTGTGTCCTTGGGTAAGACATGCAATCCTGTTTGCTCATGTAAGGGCACGGCAGTGCTGTGTACTAGCATGGTGGTGCATGTCAATGGTGCATGTCGATGGCCTTCAACCATAGCTTACTCAGCATGTGCAGAGTTAATAATTAGAGTCTGACAGTTGTTCAGTGCTCTCCAGTGTTCTCTCTGGGTAGTCTACTTCCTCCACCCATGACTGGTTGTTGAAAGTGTTGTTAAATCCTCAATAAATAAACTAAGACCATTATACTTAATACAGTGGAGCCCACTTAATTGGATATCTCTTAATTGTATATCCCTGTTAATTGAATATAATTTTCAAACACAAAACCATTTACCATACCTTCAGTACAAATTTGATCTGTTAATTGCATATGGGTTGTAGAGTAAACTCCTGTTAATTGTATATAAATTTTTGTAATATGTCAAAAAAATTGCTGTGACACGCACCAAATTTCCCTTATTTATCAACCTTTTTGGCCTCATACATCCCATACAGACATTTATTCTATTATATCTTGTTTGACAGAGCTCTAAGAGCTCTGTCAAGCAAGATATAATAGAATAAATGCTCAGTTTACCCCCAGAACACAGGAAACTGACCAAATCCCTGTTAATTGTATACTCCTGTTAAATGAATAATTTTCACTGGCAAAATGGAAATTCAATTAAGAGGATTCTACTGTATAGAGGATTTCTAATGAGTTGTGATTTCATTTGAAATTTCTGTACCGAGTCCACTAAAATCCATCTGAGCTGAGGTTCACCGAGGCTCAGGTCAATGTTAGTAATCAAGATTCCGAAATTTTCATGCCAAAGAGTGAAATTCAAGATTCAGAAATTTTCATGCCAAAGTTTGAAATTTCATGCCAAAGTGTACTAGCACTCTCCCATAAATTGTAACAAGACAAATCTTCACAGACTAAATAATTTCAATGAAAAATTAATATGAAGCATATCCACAGAATATGAAGCCATTAAGTTGCAGCACATGCACTTCAGAATAAATCCCAAATATGGGCTTTCAGCACTCTATGGGTCAAATGAAAAAATGCTTCTAATTTGAGTTTTTTACAAACGGGATAATGAACAATCCATACAAAAGGCGAGAACATTGGAAACGAAGCTTCACAGAATGGCACATGCACAAGTTGAGGACAGGAGAGTAAATAACTGTATAGTTGTTTTTAATCTTTGAGGTTCCAGACAGGTTTGGTCTCTTTATCAAATAAAGTACCAACTCTTTCAACAGTTCTGGTATTTGTTTAGTATTTATTTTGTTCTCCCAAGGCCTGCTCTTTGAAGGATGCCCAAAGTCATGTCTCTGATAAATCAAATGAATTTGATAATGTTTATTTTGCAGGTATGGAAGGTTCTAGAAAAAAAAAAAGGAAAAACAAAAACACTTACTTTATGTGGTCTACCTATAAATGGATTTCCACCACATCGCTGAGATATAACATCTCTGATCAGGTGTTTCTGGCCATTGTATGTTGTCAGTATTGTAATCTTCTCTGCTGGGTAGCCAATGAGTCTCATATACATAAACATAGCAACCACATATTCAGCTTCAGCTAAATTCTGAAAAACAAAACATTTACTTTTTGCTATTTTTGTATAACTTATGATATCTTTAGTTACCCTGACAAAAAGTAGCATTTATGACAACTTTCAGGGATTCTTCTTGGTGTGTCTACAGGGGGCGAATATGGGACCCTTTCCGAATGGCATTTGAGCAGGATTTTCCCCCAATTCCCAACCCCAAATTTCCCAATTTCTGCCCCCATTCAAACAAAAATTAATTGCACAATTGGTGTCCAGAACAGGGTAGTCATATAGCCTTAGAAACCATTGGTTTTCTGAGGCCTTATGACTACCCCATCTAGGACACCAATTGTGGATTAAATTTAAATTACTTACCAAATGAAGCTTAGAAAGTGTCTGAATTCAAGAACGAAGTTCTTCTTTAAGAATTCAAGAACAGTTTAATAGAGACTACAGAGTCTAGGGTGACAATGATTCCATGTGACTGTTGTTATACAACTTACTTGTTGTATACAGGCAGTTGCTTAGGTATTGGTCTTAATGTTCTGTTTAACCCTTTACCCAACGTAACGGCCAAAACCGGCCAGCGCTATTCTTAAAAATCGCCAATTAATTTTCATTATTTTTTCATTTTTCATCTCAAAAACATAGGTTATGACACCTCATTGGAACGAGCTTGTCGAACTTGACAATCCAAGCAATATTTTTCAAGTTATCAAATGCCAAAGGGATTGGAGGAATTTTCAATTTGAAGGATAAAGGGTTAATATCTCAGGATTAAATTATCAGATTTACATCAAAAACTATACAGCTCGGCACATCAGTAACCTGAACACAAATATAAAGTAACTTGACAATCCAAGTAATATTTTTCAAGTTATCGAATGCCAAAGGGATTGGAGGAATTTTCAATTTGAAGGATAAAGGGTTAATATCTCAGGATTAAATTATCCGATTTACACCAAAAACTATACAGCTCGGCACATCAGTAACCTGAACACAAATATAAAGTAACTTGACAATCCAAGCAATATTTTTCAAGTTATCGAATGCCAAAGGGATTGGAGGAATTTTCAATTTGAAGGGTAAAGGGTTAATATCTCGGGATCAAATCATCAGATTTACACCAAAAACTATATGGCCCGGCACATCGGTAACCCAAACACAAATATAAAGTAACTAGACAATCCAAGCAATATTTTTCAAGTTATCGAATGCCAAAGGGATTGGAGGAATTTTCAATTTGAAGGATAAAGGGTTAATATCTCAGGATTAAATTATCCGATTTACACCAAAAACTATACAGCTCGGAACATCAGTAACCTGAACACAAATATAAAGTAACTTGACAATCCAAGCAATATTTTTCAAGTTATCGAATGCCAAAGGGATTGGAGGAATTTTCAATTTATAGGATAAAGGGTTAATATCTCAGGATTAAATTATCCGATTTACACCAAAAACTATACAGCTTGGCACATCAGTAACCTGAACACAACTATAAAGTAACTTGACAATCCAAGTAATATTTTTCAAGTTATCAACTTCCTAAGGGATCGGAGAAATTTTCAAGGGTTAATATCTCAGGATCAAAATAACAGATTTACACCAAAAACTATACAGCTCGGCACATCAGTAACCTGAACACAAATATAAAGTAACTTGACAATCCAAGCAATATTTTTCAAGTTATCGAATGCCAGAGATTGGAGGAATTTTCAATTTGAAGGAGAAAGGGTTAATATCTCAGGATAAAATCATCAGATTTACACCAAAAGCTATACAGCTTGGCAAATCAGTAACCTGAACACAAATATAAAGTAACTAGACAATCCAAGCAATATTTATCAAGTTATCGAATGCCAAAGGGATTGGAGGAATTTTCAATTTGAAGGATAAAGGGTTAATATCTCAGGATCAAATTATCAGATTTACACCAAAAACTATACAGCTTGGCACATCAGTAACCTGAAAACAAATATAAAGTAACTTGACAATCCAAGCAATATTTTTCAAGTTATCGAATGCCAAAGAAATGGATACGGAAGCCAGACGGATGGACGGACAGATGGATGGACAAAGGATGGACAACGACGGATGGTCACCTTGGATGCCGGCATTATGTGTACCATACATAGTACGGGTACACATAAAAATAGATTATGTACGGACCTGTAAATGCTTTTTTGTTTCAGTGTATGTCAACACCCAGTAATGTGGAAGTCTTCCAGCTGGCAATAAAATTGGCTGCTTCTACATGCAAAGCAGTGATAAGTTGACGCCTAGAAACCTGACATCAAGTCTACTCCCCGCGATGTAATACTGCAGGTACAAAGCACTGACAGTCCAGATAATAGTTGACAGGGAGTCATAAAATCTGAGCAACTATTCAAGTGTCATCTGCCTAAGCATCTGGTTAGAAGCCGTATAAAGTGAAGAGTATTGTCATATATGATCAGAAAAAATTGACTTCATACCTATGTTGTGGTCATGATATAGCCAAAGATGCTGAAAGTGGCCCTAAACATAAATAAATAACTATTTTGTTTGTTCACAACAGTGCCAATATGATAATCATCCAAACACCAGTTTTCTGTCTCAATCTGCAGCAGAGAAGAAAAAAATGAAAATGTGAAAAAGCATATCAAGGGCAGACATGTTAAGTTCTGAAATTAACAATCAGGGAGATTTGTGTGCGCCGCGCGCATAACAAGACTTGTATTGAATGTTCAGAGAATCAACAAAATACATCTACCCCCCCCCCCCCCCCCCCCCCCCCCGCCACACTTAATTTGTCCTAATGAATTTAACCCCATTTTCAGCCCTCCGTCCACCAAACATATTCAAATGTACACCCTACCACTTTTTCTCATATAAGTTATTCTGACAACTTCCAACCCCCCCCCCCCCACTCCCACTTTATGCCCCCACCAAGTAACCCACTACTACCCTTCCCCCTACTTCCAAAGCCCCTTTCAGTCTCACAAATACTCTACCAAGACACCACCCCTCCCCTCCCCATACACAACCTCCCTCCTCCCCTCCCCCCCCCCCCCCCCAGCCACTGCCACCACCAACCCCTTACATGTTGACCTATTTGCAGGGCGTTTTGAAAAAAATGTAAAAATTGAAACATTAATTTTATCGGGTCAACTCACCTCAGATCCGGGTCAACTCGCCCTCGACTGGGGCGAGTTGACCCGGAAAAATAAGCGGGGGGCGACTTGACCCTAAACCATTTAATAACAGAATAATATCGAATGGTCCATTCTTGTATTAATATATTTTAATTAAACATGGTTTCGAACAAATGGAAGAGTAAAACAGCAGTGTTTCCGCTATGGTAAAAAAAACGGAGCCGTTTTGGTCATAGGGGAAATTTATGAACACCAGCCCTGGAAATTCGTAAAATTAGCCTCGGCAAACAAAACAAGAGGCCCCAGGGGGCCTGAGGGCGCTCACCTGACATGGTAGCCTAAATATCAACCCAGAGAATTGATTTCCACAAGTTGCATCTGCTCCTCCTAAGAAAAGCTGAAACCAAATATCCAAATATTCTGACCAGTGGATCTAAAAAAAGATTTTTAAAGAATATTCCTCATACTGAACTAAGTCATAATTCGGGCTCCCACAGGGAGCCCATATATGAACCCAGGGACTTGGCTTTAACAAACCTGAATCTCACACCCCTAAGGATTCTGCACACCAAATATCAAAACATTCCGACTGCTGGATCTGAAGAAGAAGATTTTTAAAGAAAATTCCTCATTTTGAACCAAGTTACAATTCGAGCTCCCACAATCAGCCCAAATATGGACCTAGGGACATGGCTTGAACAAACTTGAATCTTACCCCCCTAAGGATGCTGCATAAAAAATATCAAAAGCATTCATCTGCTGGATCTAAAGATTTTTAAAGAAAATTCCTCATTTTGAACTAAGTTGTCATTCAGGCTCCCATAGTGAGCCCAAATATGAACCACTTGGCTTGAACAAACTTGAATCTCAGCCCCCAAGGTTGCTCCATGCCAAATATCAAAACATTCCAACTGCTGAATCTGAAGAAGAAGATTTTTAAAGAAAAATTCCTCATATTGACTAAGTTATAATTTGGGCTCCCACAGGGAGCCCACATATGGACCCATGGACTTGGCTTTAACACACTTGAATCCCCCCCTCCCCCAAGGATGCTACTCACCACGTATCAAACCATTCGGACTGCTGAATCTGAAGAAGAAGATTTTTTAAGAAAGTTAAAAAATTTATAGTAATTTATATATTTTTTATACTTACCAATGACCCAGACTTAGCTGGTGCTAACTCCACAAAAAACCAGGGCCAAACACAAATTTTGCCCCCCAATCCCCAAAATTTGCATCCAAAACAAAAAGAAATCATGTCCTAAAGGACCTCCATAGTACGACTCTACTGCGCATGCGCAGTGACGCAGTCGTCCCGAAATTGGCGCCAAATATCATTCTTACTGGCAGTGCCTGGTCAGCGCTATGTACTCAGCGGGGAGGCAAGAGTTCCCAACTCAGGGAGGGCCATCCCCGTCTGGGTCATTGGTAAGTATAAAAAATATATAAATTACTATAAATTTTTTAACATTTTTATACTGTACCAATGACCCAGACTTAGCTGAATAGTAAACAGGCTGGAGGGCCTAGGACATAGAGGAAAATCCAATAAGCTCAACTATATAAAATAAAGAGATAACCCCTTAAGGAGAAAAGGAGTATTAGGCTTTACATGTATCTTTCTTATTTAATATTTAAATTAGAAAGATACACTACCCTTAATAATTGAGCACAATAACATTCATGTTCTCTATTAATATCCAGTATAACCTTTATACTAATTATTATTAAAACAAGCCAAAAAATAAAGTAGTCCAGAGAATTGAGACTCTTTATAATCATTTAAAAGTGTCCGAGTATTGTATATTAAAGCCCGTTTGACACTTGACATATACAAATGCTTCACACCGAGCTACACTTTAAAAATAAGACATGAATGAAATTAAACATTAATATTACACTTTAAAACCATCCCGGAAGCGACTCAGAAATACTGTCTTGGAGGAGGCATTCCCTTGCTTTTCACTATAAAGCAGGTGACCTAAGGGAACACCCGCCCCCCCCCTTCCCCTTGCCCTGGGTCAAATAGCCCAGAGCGAAGAGGGCAGCCGGACGGAGTCACTGCCGGAACAGAAAGCCTGCATAACTATAGTTGCAACTGTTTAGTGGACGACATTCTGAGCAACAGATAACGGACCTAAACAATGCAGGTCTCCAGAAATGGACTCAATATTTCTGAGATAAAAATTAGTAAATGTGGATGGCTGAGACCAATAAGCAGCCTTCATTAAATCTGTAATAGCAACACTATTAGCATAAGCCCAGGAAGTAGAAAGAGCTCTTACTTCATGAGCAGAAATCTTAAGCACAGACTGCTGAGAAGAAGATAAATCTTCATACGCAGTACGGATAGTTAACTGAATCCATCTAGCAATAGAATGGACTGAAATGTCCTTTCTATTAGGCATCAAAGACAGAAAGAAACGTTTCCGTCCCTTTCTGATGAACTGAGATCTCTGTTTATAGATACGTAGTGCTCTAACAGGACAGAGTAAAGGCCTACGCCCGTCTGAAGACGGAAGAGCCTTAATAACAATAGGTTCCGGATATTTATTAGGAGCCTGATTCTTAGCTAAAAAACCGACGTTAGTAGTGAAGGTGATAGTGTTCCCAACACTACGATAATGAGAATCATCCACCGATAGTGCATGAAGCTCACTGACTCTTCTGGCAGAAGAGAAAGCTAAGAGAAAAGCTGTCTTATAAGATAAGAATTTGAAATCTACTGTCCCAAGAGGTTCAAATGGCTTTTCCTTCAATTTAAGGAGAACCCAAGCTAAATTCCACTTAGGAATTAATCTAAGAGTTCTTGGTCTATTTATCGAAAAGTTTCTAACCAATTTCGATAAAGAGACATTAGATCCAATTTGTAAACTATCATGATGTGCATAGGTATCAGATAACATAGATCTATAACCCTTTATAGTAACTGGTTGCAGTTTGATTTCGTCAAACAAGTATACTAGAAAGTTAGCAATGTCTGGTATAGAGGGATCAAATATATCAACAGAATGATCCCTACACCAACGACGGAAAACCTTCCACTTAGCCGCATAGTTTAGCGAAGAGGAGGTCCTCCTACAGTTAGAAATCGCGTCCACTGCTCGTCCTGTAAAGTGCTTGCCATGCAAGAAGGACCGCACAACGGAAAAACGTGAAGGTTGAGACCTTGCGGGTTGTGATGCAGTTGGCGCGATTTCCCCTGCCAAAGAAGATCCTCTCGTGGAGGGAGCTTCCGCGGTAGGTCCCACAACAGACACCTGAGTAGATTTATCCACGGTCTCTGTGGCGACAGAGATGCTACCAACAGAATCTTGCATTGAGATTGTTTTATCTTTAGCAATACTTGTTGAATTAACGGCGCTGGAGGATACGCATATCCTATCATTCCGTCCCAAGGGATCGATAGAGCGTCTACAGCAAATGCTCTTGGATCCGGACACGGGGACACATACGTCTGCAACTGATTGTTGAGATGTGTCGCAAATAAGTCTATCATTGGCCGTTCCCATTGGTAGCAAATCTGATTGAATACTTGTTTGTTGAGAGTCCACTCCGACGGCAACAAGCGACCCTTTCGAGAAAGGGAGTCTGCTAGCACATTCAGACGACCCGGTATGTGACGGACCGAAAGAAGAACGTGATGTTCCAACGCAAACAGAAGGATTCTTTCCGTTAGATTGAACAACGGAACTGAATGAGTGCCTCCCTGATTCCGTATATACGCCACTACTGTCGTATTGTCGGATAGGATTTGGACATGAGCATCGTGAATAATGTCCATCCAGTGACGTAACGCAAGCCAAATTGACATCATTTCCTTGATGTTTATGTGCTTGCACAGGAATTGCGGATCCCAAAGACCCTGGCATCTCGAATCCGTTGGGATTAATGATGCACCCCAACCTGTTTGACTGGCATCCGTCATAATGGTAAAACTCGGATCCGGCAACTGCAGCGGAACTCCTTGAGTTAACCACTGAATGTTTGCCCAAGTCTGAATCTCTTGTTTCACTTGATCTGACAAGAGAACGTCTACATCGAGCGAATGAATTTTCACACTCCAATTCTGAGTCAAGAAAATTTGAAGAGGCCGTGTGCGTAGCCGTCCCATCGGAATGAGATCCGCAGCGGCTCCGCACAGACCTATCAGTCTCATAAATTCTCTCGCTGTGACTTTGTCTGTATTTAGACAATAGCGAGCGTAACAACTGACTAATTTCGCTCTGGTTAACGGCAGACGAACGAGATTGTTGTGCGTCTCGAAGCTCATTCCCAGATGAGTGAATGACTTGGACGGCACCAGATCCGACTTCTCCTCGTTTACTATGAAACCGAGACGTCGGAGCAATAGAAGAAGATTCTGAACATCGTTCTGAAGCGTTAACTCGTTGCCGTACCTCTGAAGAATGTCGTCCAGGTAGGCCGACGTTACCGCAGACGAATGAGCTCGGAAGTAAATCATTACCGAGTTCATTACTCGAGTGAAAGCCCAGGGTGCTAGATTCAATCCGAAGCACATGGCCCGGAACTGATACACCACTCCTAGGACTGCGAAGCGTAGATACTTTCGGAATGTCGGATGTACCATGACGTGAAAGTACGCATCTTTGAGATCTATGCTCGTTGCATAATCGTTCACCCGAATACTCGCTCTGACCGATCGAATCGTCTCCATATAAAACTTCGGAGCGATGATCAGCTTGTTTATCCAGCTCAAATCTATGACTGGACGGAACGAGCCGTCTGGTTTCGGAACCAGAAACAGATGGCTGTAGAATCCCAGCGATTCCTGGTTTTCTACGACCTCTACCGCGTTCTTCATTAAAAGAGACTGCACCTCTGATAGCAGAGCGTCTCTTTTCTGAGGGTTTGACGGAAGATGAGTCCACTTTGGACTTCGAGTTAATGGAGGCTTTCGTTTGAAGGATATCTTTAGACCTTCCGAAGTCACTCCTCTCACCCAAGGGTCGTCCGTAATCGACGCCCACTCTTGAGAAAAACTCGACAACCTTCCGCCAACCGGAACGCGATAGAGGTTTGAGCCATCACCTCCTGGATCTGCGAGGCCTGCGGTAGGAGAAACCACGTCTTCCACGACCCGCACCTCGCCTCGTCGACCTCGGGGCGTCCGACCGATTGTCCCGGCCTGAAGGACGTCCCGAACGAGAGTCGCTATCCTGACGGTCTCTCGAATAAGAGCTAGAGGACGCACCGGAACCTCTATAGGAACCTCTCTTGGGCGGATAAGACCCAGAAGTGCCTGCCTTATTCGTGTCTGCTGAATCCGACCTTTTAGGAGCGGATCTAAACAGCAGAGAATCACTAGCTTTCTTTTTAATATTATCATAAATAGCGGAAAGCTTGCCGTCAAAGAGAAGATCTCCTGAGACCGAAGCGACTCTAAGAGAGTTCTTCACCTTAGAATCCACTAGTGTGGATGTAGACAGGGCTGCGTCACGTCTAACCAACTCCAGATTAGCCACTGAAAGGGCGGAGTTACACGTGGAATAAGCTACTGCCCTTGAAAGAAGTCTTAAGGAGGATTGTATATCCTGAAACTCTTCCCCTTGAAGACGCAGTGATAACGCCTTCGTAAGGTGATCTGCGTAAGATAAGGCATCTAAATTGGCTCTGTTAGACGCAATAGCTGTTTCCAACACTGCGGTTGGAATAGAAGCTGACGACGGTAATGATAGCTCTAAGTCTTCCGCCTCGTCGTCCATACGCAGAGGAACTCTCGGTATACCCTGACCTGCCGTGTCGAATTTATTCCTTGCATTAATGAAAGGCAGGTTGAGAGTATTTGCGGACAAGAAGCCTGCTTTCCCTGTCCTGGAAGCAAGTTTAAAAATAGCGTCGTTCAATAATTCAAATGTTCTTGCAACATTATTGGACTGCGACGGAAACTCGGGAGCGATGTCCCTGAACCGCTCGAAAAAATCAGAGTCCAATGACGCTATAATTCTCCTGTCCGGAAGCGCAGCAGTCTGGCCCGACGGAACAACTTGAGGAAGAAAGTGCCGGATGAAGTCTACGGCAGCTTTGTGTTGTTCCGAAAGGGATAGCTCCAATTCATCCGTATCCCTTTCACCATCCGGTCGGACCTCCCGATGTTCCCGGTCGTCCGCCCCCGATGCTTCGGCGGAGCATACCGACCCAGCGCCGTCGGATAATTCTCGATCCGACACCGTCTCTGTCGGCTGCTGGGATGCTGCGATAAGCTGTGCTATCTGCACTAGAATGTCCGACGTCGAGACCTGCGGAGGAGCGGTCTTTCGCTGCTTTGCCGAGGGCAGCTCCGCATCGGATGGCTCCCGCATACTTTTCCTATGCGAACGTCCGGAGTCCATCGGTCTCGAGTCCCTGGCTGCCGGATGGTGTGACCTGGTCGCCGAATAATCCTTCCTCGGCGAAGCTGGCAAGATATCGGAGGTCACGCAGCCAAGGTGCGGTCGTGTGCGCCGGCGAGAAGAGGAAGCCTTAACAGTCTCTGCGGACTGCTTATACAACGGAGCGTCCCGAGCGACGGACGTATGCTCCGCTAAAGACACATTTTGTACCACAACATCTGGTCCCAGATGTTGTTGTACGAGAGAGGGGCCTCTCTCGCTCGCGGCCCGGCTGGACCTGGACGAGCTAGGAACCGGACTAAAAGGCTTCCTCCGTTCTCGTTCACTATCCGCCGTCACTGGGTGTGCATCTATTATTTTTATAGTGCTCGCATCACCCAAAATTTCCTCTTGGACCGCATCGGACGAACCCGGCTGCCGAACCATTCGGTGAATGGACGCTACACCGGGCGAGCTAGCGGACGACATTTGTCTAATCTCCATGAGCACTTTTGCCGCTAGCTCTGTATTTAATTGTGACGACGGACGCACACTTGAAGAAGATAACATGGAAACATCACCCTGTTCTGGTTCCTCTGAAATAGAAACTGAGAGAGTAGAGTGACCTTGTGGAGAAAGAGCCGGCATCGCTCTTTCTCCAGAAACAACATATCGTGACACACGTTTCCAATGTTTCTCATCCCAATGTTCACATACAGGACAGGGATTAATGCGAGAACACTGACTACAATTTATGCAATAATCATGAAAGTCAGAGGAAGATTTCTTCCTATTACAATTTGAACAAGTTCCTTTCATTGTGAAGGAACAACAATAAGTCCTAGTTACTCGCAAAAACCCCTGACACAAAGATACATAATAACATGATCCATTAATAAATGAAAAAACAATTGCAAAACAAAATAATTTTGAAAAAATATTTTTTCAGAGAAGCCCAAGTTGCTGAAAAGTAACGTTGAGCCCCGATGGATCCGATGGCAAAGTGTGGTCAAAAATTTTAAAATTATATAAAATAATTAATGAGACACTTTCGGATAATATAAATGTATCTTATAATGAGATAAACCACCTCAAAGGCAAACAGCCCCCCTCAAAAAAGGCTGTTGCCAATGAAAACAAACAGTGTAAACACAGAAGAAAACATGACTCCAGGCACTGAAAAAACTGGCCCGGAATCAGTCCTCAATTACACTCTATCTGATGCAAAACAGAGACTCCCAGGGGAGAATCTGCAGAACATCAGATGGAAGATGCAGAACACAAACGTTATACACCCATGGGTGAAAACGTAACTATGGGGAAAATAACAGAAAACATTCTGTAACCAAGCAACTCTCCCAGGGAAATTTTAGAAATGAAACTTCTCAAAAATATGCCAAAAGCATGGGAGAATTGCAAGGGGGGACTTTAGAAGGTTAGGGGAGAGGAAACACTGAATAAGCAGTGCAACAATTAGCAAGAATGACAACAAGAGGCGTTTGCCTCGAAAATAGGCAACTTAACATAATTTTAACAAAAAATTTTAAGTACAGCCCTGATTATTTTTTGCCACTTCTTTTTTCCTCTCCTCCTTCTATCCTCCTTAGAATCACATTTTCTCCAAGAATTACGTGTCTGGCATCCTTTAAACTGAGATTTACAAGCACAAAGATCAGTGAGATGTTGACTGATGAAGGGCCAAACAGAGAATGATATTTGGCGCCAATTTCGGGACGACTGCGTCACTGCGCATGCGCAGTAGAGTCGTACTATGGAGGTCCTTTAGGACATGATTTCTTTTTGTTTTGGATGCAAATTTTGGGGATTGGGGGGCAAAATTTGTGTTTGGCCCTGGTTTTTTGTGGAGTTAGCACCAGCTAAGTCTGGGTCATTGGTACAGTATAAAAATATTCCTCATTTCGAACAAAGTTACAATTCAAGCTCCCACAGTGAGCCCAAATATGAACCTAGGGACATGGCTTGAACAAACTTGAATCTCACCCCCCTAAGGATGCTGCATACCAAATATCACAAGATTCTGCCTGCTGGATCTTGAGAAGAAGATTTTCAAAGAAATTTGCCTGAAATGCACTAAGTTCGAATTTGGGCTTCTATCGTGAGCCCAAATATGAATCCAGGTGGCTGATTTGAACAAACTGGAATCAGATCCACCCCACAATGTTGCATACCAAATATCAAAAGATTCTGCCTGCAGGATCTGGAGAAGAAGATTTTTGAAGAAATTTGCCTGAAATGCACTAAGTTCAAATTCGAGCTTCTATAGTGAGCCCAAATATGAATCTAGGGAGCCGATTTGAACAAAATAGAATCAGATCCACCCCACAATGTTGCATACCAAATATCAAAAGATTCTGCCTGCTGGATCTGGAGAAGAAGATTTTTTAAGAAATTTGCCTGAAAAGCACTAAGTTCAAATTTGGGCTCCTATACTGAGCCCAAATATAAACCCAGGGAGCCGATTTGAACAAACTTGAATCAGATCCACCCCACAATGTTGCATACCCAATATCAAAAGATTCTGCCTGCTGGATCTTGAGAAGAAGATTTTCAAAGAAATTTGCCTGAAATGCACTAAGTTCAAATTTGGGCTCCTATACTGAGCCCAAATATAAACCCAAGGGGCCGATTTGAACAAACTTGAATCAGATCCACCCCACAATGTTGCATACCAAATATCAAAAGATTCTGCCTGCTGGATCTGGAGAAGAAGATTTTCAAAGAAATTTACCTGAAATGCAGTAAGTTCAAATTTGGGCTCCTATACTGAGCCCAAATATAAACCCAGGGGGCCAATTTGAACAAACTTGAATCAGATCCACCCCACAATGTTGCATACCAAATATCAAAAGATTCTGCCTGCTGGATCTGGAGAAGAAGATTTTTTAAGAAATTTGCCTGAAATGCACTAAGTTCGAAATCGGGCTCCTATACTGAGCCCAAATATGAACCCAGGGGGCCGATTTGAACAAACTTGAATCAGATCCACCCTCCAATGTTGCATACCAAATATCAAAAGATTCTGCCTGCTGGATCTGGAGAAGAAGATTTTTTAATGTTTTTCCCATTGCCTACAGTGTTAAAAAGTGCTGACTCAGCACTTTTTCAAAGTCCCGAAACTGTACCCTATGATAAAACCGATGGCAATTTTTTTTTACCAGTTCTTTCTGTTGGTCCTAAGGAAGCTTCACACCAAATAAAAATTCTCGGTGCCGTGCAGTTTTGGAGATATGGGCGTTTTAATTTTTTTCTATTTTTAGCTCCTGCGGTTCCCATGGGGCTACGGAAAAAAAAAAATCAGCATAAATTAGGTACTTATGACCCAATAAGCCCTCACATAAAATTTGGTTCAAATCAGCCTCTCGGTTTGGAAAATAGAAATTTCGGGCGGGGCCAAAAATTTTGCCCCTCCCATAACGACGCCAAGTATAGCCCCACAAACTTCTCTTGAACAAATCTGAGTCTACACCTCAAAAGGAAGCTGCACACCAAATATCAGGTCTCTGCTACTGCTGGTTCATGAGAAGAAGATTTTTTAAGATTTCAGCTCATTTTTTGGGTGTGGCCCTACCCACGGGCGGGGCAACTTGATTTGAACAAAATCAAATTGCGATGTCATAACAAACTATTATCTCAAATATCAATTAAATTGGTTCAGCGGTTTGGGAGGAGAAGACGCAAACACCATGTTCACGGACGACGGACGACGGACGCCAGACGACGGACGACGGACGGTGAGTGATCACTATAGCTCTCCTGACTGAAAGTCAGGTGAGCTAACAATTGCCGTGGGTCCAGCACTGAAATTGCATCAGCAAAGTCGTATATGCGTGTGCAATTTTTTCCCTCCGGTTTGAATTCCGACAGATAAAAATCTGTAGTGCTCAGAATTATATATGAAAACCTTTATTACAACTGTAATTTAACAATCCAACTTGCCCAGTGCGTCAAATATATTATGGCAATATCACTGTGTACATGGACGCAGCCATGTTGTAATACCGCACACAAACCGGGTGCGTTCTCTTTTATCATTGGTTAAAATTGAAAAGGTTATTTTTAAATACACAGATAATGTGGGGATACAGAAACAGGCATTCTTCATTGTGATAATCTATGTGAATACGTCACCATGTGGGGATATTGAGACTTGTACCATCACTGGTTTGCCCAATCAGTTATAGGAGTTCCCGATTTATTTGACGTCAGGGAAAATGCCTGCTATCATGTGGGTATCATTTCACAATTCAGCTCTGTTAGACTGTTCTGTTTGACTTCTCACACGTTAGGAATAACCTGTGAGTATTTTCAACAGGGAAATATTAGCTAGGTGAATGGGGCCGTTGAAGGGATCCCCTGCAGGTATAGCGGAAACACTGAAAACAGACAGGATAAATTTGAGAAGCCGGGTCAATGGTCAGATCTCACGGATTACCGTTTGCAAACATGAACTGAATTGTATGTAAACAGTTGTTTGTTGATACGTTTTGACAATGCGGGAGATTTGAGGGTGTTTCCGTGAGTGCGGGAGATTATTACCCAATCCGGGAGTCTCACGGTGAATCCGGGAGACTTAACATGTCTAATCAAGGAAGCTAGCTGGCAGTCATTAAACACAAATAATAATAACTAGAGTGATGTCACGCATGCAGCCCGACTGTCCCAGGAATGGCAATGCTTAGATGCAAAATAGTCGGAGCCATTTTTTGTTAACAGTTTACCTAACGAATCTGCCATATCTGCACTCGTGATATACAAAATTTGCTATTCAAATTTTATTTTTCATTTCTCTACTTCAAAACATACCTCATGACCTTAATATTAATGGAACAAACTTGATGAGCTTGTTCCAATTAGAAGTAATAAGCCATGGTTAGAAGTAAATAAAAAATGAAAAAATCTGATGTTTCAGAAAAGTTAAAAAATTTATAGTAATTTATATATTTTTTATACTTACCAATGACCCAGACATAGCTGGTGCTAACTCTTAAAATATAGGGCCAAACACAAATTTTGCCCCCCAATCCCCAAAATTTGCATCTAAAACAAAGAAAACATGTCCTGAATGGCCCTCCACACTTCACCTCTACTGTGCATGTGCAGTGTCAAGGACGTTCCGAAATTGGCGCCATTAATCATTCTAATAACCAGTGCCTGGTAAGCGCTATGTACTCAGCGGGGAGGTAAGAGTTCCCAACTCCTGGGAGGGCCATCCCCGTCTGGGTCATTGTTAAGTATACAAAATATATAAATTACTATAAATTTTTTAACATTTTTATACTGTACCAATGACCCAGACATAGCTGAATAGTAAAAAGGCTGGAGGGCCAAGGACATAGAGCAAGATGGAATACGCTCAATTATATAAAATAGAGTCATCCCCTCTAGGGAAAAAGAAGTATTAGGCCTTACATGTATCTTTCTTATTTATGATAAATTAGAAAGATACAACACCTTCCAAAATTGAGCCTCATACATCCATGTACTCTATTAATATCTAGTATAATCCTTATACTAATAATTTTTAAAGTAAGTCAATAAATAAAGTAAGTCTAGAGAATAGAGACTCTTTATACTCCTTAAAAGTGTCTGAGGATTGTATAATAATGTCCGTTGACACGTGCTATATTCAAAAGCTATACTTTAAAAACTAAGACCTGAATGAATTTTTAAAACCTAAACTTCACTAAACAACCACCCCAATAACAGCTCAGAATTACTAACTCCGGAGGAGGTATCCCCTTGTTTTCATAGTAAAACAGGTGACCCAAGGGAACACCCTCCCCCCCCCCCCCTTTTCCTTGCCCTGGGTCAAATAGCCCAGAGCGAAGAGGGCAGCAGAACGGAGTCACTGCCAAAACAGACAGCCTACCTAGCTATCGTAGCAACTGTTAAGTGAATGACATTCTGAGCAGTAGATAATAGACCTAACAATAGAGGCCTCCAGAAATGGACTCAATATTTCTGAGATAAAAATTCATGAATGTGGATGGCTGAGCGCAATGAGCAGCCTTCAAAAATCTATAATAGCGACACTATTAATGTAAGCCCAAGATGTAGAAGAACTCTTACTTCATGAGCCGAAATCTCAAACACAACTGCTGAGTCAATGATATACCATAAGCAGTATCGATAGTTAATTGAATCCATAAGCAATAGAATGGAGCGTAACGTCCTTCTATTAGGCATCAAAGACAGAAGAAGCTTACGCCCGTAGTAATAAACAGATATCTGTTTATAAATACATAAATTCTAACCGGACAGAGTAAAGGCCTATGACCGTACGAAGACGGAAGGACCTTAATAACAATAGGTTCCAGATATTAATTAGGAGCCTGACTCTTATGCAAAAATCCAACCTAAATAGTAAAGGAAGTAGTGATTCCGAAACTACGAAAGTGAAAATCATCCACCGATAGTGCATGAAACTCACTGACTCTTCAGTAAAAGAGAAGCCAACAGAATTACTGTCTAAAAGGTCAGAATTTGAAAACTACTGTTTCCAGAGGCTCAAATGATTACTTAGCTAAATAAGAACCGAAGTTAAATTCCATATAGGAATTTAATCTAATGATTCTAAGTCTATTTATCGAAAAGTTACTAACTGACTTAGATAAAGAGACATAAGACTCAATTGTAAACTATCATAGAGTGCATAGGTATGAGGTAACATAAACCTATAACCTCAATAATAACAGGCTGCAGTAGATCTTGTCAAACAAGTATACTAAAAAGTTGCAATGACTAGAATGGAGGGATCAACAATATCAACATAGTGATCCCTACACCAACGACGGAAGAGCCTCCACTTTAGCCGCATAGTATAGCGAAGAAGAGGTTCTCCTATAGTAAGAAATCGCGTCCAAAGCTCGTCCAGTACAATGCTTACAATGCAATAAGGACCACACAACGGAATACGTGAAGGTTGAGACCTTGCGAGTTGTGAAAAAGATGACACGATTTTACCCAGCGAAAAAAGATCCTCTCATGGAGGAAGATTTCGCGTTAAGTCCCACAGTAGACATCAGAGTAAATTTACCCACGGTCTCTGTGAAGACAGAGATGCTATCAACAGAAATATATTGTGGTTGTTTATCTTAGCAATACTTGGTGAAATAACAGCGCAGTAGGATACGCATATCCTATCATTCCGTCCTATTAGATCAATAGAGCGTTAACAACATAAGCTCAGAGATCCGGACAAGCAAACACATCTGTCTGCAACTGACAAGCAAGTTGTGTCGTAAATAAATTATCATTGGGCGCTCCCATTGATAGCAAATCTGATTGAATACTTGTTTGTTGAGAGTCCATTCTGACGGCAACAAGCGACCCACAAGTGAACGGGAGTCCGGTAATACAATCAGACGACCCGGAATATGACGGACCGAAGCAGAACTTGGTGTACTATAACAAACAGAAGGATTCTTTCCATTAAATTGAATAACGGAAACGAATGAGTGCCTCCCTGGTTCCGGAGATACGCCACTACTGTCGAATTAACGGACAGGATTTGGACATGCGTTTCTGAATAATGTTCATCCAATGACATAAAGCAAGCCTAAAAAAACCTTATTCCGTGGAAGATAAGTGCTTGTTTAGAGACTGTGGAACCCAAAGACCCTGGCACTTCGAATCCGTTGGGATCAATATTATATCCCAACCTGTTTGACTGGCAACCGTCATAATTATAAAACTCGGATCCGGCAACTGCAGTGGCACTCTCTGAGTCAACCACCGAATGTTTGCCCCAGTCTGAATCTCTTGCTACACTGGATAGACAAGAGAACGTGTAAATCGAGCAAGTCATGGATTGCTGAAAAGTTGCCGTCAAAGAGAAGCTTCTCCGAGAACGAAGCAACTCTGAGAGAGTTCTTCACCTTACTATCCACGCACGTGGATGTAGCTAGGGCTGCGTCACGTCTAACCAACTCCAAGGGGCCACTGAAGGGCGGAGTTATACGTGAACAAACTACTGCCCTCAAAAGAAATCACATTGAGGATATATCCCGGAATTCTTTCTCTTGAAGACGTAATGATAACGCCTCATTACGTCTTCAAGAGAAAGAATTCCGCGTCTAAGTTAGGTCTATTAGACATCATAATAAAGCGTCTAAGTTAAGTCTATTAGACATCATTGTCGTTTCCAACATTGTGGTTGGAAAAGACATAGACGGCGAAAAAGATTATTTCCAGTCTTTAACCACGCCATCTAGACGCATATGAACTCTCGGTATGCCCTGTTCTGCCAAAATAAATTATTCGTATAAATGAAAAAGGCCGAAATGAGCATTGCGGACAAGAAACTAAACTATCATGCTTGGTAGCAGGCTTATATATATATATAGCGTCGATAAATAATACACATGTTCTAATGACATTATTGGACTGTGTCGGTAAGTCAGGGACAATGTCCCTGAACCGATCCAAAATTCCGTGTCCAATGACGCTATAAGTCTCTTATCCAACATCGCAGCAATGTAGTCCGAAATAACAATCACTGGAAGATAATGCCGGAAGATATGTATGGCAGCTTCCGATGCTACGAAAGGGAAAACTCGAAATCTTTCGAATCCCTTTCGCCATCCTGTCGGACCCTATAAAGCGTTCGGTCGTCCGTACCTGATGCAACCGTGGACCGCACCGACCCAGCGCCGTCGGATAATTCCTGATTCGACCAAGAAACTGTCGATTGCTGGGATGCTGCGAAAAAACTGTGCTAACTCGGATAGCACGTCCGTCACTGAGGCCTGTGGAGAAGCGGACCTACGATGCATTGCCGCTGGAAGCTCCGTGATCGTTACCCCGTGCATACTACTAATATGCGAGCGAACGGAGTGTATAGGCCTCGTGTCTCTTGGCTACCGGATGGCGTGACCTGTTCGCCGTGGAATCACTGAATGACGAAACTGATCGGATACTCGAGGTCACGTAGCCAATGTGCAGTCGTGTGCACTGCTGTGAGGATGAGGAAGCATTATCGACAGTCTCTTGGACTGTCAATATAACGGAGCGTCCCGAGTGACGGACATATGCTCCGAATGTAAAATATCTGAACCACAACATGCGATCCCCTATGTTGTTGGACGAGAGAGGGACCTCTCTCGCTCACAGCCCGGACGTACCTGGACAAGCCAGGAACCGGACTAACAGGCTTCCTCCGATCTGTCCTCAATCCGCCGTCACTGGGTGAGTACTAAAGTAATTATAGTGCTCGCATCACCCAAATCTCCTTCCTAGACCGCAATGGACGAACCCGGCAGCCGAACCATTCGATGAATGTACGCTATACCGGGTGAGCTAGCGAATGTCACTCCGTCGATCCTACAAGGGACCTCTTAGGCGATAGACATATTCCATGAGCACTTATTGCCGCTAGCTCTTCATTAACTATGACGACAGAGGCACACTTTTGAAAGACATCTCCGTAACTTTGCGAACAAGAAACCAGAAATGCTTGGTAATAGCTAGCATATAATAATAAATATATAGCGTCGTTCAATAATTCGAAAGTTTGTGTGACATTATTGGACTATGTCAGAACTGAGGGACGAAGTCCCTGAACCGAACCCAAAATTTCTAAGTCCACCGACACTATCAGTTTCTTATCCGGCATCGCAGCATTCTGGTCCGACGAAAGAACCTGTAGAAGATCAAGTCAGATGACATACACAACAGCATATGTTGTTCCGAAAGGGAAAGCTCGAAATTCTCCGAATCCCTTTCGGTATCCCGTCGGACCGGATGAAATTTTCGGACGTCCGTACCCGCTTCCGCGGAGCGTCCCGACCCAGCATCGTCGGATAAAACATTATGCGACAGATTCAGTTGTTGCTGGGATGCTGCGATAAGCTGTGCTATTTAGGATAGCACGTCCGTCCCCGAGGCCTGTGCAGTAGCGGTCTTACGATGCATTGCCACCGGAAGCTCCGAGTACGTTGACTCCCGCACACTTTCCTATGCGAACGTCCGGAGTCTGCAGGCCTCGTGTCCCTGGCTACCGGATGGTGTGACCTGGTCGCCGATGATTCTCTGACTGGAGAAGCTGACTGGATATCCGAGGTCACGTAGCCAAGAGCGGTCGTGTGCACTACCATGAGAATGAGGAAGCCTTATTGACAGTCTCTCCGGACTGACTATATGTCGGAGCGTCCCGAGCGGCGGACGTATGCTCCGAATGCGAAACATTTTGTACCACAACATCTGGAGCCAGATGTTGTTGTACGAGAGAGGGGCCTCTCTCGCTCGCCGTCCGGATGGACCAGAACGAGCTATGAACCGGACTAAAAGGCTTCCTCCGTTCTCCCTCTAATCCGCCGTCACTGGGTGTGCATTTGGTTGATTTATAGTGCTCGCATCACCCCAAAACTCCTTCTAGACCGCAACGGACGAACCCGGCTGCCGAACCATTCGATGAATGGACGCTACACCGGGCGAGCTAGCGGACGTCAAAGGCCGTCGAACCTACTAGGGTCCTCTTAGGCAATTGGCGTATTTACATGAGCACTTTTCCGCTAGCCCTTCATTAATTGTGACGACGGAGGCACACTGTTGGAAGACATCACAGATACATCACCCTAATCTTGATCGTCTGAAATAGAAGTAAAGTAGAGTGACCCTGCGGGGAAAGGACCGGAATGTCCAATTCCCCACTATCATACCGTGACATACGCTTCCCATGTTGTCATCGAAATCATCAGATACAGAACAGGAGTTAATGCGAGTACACTGACCACATATAGAATGAATATAAAAGTCAGAGGAAGACTTCCTCTTATTACAATTGATCAAAATCCTTTCAATGTGAAAAGAAAACAAAGTCCTGGTACTCGCACCAACCCCTGACAACCAAAATACATAATAATATGATCCATTAACATAGAAAAAATAATTGAAATCAAAATATTTTGAAAAAATATTTTTTCAGAACAGCCCAAGTTTCTGAAAAGTAACGTTGAGCCCCAATGGATCCCAAGCCTAAGTGTGGACAAAAAATTTAAAAATATTTTAAACAATTTATGCAACGCTTACGAACAATAATAATGTATCTAGTTATGATAAAATTAACATCAAGATATTATTTTCAAGAAATCCCCCCCTCACACAGAGGGCTGTTGTAAATGTAAACAATGAGTGTAAAAACACTAAAATAAGACTCCAGGCACCCAGGCCCGAAATCAGTTACCAAAAATACACTATCTGATGCAAAACAGAGACTTCCAGGGAAGAAACTGCAGAACATCAGATGGTAGATGCAGAACACAATGCCTAACCACCCATAGGTGAAGACGTAAACATGGGGAAAAGAACAGAATTCATTCTGTTATTTAGCTAAAACTCCCAAGAAATTTTAGTAATAATAATTACAGAAACTATGCCAAAAGCATGGGAGAATAGCAAGAGGGGACTTAAAGGAAAGGGAGAGAGGAAAACACTGAAAAATCAGTTTAACTAAATAGCAAGAATGACAACAAAATGGCTGCTGCCTCGAAAATAGGTAACTTAACATAATTTCATTAAAAAATTTTAAGTTACAGCCCTGATAATAATCTGTCACACATTTTTCCTCTCCTCCTTCTCTATCCTCCTTAGAATCACCATTTCACTAATATTTATGTGTCTGGCATCATTTAAACTGAGATTTACAAGCACAAAGATCAGTCAGATGTTAACTGATGAAGGGCCAAACTTAGAATGATTAATGGTGCCAATTTCGGAACGTCCTTGACATTGCGCATGCGCAGTAGAGGTGAAGTGTGGAGGGCCATTCAGGACATGTTTTCTTTGGTTTTAGATGCAAATTTGGGGGATTGGGGGGCAAAATTTGTGTTTGGCCCTATATTTTAAGAGTTAGCACCAGCTATGTCTGGGTCATTGGTACAGTATAAAAATATAATTTGTACTGTTGGCTTCAACTTGTGTTAGGTAAAGGATTAAAGGTGCAGTATATAAAGCAATGTTGGGCTATATGAGTCAATTTTCTTTTTTGCATGTAATAACTCCCAATCCTTCAAAATGCATTTTGGGAATAATTGCCTAAGTGACACGTTTGTGTGTGTGTGTGTGAGATGGCAGAGAGAAGTAGAACAAGTGTTTGACCACCGAGGTGGTATTAGTCCCCTACGGTGCTTTTGTGACATAAGGTGTTTTTGTCACAGAAGACACTAGGGTATATAAGCATCTTGGATTTTGAAAAAAAAATATTGAGCGTGCATAATCCCCTCACAACCCTTTATCCATGTACCATATATGAAAGGCATAGCTTGAACCATGTTGGAGGGAGAGGTGGTAACATAAAATAGAGAAAAAAGCTTAAAAAACACAACAAAAATGGCTGCCATTCTGCCATTTTGGATTTTGAAAAATAAATATTGACTGTGCATCATCCCCTCAGAACCATTTATCCATGTACCAAATATGAAAGGTGTAGCTTGAAGCATGTTGGAGGGAGAGGTGGTAACATAAAAACAGACAGACGGACAGACAGAGAGACAGATGTTAGATTTTGAAAAAAAAATATTGAGCGTGCATAATCCCCTCACAACAACCCCTTTATCCATGTACCATATACGAAAAGTGTAGCTTGAACCATGTTAGAGGGAGCAGTGGTAACATAAAATAGAGAAAAAAGCTTAAAAACACAACAGAAATGGTTGCCATGGCGCCATCTTGAATTTTAAAAAAAAATATTGAACGTGCAACATCCCATTACAACCCTCTATCCATGTGCCAGATATAAAAAGTGTAGCTTGAACCATGTTGGAGTGAGGGGTAGTTAACATAAAATAGAGAAAAAAGTTTAAAAAAACACAACAAAAATGGCCGCCATGCCGCCATCTTGGATTTTGAAGAAAAAATATTGAACGTGCATCATCCCTTCCCAACCCTCTATCCATGTGTCAAATCTGCAAAGTGTAGCTTGAACCATGTTGGTGGGATGGGTGGTAACATGAAAATAGAGAAAAAAGCTTAAAAAACACAACAAAAATGGCCACCATTCTGCCATCTTGGATTTTGAAAAAAAAATTTTGAGCGTGCATCATCCCCTCAGAACCATTTATCCATGTACCAAATATGAAAGGTGTAGCTTAAAGCATGTTGGAGGGAGAGGTGGTAACATAAAAAACAGACAGACGGATGGACGGACGGACGGACGGATGGACAGATGGATGGATGGATGGATGGACAGATGGATGGACCGACGGAAGGACAGACGGATGGAGAGCAATCCTATAGTCACCTTACGGTTCCCGTAGGGGACTAATAAAATAGAAAAACAGTTGTCCTACCTGATAAAAGAATGGATTAGGTTCTGATTCACCAATACCATTATAGTCCTGAACATCAATTAGCTGGTAATCATACAGAAAACCTGTATTTGCTGTCCTGTACTCAGGCTTTTCCATTACATGTGGCAAACTTCCAAGTTTCTTGTATCTCCAGTTGTATAAGCTAGCAATACTACAAAAAATTCCATAAGAATTTGGTAAATTTACACTCTCTATGTACCTTTGCCCAACAACACAATTTGAAAAACAGGGTGCCCCACCTACATATTAAGATTTTGCGAGGTGTTACCAATCTGTACTCAACCATGACATGAAGTGCAACTATTCTTACGTACATATGCTCTTCAGTAATCTATTCACACAAGCAGTCTACAATTGCCTTAATTGGCCATGACAATCTACAATGTTTTTGTAAAGACTGAAAGATACCCATGGCTTTTATCAAGCTCTCAAGCCACCAGTCCATCTACTGTAGGGAAGCTGTTGATATGAACCAACCTAGCCCTGGAATATTTCAGTGGGTCGGAAGGGAGCACAGTGGCTCAGTGGTTGTAGCATTGAACTTCAAACCAAAAGGTCCAGGGCTTGATCCTGACCAGAGGTAACTCTGTTGTGCCCCCTGCCAAGGCACTTAACCCTGAATGCCCACATGGAGGAATGGTGGTACTGCGCAGTGAGGCATCGATGGTACACTGGTCTTCAACCAATGCTAAACCTACTTGTGCAAATAATCAATTCTAAAATCCCTCTACCATACTTTTAATCACACAGCAGGACAGATCTGTCTATTTTATTAGTGGGGGGGGGGGGGGGGGGAGGGGGGGTCTGTTCACTTTGTGGTAAATCTTATAAAAAAACAATTATGTAACATTTTCTCCATTTCATATAAACTTTGTTTCATAAATCTCAAAACAATTCAACCTTGTCAACAGAACAGCACATGAACCACCATGACAGTGTTTGATTTATAATGTTAATTTTATCATATCAAGGTAACACAAGTGAGCTGATGTATTAAGTTTGTTATTTCCTATGGTAATATATCCACACAGATATATAGCTCCTCCAGTTAACTATCTGCTTAATGAATCCTAACATATCCCGACAATGCTATTAATTTAAACATAATTTTATTTCCTTCAGAGAAATAGGGTTCAGCGAAACAGGCACAGCCAATATAAATGCTTCCCCCAAAGTTATTGTAGAATTACCTTAACTAGAGCAGGACTATTTACAAAAAATCACATTTCAGATATTTTTTTTTTTTAATTAATCCTTCAGAACACAGCTTATGACTGCTATTTGGAACAAGCTCGATGCGCTTGTTCCAAACTGGTCACAAGCCATTTTGCAGCAAAAAAAAAGAAATTGTTTAACCCTTTGCACACTGATGTCAAAAAACAAAACTCTAAGTGGCAAATTTTTCCCATAATGCTACTAGGATTTTAACCAAATCAATTCAAATTGAACCAGACTGAATTTATGAAAGTCCTGGCTGCATCATGGGATGAATTTGCTGCTTGAAAGTTTGATATTTCGACATCAGTGTGCAGAATTAATTATTCAAGATAAAAACAAGACAAACGGTGACTGCCCGGCCACGGATGGCCCCTGAACTATGGCCAAATGGCCTATAATACTGGAATGAAAAGTTTTGTGTTGAATTTGGTGCTCACTGTTGTCCATAAGGTTTCAAATTTATTAAAAATACTTCTGAACATAGCAGCCAAAAGCTATATTGAACTTACTTCCATAAGGTCAATACAGCCACTAATATGTTGGAACTTTCTCAAAACAGAACCACACACATATGGATGTCACTTGAATTGGCAGACCGTACAAGTCAAAAGAAAGTTGTAGGATAACCGCTATAAACTACGTATCTTTCTCTTCATACACTGATAAGACCAGAAACTAACATCATTTTCTGAAAAGCTCCCTCACAGAGAGGTTTACAGAAAAATGATGTCAGATTCTGGTCTTAATTTATTGCAGTTATGGTACTACTTATTTTGACTTGTGCTGTAATGTGCAAGTTCTTTTGACAACAATATCTGAATGGTTTTAATGGAAAAGAGATAAAATTGAATTTAGTTTATTTTAAAAAAACCCAACTTTCTCATATAAAGGGTTAACTGATATAGATTAACCTTTTAAATAATGAAACCCTGCCTACAGGGATTGTAAATGATAAATGTGTGTAAACTTTGTCAGCCAAGCATTATTTATTTATTTATTGGTGTTTAAGGTCACATACTTATGCACAATGGCTAACTGTGACCGTGATAGTTTTACTGGTGGAGAAAGTCAGAGTACCCAGAGAGAACCACCAAGCATCGATGAGCATCTGTCAGCTCCTCAACATTCTAACTCTGTTCGAGCTCTTCTCAAGCAGGGTTACAGCAGTTGAAGACATGTGCACTGCCGACGTGCAGTACACTTTAGTACTTGGCATCATCGTGCCCCCATCTAGGCAACCGGGATAAAGTGCCTTGCCCAAGGACACAACGTGGGTCGTCCCAGACGGGGATAGAACTCGGGACCTCTAGCATAGAAATCCAACTGTCTACCACAGAGCCACTGCGCTCCCCCAGCCAAGCATTATAGAATTATGGCTCTGGACAGACAAATACAGTCTGTGAGAGAATTAAGTTTTCCAATTCCTGTGACCTTGAACTTTGTCACTTGAGCATGGTGTAGCTGTGTAAAAGACCTTCCATTGGTCTTTACCCATGTGTAAAGTTTCATGGAAATCCATCAGAGCATTATACAGTTATAGCTCCGGATGGACAAATAAAGTTGGAAAAATGGATGCATGCAAGGATGGACAGACAGATGGATGGATAGACTGATGGACGGATGAATGAATGGATGCATGACATGGATTTAAGATGCCTCACTATCGGGGGCATAAAAATGAACTGCCTTCTTCTATTCAAATAAAGAAAAAGGGTAAAGCATTCAATCTAATCATTAATTTTCATGAAGTACCAGTGAAATACTACAATCATTCATTCATTACCTTGGTCGGGATCTTCCTTGTGCATCCAGATCCACTGTAGGTACCCCAAGCCTCACAAATCTTGTGAATAAAGACTGCTCCATATTAGAATACTTCTGGAAAGCCATGTTTTTAATGACAGGTGGAAGCTGGTGGTGATCACCAATCATTATCCATCGCTTCAGTCTGTTGATACGATCTTCAGGATTCTAAAGAAAAAAAAGATAAAACAATTTATGATGATCAGGATAAGCAGCTGTTGGAAGACATTCTCACATCTGTACCCAACAGTGAACTAATTTTGATCCATGACACACTATGAAATTCAACATTGCAGCAGAGGTTTGATGATCCTGGACCAAAATGTAGTGAAGTTTTTTAATATGCTACATCATAGGATGGTGAGAAATGTCTAACAAATATTTTTCGATATCTACTGTCAGAAAAGATATAAGGCAGGCACTGTGGAGCTGTAGCCTCTGCACTTTTCTCATTGGGTGTCATTTTTGACAAGAAATAAATGTACGATCAAACTGGTATTGAACTTTCATATCAATGGCAGTTCATGGCATTAACAGGTGGAAAGAAGCAAAATGTCCAAAACTTCCAACCATGTATAAATGGTGGCGTTCTGTTTGCCTTTGTGAATACACTCACAACTACGTTGTTTTAATCATTTTCACTTGCACAATAATTCATGCGAACGATTTTAAAAATAAAAATCATGCAGAAGCATATACCTACCCATACAACACACACTTACAGAAAAACAAACCTAAGACTCAGTCAGCACCCCCCTCCCCCACCCCACTTTCAAAATCATTCCAGAGTCCCTGTAAGGGAATATTTTTCTGGAAGTTACATGCATTATCTAATAAGTTTAGAATGATATTACTGCACATTTTTGACATCAGGGTGTTATAATTGAAATTAAAACATTGCAATATATATCATAAAAAGAAAACCTACCATTTTTGAGTAGGCACCATGACATAAGAATATGGTGACTCAATTTCAATTCAGAACACACTAGTACCTAAGACGTACAGGCCTGGAAATTACCCACAAACGATTGTGTAGTTCATGATGAGGTTATGTTAATTGTGAAATATTCAATTATGAACTAGAGGTTACAACAAAATAATAGGACTACAAACTAATACAACGTAAGTTAAAAAATTTATAGTAATTTATATATTTTTTATACTTACCAATGACCCAGACTTAGCTGGTGCTAACTCTAACAAAACCAGGGCCAAACACAAATTTTGCCCCCAATCCCCAAAATTTGCATCCAAAACCAAAAGAAATCATGTCCTGTAGGACCTCCATACTACGTCCCCACTGCGCATGCGCAGTGTCAAGGACGTCCCGAAATTGGCGCCAATTATCTTCTTACTGGCAGTGCCTGGACAGCGCTATGTACTCAGCGGGGAGGCAAGAGTTCCCAACTCCTGGGAGGGTCATCCCCGTCTGGGTCATTGGTAAGTATAAAAAATATATAAATTACTATAAATTTTTTAACATTTTTATACTGTACCAATGACCCAGACTTAGCTGAATAGTAAACAGGCTGGAGGGCCTAGGACATAGAGGAAAATCCAATAAGCTCAACTATATAATAAAGAGGTAACCCCTTAAGGAGAAAAGGAGTATTAGGCTTTACATGTATCTTTCTTATTTAATATTAAATTAGAAAGATACAATACCCTTAATAATTGAGCACAATAATATTCATGTTCTCTATTTACATCCAGTATAACCCTTATACTAATTATTTTTAAAGTAAGCCAATAAATAAAGTAGTCCAGAGAATTGAGACTCTTTATAATCTTTTAAAAGTGTCCGAGTATTGTATATTAAAGCCCATTTGACACTTGACATATACAAATGCTTCACACCGAGCTACACTTTAAAAATAAGACATGAATGAATTTAACATTAATATTACACTTTAAAACCATCCCGGAAGCGACTCAGAAATACTGACTTTGGAGGAGGCATTCCCTTGCTTTTCACTATAAAGCAGGTGACCTAAGGGAACACCCGCCCCCCCCCCCCCCTTCCCCTTGCCCTGGGTCAAATAGCCCAGAGTGAAGAGGGCAGCCGGACAGAGTCACTGCCGGAACAGAAAGCCTGCATAACTATAGTTGCAACTGTTTAGTGGACGACATTCTGAGCAACAGATAACGGACCTAAACAATGCAGGTCTCCAGAAATGGACTCAATATTTCTGAGATAAAAATTCGTGAATGTGGATGGCTGAGACCAATAAGCAGCCTTCATTAAATCTGTAATAGCAATACTATTAGCGTAAGCCCAAGAAGTAGCAAGAGCTCTTACTTCATGAGCGGAAATCTTAAGCACAGACTGCTGAGAAGAAGATAAACTCTCATAAGCAGTACGGATAGTTAATTGAATCCATCTAGCAATAGAATGGACCGAAATGTCCCTTCTATTAGGCATCAAAGACAGAAAGAAACGTTTCCGTCCCTTTCTGATAAACTGAGATCTCTGTTTATAGATACGTAACGCTCTAACAGGACAGAGTAAAGGCCTACGCCCGTCTGAAGACGGAAGAGCCTTAATAACAATAGGTTCCGGATATTTATTAGGAGCCTGATTCTTAGCTAAAAAACCCACATTAGTAGTGAAGGTGATAGTGTTCCCGACACTACGATAGTGAGAATCATCCACCGACAGTGCATGAAGCTCACTGACTCTTCTAGCAGAAGAGAAAGCTAAGAGAAAAGCTGTCTTATAAGATAAGAATTTGAAATCTACTGTCCCAAGAGGTTCAAATGGTTTTTCCTTCAATTTAAGAAGAACCCAAGCTAAATTCCATTTAGGAATTAATCTAAGAGTTCTGGGTCTATTTATCGAGAAGTTTCTAACCAACTTAGATAAAGAGACATTAGATCCAATTTGTAAACTATCATGATGTGCATAGGTATCAGATAACATAGACCTATAACCCTTAATAGTAACAGGCTGCAGTTTGATTTCGTCAAACAAGTATATTAGAAAGTTTGCAATGTCTGGTATAGAGGGATCAAAAATATCTACAGAATGATCCCTACACCAACGACGAAAAACTTAGCCGCATAGTTTAGCGAAGAGGAGGTCCTCCTACAGTTAGAAATCACGTTCACTGCTCGTCCTGTAAAGTGCTTGCCATGCAAGAAGGACCGCACAACGGAAAAACGTGAAGGTTGAGACCCTGCGGGTTGTGATGGAGTTGGGGCGATTTCCGCTGCGAAAGAAGATCCTCTCGTGGAGGAAGCTTTCGCGGTAGGTCCCACAACAGACACCTGAGTAGATTTATCCACGGTCTCTGTGGCGACAGAGATGCTACCAACAGAATCTTGCATTGAGATTGTTTTATCTTTAGCAATACTTGTTGAATTAACGGTGCTGGAGGATACGCATATCCTATCATTCCGTCCCAAGGGATCGACAGAGCGTCTACTGCAAATGCTCTTGGATCCGGACACGGAGACACATACGTCTGCAACTGATTGTTGAGATGTGTCGCAAATAAATCTATCATTGGCCGTTCCCACTGGTAGCAAATCTGATTGAATACTTGTTTGTTGAGAGTCCACTCTGATGGCAACAAGCGACCCTTTCGTGAAAGGGAGTCTGCTAGCACATTCAGACGACCCGGTATGTGACGGACCGAAAGAAGAACCTGATGTTCTAGCGCAAACAGAAGGATTCTTTCCGTTAAATTGAACCACGGAACTGAATGAGTGCCTCCCTGATTCCGTATATACGCCACTACTGTCGTATTGTCGGATAGGATTTGGACATGAGCATTGTGAATAATGTCCATCCAATGACGTAACGCAAGCCAAATTGACATCATCTGAGTCAAGAAAATTTGGAGAGGACGCGTGCGTAACCGCCCCATCGGAATGAGATCCGCAGCGGCTCCGCACAGACCTATCAGTCTCATAAATTCTCTTGCTGTGACTTTGTCTGCGTGCAGACAATAGCGAGCGTAACAACTGACTAATTTCGCTCTGGTTAACGGCAGACGAACAAGATTGTTGTGCGTCTCGAAGCTCATTCCCAGATGAGTGAATGACTTGGACGGCACCAGATCCGACTTCTCCTCGTTTACTATAAAACCGAGACGTCGGAGCAATAGAAGTAGATTCTGAACATCGTTCTGAAGCGTTAACTCGTTGCCGTACCTCTGAAGAATGTCGTCCAGGTAGGCCGACGTTACCGCAGACGAATGAGCTCGGAAATAGATCATTACCGAGTTCATTACCCGAGTGAAAGCCCAGGGTGCTAGATTCAATCCGAAGCACATCGCCTGGAATTGATACACCACTCCTAGGACTGCGAAGCGTAGATACTTTCTGAATGTCGGATGTACCATGACGTGAAAGTACGCATCTTTGAGATCTATGCTTGTTGCATAATCGTTCACCCGAATACTCGCTCTGACCGACCGAATCGTCTCCATATAAAATTTCGGAGCGACGATCAGCTTGTTTATCCAGCTCAAATCTATGACTGGACGGAACGAGCCATCTGGTTTCGGAACCAGAAACAGATGGCTGTAGAATCCCGGGGACTCCTGGTTTTCTACGACCTCTACCGCGTTCTTCAATAAAAGAGACTGCACCTCTGATAACAGAGCATCTCTTTTCTGCGGATTTGACGGAAGTTGAGTCCACTTTGGACTTCGAGTTAATGGAGGCTTTCGTTTGAAGGATATCTTTAGACCTTCCGAAGTCACTCCTCTCACCCAAGGGTCGTCCGTAATCGACGCCCATTCTTGTGAAAAGCTCGACAACCTTCCGCCAACCGGTACGCGATAGAGGTTTAAGCCATCACTTCCTGGACCTGCGAGGCCTGCGGTAGGAGAAACCACGTCCTCCCCGACCCGCACCTCGTCCCATCGACCTCGGGGCGTCCGACCGGTTGTCCCGGCCCGAAGGACGTCCCGAACGAGAGTCGCTACCCTGACGGTCTCTCGAATAAGACCAAGAGGACGCACCGAAACCTCTATAGGAACCTCTCTTGGGCGCATTAGACCCAGAAGTGCCTGTCTTATTCTTGTCTGCTGTATCCGACTTCTTAGAAGCAGATTTGAACAACAGAGAATCCGAAGCTTTCTTTGTAATTTTATCATAAATAGCAGAAAGCTTGCCGTCAAAGAGAAATTCTCCGGAGACTGAAGCGACTCTAAGAGAGTTCTTCACCTTAGTATCCACGAGTGTGGATGTAGCTAGGGCTGCGTCACGTCTAACCAACTCCAGGTTTGCCACAGAAAGGGCGGAGTTACACGTGGAATAAGCTACTGCCCTTGAAAGAAGTCTCAAAGAGGATTGTATATCCTGAAACTCTTTCCCTTGAAGGCGCAGTGATAACGCCTTAGTAAGGTGATCTGCGTAAGATAAGGCATCTAAATTGGCTCTGTTAGACGAAATAGCTGTTTCCAACACCGCGGTTGGAATAGAAGCCGACGACGGTAATGATAGCTCTAAGTCTTCCGCCTCGTCGTCCATACGCAGAGGAACTCTCGGGATACCCTGTCCTGCCGTGTCGAATTTATTCCTTGCATTAATGAAAGGCAGGTTGAGAGTATTGGCGGACAAGAAACCTGCTTTCCCCGTCCTGGAAGCAAGTTTAAATATAGCGTCGTTCAATAATTCAAATGTTCTTGCAACATTATTGGACTGCGACGGAAACTCGGGAGCGATGTCCCTAAACCGCTCAAAAAATTCAGAGTCCAATGACGCTATAATCCTCTTGTCCGGAACCACAGCAGTCTGGCCCGACGGAACAACTTGAGGGAGAAAGTGCCGGATGAAGTCCACGGCAGCTTTATGTTGTTCCGAAAGGGATAGCTCCAAATCATCCGTATCCCTTTCACCATCCGGTCGGACCTCATGATGCTCCCGGTCGTCCGCCCCCGATGCTTCGGCGGAGTGTACCGACCCAGCGCCGTCGGATAATTCTCGATCCGACACCGTTTCTGTCGGCTGCTGGGATGCTGCGATAAGCTGTGCTATCTGCACAAGAATGTCCGGCGTCGAGACCTGCGGAGGCGCAGTCTTCCGCTGCTTTGCCGAGGGCAGCTCCGCATCAGATGGCTCCCGCATACTTTTTCTATGCGAACGTCCGGAGTCCATCGGTCTCGAGTCCCTGGCTGCCGGATGGTGTGACCTGGTCGCCGAAGAATCCTTGATCGGCAAAGCTGGTAAGATATCGGCGGTCACGCAGCCAAGGTGCGGTCGTGTGCGCTGACGAGAAGAGGAAGCCTTAGCAGTCTCCGCGGACTGCCTATACAATGGAGCGTCCCGAGCGACGGACGTATGCTCCGCTTGCGACACATTTTGTACCACAACATCTGGTCCCAGATGTTGTTGTACGAGAGAGGGGCCTCTCTCGCTCGCGGCCCGGCTGGACCTGGACGAGCTAGGAACCGGACTCAAAGGCTTCCTTCGATCTCGCTTACTATCCGCCGCCACTGGGTGTGCACATTGAACGTTTATAGTGCTCGCATCACCCAACATTTCCTCCTGGACCGCATCGGACGAACCCGGCTGCCGAACCATTCGGTGAATGGACGCTACACCGGGCGAGCTAGCGGACGACATTTGTCTAATCTCCATGAGCACTTTTGCCGCTAGCTCTGAATTCATTTGTGACGACGGAAGCGCACTTGTAGAAGATAACATGGAAACATCACCCTGTTCTTGTTCCTCTGAAATAGAAACTGAGAGTGTAGAGTGACCTTGCGGAGAAAGAGCCGCCATAGCCCTTTCTCCAGAAACAACATACCGTGACACACGTTTCCAATGTTTGTCATCCCAAAATTGACATACAGAGCAGGGATTAGTGCGAGAACACTGACTACAATTAATACAATGATCATGAAAGTCAGAGGAAGATTTCTTCCCATTACAATTTGAACAATATCCTTTCATTGTGAAAAGTCTACAACAAGTCCTAGTTACTCGCACAAACCCCTGACACAAAGATACATAATAACATGATCCATTAATAAATGAAAAAACAATTGCAAATCAAAATAATTTTGAACAAATATTTTTTCAGCGAAGCCCAAGTTGCTGAAAAGTAACGTTGAGCCCCGATGGATCCGATGGCAAAGTGTGGTCAAAAATTTTAAATTTATATTAAATAATTAATGAGACACTTACGGATAATATAAATGTATCTTATAGTGAGATAAACTACACCAAAGGCAAACAGCCCCCCTCAAAAAAGGCTGTTGCCAATGTAAACAAACAGTGTAAAACACCAGAAAACATGACTCCAAGCACTGAAAAAACTGGCCCGAAATCAGTCATCAAAATTACACTCTATCTGATGCAAGACAGAGACTCCCAGGGGAGAATCTGCAGAACATCAGATGGAAGATGCAGAACACAACGCTATACACCCATGGGTGAAAACGTAACTATGGGGAAAATAACAGAAACATTCTGTATCCAAGCAACTCTCCCAGGAAAATTTAGAAATGAACTTCTCAAAAATATGCCAAAAGCATGGGAGAATTGCAAGGGGGGACTTTAGAAGGCTAAGGGAGAGGAAACACTGAATAAGCAGTGCAACATTTAGCAAGAATGACAACAAGAGGCCCATGCCTCGAAAATAGGCAACTTAACATAATTTCATCAAAAAATTTTAAGTACAGCCCTGATTATTTTTTGTCACTTCTTTTTCCTCTCCTCCTTCTATATCCTCCTTAGAATCACAAAAATTACGTGTCTGGCATCCTTTAAACTGAGATTTACAAGCACAAAGATCAGTGAGATGTTGACTGATGAAGGGCCAAACAGAGAATGATAATTGGCGCCAATTTCGGGACGTCCTTGACACTGCGCATGCGCAGTGGGGGCGTAGTATGGAGGTCCTATAGGACATGATTTCTTTTGGTTTTGGATGCAAATTTTGGGGACTGGGGGGCAAAATTTGTGTTTGGCCCTGGTTTTGTTAGAGTTAGCACCAGCTAAGTCTGGGTCATTGGTACAGTATAAAAATATTAAATTCCTGAACCAAAATCTTTGGCCTGTCAGACCTGCCAATCTCTTCTGACTAGCTTGACTCATTGGTTGTTTGCAGTGCATCCATGTATGAGTAGAATGGCATGCCATTATGTCTTAGCATAATTTCTGTCACAACAAATAGCAACAAGAAAAATGTTACTAAAGTAACACATGCCCCCCCCCCCCCCCTTGTGACCTTCACCTTGCAGATGCAGCAGAAACTATTATACGAGATACACCTTCTGACTGTCCTTAACATTTGTAAAAAGTTTAACAATTGTACTATGATTCGTTCCTGAGTTATGGCTGAGACACGAATATTGACCTATTTTTAGTGTGACCTTGAAATGTGACCTTGACCTTGAAGGTACGAACCCGGCTATGGTGTGTGACACATCCTCCCAAGGTCCTTTATAATTGTGTGAAGTTTGATGACTGTGGCCCTAACCGTGTTCAGTGTGACCTTGAAATGTGACCTTGACCTTACGGACCTGGCTGTGGTGTGTGACACATCCATCTGTTGTCCTTTTATAATTGAGCGATGTTAGATGATTGTAGCTCTAATAGTTTTTGGAGTTATGCTTGAGACACGATTTGTGACCCTGAACATATGAAGGTCAATTGTGACCTCCATCTTGCAGATGCGGCAGAAACTATTATACGCGACACACTTTCTGACTGTCCTTAACATTTGTAAAAAGTTTAACAATTGTACTATGATTCATTTCTGAGTTATGGCAGAGACTTGAATATTGACCAATTTTTAGTATGACCTTGAAATGTGACCATGACCTTGAAGGTACGAACCCAGCTATGGTGTGTGACGCATCCTCCCAAGGCCCATTATAATTGTGTGAAGTTTGATGACTGTGGCCCTAACCATTTTCGAGTTATTGGCTCGGACACACACACACACGCACGGACACATGCACACTTCAATCACTATATGCCACCCAACTTAAGTCAGGGGGCATAAAAACTAATGCGCAATCTCAACAAAACGAAATCACACTTTAGTTAGAACTAGTCATATTTATCATGTGTGAACATACAGGTGAAATGATCTTTCATAGCAGTCAATAACAGCCACCCCACTACTAAACTCAGGCCTGGAAATAACTTGAGAATGATAGTTTAGGTTAGGTCAGTCATAAAATAAGTGAACGCACTATGGGTTACAACAAAATAATACAGCATAAATTAAATTCCCAATCCTACATGTTTTGCCAGTCAGTCTGGACAATTTTGCAGAACTAACTCAACAGCAAGGTTGCTTATTGTGACTATACTGAATAGAGAGTAGGGCTGTTGCGACTATCATTTTTTGTAATCGACTAATCGTGACCAGTAATCGACGGTTAGTCGATTAATAGTCGCTTCCCCTGATTTTTTAGCAAATCATTCTTCTGTTCGTAAAACTCTGAAAATGACAATGGCACCAGTGTGTTCAGACGAAGTGGGGTTTTGGGAACAACAAATCGGTCCCGACTGAAGCTACATGTAGTCCAATCTTGGACCCACAGTCCGTAATAAAATTTTTGGGGTTGGTACGTCCTGTAGGACCCGCAGGACGTACCAACCCCAAAAATAATATTACCAACCCCAAAAATAATATTACTGACTGCGGGTCCAAGTTTGAACTAGATTGAAGCCGATGAATTAAAATGAATTTACCAAAGAACGTTCCTGTATATGTTTCCTTTCTGCAATAAGTTTCTCAAAATTGTGAACATTGAGATTTATGCATTCCCTCTCAGTTGTTAAAATTGGATCTTAGTCTGAAGTTCCGAACTATGAGAAGTGATCTGACGTTCTGACTTTCGTCATAATTTTGTCACTTCCACGCTTTGGGTTTTCCAATGGGTGCATTCGTGTGTACAAGACTGGAGAAATTCAGAAGAATCTATTCTTCTCGAGTAACTGTGAGTGTTCTTTCTTACACAGTCAGTGACAGTCGTACAGTCTTCCGGATATGAATGTTAACTATGGTTAGATATTTAAAGTTATTCACCTTCATTGATCATTCACCTCACAAAACAATGCAATTTAGCCCCGACGTGTAGTAGACGTGTACCACCTTGAAAATGAACGACGATCGACTAAAAATAAAAAACGTTGACTACTTCAATAGTCGACGGTTAGTCGACTAATCGAATAATCGCGACAGCCCTAATAGAGAGGCATGCATCTTAACGGAATTTCCACTCAAATAAATAGCAACAACTAATGTGGAATCTCGCCAAAGCGAGATCGAGTGTTAGTGGTTGCTATTCATTTTTGCAGAAATTCTGTTAAACTGTTAACAACATGGCTGGCATTGTAGAAACAGAGAAGACGGGAAAGAATCACAACTCTTTTTTCCTATAGGTAACCAGCGTGTTATATAGCCTAACCTGTTAACAGAAAGAAGAAATGTTTAATTTCTACTTACTTGCAATAACAAAGGTATGAATGTCTCTATCTCTAATATCTGGGCTGATTCTTCCATCAATATATTGTCAAACTAAAAATGATAAATTTCATCATTTGTTTGAAATGCTCATTGAAATATGGCGATAAACATTAACCAGAGGCTCAAGTGAGCCTGAAACACTCACCTGGCTCAAATTGTCAAAAGAGATGAGTGTATCAGTAAGTGAACAGAAGCAAGAGCAATTTTTTGATTTGTTATGACGCAACCAAAGGCAACTTTTTTTGACCATGCATTTCTGTTGGTCCTAGGAAAGGTTCCTAGCAAGCTCTGTTCAGTGAAGTATTAAAAAACAATAACCGAACAAAATTTTTGTTTTGTTTTCAACTTCTGTGGTTCCCTCTGGCACCCCTCCCTCCGCCCCCCCTCCCCCCCCCCCCCAAAAAAAAAAACAAACCAAGAAAAAACAAGCGACTCGATTTGAACAAATTTGAATTTGACACCCCTAGAGATGTTACATACCAAATATGAAAGGATTCTCACTGGTGGACCTGAAGAAGAAGAATTTTCAAGAAATTTTCTCATATTTGACAAAGTTAAACTTTGGGCTTCAACAAAAAGCCAAAATATTAACCCATGGACCTGATTTGAACAACCTTCAATCTAACCCACCCAGAGGTGTTGTACACCAAATATCAAAAGAATCTGAATGCTGGATCTGGAGAAGAAGATTTTTAAAGAATATTCCTCATATTGAACAAAGTTACAATTTGGGCTCCCATAGGGACTTGGCTTGAACAAACCTGAATCTCCCTTCCCTAAGGATGCAGTATACCAAATATCAAAAGATTCTGACTGTTGGATCTGGAGAAGATTTTTAAAGAATATCCCTCGTATTGCACTAATTTGAACATTTGGGCTCCTGTAGACTGCCCAAATATGGACCCAGGGGTTAAATTTCAACAACCATGTAAATCAATCTTTCATAGATGTTATATGTGAAATGTGAAAGCTTTTGGAGCAGTGGTTGGGGAGAAAAAGATTATTTTATATTTTTCCCATTACCTTCAGTGTTAAATAATGCTGACTCGGCATTTTTTCAAAATCCCGAAACGGTACCTTAGGACAAAACCGATAGCGATTTTTTTTCACCATTCCTTTCTATTGGTCCTATGGAAGCTTCACACCAAATAAAAAGTTTCAGTGCTGTGCAGTTTTGGAGAAATGAGCGTTTGAATTTTTTTCTATTTTTAGCTCCTGAGGTTCCCACGGGGCAGCGGGAAAATTTATTTTGGCATGAATCAAGTACTTAGGACCCAATAATACCAAATAGCAAATTTGGTTCAAATCGGCCTCTCAGTTCGGAAAATAGAAATTTTGGGCGGGGCACAAAATAGGGATCCTCCTGTAGCGAGCCAAAATATTGACCGAGAAAATTTCTTTGAAAAAACTTGAATCTTGAGTACCAAAGGAGCTTACATACCAAATATCACAGCATTCTGACTGGTGGTTCATAAGAAGAAGATTTCAGGAGAAACTGATGCTTTTGGGGCATCACTCCCACCCCAATGGGGGCACCGAGTTCATTTTAACAAACTGGAAAAAGGATACCTCCAATATACTGTATGTCAAATTTTTAGGTTTGGGCTAGTGCTAGTGGTTTTGAAGGAGAAGACTGAGTTGCGAAAGTTAATGGATGATGGACGCCAAGTGATGGCAAAAGCTCACACTGACTTTCAGTCAGGTGAGCTAATAATTCCCTAGCTGGGAAATTTTCCCAACCAAATGTTTCATCTGCCTAAGCCTACTCATAATGATTAACTGGCTGAGTGCTGGAAGCCACTATTAGGGCTCTATTGAAGTGCTGAAAGCCACTTTAGGGGCTTTACACTGTATGTATTAGCTTGTTATTTGCTCAGCACAAGAAAAAAAGTTTATATAAAATTGTTTTGTTACTATTTATTGGAGAGTGTCAACCAGACATGTTAACCTCCAGAATAATTTTTCAGGGAACACAAGGGTGATTTTCAGGGAAATGGGATGGATTTCAGGGAAAAGTTTGCGCGGGGACAAAACAAAAGAAAAAAAAAATTTTCCAGCTCATGGGCCACCATTAACACCAGGTTGTACCCAGATCTAGAAGTCAATGATGCTGATGCATTTATGCTATGTTAAAAAATCATAATATAATTTTTGACCCCCACCATCCTCTTCTTCATGACCCCACCCCCCTCCCCCCTCCCCACCAGAGCACCACCACCTTTGGTTTACTTTTATCAAAGTCTACTAAGCTAATAATTTCCCAAACCCGGAAATGTTAACAAGAAAAGACGTCCTAATGTTCAGTTACTGCAAGAAGATTAGTACTTGGAAAGTATCTTTATCAAAATCCTTCTTGCATGTGTGGACGCTTGTGTCCTGCACAGGGGCGCGGTGGTTCAGTAGGTAGAGATGCAGGCTGCAAGCCGAGAGGTCCTCGGTTCGAATCCCAACTGCGGCAACCACGTTGTGTCCTTGGGCAAGACACTTCACTCCCATTGCCCACGTGGAGGCACGGTGATGCTGTGTACTAAGGCGTACTGCACGTCGATGGTGCACCTGTCTTCAACCAATGCTAACCCTGCTTGTGTGGAGTTAGTATGTTAGGGAGCTGACAGTTGCTTGCTGTTGCTCGGTGGTTCTCTCCGGGTACTCCGGCTTCCTCCACCCATAAAACTGTCCTGGTCATGATTAGCCATTGTGCAGAAATATGTGACTTTAAACACCAATAAATAAATAAATTGTGTCCTGCACAAAACTTTTCTTTTCATCACTGAAGCATTCTTTTTTTTTAATTCCATTCAAAATTTTCTGAGTACAGACGGCCAACAGTTAACAGTTCTGTAGTCAGAACTGTTAATGTAGTGTTAGAAAAGAAGTCCATTGTGTATAAATATGCAGTCATAATTTTTCGGCATCCTAAGCGACTTTAACCTATTTTTAAACTGTGTAAAATAGTTGAGGTCAAGGTGTTGTTTACGTTTTGATTTGGAAAAGGGATGAGCATTAAAGCTATTCTGTGAATAAATAAATATTAATTATTTAATTCCTTTTCATATATTTTATTTGCCAAAAAACTGCATTGAAGGTGGGGTTTTCAATTTTTTGAAAGTAAGTTATCTAATTTCACTTCAACACTCACACATTGATCACGAATCTCCGATTATGAAGAAAAAAATGCAGAAATAAACATGAACACAGTTGAAATATCTATCATAAAATACCCTTTTCTTAAATAAATTTAACTTAACATTATGTGTACAGTCCATTAAAGACCCGGTTTCCATCACCCCCTGATTTCTAGTGCTAAACTAGAGGTGGCGAACCCGGTTTGCATTACTATCTATAGCACTGGAAAAATACCAAGTGCAACCAATTAACCTCACTATCAGTACAGTCTGACAAAAAAATCACACCTCGTGAACTAAATGTCGAACAGGCAAGATTTGAATCAATCAAAAGAAACCTATTTTGTTCGAAAATGTATAACCATAAGGAAATTATTAATTTGGCAGGCCTACAAGTTGAAAAAGTGTCAATAATACAACATTTTAATCCGTGGACTGCTGTTTTCGACACTCTGACATGACCGTAATCCTGCCCATCAATTATTACCAACCAATGAGGTGCCGGCACAAATATGTGTGACATCCCACCAATGCTCACTGCATACTGTAAGAAACAAGAGCTATTGCTGAAGGCAATTCATACCCCCACTGCAGTGCTGGACCGATGAAGCATCAATTAATTAAAATAAAAAATGAAAAAAAAAGTTATCAATATTCTCGGACGGACTCACACACGGATGGACAGACACATGTAATCCACCATACCCGGCCATTTTCTTCGAAAGTGGGGGAAAAAAATTTGTAGAACATCTCAGCACCCATCCACGGTGGTTTGGATTCGCAGCACAAATGTTTATCTTTAAAAAACATTAATTGGTTGTGTTTGTGTTCATTTAAATTCATTCAACCAGGGACCAGCCTAGGGGGAAATTTTAGGGAGACTCCATGTCTCCCTCCAGAAAAAATAGGGAGACTGCAGAGTCATGTAGGGAGACTTCATAGGCAAGTGGGGAAAATTAAGAATATTCATGTACCACCCCCGCCGCCCCTTCATTTTAGTTTGTGGTCCTCCATTAATGTCCCAATAATCCAGGTCCAGTTGTCTATGAGGCATCTATGCCAGGTTAAAAAATCACAAAGTAATTATTGACTGAAAATCCCCCACTGCTACCCTCTCCTTCATGACCCCCTCCTCTCTTCTTCATGCCAATCCCCCAGCACCCTCCTGTGGTTGCCTTTCACCAAAGTCTACTAAGCTAATAATTTCCTAAGTCTGAAAGTGTGAACAGGACCAGATGTAAGAAGGTTGCTTGGAAGGTACTTTGTTTGTTAATAAACAAAATACATTCTGGGGTCGAGTATTTTGTAAAAGAAATGTCATTCCGCATCATTTTTATGGCATTCTGGTGTCATTCCGCGTCATTTCGTGTCATTCCGTTGTTTAGGAGGACCCTTTTTCAAGATCGTCCACATGCACTCTTGTGTCCTGTACAAAGCTTTTCTTGTCATCACTAAAGCTTTTTTCATGTGTTTCAATTCCATTCGTGTTTTTGTGGGAATAGACGGCCCAACAGTTAACAGTCGTCAGCAAAACGAAATAAAAATACTGTGTTATAAAATACATCCGTTGTGTATACATTTTCGGCATCCTAAGCGACGTAACCTACTTTCAAACTGAGTTATTTTGTTGAGTCGCGTAAGTCACCTATTTTCGTTTCGATATTTGAAGCTCCGACTGAAACGCAACAAAATAGAAATAAAAAAATCAGCCAAAAGAGACAATGGACAATTGATTGTCGTGTGATTTCATCAAATGGCCGTTTATTTGACAAATTAAAATGCCCATTTATCACACTCGAGCACATTCGATTTTTGAAAATAATCGTTTTCATGCAAAGCTCGCATCACTCAGTTCAGCCTTTCCTCATTTTGGCCAATTTTTAGAGGGCGAGTTGTAATCGCCCCGACTATTTTTCTAGACGACTTTGGGCTTAGAAGGGCGACATAATCGCCCTAGTCGCCCTCACGGCTGGTCCCTGCATTCAACACTTCTGTTTTTATTAAACCTGTGGAAAAATATGCACGTGCGAATGGACAGCACTCATTACAATTTAAGCCCTCCGGGTGAAAATTTGATAAACATCGTTGTAAATGACACATTCACGCAAATACATACGGGAATACTGGTACTCAAAGTGTATAACGGCAAGCTAAAATTTAATAGAAATTGGTTTTAAAAACAAAAGGTGAGTCCTGTTAATGGTACACATTATGGCCTACATAAACTGGGGAAGGTCCAAGAATAAACAGGTTGGGTATATCTCTATTTACCGCCTGTTGACAACATCCACCCCCCTCCCCGAAAAATTAGGACTCTCCCACCAACCTTTAATACCATCGTAAACCCTACCTATTTCCCCAAAGCGAGCTATCACTTGTCGGAGAATCAACGAATTATGGCTTGAGTTTAATCACCCGGGTTTTGGACCCCTCATTATAATTTGTACAGAACTGTGCTTGTGATATATTGACATCTTGTTCATTTTCATCAGCTGGAATAGATTAATTACAGTTTCCAATTGTTTCCATTGTTGATTTTTTCTGAATTTATCCCAAGCTTATAAACTCAGAGAGAGAGAGGTCTAAAAACTGATTTTCGCTGTTAAATGAATGCAGAGTTAGGTTATTCACATTACCAAGTTATCCTGTTCGACTATTAATTTGAAGTTAACATGTACAAAACATTAGGCTGCTGAGAGTCGGTGAACAAAAGAAGCTTTAAACAATAACAAGTAGTAGTTTGATTATGTCACTGGTCGCTAATAATACCCCTGTCGAGACTGTCTTATTAAAAGATTATTGCCACAGGTTTTAATTACTGAACAAATTATTGTAATCATCTTCACCTGTGCAAGTTCAACAGATTTGTGAGCTGTGACTTCTGTATCCACAATCTATTTTTATTGGGAGTTTGTGACAAATTTGTTACATTCTTGGTTTACAGGACTCTATTGAAAGGTTAATAATTTGTCTTCAATACGTTGAATTAGATGATGGATGGCATGGGTTAATTTCGACGCGTACACTCAGAGTGGAGTTTCCCCTCGCAGTTTCTTGTTTTAGTTCAGAAGTCTCTTTACTAACTTTTTTTTTAAATATACTTTTTTTCCAGTTTCACGGTGAACTTGATTTATTATCTGGGTGGAATTTACACTCAGTTGGTGTTTTCAACTCTGTCCAATATGGCATTGTACTCAGCAGTGTTTGCACCAGGCTACTGGGCAGACACCATCAAAAAATAAGTTGTCCACGCCTATGACTTTTGATTCGATTTAACAGAAGGGAGCGGTCTGCATAGGAGCAAATGTACTTGCACTAAACAGCAAAATGTCTGGATTCTCGTGCATTATTAGATTGCTGTGGAGAATATCGACTGTGAACCTTTGTGATTCGAGGGGGGGGGGGATTCATACGACCTCCATGACCCTCCATGGCTACACCCTTGCTGTCATGTTTGAGGCTGAAACTCCCACGCTGAAATGTGAAATGTCCAATTCATCAAGCCTATGGGAAAATATTTGCAAACTGTATTCATTCGTTGCCGTCTACGTTCAGAATTTTTATACACATAAGTTTCAGAATTAAACTTACTCGCCAAAGGCTCGTAAGTTTAATTCTGAAGCCTACTCGTACAATGAAAGTTTTAATTCAGACACAAGATGTTCATTAATTTGCTGCTCCCCTCTGCTGAGGCCTTCATTCCCACAGTCCCACATGCGTCATCCCAACTCCATTGTCCCTTCTAATCTTCCAGTACTCGTTTTACAATATTACTCACTGGCACTTTCTTAATCTTAATCTCCAACTATAATATTAATATTAAGGCTCAACAAGTAAAAGTCGCAAAACATATCAGGCTGTCATTGACTATAAGAGCCAAGCAAGCCTATAATGGCCTAATGCGTCTATTTATTTATTTATTTATTTGTGTTTAGGGTCACATAGTTCTGCACAATGGCTAATCATGACTGCGACAGTTTTACGAGTGGAGGAAGCCGGAGTACCCGGAGAGAACCACTGAGCAACAGCAAGCAACTGTCAGCTCCCCAACATACTAACTCCACACAAGCAGGGTTAGCATTGGTTGAAGACAGGTGCACCATCGACGTGCAGTACTCCTTGAACAAACGCGGTTGCCGCAGGTGTGATTCGAACCTAGGACCGCTCGGCTTGCAAGTAATGCATCTAAATATGAATAATGGCGTCACATCTCTCAGCCGATCGATAATATTTTCCCCCAGATTTCTATTTTAATCAAAATTCAATTTCGGATTTAATTTGTAAACACATTTGTTTCGCATGTTTTCCTTTGTGTCTTGGATAGACAATGTATCAAACTTAGCGACAGGCAGAATGTAAGTAATGACAACTTTGATGAATAAAGTCTTGCCCAAATTCGCATCTCAAAGATACATTTCATCAACCAACTTTTCAAATTTCGCTGTAGATTGATCAGAAGCTAGTCAAGTTACCCAATTTGTTTGTCAACAAATCAGACCATAGTTCTACAGTTTTTTTTTTAAATTTAAAAACTCAATTTATTCCAGAAGTTATGCCTGTCTAGTTATACTATTGAAGTTAATTTTTATTTTCCTTGAACTTGTATATACCTGTCATGTTTCTAAAGTCTACATTTGATAATGTACACAGTTGTTTTAATTACCGTAATAAAAGATAAATTAATGTAAGTTACTGGTTTGTGTTGTAATACCCTCAACAATCCCAGTTTTCTCTCTGGTACAAATAATGAACATTTCCTCACTCATCTCAACACGGACAGCCAGATTGTTTATTACGATGGTGACTGAAATAGTTCCGTTGCAGTCAATGATTGACAGAATCTATTTATAGGCTGACTGATTTTAATTACCTTTGATTAACAGGACTCCAATTTTTAATGCACTGTACACGTAATGAATTCATATTTTACTGCTTCATGAGTTTTTACCAGAGTTTGAAATGCATGTGATTTGACTTCGAACATTTTACATAAGTTACAATGGGAAAGAAATATTCAACTGTTGTTTTCCGGGATTTTTGGTTCAAAACTGATTCCCGTCTGGGAGGCCAGGAACTACACTGAAATTTCGGGATTTTCCCGCGCATTCCAAGAGAGTTAACATGTCTGGTGCCAACAGGCACTCTCCAATAAATGGTAATAAAACAATTATTTATGAAGAACATCTTGCTAAACTAAGGCTCCCATTGCTGGAAGCATGGTATTTTTTCAAATAAAAAATACTTATGGTACAAATCACTTTTGAAAAATAATGTAGCACTCTAGCAGTTACAGCAAAACTCAAAGTTTTACCACAAAAGAAACAAGAGGCCCCAAGGGGCCTGAGGGTGCTCACCTGACATGGTAGCCTAAATATCAACCCAGAGAATTGATTTCAACAAGTTGCATCTGCTCCTCCTAAGAAAAGCTTATACCAAATATCCAAAGATTCTGACCAGTGGATCTAAAAAAAAAAGAAGATTTTTAAAGAATATTCCTCATATTGAACTAAGTTATAATTCGAGCTCCCACAGGGATCCCATATATGAAACTAGGGACTTGGCTTTAACAAACTTCAATCTTACCCCCCTAAGGATGCTGCACACCAAATATCAAAACATTCCGACTGCTGGATCTGAAGAAGAAGATTTTTAAAGAAAATTCCTCATTTTGAACTAAGTTACAATTCAAGCTCCCACAGTGAGTCCAAATATGGACCTAGGGACATGGCTTGAACAAACTTGAATCTCACCCCCTAAGGATGCTGCATATCAAATATCAAAACATTCCAACTGCTGGATCTGAAGAAGATTTTTAAAGAAAATTCCTCATTTTGAACTAAGTTATAATGCGGGCTACCACAGTGAGCCCAAATATGTACCCAGGGACTTGGCTTGAACAAACTTGAATCTCCCCCCCCCCCACCCCCCCCCCCCCCCCCACCCCCTAAGCATGGTGCATACCCAATATCAAAAGATTCTGCCTGCTGGATCTTGAGAAGAAGATTTTCAAAGAAATTTGCCTGAAATGCACTAAGTTTGAATTCGAGCTTCTATAGTGAGTCCAAATATGAATCTAGGGAGCCGATTTGAACAAACTTGAATCAGATCTACCCTACAATGTTGTATACCAAATATCAAAAGATTCTGCCTGCTGAATCTGGAGAAGAAGATTTTTTAAGAATATTCCTCATATTGAACTAAGCTATAATTTGGGCTCCCACAGGGAGCCCATATATGAACCCAGGGACTTGACTTTAACAAACTTGAATCTCACCCCCCTAAGGATGCTGCACACCAAATATCAAAACATTCCGACTGCTGGATCTGAAGAAGAAGATTTTTAAAGAAAATTCCTCATTTTGAACTAAGTTACAATTCAAGCTCCCACAGTGAGTCCAAATATGGACCTAGGGACATGGCTTGAACAAACTTGAATCTCACCCCCCTAAGGATGCTGCATATCAAATATCAAAACATTCCAACTGCTGGATCTGAAGAAGATTTTTAAAGAAAATTCCTCATTTTGAACTAAGTTATAATGCGGGCTACCACAGTGAGCCCAAATATGAACCCAGGGACTTGGCTTGAACAAACTTGAATCTCACCCCCCTAAGCATGGTGCATACCCAATATCAAAAGATTCTGCCTGCTGGATCTTGAGAAGAAGATTTTCAAAGAAATTTGCCTGAAATGCACTAAGTTCGAATTTGAGCTTCTATAGTGAGCCCAAATATGAATCTAGGGAGCCGATTTGAACAAACTTCAATCAGATCCACCTTACAATGTTGCATACCAAATATCAAAAGATTCTGCCTGCTGAATCTGGAGAAGAAGATTTTTTAAGAATATTCCTCATATTGAACTAAGTTATAATTCGGGCTCCCACAGGGAGCCCATTTATGAACCCAGGGACTTGGATTTAACAAACTTGAATCTCACCCCCTTAAGGATGCTGCATACCAAATATCAAAAGATTCTGCCTGCTGAATCTGGAGAAGAAGATTTTTTAAGAAATCTGCCTGAAATGCACTAAGTTCGATTTCGGGCTTCTATAGTGAGCCCAAATATGAATCCAGGGGGCCGATTTGAACAAACTTGAATCAGATCCACCCCACAATGTTGCATACCAAATATCAAAAGATTCTGCCTGCTGGATCTGGAGAAGAAGATTTTTTAAGAAATTTGCCTGAAATGCACTAAGTTCGAATTCGAGCTTCTATAATGAGCCCAAATATGAATCCAGGGGGCCGATTTGAACAAACTTGAATCAGATCCACCCCACAATGTTGCATACCAAATATCAAAAGATTCTGCCTGCTGGATCTGGAGAAGAAGATTTTTTAAGAAATTTGCCTGAAATGCACTAAGTTCGAATTAAAGCTTCTATACTGAGCCCAAATATAAACCCAGGGGGCCGATTTGAACAAACTTGAATCAGATCCACCCCACAATGTTGCATACCAAATATCAAAAGATTCTGCCTGCTGGATTTGGAGAAGAAGATTTTATAAGAAATTTGCCTGAAATGCACTAAGTTCGAATTCAGGCTTCTATCGTGAGCCCAAATATGAATCCAGGGGGCCGATTTGAACAAACTTGAATCAGATCCACCCTACAATGTTGAATACCAAATATCAAAAGATTCTGCCTGCTGGAGCTGGAGCTGGAGAAGATTTTTGAAGAAATTTGCCTGAAATGCACTAAGTTCAAATTCGAGCTTCTATACTGAGCCCAAATATAAACCCAGGGGGCCGATTTGAACAAACTTGAATCAGATCCACCCCACAATGTTGCATGCCAAATATCAAAAGATTCTGCCTGCTGGATCTGGAGAAGAAGATTTTTTATGAAATTTGCCTGAAATGCACTAAGTTCGAATTCGGGCTTCTATAGTGAGCCCAAATATGAATCCAAGGAGCCGATTTGAACAAACTTCAATCAGATCCACCCCACAATGTTGCATACCAAATATCAAAAGATTCTGCCTGCTGGATCTGGAGAAGAAGATTTTTAAAGAAATTTGCCTGAAATGCACTAAGTTCGAAATCGGGCTCCTATACTGAGCCCAAATATGAACCCAGGGGGCCGATTTGAACAAACTTCAATCAGATCCACCATACAATGTTGCATACCAAATATCAAAAGATTCTGCCTGCTGGATCTGGAGAAGAAGATTTTTTATGAAATTTGCCTGAAATGCACTAAGTTCGAATTCGGGCTTCTATAGTGAGCCCAAATATGAATCCAAGGAGCCGATTTGAACAAACTTCAATCAGATCCACCCCACAATGTTGCATACCAAATATCAAAAGATTCTGCCTGCTGGATCTGGAGAAGAAGATTTTTAAAGAAATTTGCCTGAAATGCACTAAGTTCGAAATCGGGCTCCTATACTGAGCCCAAATATGAACCCAGGGGGCCGATTTGAACAAACTTCAATCAGATCCACCATACAATGTTGCATACCAAATATCAAAAGATTCTGCCTGCTGGATCTGGAGAAGAAGATTTGTTAATCTTTTTCCCATTGCCTACAATGTTCAAAGTCCTGAAAAAAGTGCCTTGTGATCAAACCGATAGGGATTTTTTTTAACCATTCTATTCTACTGGATAAAAGTAAGCTTTATACAAAATAAGAATTCTCTTTGCCGTGTGGTTTTGGAGATATGGCAGTTTTAAGGTTTTTCCTATTTTTAGCTCCCTAGGTTCCCACGGGGCAATGAGAACATTTTTTTTTTGCATCAATCAACTACTTATGACCCATTATCATCTCATATCAAATTTGGTTCAAATCGACCTGACGGTTCTGAAAATAGAAATTTTAGGCGTGGCCAAAATTTTTGCCCCTCCCATAACGAAGGCAAATAATGCCCGACAAACTTCTCTTGAACAAACTTGATTCTAAACCTCAAAAGGACTCTGTATACCACATATCAAGTCTCTGCTACTGGTGGTTCATTAGAAGAACATTTTCAAAAAATTTGGCCATTTTTTCCCCACACCTCTGCTCAATATGAGCCGAAACCTATTTTGGATAAAAATCAAAATGCCCCTATATAACCACTACTTACATGAAATTTAATTGAAATGTGGCCAGTGGTTTAGGAGAAAGAGGCTCAAACACCACCTTCACAACGGACGACGGACGAAGAGTGATAAGAAAAGCTCACCCTGACTTTCAGTCAGGTGAGCTTACAATCAGGGCTTCAGTCCTTTCAAACTAATATACATAAATATTTACATACATGAAAAATCTGCAGTCAACAAATTAAATAGAACACAAAAACCAACAATAAATCAACAGGGTGTATGAGTGATAAATTATTCCTATAGTCCTATAGGGCTTAATCTGAAACCCCTGCCAGAACAAATGACACATGTTTAGAGGATTTCCTGAAAAATTCCTGAATAATTGCATAATAGTTCTGAGACCACAAACATTCCAAGAAGTTAGACTTGAGGCTACATGGATTAACATGAAAGAAAATATTTTGTTTACCTTGAATCCAACATTAACCAAATCTCGTCTCTTCAGTGCAGCATGGGTACAAGTCATAGCTATGATTTTTGCTTCTTTGATCAATAGATAGTCTGCTCTATCTGCTCCACTTCTTAATAACTCAAATGCCAAAAATTCCTTGAATAGAAATAACAAGAAATTATAGCAAAGCTATGCAAAAAAAAGGATGATGGAAAAAATCCAGAGCTGCGAGTAACTACCTCATATTTTTTATATTTTAAAATTATAATCTCAAATGGAAAGGATAATCTTCCAAGTCATGTTTACAGAGTACTAATTCAAGGTTCAGGGTGCCACTATACACTGCTAAAACTGTATTTCTCAGATTTCCTACTGTAAAATTTAGCGTTATAGATGAGAGTGAGACCATACCAAATGAGTAATGTTACAGTAGCCACAGAAATCCCATCCATAAAACCAGTGGACAGGACATCCATTGGGGTATTGAAAATGTGAAAACGTTGCGATTGAAAGCAGTATTTGGTATTTTTTTTTAATCATTACTGATGATCGGACTCGATCGGACAATTGTCTTTCCAAAATATGACGATGTCAGATGATTTTCGAAAAACATGTCTCAAAACAGTCACTAACATGCCGCCACATAAATTAGTTTGGCACAATATATCGCTCGTTGCTAGGGAGGCACATTAGTTGCTAAGGGAACCAACTAACATCATTGCCAACTCCTTGGTTTAGATCCCTGGTGTGTTATAGGTACATATATTGAATTTAGTCAAAATTGTCCTAATAGACAGCCCATCGCTAGGGAGGCATGTTGGTTGCTATGGACACCAACTGACATTACTACAGACTCCTTTTAGATCCTAAGTGTATAATGGGCCCATATATCAGACTTGGCCAGAATTGACCCAATAGACCACCCGTTGCTAGGGAGGCATGTGGGTTGCCAAGGAAACCAACAGACGTCATTGGTTTAGGTGTCTAGTGCATTATGGGTTCATATATCAGTATATCAAATTTGGTCAAAATTCACCGTTTTCGACTCCATGGTTTAGATCCCCAGTGCATTGTGGGTCTATAGATTAAATTTGGTCAAAATTGACCCAATAGGTCGCCCGTTGCTAGGGAGGCACGTTGGTTGCTAGGGAAACAAACTGGCATCATTACCGACTCCTTGGATTGAATCCCTGATGCATTTTGGGTCCACGAGTGAAATTTAGTCAAAATTGGCCCAGTAGGTCGCCCATTGCTAGGGAGGCACGTTGGTTGTTAGGGAAACAAATTGACATCATTACCGACTCCTTGGTTTGGACCCCTATTGCATTATGGATTCATATATCAATTTTAGTTAAAATCGATCCAATAGATTGCCTGTTGCTAGGAACGTCATGTGATGTCGTAAATTGTAAATTAGTCTGAGTCCCGTTGTATTATGGGAGAATATCTCAATAGCACCCCCCCCCCCACCCAGCCCCCTCCCCTGTTACTTCCCTCAACTGATGGTTCACTCACTTTATCCAATTGGTATCTGAATGGTCCTCTGAAAACAATTATATTGCCCCTTTTTGTTCTTGGGAAGATTCCTCGAATAAGAGTCGTTCTCGTAAAGTCTCCTCTCGGGCATTCCTTCCGGTGAATAAAAAAAGTGTTTGTAATATAACAGACTCTCGAGTTCAGACGCCTCAGCATATGAACTCGTGCACCTATGGCACAATCGTCCTTTAAAAAAAACATTGTATTCTACCTAAGGCCTAAAAAAGAAAAAAATCTGTTTCTCACGCCTCCCACATGGTCCTTTTAAAAAGGCTGCCGCTTGCTCTCTTTTTTATAACTAATACAAGCTTAAAAAAATAAAAATTAAATGGTTCATGTCTGATATTTTACCCAAGGCTTTGCAATGCTTTAGCATTGCAAAGCCTTATTGCACTCAAGGGATGAAATACACCACAACCCATGCTATTCCGCAGATTATGAGGCCTAAAACATACAACAAGCCAAGAACATGAACTTTTGATGGCAAAGAAATAATTCAATGAAAGTGTCAATGACACTGTGGATCAACTTGACAAACTTAAACTTGGTAAGTTATAACTGAAATGGCAAAAATAAAGATTATTGGTACCAATGTTATTTTTGGTGAAATTTCAACATAACAGTATTGTGTGTGCACAACGTCAGAGTAATCCATGCATTTTTAAATGTAAACTGTAAGAATGGCTAAAGGAAGAATGTTGATACATAAATGAAGTAAGTTCAGAGGTTATTGTAAATGGCAACTTTTTTCACAGAAATGAATGCTAATCAATAGCTCTTATCTAAAGGTCTCGCCCAATGAGCAGCACACCAAGTTCAAAAACAATCCTATGATAAGTGTGGCCCGTAGGCCATGTCAAAGAAGAATGCTGATGCACAAATGCAATAAATTCAAAGATTGTTGCTAACAGCAACAGTTTTTGATGGAAATGAAAAGAAAATCGATAGATCCTATCTTTGTCACCCTGCATAAGCATACAAAGTTTCAAAACAACCTGATAATGAATGCGCTCTCTGAGGCATGCCAAAGGAAGATGTTAATGCACAAATGCACTAAGTTTGAAGGTCATTGCTTGTGGCAATGTTTTTTTCTCTCTTTTTTATGGAAATTCATAAATAAATATACCCTGCAGAGAGTGCAAAAGGGATAAGTTGTTGCACAAATGCAGTAAGTTCAAAGGCTGGTGATAACCACAAAAAATTTTTCTGGAAATTATAAAAATCAATAGCTCACATCTAGAGGTCACCCCGAACACACATACCAAGTTTCATTTATTTATTTATTTATTTATTTATTTATTTATTTATTTATTTATTGATGTTTAAGGTCACATATTTATGCACAATGGCTAATTGTGACCATGACAGTTTTATGGGTGGAGAAAGCCGTACCAAGTTTCAAAGTGATCTGATCATAAATGAGCCCTGAAGGGTGTGCCAAAGGGAAATACTGAAGCCTTACTAAACTAAGTTTAAAGGTTGTTGCCAGCAGCAACATTTTTTGACAGAAATGGAAGAAAATCGATAACTCCCATATAGTTATCACCCCACACAAGCACACCAGGTTTCCAAGCGATCCAATCATAAATGTGCCCTGCAGGGTGTGTCAATAGGAAATATTGATGCATAACTGCACTAAATTTTTACTAAATTCATCAGAGGTCATTGCCAATGGCAACTATGTTTGACGGAAATGGAAGAAAATCGATAGCTCCCAGCCTCCCATCTAGAGCTCACCCCAAACAAGCACACCAAGTTTCAAAGCGATCTGGTCAAAAATGTGCACTGCAGGCTGCGCCAAAGGGAAATACTGATGTATAATTGCACGAAGTTTATTGAAGCTCTTTGCCAGCGGCAACATTTTTTGACAGAAATTGAAGAAAATCGATAGCTCCCATCTAGAGGTAACCCCAAACAAACATACCAAGTTTCAAACCATTCTGATCATAAATGTGCTCTGTAGGGCATGCTAAAGGAATATATTGATGCCTGACTAAACTAAGTTCAAAGGTCGTTGCCAACGGCAACATTTTGTGATGAAAATGGAAGAAAATTAATAGCTCCCATCTACAGGTCACTCCAAACAAGCATACCAGATTTCAAAGCAATCCAAACATAAATGTGCCCTATAGGGTGTGCCAAAGGGAAATATTGAGATCTGACTAAACGAAGTTCTAAGAACGTTGCCAGCGGCAACATTTTTTGATGAAAATGGAAGAAAATTAATAGCTCCCATCTAGAGGTCTCTCCAAACAAGCATACCAGATTTCAAAACAATCCAATCATAAATGTGCCCTATAGGGTGTGCCAAAGAGAAATACTGAGGTCTGTCTAAATGAAGTTCTAAGAACGTTGCCAACGGCAACATTTTTTTATGGAAATGGACGAAAATCGATAGCTCCCATCTAGAGCTCACTCCAAACAAGCATACCATTCAAAGCGATCCGGTAATAAATGTGCCCTGCAGGGTGTGCCAAAGGGAAATTTTGATACATAACTGCACTAAATTCATCAAAGGTCATTGCCAGTGGCAACATTTTTTGACAGAAATGGAAGAAAATCGATAGCTCCCATCTAGAAGCCACCCCAAACAAGCATGCCAGGTTTCAATGCAATCCAATCATAAATGTGCTCTATAGGGTGTGCCAAAGGGAAATATTAAGGTCTGACTAAATTAAGTTCTAAGAACGTTGCCAGCAGCAAAATGTTTTGACGGAAATTGAAGAAAATCGATAGCTCCCATCTAGAGGTCACCCCAAACAAGCATACCAAGTTTCAAAGCGATCATAAATGCGACCTATGAGGTGTGCCAAAAGAAATTGTGAATGTACGTATGTACGTACGCCCAGACGTACATACATACATACATACATACATACATACATACATACATACATACATACATACATACATACATACATACGTATGTACGTCTGTACGTCGACGGACGAGAAGTGATGGCAATAGCTCAGCTTGACTTTGTCAAGTTGAGCTAAAATTTTTAAATAAAATAAAAAAAGGCTCGCCCACATGCAGTTTTACAAAAAATGGCCTGAGAAATTATAAATTTAAAGTAATTTGTATATTTTTATACTTACCAATGGCCCAGACTAGCTGGTGCTAACTCAAAGTTATCAAGGGCTAAACACAAATTTTGAACCCCCCCAATCCCCAAAATTTCTTTGCAAAATCGAAAATTAAAAGTCTTATCTGGTCCTCCATACTTTTACTCTCCAAGCATGCGCAGCCATCAGGAAGTGACCAGAATTGGCGCCAACATCATTCTTTGTAGAAAAGAGTACTACATAATAATTCCGTGGGGAGGAATGAGTGCCCACTCATGGAAGGGCCATCTCCGTCTGGGCCATTGGTAAGTATAAAAATATACAAATTACTTTAAATTTATAATATTTTTACACTATAACCCAATGGCACAGACTAGATGAATCGTAAAAAGGCGGAGGGCCTAGGACTTCAGAATTAGTAGATCAACATAGTTTTAATCCTGTAATCTAAGGTGAAAGGAAATTAAAATTATTAGGAATTACATGAATGTCTCTCTATACAGTAATGGAGAAGACATATCATAAAAAAGGAGCCCAGTTCAAGTAATTCCGTATTCTTAGCATGAAGACTATGTTAATTTGGATGTAACAAGTTCCCAATTTTTAAGTGTAGACCGTACTAAGCCCCAAAAATTAGGATGGGGTATTTGAAAATGAGAGAATATCCCCCACAAACATATGCCATATACAATAAAACCAAAGCTGTATGCAAGATATAATTACAGACAAAACAGCTTCACTCATAGTTACATACTTATCAAACCAGAGGAGAGGTAAACTTCCCCCCACTAGGGCTGGGCGGTTTTGAAATTTGCATTTCGGTTCGGTTTCGGTTTCGTACAAAAACTCGGTTTTCGGTTCGTTTTTTGGGTTTTTCAAAATATATTGTAGAAATCCACATTTTAGAGGGTAATGTACACATAAAATCTGTCTGTATTTGTCATCCAAGTCATGAGGCTCATATAGTGTGTGGAGCCATTCGAGTTAATCAGTGTTCACCACTCTTCTCAGCTAATGGACATATTGTGCTGGGCTACTGTAGTGGGCAACAGTGGTGGAGCCATGAGGTATCTGGGGAGACCAGCCCCCCCCACCCAAAATCCCACTTGCTTTTCCCATCCCCAAATTTGAAAAGATTCTTTTTGATTCCCTGCCCTCAGTACAAGTACAGTACACTCAGTAACGAGATTCCCTCCCCCCCCCCCCCCCCCCCCCCCCCCACAAAAAAAAAAAAAAAAAAAAATCTTCACCAGCATGGTCCACAGGATTTCAAAGCATGGCTCCACCACTGGTGGGAGATGCCTTGTTCTAACAGTGAGATTTGGGGCCTTGTCAAGACAAGATGCAGAAATTCACAAGAAAAGCTACATTTTAGCAAAAATCAACATTTCCTTATTTTTTATGGAGTCGCTAAGCTCTCACCATGGTTTTGGTGGCTAATGTGCAATTGTTGTGCTTATTTTGGTAATTATCACATCGCTTGAAAATAGACGTGCCCCGTGTTTCTTGATGGTTCCTGCTTCAAATGACAGTGGAATAAGAGGAACACAAATTATATTTCTTCTGATTTTGATATCTATTGAAGTAAGTTGTGATATACGAATCACTTTTATTGGTAACTCACTCCAATGCTTTCACAATATCTCTCCTAATTTCGACTGTAGAGGTTCGTTTTTTACTTTGCTTCTGCCCAAACATAGAAATTGGGCGAAATGAGCGGTGCCAAGGCGAAGATATTACCAACTTTACTTTGCCCTCTTGGCTGATCCCTTCGTTGATTTTATCTCAGTCAAGACAGGCGATTGATGTTTTTGAAGGGAGACTGCTGCATAATGGGATTTGAAAGAAAGTTTGCAATATTGAATCTTGGGATTTGTTGTGTTTACAAAATACACATGGTCATGACACGTGTTGATTATAACATCTTCGTATTGGGAATGCAGTGTGTGTACCTGACAGACCTGCAGTACTGCGCGATTCCTTAAAGTAAGTTTAAATATTATACAAACAATTCCCAATAAGTTTAAAAAAACTTTCAATAGTTACCTGCCATCCATTTAATAGGATGTGTTCTATTTCAATTTAACCATTTTACTGTTGACAAAAAACATAACTGCCAACGCGCAGCGTTATCTGTGAGCATGTGACTTCGGAGAACATGCCAGTAATCGGTTAATTAACATTTTTCCCATGTGAACTTTGAGGTTTTAAAACTCAATAAATTTTATGTTTACCTCCAATCTAATTTACAACGTGCCGTACGCAGATGATTTTGGGTCAAAGGTAATTTATAATACTTTTACACCATATATTGTCAGGTAACTTGCAATACCTCTTTGGTCGAATGTGCCCGGTTCATTAAATTTACTTAACGATTCTTGAATTGCATGTGTGGATTTTTACGCAAGACTTTTTTAATTTTTCATATTCCATCTGCTGGTGGTTCTGTAGATATTGTTTAAGATACAAGAAATTTGCTACCACTATTTGTGGGTGGAGGGGGAATTTGTTGTCAGTCCTCTTGAAGTAAGCATAAATGGCACAGTATTTACCTTTGCCCGACATTTAAGCCTTTGGCGTGCGGATGAGTGGTCATAAACTTAACCAACTCTGGGAAATTTGTTGAAACCGAAAGTCGCGTTTTTTTGTTAAGGCGGCGGTTCGGTTTTGGTTTAAAAAAAAAAAACGAATCGAACTGAAAAACCGATAAACCGCCCAGCCCTACCCCCCACCCCTCCTTTTTGAAGGAATCTTCTTCAAAAAGAAAGAGGGGAGCTCTCTGGACTCAGTAAAAGCGGTACCAAACTAGAACTATCACTCAAGGTGATTAATACCCCCGCTTTGGGTTTTTAGAGGAATGCACTTCTGATCATGTAGGCGAAGGCCATAAGGAAATGTATACATAAAGATCATTTTTTGTTGTTGAAATTTGTATTTGCATGTGGCCTTCCACAGAACAGCACTGAATACTTAAAGAGCCCACACATATATGGTTTACATTTGGAAAAACACATTTACAATGTGCAACATGTATTCAAAATCGGTTCATTAATGTAGGAGGAGTTGCACACACAAGAATCCCATTTGAAAACCCATAATAAATCCAAGTTAAAGGGAAATAACCTGGTTAAAATTGTCGCAGATCAAAAATTTGGGAATATGCGTATGTTCACTTAGTTGTGATAATGTTTGAAAGGTTTCGTCATAATTGATTGATAAATGTAGGAGGAGTTGCACGCACAAGAATTTCATGTAGAAACCCATAATAAATCTAAGTTAAAGGGAGATAACCTAGTTAAAATTGCCACAGCTCAAGAATTTTGGAATATGTGCATGTTCACTTAGTAGTGATGATGTCTGTAAACTTTCGTCCAAATTGATTGATAAATGTAGGAGGAGTTGCGCACACAAGAATTTCATTTAGAAACCCATATTAAATCAAAGTTCAAGAGAGATAACCTGGTTAAAATTGTCGCAGATCAAAAAGTTTGGAATATGCACATGTTCACTTAGTAGAGATGATGTTTGAAAGGTTTCATCAAAATCGGTTCATTAATGTAGGAGGAGTTGCGCACACAAGAATTTGTTCGAACGGAAAGACATAATAAATCTAAGTCAAAGGGAGATAACCTGGTTAAAATTGTCGCAGATCAAAAATCTTGGAATATGCGCATGTTCACTTAGTAGTGATGATGTCTGAAAAGTTTTGTCCAAATTGATTGATAAATATAGGAGTTGCACGCACAAGAATTTCATGTAGAAACCCATAATAAATCTAAGTTAAAGGGAGATAACCTAGTTAAAATTGCCACAGCTCAAAAATTTTGGAATATGCGCATGTTCACTTAGTAGTGATGATGTCTGTAAACTTTCGTCCAAATTGATTGATAAATGTAGGAGGAGTTGCGCACACAAGAGTTTCATGCAGAAACCCATATTAAATCAAAGTTCAAGAGAGATAACCTGGTTAAAATTGTCGCAGATTAAAAAGTTTGGAATATGCACATGTTCACTTAGTAGAGATGATGTTTGAAAGGTTTCATCAAAATCGGTTCATTATTGTAGGAGGAGTTGCGCACACAAGAATTTTTTCGGATGGAAAGACACAATAAATCTAAGTCAAAGGGAGATAACCTGGTTAAAATTGTCGCAGATCAAAAATCTTGGAATATGCACATGTTCACTTAGTAGTGATGATGTCTGAAAAGTTTTGTCCAAATTGATTGATAAATGTAGGAGGAGTTGCGCACACAAGAATTTCATATAGAAACCCATATTAAATCAAAGTTCAAGAGAGATAACATGGTTAAAATTGTCGCAGATCAAAAAGTTTGGAATATGCACATGTTCACTTAGTAGAGATGATGTTTGAAAGGTTTCATCAAAATCGGTTCATTAATGTAGGAGGAGTTGCGCACACAAGAATTTGTCCGGACGGAAAGACGTACGGACAGACGGACGGATGGACGTACAGGGCGATTCCTATATAGCCCCCACTTCTTCGAAGCGGGGGTATAAAAACAATATAAATATTCGTCGAACAGGCATTCAGGTATTAATTATTATTGATAAATTGGTACTCAACGCTACTTCAGAAGCTAAGGCTATAGTGGTGATCCGGTAATTAATATCGCCCCTAGTAACGTATACCAGAGTCGGCATTCCCAGAGAGGTCAAAAACCAGTGATATAATATATAACATACACATGTCCAATAGAATCACAATGAATGATCTCTTAAGAGTAAACACACTTTCGAGGTAACCCAAAGGCGACCTCATTCAGGTGTACAATAAATTCCAGTAATAACACTCGATGAAGTGTACTATCCGATATCTATGAATCTAGAAATGTGCGAATAATTCATTACTTCTAAGGTCCATAAAATACAACAAGAGGCCCCACGTGGCCTTAATCGCTCACCTGACAAAGTGACTCTAAGAAGTATTTTAGGTCACCTTCACCATGTCATGCCTCATCAACATTAACTGGTGATAGATTTTGTTTGAAGTTCAACATTTGTTACCTAAAATTAGTTTTATTTAAAATCATTGGTGTGTGGCCAATCTCCAATGATTTTTAATAAAGCAAATTTATCTCTGCAGACAAACTGGTTTAGCATGAAGCACAAACAAGGAATGTGAAGAGATAGCCTTGGACATCTCTCCCCAACTGTGGATATCTTCCATGTGCTACATGTATATATTTGCATGCAAGAAAACAAAAATTTTCACAAATTTTATTTTTTTTTATCATCATTGGAACAAGCTCAAACAGCTTATTCCAATAGGGGTATGGGAAGATCAGGTATATTTTTGAGACAGAAATGTGAATATATAAAATAATGGTGTTTTTTTGTGAATGATGCTGGAGAATTTTGCGTAAAGATATGGTAAATGGTTTGTTCTAGATACAGAATGATGCAAAAGTATTTAAATTTGATTAGGCAAGTTGTTCCTATAAAGCATTTAAAAATTTAAGTAACTGTTTTTTTGCTGACGAACTTTTAGATGTGTGTGTCTGTGTTTGTTTGTGTGTGTGTGTGTGTGTGTGTGTGTGTGTGTGTGTGTGTGTGTGTGTGTGTTTGTGTGTGTGTGTGTGTGGGGGTGGGGGATGGGGGGGGGGTAAGAGTGTTCTTGCAAACAAAATTCCTGAATAAATGGAAAATTTTATTTTTTGTGTGAAAGACATAGTGCGTGAATGTTGATTGGAACAAGCTTAGAGAGCTCATTTTAATGTGAAGTCATAAAGCTGTGTTTTACGTACGAAATTCTGGAATAACTAAAAAAATTGCTTATTTGACTCAAAAAGCATGGTGTGCGACCTCTCATTGGAATGAGCTCAAAAAGCTCATTCCAATGGGGTATTTACAAGCGATAAGTACATGTATGTTTAAGAGACAAAAATTAAAATTTGAATAGCGATTTTTGCGAAGAATGCTGACAAGTTTTGGCAGTTATGCTGGTAAAAAGGTAAGATATGCAAAGTGGTTGTTTTTTAGAGGCGACATTTAATTAAGGGGAATTAACCCTTGATTACTGAGGTAACTTCTAAAAGTACTGAAATTTCATGAAGCAATGTGAATAACAGACAACAGTTGCCTAAAAATTTCATGAATAAGTAAAATTTTTATTCCTTTGTCTCGAAAACATGGCATATGACCTTTGTTGGAATGAGCTGAATGCGTGTGTTCCAATGAGGGGTCATAAAATTTGAACGAAGATTTGTGTGAATAATGCATTAGTACTGCTAGATTTGGGTAAACGGTTCACCCTGGATACCACCCCTTCTATAGTAGATCTTTTCTGCAAATTTTGTCTAAGATTCTATCAACTTTACAAATAAATATGTTCATGAATCACAATCAGATCCACCCTACAATGTTGCATACCAAATATCAAAAGATTCTGCCTGCTGGATCTGGAGAAGAAGATTTTTTAAGAAATATGCCTGAAATGCACTAAGTTAAAATTTGGGCTCCTATACGGAGCCCAAATATAAACCCAGGGGGCCGATTTGAACAAACTTGAATCAGATCCACCCCACAATGTTGCTTACCAAATATGAAAAGATTCTGAAGCTGGATCTGGAGAAGAAGATTTTTTAAGAAATTTGCCTGAAATGCACTAAGTTCGAATTCGAGCTTCTATAGTGAGCCCAAATATGAAACTAGGAAGCCGATTTGAACAAACTTGAATCAGATCCACCCCACAATGTTGCATACCAAATATCAAAAGATTCTGCCTGCTGGATCTGGAGAAGAAGATTTTTTAATAAATTTGCCCGAAATGCACTAAGTGCGAATTCGGGCTTCTATATTAAGCCCAAATATGAATCCAGGGGGCCGATTTGAACAAACTTGAATCAGATCCACCCCGCAATGTTGCATACCAAATATGAAAAGATTCTGCCTGCTGGATCTGGAGAAGAAGATTTTTGAAGAAATTTGCCTTAAATGCACTAAGTGCGAATTCGGGCTTCTATATTAAGCCCAAATATGAATCCAGGGGGCCGATTTGAACAAACTTGAATCAGATCCACCCCGCAATGTTGCATACCAAATATCAAAAGATTCTGCCTGCTGGATCTGGAGAAGAAGATTTTTGAAGAAATTTGCCCGAAATGCACTAAGTTTGAATTCAAGCTTCTATAGTGAGCCCAAATATGAATCCAGGGGGCCGATTTGAACAAACTTGAATCAGATCCACCCCGCAATGTTGCATACCAAATATCAAGAGATTCTGCCTGCTGAATCTGGAGAAGATGATTTTTTAAGAAATTTGCCTGAAATGCACTAAGTTCGAATTCGAGCTTCTATACTGAGCCCAAATATGAATCTAGGAAGCCGATTTGAACAAACTTGAATCAGATCCACCCCACAATGTTGCATACCAAATATCAAAAGATTCTGCCTGCTGGATCTGGAGAAGAAGATTTTTTAATAAATTTGCCCGAAATGCACTAAGTCCGAATTCAGGCTTCTATATTAAGCCCAAATATGAATCCAGGGGGCCGATTTGAACAAACTTGAATCAGATCCACCCCGCAATGTTGCATACCAAATATCAAAAGATTCTGCCTGCTGGATCTGGAGAAGAAGATTTTTGAAGAAATTTGCCCGAAATGCACTAAGTTTGAATTCGAGCTTCTATAGTGAGCCCAAATATGAATCCAGGGGGCCGATTTGAACAAACTTGAATCAGATCCACCCCGCAATGTTGCATACCAAATATCAAAAGATTCTGCCTGCTGGATCTGGAGAAGATGATTTTTTAAGAAATTTGCCTGAAATGCACTAAGTTCGAATTCGAGCTTCTATAGTAAGCTCAAATATGAATCTAGGGAGCCGATTTAAACAAATTTGCATCAGATCCATCCCACAATGTTGCATACCAAATATCAAAAGATTCTGCCTGCTGGATCTGGAGGAGAAAATTTTTTAAGAAATTTGCCTGAAATGCACTAAGTTCGAATTCGAGCTTCTATAGTGAGCCCAAATATGAATCTAGGAAGCCGATTTGAACAAACTTGAATCAGATCCACCCCACAATGTTGCATACCAAATATCAAAAGATTCTGCCTGCTGGATCTGGAGAAGAAGATTTTTTAATAAATTTGCTTGAAATGCACTAAGTTAAAATTTGGGCTCCTATACTGAGCCCAAATATAAACCCAGGGGGCCGATTTGAACAAACTTGAATCAGATCCACCCCACAATGTTGCTTACCAAATATGAAAAGATTCTGCCTGCTGGATCTGGAGAAGAAGATTTTTTAAGAAATTTGCATGAAATGCACTAAGTTCAAATTCGAGCTTCTACAGTGAGCCCAAATATGAATCTAGGAAGCCGATTTGAACAAACTTGAATCAGATCCACCCCACAATGTTGCATACCAAATATCAAAAGATTCTGCCTGCTGGATCTGGAGAAGAAGATTTTTGAAGAAATTTGCCTGAAATGCACTAAATTCGAATTCGAGCTCCTATAGTGAGCCCAAATATGAATCTAGGGAGCCGATTTGAACAAACTTGAATCAGATCCACCCTACAATGTTGCATACCAAATATCAAAAGATTCTGCCTGCTGGATCTGGAGAAGAAGATTTTCAAAGAAATTTGCCTGAAATGCAGTAAGTTCAAATTTGGGCTCCTATACTGAGCCCAAATATAAACCCAGGGGGCCGATTTGAACAAACTTGAATCAGATCCACCCCACAATGTTGCATACCAAATATGAAAAGATTCTGCCTGCTGGATCTGGAGAAGAAGATTTTTAAGAAATTTGCCTGAAATGCACTAAGTTCGAAATCGGGCTCCTATACTGAGCCCAAATATGAACCCAGGGGGCCGATTTGAACAAACTTGAATCAGATCCGCCCTACAATGTTGCATACCAAATATCAAAAGATTCTGCCTGCTGGATCTGGAGAAGAAGATTTTTTAATGTTTTTCCCATTGCCTACAGTGTTAAAAAGTGCTGACTCAGCACTTTTTCAAAGTCCCGAAACTGTACCCTATGATAAAACCGATGGCAATTTTTTTTTACCAATCCTTTCTGTTGGTCCTAAGGAAGCTGCACACCAAATAATAATTCTCAGTGCCGTGCAGTTTTGGAGATATGGGCGTTTTAAATTTTTTCTATTTTTAGCTCCTGCGGTTCCCACGGGGTTGCGGGAAAAATTTTTTTTGCATAAATCAAGTACTCATGACCCAATATGCCCTCACATAAAATTTGGTTCAAATCAGCCTCTCGGTTTGGAAAATAGAAATTTTGGGCGGGGCAAAAAATTTTGCCCCTCTCATAACAACGCCAAGTATAGCCCCACAAACTTCTCTTGAACAAATCTGAGTCTACACCTCAAAAGGAAGCTGCACACCAAATATCAAGTCTCTGCTACTGCTGGTTCATGAGAAGAAGATTTACAAAGATTTTGGTGCCCCTTGGGGGCGTGGCACCACCCAGGAGGAGGGGCAACTTCATTTGAACAAATCTGAATTGGCATTAGGTAATAAACATTTAGCCAACATTTGAATAAAATTGGGCTAGTGGTTTAGGAGGAGAAGTCGATAATGTAAAGTTAACGCCGGACGGACGACGACGGACAGAAAGTGATTAGTAAAGCTCCCCTTGAGCTTCGCTCAGGTGAGCTAATAATGCGTCTGCCTAATAATTCATTAATTATACACGTGAGCATTGAAATCCCGCATGTAATCATTTGAATGCCAGTTAACTGACTAGACAGCCTCCGAGGCACCCAAAGACTAGCAATTTATTGATAATGAATTATGCGCTCGTATATGACATATAGACGAACAACCACAGGAAACCAACCAACTAAAAAGTGGATGTGCCCATGAGGTTGCCATAGAACACGACCCAGCCACCAATCGAGAAGTCATGAATTGCATGTATGTACTTGGAACTCATATGAGGCTTATGGGAAGAAAACTACGTCTTGCCTGGTAATCGCCTCTTAACACATTGGCGGTGGGGGGAGGGGGGAGGTTTCGAAGTCATACCGAACCTTCATTACTTTAATAGTTCTTGTGTTAGTCATCAAATAATATTGGAACCGCAAAGGTTCCCTCACGTCTAACTGACTCCATAATGCCAATAAGGGCGAAGAAGGACATGAAGAACAAATACTTCACTTGATAAGGTCCTCTCACAGAGGAAGCTTCCGGGGAACGTTCCATAACAGACACCTGAGAAAATTGATCCAAGGTTTCTGTGATGACAGAGGTGCTACTAGTAGGATTTCACAATGAGACTGTTTGATCTTTAACATAATCTACTGAATCAACGGAATTGGAGGATACGCATATCCTATCATTCATGAGATCGACAGAGCATCTACTGCGTACGCTCGATGGTTTGGGAATGGTGACACGGACTTCGATAACTGATTGTTCTGGTGCATCGCAAACAGATCTATCACGGGGCGATCGCACTGGTAGCAAATCTGCCTGAATACTCGCTTGTTGAGCATCCACTCCGATTGCAACAGGCGACCTTTCTGAGAGAGCGAGTCTGCTAGTACGTTCAGACGACCCGGTATATGACGGACAGAAAGCTGAAAGTTAAAAAATTTATAGTAATTTATATATTTTTTATACTTACCAATGACCCAGACTTAGCTGGTGCTAACTCTAACAAAACCAGGGCCAAACACAAATTTTGCCCCCCAATCCCCAAAATTTGCATCCAAAACAAAAAGAAATCATGTCCTAAAGGACCTCCATACTACGCCTCTACTGCGCATGCGCAGTGACGCAGACGTCCCGAAATTGGCGCCAATTATCATTCTTACTGGCAGTGCCTGGTCAGCGCTATGTACTCAGCGGGGAGGCAAGAGTTCCCAACTCCAGGGAGGGCCATCCCTGTCTGGGTCATTGGTAAGTATAAAAAATATATAAATTACTATAAATTTTTTAACATTTTTATACTGTACCAATGACCCAGACTTAGCTGAATAGTAAACAGGCTGGAGGGCCTAGGACATAGAGGAAAATCCAATAAGCTCAACTATATAGTAAAGAGGTAACCCCTTAAGGAGAAAAGGAGTATTAGGCTTTACATGTATCTTTCTTATTTAATATTAAATTAGAAAGATACACTACCCTTAATAATTGAGCACAATAACATTCATGTTCTCTATTAACATCCAGTATAACCCTTATACTAATTATTTTTAAAGCAAGCCAATAAATAAAGTAGTCCAGAGAATTGAGACTCTTTATAGTCATTTAAAAGTGTCCGAGTATTGTATATTAAAGCCCGTTTGACACTTGACATATACAAATGCTTCACACCGAGCTACACTTTAAAAATAAGACATGAATGAATTTAAACATTAATATTACACTTTAAAACCATCCCGGAAGCGACTCAGAAATACTGACTTGGAGGAGGCATTCCCTTGCTTTTCACTATAAAGCAGGTGACCTAAGGGAACACCCGCCCCCCCCCCCCCCTTCCCCTTGCCCTGGGTCAAATAGCCCAGAGCGAAGAGGGCAGCCGGACGGAGTCACTGCCGGAACAGAAAGCCTGCATAGCTATAGTTGCAACTGTTTAGTGGACGACATTCTGAGCAACAGATAACGGACCTAAACAATGCAGGTCTCCAGAAATGGACTCAATATTTCTGAGATAAAAATTCGTAAATGTGGATGGCTGAGACCAATAAGCAGCCTTCATTAAATCTGTAATAGCAACAGTATTAGCATAAGACCAGGAAGTAGAAACAGCTCTTACTTCATGAGCAGAAATCTTAAGCACAGACTGCTGAAAAGAAGATAAATCTTCATAAGCAGTACGGATAGTTAACTGAATCCATCTGGCAATAGAATGGACTGAAATGTCCTTTCTATTAGGCATCAAAGACAGAAAGAAACGTTTCCGTCCCTTTCTGATAAACTGAGATCTCTGTTTATAGATACGTGGTGCTCTAACAGGACAGAGTAAAGGCCTACGCCCGTCTGAAGACGGAAGAGCCTTAATAACAATAGGTTCCGGATATTTATTAGGAGCCTGATTCTTAGCTAAAAAACCCACATTAGTAGTGAAGGTGATAGTGTTCCCAACACTACGATAATGAGAATCATCCACCGATAGTGCATGAAGCTCACTGACTCTTCTGGCAGAAGAGAAAGCTAAGAGAAAAGCTGTCTTATAAGATAAGAATTTGAAATCTACTGTCCCAAGAGGTTCAAATGGCTTTTCCTTCAATTTAAGGAGAACCCAAGCTAAATTCCACTTAGGAATTAATCTAAGAGTTCTGGGTCTATTTATCGAAAAGTTTCTAACCAACTTCGATAATGAGACATTAGATCCAATTTGTAAACTATCATGATGTGCATAGGTATCAGATAACACAGATCTATAACCCTTTATAGTAACAGGCTGCAGTTTGATTTCGTCAAACAAGTATACTAGAAAGTTTGCAATGTCTGGTATAGAGGGATCGAATATATCTACAGAATGATCCCTACACCAACGACGAAAAACCTTCCACTTAGCCGCATAGTTTAGCGAAGAGGAGGTCCTCCTACAGTTAGAAATCGCGTCCACTGCTCGTCCTGTAAAGTGCTTGCCATGCAAGAAGGACCGCACAACGGAAAAACGTGAAGGTTGAGACCTTGCGGGTTGTGATGGAGTTGGCGCGATTTCCCCTGCGAAAGAAGATCCTCCCGTGGAGGAAGCTTCCGCGGTAGGTCCCACAACAGACACCTGAGTAGATTTATCCACGATCTCTGTGGCGACAGAGATGCTACCAACAGAATCTTGCATTGAGATTGTTTTATCTTTAGCAATACTTGTTGAATTAACGGCGCTGGAGGATACGCATATCCTATCATTCCGTCCCAAGGGATCGACAGAGCGTCTACTGCAAAAGCTCTTGGATCCGGACACGGAGACACATACGTCTGCAACTGATTGTTGAGATGTGTCGCAAATAAGTCTATCATTGGTCGTTCCCATTGGTAGCAAATCTGATTGAATACTTGTTTGTTGAGAGTCCACTCCGACGGCAACAAGCGACCCTTTCGTGAAAGGGAGTCTGCTAGCACATTCAGACGACCCGGTATGTGACGGACCGAAAGAAGAACGTGATGTTCTAACGCAAACAGAAGGATTCTTTCCGTTAGATTGAACAACGGAACTGAATGAGTGCCTCCCTGATTCCGTATATACGCCACTACTGTCGTATTGTCGGATAGGATTTGGACATGAGCATCGTGAATAATGTCCATCCAGTGAAGTAACGCAAGCCAAATTGACATCATTTCCTTGATGTTTATGTGCTTGCACAGGAATTGCGGATCCCAAAGACCCTGGCATCTCGAATCCGTTGGGATTAATGATGCACCCCAACCTGTTTGACTGGCATCCGTCATAACGGTAAAACTCGGATCCGGCAACTGCAGCGGAACTCCTTGAGTTAACCACTGAATGTTTGCCCAAGTCTGTATCTCTTGTTTCACTTGATCTGACAAGAGAACGTCTACATCGAGCGAATGAATTTTCACACTCCAATTCTGAGTCAGGAAAATTTGAAGAGGACGTGTGCGTAACCGCCCCATCGGAATGAGATCCGCGGCGACTCCGCACAGACCTATCAGTCTCATAAATTCTCTCGCCGTGACTTTGTCTGCGTGCAGACAATAGCGAGCGTAACAACTGACTAATTTCGCTCTGGTTAACGGCAGACGAACGAGATTGTTGTGCGTCTCGAAGCTGATTCCCAGATGAGTGAATGACTTGGACGGCACCAGATCCGACTTCTCCTCGTTTACTATAAAACCGAGACGTCGGAGCAATAGAAGAAGATTCTGAACATCGTTCTGAAGCGTTAACTCGTTGCCGTACCTCTGAAGAATGTCGTCCAGGTAGGCCGACGTTACCGCAGACGAATGAGCTCGGAAGTAGATCATTACCGAGTTCATTACCCGAGTGAAAGCCCAGGGTGCTAGATTCAATCCGAAGCACATCGCCCGGAATTGATACACCACTCCTAGGACTGTGAAGCGTAGATACTTTCGGAATGTCGGATGTACCATGACGTGAAAGTACGCATCTTTGAGATCTATGCTCGTTGCATAATCGTTCACCCGAATACTCGCTCTGACCGATCGAATCGTCTCCATATAAAACTTCGGAGCGACGATCAGCTTGTTTATCCAGCTCAAATCTATGACTGGACGGAACGAGCCGTCTGGTTTCGGAACCAGAAACAGATGGCTGTAGAATCCCGGAGATTCCTGGTTTTCTACGACCTCTACCGCGTTCTTCATTAAAAGAGACTGCACCTCTGATAACAGAGCGTCTCTTTTCTGTGGATTTGACGGAAGATGAGTCCACTTTGGACTTCGAGTTAATGGAGGCTTTCGTTTGAAGGATATCTTTAGACCTTCCGAAGTCACTCCTCTCACCCAAGGGTCGTCCGTAATCGACGCCCACTCTTGTGAAAAGCTCGACAACCTTCCGCCAACCGGAACGCGATAGAGGTTTAAGCCATCACCTCCTGGACCTGCGAGGCCTGCGGTAGGAGAAACCACGTCTTCCACGACCCGCACCTCGCCTCGTCGACCTCGGGGCATCCGACCGATTGTCCCGGCCTGAAGGACGTCCCGAACGAGAGTCGCTATCCTGACGGTCTCTCGAATAAGACCAAGAGGACGCACCGGAACCTCTATAGGAACCTCACTTGGGCGCATTAGACCCAGAAGTGCCTGTCTTATTCGTGTCTGCTGTATCCGACTTCTTAGGAGCAGATCTGAACAACAGAGAATCATTAGCTTTCTTTTTAATTTTATCATAAATAGCGGAAAGCTTGCCGTCAAAGAGAAGTTCTCCTGAGACCGAAGCGACTCTAAGAGAGTTCTTCACCTTAGAATCCACTAGTGTGGATGTAGCTAGGGCTGCGTCACGTCTAACCAACTCCAGATTTGCCACTGAAAGGGCGGAGTTACACGTGGAATAAGCTACTGCCCTTGAAAGAAGTCTTAAAGAGGATTGTATATCCTGAAACTCTTTCCCCTGAAGGCGCAGTGATAACGCCTTAGTAAGGTGATCTGCGTAAGATAAGGCATCTAAATTGGCTCTGTTAGACGCAATAGCTGTTTCCAACACCGCGGTTGGAATAGAAGCTGACGACGGTAATGATAGCTCTAAGTCTTCCGCCTCGTCGTCCATACGCAGAGGAACTCTCGGTATACCCTGTCCTGCCGTATCGAATTTATTCCTTGTATTAATGAAAGGCAGGTTGAGAGTATTAGCGGACAAGAAACCTGCTTTCCCCGTCCTGGAAGCAAGTTTAAATATAGCGTCGTTCAATAATTCAAATGTTCTTGCAACATTATTGGACTGCGACGGAAACTCGGGAGCGATGTCCCTGAACCGCTCAAAAAATTCAGAGTCCAATGACGCTATAATTCTCTTGTCCGGAAGCACAGCAGTCTGGCCCGACGGAACAACTTGAGGGAGAAAGTGCCGGATAAAGTCCACGGCAGCTTTATGTTGTTCCGAAAGGGATAGCTCCAAGTCATCCGTATCCCTTTCACCATCCGGTCGGACCTCATGATGTTCCCGGTCGTCCGCCCCCGATGCTTCGGCGGAGCGTACCGACCCAGCGCCGTCGGATAATTCTCGATCCGACACCATTTCTGTCGGCTGCTGGGATGCTGCGATAAGCTGTGCTATCTGCATAAGAATGTCCGGCGTCGAGACCTGCGGAGGCGCGGTCTTTCGCTGCTTCGCCGAGGGCAGCTCCGCATCAGATGGCTCCCGCATACTTTTCCTATGCGAACGTCCAGAGTCCATCGGTCTCGAATCCCTGGCTGCCGGATGGTGTGACCTGGTCGCCGAAGAATCCTTCATCGGCGAAGCTGGTAATATATCGGCGGTCACGCAGCCAAGGTGCGGTCGTGTGCGCTGACGAGAAGAGGAAGCCTTAACAGTCTCTGCGGACTGCTTATACAACGGAGTGTCCCGAGCGACGGACGTATGCTCCGCTTGCGACACATTTTGTACCACAACATCTGGTCCCAGATGTTGTTGTACGAGAGAGGGGCCTCTCTCGCTCGCGGCCCGGCTGGACCTGGACGAGCTAGGAACCGGACTCAAAGGCTTCCTCCGTTCTCGCTTACTATCTGCCGTCACTGGGTGTGCATCTATTATGTTTATAGTGCTCGCATCACCCAAAATTTCCTCTTGGACCGCATCGGACGAACCCGGCTGCCGAACCATTCGGTGAATGGACGCTACACCGGGCGAGCTAGCGGACGACATTTGTCTAATCTCCATGAGCACTTTTGCCGCTAGCTCTGAATTCATTTGTGACGACGGACGCACACTTGAAGAAGATAACATGGAAACATCACCCTGTTCTGGTTCCTCTGAAATAGAAACTGAGAGAGTAGAGTGACCTTGCGGAGAAAGAGCCGGAATCGCTCTTTCTCCAGAAACAACATATCGTGACACACGTTTCCAATGTTTCTCATCCCAATGTTCACATATAGGACAGGGATTAATGCGAGAACACTGACTACAATTAATACAATGATCATGAAAGTCAGAGGAAGATTTCTTCCTATTACAATTTGAACAATGTCCCTTCATTGTGAAAGAACAACAATAAGTCCTAGTTACTCGCAAAAACCCCTGACACAAAGATACATAATAACATGATCCATTAATAAATGAAAAAACAATTGCAAAACAAAATAATTTTGAAAAAATATTTTTTCAGCGAAGCCCAAGTTGCTGAAAAGTAACGTTGAGCCCCGATGGATCCGATGGCAAAGTGTGGTCAAAAATTTTAAATTTATATTAAATAATTAATGAGACACTTTCGGATAATATAAATGTATCTTATAGAGAGATAAACTACAGCAAAGGCAAACAGCCCCCCTCAAAAAAGGCTGTTGCCAATGAAAACAAACAGTGTAAAAACACCAGAAAACATGACTCCAGGCACCGAAAAAACTGGCCCGGAATCAGTCATCAATTACACTCTATCTGATGCAAAACAGAGACTCCCAGGGGAGAATCTGTAGAACATCAGATGGAAGATGCAGAACACAAACGTTATACACCCATGGGTGAAAACGTAACTATGGGGAAAATAACAGAAAACATTCTGTAACCAAGCAACTCTCCCAGGAAATTTTAGAAATGAAATTTCTCAAAAATATGCCAAAAGCATGGGAGAATTGCAAGGGGGGACTTTAGAAGGCTAGGGGAGAGGAAACACCGAATAAGCAGTGCAACAATTAGCAAGAATGACAACAAGAGGCCCATGCCTCGAAAATAGGTAACTTAACATAATTTCATCAAAAAATTTTAAGTACAGCCCTGATTATTTTTTGTCACTTCTTTTTCCTCTCCTCCTTCTATCCTCCTTAGAATCACATTTTCTCCAAAAATTACGTGTCTGGCATCCTTTAAACTGAGATTTACAAGCACAAAGATCAGTGAGATGTTGACTGATGAAGGGCCAAACAGAGAATGATAATTGGCGCCAATTTCGGGACGTCTGCGTCACTGCGCATGCGCAGTAGAGGCGTAGTATGGAGGTCCTTTAGGACATGATTTCTTTTTGTTTTGGATGCAAATTTTGGGGATTGGGGGGCAAAATTTGTGTTTGGCCCTGGTTTTGTTAGAGTTAGCACCAGCTAAGTCTGGGTCATTGGTACAGTATAAAAATATGCTGATTCATGACGTATAGGAGAATCTTTCCCGTTAGTTGGCATAATGGAAATGAATGGGTGCCGCCCTGGTTCCCGATGTACGCTACTACTGTCGAGTTGTCCGACAAAATTTGAACATGGACGTCTGTTATTATGTGAATCCAATGTTGTAGTGCTAGCCATATTGACATCATCTTTTCGATGTTTATGTGTTTCTCCTGGAACCGAGGGACTCAAAGACCCTGACACTTCAAGTCTGGAGGACTTTGGGTCGCACCCCAACCCGTCTTGACTCGCATCCGTCATAATCGTGAAAGCCGGATCCGGCAGTTGCAGCGTAACTCCCGGAGTTAACCACTGAATATCTGCCCAAATCTGAACCCTTGTTTTATTAGGTCTGTTAAAACGATACTGGTTCTAGCGAAAGCATCTTCACCCTCCAGCTCTGAGTAAAGAATATCTGGTGGGGATGAGCACGCAGACGGCCCATCGTAATGAGATCCACAGCCGCTCCGCACAGCTCCAACAGTCGCATGAATTCCCTCACTGTCAATGCGTTTGAGTGTAGACAAAAGTGAGCATAACAACTGACTAATTTCGCTCTGGGTAACAGTAGACGAACCAGATTGGTGTGAGTCTCAAAGCTCATTCCCAAGTGAATAGACGACTTGGACAGAGCTAGATCCGACTTTTTCTCATTTACAATGAAGACGTCGGAGTAATAGAAGCAGACTCTGAACATCGTTCTGAAGAATAATTCTGGTGCCATATCCCTGTAGAAGGTTGTCCAAGTAAGCCGATGTTACCGCAAATGAATGAGCTCGGAAGTATGACATTACCGAGTTCATTATTCGAGTGAATGCCCAGGGAGCCAGGTTCAGACCAAAGCACATTGCTCTGAACTGATACACCCTCCCTTGTATGGCAAACCGCTGGTACTTTTGAATGCCGGATGTACCAGGACATGAAAGTATGCATCCTTTAGATCTATGCTTGCCGCATAGTCATTCACTCGAACACTCAACCTTACTGACCGAATGGTCTCCATATATAATTTTTGGAGCCACGATAAGCTTATTTATCCAGCTCAAGTACATTACCTGTCGGAACAAGGCGTCTGGCTTTGGTACAAGGAATAGCTGACTGTCAAAACCTTGAGAATCCTGATTCTCAACGACCTCTATTGCATCCTTTGATAAGAGAGCCTGTACCTCCGCTAGGAGAAGCTCTCTTATGCAAGGATCTGATGGAAGATTTTTCCAATGCAGACAACTTGTTGGTGGGAGTTTTGCTCGGAATGATAGCCGTAAGCCGTCCGAGACTACACTTCTCACCCAATGATCTTCTCTTACTGTTATCAAGTTTTTTGCGGAGCTTGATAACCTTCCGCCAACTGGCCAGCAATAGAGGTCTTAAACATCACGCGTATGACCTGCGAGGCTTACGGGAGGAGAAACCACATCCTCCCCATGAAGAACCTCGTCTTGTCGGCCTAGGGGCATCTGACCAATAGTCCTGATCAGACCTACGCTCGTGAAGAGTTTCCTTTTGATGATTGTTGTCTGGAACGCCGTCCTTTACTCTTGTCTGCTGAAGTGGGTCGTTGATACGCCAACTTGAAAAGAAAGCACTAGATGCTTTCTTAGTAGCCTGTTCATAGACTAATGAAAGCGAGAGAGAGTTTTTCACCTTGTCATCTATCAGTGATGACGACACAAGGGCAGCATCACGACTGATTAACTCCATATTAGCCACTGTTAGGGCGGAGTTATATGTGGTATACATAATTGCCCTGGAAAGAACTCTAAGAGAGGTACGAACGTCCTCAAATTCTTGAGACATTGCGCCATAGCTCTTGTAAGGTGATCTGCATAAAACATAACGTCCAAATTCGCTCTATTTGAAGAAATTGCCATCTCAATTCTGTCCAAGCGAATAGTGAATGAAACAGGTAAGGATACTTTTAGATCCCCGGCCATCTCATCCAAACGCAGAGGAACTCTCTGAAGATCTTCCCTGACCATTTTTAAATAACATGGTCCAAAAAACGGTATGTATATGGAAGATGAAGATAAGAAACCGCCTTCTTCCTCGCACTCAAGAGGATAAATACAGCGTCATCTATATGGCCGAAGGCCTGCGACACATGCCTAGACTGAACCGGAAAAGAAAGGACTTCCTCCTTTGTCCGGATAAAGTCTGCGTCCAATGACGCCAGCGGTTTCTCTCTTCTCATCGCAGCATTCTGATTCGGAGGAACATAATCAGGGTAGTATTGATGGATGAAAACCATCGCAACCATGTGCTGTTCCGAAAGAGAAGGGTAATCCTCTTCCTTATCCCTTTCACCATCCGAGAGAATCAGTTGCGAATCTTGGTCCATTGCATCTGCGTGAACAGACGAATGGATCGACCCAGCACCCTCCGACAGCTCAGATTCTGAGGGAGGCTGCACCTGCACTTGCTGGGATGTTGCGATCTGCTGCGCAATTTGCGACAGCAAAGTCCGTCATTGAGGCCTGAGGAGCAATGGTCTTCCATTTCTTAGCCGCATGCTGCTCCTGGGACGGTGTGTCGGAGACTGATCCCTTCTCCGAACGTCCCAATGATCAAGGTCTCGTCTCTCTAGCTACCAGATGGTCTGACTTCACGGGCAAAGAGTGGTTCCTTCTTCGTGCAGCAGGCTGGACATCCGAAGTCGGGTAGCTAGGATGTGGTCGTGTGTGCTTAAATAACATAGCGGAGGAAGCCATGACAAGCCGACCCCGGCTGCAGACTAGATGAAGCATCCCGAGCGGCGGGCGGACATATACTCTGTCTTGTGCAAGTTTCCAACCAGAAAACTTCATTTCGGCTTGTGAAACGTAGCGGAGGAAGCCTTGACTGAAGCCGACCCCTGTTGCAGACTAAACAGAGCGTCCCAAGTGGAGGGCAGACATATGCTCCGGCTTCTGCAAGTTTCTCAAAACAACAACTGGCCCCAGATGTTGCTACATTAGAGAGGGGCCTCTCCCGCTTACGGTCTATCAGACCTTGCCGAGTACATGAACTTGCTGACTTCCTCCCTATTTCCGTCGTCGCTGGGTGAGCTATTTATATTAAAGTGCTCGCTCTACCCACATCCACTTCTTATGACCGCAATTGACTTAACCAGCATCACGGCATCCACGGACGGAGTACTTCTTCACTGGTCGAGCTAGATGCTTGCAGGAGATTAAAACCCTTAACAAAAGGCCCTAACTCTTGCAATAATGAGCACTGCAGCTAGCTCTATATGCTCCATGGAGCACGACGATGGTAGCACACTTGGATGGGTATCAGAATATCATCACCATGTTCATGTTCCTCTGAAATAGAAACTGACAGAATGTATTTAAACGTGGTGAGAGGCCTGGCCTCCGAACCTCACCACCAACAACATACCGCGACAACCGACTCCAACCTCAGTCATCCCAGTGAACACAAGAATGACAAGACTCCGCAGGAGTGCATCGACTAAAGTTGATATCAGTCTTCCAAACTCCACAACAAAATATATATATAATTAAGATACATGAAGAATAGCAATCAAAATTAAATTCAAAATATTTTTAAATGAAAGTGTCAATGACACTGTAGCTCAACTTGTCAAGACAAAGACATGTACATGTATAGTATGTGACACAGCAATGACAAACATCTAGGTAATGACCTGATAACAAAGATACATATAAAGTATTGTAACGGTCTGCACATAAATACTGACCGTTGCCTGTAACAAATGTATAGGTAAAGTATTGTAAAGGTGGGTGACAGTCAGATGCTGAACTAGAAAAAATCTTTGAGTCCCAGAGTGGGTCTGACTGAACCCCAAAATATTTGTTCTCATAGCACAGTGATAACAAAGGCACCCCAAAACACACTCGTTCCTGTCCCAAGGTGAAAACAAAAGTACTCAAGAAGTTTTGTGAAGATCAGTTCATAAATACGAGCTGTATAGAACTTGTGACAAAAAACTGATTGGACCTAATTTCGGTACAAAATGGCCACTGGCAGCCATCTTGAATTTTGGACCGTACCCAGAAACACTCATTCTCATCCCAAGGAGATAACAAAGGTACCCAAGAAGTTTTGTGAAGATCGGTTCATAAATACAACCTCTACCCTGAGCCGTATTGACATGTGTGCTTACATTGTGTAAGTAGCACTGAATAAATCAAAGTTCATCTAATTTGCATAATTTCTGCACGAAAAAAAACCCCTTACAATATGTGATGTATTCCATGTTACTAAACATTCATACAAAAATTTATTCAAATCAGAACTTTCATACAGAAGTTCTATACAAAAGACTGATTGCACTAATTTTGGTACAAAATGGCTGCTGGTGGCCATCTTGAATTTTGGACCACACCCAAAAACACTCGCTCTCATCCCACGGTGATAACAAAGGTACCCAAGAAGTTTCGTAAAGATTGGTTCATAAATATGGCCTCTAGTCTGAGCTGTATAGAAGATGTGTACAAAAAACTGATTAGACCTAATTTCGGTACAAAATGGCCACTGGCAGCCATCTTGAATTTTAGACCACACCCAGAAACACTCGTTCTCGTCCCAAGGTGATAACAAAGGTACCCAAGACATTTCGTGAAGATCAGTTCATAAATACAGACTCTAGTCTGAGCCGTATTGACATGTGTACTTACTGTGTGTAAGTCGCACTGAAAAAATCAAAGTTCATCTAATTTACATAATTTCTGCACGAGAAAAAAACCCGTATTATATGTGATGCATCCCATGGTACTAAACATTCACACAAAAAAATTATTCAAATCAGGGCTTTCATATGGAAGTTCTGTGCAAAAATCTGATTGCACCAAATTTTGTACAAAATGGCTGCCATCGGCCATCTTGAATTTCGGACCGGACCCCCAAAACACTCGTTCTCGTCCCACGGTGATACCAAAGGTACCCAAGAAGTTTCGTAAAGATCGGTTCATAAATACGGCCTCTAGCCCGAGCCGTATTGGCATTTGCACTTACAGTGCTGAAAGTAACCCCAAAAAACATCAAAATTAGTCTAATTTGCACAATTTACGTACGAGAAAAAAACCCGTATTATATGTGATGTATCCCATGGTACTAAACATTCATACAAAAAATTATTCAAATCAGAGCTTTCATATGGAAGTTCTGTACAAAAAACAGATTTCTGCATCGTCGGTACAAAATGGCGGCTGGCAGCCATCTTGAATTTCGGACCGCACCCAAAAACACTCGTTCTCGTCCCACGGTCATAACAAAGGTACCCAAGAAGTTTCGTAAAGATCGGTTCATAAATACAGCCTCTAGCCCGAGCCATAGCAGCTTGGCACTTACAGCTCTGAAAGTAACACTAAATAAATCAAAGTCAGTCTAATTTGCATAATTTACGCACGAGAAAAAAACCCGTATTATATGTGATGTATCCCATGGTACTAAACATTTATACAAAACTTTATTCAAATCAGAACTTTCATACAGAAGTTCTGTACAAAAAACTGATTTTTGCATCATCGGTACAAAATGGCCACTGGCAGCCATCTTGAATTTCGGACCACACCTAAAAACACTCGTTCCCGTCTCAGGGTCATAACAAAGGTACACAAGAAGTTTCGTAAAGATCGGTTCATAAATACGACCTCTAGCCCGAGCCATAGCCAATTGTTGACGTACGGACAGACGGACAGACGGACGACGGACGACGGGCCATGACAATAGCTCAAATTTGACTTCGTCAAAGTTGAGCTAAAAATGCCTAAGTTCCCAAAGGGAACATTAAGAGCCCAAGGCCATCCTGATAGAGCCTAAGTGTGGACAAAATCCAGATTTTTTGAGCTACACTACTGGAATAATAATCCATGTATTCTATAGTAATTCTACAGTAATAGAATATAAAAAACTCCCTATATATGAGGACATTGTCAATGTAAAGAAGACATCAGGCACACAAAAAGGCCCAGTCAGAACCAATTAAAATGCTTTTCGATACAAAGCTAGATCTTCATACGAAGAAAAAACGCTACATCGGATAGAAGATGCAAGACTAAACAACCTAACACCCCTAGGGTAAGGACGTAAACGCTGGGGAAGAACAGCATAAACATTCTGTTAAACTCCCAAGAAATTTAATAAAAAATTTCAATAAAAATTAGCCAAAAAGCTTAAGAATTTAACAGGAAGGGTTCATGAAAGGATAGGGAAGGAATACTTAACAAACAGTGGAATAATCATTAACAAAAATGATGACGTCAGGCGTATGTCCCGAAATTGTGAAACATGAAATAATTTTATAATGATTATAAAGTTACAGCCCTGAACGTCAAAAACCGCCGTTGAAAACTTCCATCATCCAATAACACCTTGGATCCACCAATTCTTGCATTGATTTGTGTCTGGCATCCTCAAAAAAGGAGATTTAAAAGCACAGATGTCAATGCATTGTTGATGACTTTAGAGCTAAACAAAGAATTATGTTGCGCCAATTCCGGTCACTTCCTGATGGCTGTGCATGCGCGGAGAGTAAAAGTATGGAGGACCAGATAGGACTTTTAAGCAAATTTTGGGGATTGGGGGTTCAAAATTTGTGTTTGGCCCTTGATAACTTTGAGTTAGCACCAGCTGGTCTGGGCCATTGGGTTATAGTGTAACTAGCGTGCACTGTCACAGTATCGAAGCTGCGACGATTCGTGCAATGCAAATGGTGTTTGAAAACTTGTTGGTGACAAAAAAAACTTGTTGGTGACAAGTCCATAAATGTGACAGTAGTTATCCGAATGACATGCACTATTGAGGGTGTAGACATCATGAAGATACACTTGCATACCAAGTATGGTGTCCTTCCATCAAGTATTTTAGGAGTTATGATGTTTTAAAACTCGTTGGTGACAAAACAACTTGTTGGTAACAAGTCCATAAATGTGCCAGAAATTATCCGAATGACATGCACTATTGAGGGTGTAGACAACATGAAGATACACTTGCATACCAAGTATGGTGTCCTTCCATCAAGGATTTTAGGAGTTATGATGTTTTAAAACTAATTGGTGACAAAAAAAACTTGTTGGTGACAAAAAAACTTGTTGGTGACAAGTCCATAAATGTGACAGAAATTATCCGAATGACATGCACTATTGAGGGTGTAGACAACATGAAGATACACTTGCATACCAAGTATGGTGTCCTTCCATCAAGGATTTTAGGAGTTATGATGTTTTAAAACTAATTGGTGACAAAAAAAACTTGTTGGTGACAAAAAAACTTGTTGGTGACAAGTCCATAAATGTGACAGAAATTATCCGAATGACATGCACTATTGGAGGGTGTAGACATCATGAAGATACACTTGCATACCAAGTATGGTGTCATTCCATCAAGTATTTTAGGAGTTATGGTGTTTTTTAAACTCGTTGGTGACAGACTGACAGACAGACAGACCGACCGACATTGTCACATATAGAGCTGCTCGTCTCAGCTAAAAATATAAATCTACTTTGTGGGACCTAAGCAATGTCAGTTTGTTTATTGGGGTTTAATGACATGTTCAACATCCAAGATTACATGTTGGACAGTTTTATGGGTGAAGGAAGCTGGAGTAACTGGAGAGAACCACCGAGCAGCTGCATCAAGTCTCTCCAACTTACCAACTCTTACTTACTCAAAGTTAGCAGCAGTTGAAGGCAAGTACACCCTCAATGTGCAGTACATCTTAGTACACAGCACCACCGTGCCCCCACATGGGTAATTGGGATTAACCCTTTACCCAACTAATCGGCCACATCCACCCGCATAATATACAAATTCAGCAGCTGAAAAAAATACTATTTTTCAGAAAATTTCAACAAAACCATATCATGTGACCCCTCTTTGGAACGAGCTCATCGAGATCGTTCCAATGAGGGGTCACATGATATAGTTTTGTTGGAATTTTTTGAAAAAATTTAAAAAATTATATTTAAGGCCATCCAAAAAAGAACCTCTGTTTCTCAGGCCCGCGCGCATGGTCATTTTTGGTGCGCATGCAACCTTTTTATGACACAAAAAAAATCTTCAAAAAATTTGAGATATTGTGCTCATTTCGGTAAATCGATATCGATGCGTTCGCAAATTTTAAATTACCACACTTCAAGCTTTTTCTACATCATACCTTAATGAAGTGGGTGGGTTCTAGGAATATTCACGACAGAAAGTGTTTTATTCTGTAAAAGGTAAGTCATAATGACAGCAAGAAGGAAGGTGTCTTTCAGTCTGACAACAAACAGTCACAAAGGGGAATGGTCGATTCGCACCATGTTTGATTCGCACCAACCCTCAGAAAGTCTGCAAAGTCAGGTGCTATGTTGAATGGAACACAGTCTCCTGGCATTTATTTTTAGTAACATTTGTATTGTAAATGGCCGTCATTGGGAATTTGTGTACTGTTATTTGAAACCGTTACGAGTTTCCCAGTTAATTTAAATAAATGCATTTGAGATGCAGGATAATTGGATAACTAATAGTAACCGTTGCTTGATATAAAAGTAACAGTCATAGTTGAAAATAAATCGCATATAGGCAGGTATGTGCGGTCGAATTGGTTAATAAAAACACGCAAACATTCGTTTTGTATTTCATTTTCAGATTTCAAAAAAATATGATTTATGGATGAACTGCCCGTTCAAATGGGTTGTGATAATTTTGAATATAATGGGGAAAAATTGCGATTCACGATTTTATTAGGCAGGTTGTGAAAGGATTTTTTTTTTGGTCAAATAAATCTCTGAAAGTTGGCACTTCGACATTTGATTTGTCCCAGAGACGTTTCAACCCGAGACGTTTCACCCACGAGGCGTTTCGTGACTTTTGTCCTGTGTTATAATTTTCATGTTTCACTGAAAAAACAAACATTCAAACCCCACTTCATTTACGACCCAACACCCCTGTGGTGAATAACCAATATATTTGCGAAATTTTGCATGGTCCACCAGGCGTTTCGGTGGGGGCCAAATTACCACAAACAACCTCTCGGGGAGAAAATAAAAAGAAAAAAAAAAACCCGCCCGCCCGCATGCTTTTTTGGAAAAAATGGCCTGAGAAACAGACAATCAACTTTGTATGGCCTAAAGTAATAAATGTTGATATCGTCTGCATTGGGTAAAGGGTTAACTGGTAGAGTGCTGGAAGCCCATTTTTGGGCTTTACTTTGAAGTATAGGTACCATCGCTTAAAAGCCTCATATTCAGTGGATGGGCTTCGGTTTACCTTTGAAGTGAAATTATTTAGTCTGTTAGGATTTGCCTTGTTACAATTTATGGGAGAGTGCCTTTTCTAACAAAGCAGACATGTGAACAAATTCTGATGATCAAAAATAACTTAGCACTCTACCAGTTAAATGTTTTGTTCAAGGATACAATACAGTTACCGCTGGTCAGGATAAAACCCCTGACCTTTCAGTTTAACCCTTTACCCAACGTAACGACCAAAACCGGCCAGCGCTATTCTCAAAAATCGCCAATTAATTTTCATTATTTTTTCATTTTTTGTCTCAAAAACATAGGTTATGACCCCTCGTTGGAACGAGCTTGTCGAGCTCGTTCCAACAAGGGGTCATAACCTATGTTTTTGAGACAAAAAATGAAAAAAGTTAGTTATTCAAGAATTTTTTTTGCAAGTATCGTCTGCTTTTCAGGTTAGGTAAAGGGTTAAAGACCAATGCTCTTATCACTGAGCCAAAACACTCCTACCTAACCAATGGATAAATTATAGATAAAATCACTCACATATTGAGTTGTGTCCTGTTTTGATGATTCAGTGAGTGGAATCACCATGGGGACCCCAGGAAGTGAAGCAGAGCATGTTTACTGTGGTAAACAAGCTCTGTTTTTACTAGTAAAATGGGACCCAATCACTAATGCCTGGGTGGAAGTCCTCAAAATGGGCAACATGGGCATAAACAATTGGATGGACTTTACTTTAAATTATTTAGTGTTTTTTTTAGTTTAATGGCCCTTCCGACAGCCAGGATCACCTCATGTCAGACAGTTCTACAGGTGGAGGAAGCCAGAGTACCTGAAGAGAACCACCGAGCAATGGTGAGCAACTGTCAGACTCCCCAACATACTAAGTTCACATGAGTAGGGTTAGCATTTGTTGAAGACAGGTGCATCATCAATGTGCATTACGCCTTAGTACACAGCACCACCGTGTCCCCACGTGGGCAATCAGGATTAAGTGCCTTGCCTAAGGACACAACACAGTTCACCCTGGCAGGGATTGAACTGTTGACCTCTCAGTTTGAAGTTTAATGCCATAACCCATGGACCACCACGCTCTGTACTTTACTTTATATCCATGTTGTGGTGACGATTAGCCATTATGCAAAAATAGGTAATCTTAAATAAATAAATAAACTGAATTTAATGTAAAATTATTGTGATCATAAGATGTAGTTGATAAAGGCCACAATGGTCGAAAGCTCTAAAAATGTAAAGAATACTGTTGTTGATTTAAATTGGAAAAATTGGAATGAATGAAATTTTAAAACCCTTAGGGTCTAATTCCAACTTTGATCACTTTTTGCTGCAACAGATCAGGTGCCACAACATGCTACCTCATGGGAAACTTGCAAGTTACATTCCAAGTGCCTCAGCAGTTGTTTCCCGACAAATCTAAGCCGCCTATATAGGCAGTCAAGACTTGCCAAGAAACAACTGCAAAGCCCCTAGGACGTAGACTGTCAAAGGGTAGAAAATATGTATAAAACTAACCCACGCCTCCTAAGGGTTAAATACTCACACTGAATCTTGTATTTTATCAACAACCATTATTTACTAAATGCTAGCTGGCTTAACCCTTTGTGACATGATCAAATTTGCCCAGAGATATGAACAACAAGAGCTATTGCTGAAGACAATTTATACCCCTAATGCAGTGCTGGACCGATGAAGCATAAATGAATTAAAAACAAAGTAAGGACCATAACTCTATTGAGAAAATGCAGAAAACTTTTTTTATACCATGTACAGGAGTGGCTTGTCATAAGGATCCCTCTTACAAGATTTCATTGAAATCCATCCATTCACTGGGAAGATATTGCTGTGGATGGACAGACGGATGGATAAGTGAATGTAATCTGTGCCCAGGGATGAGGTCTCAACTTTAATACACCATCTCAGAAACCCACAAGTTGGTAATAACCTATAAAAATACTGGTAAAGTATGAATTATTCACTTTACTTATGAGGCCTGTAACTTAATGAAGATGAAAAATTAATATATGGCACCTATCCACATTTAACAACTTACTTCTAGCTGGGTAAACATCTTCTTTATATGACGGAAGCATCCTTCAGCAATATCCATATCCCCCTCATATGATTTCCCTTTGAACAATGGCTGTGGTGCATTCTCAAAGAATTTGGTGAAAGGAAAAAATTCTTTTATCTTCTTCACAATGTCTTCTTGCTGTTCCAAAAGAAATAACTTATTTTACAGAGATAACAGCAAAACTCTCAGGCAACCAGTCTAATACTATAAGGATTCAATACTGTATTGGACTATTTCTGTACTAACTTTTCATGGAGTTTGCCCGCAGACTACTGTACATAAAATATGATGTCTTTTCATTTGCAAAGATATAAAGATATTTTTTCATACCCTCATTATAGATATTCCAAGCAAAGTTTTGAATTCGCCTTGAAAACATCAAGATATTAACATGAAAGTGTCAATGATACTGTAGCTTAAGTTGACTGTGTGTAGTGTTTGATGAAAAGGATAATGTTCCAATGTTTATGAAAGGATTATGAAATAAGACAAGAATTGTGAAAATTGAGAATATGTTAATTTCTGTTCCCTGTATGCTCCGTTTTCAATAAGAATAATTTGAGTGTAGACTGTTCTAAAGAATTAAGACCTGGGTTGATGTGGCCCTAACAGTTAACGTATGTCAACCAAAGTTACCAAGTTACAGTTAAATCATTCCAAAACGAGTCATCCAACCAAGTTACAATGAAATCCCTTCATAAATGTAACATGTAGACTTTGCTAGAGGAAACTAGGTCATGTGACTGATCCTGACCAAAAGGTGATGTTCCCATCTAGACATTATAGGAGTCATTCTACCAAGTTACAATGAAACCCCTTCATAAATAAGATCAGCAGACTGTTCTAAAGATTTTCGGGTTATGGGCTCTCGTGCAGTCATCACGGTTGACCATTTGTAACCAAAAGGGGACATTCTCATCTAGACATTATATGAAGTCATCCTACCAAGTTACAAAGAAATCCCTTCATAAATACGACCTGTAGACTGTGCTAAAGGTTTTTGGGTTTCGGGCTCTCACAGCCATGGTTGTCCAATTGCAACCAAAAGGGGACGTTCTCATCTACGTTCTCATCTAGACATTATATGAAGTCATGCTACCAAGTTACAATAAAATCCCTTCATAAATACGATGACCTGTAGACTGTGCCAATGGTTTTCAGGTTTCGTGCTCTCGCAGCCATCACGGTTGTCCGATCACGACCAAAAGGGGACGTTCTCATCTAGACATTATACGGAATTATCCCACCGCTTTACAATAGAATCCCAACATAAATACGATTTAGACTGTGATAAAGGTTTTCGAGTTTTGGGCTCTCGCAGCCATCATGGTTGCCGATTGTGACCAAAAGAGGATGTTCTCATCTAGACATTATACGGAGTCATCCTACCAAGTTACAATGAAATCCCTTCATAAATATGACCTGTAGACTGTGCTAAAGGTTTTTGGCTCGGGCCCATGCAGCGGTCACAGTTGACCGATCACAACCAAAAGGGGACATTATCATCCAGACATGACCTTGAACCTGCATATGAAATTTTGTGATGATTGGACAAGAACTACGTGGTGTAGCTTGTGCTAAAGAATATGTGAACAGACTCACTGACTTCCGCATGCGTGATGGCAATAGCTTAACTTGACTTTGGCAAGTTAAGCTAAAAATTATGGTTGTTCTATCTTGTGGTTTTCTATGTATTGCTGACTGTTTTAAAACGTTTTGTTGGTAAGAGGACTATTATTAAATAGTTATTCTTAATTCTTCACATTTTGTTTTTTTAGATTCTAAATAATTAAAGCTCATACTTTATTTTTTGTCACGTAAGTTCTCAGTAATTTCACCAAAACAAATAGCAGCAGGCAGGAGTAACTGGCATGGGTGATTTAATCACTCATGTGTTTGCCCATGCAATTTCCATCCGATGGGAGCGTTTTTCACTTGCCCCAATTCATGCTCAACAGTCTTCAGAATCAGCAGTGGCATTCAGCAATGCTGTCATCAAATTTTTGTCACACATATTCAAATGGAGAAATCTGTCCATAAAATACCAGACTTTGTCAATATTTTACAATCTGTTTTCCATTTATGAACTTGTGTTTAACAAGCAGAGTTAAATGAACAAGACTAAAGATCTTATAAGCATGATATGATATAATATCCATTAATAATAGGAAAGAATCTGAGAGAGAGAGAGCAACAGATTTAATAACTTTTAGAGGCTTTTCACAGTAAATAAACATAACTTTTGAACAATGGTAAGTGATCTAGATCTATGGGACAGGAGGAAGGCTGCATGGAATCATTTGAAAAATGCAAATCCAATCGTAACACACAAAAGAATAAACACTACTGTGTAGTGCTATAAGTGTACTATTCAGTAAACACTCACTTCAAAACACTTGATAGTGGAGGCAGATGAACAGAATTGTTCTTCAGAAACAAATTCAACCATAGCATAGGATGCATTTTTACACCAACAAACTATCTCGTAACTTATCAACATGACTTACTAAAGCAATTGACTTGGCCAGTCTTCTCTTGGAAGACTGGCCAAGTCAATTGAGCATTTCCTCCCGAAATGGAAAAACTGTCTCAAAGTTAAGATTGAAAAATTCAAATAAATTGGAAAACACAAACAAATGATTATTTTAAAATACAAGCGAAGTGATGTGACCGCAGGTGAAAAAATACAAAATGAACCATTGAAAGAGTTTGGCAAAGCAGTCCAGTGTGGGTGTTTTAGCTCTCGTAGATTTTTCAGAAAGCTAGGCATGTGGCAGTCAACAAACATTCTGAAATGACAACTAAATGTGGCATTCCCTACTTTGGAAAAATGTTCAAAAAAACTGTTAACTACAGTTAACTATTGGATACTAACCTGCTTAAGTTTTGCTGCTCTAATTTTACTGATAAATTCTTCCCATCTAGAAAGAACCTAAAAAACAATTTTTCAATCAGCCATTTTGTAACAGTAATCATTTATTTTGAAATTAATAAATGCCAGACACCTCTGTTCTGAAACTAACAAGATCCATATTTCGTTTGTTGCTCCTTAACCATATTTAAAATCTCCGCAGAGAATGATCTTCATAAAATTGTTTCAATAAACTTTATGAGAAAGAATGTTTTGGGAGATACACTGAAAATAAGGAAATAGTTATTGTCAATTTTAATTTAAAAGTTAGTTTAAAAGAAATACAAAAAACATTTCTTAAAATTCAGGTAACTCAGTGGTGTGTTGGCACTAACTGTAATATAAAGAGCATGGACCACAGGGTTCAAAGAAACTTAGTTAACCCTTTACCTAACATGAAAAGCAGACGACACTTGCAAAAATAATTGATGAATAACTATTTTTTTCATTTTTTGTCTCAAAAACATAGGTTATGACCCCTCGTTGGAACGAGCTAAACGAGCTCGTTCCAAAGAGGGGTCATAACCTATGTTTTTGAAACAAAAAATGAAAAAATAATGAAAATTAATTGGTGATTTTTGAGAATAGCGCTGGCCGGTTTTGGCCGTTATGTTAGGTAAAGGGTTAAACACAATCCCTTATAAAACTTCACATTGTTTCAGGCACTTCAGCAGCCATGACATTACCTCACCACTTGTCAATGATCTCTGTGCAACTGGAATGCTCACTGGTCATATATATAAAGATATAAAGGTTTCTACACCACTGCAATATGGGGGGTGGGGGGGGGGGTGAGTGAGGGCATTGTTTATTGGTGTTTAAGGTCACATACTTATGCACAATGGCTAATCGTGACCGTGACAGTTTTACGGGTGGAGGAAGCCGGAGTACCCGGAGAGAACCACCGAGCAACGACGAGCAGCTGTCAGCTCTCCAACATTGTAACTCTGAACTCTGCATCGCCGCACAGGCAGGGTTAGATTGGTTGAAGACATGCGCACCATCGACGTGCAGTATGCCTCAGTACACAGCGTCATCGTGCCCCCATGTAGGCAATCGGGGTGAAGAGTCTTGCCCAAGGACACAACGCGATTGCCGCAGGTGGGATTCGAACCGAGGATCTCTCGGCTTGCAGCCTGCACCTCTACCAATTGAGCCACCATGCCCCTGAGTGAGGGCATAAGTTGCTATAAATAAACAATGCTTAACAAAAAATATTATCAAAGGTTTTCAAGTAGAGATGGGCAATATACCAAAAAACTGAACTGATACCAATATCATGGGCATATCAAATGAAAGTGTCAATGACACTGTAGCTCAACTTGTTTAAGACATGTACATGTATAGCATGTGACACAGCAATGACAAACATCTAGGTAATGACCTGATAACAAAGGTACATGTAAAGTATTGTAACGGTCTGTACATAAATGCTGACCATAGCCTGTAACAAATGTATAGGTAAAGTATTGTAAAGGTGGGTGACAGTCAGATGCTAAACTAGAAAAGAAATCTTTGAGTCCCAGAGTGGGTCTGACTGAACCCCAAAATATTTGTTCTCATAGCATAGTGATAACAAAGGCACCCAAAAACATTTGTTCCTGTCACAAGGTGATAACAAAGGTACCCCAAGAAGTTTCGTGAAGATCAGTTCATAAATACAAACTCTAGCTCGAGCCGTATTGACATGTGCACTTACTGTGTATAAGTAGCACTGAACAAATCAAAGTTCATCTAATTTGCATAATTTCTGCACGAGAAAAAAACCTGTATTATATGTGATGTATTCCATGGTACTAAACATTCATACAAAAAAATTATTCAAATCGGAGCTTTCATATGGAAGTTCTGCGCAAAAATCTGATTGCACCTAATTTTGGTACAAAATGGCTGCCACCGGCCGTCTTAAATTTTGGACCGGACCAAAAAACACTCGTTCTCATCTCACGGTGATAACAAAGGTACACAAGAAGTTTCGTAAAGATCAGTTTATAAATAGGGCCTCTAGCCCGAGCCGTGTGTATGGCATGACGGACGGACGACGGGCCATGGCAATACCTCAAATTTGGCTTCGCCAAAGTTGAGCTAAAAAACGAACTGAACCAATCACTGAATACAGAAACTGTCTAAATTTTCAAATGTTCCTGCATTCACTATTTATAAGGCCCTGTTGCAGACATGTTAACCTGCAGAATAATTTTTCAGTGAACCTGAGGGTGATTTTCAGGGAAATGGGATGACTTTCAGGGAAAATTTCGCACGGGACAAAATAAAAAAAAAAACTTGGGAATTTTCAGCTCATGGACCACCATTAACACCAGGTTATATCAGGATCTAGTTGTCAATTATGCTGATGCATTTATGCTATGTTAAAAATTCATAAAATAATTGTTGATTTGCCCCCCCCCCCCCCCCATCCCGCCATCCTCTTCTTCATGACCCCCACCCACAAAGCGCCACCACCTGTGGTTTGCTTTTATCAAAGTCAAGTAAACTAATAATTTCCCAAGTCTGGAAATGTTAACAGAAAGAGATGTCCTAATGTTCAGTTACTTCAAGAAGATTAGTACTTGGAAAGTATCTTTATCAAAATCCTTCATGCATGTGTTGACGTTTGTGCCCTACACAAAACTTTTGTTTTCATCATTGAAGCATTTTTAGCTCAACTTGACAAAGTCAAACTGAGCTATTGTTGCCATCACTTCTCATCCGTCAGCGTAGGTACATACGTACACGTACGTTAGTATGTATGTCCACAATTTCCTTTGGCACACCTCACAGGTCGCATTTATGATCAGATCTCTTTGAAACTTGATATGCTTGTTTGGAATGACCTCTAGATGGGAGCTATCGATTTTCTTCAATTTCCGTCAAAAAATGTTGCCGCGGTCAACGTTCTTAGAACTTAGTTCAGTCAGACCTCAATATTTCCCTTTGGCACACCCTACAGGGCACATTTATAATTGGATTGCTTTGAAACCTGGCATGCTTGTTTGGGGTGACCTCTAGATGGGAGCTATCGATTTTCTATTTCCGTCAAAAAATGTTGCCACGGCCAACATTCTTAGAACTTAGTTCAGTCAGACCTCAATATTTCCCTTTGGCACACCCTACAGGGCACATTTATAATTGGATTGCTTTGAAACCTGGCATGCTTGTTTGGGGTGACCTCTAGATGGGAGCTATCGATTTTCTATTTCCATCAAAAAATGTTGCCACGGCCAACATTCTTAGAACTTACTTTAGTCAGACCTCAATATTTCCCTTTCGCACACGCTACATGGCACATTTATGATTGAATTGCTTTGAAACCTGGCATACTTGTTTGGGGAGACCTCTAGATGGGAGCTATCAATTTTCTTCCATTTCCATCAAAAAATGTTGCTGCGGCCAATGTTCTTAGAACTTAGTTTAGTCAGACCTTGCTTTTTTTTATTTCCATAAAAAATTATTGTCGTTATCATCAGCCTTCAATTTAGTGCATTTGTGCATTAACATCTTCCTTTGGCATGCCTCAGAAGGCACATTCATTATTAGGTTGTTTTGAAACTTTGTATGCTTATGCAGGGTGACAAAGATAGGAGCTATTGATTTTCTTTTCATTTCCATCAAAAACTGTTGCTGTAAGCATCAATCTTTGAATTTATAGCATTTGTGCATCAACATTCTTTGACATGGCATACAGGCCACATTTATCATAGGATTGTTTTTGAACTTGGTGTGCTTATTATGCAAGACCATTAGATTAGAGCTATTGATAAGACATGTTAACCTCCAGAATAATTTTTCAGGGAGCCTGAGGGTGATTTTCAGGGAAATGGGATGGATTTCAGGGAAAAGTTTGTGTGCCGACAAAACAAAAGAAAAAACTTGAGAATATTTAACTCATGGCCCACCATTAACACCAGGTTATATCCAGATCTAGTTGTCAGTAATGCTGATGCATTTATGCTATGTTAAAAAATCATAAAATAATTCTTGATACCCCCCCCACCCCTTGCCATCCTCTTCTTCACCCCCCCTCCCCCTCTCAGAGCACCACCACCTGTGGTTTGCTTTTATCAAAGTCCACTAATCTATTAATTTCCCAAGTCTTGAAATGTTAACAGGAAAAGATGTTCTCATGTTCAGTTAAAGCAAGAAGATTAGTACTTGGAAAGTATCTTTGTCAAAATCCTTCTTGCATGTGTGGACGCTTGTGCCCTGCACAAAATTTTTCTTTTCATCATTGAAGCATTTTTTTTTTTTTAATTCCATTCGAAATTTTCTGGGTACAGAGGGCCAACAGTTAACAGTTCTGCAGTCAGCACAACGGAATAAATGTAGTGTAAATGTAGTGTTAGAAAATAAGTCCATAGTGTATAAATATGCAGTCATAATTTTTCGGCATCCTAAGCAACTTTAACCTGTTTTTAAACTGTGTTCAATTGTTGAGGTCAAGGTGTTGTTTACGTTTTGATTTGGAAAAGGGATGAGGATTAAAGCTATTCTATGAATTAATTAATATATATTATTTAATTCCTTTTCATATATTTTATTTACCAAAAAACTGCATTGAAGCTGGAGTTTGGAATTTTTTGAAAGTAAGTCACCCATTTTCACTTCGACGCTCACACATTGATCACAAATCTCCGATTACAATGAAAAAAATAGAAATAAACATAAACACAATTGAAATATATATCATAAAATACCCTTTTCTTAAATAAATTTAACTTAAAATCATATTTTACTGCTTTCTGAGTTTTTACCAGAGTTTGAAATGCATGTGATTTGACTCTGAACATTTTACATGAGTTACAACGGGAAAGAAATATTCGACTGTTGTTTTCCGGGATTTTTAGTCCAAAACCGATTCCCGTCCGGGAGGCCGGGAACTACACTGACATTTCGGGATTTTCCCGGCATTCCGGGAGAGTTAACATATCTGCCCTGTTGAGACTTGATAGCAGTTGAAGGGTTCATTTTGATGAAAGAAGTGGCTGATTTTCTTTTCAGTTTTGTTATCTTTCAGGCACCTGGGCAATTGTCCTGAATTCTTACTGGACTACAACCTTAACAGGCAGCCAAGACTTGTCTAGAAATCACTGCCCAGGTACTTTGTCCATTGCCAGCAGGATCTCTTGAAGATGGCATGGTCAGGGCACATGATCTGAGACACCTGAAATAGGGCTTTAAAGGTTAAGGTGTGCTCAGAACAAGTCACAAAATTCCTGTAAATATGATTTGTTTTTGTAAAATGATACCACTGTTGAGCTCATTGGCTGTGGCATTTGTGGCGCTGTGGTGGAATGATACAAGAACAACTTATTATGTATTTTCCTGATATGAATTCCTCTATGGTACTATCTGCAAATCTCAATCAAGTCAGACACCAAATACTGAACCGATACCGAGGTATACCCCCTTAAAAATACTGAAACCGATACCTAACTCAAAATTCTAATCCTGCCAGTCTCTACTTTCAAGTCCCCGATGCCTCGAAATGACCGATCACATTTTACAGAGTATACTTTCGTGGCTGTGAAAAATGAATATGTTGATAACGTGCATATTTTTTATAGCACTGACAATGCAAATTAAATATTTACAATATATTTAAGTTATTAAAGAAACAAGTGCCGATATCAGAAATTTATAAATTTAAAGTAATTTGTATATTTTTTATACTTACCAATGGCCCAGACTTAGCTGGTGCTAACTCAAAGTTATCAAGGGCCAAACACAAATTTTGGACCTCCCAATCCCTAAAATTTGCTTGCAAAACCGAAAATTAAAAGTCTTATCTGGTCCTCCATATATATACTCTCTGCGCATGCGCAGCCGTCAGGAAGTGACCGGAATTGGCGCAAACATCATTCTTTGTGGAAGAGAGTACTACATAACAATTCAGCGGGGAGGTATGAGTGCCCACTCATGGGAGGGCCATCTCCGTCTGGGCCATTGGTAAGTATAAAAAATATACAAATTACTTTAAATTTATAATATTTTTATACTATAACCCAATGGCCCAGACAAGCTGAATCGTAAAAAGGCGGAGGGCCTAGGACTTCAGAATTAGTAGACCAACATAGTTCCAAGCCTGTAATCCAAGGTGAAAGGAAATTAAATTTAAAAGGAATTACATGTATGTCTCTCTATACAGTAATAGAGAAGACATTATAAATAAGGAGCCCAGTTCAAGTAATTCCTTATTTTTAGCATGAAGACTATGATAATTTGGATGTAATGAGTTCCCAATTTTTAAGGCTAGTCCGGACTAAGGCCCAAAAATTAGGATGGCGTATTTGAGATTGAGAGGATATCCCCACAAACATATGCAATATGCAATAAAATACAAGCTGTATCCAGGATATAATTACAGACAAAACAGCTTCACTCATAGTTACATACTTATCAAGCCGGAGGAGAGGTAGAAATCACTCCCCCCCAACCTTTTTTAAGGAATCTTCTTCGAAAAGAAAGAGGGAAGCGCTCTGGAATCAGTAAAGCGGTACCAAATAACAATATAAATATTGGTTGAACAGGCACCCAGGTATTAAATATTATTAATAAACTGGTGCTTAATGCCACTTCAGAAACTAAGGCTATAGCTGTGATCCCGGTAATTAATACTGCCCGCTTGTAACGTATACTGGAGTCGGCCTACGCAGATAGGTCGAAAACCAGTAATATAATATAAAACATACACATGTCCAATAGAATCACAATGAACGATCTCTGGAGAGTAAACACACTTCCGAGGTAACCCACAGGCGACCCCATTCAGGTGTACAATAAATTCCAGTAATAACACTCGATGACGTGTACTATCCGATATCTATGAATCTATAAGTGTGCGAATATACGAGAGGGTAAGGCAAGGTGTATTCGATTGGGTACCGACATTAATAGAAACCTGGATCTGGAAATGGAACAAGCTATGATTAACAGACTTGACTCGGACCGCCCCCGGAATAATTCATTGTTTCTAAGGTCCATAACATACAATAATGTGTCTGCCTAATAATACATTTATTATGTGCATGAGCATTGAAATCTCACATGTAAGCACCTGAATACCAGTTAACTGACTAGACAGCCTCCCAGGTACCCAAAGACTTGCAATTTATTGATGATGAATTATGCGCTCGTTTATGACATATAGACAAACCACCACAGGAAACCAACAAACTAAAAAAGTGGATGTGCCCATGAGGTCGCCATAAAACATGACCCAGCTGCCAATCGAGAAGTCATGAAATGCATGAATGTACATAAATCACATGAGACTTACAGGAAGAAAACTACGTCTTGCCCAGTAATCGCCTCTTAAGACATTGGCAGTGTGGGGGGAGGGGGGGGGGATCTGGGATTCAAAGTCATTAATCGTTCTTGTGTTAGTCTGCAAGGCTCCCTCATGTCTAACTGACTCCATAATGCCACTAAGGGTGGAGAGGGACGTGAAGAACAAATACTTCCCCTGATAAAGAAGGTCCTCTCGTGGAGGAAGCTTCCGGGGAACGTCCCATACAGACACCTGAGATTGATCGAATTTTCTGTGACGACAGAGGTGCTACTAGTAGGATTTCGCAATGAGACTGTTTGATCTTTAACAGAATCTGCTGAATCAACGGAGTTGGAGGATTCGCATATCCTATCATTCATTCCCATTCCCATGAGATCGACAGAGCGTCTACTGCGTATGCTCGATGATCTGGGCATGGCAACACGAACGTCGGTAACTGATTGTTCCGGTGCATCGCAAACAGACCTATCATGGGGCGATCCAACTGGTAGCAAATCTACCCAAATTGTTGAGTGTCCACTCCGATTGCAACGTGCGACCTTTCCGAGAGAGCGAGTCTGCTTGTACATTCAGACGACCCGGTATATGACGGACAGAAAGCTGAACATGATGATTCATGACGTATAGGAGAATCTTCTCCGTTAGTTCGTATAGCGGAAATGAATAAGTGCCACCCTGGTTCATGATGTATGCTACCACTGTCGATTTATCCGACAAAATCTGAACATGAACGTCCGCTATTATGTGTAGGCTTGCTGTGATTATGCAAAACGTCGACTAATCGTCAGTCGTGCTGATTGATCGACTTATTTGAAAGTCGACTTTTTCGACTTTTTTACCCCCGCATGTACAACGACACCACTGCCTTGCCAGAACGTGATCACGCTGTATATGCATGATGGGAACTTTTCTGGATGTATAAACGACAGTGGTAGACCATATGGAGGTAAAGGAGGGCGGCCTTAGGCTTGCCATGATTATGCAAAAAGTTGACTAATTCGACCGATTCAGAAATGTTTGCGGTAATTACCTCCCACTTTCATGATTTTTTTTTGGAAAATATGAAAGTTATTTTCAAGTATTACTGCTCTCGTCAAGTCAAGAACATGTCCGTATTTTAAACAACATCGTTTCCAATAACCATTCTTTACTCATAAATCTTTTATTTTGAACAACACAAAATTAAACTCGCTGCGTTTGATGAAATTTGCGTAGCCATTTTCAATCATGGGTCAAGATTCAGCTAACTCTAGTTTTGTAACACAAAATATTTAATCTATTTTGCATCACAAAACTAGAGTTAGCTCCCTTGGGTCACTCTTTCATGTTGGAAATCCAAAAATCACAACGTTTCCCACCACTGATAAATTATCGTGAGTGTGTGTACGGAAGGGGAGGAGGGGTGTGTGACTTTTTACATCCTTAGTGCCCTTACAGGGTCCAGCAGAATAGTCCTTGTAAGTTGTAAAATCCCTCTCCCTCGGATCAGGCCTAGTTCCTTCTGGCTGCTCACTGTTATGTTTCATCTGAATTTCGGGCGTCAGGGTGTATTACTGTTTAAGGGACATCCAACCTAACTTTGGTCAAATTTCATGCAATTTTCTTCCAAGTCTAAAAAAGACCCAAAATGAATAACCCCAATAAATTATATTCCAAAATGCTTGGAATGAAACATAGAACATGTGGAAACTGGAATTTGCCATGGAACTGCTGCCATGTGTAAATAGCACCACCTGAAAGTCTGCTGAAAGTAAGAGAACAAAAGTTTTACAATAAAATTACTCAAAATAAAATAACAGCTGTAGTCTATAAACATTGAAGTACATACTCAAAGAAATCTTTTCCTAATTCATGAAAGTAATAAAGATTGAGAAAATGTTACAAGTGGAGTGCTCACTGATTGAAGGCAGACATTTTCTTTTGTTTATGTTTTGACTTGGGGAGTTCAACAAAGGTCAACTTAAAGGAGTCCACTAGAAGAAGTATGGAAGGACAAAAGAATGTCTCCCAATATAAAGATGTATGTGTCACCGTGGTGGTTTGGAAAGAAACTATGATATTCTCCTATGTAGAATGCACTGCAAAGTCATACATTGTACTTGAATAAATATATTTACAAACCCCTTACACTGTAACCCCTTTTATCCCGTGCATGCATCAATTTGATAGTGATTAAATTGTTAAATTTGTCTGGTTTATCAATAAGTATCATAGCTTTGCTTACTCTTGGACACCAATACACTCATGATATCTGTTGGAGAAGAAATAAGGATAACTGTAACCTGTCACTGCAATAAACCATCTAATGTACTTAAAAGTGCATTGTTATTCAAAACACATCAAATCAACCTTACAAAACCATTATTGCATGTACTTTCCCCAAGAAGGATTATTGGCATATTGAGATCAGAAGGGCACATCCAAAGGGTCTCACATACTTTTTTCAAGAACGCAGTACACAAAGCAATCCCCAAAAGGTGACAAGTGAGCTCCATTTGACAAAACATTTCCCGGGGTGAGGGGGGGGGGGGGGGGGGGGGGGGGCTCTTCCTTGTATGACTCTACCTCCGGCACTCAAGGCATATGCCTTTTTTCTCAAAGTTTAACTCTTTTTTTTCTTTTTGAAGATCCTAGTCACACATGTTCCAAACACTATCAGACAGGTAACCCTCCAAATAAGTGTATCTGCAAAAATCATGTTACATTACAAAACATTCTTTTTAGACTTTAAGTACTGGACCTTTCATGCTTCTTACTTCCAACTATAACACTTAATTTTTTGATTAATGGGTGAATAAAAAAGTCCTGCCATAATCAACATTTTGAGTTCCATAAGCCTCCATAACAGCTCTGATAAAAGTGTCAAACATCAGATTGGTGGCTTTATACAGAATATTCATTAGCTCAGGATTTCCGCTATACCGGCAGCGGGTCCGTCAACCAGACCCATTCCCCTGCCGATCATACTATGATCAGTCAGAAAAGCTGGTGGTTAAAATGTCTGAGTACAATGCTGTATCGTAACGACACTCAGGATCCTTTATTTCCACGTAATATAGGCTCAATTATGTTGTTTACTATGCCTGCTATTACTGGCGACAACCTGATACCTTATAACCCCCAGACGAGAGGGGGAAACAAAGTTCAAATCCTAAACGTCACCTATAAAATTTTGGACTCAAATTGTCGTGTTTGGTCCGAAATCACTGGCTTTTATTTTGAGCGACAAATGATGTACTCGTTTTGCAAGCTGTCACTTGTTTCAAATGAGTGTGCAGGCTGCTGTCAGGAGTTGTCTGAAACACGCCCACAACATATAGTTTTCACAGTTTTCACAGTGGTTGAATATCATCAGAAAGATACTGATTGAACACTGCCACTTTCGAGCGGTGCACAACTCATTGTAAAAGAACACTGCCACTTTCGAGCTTGCACAACTCATTGTGAAAAACGGGTGTTCAGAAATTAATGAGAAAGTGGTAATTAAAAATAAAAAATAATTACAACTCTGGTATTTGAGAATTATATAACAATATAACCAGGGATATGATTTATGACTTATTGGTTCAATAAAACATGCTCATTTATCATTTCATCATGCCCTGCAACATGTGAAGTTATGACTTTCAGTGTAAAATCAATTTTTCGAATGGTGCCAAGGGAGGCAACTATTTTGTTATTCATATTTCGCTGTGTAAATTTTATCTGGTCTTCATATTATGATTCTTTTATTGAGTTTGCGTGAAGCTATATTTTGTTTTATTCGTAAAATTTTTTTAAAATGTACATATTTAAAAAAACCTCTATTTTTAAACAGACAATGTTTGTCTGTTTTCAAGGGGGTGGTTTGCAGTGCTGATTGACATACTTAATGTCCATTTCTGGCTTCGACTTTCAAGAGTAGCCTGTACAAAAAAAATGAAAACAACACCGCATGGTTTTCTGTTTGTTTTATTCATTAAATTGAGGATTAAAACCCGAAATCTGAAAATGAAACGTATGTACAAGATAATTATGAGAATTTTTAAAGCGAATTCTATAAAACTGGTAGGCAGTTTCCAAAGAAACGTAACATGTGGATATTTACTTGCCTTACATCGCCAATTTCAGACGCATCCCAACGCGTCTTGCAAGCACTATTACTCGTCCCCCCCCCCCCCCCACACACACACACTTTGCAATTTATCCACTACAAGCACCCCCCTGGGCTTCTACACATGTTAGTACGGTAATTGCACGTGCATGACGTCACACGTCCGCATCATGGTTCTTTTCGAATATTACAGTGAGCGGTTGTAAACAAAGCTCAGTCACTGTTAGGATTTGTGGATTTTGTGTTGTTTTGGGTTTGTATTTTTATGAAACCTCCGACCAGATGTAGTACTGTGTGTCCCGTGGGAATTATAGAATTGTAGGAGGAAAGAATACATATTTTCCACATCAATTATTCAGCATTTTAGCGACCAGAATGTCCCCAGAGGCCACCAGAGAGCACCTAAAAATCAAAATTTTCCTGGGGGGAAAGCCCAGAAACCCCCTCTAGACGCATGTGTCTTCGGCACGTGCGGCACACGCCTTTGGCGTGTGAGTTTCACTTTCTTTAAACTACCGGACCCACAAATTTTCCCCTAGCGGAAACCCTGCATTAGCTTGTTGCTTGATAAGTAATAGGAACAAAATCTTCACCAAAAATATTTTGTAGCAATAAATTTGAGGGTGTCAACAGGCACTTTCCAACAAATTGTAACAAATCAACTAGTTATAAACAAAATTTTCTAACTCAAAAGAGTGAAAAAGTACCATAACTCATGCTACAGAAACTACACAGGCATCGTTTCTCCATGATGCTCGATCACAACACCAAATATCCTTCAAATTGGAGTAGCAGTGGTTGAGATACAAGGGAGAATGTTGGTATGGGTTAGAGGATAGAGGTCTCCACGGTACTAGATGTGCCTTTGACTTTCAAATGTCCAGGTCCGGGGCATAATAATCACAATACACCCGCCTTATCAATTCATAATTTCAGTAAAATAAAAGGAATTATCAATTTTAATTAATTTATAGATGAAGGGAAAATATTTGGCTTCTTTCACCTTCTTGTACTATTAATTACCACAAACAATATCAGTTTGATGCCGACAAACGAAACTGAACACATGTGGTCTAGTTAAAAAGTAACTCGGCATGGAAAATGAAGAAACTGCGAATATTTCGTGTATTTCATTTGTTTAAATGCCAATTGTGGGTAATTCTGACCGTGGATTCGATAATTCGTTTGGGTTTTGACCACATGGTCATGCTGACAGTGGTTATGTTTATTATGATATGCAAATTGGGAGATAGTTTCCGGTGAAGGAGATTTGTCACATTTGTCAGTGTAAAACGATGACAAAAGACACTGATAGATGCTTGTGTTAGTATAGTTGGTTGCAAGAAAAAACTAAATTCATGGCATTGTCCAATCACACCTTATCTAAAAGAGCGAATGCATCATTTTCAACCCATCTTCAATCGATCCTTTGCAGACATGAAACAGAGCCGCGACAAATTCCATGGTTACTAGGAAGTAAATAACTTCACAACATCGGAGGAAATCAACACGCTCAACATAGTTCCAGGTCACTTGGAATATACTTCGAGAAAAAGTTATTTCTGAAGCATTCTGCTTTCTTTGTTATGAATAATGCCTTATTTTATGTGTATCGTCCCGATTTTATACACTCGGTTATTTTTTTACAAGTGGTTCATGTTATCTTTTTAGCAAGCAATAATTCAGATTTTTTGTCAACAAAAAAGTTCAGACGGCCTGTAAACACGAGAGGGAATTTCGAACCATATTTTGCAGTTATGACATTAACAGCTCAAGTATTTGCTGTAACGTGTTTGCAAATCCGCTCATACATTGTCTCGTGCAAATAAAGGATGTAATCACGTCCTTTCATTCTGACGATCACCCAAAATGAGTATTTCTGCAAGAACCACATTGTAATCACATGATTGGAATAAACATCAGTGTAAAATGGCCACATCCAGAACATCCAAAATTTGTGTTGGTTGTACTGCATTCCGACATCAAAACACACCAGAGTGTGTGTCATAAAAATGCTTTCTCCGAGTCTGTAATATGTTATCATTACATTGAAGACAAGGCTTTCGAATTACCGATCATTTTGTGGTTTCACCGGTTCGTTACTTATGCCATTGGCAAATTAATGTTCATCAAAATCATAAAATTCACTTTTTTTCCTGAAAAAAATTATATGTACCTTTTCTACGCACTTTACTCATTATTTTTATATATAATTTGCCTTTTCTTACTTCTCTTATCTGTTTCTGAGGCATTGGGAAAAATGTCAACAAATTGACCAAAGTTACGTTGGACGACCCCTTAATGGTATGGCAGATGATTGACCAACTTAACCGAATATGGTCAACGAAACGTTCATTCCGGCATTCACTAAGCCTTATAATGTGGGAATGATGGATCGTTGACTATGTCACCACGTTATTTGAAATGTACCCGGCCACACGCCCAGTTATACCTACCTTTAGGACCATTCAGCCATCTCGTTTTAGTCGACCCTCTGTCAAAAAAATGTGGTCAAAAAAGTCGACTAATCGTCGATTTTGGGCTCTGATTAATCGACTATGGAATTTCATAATCGCGGCAAGCCTAATTATGTAAATCCAATGCTGTTGCGCTAGCCCTATTGTTGGCATCATCTCTTTGATGTTTATGTGTTTCTCCTGGAACCAAGGGTCCCAAAGACCCTGACACTTCAAGTCTGTGGGACTTAGGGTCGTGCCCCAACCCACCTGACTTGCATCCGTCATAATCATGAAAGCCGGATCTGGCAGTCGCAGTGGAACTCCCGGAGTTAACCACTGAATATCTGCCCAAATCTGAACCCTTTGTTTTTCTAGGTCTGTTAAAACAATACTGGTTTCGAGCGAAAGCATGATCACACTCCAATTCAGAGTAAAGAATATCTGGAGGGGACGTGTGCGCAGACGGTCCATTGGAATAAGATCCACAGCCGCTCCGCACAGCTCCAACAGTCGCATGAATTCCCTCACTGTTAATGCATCTGAGTGTAGACAAAAGCGAGCATAACAACTAACTAATTTTGCTCTGGGTTACGGCAGACGAAAAAGATTGTTGTGAGTCTCGAACCTCATTCCCAAGTGAATGGACAACTTGGATGGAGTTAGATCTGACTTTTTCTCGTTTACGATGAAACCGAGACGTCGGAGTAATAGAAGCAGACTCTGAACATCGTTCTGAAGAATAATTCTGTTGCCCTATCTCAGTTGAATGTCGTCCAAGTAAGCCGACATTACCGCAGATGAATGAGCTCAGAAGTATGACATTACTGAGTTCATTATTTGAGTGAATGCCCAGGGAGCCAGGTTCAGACCAAAGCACATTGCTCTGAACTGATACACCTTCCCTTGTACGGCGAACCGCAGGTACTTTTTGAATGCCGGATGTACCAGGACATGAAAGTACGCATCCTTTAGATCTATGTTTGCCGCATAGTCGTTCACTTGAACGCTTGCCCTTACTGACCGAATGGTCTCCATATAGAATTTTTGAGCCACGATAAGCTTGTTTATCCAGCTCAAGTCTATTACCGGTCTGATTGTGCCGTCTGGTTTCGGTACGAGGAACAGGTGACTGTAAAAACCTTGAGAATCCTGATTCTCAATGACCTCTATTGCTTCCTTTGATAAGAGAGCTTGTATCTCCGCTAGGAGAAACTCTCTTTTGCTAGGATCTGATGGAAGATTTGTGGACAACTTGTAAGTGGGGGTTTCGGTTGGAATTATAGTGGTAGGCCATCCGAGACTACACTTCTCACCCACTGATCTTCCGTAACTGTTATCCAGTTTTTCGTGAAGCTTGATAACCTTCCGCCAACTGGCCAGCAATAGAGGTCTTAAACATCACCTGTATGAACTGCGAGGCTTAAGGAAACCATGTCCTCCCTGTGAAGAACCTCGTCCCATCGGCCTAGGGGCATCTGACCGATAGTCCCGATCAGACCTATGCCCCTTTCCCGAGTTGCTATACTGACGACCTCCAGAGTAATTATAAGAGGGTTTCGTGTACCCTCGTAAGGAGTTTTCTTTTGACGATTTTTGTCTGGAACGCCCTCCTTTACTCTTGTCTGCTGAAGCTGATCGTTGATACGCCAACTTCAAAAGCAGAGCACTAGATGCTTTCTTAGTAGCCTGTTCATAGACTAACGAAAGCTTGTGGTCGAAAATAGTATGTCCGGAGACTGGAGAGACTCGGAGAGAGCTTTTCGCCTGGTCATCTATCAGTTATGATGATGCAAGGGCAGCATCACGTCTGATTAACTCCAGATTAGCCACTGTTAGGGCGGAGTTATACGTGGTATACATAATTGCCCTGGAAAGAACTCTAAGAGAGGTATGAACGTCCTCAAATTCCTTTCCATTGAGACGTTGCGCCATAGCTCTTTTAAGGTGATCTGCCTAACACATAGTGTCCAAATTCGCTCTATTTGAAGAAATTGCTGTCTCAATTGTGTCTGAGCGAATAGTGAATGATATCACAGGCACAGAGATACCTCTAGATCCCGGCCTGCTCATCCAAATGCAGAGGAACTCTCTGAACATCTTCCCCGACTGTTTTTTAAATGAACGTGGTCCAAAAAACGGTGTGTTTATGGAAGATGAAGATAAGAAACCACCTTCTTTCTCGCACTCTCGAGGTTAAATACGGCGTCGTCTATATGGTCGAAAGCCTGCGACACCTGCCTAGACTGAACCGGAAAAGAAAGGACTTCCTCCTTTGTCCAGATAAAGTCTGCATCCAATGATGCCAGCGGTTTCTCTCTTGTCGTCGCAGCATTCTGATTCGGCAGAACACAATCAGGGTAGTATTGATGGATGAAATCCATCGCAACCATGTGCTGTTCCGAAAGGGAAGGGTAATCCTCTTCCTTATCCCTTTCACCATCCGAGAGAATCAGTTGCATCTGCATGAGCAGATGACTGGACCGACCCAGCACCGTCCGACAGCTCAGGTTCTGAGTCTGAGGGAGGCTGCACCTGCACTTGCTGAGATGCTGCGATCAGCTGTGCAATTTGCGATAGCAAGTCCGTCATCGAGGCCTGAGGAGCAGCAGTCTTCCATTTCTCAGCCGCTTGCTGCTCCTGGAATGGTGTGTCGGAGATGGATCTCTTCTCCGAACGTCCCGATGATCGAGGCCTCATCTCCCTAGTTACTGGATGGTCCAACTTCACGGGCGAAGGAAGGTTCCTTCTTCATGCAGCAGGCTGGATACCCACATTTGGGTAGCTAGGATGCGGTCGTGTGTGCTTAAATAACGTAGCGGAGGAAGCCATGACTGAAGTCAATCCCAGCTGCAGACTAGACAGAGCATCCCGAGTAGCGGGCAGACATATGCTCCATCTCGTGCAAGTTTCCAACCAGAAAACTTCATTTCGGCTTGTGAAACGTAGCAGAGGAAGCCGTGACTGAAGCCGACCCCGGCTGCAGACTAAACAGAGCGTCCCAAGTGGAGGGCGGACATATGCTCCGGCTTGTGCAAGTTTCTCATAACAACATCTGCCACATTAGAGAGGGGCCTCTCCCACTCACGGTCTATTAGACCTCGCTGAGTACAAGAATTTGCTGACTTGCTCCTTATTTCCTCCCTATTTCCGTCGTCGCTGGGTGAGCTATTTATATTAATGTGCTCGCTCTACCCACATCTACACTTCCTTCGATCACAATGGACTTACCCGACGTCACAGCACCCACGGATGGAGTACCCGCTTCACCGGTCGTGCTAGCTGCTTGCAAGAGATTAAAACCCTTAACAAAAAGCCCTAACTCTTGCAATAATGAGCACTGTAGCTAGCTCTATATGCTCAATGGAGCACGGTGACGGTAGCACACTTGGATGGGTGTCAGAATATCATCCCCATGTTCATTTTCTTGTGAAATAGAAACTGACGAAATAAATTATAACGCGGTGAGAGGCCTGGTCTCACTGCCAACAACGTACCGCGAGACTCGACTCCAACATCAGTCATCCCAGTAAACACAAGAATGACAAGAGTCCGCAGGAGTGCATCGACTAAAGTCGATATCAGTCCTCCAAACTCCACAACCAACTATATATATAATTAAGATACATGAATAATAGCAATCAAAAATAAATTCAAAATATTTTTTGGAAACAAAAATTTTTAAGAAAACGCCTAAGTTCCCAACAGGAACATTAAGAGCCAAAAGGCATCCCGATAGAGCAACTGTGAACAAAATCCAAATTTTTTGAGCTACACTACTGGAACAATAATCCATGTATCCTACAGTAATAGAATATAAAAAACTACCTATATATGAGAACGCTGTCAATGTAAACAACGTCAATGTAAACAAGACATCAGGCACACAAAAAGGCCCAAAGTCAGAACCAATTTAAATGCCACCAGATGCAAAGCTAGATCTCCATACGAAGAAAAAACGATACATCGGATAGAAGATGCAAGACTAAACGGCCTAACACCCCTAGGTTGAGGACGTAACCATGGGGAAAAAACAGAATAAAATTCTGTAATACATGTTAAACTCCCAAGAAATTTAATAAAAAATTTCAATAAAAAATAGCCAAAAAGCTTAAGAGTTTAACAGGAAGGGCTCATGGAAGGATAGGGAAGGAATACTTAACAAACAGTGGAATAATCATTAACAAAAATGATGACGTCAGGCGTATGTCCCGAAATTGGGAAACATAAAATAATTTTATAATTATTATAAAGTTACAGCCCTGAATGTCTAAAACCACCGATGAACACTTCCTTCATTCAATAACAGCACTGTATCCACCAATTCTTGCATTAAATTGTGTCTGGCATCCTCAAAAAGGAGATTTTAAAGCACAGATGTCAGTTTATTGTTGCTGACTTTAGGGCCAAACAAAGAATGATGTTTGCGCCAATTCCGGTCACTTCCTGACGGCTGAGCATGCGCAGAGAGTAAATGTATGGGGACCAGATAGGACTTTTAATTTTCGGTTTTGCAAGCAAATTTGGGAGATTGGGGGGTTAAAAATTTGTGTTTGGCCCTTGATGACTTTGAGTTAACACCAGCTAGTCTGGGCCATTGGATTATAGTATAAAAATATTGATAGCGTGTTATTAGTGTTTGTGCTCAATAGACACCATACGCAGTGAAAGCTGTTATGCACAACAGCTTTCATGTCATCAAATGCCATGATTGGGAGGAGTTACTATGTTGATTGACTTGTCATCATCTTGGGGAGGGGGGTGGGGCAGTTTGAGTTTAGATGTTTTTCACTGAAGAGCCAGCAATCCAGTTATATAGAGATCAGTGCCTCTACAGCACAACACTTGTAAAAAGTTCTTAAATGACTAATAAGTTTCCATTTTTTTGCCTCAAAAACATAGGTTAGGACTCCCCAACGGAATAAGCTCAATAAGATGGGGTAAGGGGGAACTAAGATATGTCGTTTGGGCTAAAATTTGAAACAAAAATGATTAAATTTTTAATGGTGATTTTTGTGAATATCGTTAGCCAGATATATATGACCATTACAATATATAAAGGGTAACAATTAACGTAGATTTAATATCAAAATTGTGTAAGAAAAAGGTGTTAATCATGTTAGTAGACTGATTTAATAAGACTATTTATACAGCACTTGACATCAACCAAGCATTATTTACATTCTTTTAAAAAATTATTCACTAAAAGTTACCTGATAGAGATAGAAGTACCCAGCTGTTTCACAAGTGTATGACAAATCAGTGGGTAATTTAAGACTTTCCTGTAATCGCCTGACTTCTTCTAACAATTCTAACCTCTGTGCTAATACATAATTTACTCGACCATACCTAAAAGAAGAATAAAAGTCAATACAAATAAAAGCTCTGCAGTACTGAAATCCAGTTTGTCAAGTATATCCCACACATAAACTTCTTTTTAACTGCAACTATTTTCCACTTACAAAAATTGAGGTGAATGGCTAGAAATTAAAAAAAAAAAAATAAATAAATGTACTTAAAAACTCTGTTCAACATTTTCATTATATTTCCTGTAACATGCAAAAGCTACCTGATTGTTTGCTTATGGAGGTTCACGGAGACTTTCAACACACAAGGTCACTTTATGTAGAAGTGGGTGGAGAAAAGCCGGGGTGTCCAGAGAGAACAATCGAGCAGTGGTGTAAAACTTTCAGACTCTCCATCTTTCATCTTACTGACCTGACACAAACAGAGTTAGCAGCAGTTGAAGATGAAGGGCAGTATGCTTTATTACACAGTGTTAATGTGTCCCCTAAGTGGGCAATCAGGATTAACTCCTTGCATACTGCTGGCAGGATTTCAAAGACCTCAACTGAAACAAGAGGCCTGCATCGCAAAGTGCTGCTAATGCCCTCCCCCGCAAAAAATTTTCTAAGTCGAGAGAGTGAAAAAGGGCCATAACTCTGGAAACAATGTGTGGAAGAAACTCACGTTACATAGGTATCATTCCCCCATGATGCTCTATCACAACATCACATATCATTCAAACTGGGGTGGCAGTGGGTGAGATACAAGGGAAAATGTTGAGACGGACGGACAAATTTTCTAAGTCAAAAAAGTGAAAAGGGCCATAACTGGAAAAATTGTGTGGAAGAAACTCATGCTAAGCAGGTATCGTTCCCCCATGATGCTCTATCACAACACCACATATCATTCAAATCGGAGTCGCAGTGGCTGAGATACAAGGAAAAATGTTGGTACTGATGGACGAACGAACAGATAGACGGAGGTCTCCACAGGATACCCCTTCGACTTTTCAAGTCGGAGGCATAAGTTTAATTACTTGAGTAAAACTCAGATGAAGTTTTCATCAAATCTAGTCATGGCTGTTTCACAGAAGTCACGACTAAATTTGCCGAAAAATATCTTGAAAATACTCAGCAGGCTAAGAGTTAAGTGTCTTGCCAAAGAACACGATGCAGTTTGGATGGATCAGGATTGAACCATCAACCTTTTGGCTTAAAGTCCAAAGCTCTAACCAATGAGCCACCAAGCATCTAAATTGGTAAAAAGCTGATGCCTATATCTGGGCATCAATGTAAATATGCCCTTTCTAATGATATATTTACATGATATTAAGTTCGTTTACGATAAATTTCTGTCCACTAAAAAATATATTGTGAGCATTTACTGGAGAGTGTCTACTCGCTTTTTCCAATCAATTATGAAAAAAGAATACAGAAAAAACTACAACGAGGTCCAAATTATCTGGAACAAGAAATAGAGAAAAGAAAATTGAGTGAAAGTGTTTGTATCATGAAATGAAATGAGAGTTGTGTTGGATGAAAAACCGGAGACTAACTGCAGCAAGAAACATGATTGCTTGTGTGCTTGATTTCTTTGAAGGAATTCCCCCAAAAATATGAATTTGCATCTTATTTTGTGACTCAAAAGATAAACGAGAAATTTAAATTTTATAGTAAATTTCCTTTCTTATTATACCTACCACAATTGTTTACTACAGGCTTGCACTACAGTGGAAGACCCTAACTCGGAAAATATACTCTCTATTTTGATCTTTCTCAAGCGATTTGGGAAAGAAAAGTGGTGCAAAAGCACCAAGAACAAGAGGCCCCACGGGGCCTGAAGCGCTCATCTTGTACAGAACACAATTTAAACAGAGTCCAAGAATGAGTCTACGTTAAGCAAGCCATCTCCATAGGCTACACTGTCAATCCTTGAGTCCCTCAGGAGTGACAAAAATAATCTGGGCATCATGCCTTTTCTTCAGTCGATCATAAGTAAAATGTAGAGCTCCCCTATGAAGCCCCTTGATACAACCTAGGTGGATTAATCTTAGTACCTCTAGAGGGTACTGAATACAAAATTTTTAATTCTTCAGCAAAATGGCCAATTCCGTCTCCCATAGAGAGCCTGTAAAGAAATTTCTTCGAATTGCACTAAGTTCAAATTTGGGCTACCATAGCGAGCCCAAATATTAACATATGGATCCGATTTGAACAAACTTGAATCTGACCCCCCTAGAGATGTTGTATACCAAATGTGAAAGCATTCTGACAAGTGAATCTGTAGAAGAAGATTTTTGAAGAAATTCCCTCATATTGTACTAAGTTAAATTTCATGTTCCCATAAGGAGCCCAAATATTAACCTAGGCACTCGAATTGAACAACCTGGAATCTGACCCCCCCCTAGAGATGTTGTATACCAAATATAAAAGCATTCCGACTGGTCGATCTGAAGAAGAAGATTTTTAAAGAAATTTCCTCATATTGCACTAAGTAAAAATTTGGGCTACCATAGTGAGCCCAAATATATACCTAGGGATCTGATTTGAACAAACTTGAATCTGACCCCCATAGAGATGTTGCATACCAAATATCAAAGCATTCTGACTGATGGATCTGAAGAAGAAGATTTTTTTTAAATTACCCTCCATATTGAACAAAGATAAAATATGGGCTTCCGTAGGAAGCCCAAATATTAACCTAGGGACTTGGTTTGAAAAATCTAGAATCTGACCCTCATAACAGTGATGTATACCAAATATTAAAAGATTCTGACTGGTGGTTCTGAAGAAGAAGATTTTTAAAGAATATTCCACATATTACCCTATGTTAAAACTTCGGGCTCCTGTAGAGAGCCCAAATATGAACCAATGAGCTTTATTTCAACAAACTTTTATCTGACCCCCCTATGAATGCTGTATACCAAATATCAAAAGATTCTGATGATTGGTTCTGGAGAAAAGATTTTTTTTAATTTTTGCAAATATACTGACTCAGCATTTTTTCGATGCCCATTACAGAACACCCTAACATAACCGATGGCTATTTTTTTTACCATTCAATTCTACTGGTCATAAGGATACTTCATACCAAATAAAAGCTCTCTGTTCTGTGGGGTTTGGGAAATATGGGCGTTTGAAAATATTTCTATTTTTAGCTCCCAGGGTTCCCATGGGGATGCGGGAATTTTTTTTTTTTGCATGGGTCAAGTACTTATGACCCAATACTACCACAAACCAAATTTGGTTCATACCGGACCATCGGTTAAGAAAATAGAAATTTTGGGCGGGGCCAAAAATCTTACCCTTCCTATTACAAAGCCAAATATTACTTCACGAACTTCGTTTGAACAAACTTGATTCTACACCTCATATGGAAGCTCCATAGCAAATATCAAGTCATTGTACACACTGGTTCTTGAGAAGAAGATTTTTAAAATATTTTGGAGCATTTTCCCCCACTCCCTCCCTATGGGGCTGGGCATGCTGAGTTGAACAAAAATGAAATGCCCCTTTGGGACCATCACTCACACAAACTTTCACTTGAATTGGCCCAGTGGCTTTGGAGGAGAAGACCAAAACATGGTGTTGACGGACGACGGCCGACGGACGGAGAGCGATGAGATTAGCTCAGCTTGACTTTGTCAAGATGAGCTAAAAAATAAGCCAAAACTGGGTCGAGCGCCACCAGTGCACACCCAGTAGGGGACGCTCTTCACTTCGTACAAATCCACGGCTTCCGGCAACCAGTGTGCAGGCAGTAACTAATGAATCATTCTTTTGAATCCGCCAACATTGGAGTTATGTGATCAGCGGGGAGAAAGGATTCTTACCCGAATAAGAAGATGGGAGGGCCTCCAAGTAAACAATTGTGGTAGGTATAATAAGAAAGGAAATTTATTATAAAAGTTAAATTTCTTATCAACCTACCTTACAACTGTTTACTACAGGCTGAATAGACAATAGGATGAAAGGAATCACATAACCAACCCCCACATAATCCAATTGCACTGGAACTGAGGACAGAGGAAGAGGACCCTAGGCTTATCAAACCATAGCATCACAATCATTAGTAAAAGACAATGAGAGATGAGGTGTACGGTTCTGTGCGATGCACAGACAGAAAGGGCAGTAACAGCACAGAGCTGGAACTGACCTTGTAAGAAGCCTAATGGCTCCTGCAACTGACGCAGATAGAAGGTGGAGAAAGTAGAAGCATTTCTCCAGTAGGCTACCTGCATAACATCCGACAACTTGACAGAGTTAGTATAAGCCCAAGAGGTAAACAATGCACGCACCTCGTTGGCAAAAATGCAATTGGTAATACAATCATCAGTCGCTAGACGAGCCTAAGACATGCGAATAGCAAGACAAATCCATCAAGAAATGGATTGAGGAGAGATCTTCTGTCGACCAGGAGTAAGAGACAGAAAAAATCATTTCCTGCCTTTCCTAATGAATTGCGTCCGATTGAGATAAATGCGAATTGCATGACAGAGCAAAGGGTGGTTAACCTCAGCAGAAGGAAGAGTCCTGATACAGATAGGAGGTGGAGTTGTTTCTGGTATCTGATTCTTGGCCAGAAAGGTGATAAACGTAATACTGTTGGTAGAGCTCCTGAAAAAAGCCGGGTCGACCAAGAGAGCGTGAAGCTCACTAACCCGTCTGGCTGAGGCAAACGCCATCAGAAAAGCCACCTTATGAGAAAATGCATATCCACCTGTGATAAAGGTTTGAACGGCGCCATCGCCCCTCCCCCCCCCCCCTCCCAAGCAAAGCAGCACCCAAGAAAGATAGAGGGAGGGTAAGCTGCAAAGACCTAGGCCGTTTCAAGGAAAAGTGCCGAACAACCTTGGAGAGGTATGGATTAGTGCCGATATGACAAAAAGGTCTCTGAATGCATGGACCTGTACCCTTTGATGGTAACAGGCTGGAGACCCCGAGCATCAAACAGATATATAAACTCCGCAATCTGTGAAATCGAAGGATTGGCATAATCAACACAGTGACTGGCACATCATCGTCAGAAGACCTTCCACTTAGCCGCATAGGCTAAACCAGTGGAGTGCCACCTTGAAAAAGAAATGCACTCCACTGCTCATCTCGAAAAACCTCTACGGAGGAGACAGGACCTGATAAAAGATATGCGTGAAGGCACAATGAAGTAGAGTCGACGTGAAACCTCCTCGGGTGACCTTGGCAAGGAAGGTCACGACATAGAGGGAGACGTGCCATAACCGCTGCCAACAGAGAGTGGAGCTGATTGACCCACACCCACTGAGGTGACAGGGGAGCAATCAGAATGATTAGACAACTGCAGGTTCGTATCTTGGCTAGAACCTGAGGCAGAATCGGAACCGGCGGGAAGGCGTAGCCGACAAAACCGTTCCAATCGAGAGGATCTGGACACTGGGACATGAAAGTGGTCACCTGATGGTTCCAACGAGTCGCAAAGAGATCGATGTGGGGATGACCCCAGAGATCGCAAAGCGAAAGAAACACTGCCCTGTGGAGCATCCAATCGGTGAAAATGACCCTGCCCTGTCTGGACAGAGAGTCAGCTAGGACGTTCAGATGACAGGGGAATGTGACGAACCACCACACCGGCATTGACATCCTGAGCGAGCAGTAGAAGATCCCGAGCCAATTGGTACATGGGAACCGAGTGCATTCCGCCCTGGTTCCGAATGTAAGCAACCACTGTTGAATTGTCGGACAACAGAAGGACCTGGCGATTCGAAAGGTGGGGGATCCACTGCCGGAAACTCAGAAGAAGAGCAAGAAGCTCCTTCTGGTTGATGGGAAGAGCTGCTTGATCCTGGTCCCATGCCCCATGAAGGGAAAGACCTAGAGGTTCCAACGTCGCACCACATCCGAGATCGCTGGCATCTGCTGTCAGAACACGATCGGACATGGGTAAGTCCAACGGAACCCTCTGCGTAATCAACTGAACATCCGTCTAGGGGAGAAGGTGACGATGAAGAGACTCTGGTAACTGAAGCACCAGATCCAGAGGATGGACATTTGGCCTCCAACGACTGAGCAGAAAGTGTTGGAGAGGTCTGACATGCAGCTGACCTAAAGGAATAAGATCCGTCACCGAATAGCAGAGACCGAGCAGTCGGAGAATACTCAGAGCTGTTGCGGACGTGGACTGGGACAGAGTCAGGGCAAAAGTTGAGAGAATCACAGCCCCTGACCGGGGAACTGCCACCGTATTCAGCTGAGTACGGAAGTCCGTCCCCAGATGACAAAACGAGAAGGGACCAGGTCTGACTTCTCCTCGTTGACTCTGAACCCTAGTGACATGAGTAGGCTCAACAGCGTGTCGACATCTGACTCCAGAAAGACAGCATTGGAATGCCTCTGGAGGATATCGTCTAGATATGCCAAAGTAGTCACCCTGTACTGTGAGCGATGGAAGGCAGTCACATGTGACAACAGTCGGGTGAAGGCCCAAGGAGCCAGGTTGAGGCCGAAAGGCATGGCCTTGAACTGGTAACCTCGCCCCAGAAAAGCGAACCTGAGATACTTTCGCAATGTCCGATGAATCGGAACGGGTAAGTAAGCGTCTCGCAGGTCAGTGCTGGAAGCGAAATCTCCCTGGTGAATGGAGCGGCGAACTGACCTGAAAGTCTCCCTGCTGAACTTAGGAGCAATGATAGACTGGTTCAGGATACTCAGATCGATAAGCGGTTGGGAGTCGGCCGTCCTTCTTCAGCACCAAGAACAGGTGGGAATAAAATACCACTGAATGAATGTTCTTGACGACTTTGATTGCCTCCTTGGCAGGAGATTGTCTATCTCCGTGATCAAAAGCTCCCGACGTGAAATGTCTGAAGGGACTTGTGTTGGAAGAGGCACTCTCAACAGAGTGGGGTGCCTCTGGGAGGATATTTGCAGTCCGGACCAAACAACATCTAACACCCAAGGATTGGATGTGATTGTGGCCCAATGGTCTGCGAATCTGATATCCTTCCTCCAACCAGGGACAAATCGAGGTGAGGACCTTCATTTCGAGCCCCGGCGAGGCCAGCGAGAGAATAAACCACCTCCTCTACTATATGAAGAATCCTGAGTCCTACCACCAGCCTGTCGACGCTTACCCTTACCCTGTGATAAAGAAGTAGAAGCGGCGGCAGAAGGATCAGCTCTTGGCTTTGCAGAGGAAGCAGAAGGGTGCTTGTTAGGCTTTAAATGGCCCCTGCCTCCAACAGAAGGCTGATCAAGCTGACGAAGCAGCAGCTGATCTTTGGAATGATGTAGGACGTCATCCCGGAACGTTGCCACGGAACCATGGAATAGTCGCGGACCCGCCAAAGAAGCAGATTGAAGAGCAGTGCGCTGTCCCTCAGGAAGGGAATGGCTTGTGCCCAACACAGTGTCCCGGCGAACTAATTCCAAGTTAGCCGTGTTACAGGCATGCGAGTAAGATGCATGAGCGCCTTGGAAAGCACACGCAAAGGAGCCTGTACGCCGTCAAACTTATCTGGAGGCAGATAAGCAGCTAAAGCAGAGACATGATCTGAGAGAGAAAGCATGCCAGCATCTCTCTCGATTAACCCAACAGGGACTCCAGAGTCGCCATAGGAATAACGGCCGACTTGGGCTTGGAAAGCCAGAGGGAGGTGGAGTCCTGATCCAAGAACGATAACGCACTAGAGGCAAAAATGTGTCAGCCCTGGTGAAGAACGAAGTCTTCATAGCTTTGGAACTCAGCTTAGAGTCCAAAGCTGTAAATGCTTCAACCACCTGTACAGACTGGCATGGTCGAAGGCACCCAGAAGCGGGTTGCACCACAGGCTGTAGGCGCACAACCGATGATCGCGACCTGGCTGACACCGTCGTCTGGTTTGACAGTTTGAGATCTGCAAGGAACCCAAACACAAAGTCAAGAGCTGCCCCCAAGTCAGAAGACTGTTGGCTCTCGACGTCAGGTATGTCGGACTCATCCTCTGAGTCGGAAGACACATAGCCCATCATGGGAAAACCAGCCGATGCCTCCCATGGTGTAGGCACACCTGAGGGATCAGAAAGCGGCCTGGGAGGCGGTGCAGCAGGGAGTGCCTGAAAACCACTAGTAGCCTTGCTGGAAGCAACAGGAAGGCTCTTGGAAAGAACCTGAGTGAGCAAGGAGAGGGCCTCCCTAAGCTCACGGCCCATGTCGGCCAGTTCGAAGTGGAAACGAACCGGCAAAGTGGCTTCACTCCTGACCCTTTTAACCATTGAAGGGTCATGATCCTCAAATACAGCCGAAAATCTGAAGGCAGATGCGTATAGGGGTATGACATACCCCAAGGATCTACAGAGCGGGAACTCAGGAGAGTCGCCGCGAACCTCTGAGGGACAGAAGGTCCAGGCTGCACAAAAGGCGTTGGTCCCGCGAAACTGGCCATGGGACCAGAGTGCGTGGACGGAAACACCACGAAGTTCATGGTGGCCCCACCATGAACATCCAAATCCAATGAGAAAACTGCGGTGCTCTCCGGCTAAGAGCCCACAGCTGAGGGTTCGGCCGGCAGCCCCTTCCGACTTCGCCGAGTTGAAGTCAGGGAAGGCTGAGGCCGATACTCCTCGTCCACACTACCAGACATCTCTGCAGACCCCTGCAGGGATAAAACTGCTATGCTCGACAGCTGAGAGGCCACAGCAGAGGGTTCGGTCGGCAGCCCCTTCCGACTTCGCTGAGTTGAAGTCAGGGAAGGCTGAGGCCGATACCCCATGTCCACACTACCAGACATCGCTGCAGACCCCTACAGGGATAAGCCGAGGCCGGCTGAAACGGTGACGGATGATGTTGCAGACGGAAGAGCAGTAGCAGCAGATACAACAAGAGCTGTTGAAACTGGTGGAAAAGGGGAGAGAGCAACCTAGCTCGGTTCCAAAGGAGGAGTCACAACCCTAGTGACAGCCTCAGATGTCGACTGGATGAGGGACCACAGCCCCGGAATCAGGCATCTCTTCACCAGACAACCGAACAGCTCCCGCAGTATCCACCACAGAAAAGACTGCACATCCCCCACGGAGGAGGTATAACTCTCACCAGACGTGGTTGTGTCAGGAGGCCCCAAACGACAGCGTTTCCCCCCCCCCCCCCCCCCCCCCCCCCCCCCCCCCCCCCCCCAACCACGGGTACAGGAGGAACGGCCACGAGAACGCACCACAAGCTTGGGCTAAAGACATTGCCCTCAAGGAACAGACCTGGGCATAACAGAGGTGAGAGCGGTAGAAGGACAAGGTGAACTCAACAGATGTAGAAAGTAGAAGAACACCCCCAACTACGAGAAAGGTGGCAGAAAATAAAGGACCGGTGGGAACACAACTGAACCCAGACAGCCGACAGGGACCAAAAAACTGAAATTCTGCCCTGAACAGAGGGGAGAAATCCTGTCCATACAGCCCCCCATTGACACCTAACTCCAATAATAATAATAATATCCAAAAGGATAACATAAATTTAACAACCGAAAATGGCCGAACCTCACGGTACGCAAAAGTCGTGTGCGAACACGGAGAATATATAAAATACAATAAAAATGTGGTTGAATATAATAACAAGAATATATAAAACACAGTCCTGTTATTATACGATCCTCAGATCCATAATTCCAGTCACAGGAAACCATTATCAATGAGTTGAGTTATCACTGTTGCTGAATACAAATGGACGTCTAGCCACGTGGGCGGACGAAAAAAGAATGGTTCATTAGATACTGCCTGTGCTCTGGTTGCCCGAAGCCGTAGATTTGTACTAAGAGAAAAGCGTCCCCTACTGGGTGTGTGCGTGGGGCTTGACCCAGTTTTGGCTTATTTTTTCTTGGTGCTTTTGCACCACTTTTTTTTCCCAAATCGCTTTGGAAAGATCAAAATAGAGAGTATATTTTCCGAGTTAGGGTCTTCCACTGTAGTGCAAGCCTGTAGTAAACAATTGTAAGGTAGGTTGATAAGAAATGGAAGATCTCTAATCTCATAATTTGATAATCTGATATGAAATTTCTAAACCGAGTTCACTAAAATCGCCCTGAGTCAAAGTTTAAATCGATTTTAGAGATTGAGGCTGAGAAATTTCATATCAAATCATGAAACGAATTTGAGATTCTTTTTATCACATTATGTGTAATTTAACCCTTTAACTGAAAGTAAAAACCGACTAGCAAAGTTTACAAATTTTTTTATTATTTTTCAATTTTTGCCTCCAAAAACATGGCTTATGACTCCTCATTGAGATGAGGTTGTTCCAATGAGAGTCATAAACTATGTTTTTGAAGCAAAAATATGTCATTTTTAGTTATTCAGGAAATGTTTCTTTACAAATATCATTTGCTATTCATATTAGGTCAACAGTTAACGAAAGGTAAAACCTTGGCTCAGACCAATTCTAGAGAACTCAGTTCAGAAATTTCATATCAAAACGTGATGAATTTGACCTGAGAGTTTAGCGATGTTCAAAACAATTTTCAACCAAATTTTATTTTTTTTTACAATTTTTGCCTTGAAAACAGGATTTTTGTCCACTAGAATGAGCTTGTTCCTATGAGGGGTCAAAAGTTGAAGCAAAAAATGAACATTTTTCAGTTATTCAGGATGTTTCTTTGCAAATATCGTTTGTTCTTCATATTTGGTAAACAGTTAATGAAAGATAAGAGAATATTAATTAAATCCCACTTTTGAAATCAACTCACAATCTTATGACATTGACTTGTGATTCTACGCATATAGAAAGTCATATTGCAAATGAAATTTCCATAATGAGCTATTTGATGGTGATTATGTGATAAATATACTTACTTGCTGAAATCCTTTTCTGTCTCTAAAGCTTCTTCACCATGTCCAAGACGCAATAAATGCCGCTCATCAATATCAAGAGCCATAATTTTTTCAAACAACTGATTCAAAGCCTGGAAGCACATAATAATAATAATCAGACTTCTTCACAACAATTTGGACTTTTAACAACTTTTATAGCTCAGAACAGGTGCTGAACCATGCTAACATCAGAAGCTTTCATGATGAAAGTCAGCTTACAGCACTGAAAATCATCCATGGTGACAGGAAATACTGTGGTAAATGATACACCTGCGAATATTGACAGTAGAAAAAACATTATCATGAAATGTGTACTACTTGTATTTTTTTGTGGATTATTTTTGTTTATTGGTGTTCAATGTCACTTTCTGCATTTAAGGCTATATTTGTATCATAAGTATAACCCTTATGGTCTTAATTCCCAATTTTGATAACTTTTTACTGCAAAGGAACAGGTGCCCCAACATGCATTGTTTATTTATTTATTTATTTATTAGGGTTTGACAACACATTAACAGACAGGGTCAGACCATGTTGATGATAGTTTTATGGGTGGAGGAAGCCGGAGAACCCGGAGAGAAACACCAAGCAACGATGAGCAGCTATCAGCTCTCCAACATTGGAACTCTGAACTCTGCACTGCGGCACAGGCAGGGTTAGATCCGTTGAAGACATGCACACCATTGACGTGCAGTACACCTTTGTACACAGCGTCATTGTGCCCCCATGTAGGCAATCAGGGTTAAGTGCCTTGCCCAAGGTCCCCGCACGGGAGCACGAATCAGTCGCTGAAATGGTCACCCATCCAATTATTAACCATGCTTGACGTTGCTTAACTTCGGTGATCTGACAAGAACTGGTTACTGCGATGCCACCGCACCCCCATGCATTGTTTGGGTAAACTCGAAACTTGTTTTCTAAGTACCTTGTCAGTTGTTTCTAGCCAAGTCTGTAGGCCCCTCCTAAGAAAAGCATATACCAACTAGATGAAGTGATTGTGCCCACAAAATACACAGGGTTTTCCTTATATTTTCAGTACCTGCACTTTTACGTCCCAAAATTGAGATAAATGCATAAAAAACAGAATTTTTTTTATTTTTGTTCAGAAATTTTCGAAGTCCCAAACAAAATATTTTCAGACTAAAATTTTTTTTTCGTCTTAAAATTGACCAAAATGCATAAAAAAACCAAAAAACTAATTTCCGGATTTTGGTCCAAAATTTCTATGGATTTTGGTCAAAAATTTCTAAGTCCCACCCAGACCCCAAATTTTCAGAGTAAAAAAAAAAAAAATTTTGTCTCAAAATTGACCAAAATGCATAAAAAAACCCAAAAAACTCATTTCCGTATTTTGGTCCAAAGTTTCTAAGTCCGGACCGGGCCCCCAAATTTTCAGCCTAAATATGAACCCAGGGACTTGGCTTGAACAAACTTGAATCTCACCCCCCTAAGCATGTTGCATACCAAATATCAAAAGATTCTTATTGGTAGATCTGAAGAAGATTTTACAAGAATATTCCTCATACTGCACTAATATGAAAATTTGGGCTCCCATAGGGAACCCAAATATGGACCGAGGGATTTGATTTCAAGAAATATGTGAATCAATGTTCCAAAGATGTGTCCAAATATGAAAGCTTTTGGAGCAGTGGTTTGGAAGCAAACGATTCTTTAATTTTTTCCTATTGCCCACAAGTGCTAAAAAATGCTGACTAGAGCGTTTTTTCAAAGTCCCGAAAAAGTACCTTATGACAAAACCGATGGCAATTTTTTTTTTTACCATTCCTTTCTGTTGGTCGCAAGGAAGGCTCACACCAAATAAAAATTCTCAGTGCTGTACAGTTTTGGAGATATGGATGTTTTCGTTTTTTTCCTTTTTCTATTTTTGGCTCCTGAGGTTCCCACGGGGCTGCAGGGAAAAAAATTTTTTTTTGCATAAATCAGGTACTTATAACCCAATAATACCTCATATTAAATTTGATTCAAATTGGCCTCTCGGTTCAGAAAACAGAAATTCTGGGCGGGGCAAAAATTCTTGCTCCTCTCAGAACAGAGGCAAATATTGCCCTTCAAACTTCTCTTGAACAAACTTGAGTCTACACCTCAAATGGAAGCTGCATACCAAATATCAAGTCTTGCTGCGGCTGGTTCATGAGAAGATTTTTAAAAATTTTGTGCATTTTGGCCCCACCCCCCTCCACAATATGAACAGAAACCCAATTTGAAGAAAAACCCAAATGCCCCCATATAACTGCTACTCATGTGAATTTTCATTGAACTGCAGCCAGTGGCTTGGGAGAAAATGACCCAAACACCACCTTCACGACGTATGACGGACAACAGACGAAGGACAAAAAGTGATCAGAATAGCTCACCCTGACTTTCAGTCAGGTAAGCTAAAAACAACAGCAAACCCACAGGAAGTAAATTTTCAATGTATAGCAAAATGTATAAAAATCTCCAGGTCTTTAAGGGATAAAGTCAAAGTTTAGCAAATTGTTTTCCCATTTTGGAGGACGCCCAGTCCATACATTGGTTACCAGGACCTATTACACCACTGAACGTGAATTTATTCACCACAGGTAATCAAGCACTGCTCTACTTCCAGGTTCCCACTGGGAGCTTTTTCTAGCTTGAATTTTTATAGCAAGCAAACTTAGTCTTGGACATAAGTGTCTATGGTCCCTCACTGTAATACTAGGTATATGATTTTCTAATCAATATGCATGCTATTTCGCTTACAGTATTCCAGCCTAAGTCACCCAGTTGTTTGTCTCCCTTAACTGGTTGAGGGTACCTTATTTATTGTGGTTTGAATTTGTTCATCAAAATTTGTTTGATTACGAGTTACTAAGCAAGGAAAATGTTGACATTTGCTCTGGTACCCTAATTTGTTTTCAAAGCCCTGATAGTGGCTTTTAGCACTCAACCAGTTAAACTTTCAAGTGAAAGGAGAAGAGCAATACTGCTCAAAGGTTTCAACAAAACATCATAGTGTGGCAAAGGAAACATTTTGAATGGGGTGGGTGGAGACCTGGACATAGAGGAGCCCCCCCACGCACTGATATGTATATACTACTTAAAGTTTGCTAAGCACCAAGTATATCCAACTACCTGTTTTATGTTTTAGTTGAAATATTGTAATGAAAAGTGTATATATTTTTTATTTAATTATATCTTTCATGATTTAAGTACAGAAATTAAGATTTTATTTGTGTTTGACAGTTTTTTTAGCTTTTGAATATGATAACCATGGAAAATCTAAATTTTATAGTAAATTTCCCTTCTTATTATACCTACCACAATTGTTTACTACAGGCTTGCACTACAGTGGAAGCCCCTAACTCGGATAATATACTCTCTATTTTTGTCTTTCCCAAGCAATTTCAGAAAGAAAAGTGGTGCAAAAGCACCAAGAAAAAATAAGCCAAAACTGGGTCGAGAGCAACCGGCGCAGACCCAGTACAGGACGCTCTCTCCCAAGTACAACTTCACGACTTCCGTTGCCAGTGTGCATATACATCGCTAAAGACTCATTCTTTTTGAATCCGCCAACGTTAGAGTTATGTGATCAGCGGGGAGGAAAGATTCTTTACCCGTAAAAGAAGACGGGAGGGTTTCCATGTAAACAATTGTGGTAGGTATAATAAGAAAGGAAATTTACTATAAAATTTAGATTTCTTATCAACCTACTCACAATTGTTCACTACAGGCTGAATAGACAATAGGCTGGAGGGAATAGCATAACCAGCCCACACATAACTCCAGTGCAACAGAACCGTGAAGCAGAAGGAAGAGGTCCCGAGGCTTATCAACCATAACGCCGCAATCATTGGTAAAAGACAATGAAAGGAGACATATGGGCTTGTGTGACACACAGACAGAAAAGGGCAATAACAGCACAAGGCTGAAACTGACCTTCAAGAAGCCTAATGGCTAGGGCAGACAACAGCCTGAGCAGAAGAAAGAGGACCCAAGGCAAAAAGGTCCTCCGACTGCTCCTGCAACTGGCGCAGATAGAAGGTGGAGAAAGTAGAGGCATTTCTCCAGTAGGCTGCCTGCATAACATCCGACAACTTGACGGAGTTAGAATAAGCCCAAGAGGTGGACAATGCACACACCTCGTGGGCAGAAATACGATTGGTAATACAATCGCCAGCTGCTAAACGACCGTAAGCCGTACAAATAGCAAGACAAATCCATCGAGAAATGGATTGAGGAGAGATCTTCTGTTGACCAGGAATAAGAGACAGAAAAAAACGTTTCCTGCCTTTCCGTATGAAACGTGTCCGATTGAGATAAATGCGAATAGCACGGACCGGATAGAGCAAAGGGCGATTACCCTCAACAGAAGGAAGAGCCCTGATACTGATAGGAGGAGGAGTAGTATCTGGTAACTGATTCTTGGCCAGAAAAGAGCAATCAGTGGTAAAAGTAACACTGTTGGGAGAGCTCCTAAAAAAGGCCGGGTCAACCGAGAGGGCGTGAAGCTCACTAACTCGTCTGGCAGAAGCAAACGCCATCAGAAACGCCGTCTTATATGTAAGAAAATGCATCTCCACCTGGGATAAAGGTTTGAACGGTGCCCCCCCCCCCCCCCCCCAAGCAAAGCAGCACCCACGAAAGATTCCATCGTGGGGTAAGCTGCAAAGTCCGAGGCCTTTTCAAAGAAAAGTGCTGAACAAGCTTGTAGAGGTAAGGATTAGTGCCGATACGACGCTTCCCCACATAAGAAAAAGTCTCCGAAAGCATGGACCTGTAACCCTTGATGGTAACAGGCTGGAGACCCCGAGAATCAAACAGATATACCAGAAACTCCGCAATCTGTGAAATCGAAGGATTGGCATAATCAACAGAGTGATCAGCACACCACCGACAGAAGACCTTCCATTTAGCTGCATAAGCTAAACCAGTGGGGTGCCTCCTTGAAGAAGAAATGCACTCCACTGCTCATCTCGAAAAACCTCTACGGAGGAGACAGGACCTGACAAAAGATATGCATGAAGGCACAATGAAGTCGGGTCGACGTGAAACCTCCTCGGGTGACCTTGACAAAGAAGGTCGCGATGTAGCGGGAGACGTGCCGGAACCGCCGCCATCAGCAAGCGGATCTGATTGATCCACACCCGCTGAGGCGACAGGGGAGCGATCAGAATGATTCGACAACTGCAGGTTCGAATTTTGGCTAGAACCTGAGGCAGAATCGGAACCGGTGGGAAGGCGTAGCCAACTAGACCGTTCCAATCGAGTGACAGAGCGTCCACGGCAAAAGCCAGAAGATCTGGACAAAGGGACACGAAAGTGTCCACCTGAAGGTTCCAACGAGTCGCAAAGAGATCGATGTGGGGGCATCTCCAGAGATCGCAAAGCGACTGGAACACTGCCCTGTGGAGCATCCACTTGGTGGAAATAACCCTGCCCCGTCGAGACAGGGAGTCGGCTAGGACGTTCCGACGACCTGGAATGTGACGAACAACCACCCCGGCGTGGACATCCTGAGCGAGCAATAGAAGATCCTGAGCCAATATGTACATCGGAACCGAGTGCGTGCCGCCCTGGTTCCGAATGTAAGCAACCACTGTCGAATTGTCAGACAGCAGAAGGACCTGGCGATTCGACAGGTGAGGGATACACTACCTGTAACTTAGAAGAAGACAGGGTTCGACACTAACCCACGTCCGACCGACATTGTCTAGTAGATTTTGGTCCGGTCGTGCTGTTTCTCTGTCAAACTTGCCCGACTGGTCGTCCTCATTTTTCTAGGGCAATAACTGATTAATTGAAAAAAAACTATCACTTTTGTTATTGCAGCGAGACCGAATGAGATAGAGTCAGATCGGCACACAAATATAACATATTTGTGTGCCGATCTGACTCTATCTCCTTCTATTATCATGTCGAAACATACTGTGATGATAATATCGTCGAGTTATCTCCTGTTGCAACTGTGAAGAAGGGATCTACACGAGTCGACTCGTATCTGCACTGTGCTGAATGAAACATGGAAACTTGTGACATCATGACTCATAGCTTATCATTACCTGTTGCAAATTGAAAATTTGTTATGCAGAGAATGAAAGACAGCGTCGTAGGTGTGTCCAATATGTCAATCAGAGTGACGTCATCAAGTTTCAACTGTGTCAGTGTGACTGTCAGAGTGTGTGGGAAATTCCATTTAGATTACAATAATATTCTCTTATGATTCGATAATTCGCTGGGAAAATTAACTTCTCAAAATCTATTTGAACCTGAAACTTATGTGCACTGTTTTATTGGACTTGTACAAATCTCAGTCTTTACACAGTACTTTTTCTTGAAAACGTGGGGGCCGAAACGGAAAGTGACAATTCCACAAAATGAGAAACAAAATGTCAAGGTGAGTTTTCTAAAATTTCTTTATGGACAAAATCAATGCATGATAATATTACATCTGAAAATAGGCGTGTTGACTTACAACTTACAAGACGTGCTTTTTGGGGGGGCACGATACATCAGGAAATGGACTTGAAATGATAGTAACTACATGTATCGTTTCACGTTCATTTTCTGATGTAACTTATATGTAGCGCGCCCCCACAAAAAGTGCGCGCCTAAGTCCCAAAAGCAGCAAGCAACTAAATGCGCACCTGGGTTTTTCAAAATCGAAGGAGTGTACCAGTAAGCAAAGTTGAGTTTACCGATAGTTTATAATAAAAAGAAATTGTGGTTCGATTGCAAAAGTTAAACGAATATACGATATAATTTTTTTACCGTCGCCGGTCGTGTCCCCGTTTTTCTATAATTCCGTGGACTGGGTCAGGGCAAGTACAAATCAAGTCCGGGCTAGTAATTCTTGAAGCGACTGGGCCGACATGTCAGGTGCATAAAAACGTTAATGTCGAACCCTGGAAGAAGAGCAAGAAGCTCCTTCTGGTTGATGTGTAGAGCTGCTTGATCCTGGTCCCACATCCCGTGGAGGGAAAGACCCAGAGGATCCAATGTTGCACCCCATCCGAGATCGCTGGCATCTGCCGTCAGAACGCGATCGGACGTGGGTAAGTCCAATGGAACACCCTGCGTAATCCACTGAACATCTGTCCAGGGTAGAAGGTGAGGATAAAGAGATTCCTGAAACTGAAGCACCAGATTCAGAGAATCTACATTCGGTCTCCAACGACTGAGCAGAAAGTGTTGGAGAGGTCTGACACGCAGCCGACCTAGAGTAATGAGATCCGTCACCGAACCGCAGAGACCGATCAGCCAGAGAAAACTCCGAGCTGTCGCGGATGTGGACTGAGACAGAGGCAGCGCAAAAGCTGAGAGAATCACAGCCTTGGCCTGGGGAACCGCTACCAAATTGAATTGGGTTTGGAAAGCCATCCCCAGATGACAAAACGACTGAGAAGGGACCAAGTCCGACTTCTCCTCATTGACTCTGAATCCTAGCGACGTGAGCAAGCTCAACAGAGTGGCGAAATCCGACTCCAGTAAGGCTGCATTGGAATTCCTCTGGAGGATATCGTCCAGATATGCCGAAGTAGTCACCCTGGACAGTGTGCGATGGAACGCTATCACATACGACATCAGTCTGGTGAAGGCCCAAGGAGCCAGGTTGAGGCCAAAAGGTATGGCCTTGAACTGGTCAACTCACCCCAGAAAAGCGAACCTGAGATACTTTCCGTGACGCCTACTGAGATACTTTCGGAACGTGAAAGTAAGCGTTTAGCAGGTCGATGCTGGCAGCGAAATCTCCCTGGTGAATTGAATGGCAGACCGACCTGAAAGTCTCCATGCTGAACTTGGGAGCAATGATAGACTGGTTCAGGATACTCAGATTGATAACCGGTCGGAGTTGGCCGTCCTTCTTCGGCACCAAGAACAGGCGGGAATAGAAACCCACTGACTGAATGTTCTTGACGACCTCGATCGCCCCCTTTGCCAGAAGATTGCCAATCTCCGTGGACAAAAGTTCCCGACGTAAAACGTCTGAAGGAACTGTGGTTGGAAGAGGCACCCTGGACAGAGAGGTGTGCCTTCGGAAGGATATTCGCAGCCCGGACCGAACAACATCTAACACCCAAGGATCGGATGTGATGGTGGCCCAATGGTCTGCGAACTCTCCTATCCTTCCTCCAACCTGGGACGAGTCGAGGTGAGGACTTTCATTTCGAGCCCCGACGAGGCCCGCGAGAGGAGAAACCACCTCCTCTACTAAATGAAGAATCCTGAGTCTTCCCTCGATTCTGCCGACCCTTACCCTTACCCCTTGAGTAAGAAGTAGAAGCGGTGGCAGAAGGACCAGCCTTTTGCTTCGCAGAGGAAGCAGAAGGGTACTTGGTAGGCTTGGAACGGCCCCTGCCTCCCCTAGAAGGCTGATCAAGCTGACAAAACAGCAGCTGATCTTTGGAATGACGTAGGACGTCAATCCGGACCGTCGACACGGAACCATGGAAAAGTTGCGGACCTGCCAAAGAAGCAGATCGAAGAGCAGCACGCTGCTCCTCGGGAAGGGATCGTACTGTGTCCAGCACAGCGTCCCTTCGAACTAATTGCAGATTAGCCGTGTTACAGGCATGCGTGTGAGTAAGATGCATGCGTGCAGGCCTGGCGTTTTCAGGTACGCAATTTTTTCGCGTGCCTTAACGCGCGCCCAAACCATTTAAGGTACGCGATTTTTCGCCACCCTGGATATAGGAAGTTCTCCGAGTGAACAAATGGCAACTTGAACGAAGTGTAAAAAAAACCTGATCATAACTCTAAAACGTGAATGATAGCACGAACATTTAAAAGGCTCACGCAAATGACACGTCTCTTCCCAACAGCTATCTGTGAACAGTGACATCGCCAGACAGACAGATATACGATAACTGGAATTGAGGTATACTTAAACTCTCTTTCCTGGAAAAGCACGAGATTCCCGTTAGTAGAAACCGAAAGTAACACTGTTACACACGCGTATGATGTCATTTGCTGCATGCCGAGTTTGTGCTATTTCATTGGCCGCCGGGATAAAATATCTACATCTGGCGGGAAAATTTTGTTTTCGCGCAGTTTTACTAGTAGTAGTAGTACAGGCGACTTGAATTGAAATTAACTATGGCGAAACAGATGAAGGGTAACCGGGTTCAGCTTAAAACCTACAATAAATGGAACACTGGTGGGGTAATAGAATGTGAGACGGAAATAATAAATGGCACAGAATATGTCAATAAAGTTTGGTGTTCGATATGCTGGAGAAATGTCCAGCATCTCTGTTCTGATGTTAGAGTGCGTGGACAGGCAAAAAGAGACCTGGAAACTTACGCTTTTGGGACTACGCATGTTAAAAGAGATGGCGTTTTTAGGCATTTGAACTCTCTTTCACATGGATTTGCATTGGAATATGACAGGTCAGCAATTGAAACTGCAACCTCTGCCGAAAATATCTCTGAAACTGACAGTTGTCTACAATCGGACTCGCAAAATACTGCAGGCCCAAGTTCCAGCACGAGCATCTCTAAAGAACCTACGGGGGTACCATTACGTAGCATCAGAAGTGCTCTTTTGTCGGCATCCAGAGAGCCATATAAAAAGTTACTTACAGATGCATACATTCTAGCAGTTGATGGGCAGCCTCTCACATGTTTCAAGACCATTGTTCGTGCTCAAAAAGCTACAGGTACACGACTTATAAAGGGCACAGATAGTCACCGATCCACACGGCAGTTTGTTAATGCGATAGCCAATGCTATTCGTCAAAAAGTAAAGTCAATTATCATATCTTCAAATGCTTTTTCAATGTTGAGTGATGGCTCGCAAGCCCGTAAAACGGGTAGCGAGAAGGAGCTTGTGTTAGTTCGTGTTATGAAAGATGGAATGCCAAAGTATTATATAATTGCCCTACAGGATGTAGATCAGTATGGGACGCCACTGCTGAGAATGTCAAACAGTCTATTGATGACGCGTTCTTAGATAAGCTTCAACTACAGAAAGATAAATACATTACTCTCATGGTAGCTGCCACAGCCGACGGGGCTGCTGTAAATACCGGTGCTTATCGCGGTGTTCTCACTTGTTTAAAAAATGACTCTAGAGAGTGGTTGTTAACGATACATTGTATATCACATCGGGCGGAGCTTGGCATTAAAGATAGTATCCATAAGGAAAAGGCATTTGATGGTGTGACAGAGTTTCTTCAAGCTATCTATTCATTTATGAAACAGAGTGGTAAATTCAAAAACCATTTCAAAAGTATGGCACTGGCATTAGATTGTCAAATTTATAGTCTCCCCAAAATTAAGGGAACTCAGTTCGTTTCTCATCATTTCCGGGCTGTTGACAAGCTACTGAAGAACTGGGCTGTTCTTTCACACTGTGTTGAAAACTCTATTGCTACCCAAAAATTTTCAAAAGTAAATGCTAAACTAAGAGGTTTTTTGAAGAAGCTTCGTGATCTCAACTTTTTATCCACTTGTATCTTATACCGTTCCCTTCTTGAACAAATGTCTTTCATGTCTAAAGCTTTTGAGAAAAGTAATATTTTAGTGTGTGACGTGAAATACACTCTTGAGAAGACGTTTGCGCATTTGAATGAACTTGAAGCAGCCGACTGCGACACATCCACGATTCTTTCTGATGCAGGCATGGAGATGAAACCTGATTTTGACTCCATCATATGCAGGGTACACAAACACGGACACACGCGGAGAAAGAAGCCTAACCGAGAATTCACTACCCTTGAATTAACCAATCTGATAAATATTGACTGTATTCGTGATTTACAACACATTAAGACACTGAAAGAACGAACAATTCCCACTCTAATACAATGTCTGAAGAATCAGTTCAACAATGAGCTTGAGGACTCTGACAATGAATCGCTATATGGGGACATGCCACTTCTCACTAACCCCACAAATTGGGTGGACACCAAAAAAGAAGTAAATGCACTATTGAACGTTTCAGAGCAATTTGGTACCACACTTGACTTTCCATCTAATGAAGACGATAAGGCTTTTGACAAGTCCCGTTTGAAGAGTGAATGGGTCGATTTGAAATTGATGGTTAAACACAACTACGGTGGTGTCAAGGGGAAAAAATTATGGGAAAAAATTTTGCTCTATCGTCGAAGAGAACTGCCCAATGTATGCAAGGTTATCGAAGTATTGTTGTGCATAGGAATGAGTAATAGTACTGTGGAGCGAGGGTTCAGTGTACTCACTGGTATGTTGACGGATCGCAGGCTGTGCATGAATCACAAAACCATGGAAAATTTACTGTTAATCAAAGCAAACGACTCAAACTGGACCGATTCGGAGCGTGAAGAAATAATAGACAGCGCCGTCAACACTTACATTTCTACAAAACGCAAAACTCAAATGGAGACGGCAGTAGATAATACCAACCAGCTCCACAGAAGCAGAAAACGAAAACTGTCTTCCAGTTCCTCTAGCTCAACTGACAACCAAAGTTCAGATTCTTGCAGTGAAAGTCTGAGTGATAAAGATGGTTCCACAAGCGATACATCACAAGACAATAACTAAACGTCTAACTATTTTCACAACAGCAGCCAAATAACCCAAACTTACTGCTATCTTAGACATATATGAAAACATTTTTTTTTACATTCCCACTCGTGTGAGATACACCTTTTAAGTTTGATATAATAAAAGTGAAGTCAAACGGAGTTATTTTAGAACAAGAGATTAATGCTGCCACTTGCCCCCCCCCCCCCCCCCACCCTCCCACACAACCCAGCACTCCAACTCGGTGCTCCAGCCCAGTGCCCCACTGTGTGCCCCACTGAAAGAAAAAAAAATGAACGTAACATATAATCAGCCTCGGGAAATTATTCTCTAAAAAGCAACAAACATTGCTTTTCAGAAAATAACCTCCAATTTAAACAACAATTCATGTTTTGTTTTTGAGGGCATAAGGCATACGCACATTTCGACAGTCGGGGCCCCTCTTCCAAGAAGCACTTGTATTTCTAATTTTCAATGAAAGATTTCGTGAGTGGCCAGGTGATTTTCCTCAGCATTGCTGATGAGTGAATACAGAACAGAGAATATCGCATGTTCTTTTTCTTGCCCTCGTCGCCCCCCCCCCCCCCTCCATTTTCAAGAGGCCCGATGGGTGTGATTCGTATTATCATGTGCATACAGTATACTCTTTTCTGTAATCAGATCACATTCACTCAAAGTCCCCACCCCCACACACACACCTTCAGTCCATTACTAGAGACGCACTGACCACTCTTTTCTAATTGCCCCTACAGCACTAATTTGAACTGTCGTAATCTTCTTCTGGCGAAATTTGCCTTGGGCTTATTACGTCCCTTTAATCAGTCGCTCTTTTGTTCTCCTAACTGACATCACTTTCGTGGAAAATTTCTGTTGTTTCAATTTCAATTTTCAGGTAGGCTAAATTAATTTAACAAAACAAACAACGATTCTTACTGGCTAACTGTCCCATTCATTGAACAGTTACAGTTACTTGTTTTGGTCAAAATTTTGTTCAGTGAATGATCCAGTTATATTTTGTGTGCTTTTTTTCATTAGCATTCGGAGTTTTCAAATTTCAAAAAAGCTCACGGTCACAATTTCGCAAACTTGTCCCTCTGCCGGCAGTCCCTTTTATCGATCCCCATTCCTCGTTCCGCAATACCTTTGACTAATCAACACAGCAAAATTATTATAGGTTATAAAATTAAATAGTTTAATACCTGTTACTGGTACACATAAGATTAGTCCAAACTTGGACTCACAGTCCGTAATATAATTTTTGGGGGTGGTACGCCCTGTGACAGAACGTACCACCCCCAAAAATTATATTACGGACTATGAGTCCAAGTTTGGACTAACATAAGATAATCTTACATGAGTCATTATCATCACTCAGTAGCATGGCGATGGTCATTTCGCACTTTCACTTGGAAAATGGCGAAAAGAAAGTGGCAAAATATCCAGGGGGGCGATTCGGCACCCTAGCGTGTTTCAGGCTGGCGATTTTTCGCCCTCCTCAATTTTTCAGAACGCCAGGCCTGTGAGTGCCTTGAACAGCACATGCAAAGGAGCCTGTACCTCGTCAAACTTATCTGGAGGCAGATAAGCAGCTAAAGCTGAGACGACGTGATCTGAGAGAGAAAGCATGCCAAGCATCTCTCTAGATAAGGCCAACGTGGACTCCAGAGTCGTCATTGGAATGACGGCAGACTTGGGCTTGGAAAGCCCGAGGGAAGTGGAGTCCTGATCCAGAACCGTCAAAGTCTGGCAGACTGACGGATTGGCGGAATCGTAGGAACGATAACGCACAGGAGGCAAAAAGGTGTCAACCCTGGTGAAGAACGGAGCCTTCATAGCCTTGGAACTCAGCTTGGAGTCCAATGCTGAAAATGCTTCAACCACCTGTACCGACTGGCACGGTCGAAGGCGCCCAGAAGCAGGTTGCTCCATAGGCTGTAGGCGCGTGACCGATGATCGCGGCCTGGCTGACACTGCCGGCTGGTTAGCTGGTTTGAGATCAGGCAGAAACCCAAACACAAAGTCAAGAGCTGCCCCCATGTCCGAAGACTGCTGGCCCTCGACATCAAGCACCAGAGTCGGAAGACACACAGCCCATCGTGGGCAAACCAGCCAACGCCTCCCATGGTGTCGGGACACCAGGGAGATCAGAAACCAGCCTGTTTCCAATCATGGGAGGCGGCGCCATAGGAGGCACCTGGAAACCACTCGGTGCCTCGCTGGAAGCAACAGGAAGGCTCTTTGACAGAACCTGAGTGAGTAAGGAGAGGGCCTCCCTAAGCTCACTGCCCGAACTGGCCGGTTCGACAGGGGAGCGAACCGGCAAAGTGGCTTCACCTCTGACCCTCTTACCCAGCGAAGGGTCACGATCCTCCAAAACACCCAACGCGGGACAACGGGTGGCAGCCGAAACATCTGAAGGCAGACGTGTATAGGGGTACGAGGCACCCCGAGGATCAATATAGCGAGAACTCATGGGAGTTACCGCGTACCTCTGCGGGGCAGAAGGTCCAGGCTGCACAAAAGGCGTTGGTCCCCCAAAACTGGTCGTGTGGCCAGAATGAGTGGACGCAAATGCCACAACTGTGGTGCTCAACGACGTGGAGACCAAAGCGGTGGGTTCGCCGGCAGCCCCTTCCAACTTCGCCGAGTTGAAGTCAGGGAAGGCTGAGGCTGATATCCCATCGTCTACAGCATCAGACATTCCTGCAGTCCCATGCAGGGAAAAGCCGAGGCCGGCTAAAACTGATGACGAAGCAGACGGACCATCAGTAGTAGTAGATACGTCGGGAGTCATTGAGGTTGGTGGAATTGTGGAGAGCGCACCCCTGCTCGGCTCCGAGGGAGGAGTCACAACCCTAGTGACAGCCTCAGATGTTGACTGGTCCCGGAACCAGGCACCTCTTCACCAGAACACTCAATGGCTCCCGCAGTATCCACTACAGGAAAAGACTGCACATTCTCCATGGAGGAGGAATAACTCTCACCAGACATGGTCGGCTCGGAAGCCCCCGAACGACCGCATTCTCCTTTCCCGTGAGAGCGGGAGGTACGGCCACGAGAACGAACGACACGGTTCACTGATGCCCAGAAAGTGGATGACCAAGATCCACAGAGACCACATGGCCGCTCGACCGAACACCCATTACATGAGGAGCAAGAAGCATGTGAATCGTCCACATGCTTTGGCAGCAGACATTGCCCACAAGGAATTGTCCTGGGCATGATAGAGGTGAGAGGAGCAAAGAAGGTGAAATCAGAGAACAGAAGAACACCCCCAAAGAAGAGAGAAAGGTGACAGAAATTTAGACCCCAGACGGTCGACCGGGAACCACACAACAGGATGACTACTCTCAAAGGAGACAAGAAAAACTGCAGAAGCCGTACCCCGCTGACACCCAACTCTAACACAATTAGAAAAATTAGCAATTTAAGCATTGACAATAATTGTGAAAAATAATATTTAAGTACAAACCGCATGGCACACGAAATTCGCGTGCGACTCGAGAAAGAACATATAAAATACATTATGGATAATAATTTGTAAGAGAATATAATAATAAACTGTTTCTGAGAATACAAAGGATACTTGGATACACTATGAAGCAGGAAACATCAATCAACGAGTTGGACGAACACTGATAAGCGTGCAGAACATTCGTCACATGGCGGACGACAAAAAGAATGAGTCTTTAGCGATGCATATGCGCACTGGCAACGGAAGTCATGGAGTTATACTTGGGAGAGAGCGTCCCGTACTGGGTCTGCGCCGGTTGGTCTCGACCCAGTTTTGGCTTATTTTTTCTTGGTACTTTTGCACCTCTTTTCTTTCCCAAATTGCTTGGGAAAGTCAAAAATAGAGAGTATATTATCCGAGTTAGGGACTTCCACTGTAGTGCAAGCCTGTAGTAAACAATTGTGAGTAGGTTGATAAGAAATGGATATTATTAGTAAAAGAGGAAATTTTTCAATATGCCAAAAAGTTGACAGAGCGAACTGGTATGGCTTCTATATCGAGTATGAGACCCATTATTGTTAATTACAGCTTGACAACGCCTTCTCATGCTCCCAATCAGGTTCCTGATGGTCCTTTGTGGGATGCTGTTCCATTCTTGGACCAGCATGGCACCAAGCTCCTGGACACTTCTTGGTTGGACTGGATGGGCTGAAATTGCAAGCTGCAACTCATTCCAGACATGCTCGATTGGATTGAGGCCAGATGATCTTGCTCGCCAGTCCATACGCTCAATCCCCTCCCTCTGTCGGTACTCACTGACAGCATGGGCAACATGAGGACAGGCATTATCGTCAATCAGAATGAATGTATCACCAACTGTACCTGCATACAATCTGACGTGGACATCGAGGATCTCATCAATATACCGCTGTGCAGTCAATGTACCACGTTCAAGGACACAAAGCTCTGTACGTCCATCCCTGCTGATGCCGCCCAAGACCATGATTGACCCTCCACCATAGTGGTCATGCTCAGCAATGTTGGCTGCATGGAATCGCTCTCCTTGTCTTCTCTATACCCTAGAACACCTATATGTGTGGTCTAGGCAGTACCTTGCAGGGCTTGATTTAATCTGAAAATTTTGAATAGCAATTTACTATTCACCCTGGAAAATTGATTAGCAGTTGATCCAAAAGCACTTGAAACTAATAAATCTTGAATAGCAAAATTCAGAAATTGGAGAGCAAAGTGCTATGCTAATCCAGTTAAATCGAGCCCTGGTACCTTGACTCATCTGTAAAAAGGACAGGTCGCCAATCTTCTCTGGTCCATCCAACGTGGTCCATGGCCCATTCATATCATGCCTGGTAGTGATTCTGGGACAGCGGAATGCAAATACATGGTCTTCTCGGTCGGAGACCACCTTCGTGCAACCTTGCCCGGATAGTTTGCGTCGAAACATTTACACCAGATGCATTCTGAAAGTCACTGCAAAGCTGGGTTGCTGTGGCAATACGGTTCCTACGGGTCTGAATGATCAAAAATCAGTCTTCAGCTGCAGATATTGCCCTGTCTCTGCCACCACCATGCCATCTAACTGGTGTGCCATACTGCTGAAATCTTGCTTCAGGCTCTGATGAGGTGCACATCAAGGGCTTCACCAACCTGACGATGGTAGCCGCTTGCTCCACATTTCTGCTTCAGACAAATGTCTTCTTACATTTGCATTTGCCACATTCAATCATTAAATCACAAGCGTTTGTGTTGAAATGAAGATTGAATACCCTACACATGTCATGTACATATAGACAGTACACAAAAACATCATGAAAATCAAGAGGTACATGCTTTCCATGACTGTCACAAAAAGTCTGCCTGCAAAGAGAGCTAATGTAAACACTGGGGACCATCTCAATATCGCAAATATGTCACAAGCAAATTTCATAATGATATGTCAAATATTTGGTGCTTAGCAAACTTTGAGTAGTATATCAGTGGCGACTCATATGCCTTAATGGCATGGTTGGAATACAATCCACAAATTTATGTTTTGGACTAATGCACCTATATTTTGAGAAAAAGTCACATTTTCAGATCCGTGTTTAAAAATTCCCCCAACAAGCTGAAACAAGATTTTCGCCTGGTGGGAAAATTTGTTTACAAATGTAGTCAAAAATGTGCATTTTCCTCGAATTCAAAGGCTGAAGAAGAGACAAATCAAACATGGGAATCTTTGTCACAACTTAAGAGTAGCAAATCTGTACACCTCTTCCTGCTAATTCCCAATAAGATTGCAATGATGGTAGATTAAGATAATGTTGACCGAATCTCTCTCTTTCTCTCAACCGATAGCATAGACCTATAACCCCCAATAGTTATTAGCTGCAGTTTGATCTCGTCAAACAAGTAGACCAAAAAGTTGAAAAATTTATAGTAATTTATATATTTTTTATACTTACCAATGACCCAGACTTAGCTGGTGCTAACTCTAACAAAACCAGGGCCAAACACAAATTTTGCCCCCCAATCCCCAAAATTTGCATCCAAAACAAAAAGAAATCATGTCCTAAAGGACCTCCATACTACGCCTCTACTGCGCATGCGCAGTGACGCAGACGTCCCGAAATTGGCGCCAATTATCATTCTTACTGGCAGTGCCTGGTCAGCGCTATGTACTCAGCGGGGAGGCAAGAGTTCCCAACTCCAGGGAGGGCCATCCCCGTCTGGGTCATTGGTAAGTATAAAAAATATATAAATTACTATAAATTTTTTAACATTTTTATACTGTACCAATGACCCAGACTTAGCTGAATAGTAAACAGGCTGGAGGGCCTAGGACATAGAGGAAAATCCAATAAGCTCAACTATATAGTAAAGAGGTAACCCCTTAAGGAGAAAAGGAGTATTAGGCTTTACATGTATCTTTCTTATTTAATATTAAATTAGAAAGATACACTACCCTTAATAATTGAGCACAATAACATTCATGTTCTCTATTAACATCCAGTATAACCCTTATACTAATTATTTTTAAAGCAAGCCAATAAATAAAGTAGTCCAGAGAATTGAGACTCTTTATAGTCATTTAAAAGTGTCCGAGTATTGTATATTAAAGCCCGTTTGACACTTGACATATACAAATGCTTCACACCGAGCTACACTTTAAAAATAAGACATGAATGAATTTAAACATTAATATTACACTTTAAAACCATCCCGGAAGCGACTCAGAAATACTGACTTGGAGGAGGCATTCCCTTGCTTTTCACTATAAAGCAGGTGACCTAAGGGAACACCCGCCCCCCCCCCCCCCCCCCCCCCCTTCCCCTTGCCCTGGGTCAAATAGCCCAGAGCGAAGAGGGCAGCCGGACGGAGTCACTGCCGGAACAGAAAGCCTGCATAACTATAGTTGCAACTGTTTAGTGGACGACATTCTGAGCAACAGATAACGGACCTAAACAATGCAGGTCTCCAGAAATGGACTCAATATTTCTGAGATAAAAATTTGTAAATGTGGATGGCTGAGACCAATAAGCAGCCTTCATTAAATCTGTAATAGCAACACTATTAGCATAATCCCAGGAAGTAGAAAGAGCTCTTACTTCATGAGCAGAAATCTTAAGCACAGACTGCTGAGAAGAAGATAAATCTTCATAAGCAGTACGGATAGTTAACTGAATCCATCTAGCAATAGAATGGACTGAAATGTCCTTTCTATTAGGCATCAAAGACAGAAAGAAACGTTTCCGTCCCTTTCTGATAAACTGAGATCTCTGTTTATAGATACGTAGTGCTCTAACAGGACAGAGTAAAGGCCTACGCCCGTCTGAAGACGGAAGAGCCTTAATAACAATAGGTTCCGGATATTTATTAGGAGCCTGATTCTTAGCTAAAAAACCCACATTAGTAGTGAAGGTGATAGTGTTCCCAACACTACGATAATGAGAATCATCCACCGATAGTGCATGAAGCTCACTGACTCTTCTGGCAGAAGAGAAAGCTAAGAGAAAAGCTGTCTTATAAGATAAGAATTTGAAATCTACTGTCCCAAGAGGTTCAAATGGCTTTTCCTTCAATTTAAGGAGAACCCAAGCTAAATTCCACTTAGGAATTAATCTAAGAGTTCTGGGTCTATTTATCGAGAAGTTTCTAACCAACTTCGATAAAGAGACATTAGATCCAATTTGTAAACTATCATGATGTGCATAGGTATCAGATAACATAGATCTATAACCCTTTATAGTAACAGGCTGCAGTTTGATTTCGTCAAACAAGTATACTAGAAAGTTTGCAATGTCTGGAATAGAGGGATCGAATATATCTACAGAATGATCCCTACACCAACGACGAAAAACCTTCCACTTAGCCGCATAGTTTAGCGAAGAGGAGGTCCTCCTACAGTTAGAAATCGCGTCCACTGCTCGTCCTGTAAAGTGCTTGCCATGCAAGAAGGACCGCACAACGGAAAAACGTGAAGGTTGAGACCTTGCGGGTTGTGATGGAGTTGGCGCGATTTCCCCTGCGAAAGAAGATCCTCCCGTGGAGGAAGCTTCCGCGGTAGGTCCCACAACAGACACCTGAGTAGATTTATCCACAGTCTCTGTGGCGACAGAGATGCTACCAACAGAATCTTGCATTGAGATTGTTTTATCTTTAGCAATACTTGTTGAATTAACGGCGCTGGAGGATACGCATATCCTATCATTCCGTCCCAAGGGATCGACAGAGCGTCTACTGCAAAAGCTCTTGGATCCGGACACGGAGACACATACGTCTGCAACTGATTGTTGAGATGTGTCGCAAATAAGTCTATCATTGGCCGTTCCCATTGGTAGCAAATCTGATTGAATACTTGTTTGTTGAGAGTCCACTCCGACGGCAACAAGCGACCCTTTCGTGAAAGGGAGTCTGCTAGCACATTCAGACGACCCGGTATGTGACGGACCGAAAGAAGAACGTGATGTTCTAATGCAAACAGAAGGATTCTTTCCGTTAGATTGAACAACGGAACTGAATGTGTGCCTCCCTGATTCCGTATATACGCCACTACTGTCGTATTGTCGGATAGGATTTGGACATGAGCATCGTGAATAATGTCCATCCAGTGACGTAACGCAAGCCAAATTGACATTTCCTTGATGTTTATGTGCTTGCACAGGAATTGCGGATCCCAAAGACCCTGGCATCTCGAATCCGTTGGGATTAATGATGCACCCCAACCTGTTTGACTGGCATCCGTCATAACGGTAAAACTCGGATCCGGCAACTGCAGCGGAACTCCCTGAGTTAACCACTGAATGCTTGCCCAAGTTTGTATCTCTTGTTTCACTTGATCTGACAAGAGAACGTCTACATCGAGCGAATGAATTTTCACACTCCAATTCTGAGTCAGGAAAATTTGAAGAGGACGTGTGCGTAACCGCCCCATCGGAATGAGATCCGCGGCGGCTCCGCACAGACCTATCAGTCTCATAAATTCTCTCGGCGTGACTTTGTCTGCATGCAGACAATAGCGAGCGTAACAACTGACTAATTTCGCTCTGGTTAACGGCAGACAAACGAGATTGTTGTGCGTCTCGAAGCTCATTCCCAGATGAGTGAATGACTTGGACGGCACTAGATCCGACTTCTCCTCGTTTACTATAAAACCGAGACGTCGGAGCAATAGAAGAAGATTCTGAACATCGTTCTGAAGCATTAACTCGTTGCCGTACCTCTGAAGAATGTCGTCCAGGTAGGCCGACGTTACCGCAGACGAATGAGCTCGGAAGTAGATCATTACCGAGTTCATTACCCGAGTGAAAGCCCAGGGTGCTAGATTCAATCCGAAGCACATCGCCCGGAATTGATACACCACTCCTAGGACTGCGAAGCGTAGATACTTTCGGAATGTCGGATGTACCATGACGTGAAAGTACGCATCTTTGAGATCTATGCTCGTTGCATAATCGTTCACCCGAATACTCGCTCTGACCGATCGAATCGTCTCCATATAAAACTTCGGAGCGACGATCAGCTTGTTTATCCAGCTCAAATCTATGACTGGACGGAACAAGCCGTCTGGTTTCGGAACCAGAAACAGATGGCTGTAGAATCCCGGAGATTCCTGGTTTTCTACGACCTCTACCGCGTTCTTCATTAAAAGAGACTGCACCTCTGATAACAGAGCGTCTCTTTTCTGTGGATTTGACGGAAGATGAGTCCACTTTGGACTTCGAGTTAATGGAGGCTTTCGTTTGAAGGATATCTTTAGACCTTCCGAAGTCACTCCTCTCACCCAAGGGTCGTCCGTAATCGACGCCCACTCTTGTGAAAAGCTCGACAACCTTCCGCCAACCGGAACGCGATAGAGGTTTAAGCCATCACCTCCTGGACCTGCGAGGCCTGCGGTAGGAGAAACCACGTCTTCCACGACCCACACCTCGCCTCGTTGACCTCGGGGCGTCCGACCGATTGTCCCGGCCTGAAGGACGTCCCGAATGAGAGTCGCTATCCTGACGGTCTCTCGAGTAAGACCAAGAGGACGCACCGGAACCTCTATAGGAACCTCTCTTGGGCACATTAGACCCAGAAGTGCCTGTCTTATTCGTGTCTGCTGTATCCGACTTCTTAGGAGCAGATCTGAACAACAGAGAATCATTAGCTTTCTTTTTAATTTTATCATAAATAGCGGAAAGCTTGCCGTCAAAGAGAAGTTCTCCTGAGACCGAAGCGACTCTAAGAGAGTTCTTCACCTTAGAATCCACTAGTGTGGATGTAGCTAGGGCTGCGTCACGTCTAACCAACTCCAGATTTGCCACTGAAAGGGCGGAGTTACACGTGGAATAAGCTACTGCCCTTGAAAGAAGTCTTAAAGAGGATTGTATATCCTGAAACTCTTTCCCCCGAAGGTGCAGTGATAACGCCTTAGTAAGGTGATCTGTGTAAGATAAGGCATCTAAATTGGCTCTGTTAGACGCAATAGCTGTTTCCAACACCGCGGTTGGAATAGAAGCTGACGACGGTAATGATAGCTCTAAGTCTTCCGCCTCGTCGTCCATACGCAGAGGAACTCTCGGTATACCCTGTCCTGCCGTATCGAATTTATTCCTTGCATTAATGAAAGGCAGGTTGAGAGTATTAGCGGACAAGAAACCTGCTTTCCCCGTCCTGGAAGCAAGTTTAAATATAGCGTCGTTCAATAATTCAAATGTTCTTGCAACATTATTGGACTGCGACGGAAACTCGGGAGCGATGTCCCTGAACCGCTCAAAAAATTCAGAGTCCAATGACGCTATAATTCTCTTGTCCGGAAGCACAGCAGTCTGGCCCGACGGAACAACTTGAGGGAGAAAGTGCCGGATGAAGTCCACGGCAGCTTTATGTTGTTCTGAAAGGGATAGCTCCAAGTCATCCGTATCCCTTTCACCATCCGGTCGGACCTCATGATGTTCCCGGTCGTCCGCCCCCGATGCTTCGGCGGAGCGTACCGACCCAGCGCCGTCGGATAATTCTCGATCCGACACCGTTTCTGTCGGCTGCTGGGATGCTGCGATAAGCTGTGCTATCTGTACAAGAATGTCCGGCGTCGAGACCTGCGGAGGCGCAGTCTTTCGCTGCTTCGCCGAGGGCAGCTCCGCATCAGATGGCTCCCGCATACTTTTCCTATGCGAACGTCCAGAGTCCATCGGTCTCGAATCCCTGGCTGCCGGATGGTGTGACCTGGTCGCCGAAGAATCCTTCATCGGCGAAGCTGGTAATATATCGGCGGTCACGCAGCCAAGGTGCGGTCGTGTGCGCTGACGAGAAGAGGAAGCCTTAACAGTCTCTGCGGACTGCTTATACAACGGAGCGTCCCGAGCGACGGACGTATGCTCCGCTAAAGACACATTTTGTACCACAACATCTGGTCCCAGATGTTGTTGTACGAGAGAGGGGCCTCTCTCACTCGCGGCCCGGCTGGACCTGGACGAGCTAGGAACCGGACTCAAAGGCTTCCTCCGTTCTTGCTTACTATCCGCCGTCACTGGGTGTGCATCTATTATGTTTATAGTGCTCGCATCACCCAAAATTTCCTCTTGGACCGCATCGGACGAACCCGGCTGCCGAACCATTCGGTGAATGGACGCTACACTGGGCGAGCTAGCGGACGACATTTGTCTAATCTCCATGAGCACTTTTGCCGCTAGCTCTGAATTCATTTGTGACGACGGACGCACACTTGAAGAAGATAACATGGAAACATCACCCTGTTCTGGTTCCTCTGAAATAGAAACTGAGAGAGTAGAGTGACCTTGCGGAGAAAGAGCCGGAATCGCTCTTTCTCCAGAAACAACATATCGTGACACACGTTTCCAATGTTCCTCATCCCAATGTTCACATATAGGACAGGGATTAATGCGAGAACACTGACTACAATTAATACAATGATCATGAAAGTCAGAGGAAGATTTCTTCCTATTACAATTTGAACAATGTCCCTTCATTGTGAAAGAACAACAATAAGTCCTAGTTACTCGCAAAAACCCCTGACACAAAGATACATAATAACATGATCCATTAATAAATGAAAAAACAATTGCAAAACAAAATAATTTTGAAAAAATATTTTTTCAGCGAAGCCCAAGTTGCTGAAAAGTAACGTTGAGCCCCGATGGATCCGATGGCAAAGTGTGGTCAAAAATTTTAAATTTATATTAAATAATTAATGAGACACTTTCGGATAATATAAATGTATCTTATAGTGAGATAAACTACAGCAAAGGCAAACAGCCCCCCTCAAAAAAGGCTGTTGCCAATGAAAACAAACAGTGTAAAAACACCAGAAAACATGACTCCAGGCACTGAAAAAACTGGCCCGGAATCAGTCATCAATTACACTCTATCTGGTGCAAAACAGAGACTCCCAGGGGAGAATCTGTAGAACATCAGATGGAAGATGCAGAACACAAACGTTATACACCCATGGGTGAAAACGTAACTATGGGGAAAATAACAGAAAACATTCTGTAACCAAGCAACTCTCCCAGGAAATTTTAGAAATGAAATTTCTCAAAAATATGCCAAAAGCATGGGAGAATTGCAAGGGGGGACTTTAGAAGGCTAGGGGAGAGGAAACACTGAATAAGCAGTGCAACAATTAGCAAGAATGACAACAAGAGGCCCATGCCTCAAAAATAGGCAACTTAACATAATTTCATAAAAAATTTTAAGTACAGCCCTGATTATTTTTTGTCACTTCTTTTTCCTCTCCTCCTTCTATCCTCCTTAGAATCACATTTTCTCCAAAAATTACGTGTCTGGCATCCTTTAAACTGAGATTTACAAGCACAAAGATCAGTGAGATGTTGACTGATGAAGGGCCAAACAGAGAATGATAATTGGCGCCAATTTCGGGACGTCTGCGTCACTGCGCATGTGCAGTAGAGGCGTAGTATGGAGGTCCTTTAGGACATGATTTCTTTTTGTTTTGGATGCAAATTTTGGGGATTGGGGGGCAAAATTTGTGTTTGGCCCTGGTTTTGTTAGAGTTAGCACCAGCTAAGTCTGGGTCATTGGTACAGTATAAAAATATTAGCAATGTCTGGAATGGAGGGATCAGAAATATCAATAGAATGATCCCTACACCAATGAGAGAAAACCTTCCACTTAGCAGCATAATTTAGCGAAGAGAAGGTCCTCCTACAGTTAGAAATTGCATCCACTGCTCGTCCTGTAAATTGCTTGCTGTGCAAGAAGGACCGCACAACGGAAATACGTGAAGGTTGAGACCTTGCGGGTTGTGATGCAGTGTGCATGATTTCCCCTGCGAAAGAAGGTCCTCCCACGGAGGACGCTTTCGAGGAATGTCCCATAACAGACACCTGAGTAGATTTATCCATGGTCTGTGGTGTGACAGAGATGCTACCAACAGAATCTTGCAGTGAGATTGCTTGATTTTTAGCAATATCTGTTGAATCAACGGAGCTGGAGGATACGCATATCCTATCATTCCGTCCCAAGAGATTGAGAGAGCGTCTACTGCAAACGCTCGAGGATCTGGGCATGGCGACACATACGTCTGCAACTGATTGTTGAGATGCATCACAAACAAGTCTATCATCAGACGATCCCATTGGTAGCAGATCTGAATGAAAACTCGTTTGTTGAGAGTCCATTCTGATGGCAACATACGACCTTTTCGAGACAGGGAGTCTGTTAGAACGTTCAGACGACCCGGAATATGACGGACCGACAGAAGAACCTGATGTTCTAGGACAAACTGAAGGATTCTTTCCGTTAAGTAGAACAACGGAATGGAATCAGTGCCTCCCTGGTTCCGAATATACGCTACTACTGTCAAATTGTCGGAGAGTATTTGAACATGTGAATTCTGAATAATGTTCATCCAATGACGTAGCGCAAGCCAAATTGACATCATCTCTTTGATGTTTATGTGCTTGTTCAGGAATTGCGGATCCCAAAGACCCTGGCACCTCGAATCTATTGGACTCAATGTCGCGCCCCAACCTGTTTGACTCGCATCCGTCATAATCGTAAAAATTGGATCCGGCAGTTGCAGTGGAACTCCCTGAGTTAACCACTGAATATCTGCCCAAGTCTGAATCTCTTGTTTTACTTGGTTCGACAAGACAATGTTCGTTTTGAGCGAATGAATCTTCACACTCCAATTCTGAGTAAAAAATATCTGGAGTAGACGAGTGCGTAGGCACCCCATTGGAATAAGGTCCGCGGCGGCTCCGCACAAACCTATCAGTCGCATAAATTCTCTCGCTGTTACTACATCTGAGTGTAGACAAAAGCGAGCGTAACAACTGACTAATTTTGCTCTGGGTAACGGCAGATGAAACAGATTGTTGTGCATCTTGAAGCTCATTCCCAAGTGAATGAACGACTTGGACGGAACTAGATCTGACTTCTTTTCGTTTACTATGAAACCGAGAGGTTTGACAGAAGCCGAGTCCATCGTGGACTTCGTGTTAATGGAGGTTTATCTCTGAAGGACATTTTTAGACCTTCTGAAATAACCTCCTGAACCCATCGGTTGTCCGTAATTGACAACCAATTGGTTAAGAATGTCGACAGCCTTTGGCCCACTGGAGCGCAATAGAGGTTCTGACCTTCACCTCCTGGACCTGCAAGGCTTGCGGGAGGAGAAACTACATGCTCCCCGACCCGCACCTCGACCAGTCGACCTAGGGGCATCTGACCGATTGTCTCGGCCAGCATTACATCCCCTACCTGAGTCGCTACTCTGAACGTCCCGACTGTTAAGGCCTTGTGTCCTTGGCTACCGGATGGAGTAACCTGGTCGACGTGGAATCCTTGATCGGCGAAGCAGGCTGTATATCTGAGGTCACGTAGCCAAGGTGTGGTCATGAGTGCTGGCGTGTGGAAGAGGAAGCCAATAGACTAGCCACCCCCGGCTGTCTATGCAATGGAGCATCCCGAGCAGGAGGAGTGGATGTATGCTCCGACTGACGAACGTTATGTACGACAACATCTGGCCCCAGATGTTGTTATAAGAGAGAGGGGGGCCTCTCTCGCTCGCGGTCCGGGTAGACCTGAACGAGCTAGCTACCGGACTGACTGGCTTCCTCTGATCCATCCTCCGATCCGTCGTCGCCCGAAACATGGCCCGAAATCAGTAACCAATTTAAAACACTATCCGATGTAAAACAGAATCTTCCACAGAAGAAGCTGCAGTACATCGGATGGTAGATGCATGACCAAAACGCCTAAACACCCATAGGGTGAGGACATAACCATGGGGATAACAAAATAAACATTCTGTAACTATGCTAAAACTCCCAAGAAATTTCAATAAAAAAATTTCAAAAATTATACCAAAAGCATGGGAGATTAGCAAGTGGGGGGGGGGGGGGGGGGGGGGGGGGGGGGGGTGATATCAAGGAAAGAGAGAGAGGAAACACTGAACAAACAGTGGAGATTTCACAGCAAGAATAAAAACATCAGGCCCATGCCCCGAAATTAGGGAACATGAAATAATTTTACATAAAAATTATAAGTTACAGCCCTGAACACATCCTTCCACTGTTTCTTCCTCTCATCCTCTTATTTCATCCTTGGATCCACCATTTCCTTCATGATTTTGTGTCTGGCATCATTTTAACTGAGATTATAAGCACAGATATCAGTGAGATGTTACTGATTGAAGGGCCAAACAAAGAAATGACGATTTGGCGCCAATTTCAGTACTTCCTTGACACTGTGCATGCGCAGTGGACAAAAGTATGGAGGACCATATAGGGCATTGATTTTTTTTGATTTGGATGCAAATTTTGGGGATTGGGGGGGTGCAAAATTGGGGTTTGGCCCTGAATTTTTAAGCGTTAGCACCAGCTAAGTCTGGGTCATTGGTACAGTATAAAAATATAGTCCTGAAAATAGTTGGAATTACTTTTTTAACATGCACACTATTCTGTGGAAAAATATCTTAAATTTTATAGTAAATTTCCCACAATTGTTTACTACAGGCTTGCACTACAGTGGAAGACCCTAACACGGAAAATATACTCTCCATTTTGATTTTTCCCAAGGGATTTGGGAAAGAAAAGTGGAGCAAAAGAACCAGGAAAAAATAAGCCAAAACTGGGTTGAGTGCTACCGGCGCACAACTAGTAGGGGACGCTCTTCTCCTAGTATAGATCCATGGCTTCCGGTACCAGTGCGGAGTCATGTAACTAATAAATCATTCTTTTGAATTCGCCAACATTGTAGTTATGTGATCAGCAGGGAGGAAGGATTCTTACCCGAAGAAGAAGACGGGAGGACCTCCATGTAAGCAATTGAGGTAGGTATAATAAGGAAGGAAATATTTAGATTTCTTATCAATCTACCCAACAATTGTTTACTACAGGCTGAATAGACAACAGGAGGAGGGAATCACATAACGAACCCCCACATAACCCGACTGCAATGGAACCGTGGACAGAAGAAGAGTTCCCAAGGCCTATCAACCCATAGCATCACAAACATTAGTAAAAGACAATGAGAGATGAGGCGTGTGGCACTGTGTGACACACAGACAGAAAGGACAATAAAACAGCACAGGGCTGGAACTGACCTTGACACCTAATGGCTAGGGTAGACAACAGCCTGAGCAGAAGAAAGAGGGCCCAAAGAAAAATGGTCCTCAGACTGCTCCTGCAACTGACGCAGATAGAAGGAGAAAGTAGAAGCATTTCTCCAGTAGGCTGCCTGCATAACATCCGACAACTTGATGGAGTTAGCATAAGCTCAGGAGGTAGACAAGGCACGCACCCGTGGGCAGAAATACGATTGGTAGTACAATCATCGGTCTCTAGACAAGCATAAGCCATGCGAAAAGCAAGACAAATCCATCGTGAAATGGATTGAGGAGAGATCTTCTGTTGACCAGGAATAAAAGACAGAAAGAATAATTTTCTGACTTTCCTAATGAACTGCGTCCGGTTGAGATAAATGTGAAGTGCACGAACCGGACAGAGCAAAGGGCCATTACCCTCAGCCTAAGGAAAAGCCCTGATACAGATAGGAGGTGGAGTTGTTTCTGGTAGCTGACTCTTGGCCAGAAAGGAGCAATCAGTTGCAAAAGTAACACTGTTGGCAGAGCTCCTGAAAAAGGCTGGATCAACTGAGAGGGCGTGAAGCTCACTAACCCGTCTGGCTGATGCAAAAGCCATCAGAAAAGCCATCTTGTATGTAAGAAAATGCATATCCACCTGGGATAAAGGTTCAAATGGTGCTCCCCCCCCTCCCCCCCCCCCTACTCCCAAGCAAAGCAGCACCCAAGAAAGAGTCCATCTTGGGGTAAGCTGCAAAATCCTAGGCCTTTTCAAAGAAAAGTGCCGAATAAGTTTGGAGATGTATGGAGTAGTGCCGATACAACGCTTTCCCACATACAAAAAGGTCTCCAAAAGCATGGACCTATACCCTTTGATGGTAACAGGCTGGAGACCCGAGAATCAAACAGATATACCAGAAACTCCACTATCTGTGTTATCGAAGGATTGACATAATCAGAGTGATCAGCACACCATCGACAGAAGACCTTCCACTTAGCCGCATAGGCGAAACCAGTGGAGTGCCGCCTTGAAGAAGAAATGCACTCCACTGGTCGTCTCGAAAAATCTCTACGGAGGAGACAGGACCTGATAAGAGATATGCGTGAAGGCACAATGAAGTCAGGTCGATGTGAAAACCTCCTTGGGTGACCTTGGCAAAGAATGTCACGATGTAGAGGGAGACGTGCTGAAACCGCCACCAACAGAGAGCGGAGCTGATTGATCCACACCCGTTGAGGCGACAGTGGAGCGATCAGAATGATTCGACAACTGCATGTACGGAGGAGACAGGACCTGATAAGAGATATGCGTGAAGGCACAATGAAGTCAGGTCGATGTGAAACCTCCTCGGGTGACCTTGGCAAAGAATGTCACGACATAGAGGGAGACATGCTGAAACCACCACCAACAGAGAGCGGAGCTGATTGATCCACACACGATGAGGCGACAGGGGAGCGATCAGAATGATTCGACAACTGCAGGTAGTGATCTTGCCAGAACCTGAGCAGAATCGGAACCGGCAGGAAGGCAAAGCCAACTAGACTGTTCCAATTGAGTGACACAGCGTCCCACGGTGAAAGCCAGAGGATCTGGACACGGGGACATGAAAGTGTCCAACTGATGGTTCCAAAGGGTCACAAAGAGATCGATGATGGGATGACCCCAGAGATCACAAAGCAACTGGAACACTGCCCTGTGAAGCATCCACCTGGTGGAAATTGACCCTGCCCCGACGGGACAGGGAGTCGGCGAGGGCGTTCAAATGACCGGGAATGTGACGAACAACCACCACTCTGGTGTTGACATCCTGAGCTAGCAGTAGAAGATCCCGAGCCAATTCATACATGAGAATTGAGTGCGTGCCCGCCCTGGTTCCGAATGTAAGCGACCACTGTCGAATTATCAGACAACAGAAGGACCTGATGATTCGAAAGGTAGGGGATCCACTGCCGGAAACTCAGAAGAAGAGCAAGAAGCCCCTTCTGCTTGATGTGAAGAGCTGCTTGATCTTGGTCCAATACACTGTGAAGGGAAAGACCTAGAGGAACCAACGTCGCACCCCATCCGAGATCGCTGGCATCTGCCGTCAGAACATGATCGGACGTAGGCAAGTCCAACAGAACTCCCTGCATAACCCACTGAACATCCATCCAGGGAAGAAGGTGACGATGAAGAGAGTCTGGTAACTGAAGCACGAGATACAGAGGAAAAACATTCGGCCTCCTACGATTGAGCAAAAGTGTGGAGAGGTCTGACATGCAGCCTACCTAGAGGAATGAGATCCGTCACCGAACTGCAGAGGACCGAGCAGCTGGAGAATACACCGAGCTGTCGCAGACGTGGACTGGGACAGAGTCAAGGTGAAAGCTGAGAGAATCACAGCCCTTGCCCGGGGAACCGCCATCGTATTCAGCTGAGTACGGAAATTCATCCCCAGATGACAAAACGACCGAGAAGGGACCAGATCTGACTTCTCCTCGCTGACTCTGAACCTAAGCAACGTGAGCAAGCTCAACAATGTATTGACATCTGACTCCAGAAGAGCAGTATTGGAGTGCCACTGGAGGATATCGTCCAGATATGCCAAAGTAGTCATCCTGGACTGTGTGCGATGGAAGGCTATAACATGTGACATCAGTCGGGTGAAGGCCCAAGGAGCCAGGTTGAGGCCGAAAGGCATGGCCTTAAACTGGTAAACTCGCCCCAGAAAAGCGAACCTGAGATACTTTCGCAATGTCTGATGAATTGGAACATGAAATTAAGCATCTCGCAGGTTGATGGTGGAAGTGAAATCTCCCTAGTGAATGGAAAGACGAACCGAGTGGAAAGTCTCCATGCTGAACTTGAGAGCAATGATAGACTGGTTCAGGATACTCAGATCGGTCAGAGTCGGCCGTCCTTCTTCAGCACCAAGAAGAGGTGGGAATAAAATCCCACTGAATGAATGGTCTTGATGACTTTCGACCACCCCCTTTGACAGGAGATTGTCTATCTCCATAATCAAAGCTCCCGACGTGAAACGTCTGAAGGAACTTGTGTTGGAAGAGGCACTCTCGACAGAGTGCGGTGCCTCTGAAAGGATATTTGCAGCCCGGACCGAACAACATGTAACACCCAAGGATCAGATGTGATTGTGGCTCAATGGTCTGCGAACCCTGATATCCTTCCTCCAACCTGGGACGAATCGAGGTGAGGAGCTTCATTAATCTCATTTCAAGAAGTAGAAGTGGCAGCAGAAGGATCAGTCCTTGGCTTTTGCAGAGGAAGCAGAAGGGCGTTTGTTACGCTTTGAATGATCCTTGCTTCCAACAGAAGCCTGATCAAGATGGCGAAGCAGCAGCAGCAGCTGATCTTTGGAATGACGCAGGATGTCATTCCAGACCATCGCCACAGAATCATGGAAAAGTTGTGGACACGCCAAAGATGCGGATCGAAGAGCAGCGCGCTGCCCCTCAGGAAGGGACCGGCTTGTGTCCAACACAGCGTCCCAGTGAACTAATTATAAGTTATAACAGGGACGCCAGTGTCAACTTAGGAATAACAGCCCAAGGGAGGTGGAAGTCCTGATCCAAGACCGTCAAAGTCTGGTGGACAGACGGAATGGTTGAATCGTAGGAACGATAACGCACTGGAGGCAAAAAGGTGTCAGCCCTGGCAAAGAACGAAGTCTTCATATCCTTGGAACTCAGCTTAGAGTCCAAAGCTGCAAACGCTTCAACCACCTGTACCGACTGGCACGGTCAAAGGCACCAGAAGCAGGTTGCTCCACAGGCTGGAGGCGCCTGACTGATGATCGTGACCTGGTTGACACCGTTGGCTGGTCTGATGGCTTGAGATCCAAAAGGAACTCAAACACAAAGTCAAGAGCTGCCCCCAAGTCAGAAGACTGTTGGCCCTCAATGCCAGGTATGTCTGACCCATCCTCTGTGTCGGAAGACACATAGCCCATCATGGGCAAACTAGCCAATGCCTCACATGGTGTAGGCACACCAGGGGGATCAGAAAGCAGCCTGCTTCCAATCCCGGAATGCGGCACCGCTGGGGCCGCCTGGAAACCACTAGTAGCCTTGCTGGAGGCAACGGGAAGGCCCTTGGAAAGAACCTGAGTGAGCAAGGAGAGGGCCTCCCTAAACTCACGGCCCGTGGCAGATGATTTGACGTGGGAACGAACCGACAAAGTGGCTTCACATCCTGACCCCTTAACCAGCGAAGGGACACGATCCTCAACACCTGAAGCAGGGCGAAGGGTGGCAGCCGAAACATCTGCAGGCAGATGCTGATAGGGGTATACCGGACCTCGAGGATCAACAGTGCAGGAACTCAGGAGAGTAGCCGCTGACCTCTAAGGGACAGAAGGTTCAGGCTGCACAAAAAGCGTCGGTCCCGCAAAACTGGGCATCAGACCAGAGTGAGAGAATGGAAATGCAACAGAGTCCATGGTGACCACCAGGAACATCCGAATCCAAAGAGAAGGCTGCTGAGCTCAACGGCTGAGAGACCACAGCAGAAGGTTTGGCTGGAAGCCCCTTTCGACTTCGCCGAGTTGAAGTCAGGGAAGGATGAGGCCGATATCCCACGTCTACACTACCAGACATCACTGCCAGACCCCTGTGGGGAGAAGCCGAGGCCAGCTGAAATGGTGACCGATGACATTGCAGATGGAACAGCAGTAGCAGCAGATCTGATGGGAACTGTTGAATGTTGAAACCGGTGGAAAAGTGGAGAGAGCAACCGAGCTCGGCTCCAAAGGAGGAGTCACAACCCTAGTGACAGCCTCAGATGTCGACTGGAGAGGGACCACAGTCCCAGAACCAGGCATCTCTTCACCAGACAACTCAACAGCTCCCGCAGTATCCACCACAGGAAAAGACTGCACATCCCCCACAGAGGGGGTATAACTCTCACCAGACGTGGTCATGTCGAGAGGCCCCGAACGACAGTGTTCCCCTTCCCCGCGGGTGCGGGAGGAATGGCCACGAGAACACACCACATGGTTCACAGAAGCCCAAAAAGTGAATGACCAAGAGCCACAAGGTCGATCTGAAGACAACCCATTACAAGTGGCACAAGAAGCATGTGAATCGTCCACATGCTTGGGCAAAAGGCATTACCCTCAAGGAACGAACAGTCCTGGGCATAACAGAGGTGAGAGCAGTAGAAGGAAAGGTGATCTCAACAGAAGTAGAAAGTAGAAGGACACCCCCCCCCCCCCCCCCCCCCCCCCCCCAACTACAAGAGAAAGGTGGCAGAAAAAAAGGACCGGCGGGAACACAATTGAACCCAGACAGCCGACAGGGACACAAACAACCAAAATTCTGCCTTCAACAGAGAGGAGAAATCCTGTCCATACAGCCCCCCACTGACACCTAACTCCAATAATAACTAGAGGAACTGAGAGCAAACTCACAAAGTGATACCCCCCCACACCTAAAATGTATAAGTTAAGATTATCTCCCCTTGGAAATGTCAGAACGGAATTATATTGCTTCATGCATATCTTCATATGGAGTTCTTCCATTGTGTAAAGTTTCATGAAAATTCTTCAAACGGTTTAGGAGGAGTTGCGCTTACAAGGATGGATAGACGGTATAAGTTAGATTATCTCCCCTTGGAAATGTCAGAACGGAATTATATTGCTTCATGCACATCTTCATATGGAGTTCTTCCATTGTGTAAAGTTTCATGAAAATTCTTCAAACGGTTTAGGAGGAGTTGCGCTTACAAGGATGGACAGATGGTATAAGTTATATTATCTCCCCTTGGAAATGTCAGAACGGAATTATATTGCTTCAAGCACATCTTCATATGGAGTTCTTCCATTGTGTAAAGTTTCATGAAAATTCTTCGAACGGTTTAGGAGGAGTTGCGCTTACAAGGATGGACAGACGGTATAAATTAGATTATCTCCCCTTGGAAATGTCAGAACGGAATTATATTGCTTCATGCACATCTTCATATGGTGTTCTTCCATTGTGTAAAGTTTCATGAAAATTCTTCAAACAGTTTAGGAGGAGTTGCACTTACAAGGATGGACAGACGGACAGACAGACAGATGGACAGACAGATGGATGGACGGACAGGGTGATTCCTATATACCCCCGCCCCCCCCCCCCCCCCAAAAAAAAACTTTGTTTGCGGGGGGTATAATAATAATATCCAAAAGGATAACATAAATTCATCAACCAAAAAATTATATGTCCGAACCGCACAGTACGCGAAAGTCGCTCGCAAACACGGAGAATATACAAAATACAATGAAAATGTGGTTGAAAGTAATAACGAGAATATATAAAACACAGTCCTGTTATTATACGATACTCAGATCCATAATTCTAGTCACAGGTAACCATTATCAACAAGCAGAATTATCACCGTTTCGTAATACAAATGGCCGCACGTCGTTCCAGGACGGCGGAAGAAAAAAGAATAATTCATTAATTACATGACTGCACACTGGTACCGGAAGCCGTGGATCTGCATTAGGAGAAGAGCGTCCAATACTGGGCGTGCGCCGGTAGCACTCGACCCAGTTTAGGCTTATTTTTTTTCTTGGTGCTTTTGCATCACTTTCCTTTCCCAAATCCCTTGGGAAAGATCAAAATAGAGAGTATATTTTCCAAGTTAGGGACTTCCACTGTAGTGCAAGCCTGTAGTAAACAATTGTAAGGTAGGTTGATAAGAAAAATGTTTTCAGCTGAGAACAAATTCTGCACTTCAGATACAAATTTGACCAACTGGATCTTGTTTGACAGAGTTCACTGAGCTCTGTCAAACAAGATATTAATGTCTCAATTTTGAGTCCTACAAGTGCAATATAGAACCAGCAATTAGATTTCCTGGTAAAAAAAAAGAGTGATGAGGCAGATTTTCAATGATGAGGGAGCTGGCTGAGAAACAAGTATTTTTTTCTAACAGTCTTATTAATGAAAGTGTCAATGACACTGTAGCGCAACTTGTCAAGACAAAGACATGTACATGTATAGTATGTGACACAGCAATGCCAAACATCTAGGTAATGACCTGATAACAAAGGTACATATAAAGTATTGTAACGGTCTGTACATAAATACTGACCGTTGCCTATAACAAATGTATAGGTAAAGTATTGTAAAGGTGGGTGACAGTCAGATGCTAAACTAGAAAAAAATCTTTTGAGTCCCAGAGTGGGTCTGACTGAACCCCAAAATATTTGTTCTCATAGCACAGTGATAACAAAGGCACCCCAAAACACACTCATTCCTGTCCCAAGGTGAAAACAAAGGTACCCAAGAAGTTTCGTGAAGATCAGTTCACAAATATGAGCTGCGTAGAAGTTGTGACAAAAAACTGATTGGATCCAATTTTGGTACAAAATGGCCACTGGCAGCCATCTTGAATTTTGGACCACACCCAAAAACACTCGTTCTCGTCCCAAGGTGATAACAAAGGTACCCAAGAAGTTTCGTAAAGATCGGTTCATAAATACGGCCTCTAGCCTGAGCCGTATATAGAAGTTGTGTACAAAAAACTGATTAGACCTAATTTCGGTACAAAATGGCCACTGGCAGCCATCTTGAATTTTGGACCGCACCCAGAAACATTCGTTCTCGTCCCAAGGTGATAACAAAGGTACCCAAGACGTTTCGTGAAGATCGGTTCATAAATACAGACACTAGCCCGAGCCGTATTGACATGTGTACTTACTGTGTGTAAGTAGCACTGAAAAAATCAAAGTTCATCTAATTTGCATAATTTCTGCACGAGAAAAAAACCCGTATTATATGTGATGTATCCCATGGTACTAAACATTCACACAAACAATTATTCAAATCAGCGCTTTCATATGGAAGTTCTGTGCAAAAATCTGATTGAACCAAATTTTGTACAAAATGGCTGCCATCGGCCATCTTGAATTTTGGACCGGACCCCAAAACACTCGTTCTCGTCCCACGGTGATAACAAAGGTACCCAAGGAATTTCGTAAAGATCGGTTCATAAATACGGCCTCTAGCCCGAGCCATATTGGCATTTGCACTTACAGTGCTGAAAGTAACACCAAAAAACATCAAAGTTAGTCTAATTTGCATAATTTACGCACGAGAAAAAAACCCATAGTATATGTGATGTATCCCATGGTACTAAACATTCATACAAAAAATTATTCAAATCATAGCTTTCATATGGAAGTTCTGTACAAAAAAAAAATTTCTGCATCGTCGGTACAAAATGGCTGCTGGCAGCCATCTTGAATTTCGGACTGCACCCAAAAACACTCGTTCTCATCCCACGGTCATAACAAAGGTACCCAAGAAGTTTCGTAAAGATTGGTTCATAAATACGGCCTCTAGCCCGAGCCATAGCAGCTTGGCACTTACAGCTCTGAAAGTAACACTAAATAAATCAAAGTCAGTCTTATTTGCATAATTTACGCACGAGAAAAAAACCTGTATTATATGTGATGTATCCCATGGTACTAAACATTTATACAAAACTTTATTCAAATCAGAACTTTCATACAGAAGTTCTGTACAAAAAACTGATTTTTGCATCATCGGTACAAAATGGCCACTGGCAGCCATCTTGAATTTCGGACCACACCTAAAAACACTCGTTCCCGTCCCAGGGTCAAAACAAAGGTACACAAGAAGTTTCGTAAAGATCGGTTCATAAATACGACCTCTAGCCCGAGCCATAGCCAATTGTTGATGTACGGACAGACGGACAGACAGACGGACGGACGATGGGCCATGACAATAGCTCAAATTTGACTTCGTCAAAGTTGAGCTAAAAATAAAATATAATACCTGATTGGAATGGGTTACAATGAGTGTTCGCTGGTCAGGAAAATTGTGATAAATATTTGATATAATCTGGACAGCTACATCAGTTTTCCCTGTACCAGGAGGCCCAACCACCATTGTAAGGCCTGGATGCATTCCTGCTTTAATTGCTTCCACTTGTGTTGGAGTAAATGGTACTGTATTTCTGGAAATAAATAAAACAATAAAATTGTTTCTTCGGACCAAAGAAACTTCAAATAATATTTCTGAAAACACTTTTTTCAAAAGGTGAGTAGTTATTTTTTGTGTTTTATCTGTATAATGAAAATTTGACCTTGAAAGTATTCAAAACCAAAGGCAAGTAACTATCAAACATTCCTACATTTACCCCAACATTTATCAATGTGCCACTGACAATGTCTGCTGGAGAAAAACCAATAAATTGGCACAGAAAGAAAGAACTGAATGCCAGTTTGATGTTCCCTAAACAAAAACATGTCCAAAAATTATGTACAGCCTTTACTGTCATCATTAGCATTTGATCAGACAAAGGGTAAATATGTTCATGAACTGCAAGAATATGTTTTCATGAAATATTTGGAGAAGAAAATCTTTGTACATTAAACCAAGTTTCAAAATGTATGTGGATCACTCTGAGTTTAAATGTTTTGAAAAAGTCAAGAAAAATATTCGACTTACTTTTTGGGACAGCTGTAGGGATAAGGTCCTCTATTTGGAACCACATGTGGCTCTACAGACAGAGATTTCTGGGATTTACTGGGTTCTTCTTCATCCACTTTTCTTTTTGTTGTAGCTTCTTCAATAGGAAAAAATACCCTAAAATTGAACAAAAAAAAAAAATCTCTAGAAACAGATCCCTTCCCACATAAAGATGCATGCAAAATATAAATTTGTCTTAAATAGGAACCCACTTAACTCTTTACCTAACACAAAAGGCAGACGACATATGCAAACAAAATTCTTGAATAACTAATTTTTTTTAATTTCTTTGTGCAAAACATAACTTATGACCCCTCACTGGAATGAGCTCAATAAGATCATTCCAATAAGGTGTCACAAGATAAGTTTTTGAGACAAAAAATGAAAAAAATAATGAAAATTGTATGGCAATTTTTGTTAATAGCTCTGGCCAGTTTCAGCTGTTTTATTGGGTAAATGTTAACTGGATAGTTCTTTATTGAATAACTAGGTTAATTGCATATAACTATCAAACACCAAACCATTTACATACATAAAACTATCATACACCAAATCATTTAGTACCTCTTCAGTGCATATAAATTATAGAAATAACTCCTGTTAATTGAATAAAAACTCTTATTTTATTTATTTATTTATTTATTTATTTATTGGTGTTTTAATGACACTTTCGAAAGTCAGAGTCACCTCGTGTTGGACAGTTTTACAAGTGGAGGAAGTGGGAATATCTGGAGAGAATCACAGCAACTGTCAGGCTCTCCAACATACTAACACCACACAAGCAGGGTTAGCATTGGTTGAAGACAAGTGTACCATCAACGTGCAGTATGCCATAGAACACAATGCCACCGTGCCCCCACGTGGGCAATGGGGGTGAAGTGTCTTGCCCAAGGACACAACGCGGTTACCACAGGTGGGATTTAACCTCTTGGCTTGCAGCCAATAAAAACTCTATCTATTAAAGAATTTCTCCAACATTCACAGAATTCTCCACATTTTTTACCTTTTCGACCTCAGTAAATCAATATGAGCATTTAATCTATTATATTTTGTTTGGCAAACAGAGTCCCTTCCCCCAACTCCTTTTTTCAATAAAATATCTTGAAATCCCCCAAAACTAAAAAATCCACCAATGGATCCCCTCCCCATTCACACCCCCATGTAGTCAACTTGGAGCAGTCAGCATAACTTAACTGGTTGAGGGCTAGATTATTTTTGAGGCCTGATTTTGTTATTCAAAATGTGTTTTATTATAAATTATTGGAGAGTGCCCACAGGCACTCTCCAATAATTTGTAATAAAACAAATTTATGTGACCAAGATATTATTTGCATTTGACTGAATATGAAACATGAGCAAGGAAAATTTTGGCTTTTACTCTGGTACCCTCATATTTTTGAAAGCCCTGATAGTGGCTTCTAGCACTCAACCAGTTAATACATGTTTGAAAGGGCATGTCATGCTAAACATTCATATCTAATTTCCTGAAGATGTAACTACACAAATAAGATTCAAATATGACTGATTTTGAAATAAGAATGCAAAATGTTTGTATGGATGAACGGATGGCCAGATGGACGAATAAACCATCTAAGTTAATCTAGGGCCATATCTCTTGTAGAAATGGGCTCACTCAGGCTTGTCAATTTCAGGTATATATTATTTATTTATTTATTGGTGTTTAAGGTCACATACTTATGCACAATGGCTAATCGTGACCGTGACAGTTTTACGGGTGGAGGAAGCCGGAGTACCCGGAGAGAACCACCGAGCAACGACGAGCAGCTGTCAGCTCTCCAACATCGTAACTCTGAACTCTGCACCGCAGCACAGGCAGGGTGAGATTGGTTGAAGACATGCACATCATCGACGTGCAGTACGCCTCAGTACACAGCGTCATCGTGCCCCCATGTAGGCAATCGGGGTGAAGTGTCTTGCCCAAGGACACAACGCGATGCCGCAGGTGGGATTCGAACCGAGGACCTCTCGGCTTGCAGCCTGCACCTCTACCAACTGAGCCACCGCGCCCCCTGGCAATTTCAGGAGAGCGATTTTTTAGCTCTCCTTACTGCCCTCCTGAAAGAATTAAGGAGAGCGAAAAATTGCCCTCCTAAATATTTTGGTCTGGGATGATTGAGATTACCCATGTATTATGGTCACATTAAATTTTTGTTGTAAAGCAAAAATGTAATTTAACTTCGAAGTCACATAACATCACGTAATTTCATTTTGAAAGTGGTTTAGTGGTAAAAGGTAATGGCTGCAACCATACCCAAACACAGTTGCAATCATTTGAAGCAAAATGGGTCACAGCAATATTTTTTTTTCTGTCAGTTTCAAGTTCAACAACTGACATCACAGTTTGAGGGGTAATTATTCAAGGAATATTGACACTATAATATACTATCATTACTACTATCCTGTCACTTGAAGCACTTGCACCAGGATGTGGCTGTAGATTCAAGCAGACCTGTTGTCCAAGAAAGTCATATGCCTACCACTACCACCTTCAACCCCCCTTGGGGGTTTGAAGGTGGTAGTGGTAGGCGTATGACTTTCTAGGACAACAGGTCTGGGTACACACACAGGTCTTGTCAAGTGTGTGTTCGGTTGTTGAGTGAGACATCTAGATGTCTAAAAGATTTCGCTTTACCTTAGTAAAGTTAATGAAATCACTGATGTAGTCTGTTGGTTTCAGTTTCAATGAGTTTGTTCAACTGGATACTTAAAATGCTGTGTAAAACTAATTGCTCTCCTAAGCTGATTGAGGAGAGCGATTTTTTGCCCTCCTGCATTTTTCAGAATGCCAGGCCTGCTCACTCCAATATATCATGACAAGGCAAATCCATATGAACGAAATATTTTATAGTTCTGAAAGAATATGAGGCACATTCAAAGAAGCGTTTTTTCCCTTCAATTATTTATAAATGCCCAGTATGTGTTAAGGCTGGGAGGTTTTTTCGCTTTTCCAGTTTGGTTGCATCAACATGACATTGTTATAGCATGAGAGAGATTGTTTTGGCAGTGGAATTAAAGTAATCTTCTCTGTTTTTTTAAGTAATTTATATCATTAACTGGTTACCTAACATGACTCGCAGATGACATTCTCAAAATATTTCCTGCATGACTTAAAAATTTTTATTTTGGTTTCTAGAGCATAGCCTATGAAACCTTATAAGAAGGATTTTTGGTTGGCAATTTTTGTTTATAGCACGGGCCACATTGGGCCATAGCGTTAGGAAATGGGATAGATTTTTCTCAAAACAGTGGAGTCCACTTAATTGGATATCTCTTAATAGTATATCCCTGTTAACTGAATATAATTTCCCAACACAGAACCATTTACTATACCTCCAGTACAAATTTGATCTGTTAATTGAATATAGGTTATATAGTGAACTCCTGTTAACTGAATAAACAAATCTTGTAACCGGTCTTGAATTACCCTGACTCTCCCCAGTTTTCCTTTGTTTGTAGACCTATTTGGCCTTAGTACATCCAGTACAGGCATTTAATCTATTTTTATCTTGTTTGACAGAGCTCATGGAGCTCAGTCAAACAAGATATAATAGAATAAATGCTAAGTTTATATCTAGAATACATGAAAGTGAGAATCCCTGTTAATTGAAAACTCCTGTTAACTGAAGAATTTTCATTGGCAAAGTGGCTATTCAATTAACACATGACATGAATGTGAAATTTCTGAATTTTATTCTCTAAAATTGATCCAAGCACTGGTGAACCCTAGCTCAGACCGATTTTAATGCACTTGCATTTGAAAATTTCATGTCAAATCTATGTATGAGAGTGGTTGAATTGTGGGACAAAGAGTTACTAATCCTACCTGAATGGTGGCTTTGGTTCTTTGCTGTTTGATATATCAATGCCTTTACATGGGAAACTGGATTTCAGATGATCAATAGTGAGGAATGTATCATTCCAATCCATTCTATTAATTTGATTTTCCATTCTGAAAGCAGAAATATACATTCTAGTTTATATTATAATAATATCACCATCTAAGGCTTTTTCATTATGACAACATAAGTGTGATGTAAAGTTTGGCCAATCTTTCTTACCTATACTACATATTTTACCCTCTGCACACTGATGTCAAAGTAAAAAAAAATTTACGCAGCAAACTTTTCCCATACTGCAACTGAGAATTGAACCAATTAGTATTATTATTTATTGGTGTTTAAGGTCACATATTTCTGCACAATGGCTAATCATGACATGACAGTTTTACGGGTGGAGGAAGCCGGAGTACCCAGAGAGAACCACCAAACAACTGTCAGCTCCCAAACATTCTAAGTCCACACAAGCAGGGTTAGCATTGGTTGAAGACAAGTGCACCATCGACGTGCAGTACGCCTTAGTACACAGAGTCACCGTGCCCCCACGTGAGCAATGGGGGTGAAGTGTCTTGCCCAAGGACACAACGCAGTTGCCGCAGGTGGGATTTGAACCGAGGACCTCTCGGCTTGCAGCCTGCACCTCTGCCTACTGAGCCACCGCGTTCCATTGAACCAATTCAATCTTGTTTGACAGAGTTCACTGTGCTCTGTCAAACAAGATTGAACTGGTTCATCTCGTAGCTGTATTACGGAAAAAAATGCAGGTTGAAAGTTAAATAATTTTTCATCAGTGTTTAGAAGGTTAAACGACTTTAAAAACAGGAGTTAGTTAGTGGGTCCTACTTTTTCAGTGAGCAGAATGTGTTTAGTACAGTTAGAAAATAAGTAAAAACAAGCACAACTTCACTTACTGAGGTTCCCACGGGAAAGATAATGTAAAAAAAAACTGAATAAATATTAAAACTGGTAGAGTGCTGGAAGCTCATATATGGGCTTTATTCTTAAGTGCAAGTACTGTAACTTAAAGGCTTCAAATTCAGGAGCTGTGTTCATATTATCTTTGAAGTAATATTATTAAGTCTGTTTGGATTTGCCTTGTTACAATTTATGGGAGAGTGCCCACAAGCACTCTCCTATAAATTGTAGCAAGGCAAAGACATGTCAACAAATTGTTTGTTTGTTGGTGGTTAACGTCACATATTTATGCATCATGGCTAATCGTGACACAACATGGAGATGAAGTCAAGTTTGGTCAATCGTTGATCTACAGGTTGCCCATTTTAGAGGACTTTCACCCCAAGCATTGGTGACTGGGTCCTATTTTACTAGTAAAGCGGAACTGGTTTACCACAGTAAACAAGTGCTGCTTACTTCCCGGGGTTCCCACGGGGATGTCAACAAATTTTGATGGTCGAAAATAATTAAGCACTCTACCAGTTAAAATGTGAATCATAATTTTTTGTGAACAGTGCTGGCCAGATATTTTTTATTTATTGGTGTTTAAGGTCACTTTCCCCAACTATGGTTATGACTGCTACATAGGAATGAAGTCAAGTTTTGCCAGTTATTTATACCTATGCTGCCCACTTCAGAGGACTACAGCCACAGGCGTTAGTTAGTAAAGCAGAACTGGCTTTCCACAAGAAACAAGAACTCCTCCACTTCCTGGGGTTCCAGTGGGGGACTGGCCAGACCCATGACCATTACATAACGTAAACGGTTGAAGAATAGAATTTTTAAGCTTTCAACCCACAAAAAACATTTCTCATGTAGAAATGGCTGAAAAGAGGTTGAGATATTTTAAACATTCAACTTTCCAGGATTTAAATAAATTTTTTAGTAAATTTTGTTTTGTAACATACTTATCATACCATAATTGTTCAAGTGAAAGGCCTATTTGGAAAAAACTCTCTCTCAGGCCTGGTCATTTCAAAATTCCAGAAGAGCCACAATCACCTGCTTTAAATAACCCAGGGGAGCTATAAACAGCCACCTTAATTTCACCTAGGTGAACCATTTTCATTTTAGGGGAGCCATAGGTTATAGGAGTCAATTTATTTTTTGGCACGTAATAACTCCCAATCCTGCAAAATGCATTTTTGGGGTTTTTTTTGCATGTAATAACTCCCAATCCTTCAAAATGCATTTTGGGAAAAATTGCCTAAAGGGGTGGGGGTGGGGGGTGGGTGGGTGGGTCTATAGGAGTCTCCCCCCCTCCCCTCCCCCAAGCCTTCAAAGTGCATTTTGGGAAAAATTGTCTAAATGACATAGGGGGGGGGGGGGGCAGAGCAATACCTCTGACCATTTTCATCAGATAATGGTGGTCATGGAACCTGACATAGACACTGTTGCTATAGAGACATATACCAAAAAGAATTGAAATCTGTTAGCTATTGTTCAGGTTATGCCATAAACAAAGTTCTGAAAAACTGTTGATTGAAATATGCAAAATTTCAAGTCGAAAAGCCCCATAACTCTTGTAAAAATCATTGGACCATGCCCCAATTCGAACTTAACCTTCATTTTGATATAACTGAGGTAGAAAGCAAGTTTGGTCCTGATCTATGAATCCAAACTCAAGTTATCATCGGAAACCAAAATGTTGATGGTAATTATTTATTTATTTATTGGTGTTTAAGGTCACATACTTATGCACAATTTCTAATTGTGACCATGACAGTTTTATGGGTGGAGGAAGCTGGAGTACCCAGAGAGAACCACCAAGCATCGACAAGCAACTGTCAGCTCAACATTGTAACTCTGTTCAAGCTCCGCTCAAGCAGGGTTACAGCGGTTGAAGACATGTGTAACATCGATGTGCAGTACGTGTTGATGGTAATGAGATATTTCTAAGTCAAAAAGGCACATAACTCATGTAAAAATAATTGGCCAGAACCCATAATCAAACTTGGTCTGTATTACTATCTGGGTAATACATGTACCAACTTTGGTTGAGATCAAATAATACAAACTGGAGTTCTCTGTCGGAAACCAAAAATCTTAATAGAAGGTCAAATTCTAAGTCGAAAAAGGGGAATAACTCATGTAAGAATAATTGGACGGAACCCATATAAGAAATTGGCCTGTATCACTAGCTGGGGAATACACATACCAACTTTGGTTAAGATCAAATAATCCAAACTGGAGTTATCGGTCAGAAATCAATTGTTTATGGATAGACAGATGGACAGACATATGGACCAGATAAACAGACCATTTACATAATACAACCATTTTTACAAACGAGCATAAAAAAAGGGATATGTGTGCTCTAAACTGGGGCTGATTGAGGTACAGCAATTCATTTTCGCTGAAGACAGGAGAAACAACCCCCCTCTATTGGGTGCAAGGTTTTTGGACCTCCCACACTGACTACTACGCTTACCCCTAGTAGAGGCAGAAGCGAAGGCAAGAACTGCCCAAGTCTGCAAGGAAGGCTGAGATGACACACCAATTGGGTATGGGCTGATCCTTCCAGAAGCAACAGTCTGGTTGTGGTAACCATAACTGTTCCTTAGAAAGAGGCAATCATGGAAAATCTGCAGGCTGGCCAGGGTGGCTGAGGGGAGGGCAGAGCAGCACACCATTAAAGAGAAAGGAATGAGTTGGTATCCAAAACAGCATCTCTCCAGACAAATTTCAGTTTCACCATATTAGAGGCATAAGTGGGCATCAAATTCATTAGAGATTTTGTCAACATTCTCAGAGGAGCCTGTATGTCATCAAACTAGTCTAATGGCAAATAAGCCACCATGGCAGAGATGACATGCAAGGAAATCAGCTTATCCTGAGACAAATAAATTACAATTAAGATATCCAGCCCCATTTTAGAGTTACTATTACTTACTTGGAATAATGAGCTGCATCAGGGTTACCATATCCAAGAACCAAATCATGAAGCCATTCAGGAACAACACAGTCCGTATTCATTAAATCCCTAATTGTTTCTAACACAGCTTTGAAATTGTTTTCTTTTGGTTTTCTCCTCATGATGGCATTAAATGTTTCATACACATCCTGAAATGGTAAATATTAATCACATTTTGTAAACTGTCATCTCTGACACTCCATTCCTTTCATTCTCGAAATGTTTTCTTAAAGCCATCAAAGGAACAGTTCAGCCCTAAAATTATTTTGGTGTTCACTCGAACATTGTGAATTTTCTTTTTAATATACAGTGGAACCCTTTTGATTGAGTGACATCCTGTTTGTCCAAATTTCTTACGTCAAGTCGGGAAATACAGTGGGCCGATTGGGAATTGTTGATTAAATCTCTATCAGCTTGATCAAAGGTTAAAAACTTACAGCTCATTTCACTTTAGTAGGTCAGATTACTGAATAGATCACTTAATTATCTGGCATAAAAACAAACAGAACACAATATTTTGGACTGAAGTTCGTCTGCTTTCTTTTTTACTTCTGCCAGTGTTAGCTCTGTTTCCGTGGAAGAGCTGTCAGTTGGCTCTTCTGTGACCATGATCTGTTGTTCCAGTTCGTTGGAGTGCTTACTCAATTCTTCATCATGTTCCTCCTTAGCATGGGGGTCCAAGCAGGAGATGAAACTGGGGGTGGAGACATTTGGTGACTGAGTTGAGTCGGGTGCTGTTTTTTCCGTCTGGATCGGGGAGTGAACTTCCATTTCCTCTTCCTTCTCTTTGCGGTGTTCTTCACACTTTCTCCTCCAGGCCACTAGGCACTTGGCATCCCAGTGCTTAGTGGATGGGCTTTTATTCTTCCTCTAGCACTTGGCTCAGGGTCCTCTAGGTGTGGACCAGAGCCCGGCTGGGATAAGGTGCTACCACTCCCCAGATAGGCTGATGGTCTGGCTGCTGGCTTCTTTGCTTTCTGGCGAGGTTTCTTTTCTGGCGCCGTTCCAGGTGGTATGTGGAAATCCAATATTACCTGACACATATTACCAGAGACATGGATGGACCAGTCTCTGGTGTTGCTTATACTTAAGACATTTTAACGTGCCCAATAACTTGTGTGGTAAAATCATTCTGGCTGTAATTAGTAATGCAGAGGAGAGTCTGAGCTGATCAACAGTCAGACACAATTATCTTGCTAAAATGCAAACAATATCTTAACTATATTTATGCTAACTAACAGTCATGGTAGTGTTCAAATTATGAACAAACTATAACATGTTGTCTTAACCAAAGTGGGAGAACTGGGAAGAGCAATCAGTAGGTGCTAAATTCAGAAAGTGAGACAAACAGGAATAAACCTTTGATTGAATAGCCACATAACCAGTGAAAAACATGCTTGAAATAATATTTATTTGGTGCCCATTATTATGACAGGTACCAGCAGGTACCTGTTACAGAGTTCACACTCTGAAGCCAAGAAATATGCTTATATGGTGCCATCTGTCACCATGAGACAAAGAAAAGTTAATGTTTATCAAATACATGTTTTCTTCCAAAATTACAAGGGGGAAGTCTATCATTTTTTCCTTTATAATGCCACTGGGGTGTGTTAACTGTACACTACTCAAAGTTTGCTAAGCACTAAGCACCACATATTTGACACATCATTATGAAATTTTCTTGTGACACATTTGCGATATTTTTGGTGGATATGATTGAGGAATGTATTGAGATGGTCCCCAGTGTTTACATTAGCTCTCTTGACAGGCAGACTCTTCGTGACAGTCATGGAAAGCATGTACCCCTTGATTTCCATGATGTTTTCGTGTACTGTCGACATGTACATGAGATGTGTAGGGTATTCAATCTTCAACACAAACCCTTGTAATATAATGATTGAATATGGTGAATATAAATGTAAGATGACATTTGTCGGAAGCAGAAATGTGGTGGGCTGTAGGGATAGTGGAACAAGGTCCTATCCGTCGTCAGGTTGGTGAAGCCCTTAGTGTGCACCATACGGTGATCACCAGAGCCTGGGCAAGATCAGCAGTATGGTACACTAGTCAGATGCCATGGTGGTGGCAGAGACAGGGCAACATCTGCAGCTGAGATCGGTTTTTGATCATTCAGGCCCACAGGAACCGCTTTGACACAGCAACCCAGCTTCGCATTGACCTTCAGAATGCATCCGGGGTAAATGTTTCGACGCAGACTATCCGGGCAAGGTTGCATGTAGGTGGTCTCCGATCGAGAAGACCATGTATTCGCATTCAGCTGTCCCAGAACCACCGCCAGGCACGATATGAATGGGCCATGGATCACGTTGCATGGACCAGAGAAGATTGACGACCTGTCCTTTTTACAGATGAGTCTAGGTATTGCCTAGACAACACAGATAGGTGTTCTAGTAGGCTTGCCGTGATTATGAAATTCCATAGTCGATTAATCAGAGCCCAAAATTGGCGATTAGTCGACTTTTTTGACCACGTTTTTTGAACAAAGGGTCGACTAAAACGAGATGGCTGAATGGTCCTAAAGGTAGGTATAACCGGGCGTGTGGCCATGTACATTTCAAAAAACATGGCGACATAGTCAATGATCCATCATTCCCACATTATAAGGCTTGGTGAACGTCGGAATGAATGTTTCATTGACCATATTCTGTTAAGTTGGTCGATCGTCTGCCCTACTGTTACACAGTAATACACCCTGACGCCCGAAATTCAGATGAAACATAACAGTGATCAGCCAGAAGGAACTAGGCCTGATCCGAGGGAGAGGGATTTTACAACGTACAAGGACTATTCAGCTGGACCCAGTAAGGGCTTTAAGGATGTAAAAAGCCTCGGGCCTGCATGTTGAAAATATTAATTGCTCTACCCCACACATTTACTGAACAGCTATACTATTTAAGGACGTTATGACGCACATGTATCATGTTACTGGCCAGAAAAGCGGCCGATCGGGTTCAAGGGGCTGAATGTATAAGGAACTGCTGAATTATGATATTAACTTGCCACTGGCTGCAGAGTGCTGCTTTCTCAAAACAACACACATTTATATGCCCTCACAGTGCATTAGTGCTCCACAATATTTGTCAATGGGTGCATTTTTTAGCTCCTGTAAAATAGAAAACATGGGTGCTGACGAGAGCAATTGCACTCGCACCCATGTCGTTTCCAGGACTGCCCCCTCCTCTTCTGCACACACACACTCACGATAATTTATCAATGGTGGAAAACGTTGTGATTTTCAGATTACCAACATGAAAGAGTGACCCAAGGGAGCTAACTCTAGTTTTGTGATGCAAAATACTGAAATTTCATCAAACACAGCGAGTTTCATTTCGTCTTGTTCAAAATAAAAGATTTATGAGCAAAGAATAGTTATTGAAAACGATGTTGTTTAAAATACGGACATGTTGTTGACATGACGAAAGCAGTAATACTTGAAAATAACTTTCATATTTCCCAAAAAAAATCATTAAAGTGGGAGGTAATTACCGCAAACATTTCCGAATCGGACTTAGAAAAATTACGATTTATTTGAGGGGGGAGGGGAGAGGGGGCCTGAGGTCGCCCTCCTTTACCTCCATATGGTCTACCACTGTCCTTTATGCATCCAGAAAAGTTCCCATCATGTATATACAGCATGATCACGTTCTGGCAAGGCAGTGGTGTCGTTATACATGTGGGGGTAAAAAAAAGTTGACTTGCAAATTTAAAGTCGATCAATCGGCACGACTGACGATTAGTCGACTTTTTGCATAATCACGTCAAGCCTACGTTCTAGGGTATGGAGAAAACCAGGAGAGCAATTCCATGCAGCCAACATTGCTGAGCATGACTGCTATGGTGGAGGATCAATAATGGTCTGTGGCGCAATCAGCTTGGATGGACGTACAGAGCTCTGTGTCCTTGACCGTGGTACATTGACTGCACAGCGGTATACTGATGAGATCCTGGATGCTCACGTCAGATTGTATGCAGGTGCAGTGGTTGATAGATTCATTTTGGACGATAATGCCCGTCCTCATGTTGCCCATGCAGAGTCTGGGTGTACCGACAGAGGGATGGGATTGAACGTATGGACTGGCCAGCAAGATCTCCTGACCTCAATCCAATCGAACATGTCTGGAATGAGTGGCAGCTTGCAATTTCAGTCCGTCCGGTCCAACCAAGAAGTGCCCAGGAGCTTGGTGCCATGCTGGTACAAGAATGGAACAACATCCCACAAAGGACCATCTGGAACCTGATTGTGGGCATGAGAAGGCGTTGTCTAGCTGTAATTAACAATAATGGGTCTCATACTCAATACTGAACCCATATCAGTTCGCTCTGTCAACTTTTTGGCAAATTTGAAAAATTTCCTCTTTCACCAATAATATCCATTTTCAATGTTTATCGTATTCAAAAGCTAAAAAATAATGTCAAACACATATAAAATCTTAATTTCTGTACTTAAATCATTAAAGATATAATTAAATATAAAATATATACTCTTTTCATAACAATATTTCAACTAAAGCATAAAACAGGTAGTTGTTTATACTTGGTGCTTAGGAAACTTTGAGTAGTATATTTGCATATTTGACAGTAAACTAGATTTATTATCATTTATTGGAAAGCTCTTTTAAAGAGAGCTTTCCAATAGAAGATAATAACATGCATTGCCACTGGTTTCATTTTCGTTGTCATCCAACCGTCATTCACACCCTGGTTTCCAAAGTGAGAACATCTGAACTATGGAGCTGCCATTAGTTATCCAAGAGACACTGATCAAAGTGAAGCCCCCACCTTGCTACTCCCTTGAGTATCCAGGTGCACAAGGGAACAATTCACTTGACAATGGACTTTGAGCCAAGAACACAATCAACGTCCTTGGAGAGATGTAGCACTTTTCATGAGGGGATTTCCTCCCACACTGGTCACCCTCCTTGTGACTCAGACAAGCAAGAAGAAGAGGAAGAGAAAGAAGGGACTCTCCTCCAGACGACGAGATGCCAGCCGAATGATGGAGTTTCTGGAGAAGTGGAAGAAGGAAAAGGAAGGGAAGGAGGCAAGTGAGGGCACCATAGGGTCGACACCTGTCACCCCTGACCAACCCCTGTCTAGATAATAAGTCAAGAATTTAGTATAGGCATAAAGCTTACAAAAACATAATGCTTTTTTAAATTACAGACTCATATTCAGAATTGTAGTATTGTAATGGTCATTATGTCAGGTACTGGTGAATTGGTGCTGTTCAAACATGCAAGCTGAGCCAGTCAGTGACCATGACATGTTGCTTATTTGCAGGCTTGGTGAAATGTATTCAGTTAACAGGAATATTCAAGCAATAGTTATATTCACTGGTGGTATTTTCAGTGAAGGCCTTACTGCTAACAGATGACATTTTGTTTGTTCATGGTCTTAACCCTTTCCCTAATGAATCAGACACATCTGCACACATAAAGCAGGCTATTAAAAAAAAATTCTTGTTTCTCAGGCACCTCCCGCGTCATAGAAAATCTGCCTCATCACCTTTTTTTTTCACCTGCAAATTTCTTCTATGACACTATTTTGCACTTGTAGGACAAATATTTAACCAACTATATCTTGTTTGACAGAGCTCACAGAGCTCTGTCAAACAAGATATAGTTGGTTAAATTTTCAACTACATTTATAATATGGGAAATTTTCACTGCTGAAAACATTGGTGTTTGCCACATAATAGTGTAAGTAGTTAAATCTCCGATTCCAACTATTTTCAGAACTGTTTTGTGAATAAACAAAAAAAAAAAGCCTCCCTCCCACATCATAAAACTGAGGAAAAAATGCCTGAGGAACACGAAATTTCTTTTATAGGCCTAATTTACAAAATGAGCAGTTGAAAAAGATTTCAACAAAACATTATCATGTGACACCTCATTGGAATGAATATGGTTTTGTTGAATTTTTCATTGGAACTTACAATATGGTTTTGTTGAATTTTTCAGAAAAATTTGAAGAAAAAAATTAAAATAACAAATTTTGCTATTGTGTGCAATGAGAAAGGTTCAAAGAAATGACTCAGTATGGTTTTCCATGATGTCACGGCATTAGTCGCAGTGTCTATGCGTGAAACAAATTCACAATTGTGGACATGGACTTGATTGGGACACCTAAGCAATACTCAGTACAAACTTGTTACTGGTGGTTAAAGTATAATTACCTCTTCTCCACTAACAGTCCCGGTCATATCTTGCTGGTACTGGTTTGGATCTAACCAAACTCGATATGTTCGTGAATCACCCTGTAACTCTGGTTTGGGCTCTGGACCTGCAGTATATGAGCACAAATTCTATTGGTCTTTTTTTACATAATTCCAATATTTGCTTCTTATTTTACTGAGCTGTCAATTTCTAATTACTCATAAAAAAATTTGGGCTCCCTAAAACAGGAAAATCTTAAGGCTTTACCCAAAATGGCTAGTAGATGGCACTTGCAAAAAATGTCTTCAATAACTGAAAATTTTCTTTTTTTTCTCTAAAAACATAGCTTATGCCCCCTCATTGGGATGTGCTTATTCAAATGATGAGTTTATAAGCTATGTTTGGGAAGCAAAAACTTTTAAAAAGAGTAAACTCTCAATGGCAATTTTTGTGAATACTGCTGGAACAATATATACATATATACTAAGTCAAAAAAGAAAGTATAATAAACTTTGAGGAGCAATTGTTTTAGTATTATCGACTTTAATCCCAAACAAATTATTGTAAATTCATATTTCGAGCCTAGCTGTATGAATTTGCATAATTTCATGTTCTTACTGTTGCCAGCATCACGTCAGGATGTCACAATTCAGACATGGGGTGAAATGAAAAGTTCACACAAGCAGTCAATAGCATGTATTTCCACCATTTGCCTCTTGGATGGCAAGACATCGATGGCACATGGACCTGACAAGTCTCTGGATGTCATCCTGTGGTACTGCGTTCCACTCCTGCCTTAGAACATTATGTAAATCGCCTAAAGTCTGAAGATCATGAAGTCGTTCCCAATCGTCCAATTGATCCCAAAGATGCTTGATTGGCGACAAATCCTGAGAAAGTTGGGACCATTGAAGAAGTTTGATGCTCTGCTCCTCAAGAAAGTCACGACAGATACGCGCCACATGACATTGGGCATTGTCTTGCTGGAATAACTGAAATCCGATGTTAGTGTTGAACAACAGGACAACAACAGCATTAAGAATTTCGCCCCTATGTCGCTGTCCATTCAGATTACCATCGATGAAGATCAACTGCGTTTGATGGTGCAAGGAAATTCCTGCCCAAACCATTACACTACCTCCACCGAAATGGTCGCATTCCTGGCGCAAGCATCAGAAAACTGTTCTCCTCGTTGGCGATACACTCTTGAGCTACCATCAGTGCGCCGTAGACAAAATCGTGATTCATCACTAAAAAGAACTGTGCTCCAACACTGCTGAGTCAAGCGATCATGCTGACGTACCCATTCCATTCTGACGGTACGATGACGTTGGGTAAGGATTGGTCCGTGGTATGAACGCCTACTTCGGATGCCGTGTTCAGCGAGTCTGTTGCGGACAGTTTGTGCACTGATTCTATTGTTAGTTCTACTAGGAGTAATTGCTGCTGTCCTCGTCGTTGGAAGGAAGCGATCTCACAAGTGAGATGTCCTGATGTGTCGGTCTTGTGCAGGGGTTGTAACTCTTGGTCGAACTGAATGCGGTCGATCGGCAGTATATCCAGTGGTTCTATATCTTCCAATGAGACAGTAAATAGTGGTCACAGTGACTCCAAACTCAGCAGCGAGCTCATCTGGAGGTATCCCTGACACATGCATACCAATGGCACACAATCTCTGATTTTCGGTTAACCTTGGCATTTTTTAAAATGTCGGAAGACAAAAACTAGCATGTTTTCTCAATAACCCAGGCTCTCTTGCACAATATAACACAAAGAAAATCGTCGGTCACCCATTCAATTTGACATTCTCGGGTAGCATGTGCTATTTTGAAATCCGTAGCAAAATTGTACACGGTTGGGTGGACAACAACAACAACATGTCCTTAAACTCTTTGCATGACTGCTTGTCCACAAACATGCAACATTAGAACTATTATATTTCATCCTTTATGCTATTTTTTCACATTTGTTTCTATTATACTTTCTTTTATGACTCAGTATATATACATAATAATAATGCTTTGGTTGCAGAGTGGAACCCTGTTAAATGGAACCCTGATAAATAACTAGCCACCCTGCCAGAGAAAATTATGCAATTAACAGGAGTATTTAATTAACAGAAAATAGGTCATTTTACTCATTAATTAACAGAAAATAGGTCATTTTACTCAATACTAGTGATAAGGCCTATAAAAAAAGTTCTTGTTGCACAGGCTATTTTTCCTCAATTTTATGATGAGGGAGGTAGGTTTTTTTATTTTTTTATTCACAAAACAGTTCTGAAAATAGTTGGAATCAGAAATTTTACAACTTATACTATTATGAGGCAAATCAACGTTTTCAGTAGTTAAAATTCCTATAATGTAGTTGAAAATTAAAACAACTCTATCTTGTTTGACAGATCTCTGTGAGCTCAGTTAAACAAGATATAGTTGGTTCCATAGTCAAATTCCCAAATGTTTAACTCAACAAGAGACATTTATCTCCTAATTAAATCTTTATGACTATATTGGATTACTGAGGCTTAAACATCTATTAACATCTGGAATTCAGTGGTAGTCTGTGTAATTCTTAAATGTAATTCAAAAATTTGTATTTAATTATTGGGAGTTTACTCTATAACCTATATATGATTAACAGTCTGATATTTGTACTGAAGGTGTGGTAAATGGTTTGGTGTTTAGAAGTTATATGCAATTAATAGGATTAGCAGCTTAAGAGATATTCAGTTAATTGGGCTTCACTGTATTAACCCTTTACCCAACGTAACGGCCAAAACCGGCCAGCGCTATTCTCAAAAATCGCCAATTAATTTTCACTATTTTTTTCATTTTTTGTCTCAAAAACATAGGTTATGACCCCTCGTTGGAACGAGCTCGTCGAGCTCGTTCCAACGAGGGGTCATAACCTATGTTTTTGAGACAAAAAATGAAAAAAAATAGTTATTCAAGAATTTTTTTTGCAAGTGTCGTCTGCTTTTCACGTTGGGTAAAGGGTTAAATAAAGAGTAAAAGAGAATAATCACATACATAATAAATACAATTTTTATCTAGGTTACAAGAAACAAATTTATTTATGTCTTACCCTCTTCAATAACTTTTCCTTCACTATCAAGCATTCCTTCTATTTCACAGCCTCTAACATATGTAAGTCCAACTTGAGGAATAAAAGGTTCATTATGTTTATATTGATATCCAATTGGTACTGATGGTTTCAAGGTGAGAAGGAAAGCAACATCATGCTTTCTTAGAGCTATAAATAAAGATGGGTTTTAAAAAAAACAGCAATAGCTTAAAGCTTATAATTTTAGTTCTAATCACTAACATTATGCATGGTATTCTATGCAAGAGTTGCTTCGATCAATAACAGAATTTATCTTAGAACAACCTATTTCCCTTAATACAAGTAAAAAAAACCTCGTCTAGACAAAATGATAAATTTAAAGTAATTTATATATTTTTTTATATTTACCAATGACCCAGACTTAGCTGGTGCAACCTCAATATTATCAAGGGCCAAACACAAATTTTGAACCCCCCAATTCCCCAAATTTGCATACAATACCGAAATTTAAAAGACCTATCTGGCCCTCCATACTTTTAGCACTTGCGCATGAACAGTACCCAGGAAGAGACCGGAATTGGAACCACGCATCATTCTTCCTAGTTGTGCTTACTAATGTTATAACTCAGCAGGGAGGTATGAGTGCCCACTCATGGGAGGGACATCCCCATCTGGGCCATTGGTAAGTATAAAAAATATACAAATTACTTTAAATTTATCATATTTTTATACTAAAACCAGTGACTTAGCTGAATAGCAAAAAAAACAGGAGGGCCTAGGACTTAAAGGAATAGCAGACTAAAATTCAGCTCCTTAGTCTGCATTAGAATTCCTAAGGTGAATAAGACATTAAATTTTTCAGGAATTACATATATGTCCCTCTATACAACAATAGAGAAGGATATACCACCGAAATAAGGAGCAATATCCAAGTAATTCCCTAGTACTTAGCATAAATGATTACGCTAATTGGGTGTAACAAGCCCTCAATGTTAAGGCCAGTCCAGAATACGACACTTAAAATTAGGAAAAACGTGTCCGAGAGTGGGAGACTGACGCCCACAAACACAAGTCATATATAATGTAACAAGCTGTACATAAGATCAGTATAATCTATAGACAATAACAGCTTCAATCCAAGTTACACAATTATTATAAGGCCAGAAAAGGTAAAGAGAAATCCCCCCCCCCCCTCTTTTTTGAAGGAATTAATCTTCAAAACAAAGAGGGAAGCAGCCTGGAATCAGGAAAAAAAACGGTACTGAATAATATATAGTTGCCTAAAAGGCTCCCGGTTATTTATTTATTTACTGGTGCTTAATGCCACATCAGAAGCTAAGCCTATATCGTGGCAATCCTGGTTATTAAAATTGCAAGCTTCTAAATGTATGCCGTATCCGGAATACATAGATAGGTCGATAACCGGTGAATATTTATTTATATTTATTTATTGGTGTTTAAGGTCACATACTTATGCACAATGACTAATCGTGACCATGACAGTTTCATGGGTGGAGGAAGCCGGAGTACCCAGAGAGAACCATTGAGCAGCAACGAGCAACTGTCAGCTCCTCAACATTCTAATCTGTTCAAGCTCAGCTCAAGCAGGGTTACAGTGGTTGAAGACATGTGTACCACTCACGTGCAGTACGCCTTAGTACATGGCGTCATCGTGCCTCCATGTAGGCAACCAGGATAAAGTGCCTTGCCCAAGGACACAACATGGGTCATCGTGGATGGGGATCGAACTCGGGACCTCTGGCAGAGAAGTCTAACAGTCTACCACTGAGCCACAGCGCTCCCTGCCCTAAGTTAAAAAATCGGGCTCCTGTATTGAGCCCAAATATGAACCAAAGGGCTTCATTTTAACACACTAACTGACCCCTCCATGGCATGAATCAGATACTTATGACTCAATAATACCACAAATAAAATTTGGTTCAATCGGACCATCGGTTCAGAAAATAGAAATTTTGGGCAGGGCCAAACATCTTGCCCCTACCAATACAAAGACAAATATTGATCCACGAACTTCGTTTGAACAAACTTGAGTCTACACCTCAAAAGGAAGCTCCATACAAAATATCAAGTCATTATACCCACTGGTTCATGAGAAGAGTTTTAAAGAATTTTGGTGGATTTTCCCTCACTTCCTCCCTATGAGGCTGGGCAAGTTGATTTGAAAAAAAAAAACCAAAATGCAATGTCAGAACAAGCAATCACCTAAAATATAACTAAAATTGGTTCAGTAGTTTAGGAGGGGCATGTGCAAACACCATGTCCATGGACGATGGACGGTGGAGGTGAGTGAACACTATAGCTCATCCTGACTTTCAGTCAGGTGAGCTACTAAAAAATCAGTTCACAGATGCTGAATGATTGTCAAATTAGAAACCATTAACTGGTAGAGTGCTGGAAGCCCATATTTGGGCTTCACTCTGAGGTGAAGGTTGTGCAACTTGAAGGCTTCATACTCAGTGGATGTGCTTTGTATTATCTTTGAAGTGATATTATTTAGTCTACAAGGACTTGTCTTGTTATAAGTTATGGGAGAGTGCCTGTAGGCACTCTCCCTTAAATTGTAACAAGTCAAAGATATGTGAACAAATTTTGATGGCCAAAAATAATTTAGCACTCTACCAGTTAAAAGCTGTACCCAATCCCTTCATTACACAAAAAAGTCAAGAAAGGGAGGAATATTGTAAAATGAATTGGTTATTACCACTATGTGGGTTTCTCAGATGATGTATTGAAGTTGCGACTTTGTCTCTGGAATATATACCGACACGTTGTACAAGACTTGTCAATATATGTAGAGAGACAAGGTCTGAATATGAATACACCAACTCAGTAGCCCACATGGTGGTAATAACCTATGCATTCCCTTCTTTAGGTTCCAAAGATGAACTGATTAGACCAGATTATCCCTGGTCATTCTTGGATTAACACCCATTATTTCTTTAGTGGTGGTAATGCTGGAGTGCTGGAGGTTCATATATGAGCTTTATTCTGAAGTGCAAGTACAGTGACTCAAAGGTTTCAGATTCTGTGCATGATTGCATGTGCTTAATATTTATTAACTTTCAAATGTTACTGCGCATGTAAGGATTTGCCTGGTTGCAATTTATGAGAGAGTGCATGCTCTCATAAATTGTAACTAGGCAAAGACTTGTGAATGAATTCTAAAGGCCAAAAATAATTTTGCAATCTATCAGTTAATTGGCCTGGACAATTTTGGATAAATTAACCAAACCATTATCAACAATTCTAGATACCTAGAAGAAATTTATAATCAGCCTTGGCTGCAAACAAAAGCAGCACAAACTCCATGTTGTGGTACCTGTTCTGAGGCCACAAGGTTGTCAAAGTGTGAATTCAGCTTTTAAGTGTTGAATAGGTGATATGCTGTTAACACTTGAGCTAAGAGAACAGAGAATAACACTATTTTTTTCATAAATATTGACAATTTTAAAAAAATTTTGGGCTTCCAAAAAATAGTTTATAGGAGTTTTATGAAATATAAGGATTTTTTTTTTAAGTGTTTAAAGACCTTTTCAACTAAAATTAGGAACAAGAAATTTGAAACTCTGAATGAAACAAAAAGTGTGACTGTTCATACGTGCCGCCATGATTATTCTAAAATGAAAAGGAGCATAACTCTTGCAAAAAGTCCAATCGAAACTATAGTCACAGGTGTACAGGTTCCCATGGTAGTGAACATCCATACCAAGTATCAAAGGAATCGACCCATAAACATCTGAGAAAATCTCCGGACAAAATTCAAGCATTCTAAGATGAAAGTTAAAAAATTTATAGTAATTTATATATTTTTTATACTTACCAATGACCCAGACATAGCTGGTGCTAACTCTTAAAATATAGGGCCAAACACAAATTTTGCCCCCCAATCCCCAAAATTTGCATCTAAAACTAAAGAAAACATGTCCTGAAAGGCCCTCCACCCTTCGCCCCTACTGCACATGCGCAGTGTCAAGGACGTTCCGAAATTGGCGCCATTAATCATTCTAATAACCAGTGCCTGGTAAGCGCTATGTACTCAGCGGGGAGGCAAGAGTTCCCAACTCCTGGGAGGGCCATCCCCGTCTGGGTCATTGGTAAGTATAAAAAATATATAAATTACTATAAATTTTTTAACATTTTTATACTGTACCAATGACCCAGACATAGCTGAATAGTAAAAAGGCTGGAGGGCCAAGGACATAGAGCAAAGTGGAATACGCTCAATAAAATAAAATAGAGTCATCCCCTGTAGGGAAAAAGAAGTAATAGGCCTTACATGTATCTTTCTTATTTATGATAAATTAGAAAGATACAACACCTTCCAAAATTGAGCTTCATACATCCATGTACTCTATTAATATCCAATATAATCCTTATACTAATAATTTTTAAAGTAAGCCAATAAATAAAGTAAGTCTAGAGAATAGAGACTCTTATACTCCTAAAAGTGTCTGAGGATTGCATAATCATGTCCGTTGACATATGCAATATTCAAAAGCTATACTTTAAAAACTAAGACTTGAATGAATTTTAAAAACCTAAACTTCTCACTAAACAACCATCCCAATAACAGCTCAGAATTACTAACTCCGGAGGAGGTATCCCCTTGTTTCATAGTAAAACAGGTGACCCAAGGGAACACCCTCCCCCCCCCCCTTTTTCTTGCCCTGGGTCAAATAGCCCAGAGCGAAGAGGGCAGCCGAACGGAGACACTGCCGAAACAGACAGCCTACCTAGCTATAGTAGCAACTGTTAAGTGAATGACATTCTGAGCAGTAGATAATAGACCTAACAATAGAGGCCTCCAGAAATGGACTCAATATTTCTGAGATAAAATTCATGAATGTGGATGGCTGAGCGCAATGAGCGGCCTTCAAAAATCTATAATAGCGACACTATTAATGTAAGCCCAAGAAGTAGAAGAACTCTTACTTCATGAGCCGAAATCTTAAGCACAACTGCTAAGTCAATGATATACCATAAGCAGTACCGATAGTTAATAGAATCCATTAACAATAAAATGGAGCGTAACATCCTTCTACTAGACATCAAAGACAGAAGAAGCTTACACCCATAGTAATAAACAGATATCTGTTTATAAATACATAAACTGTACCCGGAAAGAGTAAAGGCCTATGCCCATACGAAGACGGAAGGACCTTAAAATAATAGGTTCCAGATAATAGGAGCCTAACTCTTATGCAACAATCCAACCTAAATAGTAACGGAAATAGTGATTCCGAAACTACGAAAGTGAAAATCATCCATCGATAGTGCATGAAACTCACTGACTCTACAGTAAAAGAGAAACCAACAGAATTACTGTCTAAAAGGTCAGAATTTGAAAACTACTGTTTCCAGAGGCTCAAATGATTACTTAGCTAAATAAGAACCGAAGTTAAAATCCGTATAGGAATTTAATCTAAAGATTCTAAGTCTATTTATCAAAAAGTTACTAACTGACTTAGATAAAGAGACAAAAGACTCAATTGTAAACTATCGTAGAGTGCATAGGTATGAGGTAACATAAACCTATAACCTAAATAATAACAGGCTGCAGTAGATCTTGTGAAACAAGTATACTAAAAAATAGCAATGAGTAGTATGGAGGGATCAACAATATGAACATAAGGATCCCTACACTACGACGGAAGAGCCTCCACTTTAGCCGCATAGAATAGCGAAGAAGAGGATCTCCTATAGTAAGAAATCGCGTCCAAAGCTCGTCCAGTACAGTGCTTACAATGCAATACGGACCACACAATGGAATACATGAAGGTTGCGACCTTGCTGGTTGTGATAAAGATGACACGATTTACCCAGTGAAAAAAGATCCTCACATAGAGGAAGATTTCACGTTAAGACCCACAGTAGACAAGAGAGTAAATTACTCATGATCTCTGTGAAGATAGAGATGCTATCAACAGAAATGTATTGTAGTTGTTTATCTTAGCAATACCTGCTGAAACAACAGCGCCGGAGGATACGCGTATCCTATCATTTCGTCCTATAGATCAATAGAGCGTTAACAACATTAGCTCAGAGATCTGGACAAGCCAACACATACGTCTGCAATTGATTAGCAAGCTGTGTCATAAATAAATCATCATTGGGCGCTCCCATAGATAGCAAATCTGATTGAATACTTGTTTGTTGAGAGTCCATTCCGACAGCAACAAGCGACCCGTAAGAGAACGGAAGTCCGATAAAACAATCAGACGACCTGGAATATGACGGACCAAAACTGAACTTAGTGTACTATAACCAACAGACGGATTCTTTCCATTAAATTGAATAACGGAAACGAAAGAGTGCCTCCCTGGTTCTGGAGATACGCCACTACTGTCGAATTAAAGGACAGGAATTTGGGCATGCGTTTCTGAATAATGTTCATGCAATGACATAAAGCAAGCCTAAAAAACATTATTCCGCGGAAGAAAACTGATTGCTAAGAGACTGCGGAACCCAAAGACCCTGGCACTTCGAATCCGTAGGGATCAGTATTATATCCCAATCTGTTTGACTGGCAACCGTCATAACAGCCACACTCGGGTCCGGCAACTGCGGTGGCACTCTCTGAGTCAACCACCGAATGTTTGCCCCAGTCTGAATCTCTTGTAACACTAGATAGACAAGAGAACGTGTAAATCGAGCAATTCATGGATTGCCGAAAAGTTACCGTCGAAGAGAAGCTCCTCCGAGAACGAAGCGACTCTGAGAGAGTTCTTAACCTTACTATCCACACGTGTGGATGTAGCTAGGGCTGCGTCACGTCTAACTAACTCCAATCAGCCACTGAAGGGCGGAGTTATACGTGAACAAACTACTGCCCTCAAAAGAAATTACATTGAGAATAATATCCCGTAAATCTTTTCTTGAAGACGTAATGATAACGCCTCAGTAAGGCGGATTACGTATGATAAAGCGTCTAAGTTAAGTCTACTATACATAATGTCGTTCCCAACATTGAAATTGGAAAAGACATAAACGGCGAAAAAGAATATATGCAGTCTTTAATCACACCGTCTAGACGCATATGAACTCTCGGTATGCCCTGCTCTGCCAAAATAAACTATTCGTATAAATGATAAAATGGCAGAAATGAGCAACGCGGACAAGAAACTAAACTATCATGCTTAGTAGCAGGCTTGTATATATATATATAGCGTCGAAAAATAAAACACATGTTGTAATGACAATATTGGACTGCGCCGGTAAGTCAGGGACAATGTCCCTGAACCGATCGAAAAATCCGAGTCCAATGACGCTATAAGTCTCTTATCCAAGATCGCAGCAATGAAGTCCGAAATAACAATCACTGGAAGATAATGCCAGAAGATATGAAAGGCATCTTCCGATAATACTAAAGGGAAAACTCGAAATCTTTCGAATCCCTTTCGCCATCCTGTCGGACCCTATAAAGCGTTCGGTCGTCCGTAGCTGATGCAACCGCGGACCGCACCGACCCAGCGCCGTCGGATAATTCCTGATTCGACCGAGAAACTGTCAATTGCTGGGATGCTGCGAAACAACTGTGCTAACTCGGATAGCACGTCCGTCACTGAGGCCTGAGGAGAAGCAGTCTTACGACGCATTGCCGCTGGAAGCTCCGTAATCGTTACCCCGTGCATACTACCAATATGCGAGCGAACGGAGTGTATAGGCCTCGTGTCCCTTGGCTACCGGATGGCGCGACCTATTTGCCGTGGAATCACTGAATGCCGAAACTGATCGGATACTCGAGGTCACGTAGCCAATGTGCGGTCGTGTGCCCTGCTGTGAGGATGAGGAAGCATTAAGGACATTCTCTCGGACTGTCAATATAACGGAGCGTCCCGACCGACGGACATATGCTCCGAATGTAAAATATCTGAACCACAACATGCGGTCTCCTATGTTGTTGGACGAGAGAGGGACCTCTCTCGCTCACAGCCTGGACGGACCTGGACAAGCCAGGAACCGGACTAACAGGCTTCCTCCGATCTGTCCTCAATCTGCCGTCACTGGGTGAGTACTAAAGTAATTAAAGTGCTCGCATCACCCATATCTCCTTCCTAGACCGCAACGGACGAACCCGGCAGCCGAACCATTCGATGAATGTACGCTACACCGGGTGAGCTAGCGAATGTCACTCCGTAGGCGATAGACATATTCCATGAGCACTTATTGCCGCTAACTCTTCATTAACTATGACGACAGAGGCACACTTTTGAAAGACATCTCCATAACTCTTCGAACAAGAAACCAGAAATGCTTGGTTAGCAAGCATAAAATAATAATATATATATAGCGTCGTTCAATAATTCGAAAGTTTGTGTGACATTATTGGACTATGTCGGAACTGAGGGACGATGTCCCTGAACCGAACCAAAAATTACTAAGTCCACCGACGCTATCAGTTTCTTATCCGGCATCGCAGCATTCTGGTCCGACGAAAGAAGCTGTAGAAGACCAAGTCAGATGACATACACAACAGCATATGTTGTTCCGAAAGGGAAAGCTCGAAATCCTCCGAATCCCTTTCGGTATCCCGTCGGACCGGATGAAACTTTCGGACGTCCGTACCCGCTTCCGCGGAGCGTCCCGACCCAGCATCGTCGGATAAAATATATGCGACAGATTCAGTTGATGCTGGGATGCTGCGATAAACTGTGCTATTAAGGAAAGCACGTCCGTTCCCGAGGCCTGTGCAGTAGCGGTCTTACGATGCATTGCCGCCGGAAGCTCTGTGTACGTTGACTCCCGCACACTTCCTATGCGAACGTCCGGAGTCTGCAGGCCTCGTGTCCCTGGCTACCGGATGGTGTGACCTGGTCGCCGAAGAATCCTTGATCGGCGAAGCTGGTAATATATCGGCGGTCACGCAGCCAAGGTGCGGTCGTGTGCGCTGACGAGAAGAGGAAGCCTTAGCAGTCTCCGCGGACTGCCTATACAACGGAGCGTCCCGAGCGACGGACGTATGCTCCGCTTGCGACACATTTTGTACCACAACATCTGGGGCCAGATGTTGTTGAACGAGAGAGGGGCCTCTCTCGCTTGCCGTCCGGATGGACCGGAACGAGCTATGAACCGGACTAAAAGGCTTTCCTCCGTTCTCCCTCCGATCCGCCGTCACTGGGTGTGCATTAGGTTAATTTATAGTGCTCGCATCACCCCAAAATTCCTTCTAGACCGCAACGGACGAACCCGGCTGCCGAACCATTCGGTGAATGGACGCTACACCGGGCGAGCTAGCGGACGTCAAAGGCCGTCGAACCTACTAGGGTCCTCTTAGGCAATTGGCGTATTTACATGAGCACTTTTCCGCTAGCCCTTCATTAATTGTGACGACGGAGGCACACTGTTGGAAGACATCACAGATACATCACCCTAATCTTGATCGTCTGAAATAGAAATTGATAAAGTAGAGTGACCCTGCGGGGAAAGGACCGGAGAGTCCAAATCCCCAATAACATACCGTGACATACGCTTCCCATATTGTCATCGAAATCATACGATACAGAACAGGAGTTAATGCGAGTACACTGACCACATATAGAATGATAATAAAGTCAGAGGAAGACTTCCTCTTAAAACAACTGATCAATATCCTTTCAATGTGAAAAGAAAACAAGTCCTCGCACTAATCCCTGGCAATCAAAATACATAATAATAATATGATCCATTAATATAGAAAAAATAATTGAAATCAAAATATTTTGAAAAAATATTTTTTCAGAACAGCCTAAGTTTCTGAAAAGTAACGTTGAGCCCCAATGGATCCCAAGCCTAAGTGTGGACAAAAATTTTAAAAATATTTTAAACAATTTATTCAACACTTATGAACAATAATAATGTATCTAGTTATGATTAAAATAACATCAAGATATTATTTTTTAGAAATCCCCCCCTCACACAGAGGGCTGTTATAAATGTAAACAATGAGTGTAAAAACACTAAAATAAGACTCCAGGCACCCAGGCCCGAAATCAGTTACCAAAAATACACTATCTGATGCAAAACAGAGACTTCCAGGGAAGAAACTGCAGAACATCAGATGGTAGATGCAGAACACAACGCCTAACCACCCCTAGGTGAAGACGTAAACATGGGGAAAAGAACAGAATTCATTCTGTTATTCAGCTAAAACTCCCAAGAAAATTTAGTAATAATAATTACAAAAACTATGCCACAAGCATGGGAGAATAGCAAGGGGGACTTAAAGGACAGGGAGAGAGGAAAACACTTAAAAAAACAGTGTAACTAAATAATCAGAATGACAACAAAATGGCTGCTGCCTTGAAAATAGGTAACTTAACACAATTTCATTAAAAAATTTTAAGTTACAGCCCTGATAATATTCTGTCACACATTTTTTTCCTCTCCTCCTTCTCTATCCTCCTTAGAATCACCATTTCACTAATATTTATGTGTCTGGCATCATTTAAACTGAGATTTATAAGCACAAAGATCAGTCAGATGTTAACTGATGAAGGGCCAAACTTAGAATGATTAATGGCGCCAATTTCGGAACGTCCTTGACACTGCGCATGCGCAGTAGGGGCGAAGGGTGGAGGGCCTTTCAGGACATGTTTTCTTTAGTTTTAGATGCAAATTTTGGGGATTGGGGGGCAAAATTTGTGTTTGGCCCTATATTTTAAGAGTTAGCACCAGCTATGTCTGGGTCATTGGTACAGTATAAAAATATGGGCATAACACTGGCAAAAAAAAGTCTGATCAAAACTATAATCGCAGGTGCACAGGCTCCCATAGTTTTGAACATCCATACCAAGTTTCAAAGGAATTGACCTACAAACATCTGAGAAAATCTTCGAACAAAATTTTAGCATTCTGAAACAATTTGAAAAGGGGCATAACTCTAGCAAAAATGATCCAACTGGAAATAAAATTGCAGGTGTACAGGTTCCCATGGTGATGAACAATCATACCAAGTTTTGAGGACAATGGTGCATAAACATCTGAGAAAATCTCCGGACAAAATTATGTCTGCGGATGGAGACGGACAGATGGACTGCAGGATGTACAGACAGATGGACAGACAGACAAGATGATTCCAGTATATCCCCCCCCCCTTTCCACCCCAACTCGTTGCTGGGGGCATAAAAGGGACTTTTTTCTCATAAAAGTTCATAAAATACAGTCATGTCTGCTGTGAAAGAATCATTGATGTAAATAAACACCTTCAGCCTGTTTTTACTCAAATTCAAAACTTCTCATAATTTTGTATGATAAATTATATCTTACCTTCCCATTCTGCTTTTATTTCATCTCGCACACTCAACTGGACTGTAACATCTGCTCGAACCTGAGCAGGGTGGTTTTCTCCCACTCTAGGTTTGGCAACCTGCAGGATAAAAAGATACAGAATTTTAACCAAATAAATGACAGTAAAATATTCATACTATTTGTACATATTTTCTAGTACACAGAGGGGATACCTACTGGGTTTTTTGAGAAGGTACCAGGAATATCTCATGAGTGACTGCAAGGCAATATAAATTTTCAGGAGTGGCTGAACTGCAATGAAATACAAGTTTTCAGGAGTGGCAGTGTCCAAGGAAATGTGTTTTCAGGAGTGGCTGAACTGCATGGCAATAAATTTTCAGGAGTGGCAGAACTACAAGGAAATATGTTTTCAGGAGTGGCTGAACTGCATGGCAATATAAGTGGCTGAACTGTAAGGAAACATAAGTTTTCAGGAGCGGATAAATGCCACAAGTGAAAATGTAGATTTTTGTGCAGTCATGAATGAGATAATTCAGGTACTCACTCAAAAACAGAAGGTATACTTGTTATGATATGTCCTGCAATGTTTTAATTACAATTAAAACACCAAAATGCTGAAACGGTGCAGTGACATCAATCAAACTTTTGCATAATGAGTGCCATTTCCAAAAAAGATATTCCTTTATATCCAACAAGACATGAGATATGGAAAAATATTTATTCTATTGGGTTGCATTTATTTATTATTTATTGGTGTTTAAGGTCACATATTTCTGCACAATGGCTAATCATGATCACAACAGTCTTACAGATGGAGGAAGCCGGAATCCCCGGAGAGAACCACTGAGCAATGGCGAGAAACTGTCAGCTCCCCAACATACTAACTCCACACAAGCAGGGTTAGTATTAGTTGAAGACAGGTGCAGCATCAACGTGCAGTATGCCTTAGCACACAATGTCACCATGCCCCCATGTGAGCAATGGGGGTGAAGTGTCTTGCCCAAGGATACAACGCGGTTGCCACAGGTGGGACTCGAACTGAGGACCTCTCGGTTTGCAGCCTGCATCTCTACCAGCTGAGCCACCACGCCCCCATTGGGTTGCATATAATAAGAAACATTTTTATAACAGTCAATACAAAACTTGGAATTTTACATATGTATTAGTAATAGCAAGAATCTTAGAAAATAAAAGACAGAAAATGTTTGGCACAGGCTCGTACAACTTGGACAAATGATTGTAATGTTTGCCTAACATTTGCTTGAAAAGAAATAAAGTGACAAATTTTTGTACACCTGCATTGATAGACCTTCGATAAATAGCAAGAAAGTTTACCAACTATCCTTGGTGCCAACTTATTAACTCTTCCAGAACAATGATCTACTTTATAATGATGACAAAACTTAAGTTTTATTTGACTTTGGTGATGAAAGGCTCATAGGTAACATACTGTTGGATAGGGCTCCTTGAGTAGTATATTACTTCACAGCACAACTCCTTATATGTTGCTGTCAGGTATTCCTGCTTAGGACATGAAATCTTTTTCCATTAAAATAAATAAAATTTGAAGATATTTAACCATATTTCCCTCTGAATAGGACAGATATTTTGACCAATGTTGTCTTGAGTCCAATTTTCATGAATTTTTCATCACATCTAGTCATGGTTGCTTCATAGCAGCCATTACTAGATTTGATGAAAATTAGTTTAAAATTACTCAGCAGGTTAAGAGTTAATGAAAGAAACTTGTGAAATAACTGGAACTACTGTAGACGCCTCATCTCAACCTTTGTAACAACACTTATAGACACAGAGTGGAGCTCCCTTAATTGCGTATCTCTCAACTGAATTACCCTGTTAACTGAATATAACTTCCAAACACAAAACCATTTACCATACCCTCATTACAAATTTGACCTGTTAATTGCATACAGATAATAGAGCAAACCCAGTTAATTGAATAAAAATATTGTAATATGTCGAGAAATTACCTTGACAATCATCAAATTCTCCTAGTTATAGACCAATTTAGCCTCAGTACATCCAGTACAGACATTTAATCTATTACATCTTGTTTGAGAGAGCTCCATGAGCTCTGCCAAACAAGATATAATAGATTAACTACTCATTTTATCTCTATATTACAAGAATGTGACCAGATCACTGTTAAATGAATACTCTTGTTCAATGAATAATTTTCTATGGCAAAGTTGATATTCAATAAAGGGAAAAAAGAACAGAAAAACAGTTACCTAAAAATGGTTGCTTCAAAACAGTTCAAAACAGCTGGTATCATTTTGCCTTTTCACGTGACACTTTTCAAAACAGAATAATACTGTCTGAATAAAATTTGGAGGATCTCATCAGATATCTTATTACTTGGTGGTTCCCATGACGTCAACAGGATATCACATCAAGTGATAAAGCAGAATCTCTTTTTTGTAATCTCAATACAAAATGACTAGAGATATAGAATATGAATATTTTTAATTTGATTCACCTCTACTAATTTCAGCTTTTACAAACTTTATGACAGGTGCCCAAATGTACAATTAATAGGGAGCCCTGCTGACTATAGACAAATTATCTAGGTAGTGATTGGGTTTAGCTGCCTCTAATTCGATGATAAATCACTGCAAAGTCATTGGATAAACTAGATGTGAGTTATTGGGAATATGGAATATCATCCAGGCACCAGGAGTTAACATTTTATTTTCTGATAGTTGATTGTTCACATCTGTCCTAAGTAAAGTCAACCAAGAGTTAATATGCACAATATCATTCACAAGTTGAATATGGCACAATAGATGCATTATTGATTTCTTGGATTGAAGTGACTAGATCAGTTCCTCAGCTCTTTTGTAATTCTATACTGATGATACATAGAGACATAGGGTACTTAACCAATTTCAATTCAAGAAATGACCATGATATAATAGACACAGATTTAACCCTTGAAGGCCTGGAGATTTTTATCCCTTAAGGGCCTAATTTCGACATTTCGACTTTAATCAGAATTTTCTACAACAAAACAGGAGCCCCAACATGCAATTTTGGGGTAAGCTTGGAGTAAGATTATAAGTTACATTCGAAGTGCCATGGCAGTTGTTTCTAAGCAAGTCTTGGCTGCCTACATAGGCAGCCAAGACTTGCCAAGAAACAACTGCAAAGTCAAAGGATGTGGATTGTCAAAGTAAAGCAAAAATGTATAACCCTAAAGAGCCTGGAGATTTTTTATACATTTTTCCTTTACTTTGATAATCCACATCCTTTGACATTACAGTTGTTTCTTGGCGATGTTTAAACCCAAAGTTGAGGAGTCCATTTGTTTTGTTTGAAGCTGTAGTGATCAAAAGGATCAATAAAAAATCAAAACAACTTTTTCGGAACCAGTTTAAATTACATTCATTATCTTTTCTATTGGGTGTGTTTGTTGAAATTCATATTGTTGTTTCTCTCTGGCTGACATCCATTCAGGCCTAACCATTTGGTGGCTATTACTGTTAGTAAAAATATAAGTACAAATTTGGGCAGATTTGCAAAACAGCTGGGAAAAACTTTTTTAAAAGAAGTTTGAAGTACGTCAGGATGTCCGAAGATTTACTGAAATAAAGTTGATCAATAGAAATATAACAGGATCCACAGACGAGACGGCCACGGAACTGGGTTAATGTTGTGGTTGAAAATGATTTTTTTTAAATATTATCTCCTTTTTGGTTAATTAATTTTTTGTGAACCGACTTTATTTTGCTTTGAACGTTTTCATTTTCACCTATGCGACAGATGATCGATAACTGTATAACGAAATTTGGAAACTTTTTGAAGCGTCACTAATGACTTGATGTGAAAGGAACATGTATAAACTGTGCTGGGAAAAAGTTCCAGCTTGTACATCACCAGATGAATACAGAAACATTTATGTCATAGCGATGATTCTGTTAAATACAAGGGTTTAAAGTTTAATGGGTGTGTAATAAACTCATTAACTGGAGAGGAAGCAACAGTGAAGGTGATTGAGAACATGCTTTGATGACGACAGAACTCATTTAAACCTTTACTTAACATAACGGCTAAACCTGTTAGGTACTATTTACAAAAACTGCCACCCAAACATTTGATTATTTTTTATATTTTTTCCACAAATACATAGCTTATAATGTATCACTGGAACACAAAAAAGTTAAAAAATTTATAGTAATTTATATATTTTTTATACTTACCAATGACCCAGACATAGCTGGTGCTAACTCTTAAAAATCTAGGGCCAAACACAAATTTTGCCCCCCAATCCCCCAAATTTGCATCTAAAACCAAAAGAAATCATGTCCTGAAGGACCTCCATACTTTGCCCTTACTGCGCATGCGCAGTGTCAAGGACGTTCTAAAATTGGCGCCAATCATCATTCTTACAGGTAGTGCCTGGTCAGCGCTATGTACTCAGCGGGGAGGTATGAGTTCCCAACTCCTGGGAGGGCCATCCCCGTCTGGGTCATTGGTAAGTATAAAAAATATATAAATTACTATAAATTTTTTAACATTTTTATACTGTACCAATGACCCAGACATAGCTGAATAGTAAAAAGGCTGGAGGGCCTAGGACATAGAGGAAAATCCAATAAGCTCAACTATATAATATAGAGTCAACCCCTCAAGGAGAAAAGGAGTATTAGGCTTTACATGTATCTTTCTTATTTTATGATAAATTAGAAAGATACAATACCCTTCATAATTGAGCACAATAACATTCATGTTCTCTATTAACATCCAGTATAACCCTTTATACTAATTATTTTTAAAGTAAGCCAATAAATAAAGTTAGTCCAGAGAATTGAGACTCTTTATATACTTTAAAAGTGTCCGAGGATTGTATATTAACGCCCGTTTGACACTTGACATATACAATTGCTTCACACCGAGCTACACTTTAAAAATATGACATCAATGAATTTTTAACATTAATATTACACTTTAAAACCATCCCGGAAACGACTCAGAATTACTGACTCCGGAGGAGGAATTCCCTTGCTTTTCACTATAAAGCAGGTGACCTAAGGGAACACCCTCCCCCCCTTCCCCTTGCCCTGGGTCAAATAGCCCAGAGCGAAGAGGGCAGCCGGACGGAGTCACTGCCGGAACAGAAAGCCTGCATAACTATAGTTGCAACTGTTTAGTGGACGACATTCTGAGCAACAGATAACGGACCTAAACAATGCAGGTCTCCAGAAATGGACTCAATATTTCTGAGATAAAAATTCGTGAATGTGGATGGCTGAGACCAATAAGCAGCCTTCATTAAATCTCTAATAGCCACACTATTTGCATAAGCCCAAGATGTAGAAAGAGCTCTTACTTCATGAGCCGAAATCTTAAGCACAGACTGCTGAGAAGAAAATAAATTTTCATAAGCAGTACGGATAGTTAATTGAATCCATCTAGCAATAGAATGGACTGAAATGTCCTTTCTATTAGGCATCAGAGACAGAAAGAAACGTTTTCGTCCCTTTCTGATAAACTCAGATCTACGTTTGTAAATGCGTAAAGGTCTAACAGGACAGAGTAAAGGCCTACGCCCGTCTGAAGACGGAAGAGCCTTAATAACAATAGGTTCCGGATATTTATTAGGAGCCTGATTCTTAGCTAAAAATCCAACATTAGTAGTGAAGGTGATAGTGTTCCCGACACTACGATAGTGAGAATCATCCACCGATAGTGCATGAAGCTCACTGACTCTTCTAGCAGAAGAGAAAGCTAAGAGAAAAGCTGTCTTATAAGACAAGAATTTGAAATCTACTGTCCCAAGAGGCTCAAATGGCTTTTCCTTTAGTTTAAGAAGAACCCAAGCTAAATTCCACTTAGGAATTAATCTAAGAGTTCTGGGTCTATTTATCGAGAAGTTTCTAACTAACTTAGATAAAGAGACATTAGATCCAATTTGTAAACTATCGTGGTGTGCATAGGTATCAGATAACATAGACCTATAACCTTTAATAGTAACAGGCTGCAGTTTGATCTCGTCAAACAAGTATACTAGAAGTTTGCAATGTCTGGTATGGAGGGACCAAAAATATCAACCGAATGATCTCTACACCAACGACGAAAAACCTTCCACTTAGCCGCATAATTTAGCGAAGAGGAGGTCCTCCTACAGTTAGAAATCGCGTCCACTGCTCGTCCTGTAAAGTGCTTGCCATGCAAGAAGGACCGCACAATGGAAAAACGTGAAGGTTGAGACCTTGCGGGTTGTGATGAAGTTGACGCGGTTTCCCCTGCGAAAGAAGATCCTCCCGTGGAGGAAGCTTTCGCGGTAGGTCCCACAACAGACATCTGAGTAGATTTATCCACGGTCTCTGTGGAGACAGAGATGCTACCAACAGAATCTTGCATTGAGATTGTTTTATTTTTAGCAATACTTGCTGAATCAACGGCGCTGGAGGATACGCATATCCTATCATTCCGTCCCATGAGATCGATAGAGCGTCTACTGCAAATGCTCTTGGATCCAGGCACGGTGACACTTACGTCTGCAACTGATTGTTGAGATGTGTCGCAAATAAGTCTATCATTGGCCGTTCCCATTGGTAGTAAATCTGATTGAACACATGTTTGTTGAGAGTCCACTCCGACGGCAACAAGCGACCCTTCCATGAAAGGGAGTCTGCTAGTACATTCAGACGACCCGGTATATGACGGACCGAAAGTAGAACTTGATGTTCTAAGGCAAACAGAAGGATTCTTTCCGTTAAATTGAATAACGGAACGGAATGAGTGCCTCCCTGGTTCCGTATATACGCCACTACTGTCGAATTGTCGGACAGGATTTGGACATGAGCTTTGTGAATAACGTCCATCCAATGACGTAACGCAAGCCAAATTGACATCATTTCCTTGATGTTTATGTGCTTGCTTAGGAACTGTGGATCCCAAAGACCCTGGCACCTCGAATCCGTTGGGATCAATGATGCACCCCAACCTGTTTGACTGGCATCCGTCATAAACGTAAAACTCGGATCCGGCAACTGCAGCGGAACTCCCTGAGTTAACCACTGAATGTTTGCCCAAGTCTGAATCTCTTGTTTCACTTGATCTGACAAGAGAACGTTTATGTCGAGCGAATGAATCTTCACACTCCAATTCTGAGTCAAGAAAATTTGGAGAGGACGAGTGCGTAACCGCCCCATCGGAATGAGATCCGCAGCGGCTCCGCACAGACCTATCAGTCTCATGAACTCCCTCGCTGTGACTTTGTCTGCATGAAGACAATAGCGAGCGTAACAACTGACTAATTTCGCTCTGGTTAACGGCAGACGAATGAGATTGTTGTGCGTCTCGAAGCTCATTCCCAGATGAGTGAATGACTTGGACGGCACCAGATCCGACTTCTCCTCGTTTATAACAAAACCGAGACGTCGGATCAATAGAAGCAGATTCTGCACATCGTTCTGAAGCGTTAACTCGTTGCCGAACCTCTGAAGAATGTCGTCCAGGTAGGCCGACGTTACCGCAGACGAATGAGCTCGGAAATACATCATTACCGAGTTCATTACCCGAGTGAAAGCCCAGGGTGCTAAGTTCAATCCGAAGCACATCGCCCGGAATTGATACACCACTCCTAGGACTGCGAAGCGTAGATACTTTCTGAATGTCGGATGTACCATGACATGAAAGTACGCATCTTTGAGATCTATGCTTGTAGCATAATCGTTCACCCGAATACTCGCTCTGACCGATCGAATCGTCTCCATATAGAACTTCGTAGCGACGATCAGCTTGTTTATCCAGCTCAAATCTATGACTGGACGGAACGAGCTGTCTGGTTTCGGAACCAGAAACAGATGGCTGTAGAATCCCGGTGTTTCCTGGTCTTCTACGACCTCTACCGCGTTCTTCATTAAAAGAGACTGCACCTCCGATAACAGAGCGTCTCTTTTCTGCGGATTTGACGGAAGTTGAGTCCATTTTGGACTTCAAGTTAATGGAGGCTTTCGTTTGAAGGATATTCTTAGACCTTCTGAAATCACCCCTCTCACCCAAGGGTCGTCCGTAATCGACGCCCACTCTTCTGAAAAACTCGACAACCTTCCGCCAACCGGAACACGATAGAGGTTGAAGCCATCACCTCCTGGACCTGCGAGGCCTGCGGGAGGAGAAACCACGTCCTCCACGACCCGCACCTCATCCCGTCGACCTCGGGGCGTCTGACCGATTGTCCCGGCCCGAAGGATGTCCCGCACATGAGTCGCTGCCTTGACGGTCTCTAGAATAAGACCAAGAGGACGCACCAGAACCTCTATAGGAACCTCTCTTGGGCGCATTAGACCCAGAAGTGCCTGTCTTACTCTTATCAGCCGTATCCGACTTTTTGGAAGCGGATTTAAACAGCAGAGAATCCGAAGCTTTCTTAGTAATTTTATCGTAGATTGCAGAAAGCTTGCCGTCGAAGAGAAGTTCTCCGGAGACCGAAGCGACTCTGAGAGAGTTCTTCACCTTACTATCCATGCGTGTGGATGTAGCTAGGGCTGCGTCACGTCTAACCAACTCCAGGTTTGCCACTGAAAGGGCGGAGTTATACGTGGAATAAGCTACTGCCCTTGAAAGAAGTCTTAAAGAGGATTGTATATCCTGGAATTCTTTCCCTTGAAGACGCAGTGATAACGCCTTTGTAAGGTGGTCTGCGTAAGATAAAGCGTCTAAACTGGCCCTGTTAGACGTAATTGTCGTATCCAACACCGCGGTTGGAATGGACGTAGACGACGGTAATGACAATTCTAAGTCTTCCACCTCGTCGTCAAGACGCTGAGGAACTCTCGGAATACCCTGTCCTGCCGTATCGAATTTATTCCTTACATTAATGAAAGGCAGGTTAAGAGCATTGGAGGACAAGAAACCAGCTTTGCCTGTTTTGGAAGCAAGCTTGAAGATAGCGTCGTTCAATAATTCAAATGTTCTTGTGACATTATTGGACTGAGACGGAAACTAAGGGACGATGTCTCTGAACCGCTCGAAGAATTCAGTGTCCAATGACGCTATCAGTCTCTTGTCCGGTACTGCAGCAGTCTGGCCCGACGGAACAACCTGAGGAAGGAAGTGCCGGATGAAATCCATGGCAGCTTTATGTTGTTCCGAAAGGGATAGCTCCAAGTCATCCGTATCCCTTTCGCCATCCGGTCGAACCTCATGATGCTCCCGGTCGTCCGCACCCGATGCTTCGGCGGAGCGTACCGACCCAGCGCTGTCGGATAATTACCGATCCGACACAGATTCTGTCGATTGCTGGGATGCTGCGATAATTTGTGCTATCTGAGCTAGCACGTCCGTCACCGAGGCCTGTGGAGTAGCGGTCTTTCGCTGCTTAGCCGCGGGAAGCTCCGCATCAACTGACTCCCGCATACTCTTCCTATGCGAACGTCCGGAGTCTACGGGCCTCGTGTCCCTACCTACCAGATGGCGTGACCTGGTCGCCGAAGAATCCCTGCTCGGCGAAGCTGGTAGAATATCCACGGTCACGTAGCCAAGGTGCGGTCGTGTGCGCTGGTGAGAGGATGAGGAAGCCTGAGCAGTCTCCGGAGACTGCCTATACAACGGAGCGTCCCGAGCGACGGACATGTGCTCCGCTTGCGACACATTTTGTACCACAACATCTGGTCCCAGATGTTGTTGTATGAGAGAGGGGCCTCTCTCGCTCACGGCCCGGCTGGACCTGGACGAGCTATGAACCGGACTAGAAGGCTTCCTCCGATCTCTCCTATTATCCGCCGTCACTGGGTGTGCACCCTGTATGTTTATAGTGCTCGCATCACCCAACATTTCCTCCTGGACCGCAACGGACGAATCCGGCTGCCGAACCATTCGGTGAATGGACGCTACACCGGGCGAGCTAGCGGATGGCAGCGCCGTCGATCCTACTCGGGACCTCTTAGGCAACTGTCGTATCTCCATGAGCACTTTTGCCGCTAGCTCTGCATTCAATTGTGACGACGGAAGCGCACATGGAAACATCACCCTGTTCTTGTTCCTCTGAAATAGAAACTGATAGACTAGAGTGACCCTGCGGAGAAAGGACCGGCATAGCCCTTTCTCCACTAACAACATACCGTGACACACGTTTCCAATGTTTGTCATCCCAATATTGACATATTGAACAGGAGTTAGTGCGAGTACACTGACTACAATTAATACAATGATCATGAAAGTCAGAGGAAGATTTCTTCCTATTACAATTTGAACTAGAGGGCTGCCACATCCACGGGGCAGCTGATCCCCCCGAAAAAAGTGTGGTCATCATCCAGAAACTTAAAAGTACATTGAATTTGGCAAACTATCTTGAGGGAAGTTACCATCCGGAAACCAAAAATCATAAGATTTTCTAAATTAAAAAGGGGCATAACTCTGGTAATATTAATCAGGATGAACCCGGATTCGAACTTGACCTGTATTTTTATATGTTTAAGCCACATATCAAGTTTGGTTACAATCAAACTATTTCAAGGGAAGTTATCATCCGGAAACAAAATGTAAACGGACGGACGGACGGACGGACGGACGGACGGACGGACGGACGGACAGACAGACAGATGGATGGACAAAAAAAAACGCGTGACGACTATATCCCCCGAAATTTTTTTTCGGGGAGATAACAATGTCCTTTCATTGTGAAAAGACAACAACAAGTCCTAGTACTCGCACAAACCCCTAAACACAAAGATACATAATAACATGATCCATTAACATAGAAAAAAGCAATTGAAATTCAAAATAATTTTTGAAAAGTTAAAAAATTTATAGTAATTTATATATTTTTTATACTTACCAATGACCCAGACTTAGCTGGTGCTAACTCCACAAAAACCAGGGCCAAACACAAATTTTGCCCCCCAATCCCCAAAATTTGCATCCAAAACAAAAAGAAATCATGTCCTAAAGGACCTCCATAGTACGACTCTACTGCGCATGCGCAGTGACGCAGTCGTCCCGAAATTGGCGCCAAATATCATTCTTACTGGCAGTGCCTGGTCAGCGCTATGTACTCAGCGGGGAGGCAAGAGTTCCCAACTCAGGGAGGGCCATCCCCGTCTGGGTCATTGGTAAGTATAAAAAATATATAAATTACTATAAATTTTTTAACATTTTTATACTGTACCAATGACCCAGACTTAGCTGAATAGTAAACAGGCTGGAGGGCCTAGGACATAGAGGAAAATCCAATAAGCTCAATTATAAAATAAAGAGATAACCCCTTAAGGAGAAAAGGAGTATTAGGCTTTACATGTATCTTTCTTATTTAATATTTAAATTAGAAAGATACACTACCCTTAATAATTGAGCACAATAACATTCATGTTCTCTATTAATATCCAGTATAACCCTTATACTAATTATTATTAAAACAAGCCAATAAATAAAGTAGTCCAGAGAATTGAGACTCTTTATAATCATTTAAAAGTGTCCGAGTATTGTATATTAAAGCCCGTTTGACACTTGACATATACAAATGCTTCACACCGAGCTACACTTTAAAAATAAGACATGAATGAAATTAAACATTAATATTACACTTTAAAACCATCCCGGAAGCGACTCAGAAATACTGTCTTGGAGGAGGCATTCCCTTGCTTTTCACTATAAAGCAGGTGACCTAAGGGAACACCCGCCCCCCCCCCCCCCTTCCCCTTGCCCTGGGTCAAATAGCCCAGAGCGAAGAGGGCAGCCGGACGGAGTCACTGCCGGAACAGAAAGCCTGCATAACTATAGTTGCAACTGTTTAGTGGACGACATTCTGAGCAACAGATAACGGACCTAAACAATGCAGGTCTCCAGAAATGGACTCAATATTTCTGAGATAAAAATTAGTAAATGTGGATGGCTCAGACCAATAAGCAGCCTTCATTAAATCTGTAATAGCAACACTATTAGCATAAGCCCAGGAAGTAGAAAGAGCTCTTACTTCATGAGCAGAAATCTTAAGCACAGACTGCTGAGAAGAAGATAAATCTTCATACGCAGTACGGATAGTTAACTGAATCCATCTAGCAATAGAATGGACTGAAATGTCCTTTCTATTAGGCATCAAAGACAGAAAGAAACGTTTCCGTCCCTTTCTGATGAACTGAGATCTCTGTTTATAGATACGTAGTGCTCTAACAGGACAGAGTAAAGGCCTACGCCCGTCTGAAGACGGAAGAGCCTTAATAACAATAGGTTCCGGATATTTATTAGGAGCCTGATTCTTAGCTAAAAAACCGACGTTAGTAGTGAAGGTGATAGTGTTCCCAACACTACGATAATGAGAATCATCCACCGATAGTGCATGAAGCTCACTGACTCTTCTGGCAGAAGAGAAAGCTAAGAGAAAAGCTGTCTTATAAGATAAGAATTTGAAATCTACTGTCCCAAGAGGTTCAAATGGCTTTTCCTTCAATTTAAGGAGAACCCAAGCTAAATTCCACTTAGGAATTAATCTAAGAGTTCTGGGTCTATTTATCGAAAAGTTTCTAACCAATTTCGATAAAGAGACATTAGATCCAATTTGTAAACTATCATGATGTGCATAGGTATCAGATAACATAGATCTATAACCCTTTATAGTAACCGGTTGCAGTTTGATTTCGTCAAACAAGTATACTAGAAAGTTAGCAATGTCTGGTATAGAGGGATCAAATATATCAACAGAATGATCCCTACACCAACGACGGAAAACCTTCCACTTAGCCGCATAGTTTAGCGAAGAGGAGGTCCTCCTACAGTTAGAAATCGCGTCCACTGCTCGTCCTGTAAAGTGCTTGCCATGCAAGAAGGACCGCACAACGGAAAAACGTGAAGGTTGAGACCTTGCGGGTTGTGATGCAGTTGGCGCGATTTCCCCTGCCAAAGAAGATCCTCTCGTGGAGGGAGCTTCCGCGGTAGGTCCCACAACAGACACCTGAGTAGATTTATCCACGGTCTCTGTGGCGACAGAGATGCTACCAACAGAATCTTGCATTGAGATTGTTTTATCTTTAGCAATACTTGTTGAATTAACGGCGCTGGAGGATACGCATATCCTATCATTCCGTCCCAAGGGATCGATAGAGCGTCTACAGCAAATGCTCTTGGATCCGGACACGGGGACACATACGTCTGCAACTGATTGTTGAGATGTGTCGCAAATAAGTCTATCATTGGCCGTTCCCATTGGTAGCAAATCTGATTGAATACTTGTTTGTTGAGAGTCCACTCCGACGGCAACAAGCGACCCTTTCGAGAAAGGGAGTCTGCTAGCACATTCAGACGACCCGGTATGTGACGGACCGAAAGAAGAACGTGATGTTCCAACGCAAACAGAAGGATTCTTTCCGTTAGATTGAACAACGGAACTGAATGAGTGCCTCCCTGATTCCGTATATACGCCACTACTGTCGTATTGTCGGATAGGATTTGGACATGAGCATCGTGAATAATGTCCATCCAGTGACGTAACGCAAGCCAAATTGACATCATTTCCTTGATGTTTATGTGCTTGCACAGGAATTGCGGATCCCAAAGACCCTGGCATCTCGAATCCGTTGGGATTAATGATGCACCCCAACCTGTTTGACTGGCATCCGTCATAATGGTAAAACTCGGATCCGGCAACTGCAGCGGAACTCCTTGAGTTAACCACTGAATGTTTGCCCAAGTCTGAATCTCTTGTTTCACTTGATCTGACAAGAGAACGTCTACATCGAGCGAATGAATTTTCACACTCCAATTCTGAGTCAAGAAAATTTGAAGAGGCCGTGTGCGTAGCCGTCCCATCGGAATGAGATCCGCAGCGGCTCCGCACAGACCTATCAGTCTCATAAATTCTCTCGCTGTGACTTTGTCTGTATTTAGACAATAGCGAGCGTAACAACTGACTAATTTCGCTCTGGTTAACGGCAGACGAACGAGATTGTTGTGCGTCTCGAAGCTCATTCCCAGATGAGTGAATGACTTGGACGGCACCAGATCCGACTTCTCCTCGTTTACTATGAAACCGAGACGTCGGAGCAATAGAAGAAGATTCTGAACATCGTTCTGAAGCGTTAACTCGTTGCCGTATCTCTGAAGAATGTCGTCCAGGTAGGCCGACGTTACCGCAGACGAATGAGCTCGGAAGTAAATCATTACCGAGTTCATTACTCGAGTGAAAGCCCAGGGTGCTAGATTCAATCCGAAGCACATGGCCCGGAACTGATACACCACTCCTAGGACTGCGAAGCGTAGATACTTTCGGAATGTCGGATGTACCATGACGTGAAAGTACGCATCTTTGAGATCTATGCTCGTTGCATAATCGTTCACCCGAATACTCGCTCTGACCGATCGAATCGTCTCCATATAAAACTTCGGAGCGATGATCAGCTTGTTTATCCAGCTCAAATCTATGACTGGACGGAACGAGCCGTCTGGTTTCGGAACCAGAAACAGATGGCTGTAGAATCCCAGCGATTCCTGGTTTTCTACGACCTCTACCGCGTTCTTCATTAAAAGAGACTGCACCTCTGATAGCAGAGCGTCTCTTTTCTGAGGGTTTGACGGAAGATGAGTCCACTTTGGACTTCGAGTTAATGGAGGCTTTCGTTTGAAGGATATCTTTAGACCTTCCGAAGTCACTCCTCTCACCCAAGGGTCGTCCGTAATCGACGCCCACTCTTGAGAAAAACTCGACAACCTTCCGCCAACCGGAACGCGATAGAGGTTTGAGCCATCACCTCCTGGATCTGCGAGGCCTGCGGTAGGAGAAACCACGTCTTCCACGACCCGCACCTCGCCTCGTCGACCTCGGGGCGTCCGACCGATTGTCCCGGCCTGAAGGACGTCCCGAACGAGAGTCGCTATCCTGACGGTCTCTCGAATAAGAGCTAGAGGACGCACCGGAACCTCTATAGGAACCTCTCTTGGGCGGATAAGACCCAGAAGTGCCCGCCTTATTCGTGTCTGCTGAATCCGACCTTTTAGGAGCGGATCTAAACAACAGAGAATCACTAGCTTTCTTTTTAATATTATCATAAATAGCGGAAAGCTTGCCGTCAAAGAGAAGATCTCCTGAGACCGAAGCGACTCTAAGAGAGTTCTTCACCTTAGAATCCACTAGTGTGGATGTAGACAGGGCTGCGTCACGTCTAACCAACTCCAGATTAGCCACTGAAAGGGCGGAGTTACACGTGGAATAAGCTACTGCCCTTGAAAGAAGTCTTAAGGAGGATTGTATATCCTGAAACTCTTCCCCTTGAAGACGCAGTGATAACGCCTTCGTAAGGTGATCTGCGTAAGATAAGGCATCTAAATTGGCTCTGTTAGACGCAATAGCTGTTTCCAACACTGCGGTTGGAATAGAAGCTGACGACGGTAATGATAGCTCTAAGTCTTCCGCCTCGTCGTCCATACGCAGAGGAACTCTCGGTATACCCTGACCTGCCGTGTCGAATTTATTCCTTGCATTAATGAAAGGCAGGTTGAGAGTATTTGCGGACAAGAAGCCTGCTTTCCCTGTCCTGGAAGCAAGTTTAAAAATAGCGTCGTTCAATAATTCAAATGTTCTTGCAACATTATTGGACTGCGACGGAAACTCGGGAGCGATGTCCCTGAACCGCTCGAAAAAATCAGAGTCCAATGACGCTATAATTCTCCTGTCCGGAAGCGCAGCAGTCTGGCCCGACGGAACAACTTGAGGAAGAAAGTGCCGGATGAAGTCTACGGCAGCTTTGTGTTGTTCCGAAAGGGATAGCTCCAATTCATCCGTATCCCTTTCACCATCCGGTCGGACCTCCCGATGTTCCCGGTCGTCCGCCCCCGATGCTTCGGCGGAGCGTACCGACCCAGCGCCGTCGGATAATTCTCGATCCGACACCGTCTCTGTCGGCTGCTGGGATGCTGCGATAAGCTGTGCTATCTGCACTAGAATGTCCGACGTCGAGACCTGCGGAGGAGCGGTCTTTCGCTGCTTTGCCGAGGGCAGCTCCGCATCGGATGGCTCCCGCATACTTTTCCTATGCGAACGTCCGGAGTCCATTGGTCTCGAGTCCCTGGCTGCCGGATGGTGTGACCTGGTCGCCGAATAATCCTTCCTCGGCGAAGCTGGCAAGATATCGGAGGTCACGCAGCCAAGGTGCGGTCGTGTGCGCCGGCGAGAAGAGGAAGCCTTAACAGTCTCTGCGGACTGCTTATACAACGGAGCGTCCCGAGCGACGGACGTATGCTCCGCTAAAGACACATTTTGTACCACAACATCTGGTCCCAGATGTTGTTGTACGAGAGAGGGGCCTCTCTCGCTCGCGGCCCGGCTGGACCTGGACGAGCTAGGAACCGGACTAAAAGGCTTCCTCCGTTCTCGTTCACTATCCGCCGTCACTGGGTGTGCATCTATTATTTTTATAGTGCTCGCATCACCCAAAATTTCCTCTTGGACCGCATCGGACGAACCCGGCTGCCGAACCATTCGGTGAATGGACGCTACACCGGGCGAGCTAGCGGACGACATTTGTCTAATCTCCATGAGCACTTTTGCCGCTAGCTCTGTATTTAATTGTGACGACGGACGCACACTTGAAGAAGATAACATGGAAACATCACCCTGTTCTGGTTCCTCTGAAATAGAAACTGAGAGAGTAGAGTGACCTTGTGGAGAAAGAGCCGGCATCGCTCTTTCTCCAGAAACAACATATCGTGACACACGTTTCCAATGTTTCTCATCCCAATGTTCACATACAGGACAGGGATTAATGCGAGAACACTGACTACAATTTATGCAATAATCATGAAAGTCAGAGGAAGATTTCTTCCTATTACAATTTGAACAAGTTCCTTTCATTGTGAAGGAACAACAATAATAAGTCCTAGTTACTCGCAAAAACCCCTGACACAAAGATACATAATAACATGATCCATTAATAAATGAAAAAACAATTGCAAAACAAAATAATTTTGAAAAAATATTTTTTCAGAGAAGCCCAAGTTGCTGAAAAGTAACGTTGAGCCCCGATGGATCCGATGGCAAAGTGTGGTCAAAAATTTTAAAATTATATAAAATAATTAATGAGACACTTTCGGATAATATAAATGTATCTGATAATGAGATAAACTACCTCAAAGGCAAACAGCCCCCCTCAAAAAAGGCTGTTGCCAATGAAAACAAACAGTGTAAACACAGAAGAAAACATGACTCCAGGCACTGAAAAAACTGGCCCGGAATCAGTCCTCAATTACACTCTATCTGATGCAAAACAGAGACTCCCAGGGGAGAATCTGCAGAACATCAGATGGAAGATGCAGAACACAAACGTTATACACCCATGGGTGAAAACGTAACTATGGGGAAAATAACAGAAAACATTCTGTAACCAAGCAACTCTCCCAGGGAAATTTTAGAAATGAAACTTCTCAAAAATATGCCAAAAGCATGGGAGAATTGCAAGGGGGGACTTTAGAAGGTTAGGGGAGAGGAAACACTGAATAAGCAGTGCAACAATTAGCAAGAATGACAACAAGAGGCGTTTGCCTCGAAAATAGGCAACTTAACATAATTTTAACAAAAAATTTTAAGTACAGCCCTGATTATTTTTTGCCACTTCTTTTTTCCTCTCCTCCTTCTATCCTCCTTAGAATCACATTTTCTCCAAGAATTACGTGTCTGGCATCCTTTAAACTGAGATTTACAAGCACAAAGATCAGTGAGATGTTGACTGATGAAGGGCCAAACAGAGAATGATATTTGGCGCCAATTTCGGGACGACTGCGTCACTGCGCATGCGCAGTAGAGTCGTACTATGGAGGTCCTTTAGGACATGATTTCTTTTTGTTTTGGATGCAAATTTTGGGGATTGGGGGGCAAAATTTGTGTTTGGCCCTGGTTTTTGTGGAGTTAGCACCAGCTAAGTCTGGGTCATTGGTACAGTATAAAAATATATTTTTTCAGCGAAGCCCAAGTTTCTGAAAAGTAACGTTGAGCCCCAATGGATCCCAAAGGTAAGTGTGGTCAAAAATTTTAAAATTATTTTAAATAATTAATGCAACACTTACGGATAATAATAATGTATCTAGTAATGAGTAAACTACTCCAAAGGCAAAAAGCCCCCCTCAAAAGAGACTGTTGCCAATGTAAACAAGAAGTGTATAAACACCAGAAAACATGACTCCAGGCACTGACAATCCTGGCCCGAAATCAGTTATCAACAATACACACTATCTGATGCAAAACAGAGACTTCCAGAGAAGAATCTGCAGAACATCAGATGGTAGATGCAGAACACAACGTCTAAACACTCATGGGTGAGAACGTAAACATGGGGAAAATAACAGAATTCATTCTGTAACCAAGCTAATTCTCCCAATAAATTTTAGCAGTAATCTTACTCAAAAATAAGCCAAAAGCATGGGAGAATAGCAAGGGGGGACTTACAGGATAAGGAGAGAGGAAACACTGAATAAGCAGTGCAACTTCATAGCAAGAATGACAACAACAGGCCCATGCCTCGAAAATAGGCAACTTAACATAATTTCATTACAAAATTTTAAGTTACAGCCCTGAATATTTTCTGTCACTCCTTTTTCCTCTCCTCCTTCTCTATCCTCCTTAGAATCACCATTTCTCCAACATTTATGTGTCTGGCATCATTTAAACTAAGATTTACAAGCACAAAGATCAGTGAGATGTTAACTGATGAAGGGCCAAACAAAGAATGATGATTGGCGCCAATTTCGGAATGTCCTTGACACTGCGCATGCGCAGTAAGGGCCAAGTATGGAGGTCCTTCAGGACATGATTTCTTTTGGTTTTAGATGCAAATTTTGGGGATTGGGGGGCAAAATTTGTGTTTGGCCCTAGATTTTTAAGAGTTAGCACCAGCTATGTCTGGGTCATTGGTACAGTATAAAAATATATAAATATTTATGTTACAACAAGAACGTATATCCCCCAATACAAGTAAAAACATCTAGACAAAATACAAATCTATATTGAGGAGAGCAACCAAACATGTGATCATTTGATTCAGAAAGAGATCATTTTTACCTGCACTCATCAAAAAGTGATTACAATGCACATGTTGAGGCCACCATTTATTGATACCAGTAATTAAAAGAAAAATAAATCACCAAAACAACAAAATAAATTAGACTAGATCATTTTTGGCATGATGATATTTTTATATAGGACTACTATGCTTTAACCCTTTACCCAACGAATTGCCCGTATCCACCCACGTAATATGCAAATTTAGCAGTTGAAAAAATATTATTTTTCAAAAAATTTCAACAAAACCATATCATGTGACCCCCTGTTGGAATGAGCTCGTTGAGCTCGTTCCAACGAGGGGTCACATGATATGGTTTTATTGAATTTTTTTTTAAAATTTTAAAAAATTATATTTAAAATATAAATTTTGATATCGTCTGCATTGGGTAAAGGGTTAAAACCTGAAAAATAAATAAAAAAACCAAACAGCTGAAACACTAATATAAACTTTGGCAGTTGCAGTACAAGCAGAATAATGAATGGGGATTATGTCATGCACAGTGGTAGAACGCAGTAACACGACCTTCATTCCTAAAAAATCAACTCACAGATGCAGAATGATTGTCAAAATATATGCAAACATGTCAATAAAGAGAGTAAAATTGTAAGATATATTGATCATTGCCACCAAGTAGGCTTCTGAGATAGTGTATTGAAGTCTTGACCTCGCCTCTGGGTCATATATTGACTCATCCAGACAGACTTGTCAATATAAGCCCAGACGAGGTATCTACACAATACACCATCTCGGAAGCTCACTTGGTGGATAATAACCTATATGTAGGAAAAGACAACCATGAAATGTAATATGTTACAAATACAATTTATCTCAACCATAATTTTGTGTGTGAAAATTGAAAAAAAGACTGACCTCAACAACATTGAAGCCTGATATGGGCTGAGCCATTCTTGCCCAGCCACCAAATAAACAACTGCCATCTTCAGCTTGCCTGTAAAAAATTATGAAACAAATATTAAATTAAAACATACTAGCTGCCTGCATTATGAAGACTGAAAAGTTGTCAAGCTCCAAAATCAAGGGAGATAATCAAATCATACAGATGTTATGCCTGGTTGTGAAATTACCCATTTCATGAAATGAGCAATATTTTTGGCCACTCTATGAAATGGACAGTTTTCTTGCCCATTTCATGAAAAGTGCGACAAGGTTACCCTGAAATGGGCAATTTCATAACTGGGGCACAACACAGATATGACTGATTTGATTTAATGTATATGTTTTATGACCCTTGTTTGGAACTCAGTTATGGAAACTCCAACTCAGTTATTGAAACCCCAACACCCACAAACTTTCTGGACTGAACTGAGTACACGTCTAGTTTGGTGGTGACTGACTTGATGGTGTAGAAAGTTAGGAAACAAAAACATCACACACACACACAAACAAACATTTTGCAAATTATACAAAAGTACACAGTCCTGGAATTGAGATGTGTGCGAGTGCAATTGCTCCCGTCAGCACCCGTGTTTTCTATTTTATGGGAGCTAAAAACTGAACTTGCTGAAAAATATTGTGGCGCTCTAACATACTGTGAGGGCATATAAATGTGTGTCGTTTTGAGAAAGCATGCACTCTGTGGGCAGTGGCAAGTTACTGTAATAATTCAGCAATTCCTTATACATTTAACCCTTTGAACACTAGTGGTATCTGCCCTGCCAGTTCAATGGCAGCAATTAGAAGAGTCTATAATCATTACTTGGGGTAGACCAATCAATATTTTCAATGTGCAGCCTCGGGGCTGCACGTTGAAAATTATAAATTTAAAGTAATTTGTATATTTTTTGTACCTACCAATGGCCCAGACTAGCTGCTGGTGAAAACTCAAAGTTACCAAGGGCCAAACACAAATTTTGAACCCCCCCCCCTCCAATCCCCCAAATTTGCTTGCAAAACCAAAAATTAAAAGTCCTATCTGGCCCTCCATACTTTTACTTTCCGCACATGCGCAGCCATCAGGAAGTGACCGGAATTGGCGCCAACATCATTCTTTGTAGAAAAGAGTACTACATAATAACTCAGCGGGGAGGTATGAGTGCCCACTCATGGGAGGACCATACCCATCTGGACCATTGGTAAGTATAAAAAATATACAAATTACTTTAAATTTATAATATTTTTATACTATAAACCCCGGGGGGGTTGGGGGGGGGGGGCACGGTGGCTCAGTTGGTAGAGGTGCAGGCTGCAAGCCGAGAGGTCCTCGGCACGAATCCCACCTGCAGTAACCGCGTTGTGTCCTTGGGAAAGACACTTCACCCCAATTGCCTACATGGGGGCACGATGACGCTGTGTACTGAGGTGTACTGCACGTCGATGGAGCGCATGTCTTCAACCAATCTAACCCTGCCTGTGCTGCAGTGCAGAGTTCAGAGTTACGTTGTTGGAAAGCTGACAGCTGCTCGTCGTTGTTCGGTGGTTCTCTCCGGGTACTCCGGCTTCCTCCACCTGTAAAACTGTCATGGTCACGATTAGCCATTGTGCATAAGTATGTGACCTTAAACACCAATAAATAAATAAATAAATAATACTATAAACCAATGGCCCAGACTAGCTGAATCGTAAAAAGGCGGAGGGCCTAGGACTTCAGAATTAGTAGACCAACATAGTTCCCAGCCTGTAATCCAAGGTGAAAAGAAATTAAATTTATAAGGAATTACATGTATGTCTCTCTATACAGCAATAGAGAAGACATATCATAAATTCATAAATATGGAGCCAAATTCAAGTAATTCCGTATTCTTAGCATGAAGACTATGCTAATTGGAAATTAGGATGGCGTATTTGAGAATGAGAGGATATCCCCCACAAACATAAGCCATATACAATAAAACACAAGCTGTATCCAGGATATAATCTACAGACAAAACAGCTTCACTCATAGTAACACACTTATAAAGCTGGAGGAGAGGTTAAAAATCCCCCCCCCCCCCCCATTTTGAAGGAAACTTCTTCAAAAAGAAAGAGGGGAGTGCTCTGGAATCAGTAAAAGCAGTACCAAATCACAATATAAATATTCGTTGAACAGGCACCCAGGTATTAATTATTATTAATAAATTGGTGCTTAATGCCATTTCAGAAGCTAAGGCTATAGCGGCGATCCCGGTAATTAATATCGCCAGCTTGTAACATATACAGGAGTCGGCATACGTAGATAGGTCGAAAACCGGAGCTATAAGATATAACATATCCATGTCCAATAGAATCACAATGGACGATCCCTGGAGAGTAAACACAGTTCCGAGGTAACCCACAGGCGACCCCATTCAGGTGTACAATAAATTCAGTAAATAACACTCCCAGATGTGTTCTATCCGATATCTATGCTCCTAGAAACGTGTGAATATACAAGAGTGCAAAGACAAGTTGTATTCGATTGGGTACCAGAATTAATAGAAACCTGGATCTAGAAACGGAACGAGCTATGATTAACAGACTCGTCACGGACTGCCCCCGAAATAATTCATTGTTTCTAAGGTCCATAACATACAGTAATGCGTCTGCCTAATAATGCATTTATTATGCGCGTGAGCAATGGAATTATCTGAATACCAGTTAACTGACTAGACAGCCTTCCAGGTACCCAAAGGCTAGCAATTTATTGATGATGAATCATATGCTCGTATATGGCATATAGACGAACAACCGCAGGAAACCAACCAACTAAAAAGTGGATGTGCCCATGAGGTCGCAATAGAACACGCCCCAACTGCCAATCGAGAAGTCATGAAATGCATGTATATACTTAAATGCATACAAGGATTACGGGAAGAAAACTATGTCTTGCCCGGTAATCGCCTCTTAACACATTGGCGGTGGGATTCAAAATCATATCGAACCCCCCTCACCCGCATTACTTGAATCGTTCTTGTGTTAGACATCATATGGTATAGGAACTGCAAGGCTCCCTCATGTCTGACTGACTCCATAATGCCACTTAGGGCGGAGAAGGACGTGACAAACAAATACACCGTATTGACATAATAACTCACACCAAACCATACCGGTTTGAAGAGAATAACCTCCTCTAACAAATGGTATCATGTCCGACAGGACAGCTAACTCAGCCTAGATGAAGCAGGCTTTTTAGTCTTCCTGTATGTGAAAACCATTGAAAGCTAACTGAGGTCCTCGAAGTTCAGCCATAGCTTATAAGTCTTCATCTACATGAAGACAGATATATCGGTGTAAGTTGCGACCCTGAAGGCTCACTTAATGGAGACTTACAGTTACCATCGCGCAAGGTAGGGAATGAAGAGCCGCTATATAAACAGCCTTGAATTCCCAAAGAGACCGCAGTCCCAAGAGATAATAAACTAAGTTATGCCACTGCATAATACCGAAAAAATCTCACTCAAGATTTTAGCTAAGCTACTAATCTATGCACTATCCATCTGGATTCAGGACGAGAAACAGGTGATAATAAAAAACTGGAGAATAATTTCGATGACATCTAATGCTTTTCTTCAATAGGAAAGCTTATACCTAGAAGGAAAGCCTCTCATGGAAGATTTGTCTAACAAGTATTCTTGTAAGTGGAGCTTGCTCGGGCTGATAGCCACAGGCCTGTCGGCCAAGTGGCAAGCAACCAAAATCCATTCTCGACGACTTCAATTGATCCCTTCATTAAGAGAGCCTTTACCTCCACTAGAAGTGACTCTCTTTGAAAGGAACTTCTGTGATTAATGTTCAGTTTCTCGTGAAGTTGATAATCCTCCGTAAGCTGGCAAGCAATAGGGGTTATGTCCATCATCTGTACGACTTACGATGCTTAAGGGAGGAGGAACTAGGTCCTCCACATGAAGAAGCTTGTCTCGTCGACCTCAACTGTTCCCTTCAAGAAGACAGCCTTTACCTCCACTAGAAGCGACTCTCTTTGAAAGGAACTTCCGTGATTAATGCCCAGTTTCTCGTGAAGATGATAACCTTCCGTTAGTCCTCGGCCTAGGGGGGTCTGATCCATAGCCTTGATCAGACCTATACCCCTTTCCCAAGTCGCTATAATGACGACTTCCAGAGTAAATATAAGAGGGTTATTGTACCCTCGCGAGACATTCTCATGATGCTTTCTTAGAAACAGAATGGCCTCGCTTACCCCGGTCTGCTGAAGTGTGTTGACGAGACAGCAACTTCAATAGCAGAGCACTGAAGCTTTTTGTAACCTGCACATATATCAACGCAAGCTTGTCGTCAAATAGTATATTTCCAGTAACCGGAGCAACTCAGAGAAAGCTTTTTACCTTGTCATCTATAAGTGATGACAATGCAAGGGCAGCATCACGTCTTACCAACTACAAAATTACTGTCCGTGCAGAGTTGCAGGTGGCATACATGACTGCCCTGGAAAGAACTCTAGCGAGGAACCACATCCTCATATTTCTTTCCTTTGAGACCAATGCTCTGGAAAAGGTGATCTCCTTAGGGCATTGCACTCAGATTTGCTCTTTTCAATGAAATAGCACATTCCATTATTTCCAAGCATATATTAAATGATGCAGGTAGGGACATATTTTCATCCCCGGCCTGCTCATCTAAATGCAGACTTATTCAGATGGAACAATATTTTTAAGAGCTTAAGACTTTTCATAGTCTTAAAGTACCCTTCTCTGAGAGATGGAGACTCACACTCCGTATCCCTCTCACCATCCAAATGTTCCGTCCGCAAATATGGTCAACTCCATCTGACTAAACGGATGACTGGACCAACGCAGCACTGACTGACAGCTCACCATCGGAGTCTGTTAAACAGTAGTACTAGTCTCAAACGACGAGTTATCAACCCGAACTTGCGAAGTCAGATAGCTAGTCTGTGGTCAACGCGCTTCATTAAAGAAGCAAGGGAAGATGCCATAGCTGCCACCAAATCTGGCTGCAGTGTGGAAGAAGCGTCCTGAACTGCAAGCGTGAACGAGCGTCCCAACTCACTAAAGTTTCTTGCACCAAAAACAGTTGACTCCGACTGCTGACAGAAAGGAGAAGGTTCTCCAGCTCGCAGTCTGCTCCAGACCTCGCCGAGCATTCCGTTAGAAACTTTTAGGCATGTATCCCTTATTGTGCATATCCATGGAAGAAGAGGAAGCCGTAAACACAGCCGACCACGGCTGAAGTGCAGGAGAAGCATCCCGACTCGTTACATAGGAGGAATGCTCCTCCTCATTGGAGTTTCTTACAGCACAAAACAGTCGTTTCCGGGATGAAAAATGCTCTGCACTCTCGATCTGTCCCCAGATCTCGTAGAGTATCCCGCTTAGAAACTTCTAGGCAGCGCTTCCATATAAGTAGAAGAAGCCATAACTGCCGCCAGCCCCGGCTGCAGTGTGGAAGGAACGTTTCAATGCGTGTTCCGACTTAATAAGGTTAATAAGGTTTCTCACAACGGACACAGTTGGCCCCCGACTGTTAACGGGATGGAGAGGGTTCTAATAATTATGATTCCACCATTTCCCAGAGAACCCAAATATGGGCTTCTTGCACTTATCTAGGCAAGAAGCAACAAATGAAAAACTCACAAATGTTGTACAGTGGAGCCCTTTTAATTGGATATCTCTTAATTGTATATTCCTGTTAATTGTATATAACATGCAAACACAAAACCATTTCCCATACCTTCAGTATAAGTTTGACCTGTTAATTGCACATGGGTTATAGAGTATACTCCTGTTAATTGAATAAAAAATCTCACAATATTTCAAGAATTTACCTTGCCAATCACCAAAGTCCCCTTGTTTATATACCCGTTTTGGCCTAAGTACATTCAATATAGGCATTTAATCTATTATATCTTGTTTGACAGAGCTCCATAACATAACAACCATATCCAGGCATATCCAGCAAGTGTTGTTCCAAGTTATTACTTTCAAAATATAACTCATGGAGCCATAACCTACGGTTTTTTTTTTAAAGTAAAAAGTGAAAATGCTCTTATATTCAAGACAAAGGTTGCAAGTGTCATCTTCTAGTCATTTCAGGTAAATGGTTAAAGGATAATTCACCCAAGCAACAACAAAATCAGTAAGGTAAAGATGTCAGAAAAATTTAATTCAACAGCCTTTTTGGGCTGATGCATGAAATTTAGACTGAACCACACAAGAAATGAAAAATGGCTTCACCCATTCACTTTTGACAATATAGTATATGATCCCATTCAGGAAATCCCATTCAGGAAAACTGAGGGTTGAATAGTTGTACTGAGAAGTGAACTAATCATACCATGGTTTCAGATGAGTGACAGCATCTTCAATATCTTGTCTTATTTCATCTGCAAAAATAAACATTAATTATTATATGGATATATCTACTCCGTATGCAAGATATTTTTACCTAAAACCTTGGTTTTTTTATCCCAAAAATTATAAATTTTAAGTAATTTGTATATTTTTTATACTTACCAATAGCCCATGGTGCTAACTCAAAAATTAATCCAGGGCCAAACACAAATTTTGCCCCCCCATCCCCAAAATTTGCATGCAAAACCGAAAATTTAATGTCCTATCTGGTCCTCCATACCTTTTGGATCTGTGCAACAACCATCATTCTTTCTTTTATTGCCTGTTAAATGTTGTAAACAGTGGGGAGGTATGAGTGGCCACTCATGGGAGGGCCACACCTGTCTGGGCCATTGGTAAGTATAAAAAATATACAAATTACTTAAAATTTATAATATTTTTATACAACAACCAATGGCCCAGACTAGCTGAATGGTAAAAAGGCTGGAGGGCCTAGGACATAAAGGAAAATCCAATCTCTCAATCACTTCAGTAAAGGATATCTCCTACAGGAGAATAGGAGAAGATAGGAATTATATATGTCTTTCTCCTTTACGAGAAACGAGAAAGACATAACACCAACAATGTAATTGAGTATTACATAATATCTAATTCTCCATTTAATGCCAGCATAACCCGTTATGCTAATTCGGTGAAGGAAAGTCAATATATAAAGGTAACCCAGAGAATGAGACTCTTTATACTCATTTAAAAGAGTCCGAGGATTTATATTAACGTCCGTTTGACATGTGGCATACACAAATGCTTCACAGTGAGCTACACTTTAAAAACAGTACATAAATGAGACATAGTTATTGCTTCACACCAAGCTACACATTAAAACCATCCCAGCACCGACTCAGGACTACTGACACCGGAGGAGGTCTTCCCTTGCTTTTCACTATAAAGCCAGATGATCATAAGGGAAAAAAATGTACCCCCCCCCCCCCCCCCCCATTCCGAGGTATGAGACCTCAGAATGAAGAGGGCAGCATCACTGCTGGAACGGGCCGCCTAAATAACTATAGATGTAACCATTAATGGACGACATTCTGAGCAAAACAAAGAGGACCTAAAGATCTAAGGTCACCGGAGATGGACTCTAAATTTCTCAGGTAAAACTTGGTAAATGTAGAGGGCTGTGTCCAGTACGCAGCCTTCATGAGATCAGTAATGGCTATACTATTAGAATAAGCCCAAGAAGTGGACAGCGCTCTAACTTCATGCGCTGATATCTTCTTATTTACAGAACGTTGATCCAAAGATAGATTTTCATAGGCAATGCACATTGCCAACTGAATCCATCTAGCTACTGAATGAACAGAAATATCTTTCCTGTTAGGAATCAATGAAAGAAACATTTTCTTCCTTTTCTTATAAAATTTGATCGACGTTTATACATGCGCATAGCCCTGACTGGACACAGCAGAGGTCTACGGTTGTCCAAGGATGGCAGAGACTTAATGGTAATAGGCTCAGGCCGTTTATCTGGAGTCTGATTCTTAACCAGAAATCCCACTTCCGTAGATAGGGTAATGGCATTACCCACACTACGGTAGTGAGATTCATCAACTGATAAAGCATGAAGTTCACTAACTCTTCTAGCAGCTGCAAGGGCTAAGAGAAATGCCGTTTTATAGGTCAAGAATTTGAACTCTACAACGTTCAACGGTTCAAATGGAGCTTCTTTAAGCTCCAACAGAATCCAAGCCAAATTCCACTTAGGAATTAATCGGAGGATTCTAGGTCTATTAATACAGAAATTTCTAACCAGCTTGGACAATGAAGCATTAGATCCAATAGCCAAGTTATCATGATGAGCGAAAGTGTCTGATAACATAGACCAAAAGCCCTTAATAGTGTCAGGCTGCAGTTTGAGATCGTCAAACAAGTAGACCAGGAAATTGGCAATATTTGGTATGGGCGGATCATAAACGTCTATCGACTGATCCTTACACCAACGGAAGAAAACCTTCCACTTTGCTGCGTAGTTCAACGAAGAGGAGGAGCTCCTGCAGTTAGAAATTGCGTCCACTACTCGTCCTGAAAATTGTTTTCCTTGTGAGAAGGACTGCACAACGGAAATATGTGAAGGTTGAGACCCTCCAGGTTGTGATGCAGTGTGCCTGAATTCCCCTGATAAAGAAGGTCCTCTTGTGGAGGAAGCTTCCAGTGAATGTACCATAACAGACACCTGAGAAGATTGATCCAAGGTTTCTGTGACGACAGAGGTGCTACTAGTAGAATTTTGCAATGAGACTATTTGATCTTTAACAGAATCTACTGAATCAATGGAGTTGGAGATACGCATATCCTATCATTCCATACCAGGATATCGAAAGAGCGTCTACTGCATATGCTCGATGGTCTGGACATGGTGACACAAACGTCAGAAACTGATTGTTCAGGTGCATCGCAAACAGATCTATCATGGGGCGATCCCACTGGTAGCAAATCTGCCTGAATACTCGCTTGTTGAGCGTCCACTCCGATAGCAACAGGCGACCTGAGACAGCGAGTCTGCTATTACGTTCAGACGACCCGGTATATGACGGACAGAAAGCTGAACATGATGATTCATGACATACAGAAGAATCTTCTCCGTTAGTTCGCATAACGGAATCGAATGAGTGCCACTCTGGTTCCTGATGTACGCTACTACTGTCGAGTTTTCCGGCAGAATCTAAACATGAGCGTCCGCTATTATGTGAATCCAATGTTGTAGCGCTAGACATATTAACATCATCTCTTTGATGTTTATGTGCTTCTTTAGGAACCGAGGGTCCCAAAGACCCTGACACTTCAAGTCTGCGGGACTTAGAGACATGCCCCAACCTGTCTGACTTGCATCCGTCATAATCGTGAAAGCCGGATCTGGCAGTTGCAACAGAACTCCCTGAGTTAACCACTGAATATCTGCCCAAATCTGAACCCTTTGTTTTACCAGGTCTGTTAAAACAATACTGGTTTCGAGCGAATGCGTCTTCACACTCCAGTTCTGAGTAAAGAATATCTGGAGGGGATGCGTGCACAGGTGACCCATCGGACTAAGATTCGGAGCCACTCCGCACAGCCCCAACAGTCTCATGAATTCCCTCGCTGTTAATGCGTCTGACTGCAGACAAAAGCGAGCATAACAACTGACTAAATTCGCTCTGGGTAACAGCAGACGAACCAGATTGCTGTGAGTCTCGAAGCTCATTCCCAAGTGAGTGATCGACTTGGACAGCGCTAGATCCGACTTTTTCTCATTTACGATGAAACCGAGACATTGGAGTAATAGAAGCAGACTCTGAACATTGTTCTGAAGAATAATTCTGTTGCCGTATCTTTGTAGAATGTCATCCAAGTAAGCCGACATTACTGCAGACGAATGAGCTCGGAAGTGTGACATTACCGAGTTCATTATTCGAGTGAATGCCCAGGGAGCCAGGTTCACATTGCTCTGAACTGATACACCTTCCCTTGTACGGCGAACCGTAGGTACTTTCTGAATAACGGCTGTACCAGGACATGAAAAAAAGTATGCATCCTTTAGATCTATGCTTGCCGCATAGTCGTTCACTCGAATGCTCGCCCTTACGGACTGAATGGTCTCCATATAGAACTTCGGAGCCACGATAAGCTTGTTTATCCAGCTCAAGTCTATTACTGGTCGGAACGAACCATCTGGAACAGGTGACTGTAAAAACTTTGAGAACTTTGATTCTCGACAACCTCTATTGCTTCCTCTGATAAGAGAGCCTGTACCTCCGCTAGGAGAGACTCTCTTTTCCAAGGATCTGACGGAAGATTTGTCCAATGCAGACATCTTGTTAGTGGGGGTTTCGCTTGGAATGATAGCCGTAGGCCGTCAGAGACTACACTTCTCACCCACTGGTCTTCCGTGACTGCTATCCAGTTTTTCGCGAAGCTTGATAACCTTCCGCCAACTGACAAACAATAGAGGTCTTGACCATCACCTGTATGACCTGCGAGGCTTACAGGAGGAGAAACCACGTCCTCCCCGCAAAGAACCTCATCCCGTCGGACTAGGGGCGTCTGACCAATAGTCCTGATCAGACCTCCGCCCCTTTCCTGAGTTGCTATACTGATGAATTCCAGAGTAATTATAAGAGGGTTTCTTGTACCCTCGATAGTTTTCTTTTGACGATTTTTGTCTGGAATGTACTCCTTTACTCTTGTCTGCTGAAACGGATTTTTAAGACACCGACTTCAAAAGCAGAGTACTAGACGCTTTCTTAGTAGCCTGATCATAGACTAATGAAAGCTTGTCATCAAAAATAGTATGTCCAGAGACCGGAGCGACTCGGAGAGAGTATTTCACCTTGTCATCTATCAGTGATAATGATGAGAGGGCAGCATCACTTCAGATTAACTCCAGATTAGCCGGAGTTATACATGGTATACATAATTGCCCTGGAAAGAACTCTAAGAGAAGTACGAATGTCCTCAAATTCCTTTCCATTGAGATGTTGCGCATAGCTCTTGTAAGGTGATCTGCATAAGACATAGCGTCCAAATTCACTCTATTTGAAGAAATTGCCGTCTCAATTGTGTTTGAACGAACTGTGAATGAATCAGGTAAGGATACCTCTAGATCCTCGGCCTGCTCATCCAAATGCAGAGGAACTTTCTGAACATCTTCCCCAACCGTTTTAAATGAACGTGCTCTAAGAAACGGTATGTTTATGGAAGATGAAGTTAAGAAACCGCCTTTCCTTCTCACACTCGAGAGGTTAAATACGGCGTCACCTATATGGCCGAAGGCCTGCAACACCTGCCTATACTGGACTGGAAAAAAAGGACGACTGGACCAACCCAGCACCGTCCGACAGCTCAGGTTCTGAGTCTGAGGGAGGCTGCTCTTGCACTTGCTGGGATGCTGCGATCAGCTGCGCAATTCAGCAACAGTAAGTCCGTCACCAAGGTCTGAGGAGCCGCGGTCTTCTGTTTCTTGGCCGCTTGCTGCTCCTGGGACGGTACGTCGGAGATGACTCTCTTCTCCGCACATTCCGAAGATCGAGGCCTTGTCTCCCTAATTGCCGGATGGATATCCGCAAAATTGTTGTAATAGAGAGGGACCTCTCAAGCCCGTGGTCCTTTCAGACCTCGCCGAGCTTCCCAAAACACTTGCTGGCTTCTTCCCTAGTTCCGTCATCGCTGGGTGATCATGTTTGGATTTTAAGGTGCTCGCTCTACCCGCTACCCTTCCTTCTACCGCAATGGCCCACGGACGGAGTAACCGCTTCACCGGTCGAGCTAGCTGCTGACAAAGGATTAAAACCACCAGCTAGTGGCTTTATCGCCTGACTAATATTCATGAGCATCTTGGCAGCAAGCTCTGTTCACTCATCAGAGCACGATGACGTTAGTACACTTTTGGTAGGTGTCACATAACCATCACCATGTTCTTGTTCCTCTGAAAAAGAAACTGAGAAACTTGAATGACTTTGTGGTAAGAGGATCGGCATTGGCCTTTCACCACTAACAACATCCGTGACACCCGTGTCCAACGCTTGTCATCCCAATCAACAAATGTATGACAAGAATTAGCAGGAAAACATCGACTACAAGCAAGGCAACAAGCATGTAAATCTGAGGAAGACTTCCTCGCCTTGCATTTTGAGCAATAAGCTTTCATGATTAATCAAAACTAAGTCGATCGTACTCCCTCAAACTCTACAATAATTATATGATAAAGATTCATAATAAACAACAATCAAAATCAAAATCGAAAAATTAAATTCCAAAAATTTTTCGAAAAAATATTGACAAAAGCCCAAGTTCCCAAAGGGAAAATGAAGAGCCCAAAGGTATCCCAATAGAGCCTAAGTGTGGACAAAATCCAAAATTTTATTACTACACTACCGGAATATTAAATAATGTATCTTACAACAATCCTACAATAATAATAACTAAATACTACATATATTTAAGGACGTTGCCAATGTAAACAATGTCAAGTAAAAAACAGGAAACAAGACATCAGGCACAGAAAAAAAAGGCCCAAAGTCAGTAACAGATTTTAAAGCTACCAGATGTAAAGCAAGATCTTCAAACAAAGAAAAAACAATACCTCGGACAGAAGATGCATGACCCAAACTACCCAACACCCCTAGGGGGAGGACGTAACCATGGGGATAAACAGAAGAAACATTCTGTTTCACACGTTAAATTCCAAAGAAATTTAATAACAGTGGATGAATCATTAGCAAGAATGATGACGTCAGGCACGTTTCGAAATTGGGAAACATGAATTAATTTTGATAAAAATTATAAAGTTACAGCCTTGAACGTTTCTAACCACCATTGTTCACTTCCATCATCCATTTATATCCTTGGATTCACCAATTTTACGATTGATTTGTGTCTGGCAACCTCAAAAAAGGAGATTTAAAAGCACAGATGTCAGCTGAATGTTGCCGGCTTTAGGGCCAACCAAAGAATGATGGTTGGCACCAATTTCTGGATACTGCGCATGCGCAGATCTAAAACGTATGGAGGACCATCTAGGACTTGATTTTTTTGGTTTTGCATGCAAATTTTGGGGATTGGGGGGCAAAATTTGTGTTTGACCCTGGATTAATTTGAGTTAGCACCAGTTAGTCTGGGCCATTGGTTGTTGTATAAAAATATAAAGAAATGAAGCTAAAGGGCCTAAAGGGTTTTGATTTGAAGAAAATTTTCTTTCAAATCAGTGAGGGAGGGAAGATGTTTTTTATTATTATCGTTAAGACTATTGATTATAAGGAACATAGCTTTGGCGATCCAGCTTTTAAGTGTCAAATGTTACATAGATAAGCATTTTTTTTTATTTTTCCGATATTAAAATGCAAAGCAGCAGCCATATAATACTGTACAAATGTTGACCTAACCAACAAAATCCCTCTAATGAGGAAGTCATTCAACGCATGTATACTTGTGGTTAGAAATATATCCCAAACAGAGGCATTTTCACTTGTAGGATTATATTCATGTACACACAAATGCAAGTGTTCATTTCGTTCAATTGAACAACTTCGCATTTAAGGAAACTGAGGAATTCTTTCCTGAAACTTTGTCAATGATAAAAGTCATTTCCACTGTTACAGTGGAACTGACTTTTGTTGTCGAAAGGGTTATTTTTGTGGTTATTTTACATGATAAACCATTATTGAAACCGACTCCCCAGTATTTAGATTCACGCTTCTTATCTCTTGATCCCACTGAAATTGATCCAGGAATTTGCGATTTTACACATTTATGTTTCCTATTTTCATGTACAACCAACGGTGACATTTGAAACATGCCAATAAAATGCACCAACACACATAAAAAAAATCAATGTGGCAGTCTCTGCGAATCATAAGCGAATCACAAGATCTCTACACAAGTTAATCCTTTATTACCTATTCAGTGAAGGGAAATAGAGAATTGGCTGTGGCAAAGCCATGCAAATTCTAAAAAAAAATAATTAGTCTCCTCTTTTCCACCAACTTTCTCCATTTCAAGTTTCTTTTTGACCAAGCTCAACAGTTTTACCTTTTCAGTCTGAACAAAGGTGAACATCAAATATATAATGCCGAATATCCAATTTAACACCCAACATCTTCAGTTTTGTCTCAGTGTGCCCACCCAGACCCCCTTACTAGACGAATGAATGCAAGATTAGACAGTATCAACATTTTTGACTTCTACTAAACTTGCAGGTGGAACATAAAACAGCAATATGATGTGTGTATTTCAATTTATTCTGAACGTATTTTTCAAAATCATTATTCAATTGAGAATAATTTTTTATTCTCTTAGTTTAAAATCATTATACTGAAACATATTTTCATAAAACACCGAGTATTGCACAAACAGCCCAGTGTGCTGTTTCACATGTTTCTTGAACAATATCACTTTCAAACTGAAACGTATTTCTGTTTCACTTCACCAAATCAGTCTGTTTCAGAAACAGTTGGTGAAACATAAATTCATTTTGCCAAGAATTACTGCCTTTCGCTCTGCTAAGACAAAAAATGAATTTTTTCAAGTACAAGAAATTTTTTGCAAGTAGAGTATCTTGTCCTTTTAATTAAAAATTCAAATAACAGGTTTATCACCTTGTACATTTTCTTCAAAATGTCTTCTGTATTCTATTCATTATATCCTGATTGACAGACTCAGAGGATTAAATGAAGGTGTCATTGACACTGCAGCTCAACTTTACTGTGTGTACTGTTTGATAAAAAGGATAATATTCAATGTTTATGAAAGGATAAGACAAGAATTGTGATAATTGAGAATATGTTAAGTTCTGTACCCTACATGCTATGTTTTCAACAAGAATAATTTGAGGTGCAGACTGTACTAAAGAACTGAGGACTGGGTTGATGAGGCCCTCACAGTTAACGTATGTCAACCAAAGTTACCAATTCACAGTAAAATCCTTCCAAAACGAGTCATCCTCCCAAGAAAAAATGAAATCCCTTCATAAATATGACTCGAAGACTTTGCTAAAGGAATCTAGGACACATGATCCTGTGGCTGTCACAGTTCACCAAACCCAACCAAAATATGACGTTCTCACATAGACATTATTCGGAGTCATCCTACCAAGTTACAATGAAATCCCTTCATAAAAACGACCTGTAGACTGTGCTAAAGGTTTTCGGGTTTCGAACCCATGTAACCATCATGGTTGACCGATCATGACCAAAATGGGACGTTCTCATGTAGACATTATACAGAGTCATTCTACAAAGTTACAATGAAATCCCTTCATAAATGCGACCTGTAGACTGTGCTAAAGGTTTTTGGGTTTTAAACCCGCACGGCTGTCACGATTGACCAATCACGATCAAAATGGAATGTTCTCATCCAAACATGACCTCAAACCTGCACATGAAATTTAATTAAAAACTAAACAAGAACTACGGGGTGTAGCCTGTGCTAAAGAAAATGTGTACAGACTCACAGACTTCCACACACGTGATGGCTATAGCTTATCTTGACTTTGTGAAGCTAAGCTGAAAAATAGATGTAAATAAATAAAATCCTTAAATGAATATTTAAAACAAACCATTTTTCTTGAACCAAGACACAAGACAATTCTAAATTGAAAGATCCAAATCAAACTGCATAAATTCTTATTTGGAAGAATTATAAAGTTAACCACTGAACACCTCATTCTATAGGCCCATTTGGCCTTAGTTCATCCAATAACTAGAGCGCACTGTCACAGTGCCGAAGCTGCGACGATTCGTGCAATGCCAATGATGTTTTAAAACTCGTTGGTGACAAAAAAACTCGTGACAAGTCCATAAATGTGACAGAAATTATCCGAATGACATGCACTATTGAGAGGGTGCAGACATCATGAAGATACACTTGCATACCAAGTATGGTGTCATTCCATCATGTATTTTAGGAGTTATGATGTTTTAAAACTCGTTGGTGACAAAAAAAACTTGTTGGTGACAAAAAAGATCGTTGGTGACAAAAAAGCTTGTTGGTGACAAGTCCATAAATGTGACAGAAATTATGCGAATGACATGCACTATTGAGAGGGTGTAGACATCATGAAAATACACTTACATAGCAAGTATGCTGTCATTCCATCAAGTATTTTAGGAGTTACGGTATTTTTTAAACTCGGTGACAGACCGACAGACAGACCGACCAACCGACCGACCGACCGACCGACCGACAGACAAACCGACAGACAGACAGACAGACAGACAGACAGACTGACATTGTCACATATAGAGCTGCTCGTTGCACCTAAAAACATTTTATCTATTATATCTTGCACTATGAGCTCTGTCAAAAAAAATATACAACAATAAATGCTTAGTTTATCACAAAAACTAGAAAGTGTTTTAGCACACTAAAACATATGTCTCCCCTTCCTTTTGAAGTCAGAGGTGAAGGTCACATGCAGTTCATCAAGGTAGTGGGCATGCGGTTTCATAGTGACACATCCATATGTCAAAAAAAAAAAAAAATTCTGGTCTGGACAATTACTCCCTATTTAAAGTACATAAATTTGACCTTGAGGTCAAGGTCACATGAAGGTCATGATAACATGTGGTCTCACTGTGATACATCCACATGTCAAATTGTCAATCATCTAAGTCCTAGGTCAAAAAACAAAAAAGTTCTGATCTGGACAATTATTCCCTATTTGAAGTACATAAATTTGACCTTGAGGTCAGAGGTCAAGGTCACATGCAGTTCATCAAGGTAGCGGACATGCGGTTTCATGGTGACACATCTACATGTCCACAAAAAAAAATCTGGTCTGGACAATTACTCCCTATTTAAAGTACATAAATTTGACCTTGAGGTCAAGGTCACATAAAGGTCATGATTACATGTGACATGCGGTCTAATTGCGATACATCCACATGTCAAATATCTAAGTCCTAGGTCAAAAAACAAAAAAGTTCTGGTCTGGATAATTATTCCCTACATAAATTTGACCTTAAGGTCAGAGGTCAAGGTCACATGAAGGTCATCGAGGTAGACGACATGCAGTCTCATGGTGACACATCCACATGGCAAATAACCAAGTCCTAGGTCAAAAAACAAAAAAAATTCTGGTCTGGACAATTACTCCCTATTTGAAGTACATAAGTTTGACCTTGAGGTCAAGGTCACATAAAGGTCACGACAAGTGGTCTCATGGTGACACATCCACATGTCAAATAACCAAGTCCTAGGTCAAAAAAACAAAAAAATTCTGGTCTGGACAATTACTCCCTATTTGAAGTACATAAATTTTACCTTGAGGTCAAGGTCACATGAAAGTCACAATGGTATGCGACACACCGGCTCATGGTGATACATCCACATGCCAAATATCTAAGGCCTGGCTCAAAAGACAAACAAGTTTTGGTCCGGACAAAGTTTCCTTGAAAAAAGCACAAATCTGACCTTCAGATCAAAGGTCAAGGTAGGATGAAGGTCACAATGGTACGCTACACACTGGCTCATGTTGATACATCCACATGCCAAATATCTAAAGCCTGACTCGAAATACAAAAAAGTTCTGGTCCAGACAGTTTACCTTAAAAAAGCGCATAAATCTGACCTTCAGGTCAAAGGTCAAGGTCACATGAAGGTCACTATGGTACACTGCACACCAGTTCATGGTGATGCATCCACATGCCAAGTATCTAAGGTGTAGGTCAAAAGACAAAAAAGTTATGGCCCGGACAAAGTTTGTGTGATGTCTCCCTTAAAAAAACACATAAATCTGACCTTCAGGTCAAAGGTCAAGGTCACATGAAGGTCACTATGGTACACTGCACACCGGCTCATGGTGATACATCCACATGCCAAGTATCTAAGGTGTAGGTCAAAAGACAAAAAAGTTATGGCCCGGACAAAGTTTGTATGAGAAGAAGAAGAAGAAGAAGAAGAAGAAGAAGAAGAAAGAAGAAGAAGAAGAAGAAGAAGAAGAAGATGCACTAAAACAATATGTCTCCCTTCTGGGAAGGGGAGACATAATAAATGAAAACAACCAAATTCCTGCTAACCCTTTAAAAAAGGCACTGCGATAACAAAATTTATCCTTTTAAATATTTTTACAATTTTTAAAAAAAATTTCAGCATATCATCTGACCCCTTATTGAAATGTGTTCATTGAGCTCATTCCAATGAGGGCTCAAATGATAAGGTTTTGTTCAAATTTTTGAAATTTGTTTTTTCTTTCAACTGCTCAATCTGTATATTATCAGGGCAGATGCGGCCGAACTGTTAGGAAAAGGGTTAAATAAACACTAAATAACAATAAATTGGATACTTTTTACTAACAAAGTGGCTATTAATTAACAGGGTTCTATTCTATTTGTTAAACAGGGTATCAGACCATATCAACATCAATGACTACATTATGATGTTAAATACAGTTTATGATTAACTTACATGTGGACTCCAGTCTGAACAAATTGAAATTTCTCAGTAAATAATCATGTAGTGTGAGAAACTGTAAATTCAGCTTTGGAAGGGCCAAACATCCTGAAAAACAGAAAAGATAAATAGATAAACTTTTAAGACCTGTGTTCCCTTTTCAAAAATAAGATTTGCTAAAAGATCCAAGCTTGTGAGGAAAGTTTTGCCAGGGAACCACAAGTTGAAAAGCAAACATACATATCAATATATTATTGGTAATTCTCATTGATTTCATGACAATCAAATTATTATTCACACGGGTAAAAATGAAATTTAAATAGCTGAATTTGTGCTTATGTTTCTCATAAATACCCCAGAGCGAAGAGGGTAGCAGGACAGAGTCACTGCCGGAACAGAAAGCCTGCATAACTATAGTTGCAACTGTTTAGTGGACGACATTCTGAGCAACAGATAATGGACCTAAACAACGCAGGTCGCCAGAAATGGACTCAATATTTCTAAGATAAAAATTTGTGAACGTGGAAGGCTGAGACCAATATGCAGCCTTCATCGGTAATAGCAACACTATTAGCATAAGCCCAAGATGTAGACAGCGCTCTTACTTCATGCGCCAAAATCTTAAGCACAGACTGCTGAGTTGAAGATAATTTTTCATAAGCAGTACGGATAGTTAATTGAATCCACCTAGCAACAGAATGGACCGTAATGTCCCTTCTATTTGGCAGCAGAGACAGAAAGAAACGTTTACGTCCCTTTCTGATAAACTCAGATCTACGTTTGTAAATACGTATAGCTCTAACAGGACAGAGTAAAGGCCTATGCCCATCTGAAGACGGAAGAGCCTCAATAACAATAGGTTCCGGATACTTATTAGGAGCCTGATTCTTAGCCAAAAATCCAACATTAGTAGTAAAGGTAAGAGTATTACCTACACTACGATAGTGAGAATCATCAACAGATAGTGCATGAAGCTCACTAACTCTTCTAGCAGCAGAGAAGGCTAAGAGAAAAGCTGTCTTATAAGATAAGAATTTGAAGTTCACTGTATCAAAAGGCTCAAATGGCGCTTCTTTTAGCTTAAGAAGAACCCAAGCTAAATTCCACTTAGGAATTAATCTAAGGGTTCTAGGTCTTTTTTCACTAACTTAGATAAACAGACATTAGATCCAATCTGTAAACTATCATGATGTGCATAGGTATCAGATAGCATAGACCTATAACCCTTAATGGTAACAGGCTGCAGTTTGATCTCATCAAACAGGTAGACTAGTAAATTAGCAATGTCTGGAATGGAGGGATCATAAATATCAACAGAATGATCCCTACACCACCGTGAGAAAACCTTCCACTTAGCAGCATAATTTAGCGAAGAGGTCCTCCTACAGTTAGAAATTGCGTCCACTGCTCGTCCTGTAAAATGCTTGCCATGCAAGAAGGACCGCACAACAGAAATACGTGAAGGTTGAGACCTTGGGGGTTGTGATGCAGTGTGCGCAATTTCCCTTGCGAAAGAAGGTCCTCCCGTGGAGGAAGCTTCCGAGAAATGTCCCATAACAGACACCTGAGTAGATTTATCCATGGTCTCTGGGGTGACAGAGATGCTACCAACAGAATTTTGCAGTGAGATTGCTTTATCTTGAGCAATATCTGCTGAATCAATGGCGCTGGAGGATACGCGTATCCTATCATTCCATCCCAAGAGATCGAAAGGGCGTCTACTGCAAACGCTCAAGGATCTGGGCATGGCGACACATAAGTCTGCAACTGATTGTTGAGATGCGTCGCAAATAAGTCTATCATCGGACACTCCCATTGGTAGCAAATCTGATTGAATACTCGTTTGTTGAGAGTCCAATTTGACGGCAACATGCGACCCCTCCGAGAAAGGGAGTCTGCCAAAATGTTCAGACGACCCGGAATATGACGGACCGATAGGAGAACTTGATGCTCTGGGACAAACAGAAGGATTCTTTCCATTAAGTTGAATAATGGAATGGAATGAGTGCCTTCCTGGTTCCGAATATACGCTACTACCGTCGAATTGTCAAGACAGAATTTGCACGTGAATTCTGAATAATGTTCATCCAATGACGTGGCGCAAGCCAAATTGACATCATCTCTTTGATGTTTATGTGTTTGTTTAGGAACTGCGGATCCCAAAGACCATGGCACTTCGAATCCATTGGGCTCAAGGTTGCGCCCCAACTTGTTTGACTGGCATCCATCATAATCGTAAAACTCGGATCCGGCGATTGCAGTGGAACTCCCTGAGTTAACCACTGAATATCTGTCCAAGTCAGAATCTCTTGTTTCATTTGATTTGACAAGACGATGTTCGAATCGAGCGAATGAATCTTCACACTCCAATTCTGAGTCAGAAAGATTTGGAGTGGCCGAGTACGTAGCCGCCCCATCGGAATAAGCTCTGCGGCGGCTCTGCACAAACCTATCAGTCGCATGAATTCTCTCGCTGTAACTATGTCGGAGTGAAGACAAAAGCGAGTGTAACAACTGATTAAATTTGCTCTGGTTAACGGCAGACGAATGAGATTGTTGTGCGTCTTGAAACTCATTCCCAGGTGGGTGAATGACTTGGACGGCACCAGATCCGACTTCTTCTCATTTACTATAAAACCGAGACGTTGGAGCAGCTGAAGCAGATTCTGAACATCGTTCTGAAGTGTTAACTCATTGCCATACCTCTGAAGAATGTCGTCCAGGTAGGCCAATGTTACCGCAGACGAATGAGCTCGGAAATGAGTCATTACTGAGTTCATTATTCGAGTGAAAGCCCAGGGCACTAGATTCAGACGGAAGCACATTGCTCGGAACTGATAACTGACTCCTAGGACAGCGAAGCGAAGATACTTTCTGAACGCCGGATGTACCATGACGTGAAAGTACGCATCCTTGAGATCTATGCTCGCAGCATAGTTGTTCACTCGAATGCTCACTCTGACCGATTGAATGGTCTCCATATAAAATTTTGGAGCCACGATCAGCTTGTTTATCCAGCTCAGATCTATGACTGGACGAAACGAGCCATCTGGTTTCGGAACCAGAACCAGATGGCTGTAGAAACCTGGATATTCCTGGTTTTCTACGACCTCTATCGTGTTCTTCTCCAGAAGAGATTGGACTTCTGATAGAAGCGAACCTCTCTTCTGAGGATTTGACAGAAGATGAGTCCATCTTGGACTTCGAGTTAACGGGGGTAGTCTTTTGAAGGACAGTTTTAGCCCTTCTGAAATCACCCCTCGAACCCAAGGGTCATCCGTAATCGACAACCAATTGGTTAAGAAACTCGATAGCCTTCCGCTCACTGGAACACGATAGAGGTTTGCTCCATCACCTCCGGGATCTGCGAGGCTTGCGGGAGGAGAAACCATGTCCTCCACAACCCGCACCTCGCCCCGTCGACCTAGGGGCATCTTACCGGGAGTCTCGGCCAGTATTACGACCCCTACCTGAGTCGCTACCTTGACGGTCTCTGGAGTAAGACCTAGAGGACTTATAAGAACCTCTATAGGAACTTCCCTTGGACGTACTCGCCCCAGAAGTGCCTGCCTTATTCTTCTCCGCTGAATCCGACTTTTTAGAAGCGGACTTGAACAGCAGAGAGTCTGAAGCTTTCTTAGTAATCTGATCATAGATTATAGAAAGCTTGCCGTCGAAGAGAAGCTCTCTGGAGACCGGAGCGACTTGAAGAGAGTTTTTCACCTGACGATCCACCCGAGTGGATGCAGCCAGGGCAGCATCATGTCTAACTAACTCCAGATTTGCCACAAAGGGTGGAGTTATACGTAGAGTATGCTATGGCCCTCGAAAGAACTCTTAAGGAAGTCTGTATATCCTGGAATACTTTTGCTTCGAGACGTAATGATAACGCTCTGGTAAGGTGATCTGCGTACGATAATGCCTCTAAGCTGATCCTGTTAGACGAGATTGTCGTTTCCAACGTAGTGGCAGGAATAGACATAGACGACGGCAAAGACAATTCTAGGTCTTCAGCCTGGTCGTCCAGACGCAGAGGAACTCTCGGAATGCCCTGTCCTGCCGTTTCAAATTTATTCCTTGAATTGATGAAAGGCAGCTGTAGAGCATTGGCCGCTAAGAAACCGGACTTGTCCGTCTTGGAGGCAAGTTTGAATATAGCGTCATTCAAAAGTTCAAATGTCCGTGTGACATTTCTGGACTGGGTCAGAAACTCAGGCGCCATGTCCTTAATCCGACCGAAGAAATCTGTGTCCAGTGATGCTATCAGTCTCTTATTCGGCAATGCAGCATTCTGGTCCAGAGGAACAACATCAGGAAGGTACTGCCAGATGAAATCTACGGCTACCTTATGTTGCTCCGTGAGGGAAAATTCCAGCTCCGCTGAATCCCTTTCATCATCCGGCTGGACCACTTGATAATCTCGGTCGTCCCTTCCTGACTCTGCAGCGGAATGAACTGACCCAGCTTCCTCAGAAAATTCCTGATCCAAAAAAGTTTCTGACGGCTGCTGGGATGCTGCGATGAGATGAGCTATCTGCGATAGCAAGTCCGTTACGGAGGCCTGTGGAGCCACGGTCTTATGTGATTTAGCCGCTGGAAGCTCCTGGGACGTTGAATCCTGCATACTTCTTTTATGCGAACGTCCCGACTGTAAAGGCCTCGTATCCCTGGCTACCGGATGCCGTGACCTGGTCGATGTGGAATCCCTGGTCGGCGAAGCTGGCTGGATATCAGTGGTCACATAGCCAAGGTGTGGTCGTGTGTGCTGACGTGAGGATAAGGAAGCCGATAGACTAGTCTCACTGGACTGTCTATGCAATGGAGCGTCCCGAGCAGGTGGAGTGGACGTATGCTCCGACTGACGAACGTTACGTACAACATCTGGGCCCAGATGTTGTTGTAAGAGAGAGGGGCCTCCCTCGCTCGCGGTCCGGGTAGACCTGGATGAGCTAGCTACCGAACTGACAGGCTTCCTCCGTACTATCCTCGGATCCACCGTCGCTGGGTGTGCACGTTCAATGTTTATAGTGCTTGCATCCCCCGAACTCCTTCCCTGGACCGCAACGGACAAAACCTGGCTGCCAAGACATTCCATGAATGGTTGCTTCAACGGGTGAGCTAGCGGACAACAACGCCGTCTATCATACTTGGGACCTCTTAGGCAATTGTCGTATTTCCATGAGCACTTTAGCCGCTAGCTCTTCGTTAGACTGTGACAGCGGAGGCACACTTCTTGAAGACATCACGGAAACATCACCCTGTTCTTGTTCCTCTGAAAAAGAGACTGAAAAACTAGAGTGACCCTGCGGAGAGAGGACCGGCATGGACCTCTCACCGCTAACAATATACCGTGACACACGTCTCAAACGTTTGTCATCCCAATTGACACACACTGAGCAAGAATTAGTGCAAGTACATTGACTACAAGAAACACAATGAACACGAGAATCAGAGGAAGACTTCCTCGCATTACAATATGAACAATATTCTTTCATCATGAAAAAATATAAACAGTCATAGTACTCACACTAACCCTTGAAAACAAAGATACATAATATAATATAATCCATTATAACATTATGAAAAAATAATTCAAAAGAAAAAAATTTTTCAAAAAAATTTCAGGAGAGCCCAAGTTCCCAATGGGAACAATGAGCCCAAATGGATCCCAAAAAAGAGCCTAAGTGTGGACAAAAATTTTTAAACATATTTAAAAATTGATGTAACACTTACGGACAATATTAATGTATCTGGCTATGAGCAGAACTAAACAGAAGACAAGTAATCACTATCAGAAGTAACCGTTGTCAACGAAAACAAAAGTGTACAAAAACCAGAAACATGACTCCAGGCACTGTAAACATGGCCCAAAATCAGTTACCAATTTAAACACTATCCGAGGCTGAGGACGTAAGCATGGGGAAAAACAGAATAATTATTCTGTTACCAAGCCAAAACTCCCAAGAAATTTTAGTAAAAAAAAAATTACAAAAATTATGCCAAAAGCATGGGAAAATAGCAAGGGGGGTATAAAGGAAAGGGAGAGAGGAAACATTGAACAAACAATGGTAAATTCATAGCCAGAATGACAACATCACGCCCATGCCCCGAAATTAGGGAACATGAAATAATTTCATAAAAAAATTATAAGTTACAGCCCTGAACACATTCTGCCACTGTTTCTTCCTCTCATCCTTTTATTTCCACCTAAGATCCACCATTTCTTTCATAATTATGTGTCTGGCATCATTTAAACTGAGATTTACAAGCACAAATATCAGTGAGATGTTATTGATTTTAGGGCCAAACAAAGAAAGACATTTGGCGCCAATTTCAAAACCTCCTTGGCACTGCGCATGCGCAGTGGCTAAAAAGTATGGAGGACCACATGGGACATTAAAATTTCGGATTATGATGCAAATTTTGGGATTTGGGGGCAAAATTTGTGTTTGGCCCTAGAATTTAAGGAGTTAGCACCAGCTAAATCTGGGTCATTGGTACAGTATAAAAATTTCCTCTTTTGCCAATAATATCCATTTTCCATGGTTATCGTATTCAAAAGCTAAAAAATAATGTCAAACACAAGCAAAATCTTAATTTCTGTACTTAAAGCATTAAAGATACAATTAAATAAAAAATATATACACTTTTCATAACAATATTTCAACTAGAACGTAAAACAGGTAGTTGGATATACTTGGTGCTTAGCAAACTTTGAGTAGTATATTATTGCTGAACCTCCCTTTGAATGTAACAGGACCTCACCCATTTCCATGTTGATAGAAGAGCATTATATGATACCATTTAGAGCATCAGTCTTGAAAGGGTTAATTACTGTCTGGGTTAGAGCTCTGGATAAGAGATGTATAAGTAGTGAAATGTATTTACTTTAGCAACAACACACTGGAAATACTTCCAGGGCATGTAAATACATTTTATCATATAATGTGATGCTTTTATCAAACCCATTATCCCTTAACTGGTGGAGTGATGGAAGTCCATATTTGGGTTTTATTTCGAAATGCTGGTGGTATCACAGAACTAACTATTTTCCCATGGGCGACAATTATAACGTTCGGGCGAAAAAAATATATGATGCATCACTTTAATTTTGGCATTCAAATATCTTTCTCAAATATAGCACTTCAGACAACTTTATCTGACCCAAAAACAGGAGGGTCATGCAACAAATAAGATAGAAATTCTGACAGGAAGGCAAGTACCGGTCACATGCACATATTTTGGGGGAATTCCCAACAAAAACACACCAAAAGTCAACTGTATTTTTTAGGACCAAAAGTCATCAAATCACCCTCTTTATTTATCTGGAATATCCAACAATAATGCAAGCTGTCTATAGAATGTTTCAAAGATTTATTGAAACAATATACATTTTCCCAAGGCTGCGTATTTTTAGAGATTGCATCATTTCCAAGTGCAACATTTCCAGGCAGGTAACTCTAGTTCATATATATTTAGTTCAGTGATACCTGGTACGATGACTTAAAGGCTTCATATTTTCTGGAAGTTTCCCAAATTATATTTAAAGTAAAATCATTTTGTCTGTAAGGATTTGCCTTGTTATAACACAGCAAAGACAAGTGAAGAAATTTTGAAGATCAACAATAATGTAGCACTCTACTAGTGTAAGGTCTCTCCGACTTTTACTCTTCAGAACAGGTGCCTTTAACATGTCATCCATCATGCAGAGGGTCTGCTGACACTAGACATATTAGCTAGGAAGTGGTTTCTAGCCAAGTCTTGGCTGCCTCAAAAGGTAGTGAAGACTTGACTACAAATCAGTGGGAAGCCACTGGAGGTATAGAGCCTCTGTTCTGGTGGGAATTCAGGACAATTTTCCAGGCCCTTAACACTTTACCTAACAAATCGGCGGCATCCACCAGCATAAATTACAAATTAAGGAGATGAAAAAAAGTCGTTCCAATGACAGGTCATATGATATGTTTTTTGGTTTTTTTTAATTTAAAAAAAATTAAAATAATAAATTCCGATATCATGTTCATTGGGTAAAGGGTTAAAGGTTAAATTTATACCTTAAAATTGGTACAAGATGATTATTCAATAACATTTAAGGAGTAGACCCAGGTGTATGCAGTTTTCTTCTTGAACAAAACACTTGAACCCGGATCTCTGGTCATCTGTTTACACTTCATATGTTAAGTATCAACTAGAGTGATGTCACGCATGCAGCCCGACTGTCCCAGGAATGGCAATGCTTAGATGCAAAATAGTCGGAGCCATTTTTTGTTAACAGTTTACCTAACGAATCTGCCATATCTGCACTCGTGATATACAAAATTTGCTATTCAAATTTTATTTTTTCATTTCTCTACTTCAAAACATACCTCATGACCTATTAATGGAACAAACTTGATGAGCTTGTTCCAATATGGAGTAATAAGCCATGGTTAGAAGTAAATAATAAACAGCTGCGCCATGAGCGCATGATACGCCCGTTATTAATTACAAGAGGGAACCACACAAAATGAGTATACATGTGTACTTGTCAGGTTACATATACTTGCTACCAAAAAATCATGAAAACTGCTCAAAGTCCAACATGTGGAAAATTGCCTATATTTTGATGAATAAAGTCCCATAACTCTGGAATGACAAATCGGACAGCGACACAAATCGAAAGGGAGATTCCTTCTATCAACTTGCAACCAAAAAATCATGAAAATTTCTCTAAGCATTTTCAAGTTATTGTTCGACATGTGAAAAATAAAGTCCCATAACTCTGGAATGACTAATCAAATGGCGACACCAACCGAAAGGGAGCTTCCTTCCATCAACATAAACCACCTACCAAAAAATCGCGAAAATCTCTCAAAGTGTTCTCAAGTTATCGTACGACGTGTAAAAAATCAACAATTTTCTAAGTAATAAAGTCCCATAACTCTGGAATTCCTAATCGAATGGCGACAATAAACGAAAGGGAGCTTCCCTCCATCGATATACACCACCTACCCAAAAATCCCGAAAATCTCTCAAAGCGTTCTCGAGTTATCGTACGACGTGTAAAAAATCAACAATTTTCTAAGTAATAAAGTCCAATAACTCTGGAATGACTAATCGAACGGCGACACTAAACGAAAGGGAGCTTCCCTCCATCGATATACACCACCTACCCAAAAATCACGAAAATCTCTCCAAGCGTTCTTGAGTTATCGTACGACATGTGACTGGACAGACTCTAAGTAATAAAGTCCCATAACTCTGGAATGACTAATCGAACGGCGACACTAAACGAAAGGGAGCTTCCCTCCATCAATATACACCATCTACCCAAAAATCACAAAAATCTCTCAAAACGTTCTCAGGTTATCGTACGACGTGTAAAAAATCAACAATTTTCTAAGTAATAAAGTCCCATAACTCTGGAATTCCTAATCGAACGGCGACACTAAATGAAAGGGATCTTCCCTCCATACACCACCTACCCAAAAATCACGAAAATCTCTCAAAGCGTTCTTGAGTTATCGTATGACATATGACCGGACGGACACACGGACACACGGACAGCGGTATACCATAATACAACCCGTTTTTTCAAAACGGGTGTATAAAAAATGAAAAAATCTGATAAGTTTTAAAAAATGTTCCACATGTAGTGACTGTAAATAGTTCAAAATGCATATTGGAGAAAAGAAGAAAAAAAAGTCTAATTGGGGGTGGGGGTGGGGGGGTGGGGGTAGGGGGTGGTGGTGCTTGTTTGGGGTTTGAGTCACCCTACCAAGCTACAATGAAATCCCTTCATAATTATGGCCTGTGGAATATTCTAAAGGTTTTCGGGCCTCTGTTGCCGTCACAGTTGTCCAAAAGGGGACGTTCTCATCTAGACATTATATGAAGTCAATCTATCACATTACAATGAAATCCCTCCATAAATATGACCTGTAGACTGTGCTAAAGGTATTCGGGCTTCGGGCCCCTGTTGCCGACACAGTTGCCCAAAAGGGGACGTTCCCATGTAGACATTATATGGAGTCAACCTATCAAGTTACAATGAAATCCCTCCATAAATATGACGTGTAGACTGTGCCAAAGGTTTTCGGGCTTCGGGCTCGGGCAATCATCATGGTTGAATAATCACAACCAAAAGGGGACATTCTCATCTGGGCATCATGTGGATTGATCCTACGAAGTTACAATGAAATCCCTTCATAAATATGACAGTAGACTGTGAAGTTTTTCGGGTTTCGGGCACCAGTAGCCGTCAAAGTTGCCCAATCACGTCCAAAAAGGGATTTTCTCATGTTGACATTATATGAAGTCAACTTGTCAAATTACAATGAAATCCCTCCATAAATATGACCTGTAGACTGTGGTAAAGGTTTTCGGGTTTTGGGCTCGGGCAGTTGTGACGGTTGATAGATCACGCCCAAATGGGGAATTTTCATGTAGACATCATACGGAGTCATTGTATCAAGTTACAACGAAATGCATCCATATTAAACATGACCTGCAGACTGTGCTAAAAGTTTTTGGGTTTCGGGCTTGGGCAGCCATCACGGTCTGCCCAAGCCCAAAACAGATCATGCCCAAACAGGGACGTTCTCATCTAGGCATTATACAGAGGCATTCTATGAAGTTGCAATGAAATCCCTTCATAAATACGACCTGTATACTGTGATAATGGTTTTCGGGTTTTGGGCTCGGGCAGCCATACCGGTTGACCGATCCCGACCAAAAGGGGTCGTTCTTGAACCTTCAGTAAAAAACTTTAACCACAAACTTTAACCAAAAACTCTAAATGTTAACAGATGGACAGACGGACAGACAGACAGACGGATGGATGGACGGACAAAAGTCATTACTATACCCCTTACTGTAAACAGTCAGGCTAAAAATATGGCTTTTGGCAGTATGTTTCTTATGAATTAGTGCAAACTGACAATGAAGGACAGGGCATAGTGGCAGATTACAGTAATGATGCAAATGGAGACTATTTCTCGAGCAGACGCACTACCAAATGATGCATTGCTTTTAGCGACGTAAGTCAAGAAGGTTTTATAGGAAGCTAGGGTTTTAGAGGTAATGGCCAGAAGGTCCTATTTAGAACAAGACAGTCTAACAACATCCATTCGTCGCATTAAAAATTACTGACCACATGCACATCTACACTTGATACTGATACTTCAGACCATGTTCGTAAAAATCCAATAAAAATGTTGGAGGAGTTACGCGGACAAGCCTTTGTGATGGAAATTTTGCTATTTCCATGGGTCGTAACCATGCAAAATTTGTTGCATCAAAAATTTCTGACCACATGCATATCTACACTTGATACTCATACTTCAGACCAAGTTTTGAAAAAAATACACTGAAAACTGTAGGAGGAATTAAGCTGATAAAGTTTGTGACAGATGGATGGACTGACAGATGGACAAACACCATTTCAATATCCCCCTCCAGACTCTGTCAGTGGGAGATAAATCATTTAATTTCTTTAATCGCAGCTTTAGATATCTTCCAAAAGCCTTCAATTTTGGTAAATTCAAAGTCGGCAAGGGGTATAATTCTGGAAAAATTATTTGAATCAAAACTTCCTTCCATATGCACATGTACACATCATACTTATACTGCACATCAAGTTTTGTAAAAATGCGATAAAAAATGCAGGAGGTGTTAAGCAGCCAAGCATTTGTGACGGAAATTTTACTATTACCAAGGTCCATAAGAACGTAAAATTTGTCGCATCGAAAATTCCTGACCACATGCATATCTACACTTGATACTGATCCAATAAAAAATGTAGGAATTAAACAGACAAGCCTTTGAGATGGAAATTGTGCTATTTTCAAGGGTTGTAACCATGCAAAATTCGTTGCATCGAAAATTCCTGACCACATGCACACCTACACTTGATACTGATATTCCAGACCAAGTTGAGAAATAATCCAATAGATGTAGGAGGAGTTAAGCGTAAAAGCCTTTGTGATGGAAATTTTGCTATTTCCAAGGGCCGAAATCACGCATTCCTGACGACATGCACATATCTACACTTGATACTGTTACTTCAGACCAAGTTTCGTAAAAATCCACTGAAAACTGTAGGAGGAGTTAAGCGGACAAAAATTGTGACGGCAGGATAGACTGACGGACGGATGAACACCATTTCAGTATCTTCTCCTACTTTGTCGGCTGGAGATAACTACGCCATAACAAACGCTGGCATATAAAACCATATAGTTATGATAATATGATTCTTCAGCATTTTTATTCTGTTCATATTAGAGGCTTTTCAAGGCCTAGTGGCCCATTTTCCAAGATTTTAAGGCCTTTAGTCAAATTTAGTAATAGTAATGAAAAGATCTCAAAATACTTCCTTGAATAAATGTGGTTTCAAAAAGCTTTTGAAAGATTTAAGGTTGTCACACCCCATCCGGGACAACCCATGTTGCATCCTTGGGCAAGGCACTTTATCCCGGTTGCCTACATGGGGGCACAATGATGCCGTGTACTAAGGCATACTACACGTCGATGGTGCACATGTCTTCAACTGCTGTAACCCTGGTTGAGTGGAGCTTGAAAAGAGTTAGAATGTTGAGGAACTGACAGTTTCTCATCGATGCTCAGTGGTTCTCTCCGGGTTCTCAGGCATCCTCCACCCATAAAACTGTCATGGTTACGATTAGTCATTGTGCATAAGTATGTGACCTTACACAACATTAAATAAATAAGGTTGTCACAAGTTTTGATGTTGTTATACAAGTTGTTTCAAAGTTGCTGGGCTATCCTGGGGAATCTTCTACAACCATATTTTGAACCCTTTGGCTTTTTGACATACAGTACAATTTCATTAGAGAACTCAATTCCCTACTAATATTTCTGATTGGAATCAAGTCCAAAAAATAAGGAGCTATATTGTGAATGCACTAATCTGTGAGCAACAGGATTTTGACTTTAATCCTAGGTCATTCCTTGAATCCAAGGCCCCTGTTGAAACCCTGGAAGCATTGTTTGTTAATTAGTTAGGGCATCTTCAATCAAGTTTGGATCCCATGATAAATAGAATCTTCAACTAATCCGTTGTTTATTGTGAAAATTACTTTTCTCAAAATTGTTGAGAAGTTTTACTCCTCTCGAACGTGCTATACTAGTGGTAGCCAAACTCTTACCATCCATTATAACTTGAGAACCAACTGAAAAAGTATCAGCCAAATTCTTTAAAATAAAATTAAACAACTGGACACAACAGTATAAACAGAATTTGTAAGTTTGAAAAAATTATTACAAACTGTATGTTTAAATTTTATACAAGTTCATTTGTATCACTTTTTGCAGCAATATGCTTAAACATTTAACAACCACAAATGCTAATGACAATGTCACTTATATTATAATGTTCACTTGACTATGGGCCATATAGTAAAATGTGAACCAGACTTCATAGTAGATTCAGTAGAAAATGGAACAAAAGAGGTGTAATATTCATACATATGTTATTTCGAACACAACTGATTTGTAACATATACACACATTCCTGGTTATACAACTTACCATCTCCAGAAAAATATTCGACAGGTACAGTGTTTTCATCCCATATAATTTTCTCTGTGGGATACAAAGGCATTTCATTGATAACTTCAAGCTGTGAGGGTCTTTTCTCATTTTTACTAACCTGTGGCAATAAAACAGTTACAAAGTTATCAAGTGCAGGGTTTTTTTCTTCTTCCTTCTTTTTCTCCTTCAGCACTGGTGTACACACAGATCTTTATGACTATTTCAATATTGATTTCAAAGCATCTCCTGCAGTATTGTGATCATAGAAAATTGTATCTTTTTTCAGTCACGCAGACCTTAAAATTTGTCCTGGTTCCCAAGAATTGGTATTGATTCTCGCAAACTCTTGCTGTGAAAATCAATTTTCATTTTTCAAATTTAGAATTTGAGAGTACAGTGAAACACACTTAATTGTATATTTCTTAATTGAATAGCCCTGTTAATTGAATATAATTTCCAAAAATCAAACCATTTAACATACTTTCAGTGCTAATTTGCCCTGTCAAATGCATATGGGTTATATAGACTAAACTCCTGTTAATTGAATAAAAAACTTGCAATATGTCATGGAATTACCCTGAAGATGACTAAATTCTCCTTCTTTATAGACCTATTTGGCCTCAGTACATCCATTACAGGTATTTACTCGATTATATCTTGTTTGACAGAGCTCATGGAGCTCTGTCAAACAAGATATAATAGAATAAATGTTATGTTTATCTCTAGAATACAGGAAAGTAATACTCTCTGTTAACTGAATACTCCTGTTAACTGAATAATTTTCACTTTCAATTAACAGGGTTTTACTGTACTGTTAAATTCTTGTGAATGCAAACAGTACATATTCCACAGTAAAAACAAACCTTATATTAATAGAGTTCAAAACTTAAGAGCCTAGTTCCAATTTTGGTGATTTTTTTTTATTTACTTAACCCTTTACCTAACCTGAAAAGCAGACGACACTTGCAAACAAAATTCTTGAATAACTCATTTTTTGTCTCAAAAACATAGGTTATGACCCCCAATGAGGGGTCATAACCTACGTTTTTGAGACAAAAAATGAAAAAATAATGAAAATTAATTGGCGATGTTTTGTGAATAGCGCTAGCCGGTTTTGGCCGTTACGTTGGGTAAAGGGTTAATGTACATGCAGAACACATGTTCCAACATGCATACAGGTTAAGTGAAAACTTTTTAGGGGTACTGTATACATGTCTGTGATTTGCTTACGAGATTTAGTTTGTATAGTGTTTTTTGCCACCTACCCCTTTGTTTCATTTCCATTCCCTGCCCCACAAGTATAACTTTTACAAAATTATTTATTGGGTGTGGGGGAAGGATGTGGATAAAGTGAAAGGTGACTGATTTGTTTCATCTTCCAAGTGCTATTCCTAGTTTTACCCTTCCTCAGTCTTGTTTATTCAGTGTCACACGACTCCTGACTCCCATTTTTGTTTTCTATTTTTGTTGTTTTTTGTAAATTACGTTTTGTCCCCACTACATCTTTGTTATTTCCGTAACAGTTTCAAGTGTAAAGTATATAGTGACAAGATGAATTTTACATAGTAGTAACCATTAAAACTTTTTTCCACTTGATAAAGGCCATGGGGTGAAAAATTTGAGGATTCCAACTGAATGACTTTGTTCTAAATAATCCAACCTCCTTTTGGAGGACTTTCAATGTAAAGATTTATATATTCACTCATAAAAATTTAAGTAAAAATCATTGGTCCAAAAGTTGATTCAATTTACAGGGGACAATTTGGATGAGAGTACCCAAAATTAAACTTATTTCAGTATTAATTCATTTCCTGTTTTGGGCAGATATATCTACCAACACCATGCAAAGAGTTAAAGTAGCAGATTGAAAGTATTTTTTAACCTGAACAAAAAACTTGTTGAGCTTTCATTCAACAAAATATTTTGATGATTTGTTGCGCTTAGTCATAGGAGTGAGTTACAATATTTAAGCATTACCTGTAACTTATATGATTCTTATATTACAGTCTAAATGTGAATGTTGCAAATTTCTGCTTTTGTTAAATCTTTACCTTACATGACTACTAAACAACACTTGCAGAAAAGACTTTTTTAAATAACTATGCAGTTCCATTTTGGGCCTCCCAACACAGCCCCTGAGCCTAATTGGAGCGAGCCCAGTGAGCCCATTCCAATGAGAAGCCTATAAGCTATGCATTAGAGGCAAAACTTGACGAAAAAATAATAAAAAGTTGAATGGCACTGTTTTGTCAATAGTACTGTCCAGGTATGATAAAGGCTTATGATAGTTTGGGGACAATCTGATTGTTGACCAAAGCATATCAGAATGAAAAGTCTCATGGCCAAAATGACCATTTCCCATGAAAGACCCGATGTGCAGCAAGCAAGGATGCACATTTACTATTGGATCATCTCCAAGCAAATCCAGGCAAACACTTCTTATGAAAAGGACTGCATTTTTCAATATCCTAAAAACATTGCCTGATAAGGTAACAAGCTCAAGCAAATTATTTAGAGCCCAAAAGACAGAGAAATCTTCATGCACATATAACAATAGTGGAGGACTCACCAAGAGCTCCAAGAGAAAATCTGTTGAAAACTGCTCTTCATTTTCTTCTGGCATAGGGAGATAATTCAAAAAGGCAAGAATTTTCTGAAGGTCAAAGTTACTGTAAAAGAAAGGAAAGCAGTGTTTTATGTACTTCTGATTATGAACCCATTCAACAACACATCTAAGTCTACTGGAAAGGCAGAGAGAATTAACAAGTTCAACAGCAACTTCTTAGAGATGATATTCAAGAGTCATTTATCAGGCCTATATTTTCTTTGTGAAATATTTAGAAACAATACATGCACCCGCTTATTTCTGTAAGATTGAATATTTTCCACTTGCTCTTCTTAATATATGTGCTAATGGGTTTAAATTGAACATTATGCTTAGTTTCTGCCCATGTCCCAACAAAGACATCTTTGGGAACATGGCATAAAGTGCAAAACTGTACAGCAGCACTATGTAGAAAGTTAACTTTCAAAGGCATGGAAAGTATTCTAAAAATTCTACCCCATCACAATCTTTAAGTCTTGTGACTTGGCAGCAAATTTTGGTCAAGTATTTGCTACCTGTACAGAGTCAAGACTTGATGAGAAACAAATGCCAGAAACAATTTATCTATTCTCTTCAAGTCATTTTCATGACTGCTTACTAGGGATCCTGCACTGAAGCAATAATGTTTCTAAAAGTCAGAATTAGGTCTCTAAGGGTTAAACACAACTCCTTTTCAATCCATTCATACTCTTCACACAGAAGCTGCATATTATTATCTACAAAACACAGGTTAGGACCCCCTCACTGGAATGAGCTCGATGTGCTCATTTCAATGCAGGGGCATAAGTCATGATTTAGGAAAACATTGAAAAAATAAAATTTGAATGACATTTTTTTTGACAGTGCTGGCAGGATACATTTCTGTTATGCATTGTTATGCAAAGAACATTACAACTCCCAAATTCCACCCCTTAAGGACCTCTTTGGACTTGGTACTTTCAATTCAAATTGACATTTAATCTATTATGTCTTGTTAGAATGCACAAGATGAAATATTCACATTTGTGAGAAAATTCCAGTTTGGGAATTAATTGAGTATTCTTGTTAACCAAATAATTTTCATTGGCAAAGCATCTGCACAGTCAACAGGGTTCCACTGAATTAACTTCAAACCATGTATATTTAACTGGTAGAGTGCTGAATTATTTTTGGTCATCAAAATTTGTTCATGTGTTTTTGCTTTGTTACAATTCATGAGCGAGTGCCTTCAGCCACTCTCTCATAAACTGTGACAAGTCAAATCCTAACAGACAAAGTTATTTAACTTCAAAGGTAATAAAAAGCTCATCCACCAAAAATGATTCCTTTAACCCTTTACCCAACACAGAGAATATCAAAATTTAGTATTTTAATTACTATTTTTAAAAACTTTTCAAAAATATTTCAACAAAAACATATCATGAGACCCCTCATTGGAATGAGCTCATCGAGCTCATTTCAATGAGGGGTCACCTGATATAGTTTTGTTGAAATATTTTGAAAAATTAATTTTTTCAACGGTTCAATTTACAAATTACGTTGGCGGATGCAGGCAATTCTTTAGGTAAAGGGTTAAGTTGAAGCACCTGCACTTCAGAATAAAACCCCAAAATAGGGGATTCCAGCACTCTACTAGTTAAAAAACAGCAAGATCATTCAACTCAAAAGCTACAGTTTATTAGAAAAAAATGAAAACTGAATAGTGATTTTTGTATAAAGCACAAGTGAATATGGCTAGTCTGTTTGATAAAGAATGATGTGAAGAATTGGAACAGCATACTCAGGCTTTGCAGGTGAATACCTGGTCTTCAACTGATCCTTCAAATTGACAACACTGAACACAGCAAGGAAAGTAAAGAAAAAGATACGATTATGTTTACCTTAAATTTTTGAAGTGCTTCATTAAGGCATCTCTACTATCAATACTAGCAACGTTTGATAATGCAAATGACTCCAGTTCATCTTGATAGTGTTTAAATACAACTTTCTGAAAGAAAAACTCTTTTTACTGAGGAGGATTATAATCAATTCACAGGATGTTACCTGCACATTAAAAAAAAGTTGATGCTGATTATCAAGAAACGTAATGTTGAAAAAATGGAAAAAGGGCCATAACTTAGCCAAAATTGGTCGACCTGAACTCAAATTCGAACATGACTTGCGTATTCATGAGACAGACCTATGTACAAAATTTGATGTTGATTCAATAACTCCAACAAAAAAAATTATCAGCCAGACATCCAATTTTCAAAGTCAAAAAAGGAAAAAGAGCCATAACTAAGCCAAAATTGGTTGGTCCGAACCTAAATTCAAACTGGACATGCATATTCTTGAGACAAACCTATGTACAAAATGTGTTGATTCAATAACTCAAACTGAAGTTATCATCCGGACACCAAATTTCCAAAATTGGGCAGAAAAGCAACAAAAAGGGGCATAACTCCCAACAAAACATATCGGAATTTTAGTAATCACTCCGGATGGATGGGCAGATAGATGAACGGATGGAATTACAGAGGGACAGATGGACAAATGGTCGGATGCGGCTGATTACAATAGTCCTCCCGACAAAATGTCTTTGTCGGGGACCAAATTTTTGTTGATAGGGTAGTACAGTCCTGTATACCAGGCTGAAACACCGTGTAACTAATAGTACACATCTTTGAACACTGTACACAAAATTCAAACAAAACAATTTGGTAATTTAATAAAACTTTTAAAATAAATGATGTAATTGACTTTTAATAATTCTGTCCTTGACTGGTGATGCTAATAAAACAATAACACAATTCTCTATAAAGAAAGACATTTCATTGTCAGACTTGTCTCAATGAATAGCAGCCCACCTTCATTAGCAGCCTTGGACATCTAATGACTTCTGGGCTGCTAATCACTAATGCTGATCTCAGAGAGTTTTGAAAGGATCTGTGTTACATGCGGGTATAATTCAACAGACAAACAAGACAATTAACAGGTAGAATTGTAAATAATTTTTCTAAGATGATTTGTAACACAAGTATTTTTTTGTCAAAGATGCAATGCTACCAGTAAGGGTAACATTAGTTTAGCAAGATTTTGTTCATAAATAATTGTTTTATTACTATTTATTAGAAAGTGCATGTTGACACTCTCCAATAAATTGTTACAAAACAATTTTATACGTACATTTTTTTTTCTACTACAGTACTGCATAAATAACAAGGTAACACATAAAGTGTAAAAGCCACTAAAGTGGCTTTCAGCACTTTTAACCCTTTACCAAACGCAGACGATATCAAAATTTATTATTTTAAATATAATTTTTTAAAAAAATTTTTCAAAAAAATTTCAACAAAACCATATCATGTGACCCCTCGTTGGAACGAGCTCGACGAGCTCGTTGCAATGAGGGGTCACATGATATGGTTTTGTTGAAATTTTTTGAAAACTAATATTTTTTTCAACTGCTGAATTTGCATATTAAGTGGGCGGATGCGGGCGATTCGTTGGGTAAAGGGTTAAAGAGGCCTGATAGTGGTTTCTAGCACTCAACTAGTTGACACTACAAAAATACCTGAGTTCATGTTGGGTAATGAACCACACTAGATTGTTTGAAATATGAGGCTATAAACTACACATAATAACTAAAACACGTTAAGCAATTACCTAAATATATTTTTCAAGGATTTTCTAGGACTGCTCCTATGAAAATCTGATTTTCAAGCACATTAATAGGGCATGGAAGTTCAGTTGTAAAATACAAGAACTTTTAAGCATTTCAAGGACCCACACAAAACCTCAACAAGCATGCAGGGTATAATTCAACAGACAAACAAGACAATTAACGGGTAGAATTCTAAATAATTTTTCAAAGATGATTTGTAACACAAGTATTTTTTGTCAAAGATGCAATGCTACCAGTAAGGGTAACATTAGTTTAGCAAGATTTTGTTCATAAATAATTGTTTTATTACTATTTATTAGAAAGTGCATGTTGACACTCTCCAATAAATTGTTACAAAACAATTTTACATGAACATTTTTTTTTCTACTACAGTACTGCCTAAATAACAAGGTAACACAAAGTGTAAAGCCACTAAAGTGGCTTTCAGCACTTTTAACCCTTTACCCAAAGCAGACGATATCAAAATTTATTATTTTAAATATAATTTTTCAAAATTTTTCAAAAAATTTCAACAAAACCATATCATGTGACCCCTTGTTGGAACGAGCTCGACGAGCTCGTTCCAACGAGGGGTCACATGATATGGTTTTGTTGAAATTTTTTGAAAACTAATATTTTTTCAACTGCTGAATTTGCATATTACGTGGGCGGATGCGGGCGATTCGTTGGGTAAAGGGTTAGGGCGATTCGTTGGGTAAAGGGTTAAAGAGGCCTGATAGTGGTTTCTAGCACTCAACTAGTTGACACTACAAAAATACCTGAGTTCATGTTGGGTAATGAACCACACTAGATTGTTTGAAATATGAGGCTATAAACTACACAATAACTAAAACACGTTAAGCAATTAACTAAATATATTTTTCAAGGATTTTCTAGGACTGCTCCTATGAAAATCTGATTTTCAAGCACATTAATAGGGCATGGAAGTTCAGTTGTAAAATACAAGAACTTTTAAGCATTTCAAGGACCCACACAAAACCTCAACAAGCATGCAGGGGATTGTAAAATTAATTTAAAATTAAAAAAATACTGTAAGTGATGATAACTAAGTACTTGTGATCTCTGAAGCATGTGAATTTGGAAATCACAGCTTACCTGAAGAGCCTGTACTCTGTTGTAATGTATATCTATTCTGTCATGTATTGTTAAAGCCTCTCCTGTAATCTCATCAATTTCAAAGTCTGCATAAATCTTCAACATATCCAGCAACTGCAATAAATGTTTTAAAACAAGTTAATACTGTACAGACTCAGGAATAAGCCCAGGGGGTGCGTGAAGTAAAAGAGGGCAGAAGTATATGGGTGGGCTTATTTTCAAGAGGACAAGTCTGCAGGATAATTTAGATGCTATGTTAGGTGACTCGCTCAACAGGCCAGAAAATAAGCAGACTGTCAACTGCAAAATGAGGTCCCCAGAAGGTGAATTTAGTGATGCTACCCTGCACAGCAGGGTAGCATCACTACATTTACCCTCTGTGAACCTCAATCTGAATCAGGGTCTCAAAACTAAACAGAAAGAGGTACCCAGAGGATAAATTGGCCCACTGTATGGGATAGCATCATCAAATTCACCCTCTGGGGACCTCATTCTGCAAATGTCAGACTGCTTATTTTCAGGCCTGCCAAGGGGATAAATTGGCCCACTGTATGGGATAGCATCATCAAATTCACCCTCTGGGGACCTCATTCTGCAAATGTCAGACTACTTATTTTCAGGCCTGTCGGTCAATCCTACAACAAACAGGCATTTACCCTTTACCTAACACAAATCGGCTGCATGCACCCACATCATTTACAAACTGAAAAAAATGTAAAACAATATCAACAAAACCATATAATGTGACACCTTATTGGAATGAGCTCACTGAGTTTGTCCCAATGAGGGGTCACATAATATAGTTTTCTTGAAATTATTGTAAACATTTGAAAAAGAAGTAATTAAAATAATTTTTTTTATATCATGCGCATTGGGTAAGGGGTTCTTTTTCATTGTAACAACTGGTATATACCAGCATGGCTGTCACTGATGTTGTCATATCACAAAGTCAGGGACTGGGCTTATTTACATGGAGGGGACTCAGAAATGTGAAAAGTTGGAAGGTGGGCATATTTTCGACTATAGGCTTATTCCCAAGTCAGCAGGTAACAGCATCTATTCGACTTCACTCTCATAACTCTTACTCAATCATTGAGACCTGGACAGTTTCACAGAATTTACACCATACATCATCTTAGTTCAGTGTCGGGGGTGGTGATTTCAAGTCTAGACTTGGCAGCCTGTTTTATGACTAAGATTAATCCGCAGGAATGATTATTTTAGGACAGCCATTGTTCCTGCTCCCCATATCTTCTGCAAAACAAGATAGAGAAAATCATAACTGCTTTCCTAAAGCTATAAAAAAGCAAATAGCTCCTATTAATTTGGGCTAAATATCGAATTACCAATAAAATCAGTCATTATGGCTTCCCCAGAGCAATTTAAGGAGTGCTGTTGTGGCTCTCCTGTGATTTTCAATCGATGAGGCCTGAATCTGTTCTGGGCTTCAAGACTTCATCATTTGAATTCATATTGGTACACATGTGTTTGGGGGGGGGGGGGGGGGGGGGGGGGGGGGGAGTGCAGATCACAAAAACTTGTGAAAGTCAGAAATAGGCACTTAACCCTTTATTTAACATGCCTAAACGATGCCACTTGCAAATTTTATCAACTGAAAATTTTTAACTCCAGAACGTACCTTATGACCCCTTACTGGAATGAGCTCATTCTAATGAGGGGTTATAAACTGTGTTTTGAAGGTGAATATTGAAAAATATACTGGGTTAAGGACCACACCAGGTTGTTCGAAAGATGAGGCTCTGAAAACAAAACAGATAGCCCAACAATATTACTTTACTCAAAACATGTCTTACTAGTTAGTGACAAACATCAGTTGTTGTTAGCATGCTGAGTAAAGATTTCACAGGTAACTTTTTCTGCATATGTTGGACGCTATATTTTTCAATAGAATAATTTAACTTTTTTCTGGAAAGAACAATATACAACATGACTTGCATAAGCAATAGATCAGTTGAAAACAGAAATAAAGCAATCCATCCATTACAATAAATGAGTAAATAGTTTTCCTTCCTCTTGTTTAACAAGTTGTTCATAAAAGCACTGAATAAAAGTGTCAATGTACACTGTAGCTTAACTTGTGTAAGGCATGTACATGTATAGTATGTGACACAGCAATGACACATATCTAGGTAATGACCTGATAACAAAGGTACATGTAAAGTATTGTAACAAATGTTCGGGTAAAGTATTGTAAAGGTGGGTGACAGTTAGATGCTAAACTAGAAAAGTAATCTCCATGGGATTAATGTTACAATGGGGATCCTTGTATGGTGCACCATAAGCCAAATGTTAGCAATTGTTTTGTCCTGTTTGATTCAAACCCTTCTAAGGTTCATTCATACTAATTATTAATAAATATTTGTCCAGTTCTTCTTAACACATAGGTATTTGAATTTTTTATCTTTAGCTCATAGAGTTCCCACGGGTGAGGAGATTTTATTTTTCTCATTGGAAATAGAAAATTGGGTTGTGCTAATGTTTACCCTCCCCAAACAACATCAAATATTAACACAGGAACTTGGCTTCAACACATTTGAATATACACATCCTAGGGATGCTGAATTCAAGAAAAGATAAATTTTAAGTAATTTGTATATTTTTTTTACTTATCAATGGCCCAGACTAGCTGGTGCTAACTCAAATTTAATCCAGGACCAAACACAAATTTTGACCAAAATTTCCCCCAAATTTGCATGCAAAACCAAAAAAATCAAGTCCTAGATGGTCCTCCATACTTTTGAGATCTGCGCATGCACAGTATTCAGGAAGGTACCGACATTGGCGGCAATCATCATTCTTTCTACAGATTGTCTGTTAAATGTTATAAACAGCGGGGAGGTATGAGTGCCCACTGGGCGATTGGTAAGTATAAAAAATATACAAATTACTTAAAATTTATCATATTTATCATATTTTTATACAACATCCAATGGCCCAGACTAGCTGAATCGTAAAAAGGCTGGAGGGCCTAGGACTTAAAGGAAAATGCAATCTCTCAATTTCTTCAGTAAAGAATAACTCCAACAGGAGAATAGGAGAAGATTATATATCTCTTTTTCTTTTACGAGAAAAGAGAAAGACATAACACCCAACAATGTATTTGAGTATTACATAATATATAATTCTCCATTTAATGCCAGCATAACCCATTATGCTAATTCGGTGAAAGAAAACAATATATAAAGATAGTCCAGAGAATGAGACTCTTTATACTCATTTAAAAGTGTTCGAGGATTGTATATTAATGCCCGTTTGACACATGACATATACAAATGCTTCACAGTAAGCTACACTTTAAAAACCGTATATAAATGAGACATAGTTGTTGCTTCACACCAAGCTACACATTAAAACCATCCCAGCACCGACTCAGGACTACTGACACTGGAGGAGGTCTTCCCTTGCTTTTCACTATAAAGCCAGATAATTATAAGGGAAAAATCATCCCCCCCCCCCCACTTCCCCTTGTTCTGAGGCAAATTTCCTCAGAATGAAAAGGGCAGCAGAACAGCGTCAGTGCTGGAACGGACTGCCTAAAGACCTATAGATGTAACCATTAATGGACAACATTCTGAGCAACAGAAAGAGGACCCAAAGAGCTAAGGACGACATTCTGAGCAACAGAAAGAGAACCCAAAGATCTAAGGTCACCGGAGATGGACTCTAAATTCCTCAGGTAAAACTTGGTAAATGAAGAGGGCTGTGTCCAGTATGCAGCCTTCATGAGATCAGTAATGGCTATTCTGTTGGAATAAGCCCAAGAAGTGGACAGTGCTCTAACCTCGTGTGCTGGTATCTTATTAACAGAACGTTGATCCGAAGATAGATTTTCATAGGCAATGCGTATGGCCAACTGCGACAGCATGAACAGAAATATCCTTTCTGTTAGGAATTGATGAAAGAAAGAAACGTTTTCTTCCCTTTCTAACAAAATCTGATCGAAGTTTATAAATGCACATAGCCCTGACTGGACACAGCAAAGATCTATGGTTATCGAAGGACGGTAAAGCCTTAATGACAATAGGCTCTGGCCGCTTGTCTGGAATCTGATTCTTAGCCAAAAACCCCATTTCCGTAGTGAGGGTAATGGTATTACCCACACCACGGTACTGAGATTCATCAACAGATAAAGCATGAAGTTCACTGATTCTTCTAGCAGATGCAAAGGCTAAAAGAAACGCCATTTTATAGGTCAAGAATTTGAACTCTACGATGTCCAATGGCTCAAAAAGAGCTTCTTCGAGCTTCAACAGAACCCAAGCCAAATTCCACTTGGGAATTAATCTGAGGTTTCTAGGTCTATTGATAGAGAAATTTCTAACTAGCTTGGATAATGAAGTATTTGATCCAATAGCCAAGTTATCATGATGAGCGTAAGTATCTGATAACATAGACCTATAGCCCTTAATAGTGACGGGCTGCAGTTTGAGATCGTCAAACAAGAAGACCAGAAAATCGGCAATATTTGGTATGGACGGATTGTATACGTCTATCGACTGATCCTTACACCAACGGAAGAAAACCCTCCACTTCGCTGCATAGTTCAACGAAGAGGAGGACCTCCTGCAGCTAGAAATTGTTCCACTGTGTGTCCTGTAAACTGTTTCCCGTGCAGGAAGGACCTTCCGGTTGTGATGCAGTGCGCATGACTTCCCCTGATAAAGAAGATCCTTTTGTGGAGGAAGCTTCCGGGAATGTCCCATAACAGACACCTGAGAAGATTGATCCAAGGTTTCTGTGACGACAGAGGTGCTACTAGCAGGATTTTGCAATGAGACTGTTTGATCTTTGAATCAGCTGAATCAACGGAGTTGGAGGATATGCGTATCCTATCATCCCATCCCATGAAATTGACAGAGCGTCTACTGCATACGTTCGATGATCTGGGCATGGCGACACGAACATTGATAAGTGATTGTTCAGGTGTATCGCAAAAACATCTATCATGGGATGATCCCATTGGTAGCAAATCTGTCTCAATATTCGCTTGTTTAGAGTCCATTCCGATAGCAACAGGCGACCTTTCCGAGAGAGCCGTCTGCTAATACGCTCAGATGACCCGGTATATGATGGACAGAGAGATGAATGCCATGATGCATAACATATAGGAGAATCCCCTCCATTAATTCGCATAATGGAATCGAGTGAGTGCCGCCCTCGTTCCTGAGGTAAGCAACTACTGTCGAATTGTCAGACAGAATTTGAACGTGGATGTTCGCTATTAGGCAAATCCAACGTTGTAGTGCTAGCCATATTGACATCATCTCTTTGATGTTTATGTGTTTCTCTAGGAACCGAGAGTCCCAAAGACCCTGACACTTCAAGTCTGCAGGATTTAGGGTCGCGTCCCAGCCTGTCTGACTCACGTCCGTCATAATCGTGAAAGCCGGATCTGGCAGCTGAAGCGGAACTCTCTGAGTTAACCACTGAAGATCTACCCAAATCTGGTTTCGAGCGAATGCATCTTCACACTCCAGTTCTGAGTAAAGAATATCTGGAGGGGACATGTGCACAGGGGGCCCATCGGAATAAGATCCACAGCCACTCTGCACAGCCCCAACAGTCGCATGAATTCCCTTGCTGTTAGAGTGTTGACAAAAGTGAGCATAACAACTGACTAATTTTGCTCTGGGTAACAGCAGATGAACCAGATTGTTGTGAGTCTCGAAGCTCATTCCCAAGTGAGTGAACGACTTGGATGGAGCTAGATCTGACTTTTTCTCATTTACGATGAAACCGAGACATCGGAGCAATAGAAACAGACTCTGAACATCGTTCTGAAGTATAATTCTGTTGCCGTATCTCTGCAGAATGTCGTCCAAGTAAGCCGACGTTACCGCAGACGAAAGAGCTTGGAAGTATGACATTACCAAGTTCATTATTCAAGTGAATGCCCAGGGAGCCAGGTTCAGACCAAAGCACATTGCTCTGAACTGATAAACCTTCCCTTGTATGGTGAACTGCAGGTACTTTCTGAATGCCAGATGTACCAAGACATGAAAGTAAGCATCCTTTAGACCTATGCTTGCCACATAGTCGTTCACTCGAATGCTCGCTCTTACTGACTGAATGGTTTCCATATAGAACTTTGGAGCCACGATAAGCTTGTTTATCCAGCTCAAGACTATTACCGGTCGGAACGAGCCGTCTGGCTTCAGTACGAGGAACAGGTGACTGTAAAAACCCTGAGAATTTTGATTATTGACGACCTCTACTGCTTCCTTTAATAAGAGAGCCTCTACCTCCGCTAGGAGAGACTCTCTTTTGAAAGGATCCGCCAGAAGATTTGTCCAATGCAGACATCTTGTTAGTGGGGGTTTTGCTGGGAATGATAGCTGTAGGCCGAGACTACACTTCTCACCCACTGATCTTCCGTGACTGCTATCCAGTTTCTCGTGAAGTTTGATAACCTTCAGCCAACTGGCAAGCAATAGAGGTCTTGAACATCACCTGTAGGACTTGCGAGTCTTACAGGAGGAGAAACAAACTACATCCTCCCCGTGAATATCCTCACTCCGTCGGCTTAAGGGTGTCTGACCAACAGTCCTGATCAGACTTACACCCCTTTCCCGAGTTGCTATATTGCTGACCTCTGGAGTAATTGTATGAGGGTTTCTTGTACCCTCGCGAGGAGTTCCCTTTTGATGATTTTGATCTGGAATGTCCTCGCTTACCTCGGTCTGCTGAAGCGGGTTGTTGAGATGCCGCCTTCAAGAGCAGAGCACTCGGCGCTTTCTTAGTAGCCTGTTCATATACTAACGAAAGCTTGTCGTCAAAGATAGTATGTTTGGAGACCAGAGCGTCCCGGAGAGGGCTTTTCACCTTATCATCTATAAGTGATGACGACGCAAGGGCAGCATCATATCTAATTAACTCCAGATTAGCCACTGTCGGGGCGGAGTTATACGTGGCATACATGATTGCCCTGGAAAGAACTCTAAGCGAGGTACACACATCCTCAAATTCCTTCCCATTGAGACGTTGCGCCATAACTCTGGTAAGGTGATCTGCATAGGACATTGCGTTCAAATTAGCTCTATTCGATAAAATTGCAGTTTCCATTACATCTTAGCGAATGTTGAATGAAGCAGGTCAGGATATGTCTAAATCCCCGGCCTGCTCATCCAAACGCAGTGGAGCTCTCTGCACATCTTCTCCAACCGTTTTAAATGAAGATGGTCCAAGGGACGGTATATTTATGGAAGATGTTGACAAGAAACCGCCTTTTTTTCCTCACACTCGAGAGGTTAAATATAGCATCGGCTACATGGCCAAAGGCCTGCGACACCTGCCTAGACTGAACAGGGAAAAAAAGAACTTCTTCCTTCCTCCGTATAAAGTCTGCATCTAGAGATGCCAGCAGTTTCTCCCTTGTTGTCGCAGCTTGATGATTCAGTGGAACAAACTCAGGATAGTATTGATGGATAAAATCCATCACAACCATGTGTTGTTCTGAAAGGGAAGGGTAATCCTCTTATCCCTTTCACCATTTGAATGAATCAGTTGAGAATCTCGGTCCACTGCATCTGCGTGAAAGGGACGACTGGACCGACCCAGCACAGTCCGACAGCTCAGTCTGAGGGAGGCTGCTCCCGCACTTGCTGGGATGCTGTGATCAGCTGCACAGTCTGTGACAGCAAGTCCATCACCGAGACTTGAGGAGCAGCGGTTTTCTGTTTCTTAGTCGCTTGCTGCTCCTGAGACGGTGTTCCGGAGATGGATCTCTTCTCAGAACGTCCCGATGATCAAACTTGCTGGCTTCCTTCCTAGTTCCATCGTCTCTGAGCAAGCTTTTGTTTTTAAGGTGCTCGCTCTGCCCACTACACTTCCTTCGACCGCAATGGACATACCCGGTGTTTTACAGCTCCCACAGATGGAGTAACAGCTTCACCGGTTGAGCTAGCTGCCGGCAAAGGATTAAGATCACCACCCAGTGGCCTTACCTTTTGCCTAATATTCATGAGCCCCTTAGCAGCTAGCTCTGTTTGCTCATCAGAGTGCGACGACGGTAGCACACTTTTGGTGGGTGTCACATTACCATCACCATGTTCTTGTTCCTCTGAAAAAGAAACTGAGTCCCGGCATAGGCCTCTCACCGCTAAGAATGTACCGTGACACCCGTTTCCAATGTTTGTCATCGCAATCAACACATGTAGGACAAGAGTCTGCAGGAGTACATCGACTACAGGCAAGGCAACACGCATGTAAATCTGAGGAAGACTTCCTTGCCTTGCATTTTGAGCAATAAGCTTTCATGATTAATCAAAACTAAGTCGATCGCACTCCCACAAACTCCACAATAAATATATGATAAAGATACACAATAAACAACAATCAAAATTGAAATCAAAAAATTAAATTCAAAAAAGTTTTCGAAAAGAATTTGACAAAAGCCCACGTTCATAAAGGGAACATGAAGAGCACAAGGGTATCCCGATAGAGCCTAAGTGTGGACAAAATCCAAAAATTATTGCTACACTACCTAATATTAAATAATGTATCTTACAACAATCCTACAGTAATAATAACTAAATACTACATATATTTAAGGACACTGCCAATGTAAACAACGTCAAGGAAAAAACCGGAAGCAAGACATCAGGCACAGAAAAAAGGCCCAAAGTCAGTAACAGAATTTAAAGCTACCAGATGTAAAGCAAGATCTTCAAACGAAGAAAAAACGATACATCGGATAGAAGATGCATGACCCAAACGACCCAAAACCCATAAGGTGAGGATGTAACCATGGGGATAAACAGAAGAAACATTCTGTTACACACGTTAAACTCCCAAGAAATTTAATAAAAATTTTCAATAAAAATAAGCCAAAAAGTCTGGGAGTTTAACAGGAGGGCTTCAAGGAGAGATAGGGAAGGAATACTTAACAAATAGTGGATAAATCATTAGCAAGAATGATGACGTCAGGCACATGTCTCGAAATTGGGAAACATGAAATAATTTTGATAAAAATTATAAAGTTAGAGCCCTGAACATTTCTAACCACTGTTGTTCACTTCCATCATCCATTTATGTCCTTGGATCCACCAATTTTACCATTGATTTGTGTCTGGCATCCTCAAAAAAGGAGATTTAAAAGCACAGATGTCAGCTGAATGTTGCTGACTTTAGGGCCAAACAAAGAATGATGGTTTGCACCAATTTCGGTACCTTCCTGGATACTGCACATGCGCAGATCTAAAAAGTATGGAGGACCATCTAGGACTTGATTTTTTCGGTTTTGCATGCAAATTGTGGGATTGGGGGGCAAAATTTGTGTTTGGCCCTGGATTAAATCTGAGTTAGCACCAGCTAGTCTGGGCCATTGGTTGTTGTATAAAAATGCATTATTTTGCCTGGTGTTTTTGGAAAAGATTTTTAATTTTCTCCGTTTTTGAGTTCCCAAGTGGGTCTGACTGAACCCCAAAATATTTGTTCTCATACCACAGTGATAACAAAGACACCCAATAAATTTATAGCAAACCTTACCAACATAAAATCTTCTTTACAGTTTCTGTACAAAAAATGTAATACACACATTTCCCATAAATATGGCCGCTGACAGGCATTTTGAATTTTGGGCGGAGCCCAAAAGCACTCATTACCATCCCATGATGATAACAAACGTAGTCCTAGAAGTTCTGTACAAAAAAATGATTGCACCTAATTTCAGTATAAAATGGCTGCTGGCAGCCATCTTGAATTTTGGACCGCACCCCAAAACACTTGTTCTCGTCCCAAGGTGATAACAAGCAAATTCAGAGAATTCATGTCTCCCGCTGGGCAGCAGTTTCAAGGGGAATTAATGCATCCAGTGGAATATAGTTGAGTTGCAAGTGGAAGTTATTTAGAAGGGACAGAACAGACAGTGCTTCAGAGTGTGGTTATCAGATTTATTTTCACGGAAGTCACATTCAAAGCAAGTGAAGTGATGTGGAGTATAACTGTGAGAATCAGTAAAAATTAAGACTGTATGATAAGACATATTACATTAAACTGATGTGAAAAGTAATCCATATGTGAAATTTCACTGAAATCGGTTGACTCTAAGGAAAGTTAGAGTCTGGAAACCGTCAGCTAATCAAATTTCAGCAACCTAATTAAATATGTGCGGAAAATGCCCATATTTGAACTTGGACCCACAATTGATGAAAGTGATCTACTACCCAAATTTCATCGAAATCAACTGACTGTAAAGAAAGTTAGAGTCTGGAAACGAAAAACACGGAAGGTGTGCACTAACTGTGTATTAGTAGTTGCACTGAATAAATCAAAGTTTCCCTAATTTGCATAATGTTTGCACGAGAACAAAATCCATATTATATGTGATGTATTGCATGTTACTAAACATTCATACAAAAATTTATTCAAATCAGAACTTTCATACAGAAGTTCTGTACAAAAAACTGACTCAGTACAAAATGGCTTCTGGTGGCCATCTTGAATTTTGGACCGCACCCAAAAACACTTGTTCTCGTCCCACGGTGATAACAAAGGTACCCAAGAAGTTTTGTAAAGATCGGTTCATAAATAAGGCCTCTAACCTGAGTTGTATTGAATTGTTGATGGACAGACAGATGATGGACAACAGGCCATGACAAAACCTCAAATTTGACTATGTAAAAGTTGAGCTAAAAATGATCCAGGGTCTCCAGCACACTCAAGTTACAAACTTGATACCCCTTACTCTTGATTTCTTCCAATTTGTTATTAGTTCCAGTGACTTAGAGCCCAATTAGTAGTCGAAACCGAAGGACGCATCTGATTTATTCTGAGCCATTGAGACCCATAATGGCATAAGATCGGTTGAAATTAAAAATAAAAATCAAAATTTATTACAGTACCTGAGTAAATAGTTTGCCTTCTTCTTGTTTAGCAAGTTGTGACATTTGGCTTCGAACCACTAAATGAGCATTGTCCATTACAGCATTGAAAAATCTTCTTGTTGGAAGCTGTGCTTCAATATCTATCATAAGCTCCATAAATCTTTCACCAAAGAAAACAGAGTCCTTGCATACTTTCCCTGTAATAATACAATGTTACATATGCATACATAATTATTGAATATTACTTTTTTAAAGAACCCTACTAATTGCATATACTCTTCAGACATCAAACCATTAACCATATCTTCAATACAACCAGGACATGTTAACAGTGTATAGGTTGTAGAGTAAACTCATGTTAATTGAAAAAAAAGTGTATGTCATGAGATGGGAAAATTCCCCACCCTGCAAAGAGAGAAGTGGGTCAAAATGTTTATGAAACTTCAGTTTAACCTTTGCACAAATTCTTCTTTTAACAGGACATTATTTAGGAGAAACAATATACATAGTTTCAACCAAATCAGTCAACAAATGTTATAGATGTCACACAAATGCTAAAAAAAAGGAGAGAAAGATGACAAAATAAGAATCATAACTCCAAAAAAGAAAAGGTCGAAAACATGTTTTTGATCTTGATCAAAATATTATTTAGTAGAAACCACATAGCAAATTTCAATAAAATCTATCAATACATGTTACAGTTATGGTACCAATGGGGAAAAACTGAGTGAAAAGTTAAAAAATTTATAGTAATTTATGTATTTTTTATACTTACCAATGACCCAGACTTAGCTGGTGCTAACTCTAAAATATTTAGGGCCAAATGCAAATTTTACCCCCATCCCCAAAATTTGCATCTAAAACCGAAAATTACATGTCCTATATGGTCCTCCATACTTTTACTCCACTGCGCATGCGCAGTGTCTAGGAGGTCTCGAAATTGCCGCCAAAAGTCATTCTTACAACCAGTGCCTGGTAAGCATTATGTACTCAGCGGGGAGGAATGAGTTCCCAACTCATGGGAGGGCCATCCCCGTCTGGGTCATTGGTAAGTATAAAAAATATATCAATTACTATAAATTTTTTAACATTTTCATACTGTACCAATGACCCAGACTTAGCTGAATAGTAAAAAGGTTGGAAGGCCTAGGACATAACGAAAATCCAATAGACTCAATTACCTATAACAGAGCTATCCCCTTAAGGAGAAAAGGAGAAAAGGAGAGATAGTCTACATGTATCTTTCTTATTTGTAACAAAAAAGAAAGCCACAATACTATTCTGTAAGTGAGCACAATAACATCAATGATCTCTATAAACATCTAGTATAACCCTTTATACTAATATTTTTTAAGGAAAGCCAATAAATATGGGAGTCAAGAGAAATGAGACTCTAAAAACACATTTAAGTGTTCGAGGATTGTATATTAAAGCTCAATTAATCACGTGATATATACGAATGCTTCACACCAATCAACATTTAAAAAATATTACACAGATGAGTAAACATAGGCTTAACCCTAAAATCATCTCTCTCGGAACCGACACGGAATTACTAAGTCCAAGGGAGGTATTCCCTTGCTTTATACTATAAAGCAGGTGACCTAAGGAAACACCCGCCCCCCCCCCCCCTTTCCCTTGCCCTGGATCAAATACTCCAGAGCAAAGAGGGCAGCAGGACAGAGTCACTGCCGGAACCGAAAGCCTATACACACATAGTTGCCACTGTTTAGTAGACGACATTCTGAGTAAAAAATAGCAGACCTAAACCATGTAGATGTAGATCTGCAGAAAAGGACTCAATATTCTCGGATACAAAATCGTGAAAATGGAGGGCTAACACTAATATGCAGCCCTCATTAAATCTGTAATAACAATATTAATAGCTTAAGCCCATGAAGTAGAAGATTATGCATGTAGCATAATCGTAAACCCAAATACTCGCTCTGACCGATCGGGTGGACTCCATATATAAACTTGGAGCCACGATCAACTTGTTTATCCCAATTCCGAATAATGAGTGAACGGAACGAGCCGTCTGGTTTTTGGAACCAGAAAACGATGGTTGTAGAAACCTGGAAATTCCTGGATTTCTACAATCTCCATCGCGATCATTCCAGAAGAGACTAGACTTCTGATGGAAGCGAGCCTCTATCCTACTGACTTGGCGGAACCTGAGTCCATCTTGGACTCCAAGTTGACAGATGATTTCGTTTGAGGAACAATTTAGTCCTTTCGAAATCACCCCTTGAATCCAAGGACGGTCCGTAATCTATTCCCAAATAATTGAGAAACTCAACAGTCTTCTGCTCACTAGTACACGATAGAGGTTAAAACCATTACCTCCTGGTATTGTGAGGCTTGCGGAAGGAGAAGCCATGTCCGTCACAGTCCGCACCTCGCCCCGTCGACCTAGGGACCTCTGACCGTAATTACGGCCCCTATTTGAGTCGCTACCCTGACGGTCTCTAGAATAAGACCTAGAGGATGCATAGGAACCTTTATAGGAACTTCCCTTGGACGTATTAGTCCCAGAAGTGCCTGTCCTACTCTTCTCTGCTGAATCCGACTATATGGAAGCGAATATTAATAGCAGAGAGTCTAAAGCTTTCTTAGTTAACTGATCATAGACTGCGGAAAGCTTGCCGTCAAAGAAAACTCCCCTGAGACCAGAGCGACTCTGAGAGAGTTTTTCACCTTACTATCTACACGCGTGGATGTAGCCAGGGCCGCGTCACGTATAACCAACTCCATATTGCCACTAAAGGACAGAGTTTTACGTGAGGCCCTTGAAAGAACTCTTAAGGAGATTGTGCATCCTAGACTTCTTTTTCCTTGCGACGTAATGATAACGTTCGGGTAAGGTGATCTGCGTACGATGATGCGTCTTAAGCTGACCCTGCTAGACGATATTGTTATTTCCAACATTGTGGTTGGAATTGACATAGACGACAGTAAAAAACAATACTAGGTCCTGACCTGGTCATCAAGACGCAGAGAACTCTCAGAATGCTCTGTCCTGCCGTTTCAAAATATTCGTTGAATTGATGAAAGGCAGATGTAGAGCATATTGCCGATAAGAAACCTGACCTGCCCATTTAGGTAGCAAGTTAAATAATATAGCATCGTTCAACAGATCAAATGTCCATGAGACATATCTGGACTATGTCGGAAACTGAGGGATGATGTCCCTAAACCGATTAAGAATTCTGTGTCCAGTGGCTCTATCAGTCTCTTATCCGGCAACGCAGCATTTTGGTCCGGAGGAACAACGTCAGATGATAATGCTGGAAGCACTCTACGGCAATTATGTTGTTCCGAAAAGGGAAAACACAACTCATCTGTATCCCTTTCGCCATCCTGTTGGACCACTTGTAATTCTTGGTCGTCCGTGCCTGAACCTGCAGTGGAACGTACCAACCTAGCTTCCTTGGATAATTCCTGATCCGACAGAGTTACTGTCAGTTGCTGGGATGCTGTGATAGTTTGTGCTATCTGCGATAGCATGTCCGTAACAGAGGCCTGTGGAGCTGCGGTCTTATAGGATTTAGCCGCTGGAAGCTCCTTGGACGTTCACTCTTGCATACATCTGATATGTGAACGTTCAGAGTATGAAGGCCTCGTATCCTTGGCTACCGGATGCGTGACCTGGTCGCCGTAGAATCCATGGTCGGCGATGTTGGTTGAATATCACAGGTCACGTAGCCAAGGTGCAGTCGCGTGTGCTGCCGTGAGGATGAGGAAGCCGAAAGAGCAGTCTCTCCGGACTGTCTATATAACGGAGCATCCCTAGCGGTGGACGTATGCTCTGACTGAGCAACGTTTTGTACCACAACATCTGGGCCCAGATGTTGTAATACGAGAGAGGAACCTCTCTCGCTCGAAGCCCGATGGACCTGGACGAGCTAGGAACCGGACTAATAGGCTTCCTCTGTACCATCCTCATATCCGTCATCACTGGGTGTGCACATTGTATTTTATAGTGCTCGCATCACCCAAATCTCCTTCCTGGACCGCAACGGACGAACCCGGGTGCTGCACCATTCAGTGAATGGTCGCAACACCAGACGAGCTAGCGGACGCCAACGCCGTCGATCCTACTTGGGACCTCTTAGGCAATTGACGTATCTGCATGAGCACTTTACCGCTAGCTCTTTATTTGACTGTGACAACGGAAGCACACTTAAAAAGACTTCACGGTAACAATACCTAGTTCATGTTACCCTATGAGACCTGTGGAGCTGCAGTCCTACGTGAAATATCCGCTGGAAGCTCCCGGGACTTAATTCCTGCATTTATATAATATGCGAACGTCCCAACTGGAAAGGTCTCGTATCCTTGGCTAGCAGATGGAGTGACCTAGTCGACGTGTATTCTTTGGTCAGCAAAGCAGGAACACCATGGCACGTTCAGTCCTGCATTTATATAATATGCGGACGTCCCCTGGAAATCTGAGGCCACATAGCCAAGGTGCGGTCATGTGTGTTGACGAGGATGAGGAAGCCAATATAACAGCAGCATCGGACTGTCATGCGACGGAGCGTACCGAGCAGGAGGAGTGGACGTAAGCTCCGACTAAGCAAACAACATACAACAACATCGCAGTGCAGATGTTGATGCAAGAGAGAGGGGGCCTCTCTCGCTCACGGTCCGGGGGACCTGGACGAGCTAGCTACCGGACTGACAGGCTTCCTCCATACTATCCTTGGATCCGTCGTTGCTGGGTGTGCACATCTGAAGTTTTATAGTGCTCGCATCACCCAATCTGCTTCCCTGGACCGCAACGGACTAACCATTCTTTCCTGGTGAATGGACGCGACACCGGGCGGACTAGCGGGCAACAATGCCTTCGATAGAACTAGCTAACTCCTAGCAATTGTTGTAATACCTTGAGCACTTACCGCTAGCCCTACCATTGCAATGACGCAGACACACTTATTGAAGACATCACGGAAACATCACTCTGAATTCTGAAAAAGAAACTGATAATATATAGTGACCCTACGGAGAGAGGACCGTAATGGCCCCCTCACCGCTGCTAAAATATCGTGACACACGTCTACAATGTTGTCATATCAATCAACACACACAGAGCAGGAATTAATGCGACTACATTGACTATAAGAAACACAATGAACTTGTGAATTAGAGGAAGATATCCTCGCATTACGAATGAAGAATATTTTTTCCAACCAGAAAAAATATATACCGTCATATTATTCGCACTAACCCTTGAAATAAAAATACATAATACATTATAATTCATTATAACATTTCAAAAGAAAATAATTTTCAAAAAAAAAAAAAATTTCAAAAAAGTTTTCAGGAGAGCCCAAGTTCCCAATGGGAACCTTGAGCCCAAATGATCCCAAAAAAGCCTAAGTGTGGACAAAATTTTTTAATGATTTTGAAAAATTAATGTAACACTTACGGACAATATTAATGTATCTTGCTATGAACTAAATTAAGCAGAAGACAAGTAATCAATGTCAGAACTAACAGTTGTCAACATAAGCAAAAGTGTCAACAAACCGGAAACATGACTTCAGGCACTGAAACAAACATAGCCCGAAATCAGTTACCAATTTAAACACTATCTGATGCAAAACAGAGACTTCCAGAGAAGAAACTGGCGAACATCAGATGGTAGATGCAGACCAAAACGCCTAAACACCCAGGGGTGAGGACGTAAACATGGGGAAAAACAGAATATTAATTCTGTTACCAAGCCAAAACTCCCAAGAAATTTTAGTAATCAACATTACAAAAAATAATCCAAAAGCATGGGAGAATAGCTAGGGGGGAATAAAGGAAAGGGAGAGAGGAAATACTGATCAACAATGGAGCATTCATAGCAAGAAAGACAACATCAGGGCCATGCCTCGAAAATAGGCAACATGAAATAATTTAGTAAAAAAATTATAAGTTACAGCCTTGAACATTTCCTGCCACTGTTTCTTCCTCTCATCCTTCTATTTCCTCCTTAGATCCACCATTTCTCTCATAATTATGTGTCTGGCATCATATAAACTGAGATTTACAAGCACAAATATCAGTGAGATGTAACTAAATTGAGGGCCAAACAAAGAATGATAATTGCGCTAATTTCGAGACCTCCTTGACACTGCGTATGCGCAGTGGAGTAAAAGTATGGGGGACCATATAGGACATGTAATTTTCGGTTTTTGATGCAAATTTTGGGGATTGAAGGGTAAAATTTGTGTTTGGCCCTAAATATTTAAGAGTTAGCACCAGCTAAGTCTGGGTCATTGGTACAGTATAAAAATATACATAAGGGCTCTTAGGAGAGGCATTTAACAAATGGCCAAAACTAAAAAGCCGCTATTTATTAACTCATGAAGGCCTAATTCTGACTTTTATTACCTTTTTACTTGAACAGATTAGGTGCCTCAATGTGCTGGGTAAACTCAATATTTACATTTGAAGTACTTTGGCAGTTTTGTTTAGGCAAGTCTGGGCTGTCTATATAGGCAGCCAAGACTTGTCTAAAAACAACTACAATGCTACAAGAAGACAGGCCTGAAAATAAGCAGTCTGATATTTGCAGAATGAGGTCCCCAGAGGGTGAATTTGATGATGCTATTCCATACAGTGGGCCAATTTATCCTCTGGGTACCTCTTTCTGTTTAGTTTTGAGACCCTGATTCAGATTGAAGTTCACAGAGGATGAATTTAGTGATGTTACCCTGCTATGCAGGGTAGCATCACTAAATTCACCCTCTGGGAACCTCATTTTACAGATGACAGTCTGCTTATTTTCTGGTTTGCAAGAAGACAAGATGTGAGCACAGTCAAAGTGTAGCAAAAAAGTATAAAAATCTCCATATCACTAAAGGTTAATAAGTCACTGTCCTGCACTTGAATATCATAATTAACCCTTTATACCATTTAACAAAGAAAAACGTTCACAAATTTCCTCATTCTAATTTATTATTATTTCATTTTAGTCTCCAAAACATAGCTTATGTCCCATGACTGGAATGAACTTATTGGGCTCATTCCACTGAAAGGATCATAAGATGTTTTCTTTAGAAAATATTAAAATTTTTATTTTCAAATCTTGTGTGATCCAAACAGGGATAGGATATAAATATTCTCAGTTTAATATTTATTATCACATAATCACTATCTAATACCTAATTACAGAAAATATCATTCACAACACGTCTAAAACAGGAATGACATCAGAAGTGAATGTTGACGTGGTAACGTTGTGAGTTGGTTTCAGAAATAGAATTGAATTAATCTTCTCTCATATTTTATTAACTGTCTACCTATTATCCGTTCAGAAACCCACCTGGCCCACACATATTTCGCCTTTTCTCAGGTTCTATTCGGCGTTCAACTATAGATGACCACTCAATTTAAAGAAGATGAGTTGGAAAAACTTTCTGCGCGTTTACTTTCGACGTTTGAATTTCATTTCCTTACTTATCAGTCCATGTTTACATTCAACGGCACTTCAGCGTCTCTTTTGCACTGCAGCTGACATTGTTGTTTATCGATGATGTAACTAGTGGCATATTCTATTTTCACTTCAGGGAGTTGAGGCAAGTGACGTCACGCGACGAGCTGCCTTCTCTTAATGGATTTTGGAAATAGACTTCATAAAATCTTGAACCGTTTGAGCTGTGTTGTTTCTCCTGCTAAAGAGTCACACTCACAGTAACACTTTGGCCCACAACAAATCGATGTGCATATGTGTAAATTATAGTCAAAAATAAGTGAAATTACAGGAATTTAATAAATAATATCCGTAAATATTGGCCTTTTCTGGAAGCGAAATTAAGAGACTAAATAAACACTAGGCCAAATATTAACGAAATCGATAACCGATATTTTTCACACTGCCTTTTTGGGCGAAAATAGTTTCAAATATCCGTGGTAAAGTGGATATGAATTGGAAAGCTGGATCGATTCGACATGTCCGCCGGATTTCATTTAAAATCACAGGTAACCCTTCACCAGGCATGCCTGCCTAAATCCAACCGCACGATTTTGTGATAAACTCGATAAGCGATGTTCGAATTCCCTCCATGTTACGGTATTCGGTTAATAAAATGTCGCAACGGAACATAGGCGTGTGGGTCGGGGCCGTAATGGTATTCTAGCCTCCCCCCCCCCCTCGCTGAACTGAACCAGAAAAAATGTGTTTTTTTCGGGCAAATTTGATATTTTCCTCCAGCAAGTTTGTGTTGGACAGTGCTTGGACCCAAAATTATGATTAACTGTTTTGGAAAAAAAAATCATTTTTCTCAATGCAATTGTACCAGCAGTACTTAGCAGACGTTTGACAGCCTATAGTTACTTAAAAACAGCCGGAAAAATCCCTTTTCTCTTGACTTTTCAAATGTTTTAGTTATTGAAAATTTGTTTTGACGGCTTGATTTTTAACCTAAATTGGCAACATCCTTCATTGTTTTGGGTTTTTTTAGGGGGAGGGGGGGGAGGGAGGGGAGGGGGTTACCATGCCCCATGAAAACGTTTTGAAAAAAAAAGGATTTTCCCCATGCAAGTGCAGCATATTTTGGCTACCTGAAATTTTGTTGAAGACCGGCTGCAGAAATTTACCTTTTATCGCGTGTGTGTGCGTGTTGGTGTGGGGGTGGGGGCCTGAACTTGCACAAAAATATATTTGACCCCAAAAAGTTAGATTTTCTTCTCAACTATAAGTGTGTTTGTAGGTGGGTAGCTGGGGAGGGAAGGGGGGGGGGGGGTAGGGCTCTCATTCCAACCTCGGCGTTACAGGCCCAGATAGTCCCACACATTCGTTTCCCGGGCACAAAAATCCAGCCGGCCCACCTTAACAGAATTGGTCCATACATGTACGCCTGTACTAGACCCGATACTGGAATCAATTTGTGAGGGGTCTTCACGTCGCCATATTTTGTTTTAGTAGGGGCGTCCTTCATTTCTCAGATTGGACCACTGAATTACACTGGTATTTTTCCTTTTTCCGTCCATCTTGCTTACCTGTGAAACAAAATTTGAAAATACTAACATTGGAAAGGAGATGGGGATTGCCTGTTTGTTTGTGTGTATGTGTGTGTGTGGGGGGGGGGGGGGGGGGGTGAGGGGGAGGGGGTAAATGGGCGCAGGTACACTGAAAGAAATGAAGGTTCTTCACGGATAGAACCAGTTTGGGTTCTAAAAGCACCTTCATTTTTTGCTGTGTATTTTCTCTCCTGGTTGTTGAAGGGGAGGTGGTGCCCCATAGCTAGGGGTGTTGGAGTGGGGCTGGAGTGGGGAGGTAAAGGACATGCAGGAACAGGATTATGTGCGAATGAGATTGCACAACTTGTTCTATGTAACCTTCCACCTGTTTGATACTTCACACTAAGTTCACAGCCTACTACAGCATATTTGGCAGCAATGCAGAATCCCTAATGACAAAACGACAACCCATTACTCATAATCGACTCGCTTGACTCAAGGAGCGATGGAATTGATCGGTTGAAAGAGTAACCCCTGTTTGTGCTTGCAAAATCCATTTTCTGTTGAAAAGCAGGGGCGCCAAAGGATATCTGGGACCTCTATGTTAGCATGCATTGAAAAAATTGACCCAATGCTTCTGGGCTAAATATATCTACGCAAACACACAGACTGACTACAACTGTATAACATTCTAGTTAGGCCTACGTGGTGCGATTGCCAGGATCATACCAGCTGCGAAGCTAAAAACAGCACCCTGTACCCTTTCTGTGGGCTATGCCTTTCCGACCAAGGACATTGGTTGGAGCGTTGACTAACATCCAATTGAGATCTAAGACCGAAAAGACACAATTAACCTTTTTACTGGCGTTGAACGTCAATCTCAATTTTAATATTGATCACCGTAGGTCGTGGTCTGTGCCTGTCTTAGGGTTTAGGGGACATGTGTACATGGGTGGACATTGGGGATACCTCCCCCCCCCCCCTCTAAAACCTTTCAAACGTATTTTGAAACAAGAAAAAAGTTCCCCTAATTGATACCAAGTGTTTGTAGGGATGAGTGGTCATAGATGTAATTGTTTTCGCGGGGATCGCGGTGACTCAGTTGGTAGAGGTGCAGGCTGCAAACCGAGAGGTCCTTGGTTCGAATCGCACCTGCAGCAACCGCGTTGTGTCCTTGGGCACGACACTTCATCCCCATTGCCTTCTTGGTGCCACGGTGGCGCCGTGTACTAAGGCGTACTGCATGTCGATGGTGCACATGCCTTCAACCAATGCTAACCCTTATCGGGTTGGTACGTTGGAGAGCCTAGCAGATGCTCGCCACTGCTCGGTGGTTCTCTCCGGGTACTCCGGCTTCCTCCACCCGTAAATCTGCTCGACACAATGTGACCCTGGCTGTTGAAAGTGTCATAAAGCCCAATATATAAATAAATAAATAATTGTTTTCGCATAAAATTTCTCCAAATCCTTCAAAAAGCATTTTGAAGCAAAAACCTTCTCATTTCCCTAATTGCCCCCCCCCCCCCCCCCCCCCCCCCCCCCGGGTGGACTGTATTAAAAGACATGTTTGTCTTAAGTGTAGCATGTGGTAAACTTAATGACCAATTGGTTTTTTGAGTGTTACGATACATAATGAACCTCGAGATGGGACTATTTGATGGAACTGAAAAGATGCAATTAATTCTGAATCCAGTGCATGCTTGCATCTGACGGTAGGGCCCCATCAGGCCCGAAGGTAGTGGGGTGGTGTGGGGGCTAGGGGAACCGCCCCCTCCCTCATGATAGTGTCTGACGGAAATTTTTGCCTCTTTTTCGGAAATTTTTGTCTCTTTTCAGTCCAATTCTGACGGGTTTTTGGTAATTTTGGCTTCTTTTTCTGGAATTTGTGTGCAAAATGGAGGTTTTGGGGGCATTTTTTGAAAAATTTCAGAAATTTTGTCGCAAATTTTCAACCTTCGCCCCCTCGTCGGAAAAATTTAGTTTCGGCTGGCATAGGACCTTGCCCCATTGGGTATAATAAAAAAGGAAATATACAGTTCTCGAATGGATACAGAAATATCACATTCGCGAGGATGAAAAGTTAAAAAATTTATAGTAATTTATATATTTTTTATACTTACCAATGACCCAGACATAGCTGGTGCTAACTCTTAAAATATAGGGCCAAACACAAATTTTGCCCCCCAATCCCCCAAATTTGCATCTAAAATCAAAGAAAACATGTCCTGAAAGGCCCTCCACACTTCGCCCCCACTGCGCATGCGCAGTGTCAAGGACGTTCCGAAATTGGTGCCATTAATCATTCTAATAACCAGTGCCTGGTAAGCGCTATGTACTCAGCGGGGAGACAAGAGTTCCCAACTCCTGGGAGGGCCATCCCCGTCTGGGTCATTGGTAAGTATAAAAAATATATAAATTACTATAAATTTTTTAACATTTTTATACTGTACCAATGACCCAGACATAGCTGAATAGTAAAAAGGCTGGAGGGCCAAGGACATAGAGCAAAATGGAATACGCTCAATAAAATAAAATAGAGTCATCCCCTGTAGGGAAAAAGAAGTAATAGGCCTTACATGTATCTTTCTTATTTATGATAAATTAGAAAGATACAACACCTTCCAAAATTGAGCTTCATACATCCATGTACTCTATTAATATCCAATATAATCCTTATACTAATAATTTTTAAAGTAAGCCAATAAATAAAGTAAGTCTAGAGAATAGAGACTCTTATACTCCTAAAAGTGTCTGAGGATTGCATAATCATGTCCGTTGACATATGCAATATTCAAAAGCTATACTTTAAAAACTAAGACTTGAATGAATTTTAAAAAACCTAAACTTCTCACTAAACAACCATCCCAATAACAGCTCAGAATTACTAACTCCGGAGGAGGTATCCCCTTGTTTTCATAGTAGAGCAGGTGACCCAAGGGAACACCCTCCCCCCCACCCCCCTTTTTCTTGCCCTGGGTCAAATAGCCCAGAGCGAAGAGGGCAGCAGAACGGAGACACTGCCGAAACAGACAGCCTACCTAGCTATAGTAGCAACTGTTAAGTGAATGACATTCTGAGCAGTAGATAATAGACCTAACAATAGAGGCCTCCAGAAATGGACTCGATATTTCTGAGATAAAATTCATGAATGTGGATGGCTGAGCGCAATGAGCAGCCTTCAAAAAATCTATAATAGCGACACTATTAATGTAAGCCCAAGAAGTAGGAGAACTCTTACTTCAGGAGCCGAAATCTTAAGCACAACTGCTAAGTCAATGATATACCATAAGCAGTACCGATAGTTAATAGAATCTATTAACAATAAAATGGAGCGTAACGTCCTTCTACTAGACATCAAAGACAGAAGAAGTTTACGCCCATAGTAATAAACAGATATCTGTTTATAAATACATAAACTGTACCCGGAAAGAGTAAAGGCCCATACGAAGACGGAAGGACCTTAAAATAATAGGTTCTGGATAGTAGGAGCCTAACTCTTATGCAACAATCCAACCTAAATAGTAACGGAAGTAGTGATTCCAAAACTACGAAAGTGAAAATCATCCATCGATAGTGCATGAAACTCACTGACTCTACAGTAAAAGAGAAACCAACAGAATTACTGTCTAAAAGGTCAGAATTTGAAAACTACTGTTTCCAGAGGCTCAAATGATTACTTAGCTAAATAAGAACCGAAGTTAAAATCCATATAGGAATTTAATCTAAAGATTCTAAGTCTATTTATCAAAAAGTTACTAACTGACTTAGATAAAGAAACAAAAGACTCAATTGTAAACTATCGTAGAGTGCATAGGTATGAGGTAACATGAACCTATAACCTAAATAATAACAGGCTGCAGTAGATCTTGTGAAACAAGTATATTAAAAAATAGCAATGAGTAGTATGGAGGGATCCACAATATGAACATAATGATCCCTACACCACGGCGGAAGAGCCTCTACTTTAGCCGCATAGAATAGCGAAGAAGAGGATCTCCTATAGTAAGAAATCGCGTCCAAAGCTCGTCCAGTACAGTGCTTACAATGCAATACGGACCACACAATGGAATACATGAAGGTTACGACCTTGCGGGTTGTGATAAAGATGACACGATTTACCCAGTGAAAAAAGATCCTCACATAGAGGAAGATTTCACGTTAAGACCCACAGTAGACAAGAGAGTAAATTACCCATGATCTCTGTGAAGACAGAAATGCTATCAACAGAAATGTATTGTGGTTGTTTATCTTAGCAATACCTGCTGAAACAACAGCGCCGGAGGATACGCGTATCCTATCATTCCGTCCTATAGATCAATAGAGCGTTAACAACATTAGCTCAGAGATCTGGACAAGCCAACACATACGTCTGCAATTGATTAGCAAGCTGTGTCATAAATAAATCATCATTGGGCGCTCCCATAGATAGCAAATCTGATTGAATACTTGTTTGTTGAGAGTCCATTCTGACAGCAACAAGCGACCCGTAAGAGAACGGGAGTCCGATAAAACAATCAGACGACCCGGAATATGACGGACCAAAACTGAACTTGGTGTACTATAACCACAGACGGATTCTTTCCATTAAATTGAATAACGGAAACGAAAGAGTGCCTCTCTGGTTCCGGAGATACGCCACTAATGTCGAATTAAAGGACAGGAATTTGGGCATGCGTTTCTGAATAATGTTCATGCAATGACATAAAGCAAGCCTAAAAAACATTATTCCGCGGAAGAAAACTGATTGCTAAGAGACTGCGGAACCCAAAGACCCTGGCACTTCGAATCCGTAGGGATCAGTATTATATCCCAATCTGTTTGACAGGCAACCGTCATAACAGCCAGTGGCACTCTCTGAGTCAACCACCGAATGTTTGCCCCAGTCTGAATCTCTTGTAACACTAGATAGACAAGAGAACGTGTAAATCGAGCAATTCATGGATTGCCGAAAAGTTGCCGTCGAAAAGAAGCTCCTCCGAGAACGAAGCGACTCTGAGAGAGTTCTTAACCTTACTATCCACGCGTGTGGATGTAGCTAGGGCTGCGTCACGTCTAACCAACTCCAATCAGCCACTGAAGGGCGGAGTTATACGTGAACAAACCACTGCCCTCAAAAGAAATTACATTGAGAATAATATCCCGTAAATCTTTTCTTGAAGACGTAATGATAACGCCTCAGTAAGGCGGATTACGTATGATAAAGCGTCTAAGTTAAGTCTACTATACATCATGTCGTTCCCAACATTGAAATTGGAAAAGACATAAACGGCGACAAAGAATATATGCAGTCTTTAATCACACCGTCTAGACACATATGAACTCTCGGTATGCCCTGCTCTGCCCAAATAAACTATTCGTATAAATGATAAAATGGCAGAAATGAGCAACGCGGACAAGAAACTAAACTATCATGCTTGGTAGCAGGCTTGTATATATATATATATATAGCGTCGAAAAATAAAACACATGTTATAATGACAATATTGGACTGTGTCGGTAAGTCAGGGACAATGTCCCTGAACCGATCGAAAATCCGAGTCCAATGACGCTATAAGTCTCTTATCCAAGATCGCAGCAATGAAGTCCGAAATAACAATCACTGGAAGATAATGCCAGAAGACATGAAAGGCATCTTCCGATACTACTAAAGGGAAAACTCGAAATCTTTCGAATCCCTTTCGCCATCCTGTCGGACCCTATAAAGCGTTCGGTCGTCTGTACCTGATGCAACCGCGGACCACACCGACCCAGCGCCGTCGGATAATTCCTGATTCGACCGAGAAACAGTCAATTGCTGGGATGCTGCGAAACAACTGTGCTAACTCGGATAGCACGTCCGTCACTGAGGCCTGAGGAGAAGCGGTCTTACGATGCATTGCCGCTGGAAGCTCCGTGATCGTTACCCCGTGCATACTACCAATATGCGAGCGAACGGAGTGTATAGGCCTCGTGTCCCTTGGCTACCAGATGGCGCGACCTATTCGCCGTGGAATCACTGAATGCCGAAACTGATCGGATACTCGAGGTCACGTAGCCAATGTGCGGTCGTGTGCCCTGCTGTGAGGATGAGGAAGCATCAAGGACAATCTCTCGGACTGTCAATATAACGGAGCGTCCCGACCGACGGACATATGCTCCGAATGTAAAATATCTGAACCACAACATGCGGTCCCCTATGTTGTTGGACGAGAGAGGGACCTCTCTCGCTCACAGCCCGGACGGACCTGGACAAGCCAGGAACCGGACTAACAGGCTTCCTCCGATCTGTCCTCAATCTGCCGTCACTGGGTGAGTACTAAAGTAATTAAAGTGCTCGCATCACCCAAATCTCCTTCCTAGACCGCAACGGACGAACCCGGCAGCCGAACCATTCAATGAATGTACGCTACACCGGGTGAGCTAGCGAATGTCACTCCGTAGGCAATAGACATATTCCATGAGCACTTATTGCCGCTAGCTCTTCATTAACTATGACGACAGAGGCACACTTTTGAAAGACATCTCCATAACTCTTCGAACAAGAAACCAGAAATGCTTGGTTAGCAAGCATAAAATAATAATATATATAGCGTCGTTCAATAATTCGAAAGTTTGTGTGACATTATTGGACTATGTCGGAACTGAGGGACGATGTCCCTGAACCGAACCAAAAATTTCTAAGTCCACCGACGCTATCAGTTTCTTATCCGGCATCGCAGCATTCTGGTCCGACGAAAGAAGCTGTAGAAGACCAAGTCAGATGACATACACAACAGCATATGTTGTTCCGAAAGGGAAAGCTCGAAATCCTCCGAATCCCTTTTGGTATCCCGTCGGACCGGATGAAACTTTCGGACGTCCGTACCCGCTTCCGCGGAGCGTCCCGACCCAGCATCGTCGGATAAAATATATGCGACAGATTCAGTTGATGCTGGGATGCTGCGATAAACTGTGCTATTAAGGAAAGCACGTCCGTTCCTGAGGCCTGTGCAGTAGCGGTCTTACGATGCATTGCCACCGGAAGCTCCGTGTACGTTGACTCCCGCACACTTCCTATGCGAACGTCCGGAGTCTGCAGGCCTCGTGTCCCTGGCTACCGGATGGTGTGACCTGGTCGCCGAAGAATCCTTGATCGGCGAAGCTGGTAATATATCGGCGGTCACGCAGCCAAGGTGCGGTCGTGTGCGCTGACGAGAAGAGGAAGCCTTAGCAGTCTCCGCGGACTGCCTATACAACGGAGCGTCCCGAGCGACGGACGTATGCTCCGCTTGCGACACATTTTGTACCACAACATCTGGGGCCAGATGTTGTTGAACGAGAGAGGGGCCTCTCTCGCTTGCCGTCCGGATGGACCGGAACGAGCTATGAACCGGACTAAAAGGCTTCACCCGTTCTCCCTCCGATCCGCCGTCACTGGGTGTGCATTAAGTTAATTTATAGTGCTCGCATCACCCCAAAATTCCTTCTAGACTGCAACGGACGAACCCGGCTGCCGAACCATTCGGTGAATGGACGCTACACCGGGCGAGCTAGCGGACGTCAAAGGCCGTCGAACCTACTAGGGTCCTCTTAGGCAATTGGCGTATTTACATGAGCACTTTTCCGCTAGCCCTTCATTAATTGTGACGACGGAGGCACACTGTTGGAAGACATCACGGATACATCACCCTAATCTTGATCGTCTGAAATAGAAATTGATAAAGTAGAGTGACCCTGCGGGGAAAGGACCGGAGTGTCCAAATCCCCAATAACATACCGTGACATACGCTTCCCATATTGTCATCGAAATCATACGATACAGAACAGGAGTTAATGCGAGTACACTGACCACATATAGAATGATAATAAAGTCAGAGGAAGACTTCCTCTTAAAACAATTGACCAATATCCTTTCAATGTGAAAAGAAAACAAGTCCTGGTACTCGCACTAACCCCTGGCAATCAAAATACATAATAATAATATGATCCACTGATATAGAAAAAATAATTGAAATCAAAATATTTTGAAAAAATATTTTTTCAGAACAGCCCAAGTTTCTGAAAAGTAACGTTGAGCCCCAATGGATCCCAAGCCTAAGTGTGGACAAAAATTTTAAAAATATTTTAAACAATTTATTCAACACTTACGAACAATAATAATGTATCTAGTTATGATTAAAATAACATCAAGATATTATTTTTTAGAAATCCCCCCCTCACACAGAGGGCTGTTGAAAATGTAAACAATGAGTGTAAAAACACTAAAAAAAAAGACTCCAGGCACCCAGGCCCGAAATCAGTAACCAAAAATACACTATCTGATGCAAAACAGAGACTTCCAGGGAAGAAACTGCAGAACATCAGATGGTAGATGCAGAACACAATGCCTTACCACCCGTAGGTGAAGACGTAAACATGGGGAAAGAACAGAATTCATTCTGTTATTCAGCTAAAACTCCCAAGAAAATTTAGTAATAATAATTACAAAAACTATGCCAAAAGCATGGGAGAATAGCAAGGGGGTTCTTAAAGGACAGGGAGAGAGGAAAACACTTAAAAAACAGTGTAACTAAATAATCAGAATGACAACAAAATGGCTGCAGCCTCGAAAATAGGTAACTTAACATAATTTCATTAAAAAATTTTAAGTTACAGCCCTGATAATATTCTGTCACACATTTTTTTCCTCTCCTCCTTCTCTATCCTCCTTAGAATCACCACTTCACTAATATTTATGTGTCTGGCATCATTTAAACTGAGATTTATAAGCACAAAGATCAGTCAGATGTTAACTGATGAAGGGCCAAACTTAGAATGATTAATGGCGCCAATTTCGGAACGTCCTTGACACTGCGCATGCGCAGTGGGGGCGAAGTGTGGAGGGCCTTTCAGGACATGTTTTCTTTGATTTTAGATGCAAATTTTGGGGATTGGGGGGCAAAATTTGTGTTTGGCCCTATATTTTAAGAGTTAGCACCAGCTATGTCTGGGTCATTGGTACAGTATAAAAATATTATACTCATGAGAATGTGTTATTTTTCACTCTCCCCAATGAAATGATTTCGGTATCCATTCAAAAAGTTATATATCCTCCTTTTATCTATGTATGGCATTATCACTAATGGAATAAAACTATAAAATAGTGTTGAGACAGACATTTCTGGTCTTTGTTAATCTTACCACTTTAGAGGACCCCTTATTTCAAGCAATTCATAAGCACCGATTATCACTTCTTTGGGTTATATCAGCAAGTAATGGTCCATAAATTTCTATTTATTCCCTGATGGGAGAGGGGTTGGGGTGCAATAGGAATGATGGCCCTCTCTTATGATAACCATGGCAAATCAGCGGCTGGCCAATGAGTTATAATTTTCTTGACAGGGATGAGATTGTCATGCAACTAAATTTGCTGAAATTGCACATGTATTTAGAACTCTCAGGATTTTTTAGGACAAATTTATGAAATTAGAAGAACACAGAGTAAACCCGTTGGTTGACATATAGTTTAATTTCATAAATTTACACGAAAAGGTCTTTCAAGACCATTTTCATGTACATTTATAGAAATAAAATTTCAGAATTCTGTGCATAAATTTGCTGAAATGTCTCATCCCTGTTCTACTGTATAAAAGGTGACTTAATAAGTGTGTCCTCTATGGACTCGGAAACTACTGGAAGGATCCCAACCATTTTTGGCATATGAGGTATTTGGACCCTAAAATCCCACCCCTGACCCAAACCCTCACTGGGACCTAACCCCCTCCAGCCTTAACTTTGGAACTACTCCTACTCTGGTGGCACCCCTAACCCATCCCTGACCCTAACCATGCCCTAGCTGAACCATTTTGGGGGTTTTGTTTTAGGGGGTACTCTTATTTAACTCCCTAAATTAGAAATACCTCCTAAACATGAGTTGGACAAAAATTATACCTCCCAAAGGGCAAATGTTGGCCTGCATGGATGGATAGACAGACAGACAGACAGACAGACAGACAGACAGACGTAAGAACGGACAGACAGATAAAGCAGCTACTATATGCCCCCCCCCCCCCCCCAATTTTTGGGGGAGCATAAAATTCGCCATTCAAACTTTTATGTGTTCAATTTCTGTCACAAAAACATAGCTTATGACCCCTCATTGGAACAAGCTCGTTCCAATGGGGGTTCATAAGCTTTGTTTTTGAGACAAAAATTGAAAATTTTAGTTATTGAAGAAATGTTTTGGTGGTATCTTCTACAATCCACATTTGGTAAAGGGTTAAGTGTCTTGCATAAGGACACAAAGTCGATGATGTGGGTCATGAACAAACCATTAACCTTCAGATTACAATTTCAATGAGCCACCAAGCTCCCCATTCTGTTGAACACTTCCAACTGATATCTGGCAATCTCCAATGACCTGATTAATTTATGAAAGACACATTTATTGAGTTCCTTCTCTTTTGCATTAGAAATGCTATTATGTTTAACACTATTAGAAATGGCTCTGAAAGCCCCCTCCAATATATGTTCAATTATACTATCATATATAAACTTCACGAGAATGGTGGAAGCATTATGTGAAATTTGGAACCCTGCATGAAGTAATTACTGATTGTGAATATTTTCCTGGTTGGGTACTGGTCTGAATATTCCCACAGCTACTTAATTAAAATAAGAGAAACACCAAAATTTTGATCAAACAAGTTATTATTCAACAACAAAAATAAATATGAAACAATAAAATATTAATTTAATTTATATCACATTTACTTGCACATAAAAGTATAAAACAATTTAAATAAATTTTGAAATTTTTTATCACATAAGCAAATGACATTTCTATCACAGATTCATTTCTTTGTTTTAACCATTTAAAGACATTTCTGTTCATCTATGGCTAATTATGGCTGCAGCAAAGGTATACATTCAACTTTTGCTGATCGTTTACTTTGAAACCATATTGCCAATTTCAGTGCACTTCAATGAAGGCAATGTATGCCAGCACATTTTTCATCAGTAAAACAGATATCAGTCAACAAGCACTGTTCAGTGTCATTGACTTCTGAATGGGACAAATGAAAAGTTAATCTGAAAAAACAACTTTCATCCCCAGTCTATCCTAAACAAAAGTATCCAGAAGATGATCAAGTGTGTTATCAAAACATGTACATATTTTCAACATTCTCCATATGGTGTTAAATGTCTATTCTACCTTGATCACAAATTTGTAATGAAATTGAGATGGCAATTTCAGAGAAACGTCTTTCCAACTAAAGAAACAGGCAATGAATTGTTTTGTCACTAAATATAAAGCTTCAGTGGTTGATTGTCGAATAATGCCTCTTATTATAAGAATACGGAATGCCTGTTTTGAGTAATAATTGGAAGGTTAAATCATCATTGAATTTATTTATTTATTTATTGGTGTTTAATGTCACGTACTTGTGCACAATGGCTGATCGTGAACACAACATGGATATAAAGTCAAGTCAAGCCAATCTTTTATATTATGTTGACCATTTTAGAGGATTTCCACCCCAGACATTGCTTACCGGGTCCTATTTTACCAGTGAAACAGAGTTTGTTTATCATAGTAAGCAATCACTGCCTCACTTCCCGGGGATTCCCGGGAAGTGAGAGACTGCTTGTTCACTATTGTAAACAAGTTATGTCGTACTGGTAAAATAGGACCCAGTCACCAATGCTTGGGGTGGAAGTCCTCTGAAATGGGCAACATTGGGTATAAACGATTGACTAACCTTGACTAAATTAAAACGAAACCAACACGGAAGCAAACAATTAGCAGACGTGAATATGCTGCGCTGTGCGCAAGCGCAATGGCATTAAAAAAAATTCTTACCTTTTCGAAAATGAACTGTCCCAGTTACGTCAAATGAGCGTCGTTGAGAAATGGATGCTGTTCCGAAAATACACACTAAACTACATTGAAAATGGAAAAAAATGATGACGGAATTTCCTTCACATTCGCAATAAAAGTACGCGAATGTGATGAGTAGAAAATCAATTTCAAATAATCCGAACCTGAAAATTAGTAGATATTTTGTGTATTTTTCTTTTCATCGCCCTGCCAATTTCATGCCCGGGTTTCTGAACGGACAATAATACAAACAGCAGATGACATTTGAAGAAAACATTTTGTGAATAACTAAATATTTTCATTTTTTGTGTGAAAAATATAGCTTATGACCCCTCACTGGAATGAGCTTGGTGAGCTCATTCCAAGAGGGGTCATAAGCTGTGTTTTTGATACAAAAATTGAACAAAAGACTAAAATTTGAAGGGGGACTTTTGTGAACAGCATTGGCCAGTTTAGTCATTACATTAGCTAAAAGCTTATATTACCCATTATGGATAAAAAGAATCTCAAATTAGTCACAACTTCAATGACTTTTCTAAACTTAGTTCACTAAAATCGAACTAAGCCTCACTAAACCTCAGCTCAGATTGATTTTAGTGGATTCGGAACAGAAATTTCATATAAAATCGCGACTTATCAGAGATCTTCTATTTATAATGTTCTCATACAGTTCCAAAGCATTTGGCAATAATCTTTCATTGGTGGTACTGATCTTTACTATATAGAAACAAAAAATGATTTTTGTGATTCTCTATGGTAAGGGTCAACACTATAGACAATTGCTTGAAGCCAAAACCACTGATACTAAATGAATAGCATTATAATTAATATTATACTGCGTGAAGTTTTTAGTTAGTAGAGAAATGTTTTTGCAAGTGTCATTTTCTATTTGTGTTGAGTAATGGGTTAAGATAAAATATTACATATCTCAGAATAACTTGCCATGTATTGTGAAATGTATCACAATGTTAGACAGATATTGTGATATGTATTGTTCGTATCATATTGTTACACACACAATATCTAAACTACGGCAAATCATGATTTTTGTGCTTGAATCAAAACAAACATAAAACTTCTTGTTGGGGATACTGGTTATTCGGAAACTATCTCCACTATAGATCAGCAGTATTTCATGCAGGATATGTGTACTAGGCAAGTGCACACCATCAAACATCTATTTGAAGCCAACCCTATGTACCAGTTGGCAAAATATGGATGTGGGACAGTACTGAAAGGTCATGTACACATATTCTAGAGCACATATTCTTTCCTAAATATGGCCTGATATGTGTACTAGGCTATTGTGTATGGCCACACATCCACATGAATCCAACAAGAACAAGCTATTAACCCTTTACCTAACGTGAAAAGCAGACGACACTTGCAAACAAAATTCTTGAATAACTAATTTTTTATCATTTTTTGTCTAAAAAACATAGGTTATGACCCCTCTTTGGAACGAGCTCGACGAGCTCGTTCCAAAGAGGGGTCATAACCTATGTTTTTGAGACAAAAAATGAAAAAAAAAAAGAAAATTAATTGGCGATTTTTGAGAATAGCGCTGGCCGGTTTTGGCTGTTACGTTAGGTAAAGGGTTAACTGAAAATAGGATACATTTTAATTTTTGGAATTCCCTTTAAAAAACATTCCACAATCCAGTACAAGTATTTCCATTCATTCCTTGAATCCTGCACCATATGAAACATGTAACCAACTAACCCTGTGTATTTTTACAGCCTTAGTCAGTATCTTTTTCGTGTAGTGTGTGATATGGCAGCCTATGCAATGTCTGTGGTTAGCCAATGTATGCTAGCTTACCAACTAACACTGTGTAATGCACAGAATTAGTGAGTGTACATTTTCATGTAGTGTGTGATATGGCAGTTACCTGTTTTGTATAACCAGAAAGTGTGACTAACCCTGTGCATTGCAGTGTATATTAGCTTACCAACTAACGCTGTGTAATGCACAGGGTCAGTCATACTTTTCTTCTGGTTATAATTAAGATCATCTCTATTATGTGACTAACCATGTGCATTGCACAGCCTTAGTGAGTGGACATTTTCATGTAGTATGTGATATGGCAGTTACCATTTTTTTTAAACCAGAAGGGGGAGCGGTGGCTCAGTTGGTAGAGGTGCAGGCTGCAAGCCGAGAGGTCCTCGGGTCGAATCTCACCTGCGGCAACCACGTTGTGTCCTTGGGCAAGACACTTCACCCCCATTGCCCATGTGGGGGCATGGTGACGCTGTGTACTAAGGCGTACTGCACGTCGATGGTGCACCTGTCTTTAACCAATGCTAACCCTGCTTGTGTGGAGTTAGTATGTTGGGGAGCTGACAGTTGCTCACCATTGCTAGGTGGTTCTCTCCGGGTACTCCGGCCTCCTCCACCCGTAAAACTGTCACGGTCATGGTTAGCCATTGTGCAGAAATATGTGACCTTAAACACCAATAAATAAATAAATTTTAAACCAGAAAGTGTGACTAACCCTGTGCACTGCACAGGGTTAGTCCCACATTCTTGTTGTAAAAAAGTTTCATTATTAACTTAGTATCTAACCCTGTGCATTGTTCAGCCTTTGTGTAAATCTCATCTACAGCAACTCTTTACCTAATGTATTTTTTTCAAAACAAGCCTGTAATATTCTAAAAATAAACATATTCTATTTTCAATTAATAGATTGTTCTTCTTGGCTTCATACAGATGAGTGATGTTATGCAATAGCCTAGTGAACATTACCAAAGCTGAATACTGCCCAGTATGTAGGGGTGATACATATTACCCTTTATAAAGCACTTAGAATTTTTCACAGATCTGTAGTCTTCCCAAAAAACACAAATGAACCAATGAAAGGATATTGAATCAAAGCAAATCAAAACACTTTGTCAGACCCTAAACTTATTCTGTTACTCACCTTTTGCAGTTACTGAATTAATTATTCCATAATACTTGTCAATCAGTTTGAACAGAAACTCTCTTTCAAATTGTACATCCTTTGCTTGCTTCTCATCTAATTTAGAGTCATTCTTTTTAATGAGTGTGAAGAACTTCTTATATTTGGGATTAGCTTTGAAAAGCTGATCTCTTCTTCCCTGAAATGAAATTACACTAGTGTACCTATACCAACAAAAATGCAGAACAATCCATCTTAAAGCACACCAATGAGGCATACTATTTGGGAAAAGCTTTCAAAAAAGAAATTTCCTTGCCACAGGAAATACAGTGTGTATTTTCAGAACCTAAATTTTTATCAAACCCCATTCCAAGATGCACACACCCACACACATGCACACAAAGTTAGGTATCCATGCATTAAACCTCAAAGGCCCAGATTTTTATACCCTTTCGCTACACTTTGAAACCTTACATCATGTGGTTTTGCAGTTGTTTCTAGGGAAAGTCTTGGCTGCCTATATAGGAAGCTAATATTTCCTTAGAAACAACTGCCATCATACTGTAACTTTCAAGGTTCCCCACAAACAGCATATTAGCAGCACCTATGCTTTTGCAGTAAAGTGTTCAGTCACAAATAGACCTTTAAGGGTTAAAATACATTTGAAAACAAACAACTGTTCACGATTTTTCTGTATAGCGAATTGTGAAGCAATGGTCATAAGAGTTCCAATTATAGTATGCTGCACACACTGTCCCAAACTGCATCAGTGATATAGTTTTGTGAACCTATACAAACAAACTCTTGGAGTTGTGTTTCAGATGAAGATTTTCTACATTTGCTGTCAATGGTGAAGTAGGAGCTGCAGTGACCTGATTTTGGTAAAAGACACATCTCATATTTTATGCAGTCAAGAAGTTATTTTTTTCTGCAAGAAATTGCTCAAGACATGTTCTGAGCCGACAAGTAACTGAGATTTTCCAACATTGTACATAATTCTGAGGTGTCACAGTGACAAATTTTGTTTGGGATACGACCATGGGCTATGCATCAGAAAATTCATTTAACCCTTTACCCAATATAATGGCCAAAAATCATTTGCAACTGATTACAGTTTTTCAAGTAATCATGTATAATTAGTAATCAGGATGTTTAATGATTACAAGTAATCAAATATGGCATGGGGTTTCATTGAAAGAAAGAACGAGATTAATTAATTACTTATTTTCTTCTCCTCTCATTTGAAAGCATTTAAATGAAAAAATTAAAAAAATGTATAGTAATTTATATATTTTATATACTGTACCAATGACCCAGACATAGCTGGTGCTAACTCTAAAATATCTAGGGCTAAACACAAATTTTGTCCCCCAATCCCCAAAATTTGCATCAAAAACCGAAAAATAGATGTCCTATATGGTCCTCCATACTTTTACTCCTCTGCGCATGCGCAGTGTCAAGGAGGTCTCGAAATTGGCGCCAAATTTCATTCTTACAACCAGTGCCTGGCAAGCGTTATGTACTCAGCGGGGAGGTGTGAGTTCCCAACTCATGGGAGGGCCATCCATGTCTGGGTCATTGGTAAGTATAAAAAATATATAACTTACTATAAATTTTTTAACATTTTTATACTGTACCAATGACCCAGACTTAGCTGTAATTCTGTAATTGAGCACAATAACATCAATGATCTCTATTAACATCCAGTATAACCCTTTATACTAAATTTTTTAAAGGAAAGCCAATAAATAAGGGAAGTCCAGAGAAATGAGACTCTTTATACTCATTAAAAGTGTCCGACGAGGATTGTATATTAACGCCCGATTGAGACGTGACATATACAAATGCTTCACACTGAGCTACACTTTAAAAAATATTACATTGATGAGTAAACATTAGCTTTACACTTTAAAACCATCCTGGTACCGACTCGGAATTACTGACTCCAAGGGAGGTATTCCCTTGCTTTACACTATAAAGCAGGTGACCTAAGGGAACACCCACCCTCCCCCCCCTTCCCCTCGCTCTGGGTCAAATACCCCAGAGCGAAGAGGGCAGCAGGACAGAGTCACTGCCAGAACCGAAAGCCTACATAAGTATAGTTGCAACTGTTTAGTGGACGACATTCTGAGCAACAGATAACGGACCTAAACAATGCAGATCTCCAGAAATGGACTCAATATTTCTCAAGATAAAAATTCGTGAAAGTGGAAGGCTGAGACCAATATGCAGCCTTCATTAGATCTGTAATAGCAACACTATTAGCATAAGCCCAAGATGCAGATAGAACTCTTACTTCATGAGCTGAAATCTAAAGCACAGACTGCTGAGTTGATGATATTTATCATAAGCAGTACGGATAGTAAATTGAATCCATTTAGGCATAGAATGGACCGAAATGTGGAGGAACCTTCCACGGCATATCCCACAACAGACTCCTGAGTAGATTAATCCACGGTCTTTGTGGAGATAGAGATGCTACCAACGGAATTTTGCATTGAGATTATTTAACTTGAGCAATGTCTGCTGAATCAACGGCGCTGGGGGATACACATATCCTATCATTCCGTCTCCCTAGATCGATAGAACGTCTACTGCCAACGCTCGAGGATCGGAACATGGTGACACATACGTCTGCAACTGATTGTTGAGATGCGTCACAAATAAATCCATCATTGACCGCTCTCATTGGTAGCAAATCTTGATTAAATACTCGTTGTAAGTCCATTCTGACGGCAACAAGCGGCCCCCTCCGTGAAAGGGAGTCCGCTAATACGTTCAGACGACCCGGAATATGACGGACCGATAGGAGAACTTGATGTTCTAGTACAAACAGAAGGATTCATTCCGTTAACTGAATAACAGAATGGAATGAGTGCCTCCCTGGTTCCGAAAATACGCTAATATCGTCGAATTGGCGGAAAGAATTGCACTTGAGCATTCTGAATAACGTTCATTCAATGACGTATCGCAAGCCAAATTGACATCATTGTTGATGTTTATGTGCTTGATTAGGAACTGCGGATCCCAAAGATCCTGGCACTTCAAATCCGTTGGGCTCAATGTTGCGTCCCAACCTGTTTGACTGGCATCCCTCAAAACTGAAAAACTCGGATCCGGCAATTGCAGTGGAACTACCAGAGTTAACCACTGAATAACTGCCCAAGTCTGAATCTCTTGATCACTTGATTTGACAAGAGGATGTCCGTATCGAGCGATGAATCTTCACCCTCCAATTCTGGGTCCGAAAGTTGGAGAGGACGAGTCCGTAGCCACCCCATTGGAATAAAATCCGCAGTTGCTCCGCACAACCTATCTTTCTTATGAAATCTCTCGCTGTAACTTTGTCTGAATGAAGACAATAGTGAGCGTAACAACTGATTAATTTCGCTCTGGTTAACGGCAGATGAACGAGATTGTTATGCGTCTCGAAGCTCATCCCCCGGTAGGTGTATGACTTGGACAACACCAGGTCCGACTTCTCCTCGTTTACTTATGAAACCAAGATGTCGGAGCAATAGAAGCAAATTCTGCACATTGTTCTGAAGAGTTAACTCATTGCCATACCTCTGAAGAATGTTGTCCAGGTAGGCCGACGTTACCGCAGACGAATGAGCTCAGAAATGAGTCATTACTGAGTTCATTATTCGAGTGAAAACCCAGGGTGCTAGATTCAGACCGAAGCACATGCTCGGAGCTGATTCACGACTCCTATATGACGGCGAAGCGAAGATACTTTCTGAACGCCTGATGTACCATGACGTGAAAATATGCATCTTGAGATCTATGCATGTAGCATAGTCGTTCACCCGAAAACTCGCTCTGAACGATCGGATGGTCTCCATATAAGAAACTTGGAGCCATGATCAGCTTGTTAATCCAGCTCAGATTTATGAGTGGACGGAACGAGTCGTCTGGTTTCGGAACCAGAAACGGATGGTTGTAGCACCTGGGGATTACTGGATTTCTACAAACTCTATCGCTAACTTCTCCAGAAGAGACTGGACTTCTGATGGAAGCGAGCCTCTTCTCTGCATATTTGACAGAAGCTGAGTCCATCTTGGACTTCGAGTTTAGTGGAGGTTTTCGTTCGAAGGACAGTTTAGTCCTTCCGAAATCACCCCTCGAACCCAAGGGGCATCCGTAATCGACTCCCACATGGTTGAGAAAACTCGACAGTCTTCTGCCCACTGGAACCACAGGGGTCTGGAAACGTTATTTTAGTGATTTAAGGTATATATGTTTAAAAAAGGAGAAAGGGTAACAACAGGCGAAATTGGGAAACTTCAACCAAGTGTCGACAAGTTTAAAAAATTATTAGATCTCGATGTACTTGGTTCCTGGCACATACCAGTTCTATTCTATATACATTTCCCTATTACTTAAAACAAATTTTGTCGAAATATCTTCAGTATTACTAGAGATATTCAATAAAATGTTAGCAAAAAGAATGCTATTTTCTGATTTGTAAATAAGGTTGTCCAAACGAATCCCGAATTTTTTCACACAAATCAGTGATATAAATGCACATATAGACATTGACCTACGCTTCACTGTGGCTCTTTGTGTACCTTTTTGAACACTTTCAACGACTGCCCAACACCAGTCGCCTATCTATACTCTGGGGAGATATTTTTTCAACATTTGCAGGTTTTTCAGCCTTCTTCCTCGTCATCTCGCCATATTTTTACAACTCCGCTCAGAATAGAAGCGAATTTGAAAGCCTTACCGCGATTGGTTACAAGTGAACTGAGATCAGTGACCTCAATCTACTTTCGATTTCTCAGTTCACTTGTAACCAATCGCGGTAAGGCTTTCAAGTTTGCTTCTATTCTGAGCGGAATTGTTAAAATATGACGATGATTACGAGGAAGAAGGCTGAAAAACCTGCAAATGTTGAAAAAATATCTCCCCAGAGTATAGATAGGCGACTGGTGTTGGGCAGTCGTTGAAAGTGTTCAAAAAGGTACACAAAGAGCCACAGTGAAGCGTAGGTCAATGTCTCTATGTGCATTTATATCACTGATTTGTGTTGAAAAATTCGGGTTTCGTTTGGACAACCTTATTTACAAATCAGAAAATAGCATTCTTTTTGCTAACATTTTATTGAATATCTCTAGTAATACTGAAGATATTTCGACGAAATTTGTTTTAAGTAATAGGGAAATGTATATAGAATAGAACTGGTATGTGCCAGGAACCAAGTACATCGAGATCTAATAATTTTTTAAACTTGTCGACACGTGGTTGAAGTTTCCCAATTTCGCCTGTTGTTACCCTTTCTCCTTTTTTAAACATATATACCCTAAATCACTAAAATAACGTTTCCAGACCCCTGTGACTGGAACACGATAGAGGTTACACCATCACCTCCTGGTCCTGCGAGGCTTGCGGAAGGAGAAACCATGTCCTCCACGGCCTGCACCTCGCCCCGTCGACCTAGAGGCATCTGACCGGTTGACTCAGCCAGAATTACGGCCCCTATCTGAGTCGCTATCCTGACGGTCTCTAGAGTAAGGAACCTCTATAGAAACTTCCCTTGGACGTATTCGTCCCAGAAGTACCTGTCCTACTCTTCTCCGCTGAATCCAACTTATGGAAGCGGATTTGAATAACAGAGAGTCTGAAGCTTTCTCAGTTATCTGATCATAGATTGCGAAAAGCTTGCCGTTGAGGAGAAGCTCTCCGGAGACCGGAGCGACCCTGAGAGAGTTTTTCACCTTACTATTCACGCGCATGGATGAAGCCAGGGCCGCGGCACGTTAACCAACTCCAGGTTGCCACTAAAAGGGCAGAGTTAAACGTGGAGAATGCTATGGCCCTCGAAAGAACTCTTAAGGAGGTAGATACATCCTAGAATTCTTTTCCATCGAGACATAATGATAACGCTCTGGTAAGGTGATCTGCGTACGATAATGCGTACTAGTCCTGTTAGACGATATTGTCATTTACAACATCGTGGTTGGAATTGACATAGATGACGGTATAGACAGTACTAGGTCTTCGGCCTGGTAGTCTAGATGCAGAGTAACTCTCGGAATGCCCTATTCTGCCATTTAAAATTATTCCATGAATTGATGAAAGGCAGATGTAGAGCATTTGCCGATAAGAAACTGGACCTGCCCGTTTTGGTAGCAAGTTATATATAGCGTCATGCAATAGTTCAAATGTCCGTGAGACATTACTGGACTGTGTCGAAAACTCAGGGACAATGCCCCTAAATCGATTAAAGAATCCTGTGTCCAGTGGCGCTATCAGTCTCTTATTCGGCAGCGCAGCATTTTGGTCCGGAGGAACAACGTCAGATGATAATGCCGGATATACTCTACAGCAATTACGTTGTTCCGAAAGGGAAAATTACGACTCCTTCGTATCCCTTTAGCCATCCTGTCGGACCACTTGTAAATCTTGGTTGTCCGTACGTGAACTTGCAGCGGAACATACCAACCCAGCTTCCTCGGATAATTCCTGATCCGACAGAGTTTCTGTCGGATGCTGCTATAATTGTGCTATCTGCGATAGTACGTCCGTAACGGAGGCCTGTGGAGCTGCGGTCTTAAGGGATTTAGCCGCTGGGAGCTCCTTGTACGTTGACTTGTGCATACAGCTTAATGCGAACGTCTGGAGGATGATATCCTCGTATCCTTGGCTACCGGATGGAGTGACCTGGTCGCCGTGGAATCCCTGGTCGGCGAGATAAGTTCGAATATCACTGGCCACATAGCCAAGGTGCGGTCGTGTGTGCTGCCGTGGTGATCAGGAAGCCGATAGAGCAGTCACTCCAGACTGTCTATATAATGGAGAGTCCCGAGCGGTGGACGTATGCTCTGACTGAGGAACTTTATGTACCACAACATCTGGACCCAGATGTTGTTGTACGAGAGAGGGACCTCTCTAGCTCGCAGCCCGGATGGACCTGGACGAGCTCGGAACCGGACTAATAGGCTCCCTCTGTACCATCCTCATATCCGTCGTCACTGGGTGTGCACAAAGTATTTTATAGTGCTTGCATCACCCAAATCTCCTTTCTGAACCGCAATGGACGAACCCGGGTGCCGAGCCATTCGGTGAATGGTCGCTACACCGGGCGAGCAAGCAGATGCCAAAGCCATCGATCCTACTAGGGAACTCCAGGTAATTGACGTATCTGCATGAGCACTTGCCGCTAACTCTTCATTTGACTGTGACGATGGAAGCACACTTTTCTAAGACATCACGGTAACATCACCCTGCTATGCTCCTCAATGAGGCCTGTGGAGCCGCAGTCATGCGTGATTAGCTGCTGGAAGCTCCAGGGACGTTCATTCCTGAATTTATATAATATGCGAACGTCCCAACTGGAAAGGCCTCGTGTCCTTGGCTAGCAGATGGAGTGACCTGGATGACGTGTATTCTCTGGTCAGCGAAGTAGGAGCTCCAGGGACGTTCATTCCTTCATTTATATAATATGCGAACGTCCCCTGGAAATCTGTGGTCACATAGCCAAGGTGCGGTCCTGTGTGCTGACGTTAGGATGAGGAAGCCAATAGAACAGCTGCGTCCGACTGTCTATGCGACGGAGCATCCCGAGCAGGAGGAGTGGACATATGCTCCGACTAACAAACGAACATACAACAACATCGCGGCGCAGATGTTGATGTAAGAGAGAGGGGGCCTCTCTTGCTCGCGGTCCGGATGAACCTGGACGAGCTAGAAACCGGACTAACAGGCTTCCTCTGTACCATCCTCTGATCCGTCGTCACTGGGTGTGCACGTTGTATTATTATAGTGCTCGCAACACCCAAATCTCCTTCTTGGACCGCAACGGACGAACCCGGGTGCTGAGCCATTCGGTAAATGGTCGCGACACCGGGCGAGCTAGCAGACGCCAAAGCCATCGATCCTACTAGGGAACTCCAGGCAATTGATGTATCTGCATGAGCACTTTGCCGCTAACTCTTCATTTGATTGTGACGATGGAAGCACACTTCTGGTCGACATCACGTTCTTGTTCCTCTGAAAAAGAGAGTGACCCTGCGGAGAGAGGACCGGCATGGTCCTCTCCCCGCTAACAACATACCGTGACACACGTCTCCCAAGTTTGTCATCCAATTGATACACACTGAACAAGGGTTTAGTGCAAGCACATTGACTACAATTAATACACAGATCATGAGAATCAGAGGAAGATTTCCTCCCATTACCATTTGAACAATAATCTTCATTGTGAAAAAAGTAAACAGTCATAGTACTCGCAATAAACCTTGAAACAAAGATACATAATAAAATAATCCATTATAACATTACTAAAAAATAATTCAAAAAGAAAAAATTTTTCAGAAGAGACCAAGTTCCCAATAGGAACAATGAGCCCAAATGGATCCCAAAAAAGCCTAAGTGTGGACAACAATTTTAAATCATTTCAAAAAATTAATGTAACACTTACGAACAATATTAATGTATCTTGCTATAAAATGAACTAAGCAGAAGACAAGTAATCACTATCAGAAGTAACCGTTGTCAACCTAAACAAAAAGTGTAAACAAACCGGAAACATGACTCCAGGCACTGGTAAACATGGCCCGAAATCAGTTACCAATTTAAACACTATCTGATGCAAAACAGAGGCTTCCAGAGAAGAAACTGTAGAACATCAGATGGTAGATGCAGACCAAAACGCCTAAATACCCAGGGGTGAGGACGTAAACATGGGGAAAAAACAGAAAATAATTCTGTTTCCAAGCCAAAACTCCCAAGAAATTTTAGCAATAAACATTACAAAAAATAAGCCAAAAGGATGGGAGAATAGCTAGGGGGAATAAAGGAATGGGAGAGAGAAAACACTGATCAAACAATGGAACATTCATAGGAAGAATGACCACAACAGGGTCATGCCTCGAAATAGGTAACATGAAATAATTTCGTAAAAAAAGTTAAAAAATTTATAGTAATTTATATATTTTTTATACTTACCAATGACCCAGACTTAGCTGGTGCTAACTCTAACAAAACCAGGGCCAAACACAAATTTTGCCCCCCAATCCCCAAAATTTGCATCCAAAACAAAAAGAAATCATGTCCTAAAGGACCTCCATACTACGCCTCTACTGCGCATGCGCAGTGACGCAGACGTCCCGAAATTGGCGCCAATTATCATTCTTACTGGCAGTGCCTGGTCAGCGCTATGTACTCAGCGGGGAGGCAAGAGTTCTCAACTCCAGGGAGGGTCATCCCTGTCTGGGTCATTGGTAAGTATAAAAAATATATAAATTACTATAAATTTTTTAACATTTTTATACTGTACCAATGACCCAGACTTAGCTGAATAGTAAACAGGCTGGAGGGCCTAGGACATAGAGGAAAATCCAATAAGCTCAACTATATAGTAAAGAGGTAACCCCTTAAGGAGAAAAGGAGTATTAGGCTTTACATGTATCTTTCTTATTTAATATTAAATTAGAAAGATACACTACCCTTAATAATTGAGCACAATAACATTCATGTTCTCTATTAACATCCAGTATAACCCTTATACTAATTATTTTTAAAGCAAGCCAATAAATAAAGTAGTCCAGAGAATTGAGACTCTTTATAGTCATTTAAAAGTGTCCGAGTATTGTATATTAAAGCCCGTTTGACACTTGACATATACAAATGCTTCACACCGAGCTACACTTTAAAAATAAGAAATGAATGAATTTTAACATTAATATTACACTTTAAAACCATCCCGGAAGCGACTCAGAAATACTGACTTGGAGGAGGCATTCCCTTGCTTTTCACTATAAAGCAGGTGACCTAAGGGAACACCCGCCCACCCCCTTCCCCTTGCCCTGAGTCAAATAGCCCAGAGCGAAGAGGGCAGCCGGACGGAGTCACTGCCGGAACAGAAAGCCTGCATAACTATAGTTGCAACTGTTTAGTGGACGACATTCTGAGCAACAGATAACGGACCTAAACAATGCAGGTCTCCAGAAATGGACTCAATATTTCTGAGATAAAAATTCATAAATGTGGATGGCTGAGACCAATAAGCAGCCTTCATTAAATCTGTAATAGCAACACTATTAGCATAAGCCCAGGAAGTAGAAAGAGCTCTTACTGCATGAGCAGAAATCTTAAGCACAGACTGCTGAGAAGAAGATAAATCTTCATAAGCAGTACGGATAGTTAATTGAATCCATCTAGCAATAGAATGGACTGAAATGTCCTTTCTATTAGGCATCAAAGACAGAAAGAAACGTTTCCGTCCCTTTCTGATAAACTGAGATCTCTGTTTATAGATACGTAATGCTCTAACAGGACAGAGTAAAGGCCTACGCCCGTCTGAAGACGGAAGAGCCTTAATAACAATAGGTTCCGGATATTTATTAGGAGCCTGATTCTTAGCTAAAAAACCCACATTAGTAGTGAAGGTGATAGTGTTCCCAACACTACGATAATGAGAATCATCCACCGATAGTGCATGAAGCTCACTGACTCTTCTAGCAGAAGAGAAAGCTAAGAGAAAAGCTGTCTTATAAGATAAGAATTTGAAATCTACTGTCCCAAGAGGTTCAAATGGCTTTTCCTTCAATTTAAGAAGAACCCAAGCTAAATTCCACTTAGGAATTAATCTAAGAGTTCTGGGTCTATTTATCGAAAAGTTTCTAACCAACTTAGATAAAGAGACATTAGATCCAATTTGTAAACTATCATGATGTGCATAGGTATCAGATAACATAGATCTATAACCCTTTATAGTAACAGGCTGCAGTTTGATTTCGTCAAACAAGTATACTAGAAAGTTTGCAATGTCTGGTATAGAGGGATCGAATATATCTACAGAATGATCCCTACACCAACGACGAAAAGCCTTCCACTTAGCCGCATAGTTTAGCGAAGAGGAGGTCCTCCTACAGTTAGAAATCGCGTCCACTGCTCGTCCTGTAAAGTGCTTGCCATGCAAGAAGGACCGCACAACGGAAAAACCTGAAGGTTGAGACCTTGCGGGTTGTGATGGAGTTGGCGCGATTTCCCCTGCGAAAGAAGATCCTCCCGTGGAGGAAGCTTCCGCGGTAGGTCCCACAACAGACACCTGAGTAGATTTATCCACGGTCTCTGTGGCGACAGAGATGCTACCAACAGAATCTTGCATTGAGATTGTTTTATCTTTAGCAATACTTGTTGAATTAACGGCGCTGGAGGATACGCATATCCTATCATTCCGTCCCAAGGGATCGACAGAGCGTCTACTGCTAATGCTCTTGGATCCGGACACGGAGACACATACGTCTGCAACTGATTGTTGAGATTTGTCGCAAATAAGTCTATCATTGGCCGTTCCCATTGGTAGCAAATCTGATTGAATACTTGTTTGTTGAGAGTCCACTCCGACGGCAACAAGCGACCCTTTCGTGAAAGGGAGTCTGCTAGCACATTCAGACGACCCGGTATGTGACGGACCGAAAGAAGAACGTGATGTTCTAGCGCAAACAGAAGGATTCTTTCCGTTAGATTGAACAACGGAACTGAATGAGTGCCACCCTGATTCCGTATATACGCCACTACTGTCGTATTGTCGGATAGGATTTGGACATGAGAATCGTGAATAATGTCCATCCAGTGACGTAACGCAAGCCAAATTGACATCATTTCCTTGATGTTTATGTGCTTGCACAGGAATTGCAGATCCCAAAGACCCTGGCATCTCGAATCCGTTGGGATTAATGATGCACCCCAACCTGTTTGACTGGCATCCGTCATAACGGTAAAACTCGGATCCGGCAACTGCAGTGGAACTCCCTGAGTTAACCACTGAATGTTTGCCCAAGTCTGAATCTCTTGTTTCACTTGATCGGACAAGAGAACGTCTACATCGAGCGAATGAATTTTCACACTCCAATTCTGAGTCACGAAAATTTGAAGAGGACGTGTGCGTAACCGCCCCATCGGAATGAGATCCGCGGCGGCTCCGCACAGACCTATCAGTCTCATAAATTCTCTCGCCGTGACTTTGTCTGCGTGCAGACAATAGCGAGCGTAACAACTGACTAATTTCGCTCTAGTTAACGGCAGACGAACGAGATTGTTGTGCGTCTCGAAGCTCATTCCCAGATGAGTGAATGACTTGGACAGCACCAGATCCGACTTCTCCTCGTTTACTATAAAACCGAGACGTCGGAGCAATAGAAGAAGATTCTGAACATCGTTCTGAAGCGTTAACTCGTTGCCGTACCTCTGAAGAATGTCGTCCAGGTAGGCCGACGTTACCGCAGACGAATGAGCTCAGAAGTAGATCATTACCGAGTTCATTACCCGAGTGAAAGCACAGGGTGCTAGATTCAATCCGAAGCACATCGCCCGGAATTGATACACCACTCCTAGGACTGCGAAGCGTAGATACTTTCGGAATGTCGGATGTACCATGACGTGAAAGTACGCATCTTTGAGATCTATGCTCGTTGCATAATCGTTCACACGAATACTCGCTCTGACCGATCGAATCGTCTCCATATAAAACTTCGGAGCGACGATCAGCTTGTTTATCCAGCTCAAATCTATGACTGGACGGAACGAGCCGTCTGGTTTCGGAACCAGAAACAGATGGCTGTAGAATCCCGGAGATTCCTGGTTTTCTACAACCTCTACCGCGTTCTTCATTAAAAGAGACTGCACCTCTGATAACAGAGCGTCTCTTTTCTGCGGATTTGACGGAAGATGAGTCCACTTTGGACTTCGAGTTAAAAGAGGCTTTCGTTTGAAGGATATCTTTAGACCTTCCGAAGTCACTCCTCTCACCCAAGGGTCGTCCATAATCGACGCCCATTCTTGTGAAAAGCTCGACAACCTTCCGCCAACCGGAACGCGATAGAGGTTTAAGCCATCACCTCCTGGACCTGCGAGGCCTGCGGTAGGAGAAACCACGTCTTCCATGGCCCGCACCTCGCCCCGTCGACCTCGGGGCATCCGACCGATTGTCCCGGCCTGAAGGACGTCCCGAACGAGAGTCGCTATCCTGACGGTCTCTCGAATAAGACCAAGAGGACGCACCGGAACCTCTATAGGAACCTCTCTTGGGCGCATTAGACCCAGAAGTGCCTGTCTTATTCGTGTCTGCTGTATCCGTCTTCTTAGGAGCAGATTTGAACAACAGAGAATCCTTAGCTTTCTTTGTAATTTTATCATAAATAGCGGAAAGCTTGCCGTCAAAGAGAAGTTCTCCTGAGACCGAAGCGACTCTAAGAGAGTTCTTCACCTTAGAATCCACTAGTGTGGATGTAGCTAGGGCTGCGTCACGTCTAACCAACTCCAGATTTGCCACTGAAAGGGCGGAGTTACACGTGGAATAAGCTACTGCCCTTGAAAGAAGTCTTAAAGAGGATTGTATATCCTGAAACTCTTTCCCCTGAAGGCGCAGTGATAACGCCTTAGTAAGGTGATCTGCGTAAGATAAGGCATCTAAATTGGCTCTGTTAGACGCAATAGCTGTTTCCAACACCGCGGTTGGAATAGAAGCTGACGACGGTAATGATAGCTCTAAGTCTTCCGCCTCGTCGTCCATACGCAGAGGAACTCTCGGTATACCCTGTCCTGCCGTATCGAATTTATTCCTTGCATTAATGAAAGGCAGGTTGAGAGTATTAGCGGACAAGAAACCTGCTTTCCCCGTCCTGGAAGCAAGTTTAAATATAACGTCGTTCAATAATTCAAATGTTCTTGCAACATTATTGGACTGCGACGGAAACTCGGGAGCGATGTCCCTGAACCGCTCAAAAAATTCAGAGTCCAATGACGCTATAATTCTCTTGTCCAGAACCGCAGCAGTCTGGCCCGACGGAACAACTTGAGGGAGAAAGTGCCGAATGAAGTCCACGGCAGCTTTATGTTGTTCCGAAAGGGATAGCTCCAAGTCATCCGTATCCCTTTCACCATCCGGTCGGACCTCATGATGTTCTCGGTCGTCCGCCCCCGATGCTTCGGCAGAGCGTACCGACCCAGCGCCGTCGGATAATTCTCGATCCGACACCGTTTCTGTCGGCTGCTGGGATGCTGCGATAAGCTGTGCTATCTGCACAAGAATGTCCGGCGTCGAGACCTGCGGAGGCACAGTCTTTCGCTGCTTCGCCGAGGGCAGCTCCGCATCAGATGGCTCCCGCATACTTTTCCTATGTGAACGTCCGGAGTCCATCGGTCTCGAATCCCTGGCTGCCGGATGGTGTGACCTGGTCGCCGAAGAATCCTTGATCGGCGAAGCTGGTAATATATCGGCGGTCACGCAGCCAAGGTGCGGTCGTGTGCGCTGACGAGAAGAGGAAGCCTTAACAGTCTCTGCGGACTGCTTATACAACGGAGCGTCCCGAGCGACGGACGTATGCTCCGCTAAAGACACATTTTGTACCACAACATCTGGTCCAAGATGTTGTTGTACGAGAGAGGGGCCTCTCTCGCTCGCGGCCCGGCTGGACCTGGAGCTAGGAACCGGACTCAAAGGCTTCCTCCGTTCTCGCTTACTATCCACCGTCACTGGGTGTGCATCTATTATGTTTATAGTGCTCGCATCACCCAAAACTTCCTCTTGGACCGCATCGGACGAACCCGGCTGCCGAACCGTTCGGTGAATGGACGCTACACCGGGCGAGCTAGCGGACGACATTTGTCTAATCTCCATGAGCACTTTTGCCGCTAGCTCTGAATTCATTTGTGATGACGGACGCACACTTGTAGAAGATAACATGGAAACATCACCCTGTTCTGGTTCCTCTGAAATAGAAACTGAGAGAGTAGAGTGACCTTGCGGAGAAAGAGCCGGCATCGCCCTTTCTCCAGAAACAACATATCGTGACACACGTTTCCAATGTTTCTCATCCCAATATTCACATATAGGACAGGGATTAATGCGAGAACACTGACTACAATTAATACAATGATCATGAAAGTCAGAGGAAGATTTCTTCCTATTACAATTTGAACAACGTCCCTTCATTGTGAAAGAACAACAATAAGTCCTAGTTACTCGCAAAAACCCCTGACACAAAGATACATAATAACATGATCCATTAATAAATGAAAAAACAATTGCAAATCAAAATAATTTTGATAAAATATTTTTTCAGCGAAGCCCAAGTTGCTGAAAAGTAACGTTGAGCCCTGATGGCAAAGTGTGGTCAAAAATTTTAAATTTATATTAAATAATTAATGAGACACTTACGGATAATATAAATGTATCTTATAGTGAGATAAACTACAGCAAAGGCAAACAGCCCCCCTCAAAAAAGGCTGTTGCCAATGTAAACAAACAGTGTAAAAACACCAGAAAACATGACTCCAGGCACTGACAAAACTGGCCCGGAATCAGTCATCAAATTACACTCTATCTGATGCAAAACAGAGACTCCCAGGGGAGAATCTGCAGAACATCAGATGGAAGATGCAGAACACAAACGTTATACACCCATGGGTGAAAACGTAACTATGGGGAAAATAACAGAAAACATTCTGTAACCAAGCAACTCTCCCAGGAAATTTTAGAAATGAAATTTCTCAAAAATATGCCAAAAACATGGGAGAATTGCAAGGGGAGACTTTAGAAGGCTAGGGGAGAGGAAACACTGAATAAGCAGTGCAACATTTAGCAAGAATGACAACAAGAGGCCCATGCCTCGAAAATAGGCAACTTAACATAATTTCATCAAAAAATTTTAAGTACAGCCCTGATTATTTTTTGTCACTTCTTTTTCCTCTCCTCCTTCTATCCTCCTTAGAATCACATTTTCTCCAAAAATTACGTGTCTGGCATCCTTTAAACTGAGATTTACAAGCACAAAGATCAGTGAGATGTTGACTGATGAAGGGCCAAACAGAGAATGATAATTGGCACCAATTTTGGGACGTCTGCGTCACTGCGCATGCGCAGTAGAGGCGTAGTATGGAGGTCCTTTAGGACATGATTTCTTTTTGTTTTGGATGCAAATTTTGGGGATTGGGGGGCAAAATTTGTGTTTGGCCCTGGTTTTGTTAGAGTTAGCACCAGCTAAGTCTGGGTCATTGGTACAGTATAAAAATTTATAAGTTACAGCCCTGAACATTTCCTTCCACTGTTTCTTCCTCTCCTCCTTCTATTTCCTCCTTATATCCACCATTTCTCTCATAATTATGTGTCTGGCATCATTTGAACTGAGATTTACAAGCACAAATATCAGTAAGATGTAACTGAATTGAGGGCCAAACAAAGAATGACATTTGGCGCCAATTTCGAGACCTCCATGACACTGCGCATGTGCAGAGGAGTAAAAGTATGGAGGACCATATAGGACATCTATTTTTCGGTTTTTGATGCAAATTTTGGGGGATTGGGGGACAAAATTTGTGTTTTGCCCTAGATATTTTCGAGTTAGCACCAGCTAAGTCTGGGTCATTGGTACAGTATAAAAATGTCAATAATGAAATACACACTACAATTGGATTAAGGCTATGAAAGAATTTTCTTTTCTGAAGAATTCAGTTTCAGGAGAATGGTTTGCTGGAACAACACCCAAGTTGACTACCCATCAAACAATGACTCATACTGTATGAAAAAGAATATAATTCGGAGGACAAGAAAAGTTTCAGCCAATGGGCTTCCAGGTTTAACATATAGGTCCACTGACAGAAACTTTACTTATGAATCTTTTTCCAGAGATTTCAGTGTGCAGTCTCCTAGCTATGTCAATTAAGAGACACAGAGTGTACCATTTAAATGCATATTTTTTCGAACAGATAAAACCTGTCAAATGCACAACATTCTGTAACACCAAATCACTCACTCACAGTTATTATAAATCAAGCATATTAATCATACAGTTCATCAAGTAAACAACTGTGAAGTGCAGAAAAAAAGTCATCCATCAGCTGAATCCATCAGATGTTTATGTGCAGATGGTCAACAAATATTCTGTATCACTGTTGTTTTTGCTCTCTGTGAACCTAATGTCAGTATTAACTCTCAACCTGATAAATATTTTCATAATTTTTTTATAAAATCAAGTTATGGCTGCTGTAAAGCAGCCATGACTTGATTTGATAAAAAATATTCCGTACAGTCTGCCATCCAAAAATCATTTACAAGACCACTTCCATTTGTAGGGTTATATTTTGTTAGCCAGGAAAATACCTGAACTGGGTAACAAAGTATTTTTGTTTGGGGTAAGAAAATCCACCTACAGCAGGTAAAGAGTGAAGTAGTTCAATTTTTTGTTTGACAGAGTACCATAAGTTATATAATGGATCATCAGATTATTGAGAATCTGTAAGATTCTAGCTAACTGAATATTTCTTTTAAGCTGAAAAAAAAGTGTTTTGATTCTCAGGCAATTCCTCATTGAATTTTAACCCCCTCATTGGACATTTCTATTGCCTTTCAGTCTTTTCTAATATTAGTACAAACTTTGGAAGACCCGGAAATTGTAACAAGGCAAATCCCCCAGATTAAATACTTTTACTTAAAAGATAATATGAAGAGCATCAAAAGAATATGAAGCTGTTGAATTGCAGTATCTACCGTTTGATTTTAGAGGAATGCTTATGCTTTATTTTTCAAATTAAAAATGAATTCTTTTGTATAAATATGCACTTTCTATATTTCTATATGTAAAAATACAGACGAAATCCTCTCCATGCTTGCTCACTTTTTACAATAAAAAAAAAAATTAAAATAAAACCCTCCCTCCCTCACTGATAAGAAAAAAATGCTTGAGAATCGATTAATTTATTTTGAGTGGCCTTAACTGAATATTTTTTAATGGCAAAGTCGGTATTCAATTAACACTGTTCTTCTGTGAAAACTGGGTTGTGAATCCAGTTCTAGCCAAGGTGAAAACCACTAACCACAGATGAATGAAAAGCCTGACATCAGTGGCTAGGAAGATAACACTAGCTTTAAAAATAACAAGAGGTGTCTGATCACCCCTAACCCCCCATCCACACCCCCCCCCCCCCAAAAAAAAAAAAAAATAATAATAATACCTAGATACAGTAATGACACCTATCAATTACAACTAATTAACAATCAAGAATCAAAATTCATGTGCAGCAGTCACCGTAGTAGAAGGAAAATAGGTTGTGAGGTATTCAAGTAAATTATCTTTCATTATGAGGTGAAAACCAATTAAGATCTTTGCAAAGGAATGGAAATCAATTTCAAGTTTAGGGTACTAAGACCTTGACCTCTGGCACAATAATCCCACATATCAAGTGTGATCTAAATTAGAGCAGGGAGGTTTTGATTTTTTAGATGCGGCTTCATAAAAACCCCTCGGTTTCAGTTTTCTTAAGAACATATAGTAAATAATACTTCAGATGCCTCGACTTGGAAAAAGTTAAAAAATTTATAGTAATTTATATATTTTTTATACTTACCAATGACCCAGACTTAGCTGGTGCTAACTCTAAAAAATCCAGGGCCAAACACAAATTTTGCCCCCCAATCCCCAAAATTTGCATCCAAAACCAAAAGAAATCATGTCCTATAGGACCTCCATACTTCGCCCCTACTGCGCATGCGCAGTGTCAAGGACGTTCCGAAATTGGCACCAATTATCATTCTTACTGGCAGTGCCTTGTCTGCGCTATGTACTCAGCGGGGAGGTAAGAGTTCCCAACTCCTGGGAGGGCCATCCCCGTCTGGGTCATTGGTAAGTATAAAAAATATATAAATTACTATAAATTTTTTAACATTTTTATACTGTACCAATGACCCAGACTTAGCTGAATAGTAAAAAGGCTGGAGGGCCTAGGACATAGAGGAAAATCCAATAAGCTCAACTATATAATATAGAGGCAACCCCTCAAGGAGAAAAGGAGTATTAGGCTTTACATGTATCTTTCTTATTTTATGTTAAATTAGAAAGATACAATACCCTTCATAATTGAGCACAATAACATTCATGTTCTCTATTAACATCCAGTATAACCCTTTAGGCCAAAAAAAAAAAAGGAATTGATTCTCAGGCACCGCCGCGTTGAAAAAAATGGCCCGCGTTGGGCCTTTTTATTTGGACCGTCATTGCAAGAAAATAGGAAACAGGGAAATTGAAAAGGGACTAGTGGTTTTAAGGCCCAAAACCAACGAATAAACAGGTAAATATACACAGGCGTGTGTTAAGTGTGAGAGCCTCTGGCCTTGGCTTACATTGGGGGTGAAATTCAAGTCGCCCTTCTAAACTTCCTTGGGAGACATGGCAGTTTACTGTATTTTCTTATGTTTTATTTTTTAAAAACACACGCTTCTGCAAAAAACAGTAAACACGGTTGCTGTTAAAGTCCGTCACACGGCTATGAAAATAGCCTAAACTAGCCCAATTTTATATTTCTGAAAAGAATTGCAATGGCGTAGTCGTTCGAACAATTCGCCCCAACTGATAGCAACCAGCACAAAATGGCTATTTAAAAACAAAGTACCAGACAAAACAACGAATCACACAAGACACGCATCGAGTTAATTAGAATTTATTAAAAGTTAACCACCGTTTCAAAACAAAAAAAATGTATTGGAGACAGTTCGTCCATATCGAAATTGCTTGCGGTTACGCTCTGTTCCACTGAAAAATTGGCTGCATTGAAATTCGCCCCGCAATTTGCATTGAATGTTTTTCTTTGAAAACTTGTGAAGTTTGTTGGAAGGGGGTTAAATGTAATAAGGCTACAATAGAAATCACAGGTATTTGGATGGATAAGAATGGCAGACCTTCAAAGCACCAATCGCACGTGTCAGTGAAAGATGGTTGGCAGAAATTGTCAGTTTTCTGAACAGTGTATTAATACTATTATTACCCAGCGCAGCCGGGAAGGGAGACAACTGAAATGTTTTGTCATTTACCAAAGAAATTAATTAACTCAAATTGTTAATAACGCTTAATTTACGAAGAATATCGAAAACTTTTTTAACTACGCTTTTCAACTCAGTTAGGGTATTCAGAAACCATGAATGACCCAGCTTCTTATATGAACTTGAAATTTATTTTAAACACTTTAAATATTTTTTTAAAAAGAATATACCTTCTGTTACAGAGAAGAACACTCTCACCATGGGTCATACTAAAAATCAAAATAACTCACAATGATACCAAAATAATACGAGGGTGGTCAATAATATCTAGTATTCATAAAATAGTCCTGCTTTGTAAAAGTTTAAAAGTGAAGTCAGAGTTCTGTTTCTAAATACAAAAAGTGGTGATATCAGAAAATAAAGAAAAACAGTTTTAGTTTTCAATAAAATTAGTTTTATTTGTATATCATTTTACAATATGCACTTTCCATGCTTTTCAGGTAAAAACAGACATCAGAAAGTGACTTTTGCCTCTCAATCCTTTCTCACCATCTGGAAGAAATAAAAATAAAAAATAAAAATAAAATCCTCCCTCCCTCATTGATTTGAAAAAAAAATTGCTTGAGAATCAATTGATTTTTTTTTTTTGGCCTTATACTAATTATTTTTAAAGTAAGCCAATAAATAAAGTTAGTCCATGGAATTGAGACTCTTTATATTCTTTTAAAAGAGTCCGAGGATTGTATATTAACGCCCGTTTGACACTTGACATATACAAATGCTTCACACCGAGCTACACTTTAAAAATATGACATGAATGAATTTTTAACATTAATATTACACTTTAAAACCATCCCGGAAACGACTCAGAAATACTGACTTCGGAGGAGGCATTCCCTTGCTTTTCACTATAAAGCAGGTGACCTAAGGGAACACCCTCCCCCCCCCCCCCCCCCTTCCCCTTGCCCTGGGTCAAATAGCCCAGAGCAAAGAGGGCAGCCGGACGGAGTCACTGCCGGAACAGAAAGCCTGCATAACTATAGTTGCAACTGTTTAGTGGACGTCATTCTGAGCAACAGATAACAGACCTAAACAATGCAGGTCTCCAGAAATGGACTCAATATTTCTGAGATAAAAATTTGTGAATGTGGATGGCTGAGACCAATAAGCAGCCTTCATTAAATCTGTAATAGCAATACTATTAGCGTAAGCCCAAGAAGTAGCAAGAGCTCTTACTTCATGAGCCGAAATCTTAAGCACAGACTGCAGAGAAGAAGATAAACTCTCATAAGCAGTACGGATAGTTAATTGAATCCATCTAGCAATAGAATGGACCGAAATGTCCCTTCTATTAGGCATCAGAGACAGAAAGAAATGTTTTCGTCCCTTTCTGATAAACTGAGATCTCTGTTTATAGATAGGTAACGCTCTAACAGGACAGAGTAAAGGCCTACGCCCGTCTGAAGACGGAAGAGCCTTAATAACAATAGGTTCCGGATATTTATTAGGAGCCTGATTCTTAGCTAAAAAACCCACATTAGTAGTGAAGATGATAGTGTTCCCGACACTACGATAGTGAGAATCATCCAACGACAGTGCATGAAGCTTACTGACTCTTCTAGCAGAAGAGAAAGCTAAGAGAAAAGCTGTCTTATAAGATAAGAATTTGAAATCTACTGTCCCAAGAGGTTCAAATGGCTTTTCCTTCAGTTTAAGAAGAACCCAAGCTAAATTCCATTTAGGAATTAACCTAAGAGTTCTGGGTCTATTTATCGAGAAGTTTCTAACCAACTTAGATAAAGAGACATTAGATCCAATTTGTAAACTATCATGATGTGCATAGGTATCAGATAACATAGACCTATAACCCTTAATAGTAACAGGCTGCAGTTTGATTTCGTCAAACAAGTATACTAGAAAGTTTGCAATGTCTGGTATAGAGGGATCAAAAATATCCACAGAATGATCCCTACACCAACGACGAAAAACCTTCCACTTAGCCGCATAGTTTAGCGAAGAGGAGGTCCTCCTACAGTTAGAAATCGCGTCCACTGCTCGTCCTGTAAAGTGCTTGCCATGCAAGAAGGACCGCACAATGGAAAAACGTGAAGGTTGAGACCTTGCGGGTTGTGATGGAGTTGACGCGATTTCCCCTGCGAAAGAAGATCCTCCCGTGGAGGAAGCTTTCGCGGTAGGTCCCACAACAGACACCTGAGTAGATTTATCCACGGTCTCTGTGGAGACAGAGATGGTACCAACAGAATCTTGCATTGAGATTGTTTTATCTTTAGCAATACTTGCTGAATTAACGGCGCTGGAGGATACGCATATCCTATCATTCCGTCCCAAGGAATCGACAGAGAGTCTACTGCAAATGCTCTTGGATCTGGACACGGAGACACATACGTCTGCAACTGACTGTTGAGATGTGTCGCAAATAAGTCTATCATTGGCCGTTCCCATTGGTAGCAAATCTGATTGAATACTTGTTTGTTGAGAGTCCACTCCGACGGCAACAAGTGACCCTTTCGTGAAAGGGAGTCTGCTAGTACATTCAGACGACCCGGTATGTGACGGACCGAAAGAAGAACCTGATGTTCTAGCGCAAAAAGAAGGATTCTTTCCCTTAGATTGAACAACAGAACTGAATGAGTGCCTCCCTGATTCCGTATATACGCCACTACTGTCGTATTGTCGGATGGGATTTGGACATGAGCATTGTGAATAATGTCCATCCAATGACGTAACGCAAGCCAAATTGACATCATTTCCTTGATGTTTATGTGCTTGCCCAGGAATTGCGGATCCCAAAGACCCTGGCATCTCGAATCCGTTGGGATCCATGAAGCACCCCAACCTGTTTGACTGGCATCCGTCATAATGGTAAAACTCGGATCCGGCAACTGCAGCGGAACTCCCTGAGTTAACCACTGAATGTTTGCCCAAGTCTGAATCTCTCGTTTCACTTGATCTGACAAGAGAACGTCTATGTCGAGCGAATGAATTTTCACACTCCAATTCTGAGTCAAGAAAATTTGGAGAGGACGCGTGCGTAACCGCCCCATCGGAATGAGATCCGCAGCGGCTCCGCACAGACCTATCAGTCTCATAAATTCTCTCGCCGTGACTTTGTCTGCGTGCAGACAATAGCGAGCGTAACAACTGACTAATTTTGCTCTGGTTAACGGCAGATGAACGAGATTGTTGTGCATCTCAAAGCTCATTCCCAGATGTGTGAATGACTTGGACGGCACCAGATCCGACTTCTCCTCGTTTACTATAAAACCGAGACGTCGGAGCAATAGAAGTAGATTCTGAACATCGTTCTGAAGCGTTAACTCATTGCCGTACCTCTGAAGAATGTCGTCCAGGTAGGCCGACGTTACCGCAGACGAATGAGCTCGGAAATAGATCATTACCGAGTTCATTACCCGAGTGAAAGCCCAGGGTGCTAGATTCAATCCGAAGCACATCGCCCAGAATTGATACACCACTCCTAGGACTGCGAAGCGTAGATACTTTCTGAATGTCAGATGTACCATGACGTGAAAGTACGCATCTTTGAGATCTATGCTCGTTGCATAATCGTTCACCCGAATACTCGCTCTGACCGACCGACCGAATCGTCTCCATATAAAACTTTGGAGCGACGATCAGCTTGTTTATCCAGCTCAAATCTATGACTGGACGGAACGAGCCATCTGGTTTCGGAACCAGAAACAGATGGCTGTAGAATCCCGGAGTCTCCTGGTTTTCTACGACCTCTACCGCGTTCTTCATTAAAAGAGACTGCACCTCTGATAATAGAGCGTCTCTTTTCTGCGGATTTGACGGAAGTTGAGTCCATTTTGGACTTCGAGTTAATGGAGGCTTTCGTTTGAAGGATATCTTTAGACCTTCCGAAGTCACCCCTCTCACCCAAGGGTCGTCCGTAATCGACGCCCACTCTTGTGAAAAACTCGACAACCTTCCGCCAACCGGTACGCGATAGAGGTTTAAGCCATCACCTCCTGGACCTGCGAGGCCTGCGGTAGGAGAAACCACGTCCTCCACGACCCGCACCTCGTCCCGTCGACCTCGGGGCGACCGACCGGTTGTCCCGGCCCGAAGGACGTCCCGAACGTGAGTCGCTACCTTGACGGTCTCTTGAATAAGACCAAGAGGACGCACCGGAACCTCTATAGGAACCTCTCTTGGGCGCATTAGACCCAGAAGTGCCTGTCTTACTCTTATCTGCCGTGTCCGACTTCTTAGAAGCAGATTTGAACAGCAGAGAATCCGAAGCTTTCTTTGTAATTTTATCGTAAATTGCAGAAAGCTTGCCGTCAAAGAGGAGTTCGCCGGAGACCGAAGCGACTCTGAGAGAGTTCTTCACCTTAGTATCCACGAGTGTGGATGTAGCTAGGGCTGCGTCACGTCTAATCAACTCCAGGTTTGCAACTGAAAGGGCGGAGTTACACGTGGAATAAGCTACTGCCCTTGAAAGAAGTCTTAAAGAGGATTGTATATCCTGAAATTCTTTCCCTTGAAGGCGCAGTGATAACGCCTTAGAAAGGTGATCTTCGTAAGATAAGGCATCTAAACTGGCTCTGTTAGACGAAATAGTTGTTTCCAACACCGCGGTTGGAATAGACGCCGACGACGGTAATGATAACTCTAAGTCTTCCGCCACGTCGTCCATACGCAGAGGAACTCTCGGGATACCCTGTCCTGCCGTGTCGAATTTATTCCTTGCATTAATGAAAGGCAGGTTGAGAGTATTGGCGGACAAGAAACCTGCTTTCCCCGTTTTGGAAGCAAGTTTGAATATAGCGTCATTCAATAATTCAAATGTTCTTGCAACATTATTGGACTGAGATGGAAACTCGGGAGCGATGTCCCTGAACCGCTCAAAGAAATCAGAGTCCAATGACGCTATAATTCTCTTGTCCGGAACCGCAGCAGTCTGGCCCGACGGAACAACTTGAGGGAGAAAGTGCCAGATGAAGTCCACGGCAGCTTTATGTTGTTCCGAAAGGGATAGCTCCAAGTCATCCGTATCCCCTTCACCATCCGGTCGGACCTCATGATGCTCCCGGTCGTCCGCCCCCGATGCTTCGGCGGAGCGTACCGACCCAGCGCCGTCGCATAATTCCCGATCCGACACCGTTTCTGTCGGCTGCTGGGATGCTGCGATAAGTTGTGCTATCTGCACAAGTACGTCTGACACCGAGGCCTGCGGAGGCGCAGTCTTTCGCTGCCTAGCCGAGGGCAGCTCCGCATCTGATGACTCCCGCATACTTTTCCTATGCGAACGTCCGGAGTCCATCGGCCTCGTGTCCCTGGCTACCGGATGGTGTGACCTGGTCGCCGAAGAATCCCTGATCGGCAAAGCTGGTAAAATATCGGCGGTCACGTAGCCAAGGTGCGGTCGTGTGCGCTGACGAGAGGAAGAAGCCTGAGCAGTCTCCGCGGACTGCCTATACAACGGAGCGTCCCGAGCGACGGATGTATGCTCCGCTTGCGACACATTTTGTACCACAACATCTGGTCCCAGATGTTGTTGTACGAGAGAGGGGCCTCTCTCGCTCGCGGCCCGGCTGGACCTGGACGAGCTAGGAACCAGACTCAAAGGCTTCCTCCGATCTCGCCTACTATCCGCCGTCACTGGGTGTGCACGTTGAATGTTTATAGTGCTCGCATCACCCAACATTTCCTCCTGGACCGCATCAGACGAACCCGGCTGCCGAACCATTCGGTGAATGGACGCTACACCGGGCGAGCTAGCGGACGACATTTGTTTAATCTCCATGAGCACTTTTGCCGCTAGCTCTGTATTCATTTGTGACGACGGAAGCGCACTTGCAGAAGATAACATGGAAACATCACCCTGTTCTTGTTCCTCTGAAATAGAAACTGAGAGAGTAGAGTGACCTTGAGGAGAAAGAGCCGGCATAGCCCTTTCTCCACTAACAACATATCGTGACACACGTTTCCAATGTTTGTCATCCCAATATTGACATATAGAACAGGGATTAGTGCGAGAACACTGACTACAATTAATGCAATGATCATGAAAGTCAGAGGAAGATTTCTTCCTATTATAATTTGAACAATATCCTTTCATTGTGAATAGTCAACAACAAGTCCTAGTTACTCGCACAAACCCCTGACACAAAGATACATAATAACATGATCCATTAATAATGAAAAAACAATTGCAAATCAAAATAATTTTTGAAAAATATTTTTTCAGCGAAGCCCAAGTTTCTGAAAAGTAACGTTGAGCCCCGATGGATCTGATGGCTAAGTGTGGTCAAAAATTTTAAATTTATATTAAATAATTAATGCAACACTTACGGATAATAAAAATGTATCTTATAGTGAGATAAACTACACCAAAGGCAAACAGCCCCCCTCAAAAGAGACTGTTGCCAATGTAAACAAACAGTGTAAAACACCAGAAAACATGACTCCAGGCACTGACAAAACTGGCCCGAAATCAGTCATCAAAATTACACTCTATCTGATGCAAGACAGAGACTCCCAGGGGAGAATCTGCAGAACATCAGATGGAAGATGCAGAACACAACGTTTATACACCCATGGGTGAAAACGTAACTATGGGGAAAATAACAGAAAACATTCTGTAACCAAGCAACTCTCCCAAGAGAATTTAGAAATGATATTTCTCAAAAATATGCCAAAAGCATGGGAGAATTGCAAGGGGGGACTTAGAAGACCAGGGGAGAGGAAACACTGAATAAGCAGTGCAACTTTTTAGCAAGAATGACAACAAGAGGCCCATGCCTCGAAAATAGGCAACTTAACATAATTTCATAAAAAAATTTTCAAGTACAGCCCTGATTATTTTTTGTCACTCCTTTTTCCTCTCCTCCTTCTATATTCTCCTTAGAATCACCATTTCTCCAATAATTACGTGTCTGGCATCCTTTAAACTGAGATTTACAAGCACAAAGATCAGTGAGATGTTGACTGATGAAGGGCCAAAGAGAGAATGGTAATTGGCGCCAATTTCGGAACGTCCTTGACACTGCACATGCGCAGTAGGGGCGAAGTATGAAGGTCCTATAGGACATGATTTCTTTTGGTTTTGGATGCAAATTTTGGGGATTGGGGGGCAAAATTTGTGTTTGGCCCTGGATTTTTTAGAGTTAGCACCAGCTAAGTCTGGGTCATTGGTACAGTATAAAAATATCCCCAATAGTTTGTTCGACACCACTCACTACAAAAAGATCTATCTGTAAATATCTAACTTCACTTTGTTCATTCTTATGAGTGCTAAGGCCTAAAAAAAATTAAAAATCTGTTTCTCAGGCCCTCTCGCATGGTCCTTTTGGCTGCCGCATGCTCTCTTTTTATAACCAATGTAAACTTAAAAAAACTAAAAACTAAATGGTTTATGTCTGATATTTTACCCAAGTTAAAAACATTGATAAATTTGTCCCTTGAGTGCAAGAAGGCTTTGCAATGCTTTAGCATTGCAAAGCCTTCTTGCCTTCAAGGGACAAAATATACCACCAACCATGCTATTCCGTAGATTATGAGGCCTAAAACATAAACCAAGAACATGAGCTTTTGATGGCAAACAAATAATTACAGAAAAAAAAAATAAAATAAAAAAACGCTCGCCTGCATGCAATTTTACAAATAATGGCCTGAGAAACAGAATATCTACTTTGTGTGGCCAAAGAGATAAGTTGCTAAGCCTATGGATTTTGAAAAAAAAATGATAAATTTTAAGTAATTTGTATATTTTTTATACTTACCAATGGCCCAGACTAGCTGGTGCTAACTCAAAAATTAATCCAAGGCCAAACACAAATTTTGCCCCCCAATCCCCCAAATTTGCATGCAAAACTGAAAAAATCAAGTCCTATCTGGTCCTCCATACTTTTGAGATCTGCGCATGTGAAGTATTCAGGAAGGTACGAAAATTGGCAGCAACCATCATTCTTTCTATAGATTGCCTGTTAAATGTTATAAACAGCGGGGAGGTATGAGTGCCCACATATGAGAGGGCCATACCCGCCTGGGCCATTGGTAAGTATAAAAATATACAAATTACTTAAAATTTATCATATTTTTATACAACAACCAATGGCCCAGACTAGCGGAATTGTAAAAAGGCTGGAGGGCCTAGGACTTAAAGGAAAATCCAATCTCTCAATTACTTCAGTAAAGGATAGCTCCTACAGGAGAATAGGAGAAGATAGGAATTATATATGTCTTTCTCCTTTATGAGAAAAGAGAAAGGCATAACACCAACAATGTAATTGAGTATTACATAATATATAATTTCTCCATTTAATGCAAGCATAACCCATTATGCTAATTTGGTGAAGGAAAACCAATATATAAAGATAGTCCAGAGAATGAGACTCTTTATACTCATTTAAAAGTATCCAAGGATTGTATATTAACGCCCATTTGACATGTGACATATACAAATGCTTCACAGTGAGCTACACTTTAAAAACTGTACATAAATGAGACACAGTTATTGCTTCACACCGAGCTACACATTAAAATCATCCCAGCACCGTCTTAGGACTACTGACACCAGAGGAGGTCTTCCCTTGCTTTTCACTATCAAGCCAGATGATCATAAGGGAAAAAACCACAACCCCCCCCCCCCCCCCCTTATTGCTTCACACCGAGCTACACATTAAAATCATCCCAGCACCGTCTCAGGACTACTGACACCAGAGGAGGTCTTCCCTTGCTTTTCACTATAAAGCCAGATGATCATAAGGGAAAAAACCACAACACCCCTCCCCCCCCCCTTCCCCTTGTTCTGAGGTAAATATCCTCAGAATGAAGAGGGCAGCGGAACAGTGTCAATGCTGGAACGGACTGCCTAAATACCTATAGATGTAACCATTAATGGACAACATTCTGAGCAACAGGATGCAGACCCAAAGATCTAAGGTCACCAGAGATGGACTCTAAATTTCTTAGGTAAAACTTGGTAAATGAAGAGGGCTGTGTCCAGTATGCAGCCTTCATGAGATCAGTAATGGCTATACTGTTAGAATAAGCCAAAGAAGTGGACAGTGCTCTAACCTCGTGCGGTAATATCGTATTAACAGAATGTTGATCCGAAGATAGATTTTCATAGGCAATGTATATGGCCAACTGAATCCATCTAGCGACAGCATGAACATAAATATCCTTTCTGTTAGGAATCAATGAAAGAAAGAAACGTTTTCTTCCTTTTCTAACAAAATCTGATCGATGTTTATAAATACGCATGGTCCTGACTGGACAAAGAAAAGGTCTACTGTTAGAGGAATGTAAAGCCTTAATGACAATAGGCTCCGACCGCTTGTTTGGAATCTGATTCTTAGCCAAAAACCCCACCTCCGTAGTGAGGGTAATGGTATTACCCACACTACGGCAGTGAGATTCATCAACAGATAAAGCAAGAAATTCACTGACTCTTCTAGCAGATGCAAAGGCTAAGAGAAATGTTGTTTCATAGGTCAAGAATTTAAACCCTACGACGTCCAACAGCTCAAAAGGAGTTTCTTTAAGCTTCAACAGAACCCAAGCCAAATTCCACTGAGGAATTAATCTGAGAGTTCTAGGTCCATTGATAGAGAAATTTCTAACTAGCTTGGATAATGAAGTATTTGATCCAATAACCAAATTATCATGATGAGCGTAAGTATCTGATAACATAGACCTATAGCCCTTAATAGTGAATCACTGTGATGGGTTGCTGTTTGAGATCATCAAACAAGTAGACCGCAAGTAGCAATATTTGGTATGGACGGATCGTATACATCTGTCGACTGATCCTTACACCAACGGAAGAAAACCCTCCACTTCGCTGCATAGTTCAATGAAGAGGAGGACCTCCTGCAGTTAGAAATTGTATCCACTGCGCGTCCTGTAAACTGTTTTCCGTGCAAGAAGGACTGCACAACGAAAATACCTGAAGTTGAGACCTTCCGGGTTGTGATGCAGTGCACGTGACTTCCCCTGATAAAGGTCCTCTTGTGGAGGAAGCTTCTGGGGAATGTCCCATAACAGACACCTGAGAAGATTGATCCAAGGTTTCTGTGACGACAGAGGTGCTACTAGCAGGATTTTGCAACGAGACTGTTTGATCTTTAACAGAATCTGCTGAATCAATGGAGTTGGACGATATGCATATCCTATCATTCTGTCCGATGAAATCGACATAGCAACTACTGCGTTCGCTCGATGATCTGGACATGGCGACACAAACGTCGGTATCTGATTGTTCAGGTGTGTCACAAAAAGATCTATCACGGGATGATCCTACTGGTAGCAAATCTGTCTGAATATTCGCTTGTTGCAAGTCCATTCCGATGGCAACAGGTGACCTTTCCGAAGGTCAGATGACCCGGTATATGAAGGAAAGAGAGATGAATGACATGATTCATGACATACTGGAGGTTCCTCTCTGTTAATTCGCATAATAGAATCAAATGAGTGCGGCCTTGGTTCCCGAGGTAAGCAACTACTGTCAAATTGTCCGACAGAATTTGAACGTGGACGTTCGCTATTAGGCGAATCCAATGTTGAAGTGCTAGCCATATTGACATCATCTCTTTGATATTTATGTGCTTTTCTAGGAACCGAGAGTCCCAAAGACCCTGACACTTCAAGTCTGCGGGACTTAGGGTTGTGTCCCAGCCCCTCTGACTCACGTCCATCATAAACGTGAAAGCCGGATTCGGCAGTTGCAGTGGAACTCCCTGAGTTAACCACTGAAGATCTGCCCAAATCTGAACCTTTCGTTTTACTAGGTCTGTTAAAACAATACTGGTTTCGAGCGAATGTGTCTTCACACTCCAGTTCTGAGTAAAGAATATCTGGAGGGGACGCGTGCGCAGGTGGCCCATCAGAATAAGATCCGCAACCGCTCCGCACAGCCCCATCAGTCGCATGAATTCCCTCGCTGTTAATGCGTCTGAGTGTAGACAAAAGCGAGCATAACAACTGACTAATTCACTCTGGGTAACAGAAGATGAAACAGATTGTTGTGAGTCTTGCAGCTCATTCCCAAGTGAATGAACGACTTGGACAGAGCTAGATCCGACTTTTTCTTGTTTACGATGAAACCGAGACGTCGGAGTAATAGAAGCAGACTCTGAACATCATTTTGAAGTATAATTCTGTTGCCATATCTCTGCAGAATGTCGTCCAAGTAAGCCGACGTTACTGCAGACGAATGAGCCCGGAAGTATGACATTACTGAGTTCATTATTCGAGTGAATGCCCAAGAAGCCAGGTTCAGACCAAAGCACATTGCTCTCAACTGATAAACCTTCCCTTGTACGATGAACCGCAGGTATTTTCTGAATGCCAGATGTGCCAAGACATGAAAGTAAGTGTCCTTTAGATCTACGCTTGCCGCATAGTCGTTCACTCGAATGCTCGCTCTTACCGACCGAATGGTCTCCATATAGAACTCTGGAGCCACGATAAGCCTGTTTATCCAGCTCAAGTCTTTTACTGGTCAGAACGAGCAATCTGGCTTCAGTACAAGGAACATGTGACTGTAAAAACCCTGAGAATTTTTATTCTCGACGACCTCTATTGCTTCCTTTAATAAGAGAGCCTGTACCTCTGTTAGGAGAGACTCTCTTTTGAAAGGATCAGCCGGAAGATTTGTCCACTGCAGACATCTCGTTAGTGGGGGTTTCACTCAGAATGATAGCCGTAAGCCGTCCGAGACTACACTTTTCACCCACTGATCTTCTGTGACTGCTATCCAGTTTCTCACAAAGTTTGATAACCTTCCGCCAACTGGCAAGCAATAGATGAAATTGCAGTTTCCATTACATCTGAGTAAATGCTGAATGATGCAGGTAAGGATATATCTAAATCCCTGACCTGCTCATCCAGAAGCAGTGGAGCTTCTCCAACCAATTTAAATGAACGTGGTCCAAGGAACGGTATATTTATGGAAGATGTTGACAAGAAACCGCCTCTTTTCCTCACACTCGCGAGGTTAAATATGGTGTCGTCTACATGGCCGAAGGCCTGCGACACCTGCCTAGACTGAACCGGAAAAGAAAGAACTTCTTCCTTCCTCTGTATAAAGTCTCCGTCTAGAGATGCCAGTGGTTTCTCTCTTGTTGTCGCAGCTTGCTGATTCGGTGGAACAAACTCAGAGTAGTAATGATAAAATCCATCGCAACCATGTATTGCTCCGAAAGGGAAGGGTAATCCTCTTCCTTATCCCTCTCACCATCTGAGTGAATCAGTGAATCTCGGTCCATTACATCTGCGTGAACAGACGACTGGACCGACCTAGCACAGTCTGAAGCTGAGGTTCTGAGTCTGAGGGAGGCTGCTCCTGCCCTTGCTGGGATGCTGCGATCAGCTGCGCAATCTGCAACAGCAAGTCCGTCATCGAGGCCTGAGGAGCAGTAGTTTTCTGTTTCTTAGCTGCTTGCTGCTCCTGGGACGGCATTCCGGAGATGGATATCTTCTCCGAACATCCTGATGATCGAGGCCTTGGCTCCTTAGCTACCGGATGGTCCGACTTCACGGATGAAGAGTGGCTCCTTCTTCGCACAGCAGGCTGGATATCCGAAGTCGGGTAGCTAGGATGCGGTCGTGTGCGCGTAATAATCATAGTGGAAGAAGCCGTGGCTGTAGCCAAGGCCGGCTGCATTCTAGACGGAGCGTTCCGAGCTGCAGGTGTGGACGTATGCTCCGGCCCGTGCAAGTTTTTCATAACAACATCTGACCCCAGATGTTGCTGGGTTAGAGAGGGACCTCTCCCATTCGCGGCCTTTTCAGACCTCGCCGAGCCTCCCGACAAGAAACTTGCTGGCTTCCTCCCTAATTCCGTCATCGCTGAGTGAGTTTGTTTTGTTTTTAAGGTGCTTGCTCTACCCACTACACTTCCTTCGACCGCAATGGACATACCCGGTGTCACGGCTCCCACGGACGGAGTAACCGCTTCACCGGTCGAGCTAGCTGCTGGCAAAGGATTAAAACCACCGCCCAGTGGCCTTATCCCTTACCTAATATTCAAGAGCACCTTAGCAGCTAGCTCTGTTTGCCCATCAGAGCACGACAATAGTAGCACACTTTTGGTGGGTGTCACATTACCATCACCATGTTCTTGTTCCTCTGAAAAACTTGATTGACCTTGTGGTGAGAGTACTGGCATCGGCCTCTCACCGCTAACAACATACCTTGACACCCGCATCCAACGTTTGTCATCCCAATCAACACATGTAGGACAAGAATTCGTAGGAGTACATCGACTACAGGCAAGGCAACATGCATGTAAATCTGAGGAAGACTTCCTCGCCTTGCATTTTGAGCAATGGGATTTCATGATAAATCAAAACTAAGTCGATCGAACACCCACAAACTTCACAATAAATATATGATAAAGATACATAATAATCAATAATCAAAATCGAAAAATTAAATTCAAAAAAGTTTTCGAAATTTTTTTGACAAAAGCCCACATTCCCAAAGGGAACATGAAGAGCCCAAGTGTGGACAAGATTCCAAAAATTATTGCTACACTACCAGAATATTAATTAATGTATCTTACAACAATCCTACAGTAATAATAACTAAATACAACATATATTTAAGGACGCTACCAATGTAAACAACGTTAAGGAAATGAAAGTGTCAATGACACTGTAGCTCAACTTGACAAACTTGAACTTGGTCCATTATAAATGAAATGCCAAAAATGAAGATCATTGGTACCAATGCTATTTGATGAAATTTCAACATAACAGCATTGTGTGTGCACAACGCCAGAGTAATCCATGCATTTTTAAATGTAAACTGTCAGACTGGCTGAAGGAAGAATGTTGATACACAAATGCAGTATGTTCAGAGATTATTGTAAATTGCAACTTTTTTCACAGAAATGAATGCTAATCAACAGCTCTTATCTAGAGTTCTTGACTAATGAGCACACCAGGTTCAAAAACAATCCTATGATAAATGTGGCCTGTAGGCCATGTCAAAGAATGTTGATGCACAAATGCAATAAATACAAAGATTACATTGATGGAAATAAAAAGAAAATCACTAGCTCCTATCTTTGTCACCCTGCATAAGCATACAAAGTTTCAAAACAACTTGATAATGAATACGCCCTCTGAGGCATGCCAAAGGAAGATGTTAATGCACAAATGCACTAAGTAGAAGGTCATTGCTTTGTGTCAATGGGTTTTTTTTTTTTTATGGAAATTCATAAATATACCCTGCAGAGAGTGCAAAGGGGATAAGTTGATGCACAAATGCAGTAAGTTCAAAGGCTGGTGATAATGACAATAACTTTTTCTGGAAATTAAAAAATAGCTCACATCTAGAGGTCACCCCAAACACACCAACCAAGTTTCAAAGTGATCCGATCATAAATGTGCCCTGAAGGGTGTGTTAAAGGGAAATATTGAGGTCTGACTAAACTAAGTTCAAAGGTCAGCGGCAACATTTTTTGACAGAAATGGAAGAAAATCGACAGCTCCCATATAGATGTCACCCCACACAAGCACACCAAGTTTGCAAGCGATCCAATCTTGAATGTGCCCTGCAGGGTGTGTCAAATGGAAATATTGATGCTTAACTGCACTAAGTTTTTACTAAGTTCATTGAAGGTCATTGCCAGTGGCACCATTTTTTTGACGGAAATCCAAGAAATTCATTAGCTCCCATCTAGGGATAACCCCAAACAAGCATACAAAGTTTCAAACCAATCTGATCATAAATGTGCCCTGTAGGGCATGCCAAAGGAATATATTGATGCCTGACTAAACTAAGTTCAAAGATCATTGCCAGCGGCAACATTTTCTGAAAGACAGAATTCGAAGAAAATCGATAGCTCCAATCTAGAGGTCACTCCAAACAGGCATGCCAGGTTTCAAAGCAATCCGAACATAAATGTGCCCTGTAGGGTGTGCCAAAGGGAAATATTGAGGTCTGACTAAACTAAGTTCTAAGAATGTTGGCCGCGGCAACATTTTTCGACGGAAATGGAAGAAAATCAATAGCTCCCATCTAGAGGTCTCCCCAATAAGGCTTCCACGTTTAGACAAAATTGTAAACGTTTAAACGACTGTCTGTAAACGAAACGGAAACGTTTACACGCACTAACAATGCAAGTAGTCAATAGTTGATAGAAGTGTGTAATAATACACAGTAAGTTCATCATATCTTTGCGTACAGGGCATACAATTTATGTTATTGAGACAGCCGATTTACAGTTCGTCCAAAAACAACGTAGACGAACGATCACAGCATGCAGATGCCGAAGGTAAAGTCACTCAGTCTATGGGGGTTTGGGGGGGGGGGGGGGGGCTGGGGGATTCTCCCCCAGGTAAATTTTGAAATTTATGGGGGTCTCTGAGCTCATTCTGGTGGGTTCGGGGTGAAATTCCTTGTGTTTTTTCAAACAGTAATGTTGCAGTGAGTTGCCATGGCACACAATAGTGACAATACCGGACTTGAGAGTGGAATGCAATGTCGCAAAAATAAACAAAGTCTACAAACCATGCAGGGGAATCCAAATTTTCAAACACCGCAAGTGCCAGTCTCTGTCAAACTCCATAAATCGATCCTAAGATCATCCCATGTGTGAATAATAAATTAATAATCCATGTCAGGTGACCGAAATCATCGAGAAGAATTGTGTATCACTTTGGGAATATACATGTAAATCCGAATAAACTAAAACATCCCACACATGTTTCGAAGGAAACACCAAAGATAAGCACGTGCCATGTGGCTCACGTGACTGTGTCACATATGATATCACATGATTTGAAGATGATTTCGTTCGGTTACTGTGGCGGCGGCGCCAGTCGGAACCAGTACACAGTTTTTCTGAAGCATTACGGTGATTACCAAAATACTGCATTGCAAAGTTGGAAATTTTTTGTTGTTGTTTCTTTGACTTTCTGCATTAATCTGCAATTTTGAAATTACTCTATTAAAACTTCATTCCGTGTACACGTTTACCAGAACTGTAAACGTTTAAAGCCCATAAAGGAAATGTTCACGTTTACACATGTAACCGTAGAAGCCTTACTCCCCAAACAAGCATACCAGGTTTCAAAGCAATCCAATCATAAATGTGCCCTGTAGGGTGTGCCAAAGGAAAATATTGAGGTCTGACTAAACTAAGTTCTAAGAATGTTGGCCATGGCAACATTTTTTGACGGAAATGGAAGAAAATCGATAGCTCCCATTTAGAGGTCACCCCAAACAAGCATGCCAGGTTTCAAAGCAATCCGATCATAAATGTGTCCTGTAGGGTGTGCCAAAGGGAAATATTGAGGTTTGACTAAACTAAGTTCTAAGAACGTTGGCCGCGGCAACATTTTTTGACGGAAATTGAAGAAAATCGATAGCTCCCATCTAGAGGTCACCCCAAACAAGCATACCAAGTTTCAAAGCAATCTGATCATAAATGCGACCTGTGAGATGTGCCAAAAGAAATTGTGGACGCGTACGTACGTATGTATGCCAACGGACGAGAAGTGATGGCAATAGCTCAGCTTGACTTTATCAAGTTGAGCTAATGATCCAATAGATCTTTAGCTATTGAGCAGAAACTAATTTAAGTTCAAGGTCACTGTGACCTTGGTATCCGACACAACCACCCCAAAATCAATAGGGTTCTTCCTCACAAAATGACAACCAATTTGTCAAGGTTGGTTTTAATTGGTGAAGCATATTTTAAATATAAAGTGGAAATTCTTGTTACAAAATGAAACCCAATTTCAAGGTCACTGTGACCTTTGGTGTAACCCCAAAGTAAGTAGGGTTCTTCTTTTCACCTTAAAATCAAGTGTGATTCAAATCAGTCAAAGATAACATAATGAGTTACAAGTTTAGGTAACTGTGACCTGACCTGCAGCACAATGACTCAAAATGAATAGGGTTTTTCCTCTGAACATGCCCAACCCATATGTCAAATTTGGTGTTGATCTAGAAGAATTTTAAACTGAGAGTGAAAATTTTTCAGATGGATAAAAATGTTGGTCATTCAGTAAAAAGCAAAAACAAATATATATACTTACAGGCAATAAGTTAGCCCAGATGGGTAAAGATACTAATCTCTGGATCCGGTCTCTCACTAAGTCTACTTCCTAGAAAAATAACAGGAAACTAGTTCACCATTTTCATTCTAGAAAACTCCAGGAATTTAATTCTCATAAAGATTCTAGCACACTTATTTCTTTTTTTTCATAACAAGTTATACATGAATATTCAAATAACTATAACATGAGAAGACCTGGGATTCTTTTGCTTTGTCTGGGAAAGGGTCTGGGACCCATGTTGTTTGGAAAATTTGTGTCATGGGGGCTCAAATTGGGAATTTATTTTGGAGGGGAAAAAAGACTAAGAAATTTTACATTCAAATTAAACAGAGAAAATTAAAGCTGATACCTAATCAACTGCATGAACACTACAAGTAAGTTTTATAATAAACAAGAGGCCCCATGGGCCTGAGGCACTCACAAGACAACAGTTATTTAAAGAAGGATTTAATTAGCACCTATAGCTAGTTAACACAACAGAGGAATGGTTATTTAATTATTTATAACTCTGTTGTCCATGCCAGATGATTTTTTTCTAGTACTGGGATTCTACCACAAAAATAATGCACTGATTTCCAGTAATGCAAAGCAATTTTGCAGGTGGAAAAAGCCTGAGTACCGAGAGAACCACAAATCAACAGCAAGTAACTGACGGGCTCTCCAGCTTACTAACCTGCACAAGCAGGGTTAGCATTGGTTGACAGAAAGTGTACCATCATTGTTCCTACACCATAATACACAGTGCCACCATACTCCCACAGAGGCAGTTAAGTTGAAGTGTTTTTCTCAAGAACACAATACAGATGATGCAAGACAGAAATGATCTGTCAACCTTTTGATTTCAAGTCCAGTTCTTGTACTAATGGGCCACTGCACTCCTAACATTTTCTCACTACCGACAGTGTTTAACTGGTAGGGTGCAAATTTTTTATTTCAAAAGTGTTTTGAAACATGACTATTTTTTCAAAGATACCATGCTACCAGCAAGGAGAATCTTAGTTCAGCAAAAATTTGTCTCTAAGTAAATGTTTTGTTACAATTTATTGGAGAATGCCACCTGGCACTCCTCAATAAATAATAACAAAACAATTTGAGATTTTTCTTTTTCTACTGCTGTACAAACAAGCTACCAGATATGTATACAGTCTTCAGCCACAAAAGTGGCTTTCAGCACTTTTCAACAGAGCCATGATACTGATAGTGGCTTCTAGCAATCAACCAGTTAAATCTGTCCCAGCAATCTGCAAACAAACCACGGGGAATGGCAGGTAGACTATGTCATTCCCCGCGGCACATGTACTTCATTTTATATTGGAGGTTATATTGGTTTTTAATGTTCTATCTGTGTGAAATTATGATGAATTCAATGTATTTGTATATAAATATATGCATGTGTTGCAAATAAAGTATAGTATAGCATGGGCACCCTCATATGGTACTCTATGACTAAACTGATTGCAAGTTGCTAAACACTTAACTTACTTACACTAAAGTCGAAAAAGTGCAATAACTCTACCAGAAAGTGCCAGACCATGCTCAAAATCGAAGGTACCCCTATTTCCATGATGGTTAACATCTGTCAAGTTTTAAAAAAAAAATGACCGAAAAATGAAGGAATACAAGCCCAGATAAAGTTGGGCATCAAAAGGGGCAATAACTCTGCAATGGCTTATTGCAAGTACAGGTTCCTATAGCCAAGTTTAAAAAACAATTGATCCACAAATGACAGAAATAAAGCTCCAGACAACATTGTGTCAATGGATGGATGGATGGTTTATTGGGTGGATGGATGGGTGGGTGGGTGGGTGGGCAGGTTTTGGATGGATGGATGGATGGATGGATGGATGGATGGATGGATGGATGGATGGATGGATGGATGGATGGATGGATGGATGGATGGATGGATGGATGGATGGATGGATGGAACTGGCAAAACCATTTTTTTGTTTGCTTTTTGTAAAAGATTTGGGTGAATCATCAGTTTGTTGAAACTTTTCCACCCAGAACATGACCCTTACCCTTTCCTTTTGTAACCCTCCCTTATGAGAATCAGAATTGTAAATTCCATCGTCACATGATGTCTCACATATCCTTGAGAACCACTCTTCAGTGTCAGGTGGAGGTGTTATATCAGTTGATAAACAGTGCACCATAACTGAACATAAACACGCAAATATTACAGCTAATTATTGGAAAACACAATTTCACGAAATTGAGCAAAAAAATTATCTTTTTGTACTGTCCTTGTCTTTTTGTGAAATAGTCTGATTTTCAAGCTCTTCCATGGGCCTTGAATTTCAGTTTTCAAATTCAAGCACTTTTCATAACCGGTATATTACATGTAGCTCAGAAAATTGTCACAATTTGAAAATTTGGGAGTAAGTGCATATAATCCTGATATAAGTAAATAACCAAGGAGGAAGGCACACAAAAAGAGGTTGCGTTGGACTGAAGGATGAATGGTTGATTCCTATGTAACCCTGAGTTTGAAAAAGGGAGTATAACTGGAAAACATCACTGAAAAAATCACTGATGAAACTTAGGTTATTGATAAGATAAAGAAATTTATTACAAGCCTGTTCTATGTAATCCACATCTACAGCAACACTAAACCATGAGGAAAATGAAAATCTGTTCCACACATATGTGTGGAATGGAAATCGTTGATGGACTATTTTTAAATAGAAGTGAAATTTCACTGGAGTTTCCTACAAATCGTGCACCGCAATTATAATTTGAATCCCTAGGAATAGCCCAAAATCGTTCCCTGAGTTCCAATGTGTTCTGTGTGTCAGTAGGCACATAGAACACATTGGAACTCAGGGGACGAAATAGTAACACACATATCCTTCTAATAATTGCTTTTATAGTCGAGAAGGAATGTAATAAACACAGAACTGTGTGTGAATGGGTTAACTGACTTGTGCCATAGCAGAAGGATAAAACTCGAGGCTTGTGGCCTCTCATTCTATTCTTCCATGCCGGCACTCATGCCATATCGGTTAACCCAGTCACACGCATGTGTCGTTCTGTGTATAACTGAAACCCACTGGGGGAATTGAACCAACTTTTTACCTCTTCTCTGATCTCTGCTCAGTGGTTAGATTAATGTGTCTCTTTTTGAAGACATCACCTTGCATCAAATGACAAGCAATGCCAACAATAAATAATTAATGACTGCCAATCTTACCCTGGATTAGAAAATTGGAAAACAGAATGAAATAAATTATTAATTACATACCAAACTGTTAAAACAGTGAATCATAAACACAATTAGTTGTGACTGTTCCCTGAGAGTTATGTCATCTTCTTTTAGTATTGCTTGCATCACTGCATGGAAGAACAATGGGAAATGTTCTGGTTTGTTGCAGAAGCACTAAAAAGGTAACAACAAATTTATAAATTTTGGTCTAAACAATATTTTTATCAGAAAGAAAAAATATAATAATTTCTATGGAAGTAGCTTATAATCTTTTGAACAATATTGTACATGATATTGGAAGTACAGACACTATGACAGGATTCAACAGCAAGCTTAACCCTTAGTGGCCTACAGATTTTTATACATCTTTCTGACACTTAACAAACTTGATTGTGTGGCTTTGCATGTGTTTCTAGGTGCTGGAGCTAATGGACAATCATTCTACTGAGACTGCAGATCTAGAAGGGAGACTGAAACAAGAAGGGAGACTGAAGCAGAGGAGTGGATTTATAAGGGAAAGGTTGCCCCAGGATTGTAATAGAAACTGGCAGCCTGGAGTTAGAGCTAAAAGTTTGTTGGACAGGTTATACAAAAAACAAGTTCCAGCTTCTGAGCAGTATTTAGGTGGATTTTTTGAAGCGTCAATGTTATTCAAAGTGAGATCAAAGTCACTACAGTTGAGGGAGAAAATCTGAAAAGGCGAGGAAAGAGAGTGCCAAATGTGCAACTCACGACTTATGGATACCCTGCAACATTTCATTTTAGAATGCCCCAAATACTTGAGTAGTAGAATTAAGAGTCAGGGAGAAACTAGTGGAAGAATGGGATGAAAAAATTAGACATAAGTGGCTGAGGAAGGACATGGGGGGAAAGGGTCAATATTGTAGTTTGGAAGATTGATAAGGCACCAAAGAGGAACATTAGAAAACAATTTGCTTGGATGCTGGGAGATTAGGAGAGAGTGAGGGAGGGGTTGGGGGAGGGGAGGGGGGCATGGAGTGGAATGACTCACATTTGTGATGTTGATGTAGGCCTCCTTCTTAGAGGATCATGGAAAAAAAACCCAGATGCCCTAAGCAGTATCATTACAAAAGAAATCTTGGCTACCTATACAGGTAGCCAAGACCTGCCTAGAAACAACTGCCAGGGGATATTTAAAATTTAACTGCATGTTAAAGCATTCTGTTGCAGTGAGCAATGTCGATATTAGGCCTTTATGGATTAAAGCTTTTGGAAGTTATCCCCTGTATAGAGGTGATATATTCCCACTGGTATTACAAGACTGAGACAGAATTTCCATACACTTCCTTTCTGAGAGTAGCAGAAGAAAATAAAGTAATGTGGATGAGATGGGTGGATAATTTTTAAGTCAAAACATAGTAGAAGTAATTTGATGATATAATTCCCATCAATACAATAAATTTAAACTCCTTCATTACTTCAAAACTTTCCGCTTCATTATTAAATAGTTTATGTGCCAGTGCCACCAAAAAATTCTCATTTTCCTAGCAGTTGCTTTCATTATCAGCTACGTGTAAATAATATTTTGTCAATGTTTACTTGCTTTGTTACAACTTTTTGGGGAGTGTCTTTGGGCACTCACCAATAAATTATAACACAACAATTACTGATGAACAAATTTTCACAAGCAAAAATAATCGAGCACCCTACCAGTTAAACCTTTGCCTAGTGAAGTTGTTGCATCTGCCCTCATAATTTACAAATTGGGCTCTCGAAAAAAATTGTTTTTCAAAATATTTCAACTAAATCATATCATGTGAACCATCATCAGAACATACTTGTTAAGCCTGTTCCAATGGGGGGTCACATGATATGGTTCTGTTGAAACTGTTGGAAATTTTTTTTTTTCAATTCAAATAAACAAATTTGGATACTATGTGTGTTTGGTAAAGTATTAACTGGCAGAGGTCTCTTCAGACTTTGACTAACCTCATATCCTCAAAGTAGGTTCCACAATAATAACTCTTTGCCCAGCCTATGGTTAGTCATGATTCTCATGTGAGAAGGCCTTGATTACCCATGTGCTCCCAGATGTTGCTCCATGCTGGAGCAATAAATTTGTTTTGTCAAGTCAGTAAGGGACAGAGGCTTTTCCTTTTCTTTTTGTTAACTGGTTGAGTGCTGGAAGCCCATATTTGGGTTCCATTCCTATGTACAGCTCCATAACCACCTGTGGATGTGGATCACATTATCTTTGAATATAAGTTATCTCCGCCAACATGTATGTATGGTATATGGAGATTTAATACCTAGATATTGGTTTTTAAACAGAGGTGTTTAAATGAGACATCCAGGTATTAAATCTCCATATACCATACATGTTGACGGAGATAAAGTTCTTGTCCCATTTGAAACACAATAGAAACATAGTGGAGAAAAATTTGTGTACGCGTTTCTCAAGCTCTGTAAAAAGTTGGATGAAATTCGTGAATAAATGTTTTGTTTTTACGAATGGAGAAGACAACAGATAGAATTACATCCTTTAGGTTGTTAAGGAAAGGAGTAAACAGTATTTTGTTTACACGTCGTCCCCCAAGTTCTAATGTGTTTAAGACCCAGGGGACGATATTTGCTCTCATTATATTTTTCTCAAGTTTTTTCATTTAATTATTCAACTATTTAATTTATAACGGCAAAATATGATAGAACTGTCAGAAATCTGATATATTTGTGACTATTTTCAGGTTTGTGGGGTTTGATTTTTATTACGAGGTGAGAGGAAGCAAAAAGCTTTCATTTAAACCACATACCCCCGATGTTTCATGTGCGCTTATACCCTGGATGTTGCATGCTCTCATATACCTTGGATGTTGGGTGCACCCTTTGCCATGGCTATTTGTCCAATGCACTCTGACCAATCAAAAGACAGAATTTATCGGGATATAGGGACAAGTGAAATTGAATTTATTTCATCTGTCTGGATTTGCCTTGTTATAATTTATGGAAGAGTGCATTTAGGGCAAAGACATGTGAACACAAATGTTTGCAACAGTGAAAAATTTAGCACTAAGCCAGTTAATAAAGAAATATCACATACATTTGTGTTTACAAAACAATTGTAAAAAACGGACACTGTATTTTAATTATGCTTTGTTGCAAACATGTGCAAATGTATATCAATCAAAAAAAGTAATATTTTAAAGTCTCATGATTTCATACAAATTTTGGACATTACAAGTGAATAAAAACATTCAACAAGAGGGGTTAATTTCAATTAGATTTCCAAGAACCCAAACCTTTTTTTTGCTTAATATTACTGTTGTGAAAAAAAAAATGAATGGAACTACAGATCAAGTATAAACAGAAAGACTATTTTCTCGAGTCACGTGACAATTGTCTCAAAACAGTCAAACAGTCAAAATTAAGGCTTTAACCCTCTGTACACTGGTGTCAAAATGGCAAAGTTTTCAGCAGTAAATATTTCCCATAATGCAGTTTAAATTTAACCCAAAATACTTTGTTTGACAGACTCAGTGAGCTCTGTCAAACAAGATATAATTGGTTAAGTCATAGTTAAACACGAGAAAAACGTAGTGACGGGTGAAAATACCAGAGTTTGGGGGTAAACCAAGATGGATAAAAAAAGACACTTGCAAAAAGTGAAAAAAATTATTGAATAATTAAAAATTTTCATCTCTGATCTGAAAAACATAGTTTATGACTCTTCATTTGAAAGCTCTTGGTGAGCCGTTTCAAATGAGGGGCCATAAGCTATAAAAAGAAAATATAATAAAATCTCAATGTCGATTTTTGTGGAAGTCAGCTTCAGCTGTTAAATTAGGTAAAGGGTTTAAAGTTGGATACTCTGGAGATCTAAGCAACTTTTTTTCTTTTTTTTTTCAGCAAACCACACAGATTATTGCAATCAGACAGCCTGCAGGAAGCACCTTTTCAATATGTTATAATGAAGACAGCTGTGCAAGTAAATATGAAGGAGATGTAACAGTACACAGAGACATGGATACCTCAGTGTCAGAAGCTGATGGTGATTATGCTTTTAGTGACATCGGTGACAAATCTTCAAAAATTCACAATGAAACCTTCCAGGGCTTAGAAATCTGGAGATCTGACATCACACATCAGAAAAACCAGCCAGAATCAAATTCTTCTGCAGCTCAAAGCATAGATAATTTCACAACATCACTGCTGGAAATCATCATTAAGGACATAGAGAGAAACACTGATCGAATTTTGAAATTTTCAAAACTGGAACAAATACAGAATGGTACTGATAAATAAATTATGACCAAGATTTGAAGAATTGTGCTAAATTATTTTCAGAAAATTATTTGTAACATGAGCTTTTTAATTCAAAACATACCATGCTATCAGCTGGGGGAAGGGGGGGGGGGGGCTATTGTTCATAAATATTTGTTTTGTTCCTATTTATTGAGCAATAATAATGGCCTCCAGCCAGCATGATTAGACTGGCATAGAATATCCCTTCAAACAATGGTATGGTTATTTATTTATTTATTTATTTATTTATTTATTTATTTATTTATTTATTTATTTATTTATTTATATGTGTTTAATGACACATTAACAGCCAAGGTCATATCATGTCGGTGGCAGTTTTAAGGGGTGGAGGAAACCGGAGGAGCCGGAGAGAACCACAGAGCAACGACAAGCAGCGGCCAGCTCCCCAACATCGTAACTCCACACTGCAGCACAGACAGGGTTAGATTGGTTGAAGACATGTGCACCACCAACATGCAGTACGCCTTAGTACACAGCATCATCGTGCCCCCACATGGACATACAGGGTTAAGTGCCTTGCCCATAGACACAAAGTGGGAGTCCGAATCAATCGTTCAGACGGTCACCCATCCAAGGACTAAACGGGCTCAATTTTGCTTAACTTCGGTAATCTGATGAGAACCGGTTACCAAAACGCCACAACGCCCCCTGGTATGATTATCCATGGCATGCAAAAACATCATCCAGTCATCTGATGAACAGATTTTTTTTAACAAACGTGTTATCTTTCAGTTTTGCATTAATCAGTAAGTCTTCAGATTAATTTTCCATTAATAAATACAGTAGAATCCTCTTAATTTAATATCCATTTTGCCAGTGAAAATTATTCAATTAACAGGAGTATACAATTAACAGGGATTTGGTCAGTTTCCTGTGTTCTGGAGGTAAACTGAGCATTTATTCTATTATATCTTGTTTGACAGAGCTCATCGAGCTCTGTCAAAGAAGATATAATAGACTAAATGCCTGTATTGGATGTAGTGAGGCCAAAAAGGTTGATAAATAAGGGGAATTTGGTGTGTGTCACAGTAATGTTTTCGACATATTACAAAAATTTATATACAATTAACAGGAGTTTACAACCCATATGCAATTAACAGATCAAATTTGTACTGAAGGTATGGTAAATGGTTATGTGTTTGAAAATTTTATTCAATTAACAGGGATATACAATTAAGAGATATCCAATTAAGTGGGCTCCACTGTACCATATTTACAAGTACACAGCTGCAGATGACTTAACAGTGTTTCTGGATTATTGTTGACTGCAAGTACACTTGGGACACCTTTTTCAGAGTAATATAAAAGGGGCTGTTTGTGTTTGTATGGGTACTTAAGGGTTAACCAATTCAGTCCTGTTTGACAGCTCAGTGAGCTCTATCAAACAAGACTGAATCAGTTAAATTCCTAGTTGTATTCTGGGAAACATTGGAGTGCGGTGGCATTGCGGTAACCAGTTCTCGTCAGATCACCGAAGTTAAGCAACATTGAGCCCAGTTAGTCCATGGATGGGTGACCGTCTGAACAATCGATTCGGACACCCGTGTTCTGTCCTTGGGCAAGGCACTTAACCCCGATTGTCCACATGGGGGCACGATGACGCAGTGCACTAAGGCGTACTGCACGTCGATGGTATGCATGTCTTCAACCAATCTAACCCTGCGTGTGCTGCAGTGTGAAGTTACAATGTTGGGGAGCTGGCAGCTACTCATCGTTGCTCGGTGGTTCTCTCTGGGTACTCCAACTTCCTTCACCCGTAAAACTGACACCGACACGATATGACCTTGGCTGTTAAAGTGTCATTAAACCATAATAAATCAATAAATCAATGAGAAACATGCGCTGTTTGAAAACACTGTACTTTCTATTAACACCAGTGTGCAGAAGGTTATATATGTTCAAGTTAGAAACCAGAGCTAAAGTGTCATTATAAAGAGCAAATACAACAAAACTTCATACTTTTATTACATATTATTGTACTACTTATTGCCAACAGTCAATAATTATTTCATTGCATTCTTCTGACTCTGTAAGGTTAAGGACTTTCCAGTAAAAAGTATTAAAAAAATCAGATAATGAAGGGTGGGTTTTGTTTTATTGCCTCATGGAAGAAGAAAATGCCACCTATCTGATAGGTTTTCAAGAGCTTCCAAAGGGGCTTTCCAATAGTTTTTAAATACGGACTTGAATTGTATTCTCGGCTACTTTTTGGATGAAGCAGAAGAATATAAAATAGACAAGGGCACACCTTTTCTGGCACTCAGAGGTTTTGCTGATTACCATGGATGTTCAGCCAAAAAGTACTGGGTAGTTCATTGACAAAATGTATGACAGATACATTATTTACAGGCCATGATCTCACCATTGGAATATATTTTATTTAAAGATAGAACATATTTTTCAGTCCTATGTAAGTTACCTACTTTTAAACTTCAAAACTGAATCACTAACAATAGTGCAGACAGAAAATTTTCGCTTATGTTTTAAATGACTGAACCATGTTTTATTGAGTAAAGGTTTTAATTTTAATGAAATAAATTTATTACATCTTTATAAATCTAGTTGAGCTGGTTTTTTGTGTAAAAGACAGCCAAGATACATTTCAGACCATCAGTAGTTTGCCAACAAAATGACTTATTTACAAAGATGCCACACTGCCCAACAATTTATTTCTTCAATAACATAGCAGATGACACTCTCATCAAGCTCAAGGTAATGAAGGAGCATAATATCAGCCTGATAATGTTACCAAGGGCTGATGTCAAGGCTGATATATTTATTTATTTATTGGTGTTTATGGTTACATATTTCTGCACAATAGCTAATCATGACCACAACATGAAAATAAAGTAAAGTTTAGTGAATCCTCTATACCCATCTTGCCTATTTCAGAGGACTTTCACCCCAGGCATTGGTGACTGGATCCTATTTTACCAGTAAAACAGAGCTTATTTACCACAATCAACAAGCACTGCTTCACTTTCCGGTGTTCACACAGGGACAAGGCTGAAATAAAATCAAACAAGCAATAAGCTGTTTATTAATTAGATCATTAAATTATAAAGCCGCATAAGTAGCATTCATGGTGAAACTATATGAAGATATTATTAACAAGTTAGGCCACACAAAGTAGATCTTCTGTTTCTCAGGCCATTATTTGTGAAATTGCATGCTAGCGAGCGGTTTTTTATTTTATTTTTTATTTCAGTAATTTCTTCTTTGCCATCAAAAGTTCATGTTCTTGGTTCAAGTTTTAGGTCTACAGAATGGCATGGGTGGTGGTGTATTTCATCCCTTGAGTGCAAGAAGGCTTTGCAATGCTAGAGCATTGCAAAGCCTTCTTGCACTCAAGGGACAAATTCATCAATATTTTTAACTTGGGTAAAATATCAGGCATAAACCATTTAATTTTTATTTTTTTAAAGTTTAAATTGGTTATAAAAAGAGAGCATGTGGCAGCCAAAAGGACCATGCAAGAGGGCCTGAGAAACAGATTTTTTATTTTTTTAGGCCTTACCGACAGGCCCTCTCTGCAGTTAGACTTATTCTAAAACAGGTTAGGAGAAACCCTGTCAATACAATCAGATTAAGTTTGGCCACACTTTTCCTTTTTCCTTTCACTTTATATCAGGGCCCTCCATAGACTTTTTCTATTCAAATCCAATATGAATCAAATCACTCATTTATGGTTCAATTTCAAACCAAATTCGAATCCAATAGGACATTCAGTTGATATATGTGGTCAGAGATTTTCGTATGGAGCTTTAATGATTCAAAATAATTGTACATATGAGGAAGATAGTTTGGGCGTTTTATGACACAGATAACATGCCATGTTCCTATTCATCGAGACAGAAGAGGAAGTGATTGGTAGTTGAATTAATCAATGCTGTCCACATTTATGCAAACAGTTTGAGCCTCTGACTGACCAGTTAACCATAATATTCTTGATAATAACGATATTGGAGAAACATATTGGCCATACATAATGATATACACAAAAAAGAATGGACATTAGTTTCCATGATCGTCATCAGGATATTTGACTTCAGTATTTGGCATTCATGTATTTGAAAATCGAATTGAATCAAATCAGACAAATAATTTGAAATTCAAATTGAATTCAAAGACTTGAAGGGTCTTATTTTATATTTTCAAATTGTTTATTCTTTCAACAGCAGAAAAGTTAAAAAATTTATAGTAATTTATATATTTTTTATACTTACCAATGACCCAGACTTAGCTGGTGCTAACTCCACAAAAACCAGGGCCAAACACAAATTTTGCCCCCCAATCCCCAAAATTTGCATCCAAAACAAAAAGAAATCATGTCCTAAAGGACCTCCATAGTACGACTCTACTGCGCATGCGCAGTGACGCAGTCGTCCCGAAATTGGCGCCAAATATCATTCTTACTGGCAGTGCCTGGTCAGCGCTATGTACTCAGCGGGGAGGCAAGAGTTCCCAACTCAGGGAGGGCCATCCCCGTCTGGGTCATTGGTAAGTATAAAAAATATATAAATTACCATAAATTTTTTAACATTTTTATACTGTACCAATGACCCAGACTTAGCTGAATAGTAAACAGGCTGGAGGGCCTAGGACATAGAGGAAAATCCAATAAGCTCAATTATAAAATAAAGAGGTAACCCCTTAAGGAGAAAAGGAGTATTAGGCTTTACATGTATCTTTCTTATTTAATATTTAAATTAGAAAGATACACTACCCTTAATAATTGAGCACAATAACATTCATGTTCTCTATTAACATCCAGTATAACCCTTATACTAATTATTTTTAAAGCAAGCCAATAAATAAAGTAGTCCAGAGAATTGAGACTCTTTATAATCATTTAAAAGTGTCCGAGTATTGTATATTAAAGCCCGTTTGACACTTGACATATACAAATGCTTCACACCGAGCTACACTTTAAAAATAAGACATGAATGAAATTAAACATTAATATTACACTTTAAAACCATCCCGGAAGCGACTCAGAAATACTGTCTTGGAGGAGGCATTCCCTTGCTTTTCACTATAAAGCAGGTGACCTAAGGGAACACCCGCCCCCCCCCCCCCCTTCCCCTTGCCCTGGGTCAAATAGCCCAGAGCGAAGAGGGCAGTCGGACGGAGTCACTGCCGGAACAGAAAGCCTGCATAACTATAGTTGCAACTGTTTAGTGGACGACATTCTGAGCAACAGATAACGGACCTAAACAATGCAGGTCTCCAGAAAGGGACTCAATATTTCTGAGATAAAAATTAGTAAATGTGGAAGGCTGAGACCAATAAGCAGCCTTCATTAAATCTGTAATAGCAACACTATTAGCATAAGCCCAGGAAGTAGAAAGAGCTCTTACTTCATGAGCAGAAATCTTAAGCACAGACTGCTGAGAAGAAGATAAATCTTCATACGCAGTACGGATAGTTAACTGAATCCATCTAGCAATAGAATGGACTGAAATGTCCTTTCTATTAGGCATCAAAGACAGAAAGAAACGTTTCCGTCCCTTTCTGATGAACTGAGATCTCTGTTTATAGATACGTAGTGCTCTAACAGGACAGAGTAAAGGCCTACGCCCGTCTGAAGACGGAAGAGCCTTAATAACAATAGGTTCCGGATATTTATTAGGAGCCTGATTCTTAGCTAAAAAACCGACATTAGTAGTGAAGGTGATAGTGTTCCCAACACTACGATAATGAGAATCATCCACCGATAGTGCATGAAGCTCACTGACTCTTCTGGCAGAAGAGAAAGCTAAGAGAAAAGCTGTCTTATAAGATAAGAATTTGAAATCTACTGTCCCAAGAGGTTCAAATGGCTTTTCCTTCAATTTAAGGAGAACCCAAGCTAAATTCCACTTAGGAATTAATCTAAGAGTTCTGGGTCTATTTATCGAAAAGTTCCTAACCAATTTCGATAAAGAGACATTAGATCCAATTTGTAAACTATCATGATGTGCATAGGTATCAGATAACATAGATCTATAACCCTTTATAGTAACAGGCTGCAGTTTGATTTCGTCAAACAAGTATACTAGAAAGTTAGCAATGTCTGGTATAGAGGGATCAAATATATCTACAGAATGATCCCTACACCAACGACGGAAAACCTTCCACTTAGCCGCATAGTTTAGCGAAGAGGAGGTCCTCCTACAGTTAGAAATCGCGTCCACTGCTCGTCCTGTAAAGTGCTTGCCATGCAAGAAGGACCGCACAACGGAAAAACGTGAAGGTTGAGACCTTGCGGGTTGTGATGGAGTTGGCGCGATTTCCCCTGCCAAAGAAGATCCTCTCGTGGAGGGAGCTTCCGCGGTAGGTCCCACAACAGACACCTGAGTAGATTTATCCACGGTCTCTGTGGCGACAGAGATGCTACCAACAGAATCTTGCATTGAGATTGTTTTATCTTTAGCAATACTTGTTGAATTAACGGCGCTGGTGGATACGCATATTCTATCATTCCGTCCCAAGGGATCGACAGAGCGTCTACTGCAAATGCTCTTGGATCCGGACACGGGGACACATACGTTTGCAACTGATTGTTGAGATGTGTCGCAAATAAGTCTATCATTGGCCGTTCCCATTGGTAGCAAATCTGATTGAATACTTGTTTGATGAGAGTCCACTCCGACGGCAACAAGCGACCCTTTCGTGAAAGGGAGTCTGCTAGCACATTCAGACGACCCGGTATGTGACGGACCGAAAGAAGAACGTGATGTTCCAACGCAAACAGAAGGATTCTTTCCGTTAGATTGAACAACGGAACTGAATGAGTGCCTCCCTGATTCCGTATATACGCCACTACTGTCGTATTGTCGGATAGGATTTGGACATGAGCATCGTGAATAATGTCCATCCAGTGACGTAACGCAAGCCAAATTGACATCATTTCCTTGATGTTTATGTGCTTGCACAGGAATTGCGGATCCCAAAGACCCTGGCATCTCGAATCCGTTGGGATTAATGATGCACCCCAACCTGTTTGACTGGCATCCGTCATAATGGTAAAACTCGGATCCGGCAACTGCAGCGGAACTCCTTGAGTTAACCACTGAATGTTTGCCCAAGTCTGAATCTCTTGTTTCACTTGATCTGACAAGAGAACGTCTACATCGAGCGAATGAATTTTCACACTCCAATTCTGAGTCAGGAAAATTTGAAGAGGCCGTGTGCGTAGCCGTCCCATCGGAATGAGATCCGCGGCGGCTCCGCACAGACCTATCAGTCTCATAAATTCTCTCGCCGTGACTTTGTCTGTATTCAGACAATAGCGAGCGTAACAACTGACTAATTTCGCTCTGGTTAACGGCAGACGAACGAGATTGTTGTGCGTCTCGAAGCTCATTCCCAGATGAGTGAATGACTTGGACGGCACCAGATCCGACTTCTCCTCGTTTACTATGAAACCGAGACGTCGGAGCAATAGAAGAAGATTCTGAACATCGTTCTGAAGCGTTAACTCGTTGCCGTACCTCTGAAGAATGTCGTCCAGGTAGGCCGACGTTACCGCAGACGAATGAGCTCGGAAGTAGATCATTACCGAGTTCATTACCCGAGTGAAAGCCCAGGGTGCTAGATTCAATCCGAAGCACATGGCCCGGAACTGATACACCACTCCTAGGACTGCGAAGCGTAGATACTTTCGGAATGTCGGATGTACCATGACGTGAAAGTACGCATCTTTGAGATCTATGCTCGTTGCATAATCGTTCACCCGAATACTCGCTCTGACCGATCGAATCGTCTCCATATAAAACTTCGGAGCGACAATCAGCTTGTTTATCCAGCTCAAATCTATGACTGGACGGAACGAGCCGTCTGGTTTCAGAACCAGAAACAGATGGCTGTAGAATCCCAGCGATTCCTGGTTTTCTATGACCTCTACCGCGTTCTTCATTAAAAGAGACTGCACCTCTGATAGCAGAGCGTCTCTTTTCTGAGGATTTGACGGAAGATGAGTCCACTTTGGACTTCGAGTTAATGGAGGCTTTCGTTTGAAGGATATCTTTAGACCTTCCGAAGTCACTCCTCTCACCCACGGGTCGTCCGTAATCGACGCCCACTCTTGAGAAAAACTCGACAACCTTCCGCCAACCGGAACGCGATAGAGGTTTAAGCCATCACCTCCTGGATCTGCGAGGCCTGCGGTAGGAGAAACCACGTCTTCCACGACCCGCACCTCGCCTCGTCCGACCGATTGTCCCGGCCTGAAGGACGTCCCGAACGAGAGTCACTATCCTGACGGTCTCTCGAATAAGAGCTAGAGGACGCACCGGAACCTCTATAGGAACCTCTCTTGGGCGCATAAGACCCAGAAGTGCCCGCCTTATTCGTGTCTGCTGTATCCGACCTTTTAGGAGCGGATCTAAACAACAGAGAATCACTAGCTTTCTTTTTAATATTATCATAAATAGCGGAAAGCTTGCCGTCAAAGAGAAGATCTCCTGAGACCGAAGCGACTCTAAGAGAGTTCTTCACCTTAGAATCCACTAGTGTGGATGTAGCCAGGGCTGCGTCACGTCTAACCAACTCCAGATTTGCCACTGAAAGGGCGGAGTTACACGTGGAATAAGCTACTGCCCTTGAAAGAAGTCTTAAGGAGGATTGTAAATCCTGAAACTCTTCCCCTTGAAGACGCAGTGATAACGCCTTAGTAAGGTGATCTGCGTAAGATAAGGCATCTAAATTGGCTCTGTTAGACGCAATAGCTGTTTCCAACACTGCGGTTGGAATAGAAGCTGACGACGGTAATGATAGCTCTAAGTCTTCCGCCTCGTCGTCCATACGCAGAGGAACTCTCGGTATACCCTGACCTGCCGTGTCGAATTTATTCCTTGCATTAATGAAGGGCAGGTTGAGAGTATTTGCGGACAAGAAACCTGCTTTCCCCGTCCTGGAAGCAAGTTTAAAAATAGCGTCGTTCAATAATTCAAATGTTCTTGCAACATTATTGGACTGCGACGGAAACTCGGGAGCGATGTCCCTGAACCGCTCAAAAAAATCAGAGTCCAATGACGCTATAATTCTCCTGTCCGGAAGCGCAGCAGTCTGGCCCGACGGAACAACTTGAGGAAGAAAGTGCCGGATGAAGTCCACGGCAGCTTTGTGTTGTTCCGAAAGGGATAGCTCCAATTCATCCGTATCCCTTTCACCATCCGGTCGGACCTCCCGATGTTTCCGGTCGTCCGCCCCCGATGCTTCGGCGGAGCGTACCGACCCACCGCCGTCGGATAATTCTCGATCCGACACCGTTTCTGTCGGCTGCTGGGATGCTGCGATAAGCTGTGCTATCTGCACTAGAATGTCCGACGTCGAGACCTGCGGAGGAGCGGTCTTTCGCTGCTTCGCCGAGGGCAGCTCCGCATCAGATGGCTCCCGCATACTTTTCCTATGCGAACGTCCGGAGTCCATCGGTCTCGAATCCCTGGCTGCCGGATGGTGTGACCTGGTCGCCGAAGAATCCTTCATCGGCGAAGCTGGCAAAACATCGGAGGTCACGCAGCCAAGGTGCGGTCGTGTGCGCCGACGAGAAGAGGAAGCCTTAACAGTCTCTGCGGACTGCTTATACAACGGAGCGTCCCGAGCGACGGACGTATGCTCCGCTAAAGACACATTTTGTACCACAACATCTGGTCCCAGATGTTGTTGTACGAGAGAGGGGCCTCTCTCGCTCGCGGCCCGGCTGGACCTGGACGAGCTAGGAACCGGACTAAAAGGCTTCCTCCGTTCTCGTTCACTATCCGCCGTCACTGGGTGTGCATCTATTATTTTTATAGTGCTCGCATCACCCAAAATTTCCTCTTGGACCGCATCGGACGAACCCAGCTGCCGAACCATTCGGTGAATGGACGCTACACCGGGCGAGCTAGCGGACGACATTTGTCTAATCTCCATGAGCACTTTTGCCGCTAGCTCTGTATTTATTTGTGACGACGGACGCACACTTGAAGAAGATAACATGGAAACATCACCCTGTTCTGGTTCCTCTGAAATAGAAACTGAGAGAGTAGAGTGACCTTGTGGAGAAAGAGCCGGCATCGCTCTTTCTCCAGAAACAACATATCGTGACACACGTTTCCAATGTTTCTCATCCCAATGTTCACATACAGGACAGGGATTAATGCGAGAACACTGACTACAATTAATAAAATAATCATGAAAGTCAGAGGAAGATTTCTTCCTATTACAATTTGAACAAAGTCCCTTCATTGTGAAAGAACAACAATAAGTCCTAGTTACTCGCAAAAACCCCTGACACAAAGATACATAATAACATGATCCATTAATAAATGAAAAAACAATTGCAAAACAAAATAATTTTGAAAAAATATTTTTTCAGAGAAGCCCAAGTTGCTGAAAAGTAACGTTGAGCCCCGATGGATCCGATGGCAAAGTGTGGTCAAAAATTTTAAAATTATATAAAATAATTAATGAGACACTTTCGGATAATATAAATGTATCTTATAATGAGATAAACTACCACAAAGGCAAACAGCCCCCCTCAAAAAAGGCTGTTGCCAATGAAAACAAACAGTGTAAACACAGTAGAAAACATGACTCCAGGCACTGAAAAAACTGGCCCGGAATCAGTCATCAATTACACTCTATCTGATGCAAAACAGAGACTCCCAGGGGAGAATCTGCAGAACATCAGATGGAAGATGCAGAACACAAACGTTATACACCCATGGGTGAAAACGTAACTATGGGGAAAATAACAGAAAACATTCTGTAACCAAGCAACTCTCCCAGGGAATTTTAGAAATGAAACTTCTCAAAAATATGCCAAAAGCATGGGAGAATTGCAAGGGGGGACTTTAGAAGGCTAGGGGAAAGGAAACACTGAATAAGCAGTGCAACAATTAGCAAGAATGACAACAAGAGGCCCATGCCTCGAAAATAGGCAACTTAACATAATTTCACAAAAAATTTTAAGTACAGCCCTGATTATTTTTTGCCACTTCTTTTTTCCTCTCCTCCTTCTATCCTCCTTAGAATCACATTTTCTCCAAGAATTACGTGTCTGGCATCCTTTAAACTGAGATTTACAAGCACAAAGATCAGTGAGATGTTGACTGATGAAGGGCCAAACAGAGAATGATATTTGGCGCCAATTTCGGGATGACTGCGTCACTGCGCATGCGCAGTAGAGTCGTACTATGGAGGTCCTTTAGGACATGATTTCTTTTTGTTTTGGATGCAAATTTTGGGGATTGGGGGGCAAAATTTGTGTTTAGCCCTGGTTTTTGTGGAGTTAGCACCAGCTAAGTCTGGGTCATTGGTACAGTATAAAAATATACAATTTTAATCTCCTGTCCTCATTGGGGAATGGGCTTAAAAATCAGTCAATATCTGTAATTTGTAGGTCTAAATATATTTGCCAAAGTTCAATATAATCACTGAGTTATAAAGTCAAAGTTCGATATAATCCTTGAGATATAAACAGAAAGACCCTTGGATTGGAGAGTGAGTTCACAGTATTTGGCTCTTCCAACGTTCAATACACGCTCAATGATCAGCTCATCTCATTTGATTACATAAGAATGCTCTCTGCATCTATTATTTTAATGAATATTTGTTTAAAACTGGGTATTTGTCAAAATTCACTGCTTAAAAAAAGGTAAAGAAACACAGAGTGAAGCATAAACAAAATCTTAGTGTCTAATTAGTATTTTATCACAGTTTAAAGGGTATAGCATACCTTGAATGCATCAAGGCATATGGTGTCTCGGTGCCCTCAAGGAACAATATAGTACAACAGATACTATATAATCTATTCTACATGAAGCAATCTCCAGTATCCTTAACAAGGGCTGAACATATGATAACTGATGGAAGGTGATTTGTGAGACTACCTTTCAAGAGGAAGACATCTACACTTAACTTCTTGAGACTCAACTGGTCTCGAGAATCTTGAAGCAACAAAAATCAAATTGCAGTTCTCCCTGTGATCCATGAACTGCAGATTTACTTTCTGCATCCTGAAGCACCTACTGGGTCAGCAGCTGAGTTATTGGTAGATGTAGGCCCAATTATCAGCCTGACTATGAAAATCATTCTATGGATACTGCAGAATTTTTTTTTAAAATATACACTTTTTTCCGAAAATTATTTATTTATTTATTGGCAAGTGACAACAGGCACTCCTCACTGAACTGTTCAGATGATTTTTTGAGCAATTTAAGCAACTCACATATAAATTAGTGGTATTAGTCAGTGGCATAGTCATTGGGGGACATGTACCACTCTCTTTCCTGAAAAATCTCAACCTTGTTAACATTCATGCCTGAAATCTCAAAATTGGTTCAAGTATGCTCACCCTGATATTTCATGGGCCATTTGCTAAAGTTACACCTTCACTCTAATTGGCATGAGTAATAGTTTTGCCGAGGAAGCCTGGACCTTCACCTTCAACCCAGCAGTCGATGATATGAACAGGCCTCTGGAAATAACATGTGAACGGGCATTTAGGTTACATGGGGGTTACATCAATTGTAAAATATGTGAACGCAGTAAAGTTACGATGAAATACAACCATAAATTAACTTCCTAATCCCGCCTGTATTGCCAGTCAGATATGACAATCATTTGGAATAAACTCAACTCAAAGGTTATGCATTGCATCCACATATGACTGGAGTAGCATGTCATTTATATCTTCACAGAATTTCTGTATAAATATACAGCAACAACTAACGTGCAATCTCGTTAAAGCGAGATTGTGCGTTAGTTGTTGCTGTTTATTTTGATGGAAACTCTGTTAAAATGTAAACAACATGACTTGTGCAGTAGCCAGAAACTTAAAAAAATTATAGTAATTTATATATTTTTTATACTTACCAATGATCCAGACATAGCTGGTGCTAACTCTTAAAAATATAGGGCCAAACACAAATTTTGCCCCCCAATCCCCAAAATTTGCATCTAAAACCAAAGAAATCATGTCCTGAATGGCCCTCCATACTTCACCTCTACTGCGCATGCGCAGTGTCAAGGACGTCCCGAAATTGGCGCCATTAATCATTCTTACCATCAGTGCCTGGTAAGCGCTATGTCCTCAGCGGGGAGGTATGAGTTCCCAACTCCTGAGAGGGCCATCCCCGTCTGGGTCATTGGTAAGTATAAAAAATATATAAATTACTATAAATTTTATAAATAAAGATTTTTATACTGTACCAATGACCCAGACATAGCTGAATAGTAAAAAGGCTGGAGGGCCCAGGACATAGAGGAAAATCCAATAAGCTCAACTATATAAAATAGAGTCATCTCCTGGAGGAGAAAAGGAGAAATAGGCCTCACATGTATCTTTCTTATTTATGATAAATTAGAAAGACACAATACCTTCTATAATTGAGCATCATAACATCCATATTCTCTATTAATATCCAGTATAATTCTTATACTAATTATTTTAAAGTAAACCAATAAATAAAGTTAGTCCAGAGAATTGAGACTCTTTATACTCTTTTAAAAGTGTCCGAGGATAGTATAATAACACCCGTTTGACACATGACATATTCAAACGCTATACTTTAAAACTATGACATGAATGAATTTTAAAACATAACTTTTCACTTAAGAAACCATCCCAGTAACAGCTCAGAATTACTGACTCAGGAGGAGGTATCCCCTTGTTTTCATAATAAAACAGGTGACCCAAGGGAACACCCTCCCCCCCCCTCCCTTTTTCTTGCCCTGGGTCAAATAGCCCAGAGCGAAGAGGGCAGCAGGACGGAGTCACTGCCGGAACATAAAGCCTACATAGCTATAGTTGCAATTGTTAAGTGATCGACATTCTGAGCAGCCGATAATGGACCTAAATAATGCAGGCCTCCAGAAATGGATTCGATATTTCTGAGATAAAAATTCGTGAATGTGGATGGCTGAGACCAATATGCAGCCTACTTAAATCTATAATAGCAATACTATTTACGTAAGCCCAAGATGCAGAAGAGCTCTTACTTCATGAGCCGAAATCTTAAGCACAGACTGCTGAGTTAAGGATAGATTATCCTAAGCAGTACCGATAGTTAATTGAATGCATAAAGTAATAGAATGGACCGTAATGACCTTTCTATTAGGCATCAGAGCCAGAAGAAGCTTTACGTCCTTACTGATAAACTGAGATCTGTTAATAAATACATAAAGGTCTATCCGGACAGAGTAAAGGCCTCGAAGACGGAAGGACCTTAAAAACAATAGGTTCCGGATATTATTAGGAGCCTGATTCTTAACCAAAAATACAACATTAGTAGTAAAGGTAATAGAGTTTCTGATACTACGAAAGTGAGAATCGTCCACCGTTAGTGCATGAAGCTCACTGACTCTTCAGCAGAAGAGAAGACTAAGAGAATTGCTGCCTTAAAAGGCCAGAATTTGAAACTACTGTCTCAAGAGGTTCAAATGGTTGCTTTAGTTAATAAGAACCCAAGCTAAATTCTGAATAGGAATTAATCTAACGATTCTAGGTCTCTTATCGAAAAGTTTCAAACTAACTTAGATAAAGAGACATTAGGCTCAATTGTAAACTATCATGGTATCAGATAACATAGACCTATAACCTTAAAAGTAACTGGCTGCAGTTGATCTCGTCAAACAAGTATACTAGAAAGTTTGCAATGTCTGGTATGGAGGGATCAAAAATATCAACATAAAGATCCCTACACCAACGACGGAAGACCCTCCACTTTAGCCGCATAGTATAGCGAAGAGGAGGTCCTCTTACAGTTAGGAATCGCGCCCACTTCTCGTCCTGTACAATGCTTGCCATGCAAGAAGGACTGCACAACGGAATACGTGAAGGTTGAGACCTTGCGGGTTGTGATAAAGTTGACACAATTTCCCCAGCGAAAAAAGATCCTCTCGTGGAGGAAGTTTCTGCGTTAAGTCCCACAGCAGACATCTAAGTAAATTTATCCACCGTCTCTGTGGAGACAGAGATGCTACCAACAGAATTGTATTGTGAAAGTATAATCCTAGTAATACTTGCTGAATCAACAGCGCTGGAGGATACGCATATCCTATAATCCCGTCCTACTAGATCGATAGAGCGTTAACTACATATGCTCAGGGATCCGGACACGGTGACACATACGTCTGCAATTGATTGGAGAGTTGTGTCGCAAATAAATTTATCATTGGGCGCTCCCATTGGTAGCAAATCTGATTGAATACCTGTTTGTTGAGAGTCCATTTTGACGGCAACAAACGACCCTTACGTGAAAGGGAGTCGGCTAATACGATCCGACGACCGAGAATATGACGAACCGAAACAGAACTTGGTGTTCTATAACAAACAGAAGGATTCTTTCCGTTAAAATCAATAACGGAACCGAATAAGTGCCTCCCTGGTTCCGGATATACGCAACTACTGTCGTATTATCGGACAGGATTTGGACATGCGTTTCTGAATAAAATTCATCCAATGACGTAGTGCAAGCCAAAATAATATTCTTTCTTGGAAGTTAAGTGCTTGCCTAAAAACTGCGGAACCCAAAGACCCTGGCACTTCGAATCCGTTGGGATCAAAATTGTGTCCCAACCTGTTTGACTGGCATCCGTCATAATCGAAAAACTCGGATCCGGCAACTACAGTGGAACTCTCTGAGTCAACCACCGAATGTTTGCCCACGTCTGAATCTCTTGTTACACTTGATTGACAAGAGAACGTGTATATCGAGCAATTCAAAGATTGCTGAAAGGTTGCCGTCGAAGAGAAGCTTCTCCGAGACCGAAGCGACTCTGAGAGTTCTTCACCTTACTATCCACGCACGTGGATGTAGCTAGGGCTGCGTCACGTCTAACCAACTCCAGGTTGCCACTGAAGGGTGGAGTTATACGTGGAAAAACTACTGCCCCTGAAAGAAATCTCATTGAGGATCATATCCTGAAATTCTTTCTCTTGAAGACGTAATGAAAATGCCTCAGTAAGGTGGTCTACGTATGATAAAGCGTCTAAGTTAAGTCTATTATACATCATTGTCGTTTCCAACGTCGTGGTTGGAAATGACATAGACGGCGAAAAAGATAATTCCCAGTCTTCAGCCTCGCCGTCTTAGATGCAAAGGAACTCTCGGTACGCCCAGTTCTGCCAATAAAAATTTATTTTCCTAGAATTCATGAAAGGCAGAATAGAGCATTGCGGACAAGAAACTAGACTAGCATGTTTGGTAGCAAGCTTATATATAGCATCGTTCAATAATTCGAATGTTCTAATGACATTATTGGACTGCGTCGGCAACTCAGGGACAATGTCCCTGAACCGATCCAAAACTCTGTGTCCAATGACGCTATTAGTCTCTTATCCAGCATCGCAGCAATGTAGTCCGACAGAACAACCTCTGGAAGATAATGCCGGAAGAAATGTATGGCAGCTTCTGTTGTTCCGAAAGGGAAAGCTCGAAATCGTCCGAATTCCTTTCGCCATCCTGTCGGACCCTATGAAGTGTTCGGTCGTCTGTACCTGATGCAACAGCGGAGCGCACCGACCCAGCGCTGTCGGATTATTCCTGATCCGACCGAGAATCTGTCGTTTGCTGGGATGCTGCGATAAGCTGTGCTATTTTGGATAGCACGTCCGTCACTGAGGCCTGTGGAGAAGCGGTCTTACGATGCATTGCCGCTGGAAGCTCCGTGTTCGTTACCCCGTGCATACTTCTATTATGCGAGCGACTGGAGTGTGCAGGCCTCGTGTCCCTTGACTACCGGATGGCGTGACCTATTCGCCGTGGAATCACTGAATGACGAAGCTGGCCGGATACTCGAGGTCACGTAGCCAATGTGCGGTCGTGTGCGCTGCTGTGAGGATGAGGAAGCATTATCGACAGTCACTCGGACTGTCTATATAACGGAGCGTCCCGAGCGGCGGACATATGCTCCGAATGTGAAATGTCTGTACCACAACATCCGGTCCCATATGTTGTTGCACGAGAGAGGGACCTCTCTCGCTCGCCGCCCGGACGGACCGGATGAGCTAGGAACCGGACTAACAGGCTTCCTCCGATCTCTCCTCTAATCCGTCGTCACTGGGTGTGTACTAAAGGCTATTATAGTGCTTGTATCACCCAAATCTCCTTCCTAGACCGCAACGGACGAACCCGACTGCCGAACCATTCGATGAATGGACGCTACACCGGGTGAGCTAGCGAATGTCAACTCCGTCGATCCTACTAGGGACCTCTTAGGCGATTGACGTAATCCATGAGCACTAATTGCCGCTAGCTCTTCATTAACTATGACGACAGAGGCACACTTTTGAAAGACATCTCAGTAATTTTGCGAACAAGAAACCAGACATGCTTGTAAATAGCAAGCATATAAAAAATATATATAGCGTCGTTCAATAAATCGAAAGTTTCTGAGACATTATTGGACTGTGTCGGAACTGAGGGACGATGTCCCTGAACCGAACCAAAAATTTCTGTGTCCACCGACACTATCAGTTTCTTATCTGGCATCGCAGCATTCTGGTCCGACGAAGAACCTCTAGAAGATGAAGTCGGATGACATATACAGCAGCTTATGTTGTTCCGAAAGGGAAAGCTCGAAATCCTCCGAATCCCTTTCGGCATCCCGTCGGACCGTATGAAATTTTCGGACGTCCACACCTGATGCTTCCGCGGAGCGTCCCGACCCAGCGTCGTCGGATATTACATGATGCGACAGAGATTCTGTCGTTGCTGGGATGCTGCGATAAGTTGTGCTATTTGGGATAGCACGTCCGTCACCGAGGCCTGTGCAGTAGCGGTCTTACGATGCTTTGCCGCTGGAAGCTCCGTGTACGTTGACTCCCGCATACTTTATGCGAACGTCCAGAGTCTGCAGGCCTCGTGTCCCTGGCTATCGGATGGCGTGACCTGGTCGCTGAGGATTCTCTGATTGGCGAAGATGACTGGATATCCGAGGTCACGTAGCCAAGAGCGGTCGTGTGCGCTACCATGAGGAAGCCTTATTGACAGTCTCTCGGGCTGTCTATCTAACGGAGCGTCCCGAGCGGCGGAAATATGCTCCGAATGCGAAACATTTTGTACCACAACATCTGGGGCCAGATGTTGTTGTACGAGAGAGGGGCCTCTCTCGCTCGCAGTTCGGATGGACCTGGACGAGCTAGGAACCGGACTAAAAGGCTTCCTCCGTTCTCTCCTCTAATCCGCCGTCACTGGGTGTGCATTTGGTTGATTCATAGTGCTCGCATCACCCAAAACTCCTTCTGGACCGCAACGGACGAACCCGGCTGCCGAACCATTCGATGAATGGACGCTACACCGGGCGAGCTAGCGGTCGTCAAAGGCCGTCGATCCTACTAGGGACCTCTTAGGCAATTGACGTATTTTATGAGCACTTTTCCGCTAGCTCTTCATTAATTGTGATGACGGAAGCACACTTTTGGAAGACATCACGGATACATCACCCTGTTCTTGATCGTCTGAAATAGAGATTGATAAACTAGAGTGACCCTGCGGGGAAAGGACCGGAATGGCCATTTCCCCACTAACATACCGTGACACACGCTTCCCATGTTGTCATCAAAATTAACACATACGGAACAGGAGTTAGTGAGAGTACACTGACTACATTTATACAATGATTATGAAAGTCAGAGGAAGATTTCCTCTTATTACAATTGAACAATATCCTTTCAATGTGAAAAGAAAACAAAGTCCTAGTACTCGCACCAACCCCTGACAATCAAAATACATAATAACATGATCCATTAACATAGAAAAAATAATTGAAATCAAAAAATTTTGAAAAAATAATTTTTCAGAAAAGCCCAAGTTTCTGAAAAGTAACGTTGAGCCCCAATGCATCCCAAGTCTAAGTGTGGGCAAAAATTTTAAAAATATTTTAAACAATTAATGCAACACGAACAATAATAATGTATCTAGTAATGATTAAACTAACATCAAGATATTATTTTCAAGAAATCCCCCCTCACACAGAGGGCTGTTGTCAATGTAAACAAGAAGTGTAAAAACACCAGAAACAAGACTCCAGGCACTGATAGCCCTGGCCCGAAATCAGTTACCAATAATACACTATCTGATGCAAAACAGAGACTTTCAGGGAAGAAACTGCAGAACATCAGATGGTAGATGCAGAACACTACGCCTAACCACCCATAGGTGAAGACGTAAACATGGGGAAAAGAACAGAATTCATTCTGTTGTCCAGCTAAAACTCCCAAGAAATTTTAGTAATAATATTACAGAAAATATGCCAAAAGCATGGGAGAATAGCTAGGGGGGACTTAAAGGAAAGGGAGAGAGGAAAACACTGAACAAGCAGTGTAACTTGATAACAAGAATGACAACAACAGGCTCTTGCCTCGAAAATAGGTAACTTAACATAATTTCATTAAAAAATTTTAAGTTACAGCCCTGATTATTTTCTGTCACTTATTTTTCCTCTCCTCCTTCTATATCCTCCTTAGAATCACCATTTCTCTACTATTTATGTGTCTGGCATCATTTAAACTGAGATTTACAAGCACAAGGATCAGTCAGATGTTAACTGATAAAGGGCCAAACAAAGAATGATTAATGGCGCCAATTTTGGGATGTCCTTGACACTGTGCATGCGCAGTAGAGGTGAAGTATGGAGGGCCATTCAGGACATGATTTCTTTGGTTTTAGATGCAAATTTTGGGGATTGGGGGGCAAAATTTGTGTTTGGCCCTATATTTTTAAGAGTTAGCACCAGCTATGTCTGGGTCATTGGTACAGTATAAAAATATAAGCAGACTCTCATCTGCAAAATGAGGTCCCCAGAGGGTGAATTTAGTGATGCTTCCCTGCACAGCAGGGTAGCATCACTAAATTTACCCTCTGTGAACCTAAATACGAATCAGGGTCCCAAACCTAAACAAAAAGAGGAACCCAGAGGATAAATTGGCCCACTGTATGGGATAGCATCAGCAAATTCACCCTCTGAGGACCTCCTTCTGCAAATGACAGATTTCTTATTTTCAGGCTTGGTTGTGCAGAAAAAACAGAGAAAGTGGAAAAGCATTACAACACTTTTTAAGAGTAACCTGCTAAAAGGTTATGATGTAAGCTCTTTATTTTCAGGCCTGAATGAAGCAGGGGAGGGAATTATTGTCTGCTCCCCTACCACCCCTCACTTCATGCAGCCTGACAGCATCCCTGGTTTTGTGCAAAAACTATGTCAACTGGATTAGAACATCACAGCTCATTCCAGGAATTTCTTTCATGAAGCTGATGATATGCTTTAACTCCTCACTGGACATAACAGCCATATCCAGCCAGCATAGGATTTTTTCAATCTATTTTTCCAATCTTTGCTTCCAAAACCTAGCTTATCACCTCTCACTGGAGTGATCTGAGTGTGCACATTCCAAAGAGGGAGTATAAGCTATGTCTGAAATTTTAGTTATTCCCAATTTTTTTTAGCTAATGTTGTCACCTAGTAATAGGTAAAAAGGTAATGAGGAACACAGTTGGAAAGCATTTAGGCTCCAAAGGTAAGCCATGATGTTGGGCACATTTCCAAGGATCTTAGAATTTTTATTAAATTGAAAATGAAATTCAAGGAAGCATGGGCGCCATATGATTGAGTTTGTTATCATTGTGAACTGACACAAATTTCAGTTAAATAAAAGGTAACCAGACACAAATAACAGATGGCATTTGCAAAAAGTTTTCTTCAGAAATTAATAATTTACATTTTTTTTGCCTCCAAAACATACCCTACAATTCTAGAACCTCTCATTGGAATGGGCTTGACAAAATCATTATATTGAGGGGATCAAAAGCTACGTTTTGCAGGCAAACGTTTAAAAAAAATAATAATACCTGAGTGATGATTTCTGTGAGTATCACTGCTGTACATACATAACTGTTACATTTGCTAAAGGGTTAAAAAACAATTGAATACCTTTCACAACAACTGGTAGTTGATGGTTGTGATTTATTTGGGACTAAAAAAATTAGAAAATTATTTTTACTAACCTCCCAAGCAGGAACTCTTTCTCTGACTTTCTCATTTATCATGATACATATTGACATCACGTAAGAATGACATGTCTGTGGAAGGAAAAAATAGTGTCAGTAGAAAGCAGTGCTTACTTTGATGGCTGTGCAATGTAGTGCATGCTTGAACCTCAACAAAAATTTGAGCTTACTTCTAATATAGAAAGAGGTTCGCCAAACAGGTAGCACTCACCTGTCTACAATACAGGGTGAATTATTCTCTACCCTTTACCCAATACCAATAGAAGATGACACTTACAAACAAAATTCTGAAACAACTAAAATTTGTCCTTTTTTAATCTACAAATAGGACTTATGTCCCATCATAAGAATGAACTCACACACTGACAATTTATGTGAATAGCACTGGCATTTTGTTTTATTGTGGTTTAACAACATTTTCAACATACAGGGTCACCTTGTGTTGACAGTTTTACAGGTAGAGGAAGACGGGGCACCCAGAGAGACCACCAAACAGTGGGGAGCAACTGTCAGATTCCCCAACATACTAACTCTAACAAGCAGCATTAGCATTGGTTGAAGACAAGTGCACCATCAATGTGCAGTATGCCCAAGTACACAGCACCACCATGCATCCACATGGGCAACTGGGATTAAGTGCCTTGCCCAAGGACACAACACAGTTACCCCTGGTGGGGATCGAACTGTGGATCTTTCGGTTTGTAGTCCAATACCATAACTACTGAGCCACTGCACTGCCTTTTTTGCTGTTATTAGGTAAAGTGTTAACCCTTTACTTAACATAAAAAGCAGACGACACTTGCAAAAACATTTCTTGAACAACTATTTTTTTTCATTTTTTGTCTCAAAAACATAGGTTATGACACCTCATTGGAACGAGCTCGTTCCAATGAGGGGTCATAACCTATGTTTTTGAGACAAAAAATGAAAAAATAATGAAAATAACTGACGATTTTTTAGAATAGCACTGGCCGGTTTTGGCCATTACGTTAGGTAAAGTGTTAATACACCCACAGAATATCCTCCCTTGAAAAAACTCACATTCTGTGAAAAAGCATGAGAAAGGTAAAGTTGAAGTTTCAGATAGTGGAGCGCCAAGTTCAACAAAGAAATCCACTTGTTGAAACTTTGCTTGTGTTTATTATACTTATTTCACAGAATGAGAGAATTACCATCTTCACTCCAGGAGTGGAAATTACTCCACTCACCATAATGAGTAGACATTGGTGGAGGATAAATGCAAAATTACATTTTGTCAACCAATTAGACCAGTGAATGAAAGTGTCAATGACACTGGAGCTCAACTTGTCCAAGAAGGGACTGAACTAATTAGAAAGATCCAGTAATGCCATGTCACTCACACGAGTTTCTACAGAAAAGACATCACAGCAAAGTAACAAATGAAATCTGAAAAAAATGGGTGAGGGATGGGGCTTGTTGGGTGTACTAATGGAATTTTTGCCAATTTATATGTCAAATCCGTGATGGCCAGTGGCGGCTATCATTTTCAACAGAATGCAGAAAAATTTGATAACTCCCATCTGGACATCATACAAAACTTTCATATAAAATTTGAAAAAGGGTCTGCTAATGGAACTGTTGACAATTTATTTGCCAAATTCAAGATGACCACTGCCAGCCATGTTTTTCAACAAAATTCAGAAACATTTGATAGCTCCCATTTAGACATCACACAAAAAAAAACATATGAAATTTGAAAAAGATTAGGTGAGAGATGCGGCCTGCAGGGTGTGCTAATGGAATTGTTGACAATTCAAATGCCAATCAAAGATGGCTGTTGGCAGTCATATTTTTTAACTAAATTCAGAAAAATTTGATAGCTCCCATCTAGACATCACACCAAAGCTATATATGAAATTAAAAAAAGATCAGGTGAGAGATGTGATCTGTAGGGTGTACTAATGGAATTGTTGAAAATTTATATCTGAATCCAAGATGACTGCTGGTGGCCATGCTTTTCAACAAAATTCAGAAATGGTAGCTCTCATCTAGACATCAAACCAAAGCTTCATATGAAATTTGAAAAAGATCGGTTGAGAGATGCAGCCTGTAGGGTGTGTTAATAGAATTGTTGACAATTTATACGCCAAATCTAAGATGGCCACTGGCAGCCATATTTTTCAATGAAATTTGGAAAAATTTGATAGCTCCCATCTAGACAGTGTCGCAAAGCCACATATGAAATTTGGCACTAATCGGGTGAGAGCCATGGCCTGTAGGGTGTGCTAAAGGAATTGTTGGACAATGTATATCCAAATCCAAGATGGCTGCTAGCAGTCATGTTTTTCACCAAAATTCAGAAAATAGTCAATAGCTCCCATCTAGACATCACACCAAAGCTACGTATGAAATTTGAAAAAGATTGGGTGAGAGATGTGGCCTGTAGGGTGTGCTAATGGAATTGTTGACAATTTATATGCCAAACCTAAGATGGCCATCGGTGGCCATGTTTTTTAACAAAATTCAGAAAAACTCGATAGCCATCTAGACCTTAACCCAAAGCTACATATGAAACTTGAGACAAATCGGGTGAAAGCTATGGCCTGTAGGGTGTGCTAAAGGAATTGTTGGACAATTTATATCCAAATCCAAGATGGCCACGGGTGGCCATGTTTTTCACTGAATTTCGAAAAAAATCGATAGCTCCCATCTGAACATTGCCCCAAAGCCATATATGAAATTTGGAACTGATTGGGTGAGTGCTGTGGCCTGTAGGGTGTGTTAAAGGAATTGTGGACTGACAGATGTACATACGGATGTACGAAGTAAGTACGTACTGATGGACGACGGATCTTAACCCATCCCAAAATCTCATACTTGATGTTGTCAAGTTGAGCTAAAAATAAAAAACAAAGGATTCACTCGATATTCTAGCCAAGGTGAGGTAAAAAGTTAAAAAATTTATAGTAATTTATATATTTTTTATACTTACCAATGAACCAGACATAGCTGGTGCTAATTCTCAAAAATCTAGGGCCAAACACAAATTTTGCCCCCAATCCCCAAAATTTGCATCTAAAACCGAAAAAATCATGTCCTAAATGGTCCTCCATACTTTTCCTCCACTGTGTATGTGCAGTGTCAACGAGGTCTCGAAATTGGCGCCAATTATCATTCTTACAAACAGTGCCTGGTCAGCGCTATGTACTCAGTGGGGAGGTATGAGTTCCCAACTCCTGGGAGGGCCATCCCCGTCTGGGTCATTGGTAAGTATAAAAAATATATAAATTACTATAAATTTTTTAACATTTTTATTCTGTACCAATGACCCAGACATAGCTGAATAGTAAAAAGGCTGGAGGGCCTAGGACATAGAGGAAAATGCAATAAGCTCAACTATATATAATAGAGTCATCCCCTCGAGGAGAAAAGGAGTATTAGGCTTTACATGTATCTTTCTTATTTATGATAAATTAGAAAGACACAACACCCTCCATAATTGAGCATAATAACATTCATGTTCTCTATTAACATCCAGTATAACCCTTTATACTCATTATTTTTAAAGTAAGCCAATAAATAAAGTCAGTCCAGAGAATTGAGACTCTTTATACTCTCTTAAAAGTGCCCGAGGATTGTATATTAACGCCCGTTTGACACGTGACATATACAAATGCTTCACACCAAGCTACACTTTAAAAATATGACATGAATGAATTTTAAACATCAACTTTACACTTTAAAACCATCCAGGTAACGACTCAGAATTACTGACTCCGGAGGAGGTATCCCCTTGCTTTTCACTATAAAGCAGGTGACCTAAGGGAACACCCTTCCCCCCCTCCCCTTCCCCTTGCCCTGGGTCAAATAGCCCAGAGAGAAGAGGGCAGCAGGATGGAGTCACTGCCGGAACAGAAAGCCTGCATAACTATAGTTGCAACTGTTTAGTGAACGACATTCTGAGCAACAGATAACGGACCTAAACAATGCAGGTCTCCAGAAATGGACTCAATATTTCTGAGATAAAAATTCATGAATGTGGATGGCTGAGACCAATATGCAGCCTTCGTTAAATCTGTAATAGCAATACTATTTGCGTAAGCCCAAGATGTAGAAAGAGCTCTTACTTCATGAGCCGAAATCTTAAGCACAGACTGCTGAGTTGAAGATAGATTATAATAAGCAGTACGGATAGTTAATTGAATCCATCTAGCAATAGAATGGACCATAATGTCCTTTCTATTAGGCATCAGTGACAGAAAGAAGGGTTTTCGTCCCTTTCTGATAAACTGAGATCTTCGTTTATAAATACGTAAAGCTCTAACCGGACAGAGTAAAGGCCTATGCCCGTCTGAAGACGGAAGGGCCTTAATAACAATAGCTTCCGGATATTTATTAGGAGCCTGATTCTTAGCCAAAAATCCAACATTAGTAGCAAAGGTAATAGTGTTCCCGACACTACGATAGTGAGAATCATCCACAGATAGTGCATGAAGCTCACTGACTCTTCTAGCAGAAGAGAAAGCTAAGAGAAATGCTGTCTTATAAGACAAGAATTCGAAATCTACTTTCTCAAGAGGCTCAAATGGCTTTTCTTTTAGTTTAAGAAGAACCCAAGCTAAATTCCATTTAGGAATTAATCTAAGGGTTCTAGGTCTATTTATCGAAAAGTTTCTAACTAATTTAGATAAAGAGACATTAGATCCAATTTGTAAACTATCATGGTGTGCATAGGTATCAGATAACATAGACCTATAACCTTTAATAGTAACAGGCTGCAGTTTGATCTCGTCAAACAAGTATACTAGAAAGTTTGCAATGTCTGGAATGGAGGGATCAAAAATATCAACAGAATGATCCCTACACCAATGACAAAAGACCTTCCACTTGGCCGCATAGTTTAGCGAAGAGGAGGTCCTCCTACAATTAGAAATTGCGTCCACTGCTCGTCCTGTAAAATGCTTGCCGTGCAAGAAGGACCGCACAACGGAAATACATGAAGGTTGAGACCTTGCGGGTTGTGATGTAGTTGACGCGATTTCCCCTGCGAAAGAAGATCCTCTCGTGGAGGAAGTTTTCGCGGTAAGTCCCACAGCAGACACCTGAGTAGATTTATCCACGGTCTCTGTGGAGACAGAGATGCTACCAACAGAATTTTGCATTGAGATTGTTTTATCTTTAACAATATCTGCTGAATCAACGGCGCTGGAGGATATGCATATCCTATCATTCCGTCCCACGAGATCGATAGAGCGTCTACTGCATATGCTCGGGGATCCGGACATGGAGACACATACGTCTGCAACTGATTGTTGTGTCGCAAATAAGTCTATCATTGGCCGCTCCCATTGGTAGCAAATCTGATTGAATACCTGTTTGTTGAGAGTCCATTCTGACGGCAACAAGCAACCCTTCCGTGAAAGGGAGTCTGCTAATACATTCAGACGACCCGGAATATGACGGACCGAAAGTAGAACTTGGTGTTCTAGAACAAACAGAAGGATTCTTTCCGTTAAATTGAATAACGGAACGGAATGAGTGCCTCCCTGGTTCCGAATATACGCTACTACTGTCGTATTGTCGGACAGGATTTGGACATGTGCTTTCTGAATAATGTTCATCCAATGACGTAGTGCAAGCCAAATTGACATCATTTCCTTGATGTTTATGTGCTTGTCTAGAAACTGCGGATCCCAAAGACCCTGGCACTTCGAATCCGTTGGGATCAATGTTGCACCCCAACCTGTTTGACTGGCATCCGTCATAATCGTAAAACTCGGATCCGGCAACTGCAGTGGGACTCCCTGAGTCAACCACTAAATGTTTGCCCAAGTCTGAATCTCTTGTTTCACTTGATTTGACAAGAGAACGTCTATATCGAGCAAATGAATCTTTACACTCCAATTCTGAGTCAAGAAAATTTGGAGAGGACGAGTGCATAACCGCCCCATCGGAATGAGATCCGCAGCGGCTCCGCACAGACCTATCAGTCTCATGAACTCTCTCGCTGTGACTTTGTCTGAGTGAAGACAATAGCGAGCGTAACAACTGATTAATTTCACTCTGGTTAACGGCAGAAAACGAGATTGTTGTGCGTCTCGAAGCTCATTCCCAGATGAGTGAATGACTTGGACGGCACCAGATCCGACTTCTCCTCGTTTATTATAAAACCAAGACGTCGGAGTAATAGAAGCAGATTCTGCACATCGTTCTGAAGCATTAACTCGTTGCCGTACCTCTGAAGAATGTCGTCCAGGTAGACCGACGTTACCGCAGATGAATGAGCTCGGAAATATATCATTACCGAGTTCATTATTCGAGTGAAAGCCCAGGGCGCTAGGTTCAAACCGAAGCACATCGCTCGGAACTGATATACAACTCCTAGGACTGCGAAGCATAGATACTTTCTGAATGTCGGATGTACCATGACGTGAAAGTATGCATCCTTGAGATCTATGCCTGTAGCATAGTCGTTCACCCGAATACTCGCTCTGACTGATCGAATTGTCTCCATATAGAACTTCGGAGTGACGATCAGCTTGTTTATCCAGCTCAGATCTATGACTGGACGGAACAAGCCATCTGGTTTCGGAACCAGAAACAGATGGTTGTAGAAACCCGGTGATTCTTGCTCTTCTACGACCTCTACCGCATTCTTCTTCAGAAGAGACTGTACTTCTGATAAAAGAGCGTCTCTTTTCTGCGGATTTGACGGAAGCTGAGTCCATTTTGGACTTCGAGTTAATGGAGGCTTTTGTTTGAAGGATATTCTTAGTCCTTCCGAAATTACCCCTCGAACCCAGGGGTCGTCCGTAATTGACGCCCAATCGTTTATAAAACTCGATAATCTTCCGCCTACCGGAACACGATAGAGGTTCAAACCATCACCTCCTGGACCTGCGAGGCTTGCGGAAGGAGAAACTACGTCCTCCGCGACCCGCACCTCGCCCCGTCGACCTAGGGATGTCTGACCGGTAATCTCGGACAGAAGAACGTCCCCCACGAGAGTCGCTGCCTTGACGGTCTCTAGAATAAGACCTAGAGGATGCATAGGAACCTCTATAGGAACTTCTCTTGGGCGTACTTGTCCCAGAAGTGCCTATCTTACTCTTTTCTGCTGTATCCGGCTTTTTGAAGCGGATTTGAAAAGCAGAGAATCCGAAGCTTTCTTAGTTATCTTATCATAGATTGCTGAAAGCTTGCCGTCGAAGAGAAGCTCTCCGGAGACCGAAGCGACTCTGAGAGAGTTCTTCACCTTACCATCCACGTGCATGGATGTAGCTAGGGCTGCGTCACGTCTAACCAACTCCAGGTTTGCCACTGAAAGGGCGGAGTTATACGTGGAATAAGCTACTGCCCTTGAAAGAAGTCTTAATGAGGATTGTATATCCTGGAATTCTTTCCCTTGAAGACGTAATGATAACGCCTTAGTAAGGTGATCTGCGTATGATAAAGCGTCTAAGTTAACTCTGTTAGACATTATTGTCGTTTCCAACATCGTGGTTGGAATTGACATAGACGACGGTATAGACAATTCCAAGTCTTCAGCCTCGTCGTCTAGACGCAGAGGAACTCTCGGTATGCCCTGTCCTGCCGTTTCGAATTTATTCCTTGAATTGATGAAAGGCAGATTTAGGGCATTTGCGGATAAGAAACCAGACTTGCCCGTTTTGGTAGCAAGCTTATAAATAGCGTCGTTCAATAATTCGAATGTTCTTGTGACCTTATTGGACTGTGTCAGAAACTCAGGGACGATGTCCCTGAACCGATCAAAAAATTATGTGTCCAATGACGCTATCAGTCTCTTATCCGGCATCACAGCATTCTGGTCCGACGGAACAACCTCTGGAAGATAATGCCGGATAAAATCTACGGCAGCTTTATGTTGTTCCGAAAGGGAAAGCTCCAAATCCTCCAAATCCCTTTCGCCATCCTGTCGGACCCTATGAAGTTCTCGGTCGTCCGTACCCGATGCTCCGGCAGAGCGTACCGACCCAGCGTCGGATAATTCCTGATCCGACAGAGATTCTGTCGTTTGCTGGGATGCTGCGATAAGTTGTGCTATTTGGGATAGCACGTCCGTCACTGAGGCCTATGGAGTAGCGGTCTTATGTTGCTTTGCCGTTGGAAGCTCCGTGTACGTTGACTCCTGCATACTTCTTTTATGCGAACGTCCGGAGTCTACAGGCCTCGTGTCCCTGGCTACCGGATGGTCTCTCCAGACTGTCTATATAACGGAGCGTCCCGAGCGGCGGACGTATGCTCCGAATGCGAAACGTTTTGTACCACAACATCTCGTCCCAGATGTTGTTGTACGAGAGAGGGACCTCTCTCGCAGCCCGGATGGACATGGATGAGCTAGGAACCGGACTAATAGGCTTCCTCCGTTCTCTCCTCTGATCCGTCGTCACTGGGTGTGCACTTTGTCTTATTATAGTGCTCGCATCACCCAAATCTCCTTCCTGGACCACAACGGACGAACCCGGCTGCCGAGCCATTCGATGAATGGTCGCTACACCGGGCGAGTTAGCGGACACCAATGCCGTCGATCCTACTAGGGACCTCTTAGGCAATTGACGTATTTCCATGAGCACTTTTGCCGTTAGCTCTTCATTTAACTGTGACGACGAAGGCACACGTTTGGAAGACATCATGGAAACATCACCCTGTTCTTGTTCCTCTGAAATAGAGATTGATAAACTAGAGTGACCCTGCGGAGAAAGGACCGGCATGGCCTTTTCCCCACTAACAACATACCGTGACACACGTTTCCAATGTTTGTCGTCCCAATTGACACATACTGAACAGGAGTTAGTGCGAGTACACTGACTACAATTAATACAATGATTATGAAAGTCAGAGGAAGATTTCCTCTTATTACAATTTGAACAATATCCTTTCATTGTGAAAAGAACACAAAAAGTCCTAGTACTCGCACCAACCCCTGAAAACAAAGATACATAATAACATGATCCATTAACATAGAAAAAATAATTGAAATCAAAAAAATTTTTTGAAAAAATATTTTTTCAGAAAAGCCCAAGTTTCTGAAAGTAACGTTGAAACCCAATGGATCCCAAAAAGCCTAAGTGTGGATTTTTAAATATTACAAAAAAATTAATGCAACACTTACGTATAATAATAATGTATCTTGTTATGATTAAGCTAATACAAAGACAAGAAAATCCCTCTCAACAGAAACCGCTGTCAATGTAAACAAGAAGTGTATAAACACCAGAAACATGACTCCAGGCACTGATAAACATGGCCCGAAATCAGTTACCAATAACACACTATCTGATGCAAAACAGAGACTTCCAGGGAAGAAACTGCAGAACATCAGATGGTAGATGTAGAACACTACGCCTAAACACCCATGGGTGAGGACGTAAAGATGGGGAAAAGAACAGAATTCATTCTGTTACCCAGCTAAAACTCCCAAGAAATTTTAGTAATAATATTACAAAAAATATGCCAAAAGCATGGGAGAATAGCAAGGGGGGACTTAAAGAAAAGGGAGAGAGGAAACACTGAACAAGCAGTGTAACTTTATAGCAAGAATGACAACAACAGGCCCATGCCTCGAAATTAGGCAACATAACATAATTTCGTAAAAAAAATTTAAGTTACAGCCCTGATTATTTCCTGCCACTCATTTTTCCTCTCCTCCTTCTATTTCCTCTTTAGATCCACCATTTCTCTAATATTTATGTGTCTGGCATCATTTAACCCTTTACCCAATGCAGACGATATTAAAATTTATTATTTTAAATATAATTTTTTAAAATTTTTCAAAACATTTCAGCAAAACCATATCATGTGACCCCCTCATTGGAACGAGCTCAATGAGCTCGTTCCAATGAGGGTTCACATGATATGGTTTTGTTGAAACATTTTGAAAAATTTAATTTTTTCAACTGCTCAATTTGCATATTACGCGGGCGGATGTGGGCGATTTGTTAGGTAAAGGGTTAAACTGAGATTTACAAGCACAAATATCAGTCAGATGTGAACTGATGAAGGGCCAAACAAAGAATGATAATTGGCACCAATTTCGAGACCTCCTTGACACTGCGCATGCGCAGTGGAGGAAAAGTATGGAGGACCATTTAGGACATGATTTTTTTGGTTTTAGATGCAAATTTTGGGGATTGGGGGCAAAATTTGTGTTTGGCCCTAGATTTTTGAGAATTAGCACCAGCTATGTCTGGGTCATTGGTACAGTATAAAAATATTAGACAATAAAAAATGTTGCTAGAAGACAAATTAAATAAAAACAAAAATTTATACCAGAACTGATCAGATTCATATGGACATACATTTCATGTTAATTCTTCAGGAAAGAAAATGCTAGCAAAAGCAGGTCAAAAGTTAATCTTTATGCAATAAGACACTGCTGCTGTCATTTTATTTAGCAAAATGTATTATTTAAAGAGCTGTTGCTCTGTTGTTCAAAGAATACAGGGGTACACAGAAGTGGTAGTGATACTTAAATTAACAACAAAGAATACAGGGGTACATAGAAGTGGTAGTGATACTTAAATTAACAACAAAGAATACAGGGGTACATAGAATACAAGAGTACATAGAAGTGGTAGTGATACTTAAATTAACAACAAAGAATACAGGGGTACATATAAGTGGTAGCGATACTTAAATTAACAACAAAGAATACAGAGGTACATAGAAGTGGTAGTGATACTTAAATTAACAACAAAGAATACAGGGGTACACAGAAGTGGTAGTGATACTTAAATTAACAACAAAGAATACAAGGGTACATAGAAGTGGTAGTGATACTTAAATTAACAACAAAGAATACAGAGGTACATAGAAGTGGTAGTGACACTTGAATTAGCAACAAAGAATACAGGGGTACAAAGAAGTGGTAGTGATACTTGAATTAGCAACAAAGAATACAGGGGTACATAGAAGTGGTAGTGATACTTAAATTAAACTACAAAGAATACAGGGGTACATAGAATACAAGAGTACATAGAAGTGGTAGTGATACTTAAATTAACAACAAAGAATACAAGGGTACATAGAAGTGGTAGCGATACTTAAATTAACAACAAAGAATACAGGGGTACATAGAAGTGGTAGTGATAGTTAAATTAACAACAAAGAATACAGGGGTACATAGAAGTGGTAGTGATAGTTAAATTAACAACAAAGAATACAGGGGTACATAGAATACAAGGGTACATAGAAGTGGTAGTGATACTTAAATTAACAACAAAGAATACAGGGGTACATAGAAGTGGTAGTGATACTTAAATTAACAACAAAGAATACAGGGGTACATAGAATACAAGGGTACATAGAAGTGGTAGTGATACTTGAATTAACAACAAAGAATACAGGGGTACATATAAGTGGTAGCGATACTTAAATTAACAACAAAGAATACAGAGGTACATAGAAGTGGTAGCATCTCTGGTAATTCACACTCAGCAATCAGCAGTGCCAAGGAAAATGTCAAGGAAAGGAAAAATATCCACAGCAAAAATACTGCAGAGGATGGCTTCTTCAGAAAGCCTTGTGGAGGCAGAAACTACACAACGTCCAGGTTACACAAGGAATCAAACCATGTAGGTTGCACTACACTGTATTGCTAATCTTACAATTTTAGCAATACAGTGTAGTGCAACCCACTTACAGAGCTTTCCAGAAACTGATGTCAGATTCTGGTGTTATCGACACAGAAGCAGTGAGATACTTAGTTTGTGGTTGCACTCATACTATACATATTCAGCAAGTCGCCTGCTTACTTTCCAAGATTTTTTCTCAGCATTCACTTGGTTCATGATATTGGCATGATCCAATTAAGTGAAAGATTCTGCACATTGATTGTGATTATATGCACATGTAACTACTTTCACATGTTAAAGTTACTTAAAGATTTTCACTTCTTTGCATACTACATATACATGTACATGACAACAGAGACTATGCCCTGCCTCTCATGATTTTTACACAATTGAACAGGCTTCACAGCAACTGCCATAGAAGCACCATTTTCCACAGCAATTTGTCTGCGAGGAAAGAATGAATTACCAGAACTGGGGTAGTGATACTTAAATTAACAACAAAGCATACCAGGGTACATAGAAGTGGTAGTGATACTTAAATTAACAAGAGACCCCAGGGGGCCTGAAGGCGCTCACCTAACATGGTAGCCTAAATATCAACCCAGAGAATTGATTTCAACAAGTTGCATCTGCTCCTCCTATGAAAAGCTTATACCAAATATCCAAAGATTCTGACCAGTGGATCTGAAAAAAAAAAGATTTTTAAAGAATATTCCTCATATTGAACTAAGTTATAATTTGGGCTCCCACGGTGAGTCCAAATAGGGACCTAGGGACATGGCTTGAATAAACTTGAATCTCACCCCCTAAGGATGCTGCATACCAAATATTAACATTCCGACTGCTGGATCTGAAGAAGAAGATTTTTAAAGAAAATTCCTCATTTTAAACTAAGTTATCATTTGGGCTCCCACAGTGAGCCGAAATATGGACCTAGGGACATGGCTTGAACAAACTTGAATCTCACCCCCCTAAGGATGCTGCATACCAAATATCAAAACCTTCCGGCCGCTGGATCTGAAGAAGATTTTTAAAGAAAAATCCTCATTTTTAACTAAGTTATAATTCGGGCTACCACAGTGAGCCCAAATATGAACCCAGAGACTTGGGTTGAACAAACTTGAATCTCACCCCCCTAAGCATGGTGCATACCCAATATCAAAAGATTCTGTCTGCTGGATCTTGAGAAGATTTTCAAAGAAATTTGCCTGAAATGCACTAAGTTCAAATTTGGGCTCCTATACTGAGCCCAAATATAAACCCAGGGGGCTGATTTGAACAAACTTTAATCAGATCCACCCCACAATGTTGCATACCAAATATCAAAAGATTCTGCCTGCTGGATCTGGATAAGAAGATTTTTGAAGAAATATGCTTGAAATGCACGAAGTTCGAATTCGAGCTTCTATAGTGAGCCCAAATATGAATCTAGGGAGCCGGTTTGAACAAACTTGAATCAGATCCACCCCACAATGATGCTTACCAAATATCAAAAGATTCTGCCTGCTGGATCTGGAGAAGAAGATTTTTTAAGAAATTTGCCTGAAATGCACTAAGTTCGAAATCGGGCTCCTATACTGAGCCCAAATATGAACCCAGATGGCCGATTTGAACAAACTTGAATCAGATCCACCCTACAATGTTGCATACCAAATATCAAAAGATTCTGCCTGCTGGATCTGGAGAAGAAGATTTTTTAATGTTTTTCCCATTGCCTACAGTGTTAAAAAGTGCTGACTCAGCACTTTTTCAAAGTCCTAAAAAAAGTACCTTGTGATCAAACCGATAGAGATTTTTTTTAACCATTCTATTCAACTGGATAAAAGTAAGCTTTATACGAAAGTTAAAAAATGTATAGTAATTTATATATTTTTTATACTTACCAATGACCCAGACTTCGCTGGTGCTCTTAAAAATATAGGGCCAAACACAAATTTTGCCCCCCAATCCCCAAAATTTGCATCTAAAACCAAAGAAAACATGTCCTGAATGGCCCTCCACACTTCACCTCTGCTGCGCATGCGCAGTGTCAAGGACGTCCCGAAACTGGCGCCATTAATCATTCTTGTAACCAGTGCCTGGTAAGCGCTATGTACTCAGCGGGGAGGTATGAGTTCCCAACTCCTGGGAGGGCCATCCCCGTCTGGGTCATTGGTAAGTATAAAAAATATATAAATTACTATAAATTTTTTAACATTTTTATACTGTACCAATGACCCAGACTTAGCTGAATAGTAAAAAGACTGGAGGGCCTAGGACATAGAGGAAAATCCAATAAGCTCAACTAAAAAAAATAGAGTCATCCCCTCTAGGGGAAAAGGAGTATTAGGCCTTACATGTATCTTTCTTATTTATGATAAATTAGAAAGACACAACACCTTCCAAAATTGAGCATCATAACATCCATGTACTCTATTAATATCCAGTATAATCCTTATACTAATAATTTTTAAAGTAAGCCAATAAATAAAGTCTAGAGAATAGAGACTCTTTATACTCCATAAAAGTGTCCGAGGATTGTATAATAACGCCCGTTTGACACGTGATATATTCAAAAGCTATACTTTAAAAACTATGACCTGAATGAATTTTTAAAACATAAACTTCTCACTTAAAAGCCATCCCAGTAACAGCTCAGAATTACTGACTCCGGAGGAGGTATCCCCTTGTTTTCATAATAAAACAGGTGACCCAAGGGAACACCCTCCCCCACCCCTTTTTCTTGCCCTGGGTCAAATAGCCCAGAGCGAAGAGGGCAGCAGGACGGAGTCACTGCCGGAACAGAAAGCCTACCTAGCTATAGTAGCAACTGTTAAGTGAATGACATTCTGAGCAGTAGATAATGGACCTAACAATGGAGGCCTCCAAAAATGGACTCAATATTTCTGAGATAAAAATTCATGAATGTGGATGGCTGAGCGCAATGAGCAGCCTTCAAAGATCTATAAGTAGTAAAGGAAGTAGTGTTTCCGTCACTACAAAAGTGAGAATCGTCCACCGATGGTGCATGAAGCTCACTGACACCTCAGAAAAGAGAAGACTAACAGAATTACTGTCTTAAAAGGTCAGAATCTGAAAACTACTGTTTCCAGAGGCTCAACTGATTACTTAGCTAAAATAAGAACCAAAGCTAAATTCCGTATAGGAATTTAATCTAATGATTCTAGGTCTATTTATCGAAAAGTTTCTAACTGACTTAGATAAAGGGACATAAGACTCAATTGTAAACTATCATAGAGTGCATAGGTATGAGATAACATAGACCTATAACCTTAATAGTAACGGGCTGCAGTAGATCTTGTCAAACAAGTATACTAGAAAGTTGCAATGTCTAGTATGGAGGGATCAAAAATATCAACATAATGAACCCTACACCAACAACGGAAGAGCCTCCACTTTAGCAGCATCGTATAGCGAAGAAGAGGTTCTCCTACAGTAAGAAATCGCGTCCAAAGCTCGTCCTGTACAATGCTTGCCATGCAAGAAGGACCACACAACGGAATACATGAAGGTTGAGACCTTGCAGGTTGTGATGAAGTTGACACGATTTCCCCAGCGAAAGAAGATCCTCTCATGGAGGAAGTTTTCGCGGTAAGTCCCACAGTAGACACCTGAGTAAATTTACCCACGGTCTCTGTGAAGACAGAGATGCTATCAACAGAATTGTATTATGGATGTTTATCTTAGCAATACTTGCTGAATCAACAGCGCTGGAGGATACGCATATCCTATCATTCCGTCCTATTAGATCAATAGAGCGTTAACAACATAAGCTCAGGGATCCGGACATGCAAACACATACGTCTGCAAATGAATAGTGAGTTGTGTCGCAAATAAATTATCATTGGGCATTCCCATTGATGGCAAATCTGATTGAATACTTGTTTGTTGAGAGTCCATTCTGACGGCAACAAGCGACCCTTACGTGAAAGGGAGTCTGCTAATACAATCAGACGACCCGGAATATGACGGACCGAAGCAGAACTTGGTGTACTATAACAAACAGAAGGATTCTTTCCGTTAAATTGAATAACGGAATCGAATGAGTGCCTCCCTGGTTCTGGAGATACGCAACTACTGTCGTATTATCGGACAGGATTTGGACACGTGTTTCTGAATAATGTTCATCCAATGACATAGTGCAAGCCTAAAGAACATTATTCCCTGGAAGATAAGTGCTTGCCTAGAAACTGTGGAACCCAAAGACCCTGGCACTTCGAATCCGTTGGGATCAATATTGTACCCCAACCTGTTTGACTGGCATCCGTCATAATCATAAAACTCGGATCCGGCAACTGCAGTGGCACTCTCTGAGTCAACCACCGAATGTTGCCCCAGTCTGAATCTCTTGCTACACTTTAGACAAGAGAACGTGTATATCGAGCAATTCATAGATTGCTGAAGAGTTGCCGTCGAAGAGAAGCTTCTCCGAGACCGAAGCGACTCTGAGAGAGTTCTTCACCTTACTATCCACGCGCGTGGATGTAGCTAGGGCTGCGTCACGTCTAACCAACTCCAGGTTGCCACTGAAGGGCGGAGTTATACGTGGAAAAACTACTGCCCTTGAAAGAAATCACATTGAGGATCATATCCTGGAATTCTTTCTCTTGAAGACGTAATGATAACGCCTCAGTAAGGTGGTCTACGTATGATAAAGCGTCTAAGTTAAGTCTATTAGACATCATTGTCATTTCCAACATCGTGGTTGGAATTGACATAGACGGCGAAAAAGATAATTCCCAGTCTTCAACCCCGCCGTCTAGACGCATATGAACTCTCGGTATGCCGTGTTCTGCCAAAATAAATTATTTCCTAGAATTGATAAAAGGCAGAAAAGCATTGCGGACAAGAAACTAGACTATCATGCTTGGTAGCAAGCTTATATATAGCGTCGTTAAATAATTCAAATGTTCTAATGACATTATTGGACTGTGTCGGTAAGTCAGGGACAATGTCCCTGAACCGATCCAAAACTCCGTGTCCAATGACGCTATTAGTCTCTTATCCAGCATCCCAGCAATGTAGTCCGACGGAACAACCTGTGGAAGATAATGCCGGAAGAAATGTATGGCAGCTTCCGTTGTTCCGAAAGGGAAAGCTCGAAATCGTCCGAATCCCTTTCGCCATCCTGTCGGACCCTATCAAGTGTTCGGTCGTCCGAACCTGATGCAACAGCGGAGTGCACCGACCCAGCGCCGTCGGATAATTCCTGATCCGACTGAGAATCTGTCGATTGCTGGGATGCTGCGATAAACTGTGCTAACTTGGATAGCACGTCCGTCACTGAGGCCTGTGGAGAAGCGGTCTTACGATGCACTGCCGCTGAAAGCTCCAAGTTCGTTAACCCCGCGCATACTTCTATTATGCGAACGAACAGAGTGTATAGGCCTTGTGTCCCTTGGCTACCGGATGGCGTGACCTGTTCACCGTGGAATCACTGAATGACGAAGCTGGCCGGATACTCGAGGTCACGTAGCCAATGTGCGGTCGTGTGCACTGCTGTGAGGATGAGGAAGCATTATCGACAGTCTCTCGGACTGTCCATATAATGGAGCGTCCCAAGCGGCGGACATATGCTCCGAATGCGAAATATCTGTACCACAACATCCGGTCCCATATGTTGTTGTACGAGAGAGGGACCTCTCTCGCTCGCAGCCCGGACGGACCTGGACGAGCTAGGAACCGGACTAACAGGCTTCCTCCGATCTGTCCTCTAATCTGTCGTCACTGGGTGTGTACTAAAGTTATTATAGTGCTCGCATCACCCAAATCTCCTTCCTAGACCGCAACGGACGAACCCGGCAGCCGAACCATTCGATGAATGGACGCTACACCGGGTGAGCTAGCGAATGTCAACTCCATCGATCCTACTAGGGACCTCTTAGGCGATTGACATATTCCATGAGCACTTATTGCCGCTAGCTCTTCATTAACTATGACGACAGAGGCACACTTTTGAAAGACATCTCCGTAACTTTGCGAACAAGAAACCAGACATGCTTGTTAATAGCAAGCAAATAATAATATATATAGCGTCGTTCAATAATTCGAAAGTTGTGTGACATTATTGGACTATGTCGGAACTGAGGGACGATGTCCCTGAACCGAACCAAAAATTTATGTGTCCACCGACGCTATCAGTTTCTTATCCGGCATCGCAGCATTCTGGTCCGACAAAAGAACCTCTAGAAGATAAAGTCAGATGACATAAACAACAGCTTATGTTGTTCCGAAAGGGAAAGCTCGAAATCCTCCGAATCCCTTTCGGCATCCCGTCGGACCGGATGAAATTTTCGGACGTCCATACCTGCTTCCGCGGAGCGTCCCGACCTAGCGTCGTCGGATAATACATGATGCGACAGATTCTGTCATTGCTGGGATGCTGCGATAAGCCGTGCTATTTGGGATAGCACGCCCGTCACCGAGGCCTGTGCAGTAGCGGTCTTACGATGCATTGCTGCTGGAAGCTCCGTGTACGTTGACTCCCGCACACTTCTATGCGAACGTCTGGAGTCTGCAGGCCTCGTGTCCCTGGCTATCGGATGGTGTGACCTGGTCGCCGATGATTCTCTGATTGGCGAAGCTGACTGGATATGCGAGGTCACGTAGCCAAGAGCGGTCGTGTGCGCTACCATGAGAATGAGGAAGCCTTATTGACAGTCTCTCCGGACTGACTATATATCGGAGCGCCCCGAGCGGCGGACGTATGCTCCGAATGCAAAACATTTGTACCACAACATCTGGGGCCAGATGTTGCTGTACGAGAGAGGGGCCTCTCTCGCTCGCAGTCCGGATGGACCTGGACGAGCTAGGAACCGGACTAAAAGGCTTCCTCCGTTCTCCCTCTAATCCGCCGTCACTGGGTGTGCATTTGGTTGATTTATAGTGCTCGCATCACCCCAAAACTCCTTCTAGACTGCAACGGACGAACCCGGCTGCCGAACCATTCGATGAATGGACGCTACACCGGGCGAGCTAGCGGACGTCAAAGGCCGTCGAACCTACTAGGGTCCTCTTAGGCAATTGACGTATTTACATGAGCACTTTTCCGCTAGCTCTTCATTAATTGTGACGACGGAAGCACACTTTTGGAAGACATCACGGATACATCACCCTATTCTTGATCGTCTGAAATAGAGATTGATAAAGTAGAGTGACCCTGCGGGGAAAGGACCGGAATGGCCAATTCCCCATTAACATAACGTGACATGCGCTTACCATGTTGTCATCGAAATTAACACATACAGAACAGGAGTTAGTGCGAGTACACTGACTAATATACAATGATTATGAAAGTCAGAGGAAGATTTCCTCTTATTACAATTGAACAATATCCTTTCATTGTGAAAAGAAAACAAAGTCCTAGTACTCGCACCAACCCCTGACAATCAAAATACATAATAATATGATCCATTAATACAGAAAAAATAATTGCAATCAAAAAAAAATTTTGAAAAAATATTTTTTCAGAACAGCACAAGTTTCTGAAAAGTAACGTTGAGCCCCAATGGATCCCAAGCCTAAGTGTGGACAAAAATTCTAAAAATATTTTAAACAATTTATGCAACACTTATGAACAATAATAATGTATCTAGATAAATTAAATTAACATCCAGATATTATTTTCAAGAAATCCCCCCTCACACAGAGGGCTGTTGTAAATGTAAACAATAAGTGTAAAAACACTAGAACAAGACTCCAGGCACCCTGGCCCGAAATCAGTTACCAATAATACACTATCTGATGCAAAACAGAGACTTCCAGGAAAGAAACTGCAGAACATCAGATGGTAGATGCAGAACACTACGGCTAACCACCAATAGGTGAAGACGTAAACATGGGGAAAAGAACAGAATTCATTCTGTTATCCAGCTAAAACTCCCAAGAAATTTTAGTAATAAAATTGCAGAAAATATGCCAAAAGCATGGGAGAATAGCAAGAGGGGGCTTAAAGGAAAGGGAGAGAGGAAAACACTGAACAAGCAGTGTAATTTGATAACAAGAATGACCACAACAGGCCGTTGCCTCGAAAATAGGTAACTTAACATAATTTCATTAAAAAATTTTAAGTTACAGCCCTGATAATTTTCTGTCACTCATTTTTCCTCTCCTCCTTCTCTATCCTCCTTAGAATCAACATTTCTCTAACATTTATGTGTCTGGCATCATTTAAACTGAGATTTACAAGCACAAAGATCAGTCAGATGTTAACTGATGAAGGGCCAAACAAAGAATAATTAATGGCGCCAATTTCGGGACGTCCTTGACACTGCTCATGCGCAGTAGAGGTGAAGTGTGGAGGGCCATTCAGGACATGTTTTCTTTGGTTTTAGATGCAAATTTTGGGGATTGGGGGGCAAAATTTGTGTTTGGCCCTATATTTTTAAGAGTTAGCACCAGCTAAGTCTGGGTCATTGGTACAGTATAAAAATTAAGAATTCTCTGTGCCATGTAGTTTTGGAGATATGGCAGTTTTAAGGTTTTTCCTATTTTTAGCTCCCGAGAAAAATAATTTTGGAATCAATCAACTACTTATGACCCATTATCATCTCATATCAAATTTGGTTCAAATCGACCTCACGGTTCTGAAAATAGAAATTTTAGGTGTGGCCAAAATTTTTGCCCCTCCCATAACGAAGGCAAATAATGTCCGACAATCTTCTATTGAACAAACTTGATTCTAAACCGCAAAAGGACTCTGCATACCAAATATCAAGTCTCTGCTACTGCTGGTTCATGAGAAGAAGATTTTTTAATATCTTGGGCATTTTGGCCCCACCCCCGTCCTCAATAGGAGCCGCAACTTAATTTGAAGAAAAATCAAAATGCCCCTATATAACTAACTCTCACATGAAATTTCATTAAAGGGGGGGGGGGGGGGTACATAGAAATGGTTTTGATACTTGAATGAACAGAATACAAGGGTACATAGAAGTGGTAGTGATACTTAAATTAACAACAAAGAATACAGGGGTACAAAGAAGTGGCAGTGATACTTAAATTAACAACAAAGAATACAGGGGTACAAAGAAGTGGTATTGATACTTGAATTAACAACAAAGAATACAAGGGTACATAGAAGTGGTAGTGATACTTAAATTAACAACAAAGAATACAAGGGTACATAGAAGTGGCAGTGATACTTGAATTAACAACAAAGAATACAGAGGTACATAGAAGTGGCAGTGATACTTAAATTAACAACAAAGAATACAGGGGTACAAAGAAGTGGTATTGATACTTGAATTAACAACAAAGAATACGTGTGTACACAGGAGTGGTAGTTACTCACTGGATTCCAGAGTTGTTTCTGTCTACAATTTTAAGAAGCAGCCTTTACATGATTTTACAGAAACTAGTTTATACTTACTGTTTCTTCATTATAGTTAGGCCACAAATAATTTTCAAAATACTGACTGAAAGAAAAATAAGCAATATTCAGTAAATACTTGAGGGAATATTTTACAAGAACAAGAGAAATTTTGACCAATGAGGGGAAGAAAAACTTTCAAGAGATACCCCTTTTCTCAAGTTTCAAAGTGTACTTGAAAGGCAATATTTTTTAACCAGACTTGTACAAATTAAAGAATTTTGAGTGGCACAAAGTAGGATTGCTTCAGTTTTTTAAGGTAATACATTTTTGTAGTAACTGTTTTTTTAAAAAATGGTAAGACAAATGAGAAAGTGATACTGATATACATGCCATTATCAGTGCAAAGGGTGCAACTTATTTCACAAGTTTAATTTGCAAGACTGATATGCTGAGTTGTAAAACACTGTTGAAAAGGGCTCAGAGCACTTTCCAACAGTGTGTTACACCACAGTATTTCCTCAACAGAGTCAAGGGACGCCAAGTTTAGTCGTCATTATAACATGTCATTCTAATGAAAAAGTTAAATGAAAACCAAGAACAATAAATGTAAACTTCTGCGCTATTTGTCATAGACTGCAGCATAATAATCTAGGCGAGTGAAAAATTGGTTGCTCTAATACTCTTGAGGTGAAAAATAGGCAAACAAAATGATCATATGCCCAATTTGGGCAGGCCTGTAATCAAGACTTAGCTGCAGCTGCACTTTTTTTCTTCCAAAAATGTCATGACCCCCACTGAAACAGCAGTTCAATGAGTACATTACAAAGAGGGGTCATAATCTATGGTTCTAGAACAAAAACTGAAACAATAAGGCCATATAAAAATTACTGGTTTCAAAGACACCGACAATCAGGGACCAGCCTAGGGGGGAATTTTAGGGAGACTTCAAGTCTCCCTCCAGAAAAAATAGGGAGACTGCAGAGTCATGTAGGGAGACTTCATAGGCAAGTGGGGAAAATTAAGAATATTCATGTACCACCCCCGCCGCCTCTTCATATTTTCAATTTATGGTCCTCCATTAACGTACAAATAATCCAGGTCCAGTTGTCTATGATGCATCTGTGCCAGGTTAAAAAATCACAATGCAATTATTGACTGAAAATCCCCCACTGCTACCTTCTCCTTCATGACCCCTCACCTCTTCTTCGTGCCAATCCCCCATCACCCTCCTGTGGTTGCCTTTCAACAAAGTCTACTAAGCTAATAATTTCCTAAGTCTGAAAGTGTGAACAGGACCAGATGTAAGAAGGTTGCTTGGGAGGTACTTTGTTAGTTAATAAACAAAATACATTCTGGGGTCGAGTATTTTGTAAAAGAAATGTCATTCCGCATCATTTTTATGGCATTCCGGTGTCATTCCGCGTCATTTCATGTCATTCCGATGTTTAGGAGGACCCTTTTTCAAGATCGTCCACATGCACACTTGTGTCCTGTACAAAGCTTTTCTTGACATCACTAAAGCTTTTTTCATGTGTTTCAATTCCATTCGTGTTTTTCTGGGAATAGACAGCCCAATAGTTAACAGTCGTCAGCAAATCGAAATGAAAATAATGTGTTATAAAATATGTCCGTTGTGTATACATTTTCGGCATCCTAAGCGACGTAACCTACTTTCAAACTGGGTTGTTTTGTTGAGTCGCGTAAGTCACTTATTTTCGTTTCGACACTTGAAGCTCCGACTGGAACGCAACAAAATAGAAATAAAAAAAATCCGCCGAAAGTGACAATGGACAATTGCTTGTCGTGTGATTTCAAATAAATGGACGTTTATTTGACGAATTAAAATGCCCATTTATCACACTCGAGCACATTCGATTTTTGAAAATACTCGTTTTCATGTAAACCTCTCATCACTCCGTTCAGCCTTTTCTCATTTTGGCCAATTTTTAGAGGGCGACTTGTAATCGCCCCGACTATTTTTCTAGGCGACTTTGGGCTTAGAAGGGCGACTTAATCACCCTAGTCGCCCTCACGGCTGGTCCCTGCCGACAATCTGAAACTAATGTGAGAGGGTGGTTTTTAACAATTTACAGATGTTTTTTCATAAGAATTTTGCCCCTAAAATTGAAGGTAAAAACAATTCAATTACCAGGTCTTTATACTGTAAGCTGAATGTAATTAACAGGTCAAATTTGTATTGAAGGTATGGAAATCAGTTTGGTGTTTGAATATTATATGCAATTAACCAAGTTTTTCTATTATGCAATGTCCAATTTAGATTGATGGATTAGATTATGAAATTACTTGTTTGTTTATTAGTGTGTTTAAGGTAACTTTCAGCAGCTATGGTCATTTCCTGACTGTAATACAAGTACAATAGGCCATTTAGCCACATGTCTCCCCCAAAATGGTGGCTTCTTTGGGATGTTTGCTTTTTGGAAATCAGGTAAAATGTGTTAAGCTTGATGGCACGCTGACCTTGAAATGCATTTTCTTGTAGTTGAATTCAATATGAAAGTCAAAAAAGGGCAGCATATTCAAAGTCACTCAGGCAAAAGCGATCCGACCAAGCCCATCCCAAACTTGACCTGTATTTTCTCTTGGTAAAACAAGATATCAAATTTGAAGCCAATCTAAGAATGGAAACTCAAATTATCAACTAGAAAAAAGGTGCTATAACTGTCACAAAATCAATTGAATTGAACCACATTTGAAACTTTACATGTATTTTCTTGCGATAAAACAGTAACTGAATTGCATGTCAAGAATAGGATGATGAACCTAATAACCCTACTCTCAAGGAGGTTTAGATGGTTTAATCCAGAATGATAAACCAAAATAAAAAATTCTTAATGAAATGACCTGGTTATTATTCTGTATGTCTGTGCACGCTCACAATAAACCAAGTAAACCATAATAGCTCACTGAAACGTACCCCATATTTAAATCTAACAGAGGAATCATAACTAAATTTATCACATGGAGCCCATAGCCGATGAATGGGTAGATGGATGGTCAGACACCAGCTATTTCTATAGCCCCCCAAAGAACTGTTTTCGGGGTAAAAAAAAGTCAAGTTTAGAAAATAGTTCATACACATGCTGCATAATTTACAGGATTTCCACCCAAGGCTTTTGATCCTATTTTTATAGGAAAACAGAACTTGTTTACCACAGTAAACAAGCACTGCTCAACTTTCCAGGATTTCCACTTGGGGGTTTATGAAATAGAAATTAATTTCACCAAACCAAAATATCAAAGGCAAACAGCTCTTAGATTGTATGGCTAGTGAAGGTTGTTAAAAATTTCTAGAAAAACGTACCTGAATTCAAGCATCATTATTCTCCTGGTTGCAAAGCTGAAATGTAAAAAGAAGTTAGTGAAGTTGAGTTATAGGAATGGGTTTTGATTCTGAATATTCTATGACAGTGTGCAAAGTTGTGAGGGAACCACAGTTAACCCTTTACACAAGGTAATGGTTAAAACTGGCCAGCGCAATTCTAAAAAATTGTCAATTAATTTTCATTATTTTTTCATTTTTTGTCTCAAAAACATAAAATATGACCCCTCATTGGAACGAGCTCATAACATATATTTTTGAGACAAAAAATGAAAATGAAAGTGTCAATGACACTGTAGCTCAACTTGTTAAGACATGTACATGTATAGTATGTGACACAGCAATGACAAACATCTAGGTAATGACCTGATAACAAAGGTACATACAATGTATTGTAACGGTCTGTACATAAATACTGACCGTAGCCTGTAACAAATGTATAGGTAAAGTATTGTAAAGGTTGGCGACAGTTAGATGCTAAACTAGAAAAGAAATCTTTGAGTCCCAGAGTGGGTCTGATTGAACCCCAAAATATTTGTTCTCATAGCAAAGTGATAACAAAGGCACCCAAAAACACTTGTTCCTGTCCCAAGGTGATAACAAAGGTACCCAAGAAGTTTCATGAAGATCAGTTCATAAATATGAGCCATATAGAAGTTGACAAAAAACTGATTGGACCTAATTTCGGTACAAAATGGCCACTGGCAGTCATCTTGAATTTTGGACCGCACCCAGAAACACTCGTTCTCGTCCCAAGGTGATAACAAAGGTACCCAAGAAGTTTTGTGAAGATCGGTTCATAAATACAGCCTCTAGCCCGAGACGTATTGACATGTGCACTTACTGTGTATAAGTAGCACTGAATAAATCAAAATTCATCTAATTTGCATAATATCTGCACGAGAAAAAAACCTGTATTATATGTGATGTATTCCATTTTACTAAACATTCTTACAAAAATTTATTCAAATCAGAACTTTTATACAGAAGTTCTGTACAAAAAACTGATTGCACTAATTTTGGTACAAAATGGCTGCTGGTGGCCATCTTGAATTTTGGACCACACCCAAAAACACTCGTTCTCATCCCACGGTGATAATAAATTTCTAGTTGCATTATGGGGAAAATTTCTGCTTAAAAGTCTCAGTGTGCAGAGCCCTCTCTCTTTACTCTTGAATAGCAAAGGTGAAAACCAAACTGCAACGACTCTACAACTATTCTAACTTGCAATGTAACAATTTAATACATACCTAGATGAAAGAAGTTCAGCCTTGTATATATCCTTCACAATCTACAAAACAAATGTGATAAATTGTTGTCAAAACTAGTTTAGAGCACATACTGATGTAATATGATACAGGATGATTTGTTTACTCAGCAACACCACAGGTGACTGATGACAAATATTCTTGCTTGCTAGTCCAGCAAAAACATGAGAACTAAACGCACAAGTCTGCAGCTGGTGCATCACAGCAAACAAATGCTGAGAATAGTGTATCAAGAAAGGTTCATGGTAACTGAAATTCTTTTTGATTACAAGAAAGTTTAACACAGCTCACATAAAGCTAAATATTTTGAAAGAATTTTTTTTACAACCAGAAAGTTCTGGGCTAAACAAAACTGGCACAACATATACACAGAATCAAGATTATTTGTTGCGATAATCCAAAACAAACAACCCACAATTGCAAGAAAAAGCCCTGGGCCCATTGGTTTCAAGGAAAGACAGCAAAATATTTTTTTACAAAACTGCAGACAGATGACAATTTTCCAGTCAGGGCATCGCCTCATCACTGATCTATGAAAGGTTTGTTGAAAATTTAAAAAAAAATCATTTTCCAACAGGACTAAGCTACACAGAGTTTCATTAACTCTTTCAACACAAGAGACCACTTTTCTGGTCCAGGAACATGATACATCATAATTTCAAAGTAGGAAGGCTACTAAGTGAACATGTGTGGTAGAACAATTAATACTTTCAACGTGCAACCTGAAGGCTGCACATTGAAAATATTAATTGCTCTACCCCCAAATAATGGATATGGACTCTTCCAATTTCTGCCATTTAACTGGCATGGAAGATACCACCAGTGTTGAAAGGGTTAAGGTATATGCACATGCAGAATCACTTTTGAAACAAAAAACACAAAATGGAAGTTCATATACATTTACAGTACATAATATGAGGGTTAATCAATGTTGCCATGGTTCTGAACAGTATCTTTGCACAACCTAATTTCCCTAATATGGCTTGAAGAAAATTACCTTTACACATATTCTCTTACAAAGAAATTGAAATGACCAAGCTTGACAGAAAGCATCAAATTGAATTAATCTATCAAATATCAATATGCACTGCATTCTAGGGCTGCACAGTATACCGGTAATTACATTTAAAACGATACCGGTATTCATCTGGTATCCTTCTCAATGCTGGTTGAATAGCGGTATTGTTGTAAAAGTACCGGTATATCATAAGAAATGGTATTGTATCAAATTATCGTAGTTCAAGTCGATATATAACTGGGGGAAAAACAGTCACTGCATTCTTTCATGTCTGTCATTCCCTAAATGTCAATTATAGAAAACAGATGAATACTACTTGAAGCTCCTCCCAGACTGACAACTCCTGTTATGAAGTCCATGTCAATCAATCTTAATTCAACCAATGAAAACACAGTTTGCATCAAACTGTGAAGGTAGTAAGGAAGTGTTTTCTTAGATGCCCTTCATGCACTTGTGTACAGTGTTGTCAGCATAATAAACACCAGGAATATAACAGATGAGTACAATGTCTTTGAATCTATTTGAGATCATTGATTTTGCCCCAACAAAGGAAACCTCAAAAGTGACTTCAACAAATTATAGAACAAACATCATCTACCCATAGAACCTCACTGAGTAATGAACTAATTGATGTCAATACATTACTGTCTATATAATCCCCACCCAATTTTCATGTAACGATATACCAATTTGTTACTAAACTTAATATGGATGTACTACTAGTCTCAACACAAAATGCAAAATCACCAGTATGGTCTATGGACATCTTTTGAGTATTAGCCTGATGAGAAGGACAAACCTGCAGATGAATGCCAAGCAATATGTCACGTATGCCACAAGACAACATTATACAAGGGTGGTAATATATCAAACTTGGCAGCTCATCTAAAAGGAGCAATATTTATTTTGTATTTTCGTACAAGATATTTTAATACAGTACTGATGAGAACTGTGTTAAAATATCTTGTATAAAAACACGAAAAAAAGTGGTTCAGTTAATTTTTCTAACTGAATTTGTTCAACTGTAATTTATTTATTGGTTGGTTATCAGTATCAGTGACTATCACTCACAGGTACGCTCAGTTTCTGAAAAGGTCTACGATATACCACCAGTATATCGCGGTATTTTTTCAATACCAATACTGCTACTGAAAGTTGAATACCATGCAGCCCTACTGCATTCAACCTTCTCAACATGGAGGGTGGGGTAGTGATAATTTCTCAAGTACAGACCTTCATTTTAAGTGCGAGCAATCGCTCTCACGTGCCATCGCTCGCACAATTACAATTTGCGCCAAACGATTGATCACATGCGTGGAAAAAAAGCAGTTATTTTTTTAGTTTACGTCAACGATGTCAGAGTTTCAGAAACTGAATCTGTAAACAATAGGGCTGCCTTGAGCAACTATTTGATTTATCAAATAACTGTTGTAAGGTGCTATAGTCTACTATTATTTTTCATAGTCAACTATTTTTTTAGCCGGATAAATCATGCCACGGAATGATAGTATTGGTCTGTGAGAGACACGTAACATTTCTCGGTACCTGTTATCCTTTGTATTCATTGTTTATATCTAGAAAATGGGCAGTAATTTTAACTTTACCCTCGTATATTATTTCATAAAATGGACATTGTCATACCCAACTCCATTCTGGATCAAGCTATTGAGAACAAATTGTTGATAATCCATGTTAATTTTTGTTATTTTAATTTTTAAATCCAATAAATTTAATATCGATGTGGAATTTATTGACACTAAATTTCTGAAAGAATGTCCATACTTTGAAGTGTTAGCATCACCTGACAGTGACTGACACAAAGTTGATTACGTCAATGAGGAATTCCTGGTAAACCCTAGTTTTTAGATGACCCGATTGGCTGGAAAAACACTGCATGCTATATTCCTGGCAATTTTCATCAAGCGACAGTTTCTAGATCCCCAAAATGACCCAAATGAAAACTTCAGAGTCCAGATGGTGCTTTGATTTTCACTTGTGTTGTCAGGATTTTGAACTGCATTTACTTGTATCTCGCTAAATATTCCACTGTATATTATGCTTAAAACTTGGAAATTTAAAGGTAAGAAATTGTAGTGTTTGTAACATTAAACCAATTTGCACTTTATTTCAGTGCTTTATATTATTATTTTGTAATTGCATCTCCTTTTTCCTTTTTGTGCCCAAAGAGGCATTTTCCCAAATAGGCATGCCACCAAAGAAACTGCACGCATTGGCGTCATCTTGGCCGCACGATGTATAGCATGCCTGCATTTTTGTAAAATGAAGATCTGCCAGTCGGGACATTTTCATCCGGAATGAAGCCTTCGATTTTGATTCCCTAATGTTAGTAATCTTGTCCTTTCTTTTGTGATTAGATCTGGTACTTGGACTAACGTCACACTCACAGTCAGTGATACACATGGATGCCTGTGATCACCAATTTAAGCAGTTAGGATGCAGTAAGACCAACTTGGAGTGTGGTACATGTTAATAAAGTACGAAGTTGCATCACAAATACCTAATATATCTTTTATTTATCCACAAATAAATTTCCAACAAGTTTTGATTTTTTTAAACTATAGCCCTGTCTGATTAATATTCCAATTATATCATCAAGGCATGACTTCGACGAAAGCATGCCTTGATGATATAGCTGGAATATTTTATCAGTCTGGACATGAGCCATCCAAATCTCGACAAATCAGGTATACACCTCTCATTCGGTCATCTTCAAGATGCCCCTGCCTCCGAATCCTACTCCAAATACAAACACTCCAGACACACATGCTGACATCTACATGTAGTAGAGAGCAATTTTAACTATACATTTTATCTCAAGGAAGTTTAATATTCTCTGAAAGCATTTCAGGCCTGCTCAACTTGGGTAAAGGATTTTTTGTTTCCCTTTATTACCAGACTTCAGGCTCAATATAGTGAAAAGGCCTGCATAAAATGCACTTGGTAATTGTTTTTTAACTTCTCAAGAACCACAATTTCTTTTATAATGATTACTATAATTGGCATCCTTCAACTCTGGCAATGAAATACTGTGACAGTGATGCAATATACTATTGGAAAGGCTGTACATCACAGGATTATCAGTCAAATAAAAAGAAAAATAGTAGTAAAATATTTTAATATAGTGTCACATTTCAAGACTTCTTTACAAGTAATACATAAAATTTAGACAACATAAAAAAAACATGAAACTCAGCCATGAAGACTTATGAGATACTTTAAAACAAAATATGAATCTATTTATAATATTTACATATGAACTCATCAACTAAGCTGCAGTATTCAGGGTTCCAATCTCTGCCTTTGCATTATTTTGCCATTTCTATTGCGTAAAACTCTCAGAACTTACACAAATCACTGGGGGGAGGGGGGGGGGGGGTTAAAAATCACTCCTCTTTTGCCATTCAAAGACCAACTCCAGCAATAATAACAAAACAAAGATTCTGTTCATCTGGTTGATCTGCAATTTTATTTTTCAAAATATCAAAAGGACTGTCTGAATAAGATGTGAATCTATTAATCATTGAAAAAAAACCAACTCAATGCCTGAATAAAGAGAAATGTGCATACTTCCAGCAATAAGAAGAAACATCTGTTCCTACAACAAACAATCCACTCTAAATAAAGCATCTTATTTGTTAATTATCAATTAATTAATTCTTGAAGGCAAGTATTGGAATGACAAGAATTTATTTTTCGACAAGTAAAAAGAAATCTTTTTTTTTTTTATTAAACTAACAACATTTGCTGCAGGGGAAAAATCGTTCCAATATTTGGGACAAATTGTCCAGACTTTGATGTTGGTTTGAATTGTCACAGGATGGAAAGTCCAATATCCACGGACAACACAATCTCCCCCACTGCTTTCTGTTACTGTAATTGCCAGTGGGGGTTATCATTAGTTTAAATTTTGATCTTTTCCTTTTCTACCGCCCTGTTTGCCCTCAGAGACTTTGGAATGTTTGTTTTCTTTCCAACCTGTTCAGATGGTTTATCTTGACACTCACAATTATTACAAAAGTGACTAAATACTGGTTACATTGAATTTGAAATAAGATGGGATGAGATGAAACCTCCAAGCATGTAAGGTTGGTCACGTTGGACTTTACAACCAATAGCATTCCTGGGATTTACAACCTGTACATTTTGTGTGGAAAATCTCAAGGGATTCCCTGTATTTTAACAGTTATTTTGAAGTAATTGGCTATTTGCATGCACATGTAGACGTCATGCAATTTACCCTAAAATGGTGCAGATAACACATGTTTGATACAAGCCTTTTACAAGTTCAAGTAAACAAAAGCATACCATTTGTTGCAATGATAAATACGATGATACTTGCCCAGTCTACTGTCACTTTTATGTTGAAGAATGCTATTTTATGTGCTGAGGTATGTTGATTTTTACACTGGTTAACTGAGGTATATGAAAGGCATTCAGGTGTGATTGAATGGCTCAAAATCTAATGACTGAATTTGAAAAATGGAGAGTAGAAATATGGGTTGCCCAAAAAATTTATGGTAGAACTTTTGAGTGTCACCTTAAGTTATACTTTGTATATGCCTGCATTTTCAATACTTTAACAAAATAGAAAATTTTGTATCATGTTCTACAAGTAGAAACAAAACTCATAATTTGAAGTGTTTTTCTGTAGTTTTTGGAGAGAAACAAAAATTCCCTAAAATTTTTAAGTTTACTTTGGCCAAAATATCTCCCACAAAATTTTTTTATTATCAAACACGTTTGCCAAAAATCATATTATTCTTCATTTTTGTTCAAAAGTTATTGGATGGAAACAAAAGTTTCTCAAGATCAGAGACCAGTATAGGGGGAAAATTGAGGAAGAAATCACTTACCCTTCAACAGACTTTAGGGAGAAGTGAACTGAAGAAGGGAGAAGTGGGCTGGAACGAGCAGTATGAATAATGGGCTTCTGTATGTTTGCTTCATTGTATAGTTTTCTCACATGTAAACAACTTACAAAAAAAAAATCTGCTAAAAATTAATGTCATGATGCCCCCCCCACCATCCCCAAATTCCATAGACATAAAAAGGCCCACTTTCCAGTCTGAGTATATTTGTTCAACTCTTCTATACCTGTGATTTCATGTCATTATGCATGATTTCATGTGATTGAATGCAATTTTGGGTTACTGCATGTCATGTCATGCCAATGCTAAAAATGTATATATTTCTGAAAGCTCTGTGTGGCCTTTCCTGGGGAAAAGAAAACACAATCAAATTCTTACCAACTCATTGAAATACAATGAGCTGAATGACACTTCTGATTAATTACTCGAAGAATGGGTCAAAATGCTCAAAATTTCTCATTTGGGGGATAAATTTCCAATTTTTGTGCATCAGTTGCAATAAAACTATGTTATAGGAATTCTTTATTCTCCCACTGAGGATTTTATAACATAAGATGAGCATTCTGACAAAGGAAACACATGAAGGATTTCCAAAAGCAATTTTACACAAAATTGTCCCATTTGTCACCTGCAAAAGTCAGCTCCAAAACAAGTATGGATTAGTCATTAAACACCCCTGTGCGACATTGACCCCCACCTGAAATGCCCCTGACTGTACAGAGTTAGAATCAAGACCATCAGCAGATTAAGTTGGACATGCCACCATTAATGAACATTATTTACTAAATCCACACCATCACAAAATAAAATTATTAGGCCTAAAAAAATAAAAAATCTGTTTCTCAGGCCCTCCCGCATGGTCCTTTTGGCTGCTGCATGCTCTCTTTTTATAACCAATTTAAACTTTAAAAAAATAAAAATTAAATGGTTTTATGTCTGATATTTTACCCAAGTTAAAAATATTGATGAGTTTGTCCCTTGAGTGCAAGAAGGCTTTGCAATGCTTTAGCATTGCAAAGCCTTCTTGCACTCAAGGGATGAAATACACCACCACCCATGCTATTCTGTAGATTATGAGGCCTAAAACTTGAACCAAAAACATGAACTTTTGATGGCAAAGAAGAAATTACTGAAATAAAAAATAAAATAAAAAAACGCTCGCCCGCATGCAATTTCACAAATAATGGCCTGAGAAACAGAAGATCTACTTTGTGTGGCCTTACTCAAAATAGCCATTTGGCCGTGGATACCCAATGACCCCAGATATGAACTTTTAATAGCAAATGAGACCTGAGACACAGTATCACCTCTCTATAAAACACAAATATTATTATTTACCTCTTTCTGGAAAGGTTTTCCATTTTTAAGTGCCTCCTGGGACCAGTGTTCTGAAGCCAACTGAAAATGATATACAAAAGAAATATTAGTCCACACCATCAGTGATATCTGAAGGCAATATTCCCAACTCCTATTTTAACAAATATAAAAATATGTTTTTATTGGCATATAGAAACCCGTTAAATGCAAAAGATTACACTTGAGCCTGGTTTGGCTGATGGAAAGAAAAATGAATCATCAATCAATTCATCACTGAGAGAAAAATGAATAAATAATCTCCCTTGATACACCAGAGCACCAAATATTGAAATTACGTCCCCTGCTATACTTTCAATCACTTGTTTTCAACCCCCCTCCCCCCCACCCCCCCCCAAAAAAAAGAAAGAAAAAGAAATCAATAAGCAAATGTGATACAATCAAACCCTGTTAATTGATACCTACTTTGCCACTGACAAATATTCAATTGACAGGAATATTCAAAAACAGGAATTTGGTGGTTTTCCTGAATTCCACAAGGCTTAAAATTCATGCAAGAATAAGAATCGGTTTGGAACAGATGATTCTCTTGTGGAAAACAATGAGAATCAAATTTGATTCATGCAACATGTTTATTTGATTCTGCTTATAGATCCTAAAAGTAGCTTTAAAAAGTCAGGAGATTTCTTATTCTTTGCACATTCATAAAGAAACAAAACTTCACTTAGCAGAGATGTCTAGTGAAGTCTTGGCTGCCTATATAGGCAGCCAAGACTTCACTAGACACCACTGCAATGGTACTGGAATTTTCATCAGCAAGAAAACCAAAAGCCTGCATGATACATGTATAAGAAACTCACAAAAATTGAAACTGGGTCCTTAAAGTTAAACTTTTGAAAATATATATGACGTTTGCTTTTTTACTATGGCATATGTGCACTCAAAGGGATGAGACCTCTCAAATTCTTAATATTTCAGAACTGAAAACTAATTCTCGTAATGAAAGTTTGCGAGAATCAAAACCGATTCTCGTGAATCATGATAAATTCTAAGGTTCATGCAGATGATTAACTAAGCATTTATTCTAGTACATCATGTTTGACAGAGCTCATTGACACAATAGGTTAAATGCTTATATTTGGGGTAGTGAGGCCAGATAGGTTTCTAAACATAAGGAAGTTAGAGTTTGTCAGAGTAATTCTTGCATAGATTACAATTTTTGTTTTCCAACTATCAGTAGTTTACTCTATATCCTATATGCAATTAATAGGTGAAATTTGTATTGAGGGTATTGTAAATGGTTTGATGTTTGAAAATATATTAAATTAACAGGGTAATTCGGCAAAGAGATATCCAATTAAGTGGGCTCCAGTGAACGTGAATCAAGGTCCTTGCACTGAAAAAGTTTCAAAAGCATTAGAAATGTAGTTCTTCAGAAGTTGAGATATATTGCAAGTGAAGCCACATAGATAATAACTAGTCTACAGGACTGTAATCACAAAAGCGGTCATTTTCACAATTTGGTTGGGATTTAACCCTTTACCTAACATGAAAAGCAGATGACATCTGCAAACAAAATTCTTGAATAACTAATTTTTTTCATTTTTTGTCTCGAAAACTTAGGTTATGACCCCTCTTTGAAACGACCTTGATGCGCTCATTCCAAGAGGGGCCATAACCTACGTTTTTGAAACAAAAAATGAAAATATAATGAAAATTAATTGGCAATTTTTTAGAATAGCATGGGGGCACGGTGGCTCAGTAGCTAGAGGTGCAGGCTGCCAGCCGAGAGGTCCTCGGTTCGAATCCCATCTGCGGCAACCGCGTTGTGTTCTTGGGCAAGACACTTCCCCCCCATTGCCCATGCTGGGACACGGTGATGTTGTGAACTAAGGCGTACTGCACGTCGATGGTGCACCTGTCTTCAACCAATGCTAACCCTGCTTGTGTGGAGTTAGTATGTTGGGGAGCTGACAGTTGCTCGCCATTGCCCAGTGGTTCTCTCTGGGTACTCCGGCTTCCTCCACCTGGAATACTGTCGTGGTCATGATTAGCCATTGTGCAGAAATATGTGACCTTAAACACCAATAAATAAATAAATAAATAATAAATTGAGAACAGCGCTGGCCGGTTTTGGACGTTTCATTGGGTAAAGGGTTAAATCCTAGCATGCTGCAGGTGGGATATTCCTGCCCAGGACAGTATTTCCCTTGCAACGGAAACAGCTATAATTCCAGTACAGTTAATCAAATTTTCACTTTTAAATTGAACAGATTTTTTTCATCCATGATTCCTCAAGCTAAATTTAGAAAAAATTTTCAGTAAATCTATGTGAAGCAGCCATGACTAAATCTGACAAAAAACATCTTTAAAACACTTAGTACATTAAGAGATGAACATGACATACTTACATCAGTGGGTCATAATTTCCTAAATAAAATACAACCAAATCAAGAGTGCATCACGAAAAACAAATGAAAATAGCTCTCAGATTCAGTATTGTCACATGTCCTTTTCAACAGGTGAGATTCTAAAGGGAAGGGGAGAGAAAATTTCAACCAGATCGCAACTGAGTCGTGATCTAAACACAATTTTCTTTCCACTTCTGAGATCACAGTACTGTGGCTTTATCTAATGAGAGATTGTTTCTAATTAAGTATTTGTGACATTACCTGAGTAATTTTGTCATGCTGTATCTGTTCTACAGTCAGTAATTTGGCCTTTGAACTATCTTTTCTACTCATTCTCTTTTCTACAAAAGAAACAAACCAATAATTTGTGTCCATACAATAACCTTTGTACGCTATTCATACCAGAAGCTAACTTTGTTCACAGTAAACTAAGATTTATTTTTTAAAGGTTATGGTTTACGAGATCTATCATAAATTTAAATTGTCTTAAAATGGGCACAATGGATGAGGGTCAAGGAACTATTGGGACAACCATGGTTTGGCCAGGTACAATGAAGAAGAAATAATTGAAAATATAGATCCAAAACTAGCTATTTTAGTCATCAGACCATATTGACAAAACTTTAGATTGATTTTTTTGTTGCTTTATTGGAGGTTGTCGATTAGAAAAAAGCAGTAATTTTCTTGACTGATAATAAACATTAGTCAAGTGGTGTTAATCAGACTACAATCACGGTTTGCTAACCATAGCAAATTGTGTGGTTGTTCATAAATATGTGCCATCTAATTATTAGTTCAGGCAAGCCAGAAAATAAGCAGACTGACATCTGTAAAATGAGGTCCCCAGAGGGGGAATTTAGTGATGCTATCCTGCACAGCAGGGTAGCATCACTAAATTTACCCTTTGTGAACCTCAATCTGAATCAGGGTCTCAAAACTAAACAGAACGAGGTACCCAAAGGATAAATTGGCCCACTGTATCGGATAGCATTATCAAATTCACTCTCTGGGAACCTCATTCTGCAAATGCCAGACGCCTTATTTTCAGGCCTGAGTTCAGGTCCTGGCTATTAATAATAGCCAGCAAGTGTGCATTAATTTTATTTTGTATTAAATTAATATTTATAAACAACACCATGCCCATTAGAACTAGGCCCTTAACGTGGTTTACCACAACAAATTGTGTGCTTATAATTATTCACAAAATATATTATTTTATCAGACATTAAAAACTGCTGATGGCAATTTTTAAAACCTGATAACAAAATAATATTTGTACACGGCACCATGCCTATTCAATACACTGAAAAATTGCCTCTGGTTAGTCTAAACATATTTTATTTGTCATAAAGTACAAAAAGGATTGGAGAACAAGTTACAAAACTTAGTTAATCTCCTTTCCCTAGATACATTACAGAAATTTGACATCGCGGCATGACAATACATATGAATCAGGTAAACTACAACGGTAAATTCCATGGATCAAAAAAATTTGAAAATATTGTAACTGGAAAGACAAGTTAGGAAATTTATAATACAATAGTTGGCTAGATTATCGTCAGAGTATTTGGATGTTATTGTCGAATAGATAGCAGGTGATGGGGTACATTTGCTTCCACAGAATATTATATTTTGGTACCAGGGACCCATAGTAACGCTACATAACATAGGCCGTCACGAACACACTCTCGTCTTGAGAATTTGGCGTTGTTATTCGATATTTAAGGAGGTTAATACCGACGACGTTAATACCGACGACGTGCACCCCGTTTCAGCCACGACATCACTAATTAGGGTAATTCAGAGTGTCGTTGGTCGGAGTGGGGTGCACCTCGTCGATGACAATAGACAAATTTCGACATGTGATCTGGATAAAGGGGTCGTTTCCTTATCTGAAATATTCGAACCAAAATTGCGAGGTGGGGTTATAGTGCACGCACCCCTACAGACCCTCGGCCCCTGTCACGATGCGAATTTTTGATGTCCCACACAATACATGAGCTGGTTAGGCATCCTCACGGCGACCGATGGTGGACCATCGCATGTCACATAATCTTAATTAGCGGGGTTGTCTGTTGATTTAACTGAAACGTCCACTAGACGTGATAAACCTTTGGACTTTCAAGAAGAGTGAGAAATTAAGTTTTACAGGGAGATCTGGGATTCCATACAATAAATCATCAACTGACGTGATATTGCAAAAGTTAAGACCGTTCAGTAGTTCTCTTCTCTGAGTATTAAATTTTGGACATTCAAAAAAGAAATGGGCTGCATTCTCGAGTGGGTGGCCACATGTACATTGGGGGGTCGAAGAGATAAAGTTGAGGAACTTGTCTTGGGATAGATCACTGCAACCATTTCGAAGCCTACAATGTAATATATTCGCATTCCTATTTCCAGCACAGAAATAACTTGGCGGTCTGGGTGAAGGATCGTTGCTCGAGATTAATTGCTTGAATTCAAGTAGGGTGGGTGCATTCTGGGTTTCTCGGGGGAGTTTGTTCCATAGCTCTATTGTGAAAGGGAAGAAAGATTTTTTGAAATTTTCTGTTCGGCATTGGTATAATTTATATTTGGAAGGATTTCTGAAGTTGTAGGCTGCGTTATCTCCAGTTCGCCGTGGTAGGAGTTCTGTTAGGAAATCCGGGGCTTCATGATTAATAATTTTATATAGTGTACATAGTTTATGAAACTGTCTACGGTCGCTCAATTTTCTCCATCCAAGCTCGAGCAGAAGGTTTTCAGACGGTGTGGAGCGCGAGAGACCCGTTATAATTCTCGCAGCATCTTGCTGTAATCTATCAACTCTATTTAGGAGATATTTTGGCGCTGAGTCCCATAAGATGTCACCATAGTCTAGAAGTGGTAGTATATATGACAAATATATTTGTGTAAGTGCTTTTCGGGGGAGCATGAATTTGAGTTTCCGAAGCTGAGAAAGTCGGGCTGTAACCTTCTTACATGCCTCTGCTATGTGGCGATCCCAACTTAGATTTGATTGGAGATGTATACCAAGATGTTTATGGCATTTCACAGTAGTGATGGGGACACTATCAAGAAGTAGGGTTTCATTAAAGTTAGTTGACCGGTCGTATGTAAACTGAATAGCTTCAGTTTTTTCGGGATTAAAAGTCACCAGCCATTTCTGAGACCAGCTGTGGATAACTTGGAGATCTTGGTTTAGTGAGGAAGCTACATCAGAACAGCTGGGTTTACTATTTGTTAAGCAAGTATCATCCGCAAACAAACGAGCAACTGAGTCGAGGAATTCTGCAATATCATTAATATAAATCAAGAACAGGAAGGGTCCAAGAACAGATCCTTGCGGAACACCAGCTGTCATCAATGAATAATTGGAGAATGTATTATTCACTAGTACTCTCTGTTTCCTATCAGTTAGGTAGTTTTCGAACCACTTTAAAAGTGTGCCACAGACGCCATGTTGACGAAGTTTGTAAATAAGACCTCTGTGCCAAACTTTTTCGAAAGCTTTTGATATATCGCAAAAAATGGCGCACGCAGCAAGACGGGAGTCAAGCGATTGACAGAGGGTGTGGTATAATTCAAGTAGTTGGAAAGTTGTACTATGTCCAGGTAGAAAACCAGATTGATATTTATATATTAGATTATTCTCATGAAAATGGGTGAAGACATACTTCAATACGACTTTTTCGAAGACTTTTCCTAATATCGGGAGTAATGATATGGGCCTATAATTTTTACAATTTGATGGATCTTTCTGTTTAAAGATTGGAATGACGTTAGCTTTTTTCCATTCATCTGGAAAAACTGCGTGATCTAAGCAATTCTGAAAAAGTGTTTTTAAAGGAACTGATATGGTCTCGGCAGTACCCTTAAGCATTTTAACACTAATATCGTCATGTCCGTGGGCTTTGTTAGACTGGAGGGATTTAATCGCATCGGTGATATCATTTACTTCAATGTTAATGGTCGATAAGCACGCGTCAGTTTTAGAAAGAAACACTGGCAGTTTTCTATTTCGGTCATTAATTGTACTATTTTTGATAAATGTCCCATTCAGAAGTTCAGCCTTATCTTCATCATTTACGATTAGGTTATCGGGGTTTAGCCCATTGCCGTCATATAAGGGTGGTATTGAGGTTTTTGCGGTTTTGTGGAGAAGCTCCTTAATAACATGCCAAAACATCTTAGGGGAGGATGAACTATTGAGACTTTCCTCAAGGTTGTCGAGATACTTTTGTTTTGCGTACTTTTTCATGTTATTTGCTTTATTTCTAGCGGACCTATAGGTATTCCAATCTGCATCTGTGTTTGATTTTAGGGCTTTTTTTCTTAAACGATCTCTGTGTCTCAGTTGTGATCTGAGCTCACTAGTAAACCAATGTTTATCTCGGGGGCGTACGATAATTTTGGATTGCGGAATGGTTTTGTCTATTATTTCAAGGTACTTTTTACAAAATGTGACTTGGGTTGCATTCATATCTGTGCTGTCATCAGTTATGGGAGTCCAATCAGCTTCTGAAATTAATTTATTGGCCATGTCGAAATCAGCATTTTTGTAGTTACGGATAGTTCTATAATATGTTTCCATGGGTGCAGCGTCAAAGTCAACATAGGCATAAACTGCAAAGTGGTCAGACACTTCGAGATCAATGGTATCGGCTTCTATAATAGGAATAGAATCGGTAACAATTATGGGGTCCAGTAATGTCGAAGAATTGGGGGTTACTCTCGTGGGGGTTCGAATGATATTATGAAGATTGTAATGTTGTAAAACGTCGTGTATTTTCGAGCTTGGGTTCAAGAGGTCAGAATTCAGGTCGCCTAGAAGAATCATATTCCGGTTTATATCTAGGGCCAATTCAATGGAATTATCCAATAGTTCCCAATATTCAGGGGAGGCAAATTGTTGTGATCTGTAGGAAAGTGCAACGATGTATTTTCTAGCTTTAGATAAGATTTCGAACCATATTATTGAATCGTCAAATTCCAATTCCGTTCTACGACGAAAGTGGATTCGGTTTGATATATAAACAGCGATTCCTCCACCAAACGAATCTCTGTTTTTCCTGATTGGGGTACAACAATTTTGTAACATTATATTGTCCGAGCTAAAGGTTGGGTGCAAATGCGTTTCAGTGAAACATACCACATCAAACTCCTCAACAATTTCCTCTATTTTATGAAGTTTTGAGCGTAGGCTACGAATATTATAATGGAAGATGGAGAGGGCCTTATTGTCTTCAACGTGTGCACGTGGTGTGGGTCCTGGGTTTAGTTCGATGTCATTGCTACATAACAGTATCAGCAACAAAATTAGAAACTGGTACGATGGGGATATTCTGATGGAGAGGTTAGAAAATATGTGCTTTACTATCAAGCGTCTTCTGGGCTCGCGAGCAGCATTGAAAGATCCCACCGCTGCACGGTACTGCTCTAGCGAAATGGCCATCGATGAAAACAAACAGACAATGTTGAACTTGAAGTGCCGCGATGGGATCCATCAATGCTGATGCCGTTTATCCAGTAGACAAGATTTGTGTTAGGTGTGCCCAATGGGCGGTAGAGTTGTCGGATTATGTGTCTATGTAAAATTTTTTCATTTTCTGGCGATAATCTAGAAAAGATCAGGATTTGAAGAAGTTGTAAATAATTACAAGGTGAATATACAATGTGAGATAATCTGGAATACCCAGAAATAAGTATAAGCTGAAGAGTTGAGATGTTTGGTGGGATTTGTGTGGATTCTGGTGTTTGGTATTACGTTTACACGAGTGTCACAATACCGTGTGTCCCCAAGGGTCGGCCAACCTTATGGGACTCGTGGGAGAATTACTGACATGTTGGAGAATATGATTGGCAATAGTTTAAGTTCATAGTAAAAATAGGGGGCTTGGACTAGGACTGGAGGTGAGATCAGAGAGATAATTATATTATGGGTTATTAAAAAAGTTGTCAGCAATGAAAGATAATCTAAGACACGATCTACTTTGTTTCTAAATATAGTATACAGAAGACCCCGAGTTGCGGCCCCATCACCGGTGTTGTGCGTTTGTTCCAAGCTTGGTCGATCGTTTGTAGCCTCTTTGGACCGATTCTCGCTAATTGGTCCAAAGAGATACATGGTCAGGGTTTACTTGAGGCCGAGAACCACACAACAGTTGGAGTGGGCGTACCTGTGGTACCAAGCGGACCATGCCCGAAAACTCGAAAATAGCATCGTACGCTTGTCCAGGCCGCACAGTCCATGGGTGACGGGGCCCATCGCGGCTCCTGAGTGTATAATTCGACCTGAGTCTCGCGCGCATATACGTTAGACATCGTTCATTCCAGGCCAAGTAGGCCACGCAGAAACAACCCTACGCATTGGACACGCACTCACTTGACCCCCCCCCCTTGCCCCCCCCCCCCCCCCCCACATACACCCACACTCACACATGAGGACCTCCCACACATGCTCGAAGACTCGAAAATAGCATCGTACGCTTGTCCAGGCCGCACAGTCATGGGTGGCGGGCCCATCGCGGCTCGTGAGTGTATAATTCAACCTGGTTCTCGCGCGCATATACATTTAACATCATTCATTCCAGGCCAAGTAGGCCACGCAGAAACAACCCTACGCATTGGACACGCACTCGCTTGACCCCCCCCCCCCCCTTCAGCCCCCCCCCCCCCCCAACATACACCCACACTCGCACATGAGGACCTCCCACACACAAATGTACCCGTCGTCGCCACACACCCTCGACCACACACACACCCCCTCACCCCCCCCCCCCCCACCCACGCACATACATACACACACACGCACGCATTCCTTCCTTGGATAGAGGCCCACATACATACATACATACATACATACCTACAGAGCCCCTTTCTTTTAACGTAAAACGCTTTCAGGCACCCTGGGCCTCACGGTCACACGTTGTCACACACAAGTGCGCACTATAGACCTAAGTGCTGTATTCGTTGCGTCTCCTGCTGGGCGAATGAAAAATGTACATACGGGCGGTGCTCATTTAAATTCAAAATACATACATGCATGTCGTGTATATTTGTATATTCCCCCCCCCCCCCCCCCCCCCCCCCCCCCCCTTTGGATCGAACATAACTTTCCACAGTAGTAGATACGGGCGGTATTCAGCTAAATTCAAAATACATACATACATGTCGTATATATTTGTTTAATCTTCCCCCCTTTGGGTCGGACATAGCTTCATGAGTCACTAGATCTGGAAATAATGAGACCAGTCCCATTTCCAAAGAAAGGGAACAGTACTTGGAGTAGGTGATAACAAAGCTCAACCCAGCAAAGGACCAGCGTACATTCTTTAGAGTAATTGCAGACTAGAGAATACACATGAGGCGCAGTCTGTATCGGTTTCCACTGCGCCAGCGTCCGCTTGGGCGCTGGCACAGTAGAACTCGGGACAGACTACGTCTCGATGAACATTATGGAGCAAGCTTTTCCGGTTAAGGCCCAGATTTGAGGTGCGAATCCTATACAAACAAATTGGTCAATCATTCTTTAGAGTAATTGCAGACTAGGGAATACACATGAGGCGCAGTCTGTATCGATCTCCACTGTGTTAGCGTCCGCTTGGGCGCTGGCACAGTAGAGCTCGGGACAGACTACGTCTCGATGAGCAATATGGAGCAAGCTTTGCCGGTTAAGGCCCAGATTTGAGGTGCGAATCCTGTACAAACAAATTGGTCAATCATTACTTCAGATTAATGATATCATCTGTCGATCTAATTGGAACCTTAGGGCTTGTCATGGTTTTACGGGCATAAATTCGTCCATCGTTGGTCCAGAACGTAGCAATTTGTTTTTCTTTTTTGAGTTTGGTGAGTTCTGAGATCAACTTGTAACGAGTGCTTGTGAGTGACTCGGTAATGAAGATTTTACTATTTAATGCTTTAAGATTTTTCTTAGCCCTATATACGATATTTCTATCCCTATAACTGATGAACCTGCAGATTAATTTCATTGTTTCATTATTCCCATTTCCAGCTGTACCCGTGTTACGATTCATCTGTCTGGCAAGCGGGTGTGACCTACTGATCTGGTCTAATTGTATATTAAGTCCCAATTTGCGATTGCAAATATCAAGGACAGCCTCATCAGTTTTGTCCGTGGTGTACTCGCTCAGCGGAACGTTATTGAAAATTAGACAGTTACGTCTTGAGTACTGCTCAATATCTTCTAGTTGAACTTCGACATCCAGAATTTTATTTGTTGATTTATTAGTTTTTGCTGATAGTGCTTTAATTGTTTCTTTAAGTTCATTGTTTTCTTTTTTTAAGGACTCGACACATTCCACAGTAGAATCAATCCTATCGGACATATCTTTCAACTCTGTACGGAATACCGATTGTATAGTACTTTTAATTTCTCCTTTGATTCCGGTCAATACTTCTGAGACAATCAGGGACCTCATTTCATTTTGAATTTCATCAGCTATAGCTTTTTTAATTTCTGGAATAATTTGAGGCATAATTTGAGATAAGTTAGTTTCAACAGTATACTCGTTGCCTAGATAGGATTTGTCTGCTGGATGAAATAAATCTGGCTGAGAACATGAGTGAACAATGGAACGGCTGCGAACAGATCTAGGAAAAATAGGTGAAATGTCGACCTTGTCTTTTCGCTTTTTGTTAGTAGTTTCAACCTTTAGGCCAGCATCATCAGAGGTATCTTCATTGTCACTATTCAGACCCATATCAAGGTCATGATCACATGAAACAGTGCTCTCGTTTCCAGACATGTTGAAAAGATGAAAAGAAGAGAAAGAGTTTGACAATCAACGGGTGTGTTGTGAGTTTGTCGTGAGTTGTGTTCAAAATTCTAGATCAGAAATGCACAGTGACGTTTGAGTATAAATAAACATAAGAATTACACATTACCGGTAACTTTCAATCCGATTTTCTCCCAGATATCGTCAAACCAGACTTTCCGACACACCGACTAAAGCAAGTTTATAGTTCCATAGTCAAATTGAATACCAAACAAATCCCAGAAACTAAGAGCTATTAAACACCGTGTCACTCGTTTGCCGCCATCTTTCCTTATCGTAACTTTCAATCCGATTTTCTCCCAGATATCGTCAAACCAGACTTTCCGACACACCGACTAAAGCAAGTTTATAGTTCCATAGTCAAACTATGCCTCTGGTTTAATTTAATAGCTCATAAAAATAAGATATTTGTAAAAAAAAACACCCACATAATATGTAATTACCACCAATACGGAAAATCATTTTTCAATACCCAAACATATTTATTTTGGTATAATTTAGTTTTCCAACATGTTTTTTTTAAATATTTATTGTATGTTTTTAAAGAAATAAATTGAAGTTGAACATAAAAAAATTTATTCGGTTATTTTTGTATGTTAACTTATCCATAAGAAGTACTCCTTTTATGGAGGATGTTTTGGCCAGGTCATTTCGGCCTCCAATTGGGCTGAAACGCCTCAGAAATTGGGCCGGAGTGTCTCAAGTTTTTCATATATTTTGGGACAAAATTTCCAATAATTCTTCCATCTGTTTATTTTGAAAATATTACAAAATAAAAAGAATATTATATTTAATGATGCTGGTACTCACTTTTCCATTAGAAATCCCAAAATTTGAATTTTGTATATACATGTATAATCACCTTTTTCCTACACATAAATAAATACCCTATTTTTGTGAAAATAAACACTGAATTCATGTAAAATCTTAAGACATTTGACAACATGAATCCTCAAGAAAATATTGCTACTACCTGGTATATCACAGCAATGTTTTTGAAAATGATCACATATACTTTTTACCAGGTGGAGTTGTAGTGTTTTTGTTGAGAAAATAGACAAACAAACTCTGGTTCTGACAACTCTATCATGATAGTAGTCCTGTTGTTAGAGTAATTACTCAATACAATGTGTAATAGGCAGTCTTCAGTGTATAGGCGATGGGAGGTGTTGTAATCTGACGTCTGATGTTTAAAAGATTAAAAAAGTAAATTAATTTTCTATTCTGCTGATTATACATTTACGTCACTGGGTATTATTGTTTTTATATCTGTTTCATCTGCTGTTTTTTGTGACTTATTAAATATTTTGTAAGTAGATGTACAGTACCTCCTTAAATAAGTTTACTTTACTGCAGTAACATTTCACTGTGGTTATCTTACAACTTATTTAAAGAAGCACTGTACAGCTACTTGTGAAACGATATGTCCCAGACTGTAGAATAACCACAATAATACTTTATTATACTTCGTTTTTTGGGGGTTTTTTTTGTTTATTTTATGCCCATTGCAATTTCTACGGTGCTCCAAGTCATCCCTGTTTCTACTCCAGGACAAAGTTTTAGCTATATCTGTTGCCTCTACTCTACTCCAATCCACCACAGTTCTACAATATTAAAAGGCCAAAACAACTCAGGCCAAAATGTACGTCTCAAGGCCAAAAAGTCCCAAGGACGAAACATCCCATTACTATTGCTGGAGAATGGTTTGGCTGGAGGGGTGCTGGTCAAAACACCACATGACCAAAATGGCCAAAACATCACATTTTGGGGTCAGAACATTACACAGTTTTGGTCAAAATGTCACACACTTTTTGTCAAAATGTCAAATACTTTTGGTCAAAATGTCATACCCTTTTTGGTCAGAATGTCACATCGTATTGGTCAAGACATCACATCATTTTATTCAAAACATAACAGTATAATTGTTTTCATAGTGAACAATGTACCAAATATAAGGCATCTTGACCCTAAAATAAAGTTTGTTAATGTATATATGTACTGAAAAATTAAACATATTCCTGTGTTTGTTGGTTACCACCATTTGTAGATTTTAGCGAAATAAATAAGGTATCTTTTGGACAGGGATCAAAATAAGCGGTATCGTATCGCATTTCTTTTGGATCACTGTTACTGAAATTTTATTCCATAATTAACTGTGATCAGGTTACTATAGTGGGTATTTTTTATCCCCACTCTTAGAATATTTCCAAATTAGAATCCCCTAAAATTACTCATTACAAATCCAGAAAAAGGTTAGATTCTTCTTTTTCCAGTGAAAAAATCCAGCAAGACTTCAAAAAATAATTGAGAATTTTGAACAAACTATCAATACAACTGTTTCATATGTGTGTATCGGCCATTCTTTTTGTGGGCGATTGGTTGCAATTACATGTAACCAACAGCGATTCCTAATATCATAATCTATGAGTGTAATCAGTGCTGTACAAACAATAAAATAATAAGAAGGTCTGTGGAATGATTAACAGAACTGATATTACAACAGCTTTCTTTTGGTGTGACGAGATTCACAAAACATACAGTAGACCTAATATGAATTAAATATAAAAAAAATGTCAATAGGATCACCGATCCAATGTCGAGTTGTGACAGCACAAAAGTGGTTTTAATCACTATCAACTTATTGTCTGGAAACCAGTTGTTTACTAATTTACTATGTGAAGGGTCACTGTGACCTTGACCTTTGACCTAGTGATTCCAAAATAAATAGGGCTCTTTCTTGCACCAATGCCAATCTACCTATGGAGTTTCATGAAAGTGGGTGGAACCATTGTCAAATTATTATCTGGAAACCAATTGTTTATGCTTTATTGTTCAAGGTCACTGTTTGACCTTCGACCTAGTGAGTCCAATAGAAATAGGGGTGTTCCACTCACCTAGGTCAACCTACCTAGGACATTTCATGAATGTGGGTCAAACCATTATCAAGTTATCAACTGGAAACCAATTGTTAATGATTTACTATGTTGAAGGTCACTGTGACCTCGACCTTTCACCTAGCGAGTACAAAATAAATAGGGTTCTTCCTCTCACTGATGCCAACCTACCAATGAAGTTTCATGAAAGTGGGTCGAACCATTATAACATTATCATCCGGAAACAAATTGTTTTGATTTACTATATTCAGGGTCAATGTGACCTTGACCTTTGACCTAGTGAGTCCAAAATAAATAGGGTTCTTCCTCTCAAGAAGGCCAACCTACAGATGAAGTTTCATGAACGTGGGTTGAACCATAGTCAAGTTATCATCTGGAAACAATTGTTTACAATTTGCTATGTTCAAGGTCATTGTGACTTTGACCTAGCGAGTCCAAAATAAATAGAGTTCTTCTGCTCACCGATGCCAATCTACCTATGAAGTTTCATAAACGTGGGTCAAACCATTATCAAGTTATCATCCGGAAACCAATTGTTTACAGATTTACTATGTTGAAGGCCACAGTGACCTTGACCTTTCACCTAGCGAGTCCAAAATATATAGGGTTCTTCCTCTCACTGATGCCAACCTACCTATGAAGTTTCATGAATGTGGGTCAAACCATTATCAAGTTATCATCCGAAAACCAATTGTTTTGATTTACTATGTTCAGAGTCACTGTGGCCTTGACCTTTGACCTAGCGCGTCCAATATAAATAGGGTTCTTCCTCTCATGAAGGCTAACCTACATATGAAATTTCATGAATGCGGGTTCAACCATAGTCAAGTTATCATCCGGAAACCAATTATGATTTAGTATGTTCAAGGTCACTGTGACCTTCACCGTTGACGTAGTGAGTCCAAAATAAATAGGGTTCTTCCTCTCACCGAGGCCAACCTACCTATGAAGTTTCATGAACATGAGTCAAATCATTATCAAGTTATCGTCCGGAAACCAATTGTTTATGAAGGCCCACCCAACCGCCCGCCATTCACCAAACTATAAGTTGAGTTTGACTTCATCACATCTCGACTACTAGGTGTTTTATTTTAACAAACAGAATATGATTTGTATAAAAATATTGATATCAAGCAGTGTTTTTTTTTTCTTCTCATCTTAAGTAACATTTTGCAATAGTCTAGGATAAAATTACCAGGGGTCAGAATCGTCCCAAGTCAGGGTCTGAATCCTCCAAGTCAGGGGCCGAATCTTCCAAGAATGAATCTTTTGGGGTCAGAATCGACCTGAAACAGTTTTTTTTCTTGGAAGGAGGAGTCTTGAATCAATTGTATTCAGGGTCAATCCTAGAGTGTCCGACACAGAGGAAGACTCTGAGAGGGGTGAAAATTTCCGACCGGGATACTAACATACGATATGCCAGAGGCATATCATAAGTAACCTTGTCGAAATTTCTAAACCTTGACCTTTCTATCCTGAAAAATAGCTGGGGGCCGAGTCATTATATATTGATTGGGAGACCTAAAATCACAATACAAGGGTTGTGGGGCATTCTCCATTAAAAGACCCCCCCTCCCCCTCACACACATCCGCATTTTCAACCTCTCCTGTCGATTTCCCTATCCTTTTACAAAGCAGTACAGAAATTTCTCATACCTTCGATCTAAGTTTTCAATGGGTAGATAATGCAGGATGGAATTTACCTGTATCAGCATGCTAAGCATGAAAACTTTCAATGATTAAATACATTTTATCTCAGACAGCAGATTCTTAGAGATATGAATCACCCCACAACAGCCAGGAGGTTCAGACTTGACGATCAGATATATTTTCATCACCTCGCTCATTTCAAACTTTCAACGCAGGATAAATGAAATGGTGTGATATATTTTTCAAACATTTTCTTCAATGAGATGGTGTATCCATGAAAATTTAAATTTTATAGTAAATTTCCTTTCTTATTATACCTACCACAATTGTTTACTACAGGCTTGCACTACAGTGGAAGTCCCTAACTCGGATAACATACTCTCTATTTTTGTCTTTCCCAAGCAATTTGGGAAAGAAAAGTGGTGCAAAAGCACCGAGAAAAAATAAGCCAAAACTGGGTCGAGAGCAACCGGCGCAGACCCAGTACGGGATGCTCTCTCCCAAGTACAATTCCACAACTTCCGCTGCCAGTGCGCATATACGTCGCTAAAGACTCATTCTTTTTGAATCCGCCAACGTCAGAGTCATGTGATCAGCGGGGAGGAAGGATTCTTACCCATATAAGAAGACGGGAGGGCCTCCATGTAAACAATTGTGGTAGGTATAATAAGAAAGGAAATTTACTATAAAATTTAAATTTCTTATCAACCTACTCACAATTGTTTACTACAGGCTGAATAGACAATAGGCTGGAGGGAATCGCATAACCAACCCACACATAACCCCAGTGCACTGGGACCGTGAAGCAGAAGGAAGAGGTCCCGAGGCTTATCAACCATAACGTCACAATCATTGGTAAAAGACAATGAAAGGAGACATATGGGTCTGTGTGACACACAGACAGAAAAGGGCAGTAACAGCACAAGGCTGAAACTGACCTTCAAGAAGCTTAATGGCTAGGGCAGACAACAGCCTGAGCAGAAGAAGGAGGACCCAAGGCAAAAAGGTCCTCCGCCTGCTCCTGCGACTGACGCAGATAGAAGGTGGAGAAAGTAGAGGCATTTTTCCAGTAGGCTGCCTGCATAACATCCGACAACTTGACAGAGTTAGAATAAGCCCAAGAGGTAGACAATGCACGCACCTCGTGGGCAGAAATACGATTGGTAATACAATCGCCAGCTGCTAAATGACCGTAAGCCGTACGAATAGCAAGACAAATCCATCGAGAAATGGATTGAGGAGAGATCTTTTGTCGACCAGGAATAAGAGCAAAGGGTGATTACCCTCAACAGAAGGAAGAGCCCTGATACAGATAGGAGGAGGAGTAGTATCTGGTAACTGATTCTTGGCCAGAAAAGAGCAATCAGTGGTAAAAGTAACACTGTTGGGAGAGCGCCGAAAAAGGCCGGGTCAACAACCGAGAGGGCATGAAGCTCACTAACCCGTCTGGCAGAAGCAAACGCTATCAGAAACGCCATCTTATATGTGAGAAAATGCATATCCACCTGGAATAAAGGTTTGAACGGCGCCCCCCCCCCTCCCCCCAAGCAAAGCAGCACCCACGAAAGATTCCATCGTGGGGTAAGCTGCAATGTCTGAGGCCTTTTCAGAAAAGTGCCGAACAAGCTTGAAGAGGTAAGGATTAGTGCCGATACAACGCTTCCCCACATAAGAAAATGTCTCTGAAAGCATGGACCTGTAACCCTTGATGGTAACAGGCTGGAGACCCCGAGAATCAAACAGATATATCAGAAACTCCGCAATCTGTGAAATCGAAGGATTGGCATAATCAACAGAGTGATCAGCACACCATCGACAGAAGACCTTCCACTTAGCTGCATAAGCTAAACCAGTGGAGTGCCTCCTTGAAGAAGAAATGCTCTCCACTGCTCGTCTCGAAAAACCTTGACGGAGGAGACAGGACCTAAAAGATATGCGTGAAGGCACAATGAAGTCGGGTCGACGTGAAACCTCCTCGAGTGACCTTGGTAAAGAAGGTCGCGACATAGAGGGAGACGAGCAGGAACCGCCGCCATCAGCGAGCGGAGCTGATTGATCCACACCTGCTGAGGCGACAGGGGAGCGATCAGAATGATTCGACAACTGCAGGTTCGAATTTTGGCTAGAACCTGAGGCAGAATCGGAACCTGCGGGAAGGCGTAGTCAACTAGACCGTTCCAATCGAGTGACAGAACGTCCACGGCAAAAGCCAGAGGATCTGGACACGGGGACACGAAAGTGTCCATCTGATGGTTCCGAGTCGCAACAAGATCGATGTGGGGACATCTCCAGAGATCGCAAAGCGACTGGAACACTGCCCTGTGGAGCATCCACTCGGTGGAAATAACCCTGCCCTGTTGGGACAGGGAGTCGGCTGGATGTTCAGACGACCGGGAATGTGACGAACAACCACCCCGGCGTAGACATCCTGAGCGAGCAGTAGAAGATCCCGAGCCAATTCGTACATCGGAACCGAGTGTGTGCCGCCCTGGTTCTGAATGTAAGCAACCACTGTCGCACTGTCGAATTGTCGGACAACAGAAGGACCTGGCGATTCGACAGGTGAGGGATCCACTGCCTGAAACTCAGAAGAAGAGCAAGAAGCTCCTTCTGGTTGATGTGTAGAGCTGCCTGATCCTGGTCCTACATCCCGTGGAGGGAAAGACCAAGAGGATCCAACGTCGCACCCCATACAAGATCGCTGGCATCTGCCGTCAGAACGCGATCGGACGTGGGTAAGTCCAATGGAACTTACCCACGAAGGTGAGGATAAAGAGATTCCGGAAACTGAAGCACCAGATCCAGAGAATCTACATTCGGTCTCCAACGACTGAGCAGAAAGTGTTGGAGAGGTCTGACACGCAGCCGACCTAGAGGAATGAGATCCGTCACCGAACCGCAGAGACCGATCAACCGGAGAATACTCCGTGCTGTCGCGGATGTGGACTGGGACAGAGTCAGAGCAAAAGCTGAGAGAATCACAGCCTTGGCCTGGGGAACCGCTCCCAAACTGAATTGGGTTTGGAAAGCCATCCCCAGATGACAAAACGATTGAGAACAGACCAGGTCCGACTTCTCCTCGTTGACTCTGAATCCTAGCGATGTGAGCAAGCTCAACAGAGTGGTGACATCCTACTCCAGTAAGGCAGCATTGGAATGCCTCTGGAGGATATCCTCCAGATTTGCCAGTAGTCACCCTGGACTGTGTGCAATGGAAAGCTATCACATGCAACATCAGTCTGGTGAAGGCCCAAGGAGCCAGGTTGAGGCCGAAAGGCATGGCCTTGAACTGGTAAACTCGCTCCAGAAAAGCGAACCTGAGATACTTCCGTGACACCCGATGCATCGGAACGTGAAAGTAAGCGTCTCGCAGGTCGATGCTGGCAGCGAAATCTCCCTGGTGAATTGAACGGCGGACCGACCTGAAAGTCTCCATGCTGAACTTGGGAGCAATGATAGACTGGTTCAGGATACTCGATAACCGGTCGGAGTCGGCCGTCCTTCTTCGGCACCAAGAACAGGCGGGAACAGAAACTCACTGACTGAATGTTCTTGACGACCTCGATCGCCCCCTTTGGCAGGAGATTGTCTATCTCTGTGGACAAAAGTTCCCGACGTAAAACGTCTGAAGGAACTGTGGTTGGAAGAGGCACCCTGGACAGAGTGGGGTGCCTTCAGAAGGATATTCGCAGACCGGGACCGAACAACATCTAACACCCACAGATCGGATGTGATGGTGGCCCAATGGTCTGCAAACTCTGCTATCCTTCCTCCAGCCTGGGACGAGTCGAGGTGAGGACCTTCATTTCGAGCCCCGACGAGGCCCGCGAGAGGAGAAACCACCTCCTCTACTGAATGAAGAATCCTGAGACTTCCCTCTAGTCTGCCGACCCTTACCCTTACCCCTTGAGTAAGAAGTAGAAGCAGTGGCAGAAGGACCAGCCTTTTGCTTGCGGAGGAAGCAGAAGGGTACTTGTTAGGCTTGGAACGGCCTCTGCCTCCCCTAGAAGGCTGATCAAGCTGATGAAACAGCAGCTGATCTTTGGCATGACATAGGTCGTCATCCCGGACCGTCGACACGGAACCATGGAAAAGTTGCAGACCTGCCAAAGAAGCAGATTGAAGAGCAGTGCGCTGCTCCTCAGGAAGGGATCGTCCTGTGTCCAGCACAGCGTCCCTTCGAATTAATTCCAGATTAGCCGTGTTACAGGCATGCGTGTGAGTAAGATGCATGAGCACCTTGGACAGCACACGCAAAGGAGCCTGTACCTCACCAAACTTATCTGGAGGCAGATAAGCAGCTAAAGCTGAGACGACATGATCTGAGAGAGAAAGCATGCCAAGCATCTCTCTCGATAAGCCCAACGTGGACTCCAGAGTCGTCATTGGAATGACGGCAGACTTGGGCTTGGAAAGCCCAAGGGAATTGGAGTCCTGGTCCAGAACCGTCAAAGTCTGGCAGACTGACGTATTGGCGGAATCGTTGGAATGATAACGCACAGGAGGCAAAAAGGTGTCAACCCTGGTGAAGAACGGAGCCTTCATGGCCTTGGAACTCAGCTTGGAGTCCAATGCTGGAAATGCTTCAACCACCTGTACCGACTGGCACGGTTGAAGGCACCCAGAAGCAGGTTGCTCCATAGGCTGTAGGCGCGCGACCGATGATCGCGGCCTGGCTGACATTGGTGGCTGGTTAGCTGGTTTGAGATCAGGCAGAAACCCAAATACAAAGTCAAGAGCTGCTCCCAAGTCTGAAGACTGCTGGCCCTCGACCTCAAGCATGTCGGACTCCTCCCCAGAGTCAGAAGACACATAGCCCATCGTGGGCAAACCAGCTGATGCCTCCTATGGTGTCGGAACACCAGGGGGATCAGAAACCGGCCTGTTTCCATAGGAGGTGCCTGGAAACCACTCGCTGCCTCGCTGGAAGCAACAGGAAGGCTCTTTGACAGAACCTGAGTGAGTAAGGAGAGGGCCTCCCTAAGCTCACTGCCCGAACTGGCCAGTTCGACAGGGGAGCGAACTGGCAAAGTGGCTTCACCTCTGACCCTCTTAACCAGCGAAGGGTCACGATCCTCCAAAACACCCGACGAGGGACGACGGGCAGCAGCCAAAACATCTGAAGGCAGACGTGTATAGGGGTACGAAGCACCCCGAGGATCAATATAGCGAGAACTCATGAGAGTCACCGCGGACCTCTGCGGGGCAAAAGGTCCAGGCTGCACAAAAGGCATTGGTCCCCCAAAACTGGTCGTGTGGCCAGAATTAGTGGACGGAAACGCCACGGAGTTCATAGTGTCCCCACTAAGAACATCTGAATCCAATGACACAACTGTGGGGCTCGACGGCATAGAGACCACAGTGGTGGGTGGGGCCGGCAACCCCTTCCAACTTCGCTGAGTTGAAGTCACGGAAGGCTGAGGCCAATATCCCACGTCTACACTACCAGACGTCCCTGCAGTCCCCTGCAGGGAAAAGCCGAGGCCAGCTGAAACTGACGACAAAGCAGCAGTAATAGTAGATACATCGAGAGTCGTTGAGGTTGGTGGAATTGTGGAGAGAGCACCCCTGCTCGGCTCCGAAGGAGGAGTCACAACCCTAGTGACAGCCTCAGATGTCGACTGGAAGGGGGACCGTAGTCCCGGAACCAGGCACCTCTTCATCAGAACACTCAACGGCTCCCGCAGTATCCACTACAGGAAAACACTGCACATCCCCCATGGAGGAGGAATAATCTCACCAGACATGGTCGGCTCGGGAGCCCCCGAATGACCGTGTTCTCCTTTCCCGCAGGAGCGGGAGGTACGGCCACGAGAACGTACTACACGGTTCACTGACGCCCAGAAAGTGGATGACCAAGATCCACAGAGACCACATGGCCGCTCGGCCGAACACCCATTACATGAGCAGCATGAAGCATGTGAATCGTCCACATGATTTGGAAGCAGACAATGGCCACAAGGAATAGTCCTAGGCATGATAGAGGTGACAGGAGCAAAGAAGGTGAAATCAGATGAGAACAGAAGAACACCCCCAAAGAAGAGAGAAAGGTGACAGAAATTTAGACCCCAGACGGTCAACCGGGAACCACACAACAGGATGACCACTCTCAAAGGAGAGAAGAAAAACTGCAGAAGCGGTACCCCCGGTGACACCTAACTCAATTAGAAAAATGAGCAATTTAAACATTTACAATAATTGTGAAAATAATTGAAGTTCACGCGACTCGAGAAAGAACATATAAAATACATTATGGATAATAATTGTAAGAGAATATAATGAAAAAACTGTTCCTGAGAATACAAAAGGATACTCGGATCCATTATGAAGCAGGAAACAACAATCTACGAGTTGGGTGAACACAGATAAGAGTGCAGAACATCTCGTCACATGGCGGACGAAAAAAGGAATGAGTCTTTAGTGACGTATATGCACACTGGCAACGGAAGTTGTGGAGTTGTACTTGGGAGAGAGCATCCCGTGCCGGGTCTGCGCCGGTTGCTCTCGACACAGTTTTGACGTATTTTTTCTCGGTGCTTTTGCACCACTTTTCTTTCCCAAATTGCTTGGGAAAGACAAAAATAGAGAGTATATTATCCGAGTTAGGGACTTCCACTGTAGTGCAAGCCTGTAGTAAACAATTGTGAGTAGGTTGATAAGAAATATTTGAAAGATACATGTATAAATACTTCTGTTGCACTCCCTTTATAAAATATGATAAATCAAAGTGAATGGCTTGAGTCCCTTATATCTGGTAAGTTGTCCATTATGAAATAATTATAATGTGATGGTTTGATCAAAATGTGTGTGACGTTTTGAACAAAAGAATGTGATGTTTTGACCAAAAAGTATGTGAAGTTTTGTTCAAAAAGTATATGACTTTTTGACCAAAAGTGTGTGACATTTTGACCAAAAAATGTGACGTTTTGAATGTGACATTTTGGTTGTGTGATGTTATGACTTGCTCGAAATGAAGGGCAGTTTGGTCAGAGGACAGTTTGGATGTAATTCCTGCCTTCTCTCCAGGAAGTGCCTCGATTTACCACATACAACTACACAGAACCAAATAGAACTACATAGACAGCACATAGAACTACACAGACAGTGCACAGAACTACATACAGACCAATTACAGAAGGAAGCAGATTTTTTGGTCTGATCCAAAGGTGGAGCTACATAAAAATTTAATTCGGGGAAACTCTGGGTCGACTGGCCTAAGGGAGGATCCACAGGCACTTGTAGCTTGATACAGATTACATCATCAAGTGTCAGACTGTTTTATTGGTGGAGGAAGCCAGAGTATCCGGAGAGAACCACCAAGGAACTGTCAGACTCCCTAATGTACCAATTCCACACAAGCAGGGTTAGCAGTGGTTGAAAACAGGTGCACCATTGACATGCATTATGCCTTAGAACACAACGACACTGTTCCCCCACGTGGGCAATAGGGATTAAGTGCCTTGCCAAGGATACAATGCAGTTACCCCTGGCGAGGATCAAACCATGGACCTTTCAGTTTGAAGTTCAATGCCATATCCACTGAGCCATCATGCTCCCTACCCTGTATTTAAGAATATTGGTCGATCGGAATAGTTTTATGGTCCATACAGACAATCGACCTCCCCTTTTCCCCTCCCACCCATCCCTGCCCAAAAAGTCGACCCTGTAACAGTTTTCTTTTTCAAATTTGGCCTCTTTTCAGCATTCCTAGTATTTAAACATGTTTTCCAGACGCATAGCCAGAGTGGAGGGGGCATTCTATTTTTGAGTGTGTAATAAAACCATTGCAAGTATTTTTCATAGTTTATTTGAGATTATATATACATGTAAGTACCACATACTACTCCACATAAGAGGGCTTATATTTCAACGAGAATCCGAGAATCGATTCACGCAAAGATTCGCACAACAAAACCAGTGAGAATTTATGTAGATTCTTGCTGCTACTGTGCTCAGATTCACATGAAAAAAAGAGTGAATTTAACCCTTTACCTAACACAGCTGCAGCAAATTAACCAATACAAGGCTATCATGACCTGAAATATCCTGACACTTTGTCACAAAAATTGTACAAATATGGCTGGCATTGGAACTGGCTCATGACCACAACATGGAGATAAAGCCATGTTTGGTCAATCGTTTATACCCATGTTACCCATTTTAGAGGACTTCCACCCCAAGCATTGGTGATTGGATCCATTTTACCAGTAAAACAATCCTTGTTCAGCACAGTAAATAAGCACTGCTTCACTTCATGGGGTTCCCAAGGGGAAGCCCAGGGCTCATTTTTCCATATTTCTTTTGGAAATCCAGTTGAATATCGATTACAGGAATCCAACTGATTGTGGATTGATACAAAACACCAGGACCGGGTAGACCATGATTCAGCCCAGGCTAGCGTGGGAAAATGTGTTGTTCCTTTCTCACTGTAATTTTTAATATTGTCAACAATATGACCATGACATATCGCCACTACCGCACTACAATGTTTAATGCATAATTTACAAGCCGCTTTCACTACTTCTTGTTCCGGATTCATTTTTTTGAATGGGTATGCTTCTTTTATTTCATTCGGCCACTTTTCGAAAGTCTCTGTTGCAATCAGCTTCCCTTTTAGTGTCCTTTAAATCCAGTTTTTGTAATTTTTTGCATGGACTACATGTATATATAATATATGTCACTCAGAATCTACAAAATGCAGCTACTTCCGTTTACATCAGAGTCGGAAAGTTTGTACTACGGTCCAATTTCAGGAAAATGAAAAATTTTAGTCACTTTGTACTACAACTTGATTTAATTTATCACCTGCATACACCTATCATGGGTATCCCACTGACGCAATGCACTAATTGTAGCTTGCATTGTTCTGGTATGATATTCCGCAATCAGGGGTGAGCTTGGGTGGATGAGGATCAAGGACAGGATAGACCTGTTGAAGCTCAGTTATCTTAATTATTTGGTAAATCTCCCCAACAGCCGATGGTGTAAAGTAATGTTCCTGAGAATTTTCAACTCAAATATCAAAACGGGGTGGATGGTCCAAGTGAGGGAGCTAGTACAGAACTACTCATTGGAGATCTCGGACCTAGACGTTGGGGCAAACCAGGGTAAAAAAATCGTCAGAGAAAGGGTCATGGAGGATTGTAACCGTAATTGGCGAGAGGGGGTCAAATCAAAGAGGTCTTTGGGTGGCCTGCGTGATAAAAAGAAGCCAGGTTTTGAAGAGTACCTTGACGGCACCTTTGGGGGGTCACTGTTGTTCAAGCTGAGGTCGCGATCCCTGGAGCTGAGGGGAAAAATTGGGAAAGGCGGTGAAAGGGAGTGCCAGATGTGTAACGTGGACATGGTGGAGACCCTGGAACACTTTCTTTTAGAATGCCCAAAGTATCAGTCTAAAAGAATGAGATTCACTGGGAGTATAATGGGGAAGTGGGATGGGAGAATGAAGGACATGTGGTTAGGGGGAGACTCAAAGGAGAGGGTTAATATGCTAATCGGAGAGATTGGGAAGAATGGGACAAGGGATATCATCAAGCAGTTCGTCTCCGAGTGTTGGGAGGAGAGGAGAAGCGTGGGAATAGGGAGGCAGTTGGGAGTACAGGGGTAACCATGGCCTTCTCGTCCGAGAACCGCGACAAATCAGCGGCTGGCCAAAGTGTTATTATTACTGTAAGCTTTTCTAACATGTGTAACAGGAAAATCGGTGAATTGTTTATACCTATTCCATTTTTTAGATTCATTATGGGCATTAAATATCTGAAACAAAAGTGCCCAAAATATAGACTCCACCTTAAGCATGGACAGGAATCCACACAATATTCTGGGAATCGGATTCACAGATTCCGGTTGAAAAACGACCCCTGACTACATATTTGTTAGGTTTTATTTGTAAATATTGTTTATTTTTAAAAAAATTATCAATCCAGTTTATGTTTTAAAAATTAAAAAGCTGGGTGGAGTGAAGGGTTAACATGTGTTATCAGTTTTCAACAGGGGTTCAACCATGGTGGCCCCATGGGGTCCTGGGGACACTCATAGCAGGTATGGATTCTCGGAACCATTTTCACGAGAATTCAAATGGATTCTCCCAAATGAAGATGAAAAATAAGGCCTGCATATAAAAAAAAAAAAATATTTAAAGTATACAATTTAACAAACAAAACATAAATAAACAACAACAATTTATATATTTTAAGAGTGACAGATAAAACCAAGCATGACTACCACATCAACTGACCAACATAGGCCTATCGACCCTTTCTGTTTGGTAACAGGACGAACCGGACCATGGACAAAATGGCCCAGACTGACTGTGGTCAGAATGGCCCAGATTTTCAGATGGAATGGCCCAGATTTCAAGACAGAACGGCCCTCATTTTTTAATAGAACAGCCCTTATTATTTTTTATTTCCTATGCTCCCATCAATTTTTTTTTAAAAGGTTATTTGGATTTAGCAAAAAGAACTTATCATTACAAGTTTTACTTAGGTTTAGCTGCAAATCTGTTCTCCTAAATACAAGAATCTTACAAAACGATCTAGACCCTCCTAGAAACACCCAGAATCGCCCTCTAAATTACACTTGCATGGTGTTTTTAGAGAAAGTATTTCATTTCCAGTATGTGGTAAGCATTCACCTGCAATGTAGAAGTGAATTTAAACTTGAAGTAGCCTTCGTCTGAGCAGTTCTGGGGGTTCTGGTGTTTAGTATTTTTCTCCTAAATACTAGAACACCCCACAACCTCTCAGATTTCCCCTAGAACCTCCTCTAAATTACATTTGCACACTATTTATAGGGAAAATAATCCATTTCCAGATTGTTTTAGCATTCAACAGAGAACTAAAACTTGATTTATTCTCAAATTGGCTCTCATTTCAGCTCAACAACGAAATCTAAGATTTAGTTAAGGGAGTTAACTTGGAATTTTACTCGTAACTTTGCATTCATTAAATGATTTGGCTAATCAAACTCGAGCCTCCATCATTGCTTGAACTAAACATGCAGAAGGATGTCATAAAATAATAGCATTTGAATTAATAATAATATAAACATTTCAAAAGGTTGAATTGTTTTGCAGACAATACGTTTTTTAAGTTTAAATAGTATATACACTGCAATCAATATTTTAAGATCATAACCCTGTCTGGCTTCGTATTATCTATTTTTCTTTTGTAACCTTATTTGTCACTTGATTCATCACAAGTTGAAATATGAGGTACTAAGCGGGACTTGTGTGAACCACCTAAACCATGTAAAGCCATGTTTGGCATGTGCTCTGTGTACACACACCACAAAGTCATTCTCTGCATAACAAAAAATGTTACAGAAATTGTCAAAACTTTCGCTAACCATCAATCAACCAGTGTTCACAGTGTCGATAGCCATTTTCGCAAATTGCAAAAAAAAATCAAAAGTGGCAGAAAAATATCAATGGTTACTGAAAAAAGTGGCTAGAGTGAAGAAAATATTTGTCTATTGGGTATAAATTACATTTCTCAGCAAAGTCAATGCAGCTTACATAATTTCTACATCGAGTCTCACACAGTGTGTGGGATTAATTAGTTGCAGGGCTCTATTCATACCTCCATGTCGGCCTTTTCAGTAGCTTCACATCTATGTTATCAAATTGGCTACAGACAATTAAAGGATAATTTACTCATACAAACACATGTTGTTGACTGTTAATAATTTTGTTTATGTTTTGCCCTTTACTATTTAAATTAAACTGATCTCTGGTCGGAAAATATTATAATATTCAACTTCAAAAAAAATAATGGAGGCATAAGAAATATTTGTTTTAATGAGTTTTTTTTAAAGTGGGCTGTTCAGTCCAAAAATCTGGACTGTTCTATCTCGAAATCTGTGCCTTCCACCTCAAAATTTGGGCCGTTCTGACCACAGTCAATATTTATTTATTTATTTATTGATGTTTAAGGTCACATATGACCAAAGTCAATCTGGGCCATTTCGTCCAGCATTCTTCTGTTTGATGCTATTCCATACTTCTTCCCAATTTCACTGTTCAATATACTACCGGTAACCCTCTCTCAATATACATATATGTATCTCCCAACAACCACAGTACAATTAAATACTAATATCGTGTTCTCTGTGTGTAACTTCTATCCAGTTATGCTGGTTGAATTCTATAGACTGCTTATATAATGAGAAGACTGAAAAACTTCAAAAGCAAAGTAGCCTTAGAAGTCTGCCTTTTTTTGACATTGAAGTCAGGTTAGCAAAACCTGTTTCATTTTCTGTAAAACGACAGCAGCCAGTTCCATTTTTTGAGAAGCGAATGCAGGTTGACCCATCCAGGAATATTTTTGGTAACAAATGGTATACATGTATATTCAATACTATTTTATTGATGTAGTTCTATGTGCTATCTATGTAGATGTATGCTCTATCTATGTAGTTATTTATTTATTGGTGTTTAAGTTCACATACTTATGCACAATCGCTAATCGTGATGCTACAGGTGGAGGAAGCCGGAGTACCCTGAGAGAACCACCAAGCATTGACGAGCAACTGCCAGCGCCTCAACATTCTAACTCTGTTCAAGCTCTGCTCAAGCAGGGTTATAGCAGTTGAAGACATGTGCACCATTGACGTGCAGTAAGCCTTAGTACACTGCATCATCGTGCCCTCATGTAGGCAACCGGGATAAAGTGCCTTGCCCAAGGACACAACGTGGGTTGTTCCAGACGGGGATCGAACTTGTGACCTCTAGCATAATAGTCCAACAGTCTACCACTGAGCCACCGCGCTCCCCTATCTATGTAGTTCTATGTCACTCGTAGGGTGGTGCCACCACTCAGACAAAATTTCTCGTCTGGGAAAAATCAGTAGAACGACAACAAAGTTTCAGCCAATGAACCTCCGGTATAAACCGGGAGGTCCCTTCGCTAAAACTTTGCTTGTCCCTTTCATGCATTACCACAGGAATCAACTGTTATTGTCTGGATAAAAACTTCATTCCATGGGGGTTTTAGAGTAGTCCAAACATGGCCTGAAAGTCCGTAATATAATTTTTGGGTTTGGTACGTCCTTTCAGTCCACCATTCTTCCCATTCCTCCTGTGGTGAAACTGAACAGCCGATCAAAATCATCAATTTTAGAAAAAAGAATTTGTTTTGTGATAAAAGTATAAGCATTTCTGAGAAGAATGTAAAATTACCTCATCATTTGCAATATCTATGGTGCCAGTATTTATAATATAACCATCATAAAGTTATTTTTTTAAAAAAAGTTTGTTACAGTTTTGAAATGCAGCCGGCCATTTTCTAGTTTCATTTTTAATGTTATTGGGGAAAATGTGCTTCGTGGAAAGTGTTGACGAAACGCACTGGCGGAAAAGAAGGGTGTGCGAGACTGCAAACAAACGTTAAGTTTTCTCTTTCGTATGCAATCTTTTTTTAATATTAACATAAGGCAGAGAGTTAACCAACAGTTTGAAGGACTTTTAAACAACAGGCAAGTGATTAAGGGAATACAAAAAGGCTAGTCGAGCTCAATAAAAAACCCAGTTAATTTAGGCCTGTTACACATGTCACTATTTTCAGTGAGTGGGGATGGGGAGGGGGGTTATGGGGACTTTGGGGGGGGGGGGGCCTACTTCAAACAGGTGGGGGTGGGCATTCTGACTAAAATCGTAATATTAAATAGCATGAGATATTTTGTTTATATATTGTATACCGTGTACTCTCAAGGCGACGATGTCATATTATAAGCGAGAAATCCAGTTTTTCATGACCTCCTCTAAACCAAGTCAACCCGACCTATTAGGCTAACCAGAGCAAGAGACAGCACTCACTAAACAAAAATTTCCAACAACTAAGTTTTTAAATGTTTTTTTTTTGCAAAAAAAAATGAAAGAGTAATAAAATTTGAATAGTAAGTTTAGTGTACAACATTGGCTGCTGTGGGACTATTCTTTGATTGAATTTGATGGGAGCTTATACTTATGCACCATACACATAGAAACACAACCAATCGCTTTGCACCCTCGAGACTCGCAGGACCAATAACGCCTTTCTACACAATGCCCGGGCGATGTTGTGGGGATGGAGAGAAAGGAGTAGTAATATCCTATTTCTTTGCGAGATACCAAATGAAAACTGATATCTGAAGAAGTGACTGACTTTAGTAAAACAGACACGCGGTTTCGCATATTTGTTTCGAGAAAGTTTGCAATTGCGGACACAGGACTTGTGCAAAGATGATCAGCTCCCTCATGTGTTGGTTGCAAGGAAACTGTGTGTAAATGCACTGCTTGTGCAGGGTCCTACTAAATAACGAGGGATACCAAGGTATACCTAGGCATATCAAGGTGAAGGAAAATAAGTAAGAAGGGTCATTTAAAAGGTTTAAATATATGTACAGACATATAATTTAGTCCTTTGAACCAGTACATGTAATATAACCATTGATTTGTTCAACTAAATGCAAGATATATAGACCGAAAACTGCCCCTCGGTATTTAGTAGGTGGCTTGGTAATTAATAGGCCACCTCAGTGTGTGAATGAAGAGTGTAAGTTCTAACTGGGTATCACAATACAGATCACTGTAATAACTGATAAAAATAAAACTCTCCCATCAGCTTTTATTCGGACTTTGGGACGACAGAACTTTTCAGTTCTGGCAGCTCTAAAGTTTATTTGTTTTTTTTGTACTTTGTTTATTGTTTTGCTATTGTTGTTTTTATGCCGTTATTGGGCTTTTGTGGCGTACTGTGATAAGTATCGCTAAGCAGTGTCCGATTCACCCAAAGCTACAGCTTGTATTTAGAATATTTATATATACAGTATATTTTTTTGCCATTTCGGCTCAGTATCTGTGTCTTTAATTTAGCCTTGGTTTTTTTGTTGACAGTTTTTGTTTTCGAGGTTTTCACCCTCTTTACCTCACCAGGATTTTTCTTTTTTTTATGCAGTTGTTGTCGTTTTAATGTGTAGTCAAACATCAGTCAGTCGAAGTTTGATTTTTAGAATTGTCGGCAACGTAAGTCAGTAGCCTTTTAATTCGACGGCCCCGTTTGTCAGCTCTGAGGATTCCGAAAGATTCTTCACTCGGGGATGCGACGTGCGTCCCATCAGTGGATGTGATCTGGTGGTGTTTTTGGTTGTCTGCCCACTTGCTTCCCACTTCTTACTTCCTTTGCTTCCTCTTTTTTTTTTTGGTGGTGGCGGCAGAGGTGGAGATTCCTTGACTTTTGATGGTGAGGGCTGTGGTTCCGTGATGATCTGCTTTGGTTGCTGACTGTTATTTCGTGCCAGGGCGACCTGGGTACTTAGTTCCTCAGTTTTCTTACTTAGCTCTGCCAGTTGGGAATCTAGGGCATCCTTATATAGTCTCTTGGAGCTTCTTTTGGAGCATGAAATGAGTTTTTTCCTGGAGGTAGAGCAGTGTGGTTTGCTGGATTCCAACAGCAGAGCTGTCGGTTGCCTCTGTTCCCATGATCTGTTGTTCCAGTTTGTGGGCGAGTTTGCTTAGGTCTTCATCTTCCTCAATAGCTTGGGGGTCCAAGCTAGAGATGGTGCTGGAGAGAGGGGCATTGGGTGATTTTGGTGGTGTCTGTTGGTTTTTCGTGACTTGCTTGATCCAAGCAGGTAGAAGCTTCAGATGTGGTTTGGGTGACCCCCATCTCCTCTTCCACCTCATTCATCTCCCTGTCTTCCTACTTCTCCAGTGGATAGGTTGGGGTTGGCGTGTAAAGAGAGGATGATAGTGATTGAATGGGAGTTTCCCTCGCCGTCTCCTGTTTCTCTGTTTCTGCTCTTTTCTTTCAAGCTATGCCTCCCGGCACCAGGCATCCCTGCATCTAGTGGATGGATTCTTCTTCTTTCTCTTCTTCTTCTCCAATAAAACAGCCATCGGGTGAGTCTCAGTATGAGGGGGAATCCTCTCACCAAAGGTACTATCTCTTCCCGATGGTGATGTGGTGGTCTCCTGCACTTCGAATTCCAAAGTCGGGTGGACGCTCTTGCCTCTCAACTGGAGAGTCTAGTTAAGAGGACAAGAGAAGTCCAGAGCTGACAGGGCATTTTTCAGTTTGACTGGGATTTCCAGATTTACCATAGTGGGCGGTCAATCAATCCGTCATCACACTTTGGAGTCAAAGGTGCGAATGAGGGGGGGGGGGGGGGGGGGGATTCTGAGTTCTGGCCAGTGGCCACGTCTCTAGTCTTAAGACAAGGTTTTTACATAGTTGGTGAGCGAAAAGTGACCACACCTGAAAATAAACTCTAAAAACTAAAGTGCTAAAAACAGCACTTGGAAGTGCTAGAATTAGCACTTTCCAAGAGCCTCCACAGTGACTGCACTCAATATGTCAAAGTAGCACTTGTGAAAGTGTAGATGTTATAACACTTGATAATTGTTAACGTCAACACTCGCACCTTGGATTCCAAGGTGTAAACATCTAGAGAACAATGGAGCTACCATTAGTCATACAAGAAACACTGATCAAAGTGAAGGCCACCCTTGCTACCACCTGGAGTATCCAGGTGTGCAAGGGAACAATTCACTTCACAGTGGATTTTGATACTAAAACAGAACCGACGTCCTTGGAGAGGTGTAGCACCTTTCGTGGGGGTATTTCCTCCCACACTGGTCACCCTCCTTGCGACTTCGACAAGCTGGATAAAGACCGCCGGAGCAGTACAGCCACCACCAAGAAGAAGAGAAAGAAGGGACCCTCCACCAGACGACGAGATCAGGGCACGAAATTTGGGGCGAACGATCGTTTCGTTCGCCCAGAGGTCGCCCAAACTCAAAATCGGGCGAACGATAAATAGGTTAACGAAAAACATCCGGGGTGAACACTCCAAACACTCAGGTTTGAATTTTTCCGCTCAAGAAATTTCATCTCATCAATTAATGGGACATAACTCCCTTTCTTTTGCGTTGTTTTTTGCAACTGATATCTCCGATATTACGTCATTGGAACACCACAAGTCTTCAGTTTTGATCATTTCCGCCAAAATGTCGCACGCAAACAAAGAGTCAGTCACGGTTAAAACATTTAAAAAATGGCCATTTCGGGACGATTTCGAGGTAATGAATGTCAATGCAGAAGGTTATATTGAACGCTTGCAATGTCGAGTTTGTGCCGAGCATTTTATAGAGATAAAACGAGAAGCTGCCAGACGCCAGCTGAGGGGTGCACCGATGGCATCAATCCAAAGCTACGCTGATGGGATAAGCTATATTCACAAAACAAACATTCTCCGCCACATCAAAGCAGACGGGCTACACTCATGGGCCAAGGATAAATTCAGAAAAACACCTGATGAACCGCATGTGGACAACAATGACCAAGTGGCCGTATCATCAGCAGATCTGGTCTGTGAACCAGCCCAGCCTAGGATAAATCTGTTCGTGGGTGTAAATACAAAGGAAGCCTACAGTAATTTGATGAGAACGGCATTGTATTTAGTCAGAAATGAGAAGCGCTTCAGAGATTTTCCGAATCTTGTGAACTTGCAGAGAAGTAATGGGGTCAAATTCCTTCATTTGTCGGGTAAGGAAAATGAAAAGGCTTGTAGAGAATTCGTCAAAACTCTCTATGATTGTATGCGCGACGACGTTAAAAACATGCTTGCAAGGGCTAACTTCTTTTCGGGCCTCATGGACGGATCACAGGCACACAAAACTGGCGCGGAAAAGGAACTTATTTACAGTAAAATTGTTGTGAATGGGACGCCTGTGGAACTGATGCTCACCTGTCATGAGGTTTCTAGTAGTGATGCCAACGCAATTCGTGAGTCTTTTGAGGGGGCCTTCCTGGAGGTATTTGAAATGTTACCTGACAGGTTCTCTAAACTCATGATCGCTGTTTGTACAGATGGCGCAAGCGTTAACATGGGCTCCAAAACTGGTGCATGCACCCAAATGAAGAATGATAACCGTAAATGGCTTCTTACACTGCATTGTTCAAATCATAAACTGGAATTGGCAATAAAGGACGCTCTTCAGTCAAGCCCTGAGTTTTCGGACGTTGATGAACTTATGATGAATATGTTCTACCATTTTCGTAAAAGTGGGAAAGCCAAACGAATTTTCAAAAATATTGCAATTACCCTTGGCGTAACATTTGTCGAAATTCCGAAAGCGCATGGAACTCGTTTTCAGAACCACAAGTACAGAGCGTGCAAAGCAATGCTTATAAACTATCTTCCCCTGTGTCTCTACTGTGAAAATATGATCAAAGTAAGTGGAGCCTGCAAACCCGAAACAGCCGCAAAGCTCAAAGGTTACTTGAACAAATTTAACACATACACTTATCTTGCCTCCCTAAACTTTTACAGGCAACTTCTCAAGGAAACCTGTCACATTGCATATACAATGCAAAATTCATCGGCACTTATAACAGATGTTAAGGATGCTATCACTTCTGCAAAGGAAAACATAAATAAATTGGCGAGTGAAGAATCTGATTTGCAATATCCTGTGAAAATTGAGAGGGACAATGTGGTACTGACAGCTGAGGCGACAAATCTACCGGCTTCTATGGCGTTCCGTGAGAAACACCAATTAACAGAGAAACAACAGAAGAAACTGGCCAAATACACAAATGTGCATGGAGCAGATTGGAAAATAAGAAATGTTAAACAGGGCCAAAATGCAGTAAAGAAAATCAAGGAGGTCTTATTGCCACAGGTGTCACAGCAGCTTGACAATCGTTTTCCCCAGTTCATTGAACCCGAAGCCGGAGGCAGTGATAATGCAGATTTTAAATTGTACGATGCCATGCGCATTTGTGACCACACCCTTTGGGACTTTTCGAGCAGTAGCTATGGAATTGAGGATATCAAAATACTTTCCAAATATTTTGAAGACCCTCTTGGCTTCCATAAATACTCTCTGGATTTTGCTATACGGGAATATCGTGAGTTGAAAGACTTAACTCGCACAAAGTTCAAGAAAGTCACGAACAAACTGCAGTTTTGGGACAAAATATTCTCATTCTATTCAGGAAAATTTCCCCACTTTCTGCTCTTAATTGAGTTATGTCTGTGTGTACCTTGGTCCTCGTCAACAGTAGAAAGGGGATTCAGTACATGTCGGAGGGTTTTTAATGTAAAAAGAACCTCTTTGAAGAAAACAACATTAGATGAACTTTTGTTCCTCAGAATAAACCTACCAGTGTTAGAGAAACTTGATAGTGATTACGTACATTCTCTTGTGTCAAAAGCAGTGGACAAATACATGTCAAAAACCAGATATACTACAACCACAACCAAGACGGTGTCATCCTCAAAAACTCGAGGTACTGGTATTGACAATGCAACTGTAGCTGCTGAAGGAATACTTCCAACCCCTTTTACTGTACCACAAAATGAGCTGCTCTGTGATGATGTTATTTCTGGAGGGTTTCAGATTTCTGATTACGAGTCAGAAAGTGACACTGGCATTCTGTGTTCATGCGATAGCGATACTGGCTGTAGTGAATCCGGATCAGACAACGAACTGATGGAAACTGATGATAGTTCTTGCAAGCCAAAAAACCACGGTGATACAGATAAGCCCATGGTCATTGAGTGTGATCGCCAGTGCTAACTGCTTTACGTAGATGCCGTATCTCCGTTATATCCACATTGAGCAAAATTAATGTGACATGTGTAATAACTGTTGTAACTTGTTTCAGCTTTGAGTTCCCCAGGGGGGAAACATTTCAGTTCGACATTTCTAATAAATGTTTTGTTTGCATTTTAATATACACTTATTTAACTTCATAGAACTTCATTTTTAACGTACACCGTTACATGCTGATGTGTAATTTGTTTGCCTCCTTTCTACAGTGTCTGTCTAAATAAATCACAGAACCAGGCTCCCTCATTATGACACAGAAATTATATGCAGGTGTGTAAATTCTAGTGGTTGCAGTACTTATTAACACCATTATTTCTGGTGGAAAACGTCTTAGGAAATTCATTCTTGTGCTAGCACCCCCACCCCCCCATCCCCCACGCCCTTTCCTCGATCAGCTCATTTTGAGGTACAATTAAAGCTTTGTGCACCGCCAAACTCCCTTGCAAATACCCCCGATGAGAAAAGAACTTCTTTTTTCGACAGGGGTATTTGCGAGGTGGTGGAGTGGTGCCCGGAGCTTTAAAGCTTGGTGCTTTCGGGGGCGGATCCAGGAATTTGCCAAAGTGGGCGCCAACTTGATGTGAAGCAACATCTGAGCCGCAAAACACGTATATGTGAGTTTAGTATCATCTCGCAAGGTTTCTGTCTGACCCATTGGGGGGGGGGGGGGGGGGTGCTGCCCCCCCCCCCCCCGGATCCACCTATGGCTTTAGGAATAATTGTTGCCCAAAGCAGTTTAAGCCTGAGGTTTTTAAATTGCCCAGTTTGCACATAATGAAGGAAAAGAGATTTTAGTGACAACCCCCCTCCCCACCCCCACCCCCCACCCCTTCCCCCAAGCTATTCTCAGAGGATAGCTTTGGGGTAGAGGGGCTGTCACCTCTTTGTGGCGTTCATCGAAATCGACGTGATTTCCCTCAATTACCAAATACTCCTGCTATATAAATATATGTATTTTAACCGCCCCTCCCCCCAACTCACCCCCAGAATTATGAGAGTCCTGAGTGAGGCAGGTTGAGTGACTGCGTCCTCAACGAGAAATAAACTTCATTTTTTTTTTTATGCCGAGATTTTGTTGCTGTTCGGTGTTGTTCGTTAAATTAAATTTAACGAACAACACCGAACAGCAACAAATCTCGTTCATTTCTTTCAGTTCCTTATATTATTTGTTTTAAATACACAATGTCGGTTTGAACATCAATTTTTTATATCAAATTATTTGATATAAAAAATTGATGTTCAAACCGACATTGTGTATTTAAAACAAATAATATAAGGAACTGAAAGAAATGAAGTTTAATACTTTATTGCCCTGAAATGAAATGAATTAAGAGAAAAATAACATATTTCCATATTTGACGTGACTGTGTGTTCATTGGCAATTGGATCCTCCAATTTCTGAATTTATTCTTTGGAAGCAATCTTCCCTAACAGCTTTCAAAGATGTCATTCCGAAACTGGTAGATTTTTTCAGCTGGATGTTAACTGTAAGGGGAGATTATTTGTTTCTTGCCATTTCTCATGTATTTTTAGAAAACTAATTTGCAGTTTTCAGCAAACTTTTGACTCTTACTTTTTTTTACGCCGAACTGATAAAGTTGGTATATAAACCATAACAAATTATATATAATATGTAATATATATTGAATATATTCGAGTGATTAACGTTTTTATTGAACACACATTTTAGTTGTTCTAATTTTTTGTTCCGTTCGTACCCACGACAGTATAGAAATTTATTTGTTAATGAGTTCTATGAAACAGATCCTGCAATGTTTTGAAAAGTTCAAGTTGCATTGCCAGTATTGCACCTGGCTCTGGCAATGGGTTTGTTTGGGGTTCAAACATTGTCACGTCCCCCTCAAAACACAAGAATCTTTAGAGAAGATTGATCAATTCATTAAAATGTGATAGTTTTTTCATGAATAAGTTACATTTATGTTCAAAACAGGACCTGCAGTTGTCCACCGACAATGCCTGGATTCGACACTGCTTTTCATTGACATTTCTGCGCACGATAGTGTTTTAAATTTTAGGTTAACCACAAAATTTCGGGCGAACGAACAATAGGTTAACCATGTTAGAATGGGGTGAACGAAATATAGGTTAGCTAAATTTGTGAAATTTCGTGTCCTGCGAGATGCCTGCCGAATGACAGATTTTTTCGAATTTTTTTGTTGACAAATGTTGAAACAGTTATGAAGTCTTGATTTTTTGTGGCGGTTTGATGCGACTTTTTGCGCAACAAAAGTTATTTGGAAAAAAGGTTGTTTTGAGTCAAAAAGTATAGACCGAACGATCTATTATAGTTCGATCTAACTATAATAGCTATAATAGCTCGATTGGTGGTTGTGCCCGACTGTTTCAGGCCATGTTTGGACTAGTTTTAGTGGTAATTCACTCTCTATGTAATGTATGTGGTAAATACTAAATCGATGCACCGTTTCCAGGCATGGGCATCTAGTGGTATGGTCACGGGTCGTTTCGCCCCCTTTCCCGTTCGTACCAGGTCATTTCGCCCCCAGAATTGGGGCGAAACGACCCGGGGTAAAAATTATTTTTTTTATTTTCAATGGTAAGTTTTCAGTCCACAGGGTAAATCCACCTTGATAAAAGACGTTCCTTTGTCATTGTGACTGAATGTCTAACATGTTAATCAAGTGACTGTCTCTAACGCTAATCAGTCAAAAACAGTTAATCCACCTTAATGACAAACAAACAAAACGGGGAGTAAGAGAGGTGGCCGATTACTAGTATCCAGTGACGGATTCTCCTATGGTGTGAAGGTAAGGCATTTTTTTGCTTTTATTTTAATAAAATTTACAGATTATACTTGCCCGGGGATTAGCAGAGTAACAGCACAGTGGCTGAAGAATAGCAGAGAAATAACAAAGTGGCAGATTATACTTGCCCGAAGAATAGCAGAGAAATAACAAAGTGGCAGATTATACCTGCCCGAAGAATAGCAGAGAAATAACAAAGTGGCAGATTATACGTGCCCGAAGAATAGCAGATAAATAACAAAGTGGCAGATTATACTTGCCTGACTTCAGATTAGCAGAGAAACAACAAATTTGCAAATTTGGTGGATTCGACAGATTACACATGTATGTTTTTATTCGTTTATTATATAATCACTCTTTCATTTTAAGAATTATTTTGATTGTATTATATTTGCCTGAAGAATAGCACTGACAGAAACAGTGGCAGATTATATTTGTCTGAAGAATAGCAGAGAAAAATAACAAAGTGGCAGATTATACTTGCCCGAAGAATAGCAGAGAAATAACAAATGTAGATGTGTGTTTTTGCATTGTAACTGTTTATCCAACATTTCACTGTTCAGACATTCTATCTTGTTTAAACTGTTTCAATGTTATGTATATGTTATGTTATATTTAAGATCATTGTATTACAGCAAATGCATTTTCCATCAGTCAACTGTAAACTGGATGTGTTATATAAAATTTTATATAAAAATAAACTGAATTATCATTTCAACCGCAAGTTCTTTTTTTTTCTTTATCAAACCCACCCTATAGCCCGGGAAAAAAGTGGGGCGAAATGACCCACTCTCAAAATTGGGGCGAAACGACCCGGGGCGAACTGATATGGGGGCGCAACGACCCAGGGGGCGAACGGGATTTGGGGCGAAACGACCCGACACCAGTGGTATGGGCATCAATGACAATGTCAGCATCACTGACACTGCACTCAGTATTTGGTAAAGGCCAAGAATAGAGGACCGCGCGTTTTTTAAGATATTAAAACATTTTTTACAACTCTTTTGGAGTTTCTTATCATTCTAAGACATGTTTTACACAAAATTAGCCCAAAACGGCAATACCTACTGACAAATATCATCATTTTTAACCCTTTTTACATTCCGTTAACTTTATTCTCCAAACAATTTCAACAACAAAACCTGCGGTAAACAGGTACGCGATTCTTTGTTTTTTTCCGCTATCGTGTATACTCCATTTGATCGGAGTATACAAGGGTGTAATTACAATGGGAGAACGAATTAGGGTCAGTTTGGGATGGATACGGGTTAGCTAACCCATACCCAACCTAAACTGACCCTACTACGCAAAGAAGGCAATGATTAGTCTTTGTAAGACTGTGACCCGGGGCCCTCCTGGCCCTCACAGTCTTTGAGAGACCCGTTCAAATCTCGTCTGACTAAAAATGAAAGAAACTGACCGCATTTGGGTCGACTCAGTTCACGCTTCATATCGAAGACACAAATCACATAATCAACATTCTACTTGTCGTACTCAGCCCAAATATAATTTATTTACGTGCCTGCATCATTTTTTAACGCAAACACAGCATCAGATTCAAGAAATGTTGAAAAATATCCGACTTCAACACGTCAAAAAACACCGATTTCAAAGATATACAAATTGTACTACACATGCGCACAGCGTAGTACAATTTGTTTATCTTTGAAACATGATGTATTTTACGTGTTGAAGTCGGATATTTTTCAACATTTCTTGAATTTGATGCTGTGTTTGCGTTAAAAAATGATGCAGGCACGTAAATAAATTATATTTGGGCTGAGTACGACAAGTAGAATGTTGATTATGTGATTTGTGTCTTCGATATGAAGCGTGAACTGAGTCGACCCAAATGCGGTCAGTTTCTTTCATTTTTAGTCAGACGAGATTTGAACGGGTCTCTCAAAGACTGTGAGGGCCAGGAGGGCCCCGGGTTAACAGTCTTACAAAGACTAGGCAATGATTAGAATACGGCGACCAATGCATTAGGGTCAGTTTAGGATGGGTACGGGTTAGCTAACCCGTACCCATCCTAAACTGATTCTAGCATGCAAAAAGGTAATGATTGCTCCCCTGTGACGTCACATCGAAACATCCACAGCTCCATTTCAGAACGCAATCAAGAAATTCATTTTGTTTCAAAAACCCGTCACAGAGAAAAGGGTTAAAAGTGATTATTTTTGTGAGTGGGTATCGGTATTTTGGGCTAATCTTGTGTAAAACATGTCTTAGAATCATAAGTAACTCAAAAAAGTTGTGAAATATGTTTTATTTTCTTAAAAAACGCGCGGCCCTCTATTCTTGGCCTTTACCCAGTATTTACCAAATCTAGGCATCAATTGGAAATGCACCCACGCTCCATAATGTTTAATTCAGTAGGATCACAAATAGGTATCTCTTCTCTTGAGTAAAATTTAGCGTTTAATGCCCTGATTTCGGTAAATAGACATTCAAAATTTAAAGTTGCACGAAAATAGAAGAGTTCTGACTTACGCACTCAGAAACAAATACGACTAGTTGGCAGGTAGTTTGCTTTTTGTGAGAGACAGTTGAATATCATTACATCACTCTCTGCTAGTGAGCGATGTTTTATGTTAACTTCTGTCTAGGCTCAATCCAAAATAGTGAAATCGCATGTTGCAAACGTTTTGTAAACACCGGTTCGACGTGAAGTTCCGGTCGATAACAGGGTCCTGATCAAGGGACGCACTAAAAGACGACCGTAGACGGGCATTTACTACCGTAGAAAAAGTAAGGGCGTGATGGAGAAAATAAAAGCATAATAGGGTTGATAACTTGATATTGACCTTATAAACTTGTAAAATATTATGACGATTAGATATGTTTATCTTATTTTATAAAGAAGAATGCTGATCCAAGATCAAAAATCTACGGTCGTCTTCTCATACAAGGGGTCCGGGTCTTTTCGGCCTCGGGAACATTCGGCCCCAGGTATTTTTCCGGGAACATTCGGCCTCAGTCGAGGCCGAATGTTCCCACTTTTAAGGCCGAATGTTCCCACTTTTTGTAAAAATTTTCGGAGTTTGGGAGTTGAAAAATAGCTTTAAAAAATAATTTTTTAGTTCATTTTGTTAGTTTTTTCTTATATTAGGAGGTTTTCTAGAATATTTTTTAAAGAATAATATATACGTCGTACCTACCTTTATTCCTAAAGTCGAAATATATTAAGCACAACAAGACCAATCCATAATGAATAATGAAATATAAAATCCACTGAACTGAATAACAGAATGACAATATATGTGTTCCAATGTCGACATGCAGACCCGAAATGAAAAACTTCTTCTTGGATGTTGTTTGGCACAACTCATGTTGGAAATTATGTTTTCATAAGTTCTGCGTGAAGTGGTGATCAAAGTTCTGGCCTCTGATGAGATACTGATACAGAGTTTTTACAGGGCGACTGAATCTTGATTGATTTAATAGTACTTGATTAGGAGATCAAATACTGTTTTTACAGACCCTTAAACCTATTATGTGGACTGTTATTGTCCTTGATGAGATAACCTTATACTGTTTTTCACGGTTTCTTTGGACACTTATTTGAACACTACTCGCGTAAAAACATCTACTCACATACAATTTTGAGGTTGTAAATCCCACATCGTCCCCGCGCGCCTTCAACCCACTATCCTACAGCCAGTCGCTCACTCAAACTTAATAATATTATTGGCTCTCGCTCCCGACTCTCGTGAATTTATAAGCAAATAAAGCTATAAAGTTATTAGGGTCGCAAGGGATTTAAATCCCACATCGTCCCGGTGCGCCTTCGGCGCGAAGAAATTTTTCATTCATATATGTCAATGTATTTTATATTGTACATTACGCTGTATTTATTTTTGTTTTTGGCTGTAATAAAGATGTTTAAACTCATCTTAACCCGTGCAGACCTCTCTTAGTCTCCCTAGTTTAAAACGGAGGCCGAATGTTCCCAGGCCGAATGTTCCCAGGCCGAATGTTCCCGGGGCCGAATGTTCCCGAGGCCGAATGTTCCCGAGGCCGAAAAGACCCGCTCCCCATACAAGTACTTCAACACAAAAACACGACCGTAGATCGAGTTGTTACGTGAGGTATTTATTTATTGGTGTTTAAGGTCACATACTTATGCACAATGGCTAATCATGACCGTGACAGTTTTACTGGTGGAGGAAACCGGAGTACCCGGAGAGAACCACCGAGCAACGATGAGCAGCTGCCAGCCCCCCAACATCGTAACTCCGCACTGTAGCACAGACAGGGTTAGATTGGTTGAAGACATTCTCGCGGATGAAATGGTTTCGCGCGCCGAAGGCGCGCAGGGGCGATTCAGTTCAAACTCCTTTTGACCCTCTTTAACTCTAGATGATTTGGGTTGTCTGGGCGTGGCAAAGGAGGAAAGTGGAGAAGGTACTCAGCGCCGTCTATGTTTCCTCCTGTTCTTTTTTGGAGGAGGAGGCTGTGATGGTGATACCTCCTTTGGTAGTGTTCATGGAGGGTGCTGGAGGGCTGACTACGTAGGTATAGTCTAGCCCTTGCAGCTGCCGGTGATGAAGAGCTCTCTGGAGTAGTGCGTAGATAGTGGTTACTGACACTCTGTAATGCTCCTCTAATCGTGCTTTCCAAAAGTCTGCGGTTATCGAAGTATACAGAAGTATACAGAAGAAGTCTCCTTGGTTACGAATCGAAATTAAGTATTTTTATTGTTTACTAATCATATATATTTCATTTTCAGGTTATTTTATTCAAATTTGTGGGGAGTTAGTTTAGTATAGTAACTGGGACAAAGTTAGGAGGTCTTAAATAAAACCGTGAGCGCTAAGTTGTCGAACGGTTCGTCGTGTTGCCTTTTGTCGCGTGTGTACAGTTTTCCCTGTCCGATCGCGTAATTTTGTCTTGATGATGGCGAGCAAGTCTGTTCAGACGGAGGTAAGTATGGAGGTTAATTCGTGTAATATCGCGGTCCAGGTCAACGGTGCCAACGGGGTAAGTATTGGTGTGCAGACAGAGGTCACTGGGGGTGTCGGTCGGAGCCGGGTTGGTGGGGTCACCGATGGCGATATTGGGCTTGAAGTTTGTAAACAGTGTTCTATGATGTATGGGGACTGTCGCTCGGTGGGATGTGGAGAGGTATGTGCAAACTGTCAGGAAATCCTCCGCCTACTTGAGACAATTGTTAAGTTTGAGGGGGAGATTGCTGAGCTGAAGGGAAAACTTGGTAGGGCGGGGCTGTCTGGAGTTACGCCTGTGAAAGTGGCTTTCCGAGAAGGATGGAAGGTTGTCGGTGGTTCCAAGAGGAAACATGGGGGTAGAACCTTTGATGTGAATGAGGTAGGTGATGAGGTGGGGGCTGCTAGAAAAGTACGTAGGACAGATGAGGGGGGCCCAGGCCGGAGCAATGCTGTAAAGCGTTTGGCGTGGACTATCAAAAGTGGTAGGAAAGGGGGGCCAGAGAAGCAGGTAGATAGGGGTGTAAAGTCCAAAGGCAGTGGGGAGTGCAGCACCAGAAACAGATTTGATGTGCTCGATTCGGAAGAGACAGAGGGGGAGATGGAGGTAGTTGCAACAGATAGTAGCTTGGGGTCTAGGCCAGGAAAAAGGAGGAGGGATCCGGGGGAAGACCAGGGGAGTAGTCCAGGTAGCTCAGGGCCTGGAAAGAGACGGAGGGACAAGGATAGGAGTAATCCTAGGTCAAAGATACCGATACCGATATTGATTCCGAGTGGGGCTGTTGGAGAGGAAGAGGACGCTGTAAACAATAGGAGACTAGAGGAGATAAAAAGGGCGAGGTCCAAAAGTAAGTTGGTGGTTGCGGGAAGTAGCATAGTTCGGGGGATCGACAAGGTTGTCTGTGGTCCGGACAGTAAAAATAGAACAGTTCTGTGCTTTCCGGGGGCTAAAGTGGAGGCCCTGAGGGATAGAGTGGACGGTATTGTAGCTGGGTCGGGGCCTGATCCGGTAGTGGTATTACATGTGGGGTCCAATAACATCAGGGAGAGGAAATCAGTTCGTTTGGTGGACACATACAAGGACCTAATTAGTAAGCTACTTAGCAGGAATGCTCGGATCATCGTTTCAGGGGTGCTCCCCGTTATGGGTGGTGGGAATGAGAGGAACTCGCGGATTATGGCACTAAACGAGGAGCTGGGAGAGCACTGCAAAGACTTGGGAGTACATTTCATTGACCACTGGGATTCATTCTGGGGACAAGGAGAGTTGTATGGGCGAGACGGATTGCATTTAAGTAGGATGGGTACAGACCTGTTGGGCCAAAAAATCTTACAGGTGGCTGGGCCTTTTTTGGAGAAAAGGGGGGTAGGGGACCACAGCCGGTAACCCAGAGTGGCACAAATGCTGGGAACATAGGAAGAACAACAAACATGCACAATACAGGGACATACCAGGGTTATAATAATGTGCCAGTGATGACAAAAAAACAAAGATTCATTAAGTTTGGGTACTGCAACATCCAGGGTCTGCACAAGAAAGTAAGCGAAATATCAACAATGATGGACGAAGGAGACTTTGATATAATGGGTCTAAGTGAGACGTGGATACGACGGGATGAGCGGGTTGATCAGATGAAGGGTTGCGTGTGGATAGGAGCTGGGCGAACTGAGGGTCAGAAACGGGGTGGGGGTGTTGGCATCTACGCTAAAGAGGAATTACAGCCCTCATTGATTACAGATCTCACAGAAGCAAGGACTCAGATTCCAGTATCCAACGAAATAGTCTGGGCAAAAATCAAGTTAGGAAGCAGGAGTGTTGCCGTTGGTGTTGTATACTTAGCAGTGGAGGGAAGTAAGCCCGAGTGGAATGATTCAATATATACAACTCTTAGATCGAATATCACAGAGCTTGGGAGCAGAGGGTTCAGTATTGTCCTAATGGGGGACTTCAATGGGCACATCGGGGATAAGGAGGAGGGCATACAGGGAGGTGATGGGAAAATTAACACGAATGGGAGGAAGATGTTGGACCTATCAAAAGAGCTTGGTTTAAAGATCCTGAACAGGGATGCGAAATGTAAGGGTAAATGGACCTGGGAGAGGAACGATAAGAAAACAATAACTGATTATATACTCACTGACATTAGCATATGGAGGGAGGTTATAGATGTAGAAATAGATGACGAGGGAAAAAATGACTTGGGTAGTGATCACAACCTGATAACAGTTAAGATTATGGGCAAAAAGACGAATAGAGACAGAAATACCTTCAAGGAAGTTTGGGGACTAAAACAAGGAGTCGACTGGAAGCAGTTTCGGGAAAAACTAAAACCAAATCTTGAATGTATACCTAGGGATGCAAATGTCCAGAGTATTTCAGATGGCATAGTAAATAGCCTAACAGAGGCAGGGAAGGAGTGTATAGGAAGGGTGAGGGTCCCAACGAGAGAGCTTGGATACAGGGTTAACGAGGGACTGAAAAAGGCTATAAAAGAAAGGAAGGTAAAATGCGCTGCTTACAGAAGAAGTAGGAAGCTTAAAGGGGTGGATAACAATGACACGAGACTAATGAAAGGAGAATATGAACTGGCACGGAAAAAGGTGAATGAGATAAAGGATAATAATAGGAAGGAGCGCAATTGCAGTCTTGCCAGAACAATAAAGAAAACGGGGGGTTCGAGCTCAAACGTATTTTGGAACTGGGTAAATAAACGGGGGAAAAGTAGTGTGCAGAGTATCAAAGTGGATGGGGAAAGTACAGAAGATAAAGGCCGTATCGCTTCAGAGTTAGTCAAGCACTGGGAAAAGATAAACGATAGGCGATGGGGCAGTGGGTCCCCACCAAAAAGAAATACACTGGTGGAGGAGAACCTATCCAATCGTGTATGTAGCGAAATAACGGCAGAAGAAGTGCGGAACGTGGTCTCGAAATTAAAAAATGGTAAAGCGGGAGGGACTGATGAAATTCCGAACGAATTCCTCAAAAATGGAGGGGAGGCACTTATTGAAGTCCTGACAAACCTTTTCAACCTGGCTCTGCGAAAGCAAGAGGTCCCCAGAGAGTGGAGGGAAAGTAAGGTGTCGTTCATACACAAAAAGGGGGATAAGGAAGTTCTAGATAACTATAGGGGGATATCAGTTAGTAGTAACATCGGAAAAGTATTCTGTAAGGTCATATACGGTAGACTAGAGGAAGTTATAGAAGAGAAAGGTTTTTTAGGAGAAATTCAAAATGGTTTCAGGAAAGGACGAAGAGTCACTGATCACCTATTTACACTCACCCAACTGATAGAATCAACAAAGGCTGAAAAGAAAAAGATGTTTCTGGCATTTCTAGATGTGAAAAAAGCGTACGACCGAGTGTGGAGGGAAGGTATGTGGCGAAAGCTCGAGGGCATCGGACTGGGGGGTGACTTTGTTGGAATCATGAAAGCACTGTATACAGATGTGCAAAGCCAACTCAGTCTAGGGAGTATCACTACAAAACGAGTCCCTATGGATATAGGCCTCAAGCAGGGGTGTATCTTTTCACCGATTTTGTTTGCATTGTATGTTAAAGATTTAGGGGACGAACTATTTCAGAGTGCGGAGGGGGTAAATGTTGGAGACATAAAGATACCAGGCTTATTCTTTGCGGACGACATGGTGTTAATGTCTAGAACTGAACAGGGGCTAGAGAAACTGCTGGAAATTGTTGGTAGATATGGGAACACTTGGCGGCTCGAACTAAATGAAAATAAAAGCAAGGTAATACCCGTTGGACGCAAGGTAGATATGACGAAGAGATGGAGAGTGGGGGAGTTCTCAATCCCCGAAGGGGAAAGCAAACAAATCACTGTAGGAGAAACGGGAGAGTATGAGTATCTAGGGGTAAGCATAAATATAACGGGAAGAGGGGTGTACAGAAATTACTCAGCCAAACTGATTCTGAAGGGGAAAAGAATTCTGAACCAACTAAAACTTTTAGGGAAAAATAGTTTCAATAAGGTCTTTGTGGGGAAAACACTGTGGGAGAGGGTGGGTTTACCAAGTATAACGTATGGCACGGACGTGATTCCATTAAACCAAACCGTTATTAAGAAGTTGGAAAGTACTCAGAATGATGCCGGCAGATGGATAACAGGGTCGAGTAATGCTGCAGCTTTGGAAGCAGTAAGGGGGGAGCTTGGGTGGATGAAAATCAAGGACAGGGTAGATTTGGGAAAACTGTGTTACTTTAACTACTTGAGAAACCTGCCTGACAACCGGTGGTGTAAATTGATGCTCGATACCATTTGGAATTCTAATATAGAAACGGGGTGGTCAAAACATGTGAGGGAACTAATGGACAATTACTCTATAGAGGTCACAAACATAGAAGTAGGAATGAAAGAAGGCAAAAGGTTTGTCAAAGAGAGAGTCATGGAAGACTGCAATCGAAACTGGCGAGCAGGGGTTAGCGTGAAAAGATCACTGCAGGGGTTACAATATAAAGAAAAGCCAGCTTTTGAGAAGTACCTAGATGGCACCTTTGGAGGGTCACTGCTGTTCAAACTGAGATCAAGATCACTGGAGCTTCGGGGAAAAATTGGGAGAGATGGGGAAAAGGGATGCCAAATGTGCCACTCTGGAGTAGTGGAGACCCTGGAACATTTTCTCTTGGAATGCCCACAGTATATACCTCATAGAATAAAATTTACTGGAAGAATAATGCAGAAGTGGGGTGCAGAAACAAAGGATAGATGGCTGAAGGGGGACACGAGGGAGAGGGTAGGAATGCTTATTGAAGAAATTGAAAAAGAGGAAGTGAGGGACACTATTAAGCAGTTTATATCTGAATGCTGGGAGGAGAGGAGGGGAAGAGGGGGTGGGGTGCAGGGGGAATGATGGCCTTCTCTTATGAGGACCGCGACGAATCAGCGGCTGGCCAAAGAGTTATTATTATTATTATATTATCCAAGGTATTCAGCGTTTGTTGGAGAATTGCTAGATGTTCGTCATCCCTGACCTTTTCCCCAAGGATGCTTTCCACGGACTCCGCGGTGGGAGCTTCCTGGATGGTGTCCTGGTCGGAAAAGGATGGAAGAGCAAGAGCGGGTGTAGCTACATGTGCGCTGTCCGGCTCAACTTCCTTCACCATAAACAAACCTCCCTCCTCCATCTCCTCTTCCGAGGTAGAGTGTGATGGGCTGGAGATTGGAGTGTTGCCTGACGAACCAGCGTCCTCCGGACCCTCCACAGGAGTGGGGAGGGGGGGGGGGACGTCGTGGACATGGAACGGCCAGGGGTAGCAGGCATTGAGCTTTCAACGCCATGGTTAGCCTCCCTCTCTTCCTTTTCCGTCATTTTCTTCTCCATGACCATCGTCAGTTGGCGGGCATCGCGTCGTCTGGCGGAAGGTCCCTTCTTTCTTCTCCTTTTCTTCTTTCCTTCGGCTGCTTCCGTATTCTTGGCATCATCCTGCGAGTCCGTGTCGCTTGGAGGGTGACCAGTGTGGGGAGAAATCCCCTCGCGAAAGGTGCTACACCTCTCCAAGGACGACGGTTCGGTTTCCTTTTCAAAATCCACTGTCAAGTGAATTTTACCCTTGAGCACCTGGATGCTCCAGGTGGTAGCAAGGGCAGCCTTCACTCTGACCAGTGTCTCTTGTATTACAATTGGGAGCTCCATTGTCTAGTTGTTGACACCTCGGAATCCATACTTATGCACATTGGCTAATCATGACCGTGACAGTTTTACGGGTGGAGGAAGCCGGAGTACCCGGAGAGAAACACCGAGCAACGACGAGCAGCTGCCAGCTCCCCAGCATCGTAACTCTGCACTGTAGCACAGGCAGGGTTAGATTGGTTGAAGACATGCGCACCATCGACCTACGCCTTATTACACGGCGTCATCGTGCCCCCATCTGGACAATCGGGGTTAAGTGCCCTGCCCAAGGACACAACGCGGGAGACTGAATCGATCGCTTAGACGGTCACCCATCCAAGGATTAACCGGGCTCGGCGTTGCTTAACTTCGGTGATCTGACGTGAACCGGTTACCGCAACGCCCCCCCCCCCCCCGATTACTAGACAAAAATTCCGATCGCCAAAATGTCTGATTACCAAAATGTTCGATGGATGTCGAATGGAATGGTTTAACGTGCCGAAGGCGCGCAGGGGCGGTATGGGGAACAAGTCCCTTTCGACCCTCATTGGCTGTAAATGATTAATTTCCACATGTCTACTCGTGTTGAAGGAGGAACAGGATCAGGTACTCGGCAGGTGTCACCGGTTGCGGCGTGATGGTCTCTTTGACTGATGTCGGTTGAACCATCGGGTGAGGACCAGTGTGAGAGGTTGGGTCCTCTCACAAAGGTACAACCTCTCTCCGAGGGTGCAGTCGATCTGGATTTTCAGGCAAGTATAGTCTGCCACTTCGGAGATGATATTGAGTGATGGCCATCACTGGCAAGTATAATCTGCCTCAGGCTGTCTCTGTTTGGTTGGACTCTTTGAAAGAAAACAACAACGACCCCTTTCGGGGACCACCAAGAAGAAGACCCGAACTTCTCTGGTTCGGGGGCAGGCCTGCATTTGTAATCCTATTGGGTTGGGACAAAAAGATGCGCAATGCGCTTACAAAAAGGGGCAGAGGCGGGACGCAGGACCAACGCTCGCCTCCCCTAAAGTGGTCGACCACTTTTAGGGATGGAGCGGAGGATGTACAGGAACCATGGGGGTTACCGTTTCTGTAACGGCTGGACTGCCCGTAGCGGTTATTGGGGTGCTGGTCAAAAAGCATCTTCTGTGTACCTGCTTAAAAGAAGAAGGCAGAATTAGTTTTCATTAGAATAAGAGATAAAAGTAGCACATTATGTTTTAATTATGATCACAGTTAAGCTGTTGATCAGCCTGTTAGATCACCTTCATAGGGTGATAGTGAGTTTCTAGCGGGAGGGTAACAGGTTTAGACACTAAACCACACCCGAGAGTGTTTCTGTTATGCCCTTCGCTTGTTTCGACCACATTTAGATTAATTTGAGTTTATTTAGGATCACGATTAAACACTGCAAATCACACCCCCAGACGGGGAGGCCCAGCCCACACAAAACGCACTCGCCTGGTATCTCGAGCGTCCTGTTTGGGCCTGCCGTCGAAAAATTTATGGTTTTATAGAGGTAGTACGAACGTGGTAGTAATTGTTAAGTTTGAGGGGGAGATAGCTGAGCTGAAGGGAAAACTTGGTAGGGCGGGGCTGTCTGGAGTTACGCCTGTGAAAGTAGCTTTCCGAGAAGGATGGATGGTTGTCGGTGGTTCCAAGAGGAAACATGGGGGTAGAACCTTTGATGTGAATGAGGTAGGTGATGAGGTGGGGGCTGCTAGAAAAGTACGTAGGACAGATGAGGGGGGGGGGGGGGGGGCCAGGCCGGAGCAATGCTGTAAAGCGTTTGGCGTGGACTATCAAAAGTGGTAGGAAAGGGGGGCCAGAGAAGCAGGTAGATAGGGGTGTAAAGCCCAAAGGCAGTGGGGAGTGCAGCACCAGAAACAGATTTGATGTGCTCGATTCGGAACAGTCAGAGGAGGGGATGGAGGTAGTTGCAACAGATAGTAGCTTGGGGTCTAGGCCAGGAAAAAGGAGGAGGGATCCGGGAGAAGACCAGGGGAGTAGTCCAGGTAGTTCAGGGCCTGGAAAGAGACGGAGGGACAAGGATAGGAGTAATCCTAGGTCAAAGATACCGATACCGATAGTGATTCCGAGTGGGGCTGTTGGAGAGGAAGAGGACGCTGTAAACAATAGGAGACTAGAGGAGATAAATAGGGCGAGGGCCAAAAGTAAGTTGGTGGTTGCGGGAAGTAGCATAGTTCGGGGGATCGACAAGGTTGTCTGTGGTCCGGACAGTAAAAATAGAACAGTTCTGTGCTTTCCGGGGGCTAAAGTGGAGGACCTGAGGGATAGAGTGGACGGTATTGTAGCTGGGTCGGGGCCTGATCCGGTAGTGGTATTACATGTGGGGTCCAATAACATCAGGGAGAGGAAATCAGTTCGTTTGGTGGACACATACAAGGACCTAATTAGTAAGCTACTTACCAGGAATGCTCGGATCATCGTTTCAGGGGTGCTCCCCGTTATGGGTGGTGGGAATGAGAGGAACTCGCGGATTATGGCACTAAACGAGGAGCTGGAAGAGCACTGCAAAGACTTGGGAATACATTTCATTGACCACTGGGATTCATTCTGGGGACAAGGAGAGTTGTATGGGCGAGACGGATTGCATTTAAGTAGGATGGGTACAGACCTGTTGGGCCAAAAAATTTTACAGGTGGCTGGGCCTTTTTTGGAGAAAAGTGGGGTAGGGGACCACAGCCGATAACCCAGAGGGGCACAAATGCTGGGAACATAGGAAGAACAACAAACATGCACAACACAGGGACATACCAGGGGTATAATAATGTGCCTGTGATGACAAAAAAAAACAAAGATTCATTAAGTTTGGGTACTGCAACATCCAGGGTCTGCACAAGAAAGTAAGCGAAATATCAACAATGATGGACGAAGGAGACTTCGATATAATGGGTCTAAGTAATAATAATAATAATAACTCTTTGGCCAGCCGCTGATTTGTCGCGGTCCTCATAAGAGAAGGCCATCATTCCCCCTGCACCCCACCCCCTCTTCCCCTCCTCTCCTCCCAGCATTCAGATATAAACTGCTTAATAGTGTCCCTCACTTCCTCTTTTTCAATTTCTTCAATAAGCATTCCTACCCTCTCCCTCGTGTCCGCCTTCAGCCATCTATCCTTTGTTTCTTCACCCCACTTCTGCATTATTCTTCCAGTAAATTTTATTCTATGAGGTATATACTGTGGGCATTCCAAGAGAAAATGTTCCAGGGTCTCCACTACTCCAGAGTGGCACATTTGGCATCCCTTTTCCCCATCTCTCCCAATTTTTCCCCGAAGCTCCAGTGATCTTGATCTCAGTTTGAACAGCAGTGACCCTCCAAAGGTGCCATCTAGGTACTTCTCAAAAGCTGGCTTTTCTTTATATTGTAACCCCTGCAGTGATCTTTTCACGCTAACCCCTGCTCGCCAGTTTCGATTGCAATCTTCCATGACTCTCTCTTTGACAAACCTTTTGCCTTCTTTCATTCCTACTTCTATGTTTGTGACCTCTATAGAGTAATTGTCCATTAGTTCCCTCACATGTTTTGACCACCCCGTTTCTATATTAGAATTCCAAATGGTATCGAGCATCAATTTGCACCACCGGTTGTCAGGCAGGTTTCTCAAGTAGTTAAAGTAACACAGTTTTCCCAAATCTACCCTGTCCTTGATTTTCATCCACCCAAGCTCCCCCCTTACTGCTTCCAAAGCTGCAGCATTACTTGACCCTGTTATCCATCTGCCGGCATCATTCTGAGTACTTTCCAACTTCTTAATAACGGTTTGGTTTAATGGAATCACGTCCGTGCCATACGTTATACTTGGTAAACCCACCCTCTCCCATAGTGTTTTCCCCACAAAGACCTTGTTGAAACTATTTTTCCCTAAAAGTTTTAGTTGGTTCAGAATTCTTTTCCCTTTCAGAATCAGTTTGGCTGAGTAATTTCTGTACACCCCTCTTCCCGTTATATTTATGCTTACCCCTAGATACTCATACTCTCCCTTTTCTCCTACAGTGATTTGTTTGCTTTCCCCTTCGGGGATTGAGAACTCCCCCACTCTCCATCTCTTCGTCATATCTACCTTACGTCCAACGGGTATTACCTTGCTTTTATTTTCATTTAGTTCGAGCCGCCAAGTGTTCCCATAACTACCAACTATTTCCAGCAATTTCTCTAGCCCCTGTTCAGTTCTAGACATTAACACCATGTCGTCCGCAAAGAATAAGCCTGGTATCTTTATGTCTCCAACATTTACCCCCTCCGCACTCTGAATTAGTTCGTCCCCTAAATCTTTAACATACAATGCAAACAAAATCGGTGAAAAGATACACCCCTGCTTGAGGCCTATATCCATAGGGACTCGTTTTGTAGTGATACTCCCTAGACTGAGTTGGCTTTGCACATCTGTATACAGTGCTTTCATGATTCCCACAAAGTCACCCCCCAGTCCGATGCCCTCGAGCTTTCGCCACATACCTTCCCTCCACACTCTGTCGTACGCTTTTTTCACATCTAGAAATGCCAGAAACATCTTTTTCTTTTCAGCCTTTGTTGATTCTATCAGTTGGGTGAGTGTAAATAGGTGATCAGTGACTCTTCGTCCTTTCCTGAAACCATTTTGAATTTCTCCTAGAAAACCTTTCTCTTCAATAACTTCCTCTAGTCTACTGTATATGACCTTACAGAATACTTTTCCGATGTTACTACTAACTGATATCCCCCTATAGTTATCTAGAACTTCCTTATCCCCCTTTTTGTGTATGAACGACACCTTACTTTCCCTCCACTCTCTGGGGACCTCTTGCTTTCGCAGAGCCAGGTTGAAAAGGTTTGTCAGGACTTCAATAAGTGCCTCCCCTCCATTTTTGAGGAATTCGTTCGGAATTTCATCAGTCCCTCCCGCTTTACCATTTTTTAATTTCGAGACCACGTTCCGCACTTCTTCTGCCGTTATTTCGCTACATACACGATTGGATAGGTTCTCCTCCACCAGTGTATTTCTTTTTGGTGGGGACCCACTGCCCCATCGCCTATCGTTTATCTTTTCCCAGTGCTTGACTAACTCTGAAGCGATACGGCCTTTATCTTCTGTACTTTCCCCATCCACTTTGATACTCTGCACACTACTTTTCCCCCGTTTATTTACCCAGTTCCAAAATACGTTTGAGCTCGAACCCCCCGTTTTCTTTATTGTTCTGGCAAGACTGCAATTGCGCTCCTTCCTATTATTATTCTTTATCTCATTCACCTTTTTCCGTGCCAGTTCATATTCTCCTTTCATTAGTCTCGTGTCATTGTTATCCACCCCTTTAAGCTTCCTACTTCTTCTGTAAGCAGCGCATTTTACCTTCCTTTCTTTTATAGCCTTTTTCAGTCCCTCGTTAACCCTGTATCCAAGCTCTCTCGTTGGGACCCTCACCCTTCCTATACAATCCTTCCCTGCCTCTGTTAGGCTATTTACTATGCCATCTGAAATACTCTGGACATTTGCATCCCTAGGTATACATTCAAGACTTGGTTTTAGTTTTTCCCGAAACTGCTTCCAGTCGGCTCCTTGTTTTAGTCCCCAAACTTCCTTGAAGGTATTTCTGTCTCTATTCGTCTTTTTGCCCATAATCTTAACTGTTATCAGGTTGTGATCACTACCCAAGTCATTTTTTCCCTCGTCATCTATTTCTACATCTATAACCTCCCTCCATACGCTAACGTCAGTGAGTATATAATCAATTATTGTTCTCTTATCGTTCCTCTCCCAGGTCCATTTTAAGTATACAACACCAACGGCAACACTCCTGCTTCCTAACTTGATTTTTGCCCAGACTATTTCGTTGGATACTGGAATCTGAGTCCTTGCTTCTGTGAGATCTGTAATCAATGAGGGCTGTAATTCCTCTTTAGCGTAGATGCCAACACCCCCACCCCGTTTCTGACCCTCAGTTCGCCCAGCTCCTATCCACACGCAACCCTTCATCTGATCAACCCGCTCATCCCGTCGTATCCACGTCTCACTTTCACCATATTGAATCTCGATCCGCAAGTATACAGAAGAAGTCTCCTTGGTTACGAATCGAAATTAAGTATTTTTTTTTATCTATATAAACGATAGGCGATGGGGCAGTGGGTCCCCACCAAAAAGAAATACACTGGTGGAGGAGAACCTATCCAATCGTGTATGTAGCGAAATAACGGCAGAAGAAGTGCGGAACGTGGTCTCGAAATTAAAAAATGGTAAAGCGGGAGGGACTGATGAAATTCCGAACGAATTCCTCAAAAATGGAGGGGAGGCACTTATTGAAGTCCTGACAAACCTTTTCAACCTGGCTCTGCGAAAGCAAAAGGTCCCCAGAGAGTGGAGGGAAAGTAAGGTGTCGTTCATACACAAAAAGGGGGATAAGGAAGTTCTAGATAACTATAGGGGGATATCAGTTAGTAGTAACATCGGAAAAGTATTCTGTAAGGTCATATACGGTAGACTTGAGGAAGTTATTGAAGAGAAAGGTTTTTTAGGAGAAATTCAAAATGGTTTCAGGAAAGGTCGAAGAGTCACTGATCACCTATTTACACTCACCCAACTGATAGAATCAACAAAGGCTGAAAAGAAAAAGATGTTTCTGGCATTTCTAGATGTGAAAAAGGCGTACGACCGAGTGTGGAGGGACGGTATGTGGCGAAAGCTCGAGGGCATCGGACTGGGGGGTGACTTTGTGGGAATCATGAAAGCACTGTATACAGATGTGCAAAGCCAACTCAGTCTAGGGAGTATCACTACAAAACGAGTCCCTATGGATATAGGCCTCAAGCAGGGGTGTATCTTTTCACCGATTTTGTTTGCATTGTATGTTAAAGATTTAGGGGACGAACTAATTCAGAGTGCGGAGGGGGTAAATGTTGGAGACATAAAGGTACCAGGCTTATTCTTTGCGGACGACATGGTACTAATGTCTAGAACTGAACAGGGGCTAGAGAAATTGCTGGAAATTGTTGGTAGATATGGGAACACTTGGCGGCTCGAACTAAATGAAAATAAAAGCAAGGTAATACCCGTTGGACGCAAGGTAGATATGACGAAGAGATGGAGAGTGGGGGAGTTCTCAATCCCCGAAGGGGAAAGCAAACAAATCACTGTAGGAGAAAAGGGAGAGTATGAGTATCTAGGGGTAAGCATAAATATAACGGGAAGAGGGGTGTACAGAAATTACTCAGCCAAACTGATTCTGAAGGGGAAAAGAATTCTGAACCAACTAAAACTTTTAGGGAAAACTAGTTTCAACAAGGTCTTTGTGGGGAAAACACTGTGGGAGAGGGTGGGTTTACCAAGTATAACGTATGGCACGGACGTGGTTCCATTAAACCAAACCGTTATTAAGAAGTTGGAAAGTACTCAGAATGATGCCGGCAGATGGATAACAGGGTCGAGTAATGCTGCAGCTTTGGAAGCAGTAAGGGGGGAGCTTGGGTGGATGAAAATCAAGGACAGGGTAGATTTGGGAAAACTGTGTTACTTTAACTACTTGAGAAACCTGCCTGACAACCGGTGGTGCAAATTGATGCTCGATACCATTTGGAATTCTAATATAGATACGGGGTGGTCAAAACATGTGAGGGAACTAATGGACAATTACTCTATAGAGGTCACAAACATAGAAGTAGGAATGAAAGAAGGCAAAAGGTTTGTCAAAGAGAGAGTCATGGAAGATTGCAATCGAAACTGGCGAGCAGGGGTTAGCGTGAAAAGATCACTGCAGGGGTTACAATATAAAGAAAAGCCAGCTTTTGAGAAGTACCTGGATGGCACCTTTGGAGGGTCACTGCTGTTCAAACTGAGATCAAGATCACTGGAGCTTCGGGGAAAAATTGGGAGAGATGGAGAAAAGGGATGCCAAATGTGCCACTCTGGAGTAGTGGAGACCCTGGAACATTTTCTCTTGGAATGCCCACAGTATATACCCCATAGAATAAAATTTACTGGAAGAATAATGCAGAAGTGGGGTGAAGAAACAAAGGATAAATGGCTGAAGGGGGACACGAGGGAGAGGGTAGGAATGCTTATTGAAGAAATTGAAAAAGAGGAAGTGAGGGACACTATTAAGCAGTTTATATCTGAATGCTGGGAGGAGAGGAGGGGAAGAGGGGGTGGGGTGCAGGGGGAATGATGGCCTTCTCTTATGAGGACCGCGACAAATCAGCGGCTGGCCAAAGAGTTATTATTATTATTAGTAAGCCTCGAAAAAAGGCGAGTATTTTGTTGTTATTGGACGCAGATTTGCTGAGATTGTGGGGGCAGGGTAGTTTGGTTCCGCGCATTGGAGTATGCCTGTAGCAGGGCATGTCGTACTGTGGGGTCGCAGTAGATTTGCGTGACAGTGGCTTGGCCTACCTACCCTTCCCCTTTGTTGTTATTGGCCGTAGATTTGCTGAGATTGTGGGGGCAGGGTAGTTTGGTTCCGCGCATTGTAGCATGCCTGGAGCAGGACATGTCGTACTGGGGGGTCGCAGTAGATTTGCTTGACAGTGGCTTGGCCTACCTACCCTTTCCCTATGTTGTTATTGGACGTAGATTTGCTGAGATTGTGGGGGCAGGGTAGTTTGGTTCCGCGCATTGTAGCATGCCTGGAGCAGGACATGTCGTACTGTGGGGTCGCAGTAGATTTGCTTGACAGTGGCTTGGCCTACCTACACTTTCCCTTTGTTCCCCGTGTTGTTTTTGCGCGCTGACTGTTGACTAGTTCGAGCGGTCTTAGTTTTGATTGCAATTTTTGGGCTTTTGTCGGCTTTCGCAAACGGCTCCAAGTTCGGAGATTACTTCGCTGTCGGCTAACCGGTCATGATTTTTCGCGGCCAGGGTGGCTAGGCGGTCTTTAATGGTGGGGATATCGGCCCTGTCGTGGAGTGTTTTGATGGGTGTGTCCCATGGGGCGCGGAGGGCAACTCTAAGTGCGTGATTTTGGACCTTCTGGAGTTTTCTCATATTAGTTTGATTGAGGTCAGTTAGTATGATTGCACAGTATTCGAGTACTGGGCGCACAAAGGCTTTGTATAATCTGAGTAGGGTGGACTGGTTGGCTCCCCATGAAGTTCCCTTGAGCATTTTCAGTAAGTTAATGCGTTTGGTGGCTTTCTTCGCCATGTCGTCGGTGTGTTTGTTAAAGGACAATTTTTTATCAATGGTGATGCCCAGGAATTTCGCCTCTTTGCATTCTGGGAGGGTGTTATCCATAAGTTTTAGGTCAAAATCACGTTTATTTTTCTTGCGAGTAAAGGTGATTCGTTGGGTTTTATTGGCGTTTAGCTTAATTCTCCATTTGGCACACCATTGTTCTAGGTCATCGAGAGCGCGTTGCGGGGGTTTTTGGAGCAGATTGGCCGTATTGTTAGAGTCCCAGAGGCCCTTGTCATCCGCGAATTGGGAGACTTGAACACGATCCTCGGAGAAGTTAAGGTCATTTACATAGAAGATGTAAAGGAGGTGGCTTAGGACGGATCCTTGGGGGTGCCTTCTTCAAGGGGGACACTGTCAGACATTTCATTGTTCTCTCTGACTTTAATTTCGCGATCATTTAAGAAAGAGGATAGTAATCTGAGCAGTTTCTTTGGGAGTTTCATTTTTGATAATTTGTAGCGCATTCCATTGTGCTAGACGGAGGCAAATGCTTTTTCGACGTCTAGCAGGACTGCCGCGCCTATTTGCTGATTGTTGATAGCGGATTTCATTTGGGTGACTAGTCGGTAGACATGTTCGATGCCTTCTTTGCGGTTTCTATAGGCTCTTTTCCATTTATTAAAAAAGTCGTTGTCTTCAAGGTGCCCCCTGAACCGATTGGTAAGGATTCGTTCGAATGTCTTACCAATGCAGCTGAGTAGGCTGATTGGGCGGTAGCTGGCTGGATCAGAGGGGTCCTTGTCCGGTTTTGGTATCATGACACCGATGGCTTTTTTTCCAACATTTGGGAAAGTATCCATGGGTGAGGCATGCGTTGAACAGTTTGTTTAGTTTTTCGATTAGGGAGTATGGGCTTTGTTTTAGAATTTTGTAGCTTACTTCGTCTTCGCCGGGTAAGGAAAAATTTTTGCATTTTTTTATGACGTTGATGATTTCGTCATTAGTGATGGGGATGACGAGGTCATCGTCATCCCCGTCTTCTGGCTCGTTATCGAATTTGGGGTCGCGGTAGATATCAGGGTGTGCATTGATGAAGTCACCAATGGCGTTTATGGCGGCGTCATCGTTGGCCGCATCTTGATGCGGGCGATGCGTTTTTCTTAGGAGGCCGGCAAAGGTGTCGGCCTTGTCTTTGTCGGTGCGCGTGAAGGGACCGTCTTCCTTCTTAAGAGGTTTTCCTGCGGCTTTGCGGCTTTTGTTTTTTGCCCAGTTAGGGTTTTGAAAGAGTCCCAGAATTTTTTGGCATCCTGGACTCCGTTTAGATCGGCTGTTGCTTTTTCCCAGTTGGCTTGTTTTTCAGCTTGGAGGGCTTTTTGACCTCGCCATGAAGGCGGTTGAATGTTTTTTTGAGGTCAGCTTTCTTACCGGGGTCAGTTTCGGTTTCAAGAGCTCGAAGAACTTTCCGTTTAGTTTTGATTAGTGAGAGTGTGTCGCCTGAGATAGTATTTCTCCAGGGGCGCACTTCTTCTTTTGGGCATATTTCGTTTAGGGTTGAGTTAATGATTTTCTCTATGCCCTCGCATTGGGTTTCGAGTTCCGCTGCATTGGATGGGGGTGGGGGGTGGGGGTGGGGGGGGGGGGGGGTGTTTGTGAGTTTGACATCGACGGTGTCACGATAGAGGTTCCAATTAATTTTTCTAAAATTTCTGCGAAGAGTGGGGGGGGGGGGAGGGGTACCTGAGTGGGCAATTGCCTAGCTGCAGTGAGGCATGGACCTGGAGGTGATCGCTGCCTAAGTCATCATCGCTGACCCAGTGGTCATCGATGTGGTTTATCAGAGAGTCACAGGCGATAATTAGATCGAGGATGTCAGATGAAAATAGTGGGTTGTTATTGATTTTGGTTGCTGAGTTGTCGTTCATAACCACATGGAGGTTATGGGGTTTTTTGTTATTTCGAGTAGGGCTTCACCGTTGGGGCTGGTTTTGTTGCAGCCAAAGTACAGGTGTTTGGCATTGAAGTCGCCGAGGAAAATGCAGTGTTTGTATTTCCTCGTAAAGAAATCAAAGACAGTGTCAGAAACAATTTTGCTTGGGTCGTTATAATAACAGACAATAGCGATGTTTTTATTGTCGACTGTGATTTCAGTTGCAATCACCTCTGCATCGAGGTGATTTGTTTTTATTGTTTTAGTTTTGATGTTCTGCTTTATTAGAAGAGCGACGCCTCCACCTTTAGTGATTTATCTGTCTCTTCTAATAGTGCTGAACCCGCTAACTGAAAATTTTTTGCTGGGTTGAAGCCAACTTTCGCAGATACAATGTTTGTATCTTCGAAGTATCGGCTCATTTGAAGTTTTTTATTATTAACGCTTCTAGCGTTCCACGCGGCTATTTGTAACTTATTCGTGGTGGGGTTGATATTTAGTTACGGTGTTCAGATAAGGATAGACGGTAGTTTTAAACAGTGTTGATAGCGGCTTTTACAAAGGATTCGGAGATTTGGGTCTTGAAGAGTCGGGACGCGGATCGGCTGACTTCTTGGCAGATGTCACCCAAAAAGTCAGCCGATCCGCGTCCCGACTCTTCAAGACCAAAATCTCCGAATCCTTAGTAAAAGCCGCTATCAACACGATGGATGGACAGAATGTCCGATCCTTTTACGTTGTTTTGATAGTGAAGCCATGAGTGTTCTTTTGAAGTTACTGATTGATTCTCACTTGGGTTACTAGACGATCGCCCCAGTGGACGATTCGCCCCTAGTTTTTGTGGACGATTCGCCCCTGGACGATTCGCCTTCATGGACTATTCGCCCCAGATTTTTTTTTCATATTGATGTGTAAATAAAATAAAAAAACATGTTTAAATATATGTTTTGAATTTTTTTGAAAAAGAATAAATAAAATTAAAAAGGAATTGTCAAAATAGCAAATGAAAAGGTACTTACTTACTTCGACTAGGGCAATTACAGAGCAAATTGTTGTCGATAGAAATAACATTGGACATGTGTGCAGTGAATAATAATTCACACTGGTTGAATGAACGGTGGTGTAAAGAAACCTCAGAATTATGAGGAAATGTAATTATGTTTACACAACACTTTGCATTTTGGATTGAAATTACCAGATAGGAGACAGGTGGCCTTGTTTTTACAACAGTCTGTGTGATGTATCTTTTAAGCCAGTCTAATTGTTTACGCAACAATCAAGGTGGTTAGTTGATTGATATCTCATTCCTTTGAAATCTTGTATTATGGCTTAGAACACTATTCCAAAACAACATTTTTGTGTTAGCTTGGTCAAAAGTTTAGTTCAAAAACATTAAATAATTTGGCAAGCTTCTTTTATTTGTTTGAACCTTTTTTTACCGAACACAACACCCCATCTCCTCATTTGTATACATAAGCACAGAATTTGTAACTGAGTCAGTTACAAATGCTGTGCTTATGTATACAAATGAGGAGATCGGGTGTTGTGTTCGGTAAAAAAGGTTCAAACAAATAAAACTGAGTCAGACATCACATTCACACTTCTGACATCAGAGCGTGAACAACTAATTAGCAATGGATTTCCTGCCAAAGAAAATCAAGGACACTTTGCTGGTGCTAGCTCACTTCTCAATTGGGGCGTCCATATTGAGAACGGCTGCGTCCAGCTCACCGTTAAGTACAAGATGAAGCCCACCTCAGGGAGTGGTAGCACCTTTCGCGGGCCTGCTCGCACTAGTCCACCACAGAAGAAGGGAAAGAAGTCTGCCACCGAAACCATCAAAACACCAGTGGAAGCACAGAAGAAGAAAAAGTCACCATCCACCAAACGCCGGGACGCCAGGCGAACTGAGGCATGGCTTGAGAGGAGAAGAGCAGAGACAGAGAAACAGGAAAAGGAGAAGGCGTCAAACCATCAAATCCCAGCTCCTTCTCCTCCTACGCCAACCCCCACCTCTTCACTGAAGAGATCGGAAGGCGGGAAGACGGAGGAAGCTAAGGAGGAGATGGAACTCACCCAATCCAAACCTGAAACTTTTTATCCGCTTGGACCAATCAAGCCTGGGCTCTGACAAGGAAGATGAAGGCAGTCAGGAGGAGATACCATCAGCCGAATTCATAGAATTCCTGGATGAACGCGCCATCGACCTCTACAGATCCCTGAAGTTTGACTTCGTCGGTTCCATCAGTCAATTCAGGAAATACATTGAGGACACCTGGGAAGAAGGCGATAATAAAACTAGAGTCCTAGCATATCCAGAGAAACTCTTAGAGGCCTTGAAAGTCAGGGAGCAGCCCTTCCATAGGCACATGAAAGAAGTACTCACCCGGAACAACAAAACCAAGAAAAAGGGCAAGAAGAGCAGACGCAATTAACCCAACCTGGCCACTTTCCTCATTTAATACGCCCAGACACGTCGCTAAATAAACAGTAAAAGAGGATCGAAAGGAGCTTGCTCCAAACCGTCCCTGCGCGCCTTCGATGAGCGAAACCATTTATCCTCGTAACTTAGTCAGTTATCAAAATGCCTTTAAAACATCCCTGTATCGTTTGTTCCAGGGCGGTTCGGGGAAATAGTTTAGCTGTTGAATGCGACAGTTGTAGTAAATGGTGCCACATACGATGTGGGAGAGGTATATCTAGGGAAGAATATGACGCCTATAACTCTGACGACTCCCTCTTTCCATGGACCTGCAATCCACGCAGAAACATTGATACCCCGAATGATCAGCCAACAGCAGCAGCAGCCGAAGCGGTTGCAGCCAACTCTAATAAGAGACAAAGACTATAAGGCCTGTTTCTCCATCACAGCCTCCCAGGTCTCCATCGCCACATCCAAGACCTGATTCACCTCTTGCTCCTGTGAGACCTACTTCACCTGCAAGATCTCCTAGATCTCCTTCACCGCCCGTCCGGCCTTTTTCACCATCTGTTCCTGATATTAGTTTGCTAGCAGAAACAGCTCGCCGAAGTTTTGTCGTACCTGAGGCTGTGGTTTGTGAAGCGTTACGCCATGAGGCTGAACTTGTAGACATTCAGGCACAATTCCTTGCTGAAGATAGACTCTGTCAGCATCTTAGGGCAAAAGCTAAATCTGACACTGCCAAAATCTTTGCTGTTTGGGACAAATTTACAGATAGTGACATCACGGCAAAATATGTATTAAGGGAAATAAGTGCCATTTACAAACCATGTGTACGTTTATAATTATTAGTATTAGGACATGAGTGATGATCAGTCTTTTCAGTGCTTAACTTTTAGTGTAAATCACGATCATTTTTCAGTTCGATATTATTTTGTAGTAATTTACTGTGAAGCACCGAGCCCCGTGCTTTCCAATACATTACTGCAAAATAATATCAAGCTGGGGCATGAGTGATGATAAGTCTTTTCAGTGCTTAACTTTTAGTGTAAATCACGTTCATTTTTCAGTTCGATATTATGTTGTAGTAATTTACTGTGAAGCACTGAGCCGTGCTTTCCAATAAATTACTGCAAAATAATATCAATCTGGGGCTTGAGTGATGATCAGTGTTTTCAGTGCTTAACTTTTCGACTAAATTGACAAGTAAGTTGTTTTCTCCGGGCCGCGGACGTTAATGAAATATTTTTCATTAACGCCCGCAGCCTCTTTCCGGTTGTTGTAATAATAGTAATAGCATGACTTTCTGGTATTTCTGGTCCATTAACAGCCCTCAGGAACTGACTAAGGCCATTCGGCCTATTATGTTATTGTTCTATTCTTAATTCACAATCATTTTTTGAGTTAGATTCCGATCACATTTGCAACGTCGAACTTTGTATGCGTTTGTATGCAGATCTTTTTTGTTTTAGAAATGTATTTGTTTGTTTTCGGTGATGAAATAAAAAAAAACAACACAGCAGCTTTTTTGTTATTTTTATTAAAAACAAAATGGGGGGGGGGGAGGGGGAGGGACGAATCGTCCCAAACACGGGGGCGAATCATCCATCGGATCGAATCGTCCAGGGGGCGAATCGTCCACGGGGCGAATAGTCCTGTTCCCCTCACATGTAAGAAAAGTTTGAGCCATGAATACTTTTCCAACAAATAAACACGGAGGTCGTACGTCTTTGAAACAACATATCAAAGTAACCTTCTGTGATATGTTTTTATATTATTTGAAAAATCAAAGGAGGCATGTATAACACCCTTTATCTGGAAATGGTATCATAAGAGGCGGCATACAGCAACTAGACATCGTTCTCATCTGTACCAATGATGGAAACCAATGAAGACAATTGCATTAGCTGTGGGAAAGAAGTAAGACGGTTACAGGAAGCTCTTTTTGTGTGATGTTTGTAATAAATGGCAACTCATGATATGTGGCACTGGCATTACAAGGCCTGAGTATAGAGCTGTGAAGAAACAGGAATCATTCCCTTGGTGTTGCAACAGTTGCCGTGACACATTACAGCCAGAGCTACCAATTGCTGAAAGTACTGGTATTGGTGGTATACAAGTTCATCAAGGCCGCCCTCAGCATGGAGCATTTTCCAACGCCCAGTGCGTGCCAACAATGAAGTAGAGGGATGGCATCTTCGTTTAAATTTAACCGGCACGTCGTTTTACCCAAATGAAACCAAATGAAAGTAATGAAAGCACAAAACCAACCAAATGATACTATATAATATTCCTCTTACATAATAAAACCTATATACAAAAACAAATTGCCACAAAACAGACTTAAGAAAAAGTTGTAGGAGTTTTAATCGACAGAAGGTGAGACAAGAATTGAACCTCCGTGGTTGTATGTAAAATCATCTTCGTTTTATTTTAAATAATAAATTTTTTTTTTGCTTTGGGGATGACAGAAAGGGGTATTTTCAGTGGATATGAATAAAATATCGGTATTTTTCTAATCATACTCACCTCAAATGCATTCTTTCATCATCTATGTTGGGCAGTTATTTTGGTATTTATTACTTGTATGTTCATGCATTATCTATATTTCAGCTTTTAAATTGACAATTCACATTAAAGACACATTTTGGGAAAAAATCGTTTTGTGTTACACCCTTTCTTCGCTATGTTTTGCCTTGAAAAAAGGCAGAAATATAGCCCGGTGACATTGTCGTTTAGAATTCTGTTTTCTGGTAACCAGCCTGTCCGATTTGATCTATAGCCTGAGACCGGAAGCAGTTTTGCATATAACCGACTCAAATCAGTCGTGCCATTCTGTACTGTTTTTTTTATCTTCAATTTATTTCGCCATGAGGCAATTGCAATCGATTTTTTTTTTGGCTCGTACTTTTAAATTGAATAGGGGAATGTTATGTAGTTTCATTTGGTTAGTTTGGTGCTTTAGTTACTTTCATTTGATTTCATTTGTTTTCATTTGGGTAAAACGACGTGCCCAATTTAACTTGTTGTAGTCAATTTTATGTAAACTCGACTGTAACAACATGGCCAAGTAGTCATTAAATTGGCCTCAACAAGTTAACGGTATTCACATTCTTTAGGGATTATTGTCAGTAGACATATTCTAAGGCACTGTTTATCAATATAATACAGGTACAACTTGTCTGTCCATTTTTTTTTTTAAATCTGTGTTCTGAATAACCTCTTACTGTTATTTTCTGTGTATTTGCTTATCACATCTATTTTTTTTATTTGTCATTAAAATCAAGTCAAGCCAGCAAACGTTTTGTTGTTATTTAATATTATTACCACTTTGCAGGGCGTTTCCTACTGCATTAATGTCGATTTAACGGGCAATCATATCCTCTATTGCTCGGTAGTCACGTGATAGGAGGGTCGCTAATTGAAAACAAAATTCATTATCGGCCCTCTTGTCACGTGACGTCTTTTAGAATTGAAAATTTAGAAATGAGGCGAGAACTCGCAAGGAAAAGTTGATGCTTTCGCCATGTTGCGGCTGTGATGGCTGGTGCAACTTTGAATAACTGCACTATTAATTACTATTATGGTGTTCCTAAGTGACTGACATCATCAAAACATTTTCAAAACGTTCTTTGAGTTACGTGGTCCCAAATAAAATGTTTCTGTTTTATTAAATTTTGTGTCTTTTGATTGCTGGGATATCATTTTGGAAATGTGTAAAATTACAAATTACGTAGTGGTAATAATAGTAATAACATGATTGTTGTCGGGCATAATGGTTCGTGAGCGGCCCTGCATCGATGTTGAACAGCCCTTGGGCTTATTAACGGCCCTCGACTTCGTCTCGGGCCTTTAATAAACCCTCGGGCTGTTCAACATCGATGCAGGGCCGCTCACGAACCATAATGCCCTCCAAAATCATGTTATTGTTTAATTGCTCAACCCATTTTTCTCGCAGCACGAAAATTCTTACATAAATCGATTTTTTGGACATAATGTCCGATTTTTTTTTAGAAAAAAATCGACATTATGTCCCAAAAAATCAGACATTTCGGACATAATGTCTAAAAAAAATCGGACATTTCGTCCAGCGATATAATGTCCAAAAAAATCGGACAGTATGTCCAAAAAATCGGACATTTCGTCCAGAAAATCGGACATTTTGGCAATCGGTCATTTTGTCCAGACCCCCGCCCCCCGTTAAGTGAGGTAATCTGCGAGCTTTATTAGATTAACACCTTTGAGATTAAAATCCCATTGATAGTCATAATATGACACCCCAGTTGGAATCCCCAAGTTGTGTTTGTAGTCATATTGCCTGATTAATAGCCCATATGGTAATATACAAGAACTGCTCAAACTTGTAATTGTGTTATTAAACCAACTGGCATATTACAGCCGTCTTCCTAACACCGGAATGACATTAAAAAATACAATTTTACTGTAAAATGTGTTTTAATACATACCAGGGCCAAGATCTTAATCATAAGTGACCATTTTTTTATATTTTTTGTTCCAAACAGACTGAAAAGTGGGCGAACAAAGATACTCAGTGAGAGTGTTTGAATAACGTAGTTGGAACTTGATTGGCCGTAATTGGATCGAGGTGGCTGATTGCTTATCCCATTGTTTGATGGTCCAAAAAAGGGAAAGTAAATGTTTTATAGTGCACGAATCCATATTCACTGATTATGATTCATGATGTTTGATTTCACCATTGATTGTTATTATACATTCTTTGATTTATTTGAGATCTTCATGGACATCTTTATGTATTAAAAGACTTGAATGGCGGGAAAAAAACAAGGCCAGAGGAAACGTTGGCGATCTGCGAAAACGTCCAACATAACACCCCCCCCCCCCCCAAAAAAAAAAATAACACAAAAAAACTTAAGAAGTTTTTATTATTATAAAAACAATATTTTTATTGTTATTCTTGTGAACACATCAGTGCCATTTGGGTATTTTCACACGACAACTTTCACACTTTTCTCCTATTTTCGCTCATGACCTGTCATTGTTATTTTGGACTCTTATAAAAAATGTATTGTGGCACATGATAGTGTACTAATTATATCCAACATATGATTTGGGGGGAATCGGGTGGGGTCTGCTGTCTGCTACATCCAGATGCAGAGTGTTGTCGCTACTTGGTTCGCGCAACATTGCGAAGTCCATTCCTTTTCATACCACAACCTGGAATGCTACGACGTTCGGTCTATCGGGTTGGGGTTGAAGATATAGGCCATCACCACGACCACGTGCTTTCTTTCAACTTTCGTGAATCCTTTCGCGAAAGGGAGCACCGGCATACCTATCTCCTCCCCTAGTGATAATAGTAGATGCCAAGCGCCCTATGATGAACCACGCGCAATTAATGTGGGGTCGAACAGAGTTAATGACAGTGAGTATTTAATTTTACGAGCATGGAGCAATAGGTTTATGAAGTGACAATAAAACACACGTTCTTCGAATGCTATTTCCTACCTGGTGCTGAGTCTCCGCGTTCCTCAAGCTTAGGCGCAAGCCTGACACTCTGTCGGGTGTTGGACGCGGAGAGGGGGCGCCTATTGGACTGAGATTGAGCATAATTAATACATTATGAGGGCAACAGTTCTAAGAAGTATTAATAAAGTCACATAATGACATTTAATAATTTTATGGTGTCAATCCACTAGGGGCTCCCTCGCTTTCGTTGCCCGCCAGTGTGACAGGTTGGTGTTAAATCCCGCGTTGACCTACAATCTCCACAGGTTACATATGTACGTATGGGTCTGTGCGTGTGTGAATGTCTATGTACATAGTTTGAATAATGCATACAGCTATTGATTTTTTTAATATTAGCACCCCTTCTTCATTATTCTCGTTTCTGTCTCCAATTTTATCCGGAAGTGAAGGCATAGGTGAAAAGGTAAGGGGTTCATTGTTCGATACCTGCTGCATAAATGTATAGAATCGAGTGCCCATTGGAGTATATTCACAGGTAGGCACTTGCCTGTAAAAATTCCACATATTTTGTACATACCCAGAAACCTATTCCCGGTTAATCCATGTTCTCCTATTCCCAGTAACCGTGGCGTATGATTTCCCATGCATCATCAACTCTGAAGGCTCCCTACCCCCTTCTTCTTTATTTTTGGCACAGCGTTTACCACTGGGAATTATTCTTTGGGTCATAGAATAGGAGTCTTCATTGGGGGATGTTCACACTTGAGCCGTGGTGCAGTTATGAATCCTTAACCCTGTGCCCATAGAGTGGTGACACTCGTCACTCTGTAGTTGAAGGAGGATAGATCGGTTCAGCATAAATATTGGGAGGAACAATTAACACCTGGAAACTGCAGTGTACATCTGCAGATTGCGAATGTTGCTTGGTTCTCGCAACATCCCATTATTAACTTTTCTTTATAACCTGAGACTGGGACGAGGATATGCCTTAGGGTTCCGGTTTCAAGGGTCCGGGGGGGGGGGGGGGGTGTAAGTAAATTAGTTCTTACAACTGCACCACCGCCACCGCCACCACCACCGCGTGGTTTCCTCCAACTTTAATGTGTCTTTTCGTGAAAAGAAGCAACTGCCTACCTATCTCCTGGTCGACCTACATATCGTCTGATCTACCAATGTATGGTAGGAGTCAAGCGCCCTGTGGTGATACACACGCAGTTGCTATGAGGTTACACAGAGCTAATGGTGTCATATGGTATAATATGCTTATATTGTTATTCTATAATGTAATATAGTGTTTCTCCTACAAACTCTGTTGGCCTCATATTTTTTTAAATATGAGTCCAACAGCCTTTGTAGGTGATAATAGCCGCAAAATCCAAATCCATGTGAAGTCTCCTCACGATCATGGTCTGGCAGCGGAAGTGATTTGCTTCGGACTATGTAGAGATTGAGATCCACCCTGGAAAGGCTTTTTGTAGCACGTTTGAACGTGTTGTTGAGTCCCGAGCGGGACAATAATCTTCAGAGAGCCTCCCATAACACCACCCAACAACTACTCCTCTGTGATCTGATTAGAGCACATACACGTAGCTGGGTTGGGTGGGGTGGGGTGGGGTTCTCACCCCTGCAATTTATACAATAACCTGGAGCAAAATAGAACAGATTGTAATCGTCACCCTTTACCCCTATCCTTGTATATTCTATTTCAACTGTTCACACATCCTGGGCATTAAGATATCATCGACGTCCCCACCCCGGTACAAGTTCCAAACGCACTTCCGAAGAAAGCAATAAATCATTTTCCCTTCTAGATCGGTGCTCTTGACCACACCCTGGATGGAGCTCTACGAGATTGTTCCGGTGCGGGGCCTGGACCTCTGGGTTGAGGGATTGAATGAAGAAATACCATATGAACGTCGTGCTTTATTTATTTTATTCACGGCTTGTAAGGTAAAGGCTTAAATAAAGAAGAATAATACAGTACAGGTCAGGGTAGGTTGTATCATAGCCGGAGTAAACTGTGTAGTATGCTCCTGCACTGATGGAATTGGAGTCTGACATCATTTTCTGGAAGGCTCTCATTGAGAGCTTTGCGGAGGGTGATGTCGGCTTATGGTCTTGTCAGTGTGGAAGATCCATGGTTTGTAGTGGTTTTACTGCAGCTCTTTTGACTTGTACTGTATGTATGTATAATAATAAAAATCTGCGAAGATCAGAATCGCTATCCCTCTTCATGTTTGATAACATCTCATATTTTGGTTCATACAAGATTCCTCAAATTGATACTCCATTTATGGCTCGATGACTCTTTTTGGCGATTCCGGATTTTGAAAATATTGTATGTTTGGCAGCTATAGAGTCTGATGACTATCCCTTATATTAATGGTCACATTCCTGTCCAGATTGCTAAAGGCTGTTCTAGTCCACTTTGTGGATTCTATTTCAACCTTTCTCATATCCAGTCCTACCCATCTCTCAGAAGTTGGAATATGTGTTTACCCGTCATTTAAGATTTGTGTTTAATAAACAACCTTAAAGTATAGCACCAATCTTGAAAATGAAAGTACAAGATCATGTACATATGTTTCTTATATAATTTATTCTACTTTTAACATTTTCTTTTCAAAACTCCCTCTACCAAATTCTGACTGCCCGAACATCTCCATAGTCTCACCTGAAGCCAGCCCGAATCAAATTTATGCCCCACACAGCTCCAATATTATTATGAAGAGTACCCAAATCCAAGCACTCGAATTATACATGTATTTCAACCTAAGTATTACATAATGTGTCATCTTGAATTATACCGTGCTCGGATAGGTACTTTCACCATAGTAGTTTATATTCGTAGCCTCAAACACAGATTGTTAAAAGCAGAATCACTGTGTTTACTTACCTGCTTACTTATGCGCCTTCATGGCACTAAGCACTCTGAATGCTTAACTATAACGGCTCTGATGTGCTTCTGTGCATTCAAGATCGGGTTTGTATCAACCACAGAGGGTAGTGACATGCATGCATGGCGACCAGATGCCAATCAAAACAAGCCCACGTCATTCAATGACTCCGCTCACCAGCCGATAAATAAGTCACAATGTATAAGTGTTGCTGTCAACATTGTGTATTTGCTTGTTCTTATCTTGGGTATACTATTGTTAATTTTTGGAGACAAAGAACCCAACCCGGGTCCGATCACTGAAAATTCGGAACACTCCCTTAACTCACTTAAACTTTTTCATCTCAACATACAGAGCCTTAAACCTAAACTGGACATAATCCAGTGCGAATCCTCATCCGCGACATCCTGGCCTTCACTGAGACGTGGCTGTATGATGATGACCCGACAGCTGGAATCTTAATCCCAGGATCCCCTTCGCTTCAATCGTTCATCAAGGGGAGGTTGTGTTGCAATATATGTCAAAGATGGCATCGGATTTCGACAGAGACCTGATCTCGGATTGCCACGTATCGAGTTCTGTGGGCAGATGAGTTCACTAAATGGGGTAGATCGCTTCTATTAGGAGCCTTCTAGGTACCGTCCCCCAAATAGTCCTCCAGAGGTATGGGATATCATCTCTGCTTCGATCGATAAAGCATCAGATACGTCTACTTCTGATCTGATCATTTCTGGTGATTTCCATGACAATCAAACCTGTGGTACCAGGGGGCCTCTTTCAGACATTATGCAATATTATGACTTAAGACAACTTGTGAATGAGCCAACCTGCTATACTGAATCCTCTGCTTCAATTACTGATATATATCTGCTGTAAGTAAAACATTCAACGTAAAGGCACGCGAGGTCTTAGATCCGTTTGTACCCGACATGATCCGCTTCCACTGTCCACTTTCCATTGAAGTCGAATTTGCAAAGCCAGCGCCCTTCTGTTTCAAAAGACGCATATGGTTATATTCCAGGTAATTATAAAGCTTTAAATGCCGCTATTACCTCTGAAACATGGGACACTATTTTCAATGTTTCGTGTTTGGATACAATCGTCTCAGATTTCACTAGCAAGCTTCTTGATATTACTTCCCGTTTTATACCCAACAAAATAATTACTGCAAGACTAAGCCAACCAAAATGGATGCACAACGAGATACGGCTACTCTTAAGACAAAGGAAAAGGCTATAATGCATATCCAAACGTACTGACCTTCCGCTTGCGTGGGTGAAATATAAACAAGAGAAACGAAATAGTCTCAGCTATTAAGAAGGCTAAGACTACATATATCTCCAAAGTAGAATCCACACTGAATAGTCGCGAAACATCACCATCGGAATGGTGGAAAACCCTTAAATCATATATAGGCAGTAATACATCAGGAATCCCACCAATTACCCATCAAAACAAAAAATATCCCACAAATAAGGAGAAAGCAGAAGTATTCAATGAATTCTTCAGCTCTATCTCAACTGTGGACGACTCGGCTGCCTCCCTACCAAATCTTGTCTCGAGTGCCCCACATATAATCGATAGCATAACCATTCACTGTTGTGGAGTATACGAAGCGCTAAAATCCCTTAATGTCTCCAAGACAGCTGGTCCTGACCTGGTAAGCCCACGTCTACTCAAAGAATGTAAATCATCGTTAACTTAACCACTTTCCATACTATTCAATCTTCTTCTGAGTAATTCCCACTTTCCGTCCCCTTGGAAGAAAGCTAATGTGTCGCCAGTACTCAAAAATCCTCCTCAAATATGTTGTTACAAACTATCGTCCGATATCACTTGTCAGTTGTATTGTAAGATATTTGAGAAGTGTGCCTTCAAACAGTTGTGGAAATTCTTAATCGATAACAATGTTTTGAGTCAATTCCAGTCAGGGTTCACTCCCAGTGACTCGACCGTACTTCAACTAAGTGATCAGTATTATGAATTCTGCCGAGCCCTAGATGGAGGTAAAGAGGTAAGGATAGTTTTTTGTGACGTAAGTAAAACCTTTGATAAAGTATGGCACCCTGGTCTCATTCACAAGCTCGAGAACATTGGTGTGTCCGGTGACCTTCTTACGTTTCTAAAATCTTACCTTTCCAACCGGGCCCACCGGGTTGTCATAGCTTCTGGGGCTTCGTCCTGGAAACCCATTTACTCTGGAGTCCCTCAAGCGTCGATCCTTGGTCCCCTTCTGTTCCTTATATATATTAACATTACAGAAAACTTAATAAGCAGTATACGACTCTTTGCGGATGACACATCATTATATCTCTGAGTTGAAAACCCAGGCCAAGCCGCAGCTATAATCAATCAAGACTTAACCACAATTGAACACTGAGCTAAAACTTGGTTGGTTGAGTTCAATCCCCAAAAGACAGACCATGCTTATGTGACGTAGAATTACACCCTTATACATCCGCTATTATTCTTTGGTAGTACACAAATTTCTGAAGTTAAGAACCAAAAACATCTAGGTGTGATTCTAAACAATACTTGTACATGGAATGACCTTGTTGCCAATATCTGCTCCAAGGCCTGGTCCCGTATTGACATACTGAGGAGTCACAAATTCATCCTGGATCGTAATGTGCTGGAAAAAAATATATTTTGCTTTTATTAGACCCCTCCTGGAATATGGTAATACGGTTTGGGACAATTGTACGGCGACCAAGGCTGCTGATCTGGAGAAAATTCAGATCGCAGCGGTCAAGATTGTTACCCGTGCAACTGTAAGTGCCAGTAAGACCCTCCTGTATACCGAAACCCGTTGGGACTCCCTTGAAAAGAGACGTCGAAAACATAGATTGAAACAATTCGTCAAAATGTACCATCATCTGACGCCTCAATATATTGCTAACAAAGTTCCGCCGACAGTTTCGTTAACCAGTAAAAGTCGTAACCTACGATCCCACCAGAATCATCGAGTTCTTTTTTGTAACTCGCAACTATACCAATCTTCGTTTATTCCAAATACGACTGGTCAGTGAAATAACTTACCATTATTTGTCAGGGAAAACTCATCCCTGAATAATTTTACGACCTTCCTAAATGATGGCAATTTACAACCACCGACATTTTACGGCGGAGCTAAATCGCGGACTGGTCAGATTTACCACTGTAGGTTACGTTTGCGCTGCAGCAAAATTAACGCACATTTATACAATAACCACTTATCGCCTTCCCTCCTCTGTGTTTGTGGTGTATGCGAGACAGTCGAGCATTTCTTGTTATATTGTCCAATACATGAACATGCGCGCAGTACTTCAGTTGAATTACTCCCATCTTCTCTTGATCCTAGTCCTCTTCTATTTGATTCTGAATTTCTTGATAATGCAGAAAACCGCTTTATATTTGAAGTTGTCCATGATTTCATTGTACTTAGCAAACGTTTCAGTTAGCTGCAGCGATTACGTGACCTGCATGGGAATGTGAGCATCTGACTAGGTATAATGCTTGAATCAGTCGACACCAGCTATTAATTTCTTTCGCGTCACTAAATAAGACAGTGCATTACCCATTTACCAACCCTATTCATGTCTGCTGAACTCAGATCACCAAGGAAATTCTTCTTTTTTTAATTCAAGTTGGCTTCATCCTCATCTTTGTCTTCTCTTTGTTTCTCCTCTTGTTCTATCCCTACTTTCTTCTTCCTTTTATTTTTCTACTGGTTTAAACAATATTAGTCCAGCAAATGCCTCATGTTATTTTCTAATCAAATGGTCTATCCAACAAGGGTGACGACTTCCAAAAGCTTATAGCTTATTGTTGAATCCCTTGCATTTATTCTTAAATTCTGTTGTTCTGTTACATTGTATACCATTAATTTCATGAGCTGTTGTTCCTTTTTATCTGTTTGTGTTATGTATACAATTGTCAGTTTCAGTAATAAAAATTGTTTAAAATAATTATATACTATAATGTATCACATTACTTTCTTACAATGGTGCGAAATAAGAATGTTGGAGTCTGTTATTCCGCATGTTTTATACAGCAAGTTTTAGTGACGACGATTCCATTCCTCCGATTTCCACTTTATATATTTTGTTAGTTAACAAACAAAATACATTCTGGGGTTGAGTATTGGTAAATTAAATGTCATTCCGCTTAATTTTTACGTCATTCCGCGTCATTCCGGTGTTTAGGATGACCCTACTACAGAGGTTTGAACAAGGACGAAAGGGTTAATAGATGTTCCTGACCTGCTCAGATCCTTTTTTGTGTCCATATATAACCCACATTGAATGTGCCAATTTGTTTCTGTCTTTAGTCGAGTAGTTTTTTTAGTCTTATCATCGGAAGCAAACTGCGTCACATTAGTAAAACAACTCAGGCTTCGAATTTTTTTTAATTCTGTTTCTCGTGACAAACCAATTTTTGAGTCTTGCCCGTTATCGGAAGCAAACTGTGTCACATTGGTAAAATCAGTATTGGTTTTTAAACCCGTTTTGTTTCCAGTGGCAAATTTGTTTCTGTGTGCCTATCACTTTGGATTTTTTTTTTAAATTTAATATCTTTTTAAATTTTTTATTTTTTTCCTATATTTATCAACTAACAACTATCTACTTTCTGCCCCTTTAGCCTGACAGAAGCTGTTTTGCTTGCTCGGACTCTTCCTCTGTCCGGGTTTTTTGACACTCCTGCAACTTGTGGGATTGTCAGTGTCCCGTCAGTCAAAGTTAAATGTGTCGATTTGTCAGTGGTTAAGTTCAAGAGTCTTTTCATTCTGCTGTCCCGTTGGTTAGCGAGATTTGCATGCATCAGATTACGTTTACCATCAAAGATGCAGCATTCAGTTCAGAAGCAATAGGGTCCCACTGGCGGACTCATCTTCAAAAGCAAGAGGCCGCCCAAAGAATTTAGGGGTGGGGGGGGGGGGGAGGTAGGGGATACCCCCTTTAAGTGTGATAAGTATCCATCCCTATAGTTGGAATTTTCGTAGATATTCACCCCCATCCCCATTGAAAACCTCCTAGCTACGACCCTGCTTGTAAATCTTCCAAGCAGCAGGTGGTGTAAGCCGACATTTGACTATGTATCGCAGTGGCAGTCTTATAAGGAAAAGGGTTCTCGATGATTGATTAAGGGATGAAAACTAGAAATGTAATTTTTACATATACAGAGCGTCGACGAGACAATAGTTGACCACATCAACCAGTGGGCAGCCGAAACCCCGACTGACGTGGCTGCTGCAGCTACGGATTTCTCTCATGAACGCCAAGCAATTGCTGCACGATATACCCAAGCTAACAGACGACTCTACAGCACAGAAGCAATCAGCGGAGCCCGCTCCGTCAACCAGTACCAAAGATGAATCTTGGCTGCAGACCTAACCTACACCCACAAGCGGTCCTTTTCAAGGCGAACCACACTATCCAAAAAAGCACTACCTTTACACGTGCACTTTTACCACAAAGTACTGTCAAAAACAAACTCCCCAGAAGGAGCACAAACAGTTACTCTCTGATGGGTTTATCGTTCCCATAAAAATCGCACATCCACACAACCTGCTCAATATACACAATCTTTTTCCTCAGCCCCGCAGCATGGCCCCGCACCACGAGGGACATACACACCACAGGAGCTCTACCACTGAGCCCTGAACCTTTATCCCATAAAGGGCCTCTCTCAAATTATATCAGTGGTACAGTTCATGGTCACTTCCACGAGTACAACACACATGACCTTCCACGAGTACAACACACACGGGTACCCAACCCGCACCACCCTGTCGACGTGCAAAGCATTCTGTCACCGGCCTTGAGTCTCACAGCCACCGAGGTGAATTCTACGCAGGAGCCATACAACGAACCACTCTACCATAATAACTCCCACGTTAATACGGGCATTCCCACTCAAAGCCCCCCCCCCCCCCCCCCCTATCCAAGCAAGCTCATCCGTACAAGGACACCAAAACACACGAACCATCAACCGTCCAACCGTGATACTGCTTTTCAACATATCAACAACATAGCAATGCCGGAGCCACCTCCACACAGGTAGTGCCACCCCGACTCTTCCACACACAGGTTAGTCACCATGGCTTCTGTCTCGCGCCACCAATAGATACGGTCATACTAAATACTGAGGGATACCGAGGTGAAGAGAAATAGGGGGTGGGAATGGGGTTAAAAACTCTGAAAAGGGTATGGGGATGTGTATTATGAGTATATAAAAAAATTTAAGCAGTATGTGCATGAGTAACAGCTTAACTGTGGCCTTCTACCAGAAAGGGCTGCCTTCACCGACTCACCTAAAACTACTTCAGGACTAAATATTGTTAAAAAACTAAATAAATAGGGAACGAGAAGGTGAATAAACAGGCAGAAAAACAGCTTAACTGTGGCCTTCTACCAGAAAGGGCTGCCTTCACCGACTCATCTAAAATTACATCACGATTGGATACTGAACATCTCACATCCGGCCGGGGGGGGGGGGGGTGGCCCACACAGGACGATGGATTGGGTGTATCATTTCGTTTCAGAAACAGGACACTAAGAAACAGGACACTAAGAAACAGACACTAAGAAACAGGACACTACGAAACGGACAATAAGAAACACATTTTTCTTATTTTGAAAGTTACTATATTTAGGAAACAACTTTTTTCCAAATAATTCCCATTCAAATTTTTAGTTAATTACATATTTTTAGTGTTTTTATTTTTATCATTATTATTTACCATTTTTTTTGACATTATTACTAAATATAAATTGCTATATCTCCTGACAGAAAATATTCCTACATACAAATTCTAACATATTTATTAAGTAGTAATGTTTACTATTTACTAAAAGAGAATAGGTAGATAAAAAATTAAACACATGTAAATGAATAAATTAACAGTAATGACAACAAAGAGCTACAAGCCACAAGAACGAATAAGATTTGGTGGAAATGCACAAGTGAAACTAGAATGGGTTGTCTTGCCACTCTTTTTACCAATCTAGATATGACTGAACCTGAACCAAGCATATCATTTAACCATCCTCCAGATGAGACAGCAATAGCATACACCAAGTGCTGCAATGCCATGCATGATCAAGATGTTCAATCTTTTGAGAAGCCTGGGCAGATCTTTGCTCAGACAATAGGTGCAGTGGGTTCAGAGATACGAGAACGTTTGCCAGTGGCAGAGAATGCCAAATGTAGTATACATCGCCAACCAAAGATACCAGCAGCACAACAACATCTCTCAGATTTTGTTCTACCAGTGACAACTATAGTCGCTACCATTTTTTCTGTGCTATATACATACATCATATATATACATGTATTGTTTAATGTTGATCATCTGATAGTGTGCTAAGTAGAGGGTTAGTGATTAGAAAAATTAGAACAGATTACTACATGTCTAAACAAATTTCCTCGTGCTATGTATTATACTATATATTTCTTGTGTCATGTTATGTATATATCTATCTATAAAGGATGTAAATAAAACAGCTTTGTATCAACCTTCTAGTTCTATTTCAGTTCCCTAAACCAACAATCACCAGAAGGATGAATGATGGCACAAATACATATTTTAACATTTTTTGTAGGTTCAGAAAGAATTTGTTTCCATCAAATTTTTTAAAATAAATTATTAGTTGAAAAAATGAAAAAAGTGTTTCTTAGTGTCCGTTTCTTAGTGTCCTGTTTCTTGTTGTCCTACCCAAAATTGTTTCTTAGTGTCTTGTTTCTTAATGTCCTGTTTCTTAGTGTCCGATCGCCGATTTGTCGCGGTTCTCGGATGGGAAGGCCATGGTTACCCCTGTACTCCCAAGTGCCTCCATCTCCCCACGCTTCTTCTCTCCTCCCAACACTTGGAGACGAACTGCTTGATGACATCCCTTGTCCCATTCTTCCCAATCTCTCCGATTAACATATTAACCCTCTCCTTTGAGTCTTCCATTAACCACATGTCCTTCATTCTCCCATCCCGCTTCTCCATTATACTCCCAGTGAATCTTATTCTTTTAGACAGGTATTTTGGGCATTCTAGAAGAAAGGGTTCCATGGTCGTCTCCACAATGCCCAAATTACACATCTGGCACACATTTTAACTGTTTTTCCCAATTTTTCCCTCAGCTCCAGGGATCACGACCTCAGCTTGAACAACAGTGACTCCCCAAAGGTACGTGCCATCAAGGTACTCTTCAAAACCAGGCTTCTCTTTATTACGCAGACCACCCAAAGACCTCTTTGATTTGACCCTCTCTCGCCAACCTACTAAATACTGAGGGACAGTTTTCGGCGACTGCTCGTCTGTATATCTTGCATTTACTGGAATAAATCAACGGTCATATCACATATTTTGCTTCAATGGCCTAAATTATATGTCTGCACATCTATATTTAAACCTTTTAAACAACTCTTACTGACTCATTTTCCTCACCGCGGTATCCCTCTGTATTTAGTAGGACCCATAATATATGTCCACACCTGAACCATGGGGCGAATCTGGTTGCTGATGTGCCCCTTTATCATCATCATTTACCATCAGTGATATGTCAGAAGCATCGCCGAAATCTATAATATTTGGATCCATCAAACGGAGGTTGAGCTATATACAACAGGAAATATGTGGTATGGAATAATTTGTTACAGACGAATGAACGGGCATTCGAACGTGCTCAGTTCTCTGTCAGGGCAGATACATTTTAAAATTGTTGAGGGGGTTGCTTGAGATTTGCGGTTGTTCAGTTACAATAGTATTTCTTGGTAAACATTGTCGTTTCGAAACTTGTGTCTATTTCACTGAAATTAATTCTCGCAGAAAGTCCATTTCTGTAACCACTGTTTCATTTAAAAACTTCCGAAATGGCATCAGCTGTCATGGAAAGAGTGGAGTTGGGTTTTCTTGAAAAAGAGGATACTGATCTACTGCAGAGCTGGAATTTCCCGAGCAAAATTGGTGGCAATCCAGCATGGTTATCATTGAACCCAATACCCAAACCGGATAACCTGATTTGTCGGAAATGTGGAAAGCCTTCTGTGTTTTTATTGCAAGTGTACTCTCCCGACAGTGATACAGTCCATGCTTTCCACAGAATCCTGTTCATATTTATTTGCCGTGATCCCATGTGTTGTTCATCAAATTCGTCTGAGAACATCAGAACTTTCCGAAGTCAGCTTCCTCGACATAATGAGTTCTACAGTTCCGAGCCTCCTGATGACCAGCGTTTTGAGGAGATGGACATTCCATGTGCATCAAAATATCAACCACTGTGTTGTGTTTGTGGTGGGTGGGGCCCAAAAAGATGTGGAAAGTGCAAAAATAGGAATTATTGTGGTGAAGAGCATCAAAAGATTGACTGGAAACACAAGCATAAAATGGTATGTGCTGCTGATGGGAATGATACTTCAAGTAAGCATTCAACAAGATTTGATGTAGCATGGCAAGTGATACATGTAAGCGCCAGTATTAATTAAAGAGGTGTGGTCTGTGGATGAAAGTCACCAAACGTTAATTTTCTGAATGAAATGTTTTATTTTTTGACAAAATTATATTGTTTCAACAAAATACCTGATCAACCGTTTTGGGCACAACATCCCACCCATGTAACCATGAGGTGATGTGATAGAGGTGGTTGTTGTAAACCTGAGTTGTCGGGACTGTTAATGTGGGTGGATCAGGAAAACCCACCCCAGGCCTATTTTTGGGGCAGGTTGTACCGCTTTTTTTCTGATTTTTGAAGAAATATTTTTTGGGGGATAGTAATATATACGGAGTCAAAAAAGAAAGTATAATAAAAAGGAATGAGAAAAAATAGCATAAAGGATGAAATATAATAGCTCTAATGTTGCACGTTTGTGGACAAGAAGTCGTGCAAAGAGTTTAATGACGTGTTGTTGTTGTCCACCCAGCCGTATACAATTTTGCTACGGATTTCAAAATAGCACGTGCTACCCGAGAATGTCAAATTGAATGGGTGACCGACTACTTACTTTCTTTGTGTTATGTTGTACTAGAGAGCCTGGGTTATTGAGAAAACATGCTAGTTTTTGTCTTCCGACATTTTAAAAAATGGCAAGGTTAACTGAAAATCAGAGGGTTGCGTGTCATTGGTATGCATGAGACCGGGAAACCTCCAGACGAGCTCGCTGCTGAGTGCAGTAGTTCGGAGTCACTGTGGCCACTATTTACCATCTCATTGGAAGGAATAGAACCACTGGATCTACTGCCGACCGACTGCGTTCAGGTCGACCAAGAGTTACGACCCCTGCACATGACCGACACATCAGGAAGTGTCACTTGCGGGATCGCTTCCTTCCAGCGACGAGGATAGCAGCAATTAGTCCTGGTAGAACTAACAATAGAATCAGTGCACAAACTCTCCGCAACAGACTCTCTGAACACGGCATCCGAAGTAGGCGTCCATACCACGGACCAACCCTTGCCCAACGTCATCTCACTGTCAGAATGGAATGGGTACGTCAGCATGTTCGCTGGACTCAGCAGCATTGGAGCACAGTTCTTTTTAGTGATGAATCCTAATTGTGTCTACGGCGCGCTGGTGGTAGGACAAGAGTTACAGTGCACGCGAGAACACTTTTCTGATGCTTGCGTGTGGGAATGTGATCATTTTGGGAGGGGGTAGTGTAATGGTTTGGGCAGGAATTTCCTTGCACCATCAACCGCAGTTGATCTTCATCGACTGTAATCTGAATGGACAGTGTTATAGGGACGAAATTCTTAATGCTGTTGTTGTCCTGTTGTTCAACACTAACGTCTGATTGCAGTTATTCCAACAAGACAATGCCCGATGTCACATGGCGCATATCTGCCATGACTTTCTTGAGGAGCAGAGCATCGAACTTCTTCCATGGCCAGATTTGTCGCCAATGGAGAATCTTTGGGATCAATTGGCCTGTCAGGTACGACTTCATAATCTTCAGACGTTAGGCGATTTATGTAATGTTCTAAGGCAGGAATGGAACGCAATACCACAAGGTGACATCCAGAGACTTATCAGGTCCATGCGTCGTCGATGTCTTTCCATCCAAGAGGCAAACGTTGGACATACATGCTATTGACTGTATGTGTGAACTTTTCATTTCACCCCATGTCTGAATTGTGACGTCCTGACGTGACTCTGGCAACAGTAAGAACATGAAATTATGCAAATTCATACAGCTACATGTAGCCTCGAAATATGAATTTACAATAATTTGCTTGGGATTAAAGTCGATAATACTAAAAAAATTACTCCTAGAAGTTTTTTATCCTTCTTTTTATCGAAAATTATCCAATTTTATCGAAAATGATCCACAATCCACATGGATCCTATTAACACATCCCAGAATGACAATTAAACTAATAATAGTTCGAAACTGAATTGGTAGCATGTAGAAACCAGTCAGAAGAGGGATGTTGTTTTAGTCATGTTGTTTCAGTTGGGTACCCTCTGAGAGGAATGATATTTGTTTGATGCGCAAAAATCAAATGACAAGACATATTGTTTTAGCATGATATGGATTCATCGCAGCATTGATATCTTTTTCTTTATCTAAGACTGAAACGATAAATGTGTTGTTTTAGCTGTTAATATTCATCATGTTGCTTCTCTATGAATTATACCGGTTGGCAGTTGTGAAGACTTCTGACTTTCTTCATTCTGCTTATTAAATTCAATATAGTAATGAAATTGAATTTAATAAGCAAAGGGGTATATATCAACGGCAAAAATTATGAAACATCGGAATATCGTTCACTTCTGCAACCCTTCAGTGTCACAATTGTGAGAAATTTGGGCACTTGTCACACAAATGCAACTGGAAACAATGATGTATGAAATGCGGTGACAAACACATCACAAGGGTAGTGCTTGACAATTGTGGCAACCTATAGGATGGGTTGCCTATAGGTTACGCAAAAGATTTTGGGGAGACCTCTTTATAGGTTAACCAAAAAATAGTTTCATAATTGGAGATTTGATTGGAAGGTAATGACATTAGAAGACATGTAACGATGATAAAAGATAAATTATTATAAATCATAATGACTTTTATTTCTCAGCAAAATTCACATCCCCAAATCTACCAATTATAATGGTTAACCAAGAGGTTAAGCCTTTACCTAATATGGATATCATTGGAACCAGCTGGATCAGCTGGTTCCAATGATATCCATATTTGTATGCTTCTATTGAAAATTTGAGACAAAGGTTTTAATCATGAAGTTCAGGATATTTGGGGGAAAGCTATGTGAGGTAAAGGGTTAACCCCCCAAAATTGGGGCAAAAGATGAAAAGGTTAATGAACATGTGATAGGGCAACCTTCAAATGGGTTCATCAAAATTCTGAATTGTCAAGCCCTGCAAAGGCGTGCAATGCCGCAACTCTGCCACTTCCAAAAAGTTAAAACAAACATCCAGCTTACAGCTCTAAATGGAAGTAGTGCCAAGAACTGGTCCTTACCTTATTATTCCATGTGCACCCTATGGCTGGCTGTATTTTGTCCATTGCCATTTTGTCCTTTGGCATTTTGTCTGTGCACCTCCAATATCATAGTAAAAATGCTGATAACTGCGGCATGTGAAAAACGTAGGGCGGGTTGTCCCGAGGCGGGTTGTCCCAGTTGGTTTGGGTGGGTTGTCCATTCCCAATGGGGGTCATACCAAGCAATACCAAGCTCCAACAAAATAGGACTGTATTCGGAAATATTATAGATATTACTGGGTGTAGAGATATAAGTTAATTGTACTATTTGCTGATTTAGAGACCATTTAGTCCAACGTAAATGATTAAATTTGTGTCAGAGTATCACAAGTAAGAAATTAGTGCTTGGTAATTAGAATATGGGTCAACTTGTGCTTACATCTCATCTCATGTCCTTGAGGCGCAAGAAGATTGATTCCCTTTTTGTACAAGCAGGGGAGAGTCCCCTCATTGGCTGCTGTCATGATTCCCAGATGAGAATCATTTCAATCAAAAGTTTTTGACCTATTTTGACACAAAGCACAAAAATAACTGAAAGTAGATTTTGTGAAAAAGTTAAAATCATGAACTTTCAACTTCAAGATCACGTTAGAGGTGAAACCATCTCTCGCAGAGGCCACATGCAATGCTCCTGATCTGGTGGCACGTTTTATTACAAATGCCACATGGATAAGGCTTGGAAAATACCATTGTTAACACTGATGATCTTAAAATAGAAAGATGAAATCTTGAGAAAGAGTATGAATCACTTGGTTTGAACTCTGATCATAGATCTGACTGCTGATGCCATTTTTCAGGTGGTATTTAAGCTGAAATTCTTGACATGAGTAACTCAGTCATGAACTCTTTGAGACTTACATGAATTTCCATCAAAGAGACGTTATACATGTATTGTGGCACTTTGACAAGCTGTGATCACTATTAATGTATAGTACTGTAGTAACTGTTAACATCACTGATATGACCTCACTGCACTGTTGACATGTGTAATTTTATATGTAAAAACACTGAGAACTAATTAACAAACCGAACATTGACACACAGCTACTAAAACCAAGTACTTATGTTTTGAGACACCGCTATAGAATGTCTGTTTTCAATAATTTGTCCGTTTCAGAAAAAAACATTTCAGAAATGACCCAGAATGCCAGAAATACCATCCATGCATTATATATAATATATATTTGAAGTTCCATTACATATTTTAATAGAGCTTGGTGTGTTGCTGGATTGTGCTTGGTGCTTAGTATTACCGGTTAATGGTGGCAGACAGGTATGGAGTGAATTGGAGTTGGAAGATAGAGCTGGGAGGTTGTGAAATTTTTCCTTTGTTTTGGTATCAAATCATTTTTTAACAGCAGAGTCAGGTTAGGGTTTCGTTTTTTAAAAGTAGTTTTCAAGAGAAGCAACCAATACAAAAAGATACTTAACTACATGTGGACATGTAAACTTGCTTGGAAATTCAGTGAGATGTTGTGTCAAATTGGAGGTTTTCAAGGAACTAATGATAACAAACAAATAAAAAATATGAATGTAACAGGATACAAGCAAAATATATTTAAGGAAAGGGTGTTTTATTGTATATATGTTCCATATATCCATTTTTTTCAGTGTTCATCACAATCTGAGGTTCATAGTTGAATTTTCAAATGTCAGAGTAAAAATAGTGGCTTAATCTCCCCATTTGATCTTCATTTAAAACCTGTTTTCTTATATATGTACATAAAATATACAAAAAGGAATTTAACAATATAGATTTATTTATTTAGTTCAAATGTCCATTTGTTTTCTCATTCAGTTCTTCAATCAAAGTGTGACTCACTGTGGCTTAGGAGTAAAAAAAAATTGTGACAGTGTTTGCACACAGTAATTCCAATTGCTTCCATGAGGCAGCATAAGGTGCAAAAAATTTATGACTGAAAATCTATACACAACGGATGTATTTTTCAGGTAGTTGCTAACACTGTTTTTATATGCCCGTTTTGAAAAAACGGGTTGTATTATGGTATACCGCTGTCTGTCAGTCTGTCTGTCCGTCCAGTCACACGTCGTTCGATAACTCAAGAATGCTTCGAGAGATTTTGTGATTTTTGGGTAGGTGGTGTATATCGATGGAGGGAAGCTCCCTTTCATTTAGTGTTGCCGTTCGATTAGTCATTCCAGAGTTATGGGACTTTATTACTTAGAAAATTGTTGATTTTTTACACATCGTACGATAACTCGAGAAAGCTTTGAGAGATTTTCGTGATTTTTGGGTAGGTGGTGTATATCGATGGAGGGAAGCTCCCTTTCGTTTTGTGTTGCCGTTCGATTAGTCATTCCAGAGTTATGGGACTTTATTACTTAGAAAATTGTTGATTTTTTACACGTTGTACGATAACTCGAGAGCGCTTTGAGAGATTTTCGTGATTTTTGGGTAGGTGGTGTATATCAATGGAGGGAAGCTACCTTTCGTTTATTGTCGCCGTTCGATTAGTCATTCCAGAGTTATGGGACTTTATTACTTAGAAAATTGTTGATTTTTTACACGTTGTATGATAACTCGAGAATGCTTCAAGAGATTTTCACGATTTTTTGGTAGGTGGTTTATGTTGATGGAAGGAAGCTCCCTTTCGGTTGATGTCGCCGTTCGATTAGTCATTCCAGAGTTATGGGACTTTATTACTTAGAAAATCGTTGATTTAGACATAAGATATATACATGAAATTCAAATAATTTTATTTCCAAATTATTGAACACAGTATGTTGTTGGTTATGATTATTGTACAAGAATATAAAAAAAAACCTGACAAGTACACATGTATACTCATATTGTGTGCTTCCCTCTTGTAATTAATAACGGGTGTATCATGCGCTCATGGTGCAGCTGTTTATTTAATCTTTTTGTGTCGATTCATAGATGGGGTGGGTGTCAAATTAAGTTAGGCAAGAGAAGTATGTGAATACAATGGAATCCTGTTAATTGAATAGCCACTTTGCCAGTAAAAATATTCAATTAATAGAAGTATTCATTGTCACAGGAATTTGGTAATTCTCATGTATTATAGTGACAAATTGGCATTGGCATGTATTCTGTTATATTTTGTTTGACAAAGCTCAAGGAGCTCTGTCAAACAATTTATAATAGATTAAATGCTTATAGTGGATGAACTGGGATCTAAAACAATCTATAAACCTTGGGACAGTAGAATCCTCTTAATTGAATATCCATTTTGCCAGTGAAAATTATTCAATTAACAGGAGTATACAATTAACAGGGATTGGGTCCATTTCCTGTGTTCGGGAGGTAAACTGAGCATTTATTCTATTTTATCTTGTTTGACAGAGCTCACAGAGCTCTGTCAAACAAGATATAATAGAATAAATGCCTGTATTGGATGTCGTGAGGTCAAAAGGGTTGATAAATAAGGGGAATTTGGTGTGTGTCAGTAATTTTTTCGAAATATTACAAAAATTTATATACAATTAACAGGAGTTCACTCTACAACCCATATGCAAGTAACAGATCAAATTTGTACTGAAGGTATGGTAAATGGTTTTATGTTTGAAAATTATATTCAATTAACAGGGATATACAATAAAGAGATATCCAATTAAGTGGGCTCCACTGTACTTCATCATTTGTCAGATAATTCTTTGATATACAATTTAATTTGAATGATATCTGATTTGCGTACATATGAATGGTTGAGGTGAGTTTTTCTGAACTCAACAAAGAATGTTCCTGTTGTATGAATGTTTTTGCTTTGTCCTGCCCATTTGGGAAGTAAAAAATTGTGGGTGTGTCCAGTGATGCAATTAAACTGATATCGTAATTGCTGTAGGTGGGTTGTTAGTTACGTGTAGTATTCACATGGGTTGTTCGCAGTAACTTCACACTCACTTTTCTCTTCAGTATTCAAGACCGCATGTATTAGCCTGAAAATAATAAAACTGTCGTGCACACATAAGTTGATATCACAACAATGATTTAAATGAGAAAGACTTCAGCTGTGAAAGGGTACATTATCATACAAGCACATACTCTGAATTAAATTATATCAATTGAAAAGAATTATCTCTTGCATTAACAAGAATTGACTATATAGCCTACATGTATATGCAGTTAACAGGTCAAATTTGTACTGATAAATGGTTTTGTGTTTGGAAATTATATGCAATTAACAAGGTTATTCAGTTAAGGGATACAAGTATTCAATCAAGTGGGCTCCACTGTACCATAGTTTAAAAGTACTGTACGGTTACTAGACGATTCGCCCCATGGACGATTCACCCCTAGTTTTTGTGGACAATTCGCCCCTGGACTATTCGCCCCGAGACAAAAATGTGTATTGTACTGCTACCGTTAAAGAACTAAATCATGAGTTTGTTGAAGGGCCTACTCCACACTCTTTTGTCCCCAAAGCATCTGCCTTCCTAGGTGCTAAAGTACGTGCTAATATAAACATTATATCTAAGTCTGACACGGTGACATCTGCTTCTGCTATTGTTGAAGAGGCACTTCGCCAGAATATGGATGGTAATACTCCCTTGGAATCGCTTCCGCAGCCTTCATCGCTTATCAGAGAGTGTAACCGTCGGCGACAAGGTGACCGACCACCAGAACCCGAATCACTAAACTTTGAAATTCAAGAGTCAGCCATACCTGATGGCTTTCTCCGCTGTGACATAAAAGTTCAACAAAAAAGACATATTGTGTTCTATACTAATACTTTGTAACAACATTTAAATTCTGCTCGAGAGTGGTGTGTAGATGGGACATTTAAATCAGTAGGTGGCCCCTTTACTCAGTTGTGGTCCATTCATGTTTTTTAAAGAATGGTGATACAGTTAAGCAAGTACCAGTTGTGTTTGTGTTAATGTCTGGTCCTTGAATATTTAAAGTCAAACAATGATTTAGAAAATTTAACAAATGTAATCATGGATTTTGAGGCTGCTGTTTGGAAAGCATTCAGTGATGTTTTTCCACATGTAAATCGAAAGGGCTGCCATTTTCATTGGACACAAGCTGTCTGGAGGAAGGTCCAAGAGTTGGGTCTTTCTGTGAGGTATACTAGTATGGAAAATGCCTAGATTCAAAAGTTTATCAGATGGGTAATGTGTTTGCCCTTTCTTCCTGCAGAACACATTGTGCCTATTTTTACATCAATCATTGGTATGGATACGCCTTCATCTCCAATAGCTCCTCTCCTGAGGAGTCTTCTTGACTATATCTACAACACTTGGATACATAGCAGTGTGTGGCCACCATCGTCTTGGTCAGTATTTAACCGCAGTGTGCGTACAAATAATAACTGAAGGGTGGCAACGTCATTTAAATATTAAAATTAGGAGACACCACTTACCATTTTACCAGTTTGTGAAAGTGTTACGCCATGAGGCTGAACTTGCAGACATTCAAGCACAATTCCTTGCTGAAGATAGACTCTGTCAGCATCTTAGGGCAAAAGCTAAATCTGACACTGCCAAAATCTTTGCTGTTTGGGCCAAATTTACAGATGGTGACATCACTGCAAAAGATGTATTAAGGGAAATAAGTGCCATTTACAAACCATGTGTACATTTATAATTATTAGTATTAGGGCATGAGTGATGATCAGTCTTTTCAGTGCTTAACTTTTAGTGTAAATCACGATCATTTTTCAGTTCGATATTATTTTGTAATAATTTACTTTGAAGCACTGAGCCCCAGTGCTTTCCAATAAAGTACTGCAAAATAATATCAACCTGGGGCTTGAGTGATGATAAGTCTTTTCAGTGCTTAACTGTTAGTGTAAATCACAGTCATTTTTCAGTTCGATATTATTTTGTAGTAATCTACTGTGAAGCACTGAGCCATGCTTTCCAATAAATTACTGCAAAATAATATCAAGCTGGGGCATGAGTGATGATCAGTCTTTTCAGTGCTTAACTTTTAGTGTAAATCACGATAATTTTTCAGGTCGATATTATTTTGTTGTAATTTACTGTGAAGCACTGAGCCCCATGCTTTCCAATAAATTACTGCAAAATAATATCAAGCTGGGGCATGAGTGATGATAAGTCTTTTCCAGTGGCGTAAAGGAAAATCTTGTGCCCCCCCCCCCCCCCCCTGCAAGATAGAGACGGGGCCATTTCATAATGGTGATTGCCTTTAAAACGGGAACAAATTAAGTGTTGCTACCATGCACAGCATAAGGATTTCACATAGTACATACGCTATAAATTAAATGAAGGCATAGCCTATTGGATCGATTTTAAAAGTACGACTCTGTAGATTTTTTCATTACATGTTTTAAGTTTCACCCCCACCATCCAACAATACACACGTGCACGCCCAACATGTGTGACTTGAGAGGCACCATGTATGTATATACTAGAGTGTCTTGTCTCACAAAATACTGCACATTACACAGTACACAGAAATGAATAGATTCTAAGAATAAGAATGATGCAAGTGGACGCGAAACTGAAACTAAAACACTGAAACTGAAACTAGTCACGACGTAAGCTTTTTTGCCAGCGAGTCGAGTCTGTGTGTAGCAGTCGCCACATTGTCACATTGCATTCACTTTGACATAAGACAACAATACACTTTGCTCCTTCTGTTCTTTTTTCTTTGTCAACCCCATTCCTCCTACCTATTTGTTTATTTCATTCTATCTGTCATCATTTCCTGCTATCGTTTATTTATCTCTCTTCCTCTACTCTTTTTTACTATCTCTCTCTCGCTCTCTCTCTCTCCCTTTCCCTCTTTCTTCCAGCTTTGGGACGTCCTTCAAGACGGGGGCCCCCCTTCTAGCCAGGGACCCCCCCCCCACATCGCAGGCCTTGCGGGCCCATCCCCTACGTCACTGGTATTTTCAGTGCTTAACTTTTAGTGTAAATCACAATCATTTTTCAGTTTGATATTATTTTGTAGTAATTTACTGTAAAGCACCGAGCCCCATGCTTTCCAATAAATTACTGCAAAATAATATCAAGCTGGGGCATGAGTGATGATCAGTCTTTTCAGTGCTAAACTTTCAGTGTAAATCACAATAATTTTTCAGTTCGATATTATTTTGTAGTAATTTATTTTGAAGCACTGGGCCATGCTTTCCAATAAATTACTGCAAAATAATATCAAGCTGGGGCATGAGTGATGATAAGTCTTTTCAGTGCTTAACTTTTAGTGTAAATCACGATCATTTTTCAGTTCAATATTATTTTGTAGTAATTTACTGTGAAGCACTGAGCCGCGCTTTCCAATAAATTACTGCAAAATAATATCAATCTGGGGCTTGAGTGATGATCAGTACTTTCAGTGCTTAACTTTTCGACTAAATTGACAAGTAAGTTGTTTTCTCTGGGCTGGGGGCATTAATGAAATATTTTTCATTAACGCCTGCAGCCTCTTTCCAGTTGTAATAATAGTAATAACATGACTTTCTCTGGTATTTCTGGTCCATTAACAGCCCTCAGGAACTGACTAAGGCCATTCGGCTCTATTATGTTATTGTTCTAGTATTAATTCACAATCATTTTTCAGTTCAATTCCGATCGCATTTACAACGTCAAACTTTGTATGCGTTTGTATGTAGATCTTGTTTGTTTTAGAAATGTATTTGTTTGTTTTCGGTGATGAAATAAAAAAAAACACAGCAGATTTTTTTGTTATTGTTATTAAAAATAAAATTGGGGGGGGGGGGGGGGGGGGGGTTGAAGGGGCTAATCGTAAAAAAAAACGGGGGCGAATCATCCATTGGGGCGAATCGTCTACGGGGGCAAATCGTACTGTTCCCTACTGTACATGTTGTTTTTTTTACCAAATTGAGCCAAGCAATTTCCTCAAATAAGACTTTCCTTGATTTTTCCAAAGATTGTCCAATTTTCAAGCACTTTCAAAGGGGCTGGAATTTTAGTTTTAAAATGTTGGTACATTCTAGCACCCATACAAATCCTGTTGATGATGGCGATTACTTACTACATTTTCCAAGAAATATGTGTATAACACAAGTTTCTATTTGCATCACTTCTGTTTCTTGTATTTTAGCGTCGGCAGAAAGCCAGCCTCCAGGCATATTATTTAAAGAATTTGAGTTAGTAACAGAGCCTGAGGAGTATGAAGAAATACTAGAAAAAAATGAAGAAGAAAAAGAACAGGAATACAGAGAATATTTGAAATCAGTGAAGCCAAACTCTTTACACTCATTGACTGGAAGTCAACAAAAGGATCTGGATGTTATGGCAAATGCAGAGTCACAAGGTGACAAATATTTTCTGAAGTTCAAAGAAAGAATTGCTTCAGATCCTGATCAGGTGTTTATTTCAGTTCCAATGAATTTATTTTATGCCATACAACAGGGCTTATATTTTGACGAGAATCCGAAAATCGATTCACGCAACAAAACCATCGAGAATCCATGTAGATTCTCGCTGTACCTCTACTAGGATTCATGTGAAAACAATTTGGTCAACTTAACCCTTTACCTAACATAACAGCAGCAAATTAACCAATATAAGGCTAACGTGAACAGAAATATCCTGACACTTTATAAATAAAATTGTACAAATATGGTTGCCATTGGATCCAGCTCAATGAGCCAGTTCCAATGAAATCCATATTTGTAAGGTTTTATACACTTTATTTTTTTTAAAATTATCAAATTCACTTTATGTTTTAATACTTGAAAAGCTGTGTTGGCTAAAGGGTTAACATGTGTTATCAGTATATAACAGGGGTTCAACCATGGTGGCCTCATGGAATCCTTTGACACTCATAGCAGGCATGATTTCCTGCTACCATATTCGTGAGAATCCAAATGGATTCTCCCAAATTTAGATGAAATATAAGCCCTGCAATACAAGTTGAACTAAGTTGAAAGATAACTACAAGAAACATTCTTTCTTTTACAGTGGAGCCAACTTAAATGAATATCTCTTAACTAAATAAAGCTGTTAAATGTACTTGTTAATTGTTAATTATACATGTATTATATAATTTTAATGACATCTGATTTGCTTGAATATGATTGGCCAAGGTGAGTTTATCACAACCTGATGAAGAATTTTCTTATTGTATAAATGTTTTTGCTTTGTTCTGCCCATTTGTGATCATTCACACTTCTGAACTCAGAGTGTCAACACCTACTAATTGAAATGGAAAACCTGGAATTACCAGCTCGTTTAGTCAAATACATCTCAGCTCTGGGCGTCTCTTGCCCCATCTCCTGGACCATCCAGGAAATGGGCGAGAACGTCCATCTGAATCTTGAATTCAAGATTGAACCTGCGGAATCAACCAAGACACCACCCTCCTCGGGGAGAGGTAGCACCTTTGGTGAGAGGATCCCCTCTCGCACTGGTCCTCACCCGGGGAGGCCTGGAGGCCCTGAAAAGAGAAGGAGAAGCAAGAAGAGCCCGTCCACCAAGCAGAGGGATTCCCGACGCTTGGAGGCATTCTTGGAGATGAAGAAAGAGAAAGGTGAGGAAAAAAAAGAGCCAGAGGCAGCCACCACTTCCCCTCCCACTCCCACAGACAGCCCCATCCAAATGCCGGCTTCCCAGTCGGTATTGTCGGATGTGGAAGAGACTGTAGAGACTGAGGTGGAAATGGAAGCTGCCCTCTCGCCTCTTCCTGATCCCCACTCGCCTCTTCCTTCTATACCAGAATGCCAGGACGCGGACGACAGGATAGAGAACATCTTACGGGAACACGAAATACAAGGGGACCTTCACAGACAAGAGATGGACAGGAAATACCAAGCATGCCTCCAACAAATCGAAGAAGCCAAAAAACTAATAGATGCCAGAAACCTACAACAACAAAAGACTCAGCAATCACCCACAACCACTCCAGACTCGGCTAGGACCAGACCCTACAAAACTCAGCAACCACCATCAGGCAGCCCACCAACAACACCAACTACCACTGTCTCTCCTTCCAAACCTCCACCTCTGAAAAAGAAGCAGAAAAGACACAAGCGCCGCTAACAACCCGCAACTTCTCCTCCTTTTTGGGCAAGTCAAACAGTGCAATTAAACTGTAATTGCTGCAGGTGAGCTGTTAGTTACTATTCAGGTGGATTGTTCACACTGGTTTTTCTCTTCAGTATTTGAGGCTGAATGTACATGTATGAGCCTGTGTTGAAAATAATAAAATGTGTGTGTTCAAAAAGGTGTTAAGAGACTGCAATATATAAGTGACAGAAACCTCTGCTCTGTAAGGCAGGTGGGGGGGGGGGGGGGGGGGGGGGGGGGGGGTTATAATACAAGTAAGCACACTAAATTAAATTAAAACATTTCATAGCACTTCATACAACTTAACTCTTTGACTGCTGCTGACGGATATTCCTGCCAGACACATGGTTTTTCTTGTCATTGAAATCCGTATAATTTCAGAATATTTAATCACATTGTCCCCCTGTAAATTGAATGGATTTTTACACCAATGATTTTTTGTGTTATACTTAATTTTTATGTGTATCCATACTATGTATGGATACACATAATGCTGGCATCCGGGGTGGCCATCCGTCGTTCGTCCATCCTTTGTCTGTCCGTCTGTCGGTCTGGACTTGAAATACTGTGTTGGCTAAAGGGTTAACATGTGTTATCAGTATATAACAGGGGTTCAACCATGGTGGCCTCATGGAATCCTTTGACACTCATAGCAGGCATGATTTCCTGCTACCATATTCGTGAGAATCCAAATGGATTCTCCCAAATTTAGATGAAATATAAGCCCTGCAATACAAGTTGAACTAAGTTGAAGGATAACTACAAGAAACATTCTTTCTTTTACAGTGGAGCCAACTTAAATGAATATCTCTTAACTAAATAAAGCTGTTAAATGTACTTGTTAATTGTTAATTATACATGTATTATATAATTTTAATGACATCTGATTTGCTTGAATATGATTGGCCAAGGTGAGTTTATCACAACCTGATGAAGAATTTTCTTATTGTATAAATGTTTTTGCTTTGTTCTGCCCATTTGTGATCATTCACACTTCTGAACTCAGAGTGTCAACACCTACTAACTGAAATGGAAAACCTGGAATTACCAGCTCGTTTAGTCAAATACATCTCAGCTCTGGGCGTCTCTTGCCCCATCTCCTGGACCATCCAGGAAATGGGCGAGAACGTCCATCTGAATCTTGAATTCAAGATTGAACCTGCGGAATCAACCAAGACACCACCCTCCTCGGGGAGAGGTAGCACCTTTGGTGAGAGGATCCCCTCTCGCACTGGTCCTCACCCGGGGAGGCCCTAAAAAGAGAAGGAGAAGCAAGAAGAGCCCGTCCACCAAGTGGAGGGATTCCCGACGCTTGGAGGCATTCTTGGAGATGAAGAAAGAGAAAGGTGAGGAAAAAAAAGAGCCAGAGGCAGCCACCACTTCCCCTCCCACTCCCACAGACAGCCCCATCCAAATGCCGGCTTCCCAGTCGGTATTGTCGGATGTGGAAGAGTCTGTGGAGACTGAGGTGGAAATGGAAGCTGCCCTCTCGCCTCTTCCTGATCCCCACTCGCCTCTTCCTTCTATACCAGAATGCCAGGACGCGGACGACAGGATAGAGAACATCTTACGGGAACACGAAATACAAGGGGACCTTCACAGACAAGAGATGGACAGGAAATACCAAGCATGCCTCCAACAAATCGAAGAAGCCAAAAAACTAATAGACGCCAGAAACCTACAACAACAAAAGACTCAGCAATCACCCACAACCACTCCAGACTCGGCTAGGACCAGACCCTACAAAACTCAGCAACCACCATCAGGCAGCCCACCAACAACACCAACTACCACTGTCTGTCCTTCCAAACCTCCACCTCTGAAAAAGAAGCAGAAAAGACACAAGCGCCGCTAACAACGCGCAACTTCTCCTCCTTTACCACGGTCTGACACTTTCAAATTCTACAGCTAATGAGGGTCGAAAGGGGCTTGCTCCCCATATCGCCCCTGCGCGCCTTCGGCGCACAAAACCATTTGATTTGTGCCCATTTGTCAAATAAAAAATTTTGGGCAAGTCAAACAGTGCAATTAAACTGTAATTGCTGCAGGTGAGCTGTTAGTTACTGTTCAGGTGGATTGTTCACACTGGTTTTTCTCTTCAGTATTTGAGGCTGAATGTACATGTATGAGCCTGTGTTGAAAATAATAAAATGTGTGTGTTCAAAAAGGTGTTAAGAGACTGCAATATATAAGTGACAGAAACCTCTGCTCTGTAAGGCAGGTGGGGGGGGGGGGGGGGGGGGGGGGTTATAATACAAGTAAGCACACTAAATTAAATTAAAACATTTCATAGCACTTCATACAACTTAACTCTTTGACTGCTGCTGACGGATATTCCTGCCAGACACATGGTTTTTCTTGTCATTGAAATCCGTATAATTTCAGAATATTTAATCACATTGTCCCCCTGTAAATTGAATGGATTTTTACACCAATGATTTTTTGTGTTATACTTAATTTTTATGTGTATCCATACTATGTATGGATACACATAATGCTGGCATCCGGGGTGGCCATCCGTCGTTCGTCCATCCTTTGTCTGTCCGTCTGTCGGTCCGTCCGTCCGTCTGTCTGTCTGGCCGGCGTCCATATCCATTTCTTTGGCATTCGATAACTTGAAAAATATTGCTTGAATTGTCAAGTTACTTTATATTTGTGTTCAGGTTACTGATGTGCCGAGCTGTATAGTTTTTGGTGTAAATCTGATAATTTAATCCTGAGATATTAAATCTTGATCCTTCAAATTGAGGATTCTTCCAATCCCTTTGGCATGAGATAACTCAAAAAATATCAATCCAATTGTCATGTTACTTTATATATATCTTCAGGTTACTGATGTTCCGAGCAGTATAGTTTTTGGTGTAAATTTGTTATTTTGATCCTGAGATATTAACCCTTTATCCTTCAAATTGAAAATTCCTCCAATCCCTTTGGCATTCGATAACCTGAAAATATTGCTTGGATTGTCAAGTTACTTTATATTTGTGTTCAGGTTACTGATGTGCCGAGCAGTATAGTTTTTGGTGTAAATCTGTTACTTTGATCCTGAGATATTAACCCGTTATCCTTCAAATTGAAAATTCATGCAATCCCTTTGGCATGAGATAACTCCAAAAATATCAATCCGATTATCATGTTACTTCATATATGTGTTCAGGTTACGGATGTGCCGAGCTGTATAGTTTTTGGTGTAAATCTGATAATTTGATCCTGTGATATTAACCCTTTATCCTTCAAATTGAGAACTCCTCCAATCCATTTCTTCGGCATGCGATAACTCAAAAAATTCTGATTATCAGGTTACTTTATATATGTATTCAGGTTACTGATGTGCTGTGCTGTATAGTTTTTTATGTAAATCTAATAATTTGATCTGGAGATATTAACCCTTTATCCATCAAATTAGGTACTCCTCCAATCTATTTCTATATGTACCCATACCATGTATGGTGTACATAATGTCGGCATCTGGGGTGGCCCTCCATCATACAGCTTTCTACTAGTTGCATGTATGGGTGGGTACACATCTGACGATTTCATCGGCCTATTTTTCATCAAATCTAGTCATGGAGGCTCTGTTTGTAGAATACAGAACCACACCATAGAAGCAATCTGAAATCACAGTGCTTATGCTTGGTTTGTCTGTTTCAGGTTTTGAGGTACCAGAGAGGAGGAACACCATTGTGGATAGCTGATAAACACATTCCAAAGGAATCTGATATACCGGATTGTGAATGTGGTGCAAAAAGAACATTTGAATTTCAGGTACTCTACTCATTCAGATCCACTAGAAACCTGTTAACTTGCGGAGTACATTGTACTAAATTATTTTTGATCATCAAAATTTGCTTACATGTCTTTGCCTTGTAATAATGTATTGGAGAGTGCCCATTAGCACTCTCCCATAAAGTGTAACAAGGCAAATCCACACAAACTAAATAATTTCACTTCAAAGATAATATTGTGATACAGTAGAATCCTCTTAATTGAATATCCATTTTGCCAGTGAAAATTATTCAATTAACAGGAGTATACAATTAACAGGGATTTAGTCATTTTCCTGTGTTCTGGAGGTAAACTGAGCATTTATTCTATTATATCTTGTTTGACAGAGCTCATCGAGCTCTGTCAAACAAGATATAATAGAATAAATGCCTGTATTAGATGTAGTGAGGCCAAAAAGGTTGATAAATGAGGGGTATTTGGTGCGTGTCACAGTAATGTTTTCGACATATTACAAAAATTTAGATTCAATTAACAGGAGTTTACTCTACAACCCATATGCAATTAACAGATCAAATTTATACTGAAGGTATGGTAAATGGTTTTGTGTTTGAAAATTATATTTAATTAACAGGGATATACAAATAAGAGATATCCAATTAAGTGGGCTCCACTGTACCTGCACTTTAGTGTAAAACTAAAATATGTGCTTTCAGCACTCAATTAATTAAATAGCCACTTTACCAGTTTAAAATATTTAATTAATATTCAGGCAACCAAAACTTGGTCATTTTTCCTTATTCTGGTGATAAAATAAGTATTTTCTCTGTAATACATTCATCTTGTTTGACAGACAACCATGAACTCATATTGATGTGATTTAGATGAATTGCTGAAGTTCTGAAGCCAAAGTGATATGTGAAGCAGAGAAGTTTGTGGGTTATCATGCCATTTTTTGATAGATTACAATATTAACAAGACAGTCTAACAACATCCATATCCCGAGCCAATTTTTATATTATGATAGGAAAAATCTCATTATTGACCTGGACATGTATTCATATCCAGTAATGTCACTAACCAAATATCATATAATTTTTTTAATCACAACTGAAGTTATCTTCCAAAAACCTGCAACTTTGGTAAATTCAAAGTCGACAAGGGCTATAACTCTGATAAAATTATTTGAATCAAAATTTCCTTTTAGTTTGCACATGTACACATCATACTCATACTGCACACCATGTTTCGTAAAAATCCAATGAAAAATGCCGGAGGAGTTTAGCGGACAAGCATTTGTGATGGAAATTTTACTATTATCAAGGGCCATAACCACATAAAATTTGACGCATTGAAAATTCCTGACCAGATGGACATCTACACTTGATACTGATACTTCAGACCATGTTTCGTAAAAATGGCTGGTGGCCATCTTGAATTTTGGACTGTACCCAAAAACACTCATTCTCGTATCACAGTGATAACAAAGGTACTCAAAAAGTTTTGTAAAGATCGGTTCATAAATACAGCCTCTAGCCTGAGTCGTATAGAAGTTGTGTACAAAAAACTGATTGGACCTAATTTCGGTACAAAATGGCCACTGGCAGCCATCTTGAATTTTGGACCACACCCAGAAACACTTGTTCTCATCCCAAGGTGATAACAAAGGTACCCAAGAAGTTTCGTAAAGATCGGTTCCTAAATACGGCTGCTAGCCTGAGCCGTATTGGCATTTGCACTTACAGTGCTGAAAGTAACACCAAAAAACATCAAAGTTAGTCTAATTTGCATAACTTACGCACGAGAAAAAAACCTGTATTATATGTGATGTATCCCATGGTACTAAACATTCATACAAAAAATTATTCAAATCAGTGCTTTCATATGGAAGTTCTGCGCAAAAATCTGATTGCACCTAACAAATGTATAGGTAAAGTATTGTAAAGGTGGGTGACAGTCAGATGCTAAACTAGAAAAGAAATCTTTGGGTCCCAGAGTGAGTCTGACTGAACCCCAAAATATTTGTTCTCATAGCACAGTGATAAGAAAGGCACCCCCCAAACACACTCGTTCCTGTCTCAAGGTGATAACAAAGGTACCCAAGAAGTTTCATGAAGATGAGTTCATAAATACGAGCCGTATAGAAGTTGTGACAAAAAACTGATTGGACCTAATTTCGGTACAAAATGGCCACTGGCAGCCATCTTGAATTTAGGCCCGCACCCAGAAACACTCGTTCTCATCCCAAGGTGATAACAAAGGTACCCAAAAAGTTTTGTGAAGATTGGTTCATAAATACAGACTCTAGCCCGAACTGTATTGACATGTGCACTTACTGTGTATAAGTAGCACTGAATAAATCAAAGTTCATCTAATTTTCTAAGGGCTGTAACCACAAAAAACTTATCGCATCGAAAATTAGTGACCGCATGCACATCTACACTTGATCCTTCAGGCCAAGTTTTGTAAAAATCTGCTGAAAAATGTAGGAGGAGTTAAGGGGACAAAGTTTGTGACAAGGACAGACAGAAGGACAGATGAACACCATTTCAATATCCCCCTTCCGACTTCATCAGCTGGGATAAAATTCAGCTAAATGGGGCTTATTTTGTAGCCTGTATGCAATTAGGACACACAAAATAAATTGATTCTCAAGCATTTTTTAGCTCAACTTTACGTAAGTCAAATTTGAGCTTATGCCATGGCCAGTCATCCGTCTGTCTGTCAACAATTCAATACGACTCGGGCTAGAAGCTGTATTTATGAACCGATCTATATGAAACTTCTTGGGTACCTTTGTTATCACTGTGGGACGAGAACGAGTGTTTTTGGGTCCGGTCCAAAATTCAAGATGGCTGCTGGCAGCCATTTTGTACAAAATTAGGTGCAATCAGATTTTTGCACAGAACTTCCATATGAAAGCTCTGATTCAAATAATTTTTTGTATGAATGTTTAGTACCATGGGATACATCACATATAATACAGGTTTTTTTCTCGTGCATAAATTATGCCAATTAGACTAACTTTGATCTATTTAGTGTTACTTTCAGCTCTGTAACTGCAAATGCCAATATGGCTCGGGCTAGAGGCTGTATTTATGAACCGATCTGTACAAAACTTCTTCCGTACCTGTGGTATCACCGTGGGACGTTCAGATTTGAATAAATTTTTGTATGAATGTTTAGTAACATGGAATACATCACATATAGTACAGGTTTTTTTCTCGTGCAGAAATTATGCAAATTAGATGAACTTTGATTTATTCAGTGCTACTTGTACACAGTAAGTGCACATGTCAATACGCCTCGGGTTAGAGGCTGTATTTATGAAGCGATCTTCACAAAACTTTTTGGGTACCTTTGCTATCACCTGGGGACGAGAACGAGTGTTTCTGGGTGCGGTCCTAAATTCAAGATGGCTGCCAGTGGCCATTTTGTACCGAAATTAGGTCCAATCAGTTTTTTGTCACAACTTCTATACGGCTCGGACTAGAGGCCGTATTTATGAACCAATCTTTATGAAACTTCTTGGGTACCTTTGTTATCACCGTGGGACGAGAACAAGTGTTTTTGGATGCGGTCCAAAATTCAAGATGGCCACCAGCAGCCATTTTGTACCAAAATTAGTGCAATCAGTTTTTTGTCCAGAACTTCTGTATGAAAGTTCTGATTTGAATAAATTATTGTAGGAATGTTTAGTAACATGGAATACATTACATATAATACAGGTTTTTTCTCGTGCAGAAATTATGCAAATTAGATGAACTTTGATTTATTCAGTGCTACTTATACACAGTAAGTGCACATGTCAATACGGCTCAGGCTAGAGTCTGTATTTATGAACCGATCTTTACGAAACTTCTTGGGTACCTTTGTTATCACCGTGGGATGAGAACGAGTGTTTTTGGGTCCAGTCCGAAATTCAAGATGGCTGCTGGCAGCCATTTTGTAAAAAATTTGGTGCAATCAGATTTTTGCGCAGAACTTCCATATGAAAGCTCTGATTCAAATAATTTTTTGTATGAATGTTTAGTACCATGGGATACATCACATATAATACAGGTTTTTTTCTCGTGCATAAATTGTGCCAATTAGACTAACTTTGATCTATTTAGTGTTACTTTCAGCTCTGTAACTGCAAATGCCAATATGGCTCGGGCTAGAGGCCGTATTTATGAACCGATCTATACAAAACTTCTTGCGTACCTGTGGTATCGCCGTGGGACGTTCTGATTTGAATAAATTTTTGTATGAATGTTTAGTAACATGGAATACATCACATATAGTACAGGTTTTTTTCTCGTGCAGAAATTATGCAAATTAGATGAACTTTGATTTATTCAGTGCTACTTGTACACATTAAGTGCACATGTCAATACGCCTCGGGTTAGAGGCTGTATTTATGAAGCGATTTTCACAAAACTTTTTGGGTACCTTTGTTATCACCTGGGGATGAGAACAAGTGTTTCTGGGTGCGGTCCTAAATTCAAGATGGCTGCTAGTGGCCATTTTGTACCGAAATTAGGTCCAATCAGTTTTTTGTCACAACTTCTATACGGCTCAGACTAGAGGCAGTATTTATGAACCAATCTTTATGAAACTTCTTGGGTACCTTTGTTATCAACGTGGGACGAGAACAAGTGTTTTTGGATGCGGTCCAAAATTCAAGATGACCACCAGCAGCCATTTTGTACCAAAATTAGTGCAATCAGTTTTTTGTACAGAACTTCTGTATGAAAGTTCTGATTTGAATAAATTATTGTAGGAATGTTTAGTAACATGGAATACATTACATATAATACAGGTTTTTTCTCGTGCAGAAATTATGCAAATTAGATGAACTTTGATTTATTCAGTGCTACTTATACACAGTAAGTGCACATGTCAATACGGCTCAGGCTAGAGTCTGTATTTATGAACCGATCTTCACGAAACTTCTTGGGGTACCTTTGTTATCAAGGAACGAATGACAGGAACGAGTGTTTTGGGGTGCCTTTGTTATCACTGTGCTATATTTTTGGGTTCAGTCAGACCCACTCAAAGATTTCTTCTGGTTTAGTATCTAACTGTCACCCCACCTTTACAATACTTTACCTATATATTTGTTACAGGCTACGGTCAGCATTTATGTACAGACCGTTACAATACTTTACATGTACCTTTGTTATCAGGTCATTACCTAGATGTTTGTCATTGCTGTGTCATATACGATACATGTATATGTCTTAAACAAGTTGAGCTACAGTGTCATTGACACTTTCATTTCAAATCAGTGAGGGCAGGTTTTATTTTTAGTTTTAATTTTTTCTTGCATGTAGTGAGCATGTTTTGAGAGACTTTTTGCTGTCCTTTTACACACATAAAATACAGAAAGTGCATAATTATACAAATAAACTCATTTAATTTTAAAAAAAAATAAAACTTATTCGCATTTTTAGTTGTGCTCTTCAGATTTCAGTTTCAGAGTCCCATCCTTGAAGTCCAGTCTCTGAATCACCCCATTTTATAGTAATATTGGAAGGAAGATACTGCAAGGCAATTAAAAACATCGAGCGAGGTGCTGCAGTATCAGTGTGGTATTGCCTGAGAATGAATACATTTTTAGCTTAAATTTGACATAGTCAAATTTGAGGTTATGCTATGGCCCATCGTCCATCTGTCCGGCGTCAACAATTCAATACGACTTGGGGTAGAGGCCGCATTTATGAACCGATCTTTACGAAACTTCTTGGGTACCTTTGTTATCACCTTGGGACGAGAATGAGTGTTTTTGTGTGTGGTCCAAAATTCAAGATGGCTGCCAGCAGCCATTTTGTACAGAAATTAGTGCAATAAGTTTTTTGTACAGAACTTCTAGGACTACGTTTGTTATCATGGGACGGTAACGAGTGCTTTTGGGCTCAGCTGTGTTAATATTTGGTGTTGTTTGGGGAGGGTAAACATTATTAGCACTACCCAGTTTTCTGTTTCCAATGAGAAAAATAAAACCTCCTCACCCGTGGGAACCCTATGAGCTAAAGATAAAAAATTCACATACCTATATTTTAAGAAGGACTGGACAAATGTTTATTAATTAGTAGGAATCAACCGTAGAAGGGTTTGAATCAAACATGCCAAACAGTTGCTTACATTTGGCTTATGATGCACCATACAAGGATCCCCATTGTAACATTAACCCCATGGAGATTTCTTTTCCAGTTTAGCATCTAACTGTCACCCACCTTTACAATACTTTACCTATACATTTGTTACAGGCTATGGTCAGTATTTATGTACAGACCTTTACAATACTTTACATGTACCTTTGTTATCAGGACATTACTTAGATGTGTGTCATTGCTGTGCCACATACTATACATGTACATGTCTTACACAAGTTGAACTACAGTGTCATTGACACTTTTATTTTTTTTCTTTAATAGTTCAAATTTGTACCAAAAGTGTGGTAAATGGTTTGGTGGTAAGTTTTAAAACATCATCTCCGACGGACCGAGTATGGAGTTTGTACCAAGGTTAAACTTTTGATACTAACATTACTTTAATGCCCAGGCATTACAACAGTATTTCACTTGGCGTAGGGTCATTTCATTTCATCTATTGGTGTTCATGGTCGCTATCGTGGCTATATGATGACTGCAACACAAGTTTGAAGTTGATTTTTGCCAGTTGTATGTGCCTTTGCTGCCCAATTTGGAGAACTTACACCCAATTCATCATAATTTAAATGTACGGTACAGCCTATAGCAAAGTATACAAGTATTGTTTTCAGCATTATCTCCTTTATATTTCCTGAGCATTGCCTCATTATTTCCAGGTTACTGTTTTTAATCTAGTATTATGAAGATAATATTCTAAACTTGCACTTTATAAGCTGTTGCCCACTCGCCAGAAAAAGCAGTTTACATGAAGAAATCTTTCCTCCAAAATTACTTTTCAAGTAATTATATGTACCTTAATGCTTCAAAGCCTGATCAATATTCCTTTACATCCTATTGTACAACTTAAATTGTTTAGCCAAGTTTTTCTTTCTTAATAGTGATAGTTTCACATTGTCGTACCATTATGGCTGAGCGACAGCATTATTGACCCCCTTATCCAGTGCACACAATATCAAAATTTATTATTTTAATTATTTTTTTCTTCGAATTTTTCAAAAAATTACAACAAAACCACATCAGGTGATCTCTCATTGGAACGAGCTCGATGAGCTCATTCCAATGAGAGGTCACATGATGTAGTTTTGTTAAAATTTGCTTTCTTTCAACTGCTCAGTTTGTAAATTACAGGGGGGGGGGGGGGGTGGGGGGGATGCAGCTGATCTGTTAAGTAAAGGGTTAAATGTTTGGTGTTACAATATGTGTATAATTATGTACATGCAAGTTCTTCAGTGTGTGGTTATTTGTTTCTAGGTTTTGCCACAACTGTTGAACCATTTAGAAGTTGACAAGCTTGAAGATAGTATAGATTGGGGAGTGATTTGTGTTTACACCTGCAGTGCTAGCTGTCATATTGGTAATCAATACAAAGAAGAATTTGTGTGGAAGCAAGACATTGTTGACAAGAACTAATTACGCAATGATTATCATCTGTGTTGGAAGACTGTATTTGGGCTAAGTTGACAAGTGCAGGAAGTCCATATATCATTTATGTTCTTGATTAAACATAAGATTCTGTCCACAAGATTATTTGTTTTCTTTGAATTTTTCAGGGTAGAGTTGCTGATAAGCAAAGGGTGTACCGGTGGGTGGATTAGGCAAACAATCATGAGCAAATAACTGGTTTTGGGTAATAATGTTGCAACTCTAATTGTCTTCAAGTTTATTAGTGCTTCAGCTCATGAGAATTACAGGCAACAGGAAAATTACACATTTTCTTTTATTTTTTTTTTTGCTTCCAAAACATATCTTATAAACCCTCATTGGCATGAGCCAATTTGATTAATTCCATTGATGGGGCATAAGCTTTGTTTTATAAGCAAAAGTTTAAAAAAATATGTTGCATATTTTTGTGTCTTCAGTGATAAGCAATTTTGTAAAAGGTTTTACTCAAACAATGTCTCAAACTGGGCTAGTTGCTTGAATGGGTGAACATTTATGTGTCAGTAATTGGTTTGGTTTGTCCAGCCAATTTACGTGTTTAAACAATCATTTTACAGGGCTTTAGATTGGACTAATTTTGGAACACCGCAGACTTGTCAAGTCAGCTGCTTTTTTGCAACATTGTCTGTCTGGAATGTCATTTCCTGGTTTCTTCGGGTTGTATTCTTGTCTCGGAATATCTAGGGAGCCTTTTTTCCAATTATGATTAGTTTCCACTGCAATAGAACAGGTGCCCCAACATGGCATCTCTGGGGAATGGTGGGTAAACTCTAAGTTAAATTTATAAGTGTATTTGTAGTTGTTTCTAGGCAAGTTTCGGCTGCCTATATAGACAGCCAAAACTTGCCTAGAAACAACTGTAAAACCATGGGATTAGGACTGTTATTGAGTAGCAGAATGTGTATACAGGTATCAAGGCCTTTGTGGATTAATTAATTCGAAGAAAAATGGGCAAGAATGCACCAAGTCATGCTATGTGTTATACTTTCTAATTTGGGCACATTGCTGTAATTTGGGCACACTGTTTACCGGTGTGAGTTTGACAGAATGTAAAGGCCTGCATTTTGTTCACCAACTGTTAATCGCAAAAAAAATAGAATGACCAATATTTCATTTGCCTTTAAATGAATTATATTATATTTATTTATTTACTGGTGTTTAACTGGTAGAGTGCTAAATTATTTTTGGTTGTCAAAATTTGTTGACTTGACTTAACATTGCCTTATTAAAATTTATAGGAGAATGCCTATTGGCACTCTCCCAATCAAGTTCCTTTTGCAAGAAAAATGAAGCACATCCACTGAATTTTTGAAGAATTTTGTAATATGTGCACTTCAGATTGGAGACCAAAAATGGGCTTCAGCACTCCTCCAGTTAATTTCACTTTCAGTATGTATGGCTATATCATGTCCACATCATAGGTATGAAGACAAGTTTATCAATCATTTACACCAATGCTGCTCTCTCCATCCTAGAGGTTAGTTACCAGGTCCTATTTTGCCAGTAAAGCAGAATTGGTTTACCCGAGTAAACATGCACTGCTCCACTTCCTTGGGAAATCACACATTTTCATTTGGGTGAAAAAAGCTGTGATGTAATATATTGTTGGAAAAGAGAGCGAAACTCATTGAACAAGCTGCAGTTGCAATATTCTGGATATTGCTGTATTGATGATAAATATGTCTGGCTTCCTTCACTTTGTCTTGATTTAAAAAATCTGGTAAATGTTTATCTGAAAATTGGTTACTTCAAAAGAGGTTGAGACAACCTTTTTCCTGGGATAGAAAGATGTATGTCAATGTCAGGCATATTAGTGTAAAAAAGGATAATGGTTTGCAGGATTAATTTTAGTTCAAAGAACCTATTTGACAGTTAATTTGCTCTATGAAAAATGAAGACACAAGATTTTTGCCATACCACTCCAGGGCACTATAACAGTAGAATATTGGTTACTAGATACCAAATACAGTTTTTTCATCCTATATCCAGAGTTCACACTGCCCCAAAATTGTCCTGTGACAAATTTTTGAGCCAGTCTGGATATGCTTTTACGAAACAAAACTATTTGGAAGTGAAGCTTTTGCTAACCAGCTTTATAAAATTAATGGATTAGCTGGAATTTGAGGCCTTTTTCTCTGATCTAGCATGCATTTAGATTCATTTTGATACAAATAGTGGATGGATCGGAAGGGTGTATGGCCCCCAGAAGTGTGTGTGTAGACAACCATAGAAGCATCAAGCAGTACTTAGTAACTGTCTAGCATTTAATTTAATAGTTGGCACAATCGGAGATCGAGTCCAAGTGACATTGATGGAAGGCACAGTTTGTTCCACTACAACCTCAAGAGCAAGCAAGGCTGAAGTCAGATGATCCATTTTGCATTTGATTATGGATTTGAACATCCCAGATTTTAAGCCATGCTGAAAAAAACACCTAAGTTATCATATCAAAAAAACAAAAATGAGGACAATTCCAAATTTTCTACCTTTTAAATTGAAGCCTTTCCTGGTAAAACTGTATTGGGATATGCGATTTTAATGAAAAAAAAAATTTAAACCTTATATTTTAAAAAAAATTTTTTTCAAAAATAGCCTTCACATGTTTAACGGTAGGGCACATTTAGATAGTGTTTTGTTAATAGCACAATTCATAGCACAATTCAGAGTTGGCCATGTGTGAGCTGTTCCCTGAAGACAACGTTTAAAAGTTTGTTTTTCTTTCCTTGTTTCTCAGCTGGATACTGAATGGTCTAAACAAGTCATTAACTCAACATAGATGGATCAGTCAAAGGCAAAATGACACTGGTGAAGAAATACTGAACTGGTTCCTGGGCAAGTGCGAAAGAGAATGGGCTGGAATTACATATTACTAAAAGGAACAATCTTAGGTCAAACCTCTTTCCTGGAGACGATTTCTGGGGAAGTTTGCCAACCAACAGAAGTCAGTGCAGTCTTGAATGAACAGTGAAAGGAGTGACAAATTTGATGTACAGTGGATACCTTTCAATTGAATAGCCACTTTGCAAATGAAAGCTATACCATTATCAGTATTCAGTTGACAGGGATTTGGTAATTTTTATGTATTCTTAAGATAAACTGATCATTTATTCTATTATATTTTTATACTGTACCAATGACCCAGACATAGCTGGTGCTAACTCTTAAAATATAGGGCCAAACACAAATTTTGCCCCCCAATCCCCAAAATTTGCATCTAAAACTAAAGAAAACATGTCCTGAAAGGCCCTCCACACCTCGCCCCCACTGCGCATGCGCAGTGTCAAGGACGTTCCGAAATTGGCGCCATTTATCATTCTAAGTTTGGCCCTTCATCAGTTAACATCTGACTGATCTTTGTGCTTTTAAATCTCAGTTTAAATGATGCCAGACACATAAATATTAGTGAAATGGTGATTCTAAGGAGGATAGAAAAGGAGGAGAGGAAAAGAATGTGTGACAGAATATTATCAGGGCTGTAACTTAAAATTTTTTAATGAAATTATGTTAAGTTACCTATTTTCAAGGCAGCAGCCATTTTGTTGTCATTCTGATTATTTAGTTACACTGTTTTTTCAAGTGTTTTTCCTCTCTCCCTGTCCTTTAAGTTCCCCCTTGCTATTCTCCCATGCTTTTGGCATAGTTTCTGTAATTATTATTACTAAAATTTCTTGGGAGTTTTAGCTTAATAACAGAATGAATTCTGTTCTTTCCCCATGTTTACGTCTTCACCTACGGGTGGTTAGGCGTTGTGTTCTGCATCTACCATCTGATGTTCTGCAGTTTCTTCCCTGGAAGTCTCTGTTTTGCATCAGATGGTGTATTTTTGGTAACTGATTTCGGGCCTGGGTGCCTGGAGTCTTATTTTAGTGTTTTTACACTCATTGTTTACATTTACAACAGCCCTCTGTGTGAGGGGGGGGATTTCTAAATAATAATATCTTTATGTTATTTTAATCATAACTAGATACATTATTATTGTTCGTAAGTGTTGAATAAATTGTTTAAAATATTTTTAAAATTTTTGTCCACACTTAGGCTTGGGATCCATTGGGGCTCAACGTTACTTTTCAGAAACTTGGGCTGTTCTGAAAAAATATTTTTTCAAAATATTTTGATTTCAATTATTTTTTCTATATTAATGGATCATATTATTATTATGTATTTGATTGCCAGGGGTTAGTGCGAGTACCAGGACTTGTTTTCTTTTCACATTGAAAGGATATTGATCAATTGTTTTAAGAGGAAGTCTTCCTCTGACCTTATTATCATTCTATATGTGGTCAGTGTACTCGCATTAACTCCTGTTCTGTATCGTATGATTTCGATGACAATATGGGAAGCGTATGTTACGGTATGTTGTTGGGGATTTGGACACTCCGGTCCTTTCCCCGCAGGGTCACTCTACTTTATCAATTTCTATTTCAGACGATCAAGATTAGGGTGATGTATCTGTGATGTCTTCCAACAGTGTGCCTCCGTCGTCACAATTAATGAAGGGCTAGCGGAAAAGTGCTCATGTAATACGCCAATTGCCTAAGAGGACCCTAGTAGGTTCGACGGCCTTTGACGTCCGCTAGCTCGCCCGGTGTAGCGTCCATTCACCGAATGGTTCGGCAGCCGGGTTCGTCCGTTGCGGTCTAGAAGGAATTTTGGGGTGATGCGAGCACTATAAAATTAACTTAATGCACACCCAGTGACGGCGGATTGGAGGGAGAACGGAGGAAGCCTTTTAGTCCGGTTCATAGCTCGTTCCGGTCCATCCGGACGGCAAGCGAGAGAGGCCCCTCTCTCGTTCAACAACATCTGGCCCCAGATGTTGTGGTACAAATGTGTTGTTAGCGGAGCATACGTCCGTCGCTCGGGACGCTCCGTTGTATAGGCAGTCCGCTGAGACTGCTAAGGCTTCCTCTTCTCGTCAGCGCACACGACCGCACCTTGGCTGCGTGACCGCCGATATATTACCAGCTTCGCCGATCAAGGATTCTTCGGCGACCAGGTCACACCATCCGGCAGCCAGGGATTCGAGACCGATGGACTCCGGACGTTCGCATAGGAAGTATGCGGGAGCCATCTGATGCGGAGCTGCCCTCGGTGAAGCACCGATAGACTGCGCCTCCGCAGGTCTCGACGCCGGACATTCTTGTGCACATAGCACAGCTTATCGCAGCATCCCAGCAGCCGACAGAAACGGTGTTGGATCGAGAATTATCCGACAGCGCTGGGTCGGTAGCCGGGGACTCGAGGCCTGCAGACTCCGGACGTTCGCATAGGAAGTGTGCGGGAGTCAACGTACACGGAGCTTCCAGCGGCAATGCATCGTAAGTCCGCTACTGCACAGGCCTCGGGAACGGACGTGCTTTCCTTAATAGCACAGTTTATCGCAGCATCCCAGCATCAACTGAATCTGTCGCATATATTTTATCCGACGATGCTGGGTCGGGACGCTCCGCGGAAGCGGGTACGGACGTCCGAAAGTTTCATCCGGTCCGACGGGATACCGAAAGGGATTCGGTGGATTTCAAGCTTTCCCTTTCGGAACAACATATGCTGCGATGCCGGATAAGAAACTGATAGCGTCGGTGGACTTAGAAATTTTTGGTTCGGTTCAGGGACTTCGTCCCTCAGTTCCGACATAGTCCAATAATGTCACACAAACTTTCGAATTATTGAACGACGCTATATATATTATTATTTTATGCTTGCTATCCAAGCATTTCTGGTTTCTTGTTCGAAGAGTTATGGAGATGTCTTTCAAAAGTGTGCCTCTGTCGTCATAGTTAATGAAGAGTTAGCGGCAATAAGTGCTCATGGTATATGTCTATCGCTTACGGAGTGACATTCGCTAGCTCACCCGGTGTAGCGTACATTCATCGAATGGTTCGGCTGCCGGGTTCGTCCGTTGCGGTCTAGGAAGGAGATTTGGGTGATGCGAGCACTTTAATTTACTTTAGTACTCACCCAGTGACGGCAGATTGAGGACAGATCGGAGGAAGCCAACAACATAGGGGACCGCATGTTGTGGTTCAGATATTTTACATTCGGAGCATATGTCCGTTGCTCGGGACGCTCCGTTATATTGACAGTCCGAGAGACTGTCTTTAATGCTTCCTCATCCTCACAGCAGGGCACACGACCGCACATTGGCTACGTGACCTCGAGTATCCGATCAGTTTCGGCATTCAGTGATTCCACAGCGAATAGGTCGCGCCATCCGGTAGCCAAGGGACACGAGGCCTATACACTCCGTTCGCTCGCATATTGGTAGTATGCACGGGGTAACGATCTCGGAGCTTCCTGCGGCAATGCATCGTAAGACCGCAGCTCCTCAGGCCTCAGTGACGGACGTGCTATCCGAGTTAGCACAGTTGTTTCGCAGCATCCCAGCAATTGACGGTTTCTCGGTCGAATCAGGAATTATCCGACGGCGCTGGGTCGGTGCGGTCCGCGGTTGCATCAAGCTACGGACGACCGAACGCTTTATAGGGTCCGACAGGATGGCGAAAGGGATTCGAAAGATTTCGAGTTTTCCCTTTAGTAGTATCGGAAGATGCCTTTCATATCTTCTGGCATTTCTTCCAGTGATTATTTTTCGGACTTCATTGCTGCGATCTTGGATAAGAGACTTATAGCGTCATTGGACTCGGATTTTTCGATCGGTACAGGGACATTGTCCCTGACTTACCGACGCAGTCCAATATTGTCATTACAACATGTGTTTTATTTTTCGACGCTATATATATATTATATATATATACAAGCCTGCTACTAAGCATGATAGTTTAGTTTCTTGTCCGCGTGGCTCATTTCTGCCATTTTATCTTTTTTTCATATAGTTTATTTTGGCAGAGCAGGGCATACCGAGAGTTCATATGCGTCTAGACGGTGTGATTAAAGACTGCATATATTCTTTTTCGCCGTTTATGTCTTTTCCAATTTCAATGTTGGGAACGACATTATGTATAGTAGACTTAACTTAGACGCTTTATTATACGTAATCCGCCTTACTGAGGCGTTATCATTACGTCTTCAAGAAAAGATTTACGGGATATTATTCTCAATGTAATTTCTTTTGAGGGCAGTAGTTTGTTCACGTATAACTCCGCCCTTCAGTGGCTGATTGGAGTTGGTTAGACGTGATGCAGCCCTAGCTACATCCACGCGTGGATAGTAGGTTAAGAACTCTCTCAGAGTCGCTTCGTTCTCGGAGGAGCTTCTCTTCGACGGCAACTTTCCGGCAATCCATGAATTGCTTGATTTATACATTCTCTTGTCTATCTAGTGTTACAAGAGATTCAGACTGGGGCAAACATTCGGTGGTTGACTCAGAGAGTGCCGCCGCAGTTGCCGGACCCTAGTGTGGCTGTTATGACGGTTGCCAGTCAAACAGATTGGGATATATACTGATCCCTACGGATTCGAAGTGCCAGGGTCTTTGGGTTCCGCAGTCTTTTAGCTATCAGTTTAACTTCCGCGGAATAATGTTTTTTAGGCTTGCTTTATGTCATTGCATGAACATTATTCAGAAACGCATGCCCAAATTCCTGTCCTTTAATTCGACAGTAGTGGCGTATCTCCGGAACCAGGGAGGCACTCTTTCGTTTCCGTTATTCAATTTAATGGAAAGAATCCGTCTGTTGGTTATAGTACACCAAGTTCAGTTTTGGTCCGTCATATTCTGGGTCGTCTGAATGTTTTATCGCACTCCCGTTCTCTTACGGGTCGCTTGTTGCTGTCAGAATGGACTCTCAACAAACAAGTATTTAATCAGATTTGCTATCTATGGGAGCGCCCAATGATGTTTTATTTATGACACAGCTTGCTAATCAATTGCAGACGTATGTGTTGGCTTGTCCAGATCTCTGAGCTAATACTGTTAACGCTCTATTGATCTATAGGACGGTATGATAGGATACGCGTATCCTCCGGCGCTGTTGTTTTAGCAGGTATTGCTAAGATAAACAACCACAATACATTTCTGTTGATAGCATCTCTATCTTCACAGAGATCATGAGTAATTTACTCTCTTGTCTACTGTGGATCTTAACGTGAAATCTTCCTCTATGTGAGGATCTTTTTTCACTGGGTAAATCGTGTCATCTTTATCACAACCAGCAAGGTCGCAACCTTCATGTATTCCGTTGTGTGGTCCGTATTGCATTGTAAGCACTGTACTGGACGAGCTTTGGACGCGATTTCTTACTATAGGAGATCCTCTTCTTCGCTATTCTATGCGACTAAAGTGGAGGCTCTTCCGTCGTGGTGTAGGGATCATTATGTTCATATGGTTGATCCCTCCATACTACGCATTGCTAGTTTTTAGTATACTTGTTTCACAAGATCTACTGCAGCCTGTTGTTATTTAGGTTATAGGTTTATGTTACCTCATACCTATGCACTCTACGTTAGTTTACAATTGAGTCTTTTGTCTCTTTATCTAAGTCAGTTAGTAACTTTTTGATAAATAGACTTAGAATCCTTAGATTAAATTCCTATATGGATTTTAACTTCGGTTCTTATTTAGCTAGTAATCATTTGAGCCTCTGGAAACAGTAGTTTTCAAATTCTGACCTTTTAGACAGTAATTCTGTTGGTTTCTCCTTTACTGTAGAGTCAGTGAGTTTCATGCACTATCGATGGATGATTCTCACTTTCATAGTTTCGGAATCAATACTTCCGTTACTATTTAGGTTGGATTGTTGCATAAGAGTTAGGCTCCTATTATCCGGAACCTATTATTTTAAGGTCCTTCCGTCTTCGTATGGGCATAGGCCTTTACTCTTTCCGGGTACAGTTTATGTATTTATAAACAGATATCTGTTTATTACAAGGGCGTAAGCTTCTTCTGTCTTTGATGTCTAGTAGAAGGACGTTACGCTCCATTTTATTGTTAATGGATTCTATTAACTAGCGTACTGCTTATGGTATATCATTGGCTTAGCAGTTGTGCTTAAGATTTCGGCTCATGAAGTAAGAGTTCTTCTACTTCTTGGGCTTACATTAATAGTGTTGCTATTATAGATTTTTGAAGGCTGCTCATTGCGCTCAGCCATCCATTCATGAATTTTATCTCAGAAATATCGAGTCCATTTCTGGAGGCCTCTATTGTTAGGTCTATTATCTACTGCTCAGAATGTCATTCACTTAACAGTTGCTACTATAGCTAGGTAGGCTGTCTGTTTCGGCAGTGTCTCCGTTCGGCTGCCCTCTTCGCTCTGGGCTATTTGACCCAGGGCAAGAATAAGGGGGGGGGGGAGGGTGTTCCCTTGGGTCACCTGTTTTTACTATGAAAACAAGGGGATACCTCCTCCGGAGTTAGTAATTCTGAGCAGTTATTGGGATGGTTGTTTAGTGAGAAGTTTAAGTTTATAAAATTCATTCAAGTCTTAGTTTTTAAAGTATAGCTTTTGAATATTGCATATGTCAACGGACATGATTATGCAATTCTCACACACTTTTAGGAGTATAAGAGTCTCTATTCTCTAGACTTACTTTATTATTGGCTTACTTTAAAAATTATTAGTATAAGGATTATTGGATATTAATAGAGTACATGGATGTATGAAGCTCAATTTTTGGAAGGTGTTGTATCTTTCTAATTTATCATAAATAAGAAAGATACATGTAAGGCCTATTACTTCTTTTCCCTACAGGGGATGACTCTATTTTATTTTATTGAGCGTATTCCATTTTGCTCTATGTCCTTGGCCCTCCAGCCTTTTTACTATTCAGCTATGTCTGGGTCATTGGTACAGTATAAAAATGTTAAAAAATTTATAGTAATTTATATATTTTTTATACTTACCAATGACCCAGACGGGGATGGCCCTCCCAGGAGTTGGGAACTCTTGCCTCCCCGCTGAGTACATAGCGCTTACCAGGCACTGGTTATTAGAATGATAAATGGCGCCAATTTCGGAACGTCCTTGACACTGCGCATGCGCAGTGGGGGCGAGGTGTGGAGGGCCTTTCAGGACATGTTTTCTTTAGTTTTAGATGCAAATTTTGGGGATTGGGGGGCAAAATTTGTGTTTGGCCCTATATTTTAAGAGTTAGCACCAGCTATGTCTGGGTCATTGGTAAGTATAAAAAATATATAAATTACTATAAATTTTTTAACATCTTGTTGACAGAGATGAAACTATATCAAACAAGATATATTAGATTAAAGGTCTGCTTTGAATGAAATGAGACCAAATGGGCCTATGAACAAGGGGAGTATAGTGATTGTCAGGGTAATCTCTTGACACATTACAATATTTTTATATCCAATTAAAAGGAGTAAGCTATATAAGCTATATGCAATTAACAGGTCATCAAATTTGTACTGAAGGTGTGGTAAATGGTTTTGAATTTGGTAGTTATATTCAACTAACCAGGTTATTCAATTGAGAGATAATTAACCCTTTACCCAACACAGACGATTTCAAAATTTATTATTTTAAATATCATTTTTTAAATTTTTTCAAAACATTTCAACAAAACCATATCATGTGACCCCTCTTTGGAACGAGCTCGATGAGCTCGTTCCAAAGAGGGGTCACATGATGTGGTTTTGTTGAAATTTTTCGAAAAATAATATTTTTTTGGCTGCTGAATTTGCATATTAAGCGGGCAGATGCAGGCGATTCGTTGGGTAAAGGGTTAAGTGGTCTCCACTGTGCCAGACACAATTTTCTTGCAATATGAAAGGCAAAGAGATCAATATAAGACACCCCATTTTGAAGGTTTCTTGACCTACACCATGTTCCATTTACACCTTACATAATGTAACATCCATATCCAACGTTCTGTTCACTGGTTGGTCAATTTGGAGACCAAATTTGGTATGCAGTAATATCTGAGGACATGTACTTGATTTATGGCCCTAAAAAATGTTTCACATCTCCTTGACAACCCCAGGAGCTACAAATGGAAAAAAATTAAAATGCTCACCTTTCCCAAACTGCATAGACCAGAGAATTGTTTTGGTATATTGCATCCTTAGTACCAGTAGAATCGAATGGGCCAAAAAAAAATCTCGCTACTGAATACTGAATATTTTTTTTTAATGAAACTTTATAACAATATGTAATATCAAAAGACAGTGTGTCGCAAATTATAATATGGTATGTGCACCTCAAGGTCAAGGTCACATACCCTATGATTAGGTGATGCATAGAAAAACTTTGACATTTGTTTGTCCAGGACATAATTTCTTAACCACTGAATATTTTTTAATGAAACTTCATAACAATATGTAATATCAAAAGACAGTGTGTCGCAAATTATAATATGGTATGTGCCCCTCAAGGTCAAGGCCTTATTATTAGGTTACACTTAGAAAACCTTTGACATTTGTTTGTCCAGGCCATAATTTCTTAACCACTGAATATTTTTAAATGAAACTTTATAACAATATGTAATATGAAAAGACAGTGTGTTGCGAATTATAATATGGTATGTGCTCCTCAAGATCAAGGTCACAGGCCCTGTGATAAGGTGACATATTGAAAAGCTTTGACATTCGTTTGTCGGGGCCATATTTTCCTATTTCCTGAACATAAGCTTACAGAATGTCAGTGGAGCTTTTCTAATGCTAAGTTGTCCGTATGTTGTCTCTGTCTGTTGTCAACATTTTGTTTGTCCGGTCCATATATTTTGATCTAATCTGCAGACCTTGTTCATACTTGGTACAATTATTGTTCATGACTCAGAGGTGTGCCACGATATTGATCCAAGGTCATATCATCAAGGTCAAGGTCACAGATAGCAAATCTTGTGTTATACAGCACTTTTATGTAGTGATGAATCGATTATCAAAACTTGCTATGAACTGATTACTGATTATTTCTCTGCCAATTATGCCGATTTTGATTCTGATGGTTGAAATAGGACCCAGAAGAAAATCTGTTAGTGCCTGTTTTACTGCAGAATTTCATTGATAAATCACCAATTACGAAAGCTTAATACCACATAAGTTCTCAGAGTATGCATGTATAGTGCTGGGCAATATTAGCCAAAATAATATTTGCATTTTTGGGAGTTGGGGTGGGGGAAGATCGTTATAAACGATACAATCACACGATAATGTTCTCTTGTGATGATTGTGTGTTATTCTGGTAAATAGTGTAAATGCAGTTTTGTGTAAGAATACAATACACTTGGCTGCATTAACCAGGAAGATACTGAGCACACATACTTTGCATCTGAATTGAATAAAACTTTGATGTTAATGTGTGTTGTGAAGTTGTATGGCGCATTGTTGTCCAAATTAAGTCCTTGTGTATATCTTTGGGCTCCTTATGGGAACCCCAATTTTAACTTGCTGCAATAGGAGGAAAATTCTTTTAAATTTTTCTTATTCAGATCCACCAGTCATAATCTTTTCATATTTGATATACAGCATCCTTATGGGGGGCAGATACACACACGATATCAGAATATATCAACATTGGAGGGAAACATCAAGGGAGGTAACTGAATTAAAAAAAAAGAACTTGACAAACTGAAAACATGTTAATGAGTCATTCGACTTGCATGTGTAACAATCATCTACCATCGAAAAAAGAGTGTTTTTTAGTTTTTAGCTGTGACTAGCAGCTCTATAAGTGACAATGTTGGTCTGTCTGTCGGTCTGTCTGTGACCAACGAGTTTCAAAACTCAATAACTTTTGAAATACTTGATGGAATGACTTTATATTTGGCATGTAAGTGTATCGTATTGATGTCTAGCCACTGTTCAATGCATGTGTTGTTCCAGATATTTTTCTTGGAGTTATGGCTGTCGGTCGGTCTGTCTGTTGGTCTGTCTGTGACCAACGAGTTTCAAAATTCAATAACTTTTGAAATACTTGATGGAATGACTTTATTAGGCTTTTCCCTCTGGAAAAGACTATTGTTTTTCTACGGATTATTATTATTTTTTTTATTTTATTTTTTTTCCACACATTTTGTCCGTACGATTCAGAAGCCATTTTCGAACCGATTTTCACGAAATTTTGCACACGCATAGAGGGGCACAAAATCTAAAAATGTACCCAAGCGGATTTTTCGATTTAACCCTTATTTCGTCAGAATTGGCAAAAAACTGCCAAAATTGGGGTTTATCGGCACTTTCCCGAAACACGTCTTGTAGATTTTTTTTATACATTCATCATTGCTAGACCTGTCTGTGACACACCCTTTGATCCACACGACATATCAGGCGATGCATATGGTAACCCTCCACAGGCTGCCAAACATCGAAATTTTGATGAAATGGGCCAGTTTCAGGCCAACACTGCACTCAAACAATACACGAGAGATAAACATAACTTCCTTTATTGGGAGTGGAATTCACAGAGGATCATTTTTGTCAGTAATAAGGGTGTTCAAAAAACCAAGCGTTAACCCGTTTTGGGCTGGTTAAACGGCAATACCCCCATAAAGCTAAAAAAATCGTATTTTCCGTGGATTTCTCTAAACGAGTCTTGCAGATTTTCAAGAAAAATTTGTCACTCCCAGGCCCTGGTGTGACAATAGAATTTGCATGGACAAAATGCTGCGGTGAGCATTTGTTAACCCTCCACGGGCTGCTAAAAGTCAAAATTGTGATAAAATGGGCTGTTTTTGAACGCCAACAGCACCCACTTGGTGTACCACCGAGAAAGGTTCCTTCTTTTATCGGACGCAAAATTGATGGGGAAACATTTTTGATAGTGGTAAGGGTATTCAAAAGTCGAAGCCTTAACCCATTTTGGGCTGCTTAAAGAGAGATACCCCTTAAAAGCTTAAAATTCCCATTTTCTGTAGATTTCTCTAAAAGCAACTTGTAGGTTTTCAGGAAAAATTGACTATTCGCAGGTCCTTGTGTGACATTACAAGATGCATGGACAAAATATTCCGGTGAGCATTTATTAACCCTCTACAGGCTGCTAAGCATCGTAATTTTGTTTAAATAGGCTGTTTTCAGACGCGCACAACAACCAAGGCATACCAGAGAGATAAACATAATCTACTTTGTTGGAAGTGGAATTCACCGAGGACCAAATTTGTTAGTAATAAGGGTATTCAAAAAACCAAGCATTAACCCCTTTTGGGATGGTTAATAGCAATACCCATCAAAAGCTTAAAAAATCATGTTTTCCCTGAATTTCTTTAGAAACGTCTCGCAGGGTTTCAAGAGAAAATGGTCGTTGATAGGTCTTAGAGTCACATTACCAGTTGCATGGATAAAATATTCAGATAAGCATTTGTTAACCCTCCATGGGCTGCTAAATGTCAAATTTGTGATAAAATGGGCTATTTTTAGACACCAACAGCACCCAAACGATATACCACAGAGAAAGGGGCCTTCATTTATCGGACGCAAAATTGATCGGAAAATATTTTTGAAAGTGGTAAGGGTATTCAAAATTTGAAGTCTTAACCCATTTTGGGCTGGTTAAAGAGAGATACCCATTAAAATCTTAAAATACCCGTTTTCTGTGGATTTCTCTAACAACATCTTGTAGGTTTTCAAGAAAAATCGGCTATTTGCAGGTCTTGGTGTGACATTACAAGTCGCATGAACAAGATATTCCGGTCAGCATTAGTTAACCCTCCCCGGGATGCTGAAGGTCAAAATTGCGTTAAAATGGGCTGTTTTTGCACACCAACAGCACCCAAAGGGTACACCACAAAGAAAAGTGCCTTCTTTTATCGCGCGTACAATTTATACGGAAACATTTTTGTAAGTAGTAAGGGTATTCAAAAGTCGACGTCTTAACCCATTTTGGGCAGGCTAAAGAGAGATATCCCTTGAAAGCTTTAAATTCCCATTTTCTGTGAATTTCCCTAACGGTAACTTGTAGGGTTTCAAGACAAATTGACTATTCGTAGGTCTTTATGTGACATTACAAGTTGCATGGACAAAATACTCCGGTGAGCGTTTTTTAACCATCTACAAGCTGCCAAGCATCGTAATGTTGTTAACATGGGACTGTTTTCAGACATGCACAGCACCTAATGTATACATGAGAGATAAACATAATCTCCTTTGTTTGAAGTGGAATTCACAGAGGACCATTTTTGTAAGGAATAAAGGTATTCAAAAAGCCAAGCGTTAACCCCTGTTGGGGAGGTTAACAGGGATACCCATCAAAAGCTTAGAAAATCGTTTTCACTGGATTTCTACAAACATTTTGTGGGGTTTTCAAGAGAAAATGGCCGTTGATAGGTCTTGGTGTCATATGACCAGTTGCATGGATCAATTATTCTGGTAGGCATTTGTTAACCCTTCATGGGCTGCTAAATGTAAAAAAATTGAGGAAATAGTCTGTTTTTGGACACCAACAACATCAAATGGAAATGCCACAGAGAAACGTAACTTCTTTTACCAGATGCAAAACTGATAGGGAAACATTGATATTGATATTAACCCATTCTACCATTAATGATGGGTTTTACCTAAACATTTTTTTATCAAACCCAAACCGAGTCATTTGAGACTACTGTACTCACCTTTCTCATAACATCAATGAAGGAACTTTAGTGAGACAGTTAAAAACAATTCATCAGACACTGTGGGGTCAAGAAAAATCATGGAATCTAATCGGGAAAAGCCATGATTCTCCAGAATCATAAAGTCTAGTATTTGGCATGTAAGTGTATCTTATTTATGTCTAGCCACTGTTCAATGCGTGTGTTGTTCCAAATATTTTTCTTGGAGTTATGACCCTTGATGAACTTAGAATTTTGTGAGATTGCACCACCCATCGCAGCTACGGCTTCGATGTCACGATTTTTCTCAAATTTTAATTTCTTATTGTATTGTGATGCTTGCATCATGAAGTACTACAGGCTACCGGCTGAACACATTTATTTATACATGTACCCATTTCAATGTTGTACAGCACCAAGTTTGAAGACCAGTGACTTCGATCAGCTGGGAATAGTGGCGATCTCGTACCGATTGCAGATGGTAAATTCCATAATATCTCGGCTCTACAAAACCCTAAATATTCTGATATGTACTACACACATTTTTAATAGGGAAACTTTATTGAAATGGCCAGATATCAAAGAGATTTTAATAGTCAGTGTTAAATATAGAATAACCGAAAACTATTGGTTTTTAACTGACGGTGTTATGATCCGGCCGGTTCCGATTACTGATTCCAATTATCGGTTCATCACTACTTGTCTGGTCCATATAACTTTGTGTGATTGACAGATCTTATTCATAGTTGGTACAATTATTACTCATGACCCAAAGTTGTGTCATGACTTTGATTTAAGGTTATATCAAAGTTAAGGTCACAGGCAGCAAAATTTTTATATTGTTATACAGCCCTTGTCTGGTTCATATAACTGTATGATTGACAGATCTTATTCATAGTGGGTACAATTATTTCTCATGACATAAAAGTGTGTCGCGACTTTGAGCCAAGGTAATACCATCAAGGTCAAGATCACAGACACGACTTCAAGGTTATACAGCCCTTGTCTGGTCTGTTCGGTATAATTGAATCATTGTGTGACAGATCTTGTTCATACTTCATACAGTTGTTACCCATAACCTAACCTTGTGTCATGACCTTGACCCATTGTCATATCATGAAGGTTAAGGTCACAAGCAGTAACACTTGGATTCTTGTCTTGTGTTTAGCTTCCGCTAAAAGCAGTGACTCTCAGCAGAGCTGTCTCGATGGAGACTCCTCTTGTTTGATATTTGGTATACAACATCCATGGGGGTATCCAATTCAAGTTTGTGCAAATTAAGTCACTGGGTTCTTGTGTGGACTCCCTATGATGGCCCAAATCTTAACTTTGTGCAATATGAGGAAAAAGATCTTCTGTAGATCCACCAGTCAGAATATTTTAATATTTGATGTACAGCATCCAAGAGGTGATCAAATTAAAGCTTTTTTTTTTAAATTAAGTCTCTTGGTTCATATTTAAGCCCTTATGGGAACCTGAATTTTAACTTGCTGCACTATGAAGAAAATTCTTTAAAACTCTTCTTCTTTAGACCCACCCTTCAGAATCTTTAAATATTTGATACACAACATATATATGAGAGTCACATTCAATTTTGTCCAAATTAAGTCCTTGTGTATATCTTTGGGCTCCTTATGGGAACCCCAATTTTAACTTGCTGCAATAGGAGGAAAATTCTTTTAAATTTTTCTTATTCAGATCCACCAGTAATAATCTTTTCATATTTGATATACAGCATCCTTATGGGGGGCAGATTTAAGTTTGTTCAAATCAAGTCTCTTTAATAACTTTGTGGAGTTGTAAGTACTATTGTTTGAAAATGTTCCTCAGATCCACCAGTCATAATCTTTTCATATGTGGTATAAAGTATCCTTGGGGAGGCCAGGTTCACGTTTCTCCAAATCAAGTCCATGTGTTAATATTTGGGCTCCCTATGAGCAATATGAGAAATATTCTTTGAAGTCTTCTTCAGATTCACCAGTCAGAATCGTCTGTTAGTTGGTATACAGATTCCTTGTAGGGGTCAGATTCAAGTATACTCAAACCAAGTCCATGGGTTCATATTTCAGCTCACTATGGAGCCCAAATTTTAACTTAGTCCAATATGAGGAATATTCCACAAAGATCTTCTGATCCACCCAAGAGAATCTTTTGAAAACAAATTGTATTTCATTTTGAATGTACTGTATTCCTTAACTCCTTGCATGCTGCTGGTGGATATTCCTTCGAAGGACAGTATTTCTCTTGCCATTGAAATATGTATAATTTGGGCACATTTCATCCAATTTGCACCCTGTAAATTCAATGGATTTTTTACCCATTGATTTCTTGAGTTAAATTTAGATGAATTTTTCATCAAATCTAGTCATGGCTGCATCACAGCAGCCATGACTAGATTTGATGAAAAATATTTTTAAAATACTCAGCGGGTTAAGAGATAATGATAAAATCTGTTTGTGAGGGAGGATACACCCAGAAGCACTAATTTGTCGAACAAAACCAAAACAACTAAATGATGTCCACACTGACTGTCATTTCACTCCATTTTGTCACACAACCGATTGCTTCCAGCAAAACTGAATATTTGATGGAACTTCAACCCAAAATTTCAACCAACCTAGGTGGTCTTTTCAGAGGGAAGCTCATTTGTTGTTTTTCAACATATTCTCAAGCCTAAAGTAAGATGTGAGCCGGGGGAGGGGGTGGTTAGAGTGTGTGTGTGTGAAAAACAGACATAATTTTTCAGTGCCTTTTTGGCAACAGTCATTGCAGTAGGCACACATGTATGGCGTGACACTTCCTTCTTGCCTCTTTGTCTTTCTGATCCCTCAATAGTAATACCCTTATTCCTTGTAGACAACTTGATCCAGGGAGGTGTTTTAGGCTTACTTGAGCCTCCGATCTTGTTATAATGAGGAGTCATGTTTTATGTTTTTAAATCCAGTCGTGTTAGCTAAAGAGTTGAACATGTTGCCATCATATTTATTCATTGGTGTTTGCCATTACTTTCAACATCTTTGGCTATATCATGACCTCAGCACAAGAATAAAGTAAAGTTTAATTGTTTATAACTTGTTTCCCACTTTTAAGGTTTACCATCAAATTTATATATTGGTGTTTACTGTCCCTTTTATCATTATGGCTATATCATGACTACAACACAGGTATAAAGTCAATTTTTTGGAAGTCCACTTAGGGAATTAGGTAAATTAGGAATTAGTAAATGATTATTAAGCATCATAGGCTCATTGTAATTTATGAGCATGACAATGCTAGGAACTAAATATAGCTTGTTTTATATGCCCCGTCCTGGGGTGGTGGGTTGTTAAGGGTAGGAGCAATGTATAGTACAATAAAGAGCTGGATATGTTCGTACGTTAAAGATTATGTCCGTCCAACATGTTTATGGTTCTAACTCAACCACTGATGGTGTTTGGATTAAAAATATTTTTAGTATGCTTCTACCCAACCAAGGGGGAACAGATCCTCTAGCAAAATAAATGGCCCTACTTTATTAACTACAATGTTATTTTTCCTTGTTTCACATAGGTGATTATTAAAAATGTATCCATATGTCTTGTTAAAAATGTGTCTGTCCAGCTTATTTGCTGCTCTAGCTCTGCCATAATTTGTTGTATTCTAATAATTTTTGGCATGCTTGTGCCGTAACACGGGGAAACAGATCCTATTGTGGAATAATACCCTCGCTTACATATGTACCAAGTTATTTGCCCTTTGGGATTTACAGAATGTAACTACTCAGTTAATTTATTTATTGGTGTTTAAGGTCACATATTTCTACACAATGGCTAATCCTGACTGCAACATGGACAGAACTTAAAGTCCAGCCAATCATACCCATGTTGCCCATTTTAGAAGACTTCCACCCTAGGCACTAGTGACCAGGTCCTATTTTACCAGTAAAAAGAGCTTGTTTACCACAGTAAACAAGCACTTCTTCACTTCCCAAGGTTCCCATGTTAATTTGCAGTGCTCTGATGTCACAGACATTTCCACTTTGATACAATTCTGAAATTCAATCATATCTCTTCTTTGACAGAGATTCAATCATTTATCTCTTCTTTGACAGAGATCAATAAGCTCCAAAATCTACATATAATTGGTTCGATAGTTTGCCCCGATATATAAAATACATTAAAGTTTAATGCTACTTTCTGCATATATGGCTATATCATGACTGCTGCACAAGCATAACTTCAAAGTTTAGCCAACCATTTATACTAATGCTGCCACGTTTGAGGACTAATTCACTATATATCACTTACTTAGTCCATGCGAATCCCAAGATTTTGGATTGGATTGAATTAGGTAGAGGATGCCAGACTGAATCAAATCTCACTGGTCTTTATGTTGTGAATATTGCACATTTTAACCACTGATACTGTTACTATCCACTCCAGTACTGTATTCAACAGCAACTTTTTGCTAGATCCAGTCAATCAAGAAAGCAGAATATTTCAGAAATGGAATCAAAATAGTTTCAGAAGCGGATTCCCTTTTAACTGGTAGAGTGCCGAATTATTTTTGGCCATCAAATCGTACGCATGTCTTTGCCCTGTTACAATTTATGGTAGCGTGCCTATGGACACTCTCCCATAAATTGTAACAAGGTAAACCCTTAAAGACTAAATATCATTCGAAGATAATATAAAACACATCCGCTGAATATGAGCCATCAAGTTGTGGTACCAGCAATTCAGAATAAAGCCCAAATATGTGCTTGCAGCACTCTACCAGTTAATTCCACTTCTGTCATCAGATCTCCTGAACAAAAGACATTATGATAGAAAAAGAGTTCAAGAGGAGATACTGGGTGGGATTGTGAGGGCATTTCGATGATTTTAAAATCTCTGTATCAGCATGACTAGAAACAAATAATCAGGAAGATATCAAATCAAATAGAATTTGAAGCTTCATAGGGCTCCATTGCTTACCATTCCTTTTGTATCAGGAAAACAACCTCTTCAACACAGTAAATGAAGCACTGCTCTACTTCTGGGATAAATTTCATGGTGTTTTTATTTATTTATTGGGTTTTGATGACACTTTTGACAGCCATGGTCACATTGAGTTGGAAGTTTTATGGGTGAAGGAAGCTGGAATACCCAGAGAGAACCACTGAGCAGCTGTAAGTAGACTCTTCGACATACCAAGCAGGGTTAGCTTTGGTTGAAGGCAAGTGCATCATCAAAACACAACACCACCGTGTCCCCACATGGGCAATCGGGATTAAGTGCTTTGCCCAAGGAGATAATGCATTTGCTCCAGAACCATGGACCCTTTGGTTTGAAGTCCAATGCCATAACCAATGCACCACCACACTCACATTTCTTGGTGTTGATAAATCTGTTTTAAATGTGCTGTCGATCAATCAGAAGGGTCAGCTGGTGGAAGTTCAAAAATATTAACCTATCCTACAAATACAAGTAAACTGTGTTGTCATTTATTTATTGGTGTTGAAGGTCACTTTCAGCATGTAGAGCTTTATCATGACTAGAACAAGGTACAGTGGAGCCCACTTTGGATATCTCTTAACTAAATAACCCTGTTAATTGAAGATAATTTTCCAACACAAAATCATTTACCATACCTCCCGTACAAATTTGACCTGTTAATTGATTATAGGTTATAGAGTAAACTCCTGTTAACTGAATAAAAAATCTTGCAACCTGTTGAGGAACTGCCATGACTCTTCCCAGTTTCCAGTTGTTTTTGACCTATTTGGCCTCAGTACCTCCAATACAGACATTTATTCTATTATATTTTTTTGACAGAGCTCATGGAGCCTTTGTCAAACAAGATATAATAGAATAAATGCAAAGTTTATCTCTGGAATATAGGAAAGTGACACAATCCCTGTTAATTGAATACTCATTTTAATTGAATAATTTTCATTGGCAAAGTGGCTATTCAATTAACAGGGTTCCACTGCATGACGTCACATTTCACCACCAATTTATATGTATGCTCCACCCCAGTCATTGACTACTGGGTGCTATTTTACCAGTAAAACAGAACTTTTTTTAGCACAGTAAACAAGCAAAACCTCCCTTTCCAGGATTCCCAAGGGGAGTGTTGTAATTTCATAACATCATACTACAAACTTATCAAAGCATGTATATCCAGCTTAGAATGCTGAAGTGATGAAAAGTGTAAACACTTTACCATGGCGTGCCTTTATGATCACTCATTGAACCAAGCACAAGCTCATTCTGGGAAGTGGTCATAAATTATATTTTAAATGAAAAAGAGAAATATTGGGCATTTGAATTTAAACAATATTTATTCATGAAAAAGTATGATGCATGCATATTATAAACTACAACATGATTGTCATACAAAGTGCGCAGTACAATGGTATGCATTAAAGTAATGAGTCAAGAACGAGATTTGTTGAAAGGATTCAGCAGTAAGCTTTAAGCTTTTATAAGCCGTCTCCTCTGGAATAGTGACGAAGTTTGACAGTAGCTGCACTAAGTAAAATATTGTTTAAACATAGAAGACAGAGAGAGTAAGGAGAGCAGTAGAGAGAATGAGAGAATGGAAAGGAAAGGGAAACTTATCCCCTTGCCCAACACGTGTAGTAGGCGACACGCGAAGAAAAAATGTTTCAATAACTGGAAATTTCAATGACAGTCTCTAGAACACGGCTCACGGTCCCTCACTGGAACGAGCTCGTTGAGCTCATTCCAATGGGGGTCATAAGCCATGTTCCTGAGACAAAAACTGAAAATATAAAAGGATTTAGATGGCAATTTTATGGGTTACACGGCGGTACATTGGGCAAGGGGTTAAGTAGGAAACGAGGGGACAACCTGAATTCATTGTTCGCTACCAAAAAATATTCAATAGGGCAGCCTCAATAGTGTATCGGTAACGGTGGCCCATTTGTGTGACAATCAACACCGGGAGAGTCTAAGAGTGCACCGCTACTATTGAAAGCGTCCACTCAGTATGATATAGTCCTGCACGGCTCTGAAGACAAGAAGATTTTCGTTATTATTTAGTCGTTCGGATCCAAATAAGAGTGTGGAAAGCTCAGGAGTAATTGGCAATGCATTGATTGTGGAATCACGAGCATCGTTAAAGATTGGGCAGTGCACAAGATAGTGCTCAGTAGTTTCAAGGTCCCCACACTGGCAACGTGGAGATGTTGAGAGATGGTTATAGTATAAGTGGGCGTTGATATTACTGCAATGCAGGCGTAACCTGCAATGATAAATTTGGGCAGCACGGGATTTGGCTCCATAATAAAAAATTGGTGGTCGTTGGTTCGCACTATTTATAAACGTCTTGAAGTTTATGAGGGAACAATTTTCTCTTACTGAGGGGGGTAATCCATTCCACCGGTCGGTAACTTCCGGGATAAACGAGGACTTATATAAATTGGTGTGACAAAAGGGAACACGGTGGTTATTTTCGGATCAGAGATTGTGGCTTTGGGTAATAGATGAAATAATTGGTGGCACCTTATTGGAGATATATGGAGGTGTTAATTTATGATACATCTTAAATGAAAGTGTCAATGACACTGTAGCTCAACTTGACAAACTTGAACTTGGTAAGTTATAAATGAAATGGCAAAATTGAAGATCATTGGTACCAGTGTCATTTTTTTTTGCCAGTGGCAACATTTTTTGACAGAAACCGAAGAAAATCGATAGCTCCCATCTAGAGGCCTTCCCAAACAAGCATGCCAGGTTTCAAAGCAATCCGATCATAAATGTGCCCTGTAGGGTGTACAAAAGGGAAATATTGTGGTCTGACTCGACTAAATTCTAAGAACGTTGGCCGTGGCAACATTTTTTGACGGAAATTGAAGAAAATCGATAGCTCCCATCTAGAGGTCTCCCCAAACAAGCATACCAGGTTTCAAAGCAATCAAATCATAAATGTGCCCTGTAGGGTGTGCCAAAGGGAAATATTGTGGTCTGACTAAACTGAGTTCTAAAAACGTTGGCCGCGGCAACATTTTTTGACAGAAATTGAAGAAAATCGATAGCTCCCATCTGGAGGTCACCCCAAACAAGCATGCCAGGTTTCAAAGCAATCCGATCATAAATGTACCCTGTAGGGTGTGCCAATGGGAAATATTGAGTCTTCTGACTAAACTAAGTTCTAAGAATGTTGGCCGCGGCAACATTTTTTGACGGAAATTGAAGAAAATCGATAGCTCCCATCTAGAGGTATCCCCAAACAAGCATACCAGGTTTCAAAGCAATCTGATCATAAATGGGCCCTGTAGGGTGTGCCAAAGGGAAATATTGAGGTCTGACTAAACTAAGTTCTACGAACGTTGGCCGTGGCAACATTTATTGCCGGAAATTGAAGAAAATCGATAGCTCCCATCTAGAGGTCGCCCTAAATAAGCATACCACATTTCAAAGCAATCAAATCATAAATGTGCCCTGTAGGGTGTGCCAAAGGGAAATATTGTGGTTTGACTAAACTAAGTTCTAAGAACGTTGGCCGCGGCAACATTTTTTGACGGAAATTGAAGAAAATCGATAGCTCCCATCTAGAGGTCACCCCAAACAAGCATGCCAGGTTTCAAAGCAATCCGATCATAAATGTACCCTGTAGGGTGTGCCAAAGGGAAATATTGAGTCTTCTGACTAAACTAAGTTCTAAGAACGTTGGCCGCGGCAACATTTTTTGACAGAAATTGAAGAAAATCGATAGCTCCCATCTAGAGGTCTACCCAAACAAGCATACAAGGTTTCAAAGCAATCTGATCATAAATGTGCCCTGTAGGGTGTGCCAAAGGGAAATATTGAGGTCTGACTAAACTAAGTTCTACGAACGTTGGCCGTGGCAACATTTTTTGCCGGAAATTGAAGAAAATCGATAGCTCCCATCTAGAGGTCACCCTAAATAAGAATACCAGGTTTCAAAGCAATCAAATCATAAATGTGCCCTGTAGGGTGTGCCAAAGGGAAATATTGTGGTTTGACTAAACTAAGTTCTAAGAACGTTGGCCGCGGCAACATTTTTTGACGGAAATTGAAGAAAATCGATAGCTCCCATCTAGAGGTCACCCCAAACAAGCATACCAAGTTTCAAAGTAATCTGATCATAAATGTGACCTGTGAGGTGTGCCAAAGGAAATTGTGGACGTACGTACTAACGTACGTACGTACGTACGTACGTACATACGTACGTACGTACGTACGCCGACGGACGAGAAGTGATGGCAATAGCTCAGCTTGACTTTGTCAAGTTGAGCTAAAAATTGGATGAGCTTGTGCTTTCGGCGTCTTTCTTCCAGTGGATCCCATTGGGTTTCTGTGTAGAGAAGGTCTTTACTGCAGCTCACAGTGGCGCCAGTAACTATTCTTGCTGCAGCTACTTGTATTTTCTCCAGGTCCGCAGCTTGAGTTGCTGAGCAGTTGTCCCATACAGAGTCAGCGTATTCTAAAAGAGGTCGGACAAATGCGAAGTATATCTTTCCAAGGACTTTCCTGTCAAGTGTAAACTTGTGGGCCCTGAGCATGTCAACACGTGTCCAGGCTTTAGTGCACACATGATCGATATGGTCGTTCCATGTACAACCTTTATTCAAAATTACACCCAGATGCTTATGGCTGCTCACCTCAAGAGATTTGAGTTCCACTTAAATATATTGGTGGGTGCACCGGGACATTACTTTTACGTGATATGATCATGGTTTCCGTTTTAAGGGGGTTGAACTCAACGAGCCAAGTTTTAGCCCAGTGTTCAATTGTGGCTAAATCACGGTTGAGTATGATGGCACCTTGGTCAGGATTCTCAATTATAAGATAAAGGGATGTATCATCTGCAAATAAACGTATACTGCTAAGTAGGTTTTCAGTAATATCGTTGATGTAAATCAGGAATAACAGGGGACCAAGGATCGAGCCCTGCGGGACACCAGACGTTATTGGTTTCCAAGGGGATGCCTCAGAGGCTACAAGGACACGCTGGTACCGAACAGAAAGGTAAGATTTTAGGAAACAAAGCAAGTCACCAGATATTCCTATTCTATCGAGCTTGTGGATAAGACCAACATGCCAAACTTTATCAAATGTCTTGCTAACATCACAAAAGACAACTCTTACTTCTTTTCCTTCGTCAAGAGCATGACAGAATTCATCATAGAGGTCTGTCAGTTGTAGGACCGTAGAGTCACCTGGGGTAAAACCAGACTGGAACTGGCTCAGTATATTGTTATCACATAAAAAATGCCATAATCGTTTGAAGACACATTTTTCAAGTACTTTACCAGTAAGCAAAGATATTGGGCGATAGTTGGTAACTACATTAGACGGGTTCTTTTTCAACACCGGTGTCACATTGGCTTTTTTCCATAAAATTGGAAAATAACAGTTATCTAATAGCCTATTGAAGAGGGCCGTAAGTGGGTCACACAAAGAGTGACTACATTCTTTTAAAAGCCTGGAACTTATGAGATCGGGACCAGATGCCTTCGATACCTTAATACTCTTGATTACTTCGTACACTTCCTTGCTTTCAAGTGTTATCTTGTCAAGCGTTTGAAGGGGAGGCAGGGGCGGATCTGGCAAGGATGCATTAGTGTCATCCAATGTCGAAATGGAACAGAAGTATTCATTGAACACTTCCGCCTTTTCGAGATTGGTTGAATAGAGTTTGTTAAGGTGACTTATAGTAGGGATTCCGGGGACATTTTTACAGATAAATGTTTTTAATGTTTTCCACCATACTGATGAGGGTGTTTTCGGACAACTTAGTTCTGATTGGACTTTCGATATGTATGTAGATTTGGCTTTCCTAACAGCTGATACGACTTCATTTCGTTTGTGCTTATATCTCACCCAGTCGTGCTGTTGACCAGTGCGCTTTGCTCTACGATATAATCGTGTTCTTTGCCTTATCAATAACCGAATTTGGTTATGCATCCATTTGGGCTGGTTAGCCCTGGAAGTTATCAGTTTCTTGGGAATAAATTTAGATGCTGTTTCAAGTAATTGATCGGTGAAGGTGGATACTATAGTGTCCGGGCACGAATGATCAAGCAATCTTTCCCAGTCTACGTTATTGTATGCTGTGTTTAGACCGTCAAAGTTTCCCTCTGCATACAACCATATGCGTCTCTTAAAGTTTTTAGGCTTTTCTTTCTTGAATTCAATAGCAATACAAATTGGACAATGATAACGAGTCATGTCAGGTACAAGTGGTTCTAGGACTTCACATTCCAGTACATATACAGTATTACTAACAGCAAATAGGTCAATTAGAGATGCAGATGATTCGATAAAGCATGTTGGCTCTTCCACAAGCTGTCTAAGATTGAAATAATTACTCAGTTCCTGGAAGCGACCCTTGGGAGAACCATACTGGTTGTCGTTGAAGTCACCAGTAATAATTATGTCTGAAATTAAGGTATCTTTGGCTTTGTCAATAGACGCCGTAATTTTATCCCAAACATCTAAGGGACTATTGGGTGGGCGGTAAAATATTCCTAGCAGCAGCGACTTACCATGGGTCATGAACACTTCAGCCCAGATACACTCAATGTCATTCACCTCAAGATCAGTTCTATGCCGAAAGCACAACCCGTCCTTCACGTAGAGGGCAACCCCCCCCCTCCCCTCGACAAACGGTTAAACCGTATGGGTTCTTGGAAACCATGGATCATAATATCTGATGTTAGGTCCGAGCATTGAAGCCAGGTTTCAGTGAATGCGAAGATATCATGGGAAAATGATTCATACTCTATTATGTCTACTTTAGGCTTCAGGCTTTGGATGTTCAGATGAAAGATTTTTAATGCATCGGGGGTATTTTCTGTGTTCACAGAGCCTGGTCCAGGATTTGATTCAATGTCTCCAGGCAATAACAAAACCACAGCCGATACCAATATAAAATAACAGATGGTTGAAGTAGATGGCGTTGCAGCTGGTATATATGATGTCGGTCGGAGTTTGGGTCTTTCAACATTCGTACAAAGATCATTACTGCATTGGCAGCGTAGGATAAATTTGTTGAATAAAAGATGAAACGGGGCTGATGTCACAATAAGGCTGACCTGAACCTCAACACGCATACACCACATGTAAAGATGCGCAAGAGCACACAGGGACTGATGTTTTGTTAGTCTTCTTTTCAGGCCGCGAGCATAAACTACAGTATTGAATGTACCAATCCGGGCGCGATAAGACTCAAGACTATACATTATGTAATCTGTGGGTGGTAATATACAGGTATCCTGATGCCCAGCGGTTGGTAACTTTCAATAACAAGATTATTCTACAGTGGTACGAATTAAATTCAGGTCGTTTTGTACGAGAGTTTGGAAGAAAGTGGATAGAGTAACCTCGAAGCGAAATATAACAGAAAATGGTAAAGAGAAATGGAGAAGAGATATTTGAAAAGTAATTCATGTGATGATATGAACCGCTTACTCAAAGTCAAACTACATAAATCTCTAAGCGGATATTACAAGTAGAATGAATCAGGACTGGTTGGATTTCTTATTGGACAAAGAGAGCAAAGCAAAGGGAAAGACGAAATAAATTAAAAGGAAATAATATTTGTGGAGATAATAATTGTGGTATTTCTGCTTGGTGCAGGATCTATATAAACACATGTACACATACACACATGCATACACATGCATACATACGTAGACATACACATGTATGTATACGTACGCACGCGTGCACATGCATGCACATACATATCCAATTTGAACTGAAATCTGGAATTTCAGCACATATATACACTCACCTAGATGTACATACATGTACATATACACGTACGGTATATTATTTATATATATCTCCACCCCCAAGAAGGTAACACACAAAAAAGATCAGCGTTCGGTAGTGCGTTTGATTGAGCAGGATCCATCAGGGTTGGTGTACAACTAGCAAGCTTTGTTTTTAGTTCTAAGAATAAAATCAAGAGGAAAAATGGAAACCCTTCTGGCGCGAAAATCGAAAGTTGTCAGAAGGGGATACCTGTTGTGCTGGCGTGGTACCGAACAAGTGGATCCACCCTATATCTTGTTGTGAGGTTAATTCATCTCGCAACAGATAAGTTTCCATAGGAAGACGATAAAATGGTAATGATTGTGGTGTTGGTAATAATGATAATAATAATTCCAATGCCAAGCGGTTCACACAGATCGGAAAATCCTGACTGATAGCGCTAAGATGACATCGGAGGAATCGAACATAGAAAACTATAATGATAATTGTGATAGTAATAATTGTAATAATAAAAAAGGCCCTGCGAACCTGGAATTTCTATTCGAATCGAATCTCGAAACGAATCATGTCAGAGATTCGCGAACCGAATCAAATTTTGAATCGAATCGGCATGCTTCACAGACACCGAGATTTACTACCGATTTCAGTCGTCTGAAGACATTAGTGAACAGTGCACTTTGCGTAGAATAGAGCGATTTGGTGAGCACGGGGTGGCATGAAAGATTCGAGAGGATTCAATGTCCTGGGTTCGGAACCGAATCGAATCGAATCACGATTGGTTGGAATCAGGACTGGTTGGTGAATCATGCACAACTGTCGGAGAAGTGATTAAATGAGGGAATTAATAATATACTAATATGCTGTGTCCAATAAATGCTGGATTCCCATAGTTACCACGTATATATACGACAAGGATAAATCAATAACACTGACGATAATGATGTTGATTGGTCGGGACTTTAAAACATTTAAGTTTGTTTTGGGGAAAATAGAAACTGGAATTAGATATTCACACTTTCCAGTTTTGACAGGAACGACTTTTCAATGAAGTCGAGTCGGAGAGGAGCAGGTGGAGAATTTCAGCCTATTCGCCGAAATTGCCATTGTGAGTTAATTAGATTCAATTTGTGTCACAAAAATCCAGCTCATGATCCCACATTGGGGCGAGCTCGATGAGCTCATCCCAATGAGGGGGGGGGGGGGGGGTGCACAAGCAATGATCTCGAGACAAAGATAAAATGTTGTAGCAATTCATGACTTTGGTAAAGTGTAATATTCCATTCGCTTTGGGTAAAGACTTATCCACATGTAACACTCTATACAATCCCATCACCAAAACTGGAATATATATATATATATATATATATACACGGATATCAGATGCACTATGATATTGGAGCAAGTGCATGGTAGTTAAGCTGCCTTTCCACCGTCATGGAAAAAGCTTAAGATCAGTACATATATATATATACACAGCTTACCTCCTACAAATATCTAAGAATTTTATCGGTTTCAGAACGTCACATACAAGTCATTTATAATACTATGTACTGCAAGTCAGGATCAACATACCCTCACAGAAGTGATCTCCCTTTTGTTCGTTAATTATTCAGAGTATAGTGGTCCAATAGCCGCGTCGCGTCAGTCTTGGGAGCCCATATTTAGCCTGAAGTGCAGCAGGTAAGGCAACTTAAATATCCCACACTCCGAGGGCATGTGTCATCTGATATTCGTAGTGAAACTGTTTTGGCCGTGTGAATCTGCATCGGTACGACCCATGGAAGAGTGCTCGTGGGCAATCTCCCATGAGCTGGAACAAGGCAAAGACATTCGGACAACAAGTAACCAGTGCCTGCATCAGATGGTTTGTCTTTTTCAAGTGTTCGGGTAATAAACTAAGTATATATTTAATGTTATCCAATTCGAAAGAGCTCACGTAACTCTATTAAATAAGGCAAAGTGGACCAAAGGCCTGTGTTGGATTTCCGGAGGTCAAGTATATCTATAAGGAAAACTTTGGTGCTTGTCATTGTCGTTTCTCGGCAAAGAATAATGTTTGGGCATTTTATTATGAAAGTTGATAGGAAATAAAAAAAATATTTACACTTCTTGATTTGATGGCAAGAAAGTACATATTGTTACAGTTGGTTAAGCTTAACTCCTTTTGTGATGCTGGTGGATATTCCTGCCCAGGACAGAATTTCTCTTGCCACTAAAATAAGGGTAATTTGGGCACACTCAATCAAATTTACCTCCAGTAAATTGAATGGATTTTTTACCAATGATTTTTCGAATTAAATTTAGAAGAATTATTCGTCAAATCTAAACATGGCTAGATCTGATGAAAAATATCTTCAAAATATCTTCAAAATACACAGCGGGTTAAGAGTTAACCCCCTGCACACTGATGTCAAAATCTTGAAATCTGAAACAGCAATTTTTTCCTTTGATATAATAACCTGTAGTAATTTAACCAATTCAGTCTTTAACCAAACCAAAATTTATATCATATAATGGTGTTAAAGCCCCAAATTTTTATTGGTGTTTCCAAGGGTCCCCACAGGGGAAAGTCCCACTTAACATTACATGCTTTAATCATACACTTTAAAACACAATGGTTAGATAATAAAAACAATTTTACCTTACATGGCTCTCTTTATTTAACTGGTGTAAACATATGATGTTCAATTTGGAATCAAACTGTACAAAACACAGATGTAACAAACTTCAACATATACAAGAGAATCAATATATAAAAAGAACAAAAATCACATCACAAACAAATCACATCACTGACAGAAATGTTTTTGTACATATTCGAATTTGCTTTTCTGTGACGAAAAGCAACGAACAGAGTCCACTGCATGACAGTTATGGGATGGGGCAGATGCGTTCAAGAGCAACTCAAATCATCAAGTGATGTCGAGCTCAAAAGTGTCTGGGTGGATATAAAGTAAACTTAATGCAAATGTAGCTAATGCTTACAGGATAAAAATAGTTTATCTCACGATTTTTATCATAATGTTTAATAATTTGCAAGACTGAACTTTTACACACTAGATGCGATGCAAGCATCATGAGGAATGCTGAAAAGTATAAATGATTTTTCTTTTCATTTTGAAATTCTGACATTGCGATGCCTGTGAGCCTTGCTGTAATACAAAGACAATAAACTGATTCTTTTTCAATTTGCACACTGGTTTCCATGTACAGTACTGTGAGAACAAAAGTTGACAGAATATTGTTTGGGTCATGATCCGGAGAAAATTCTCTGTGCACTTTCTTCTCCACAACACTGTAGAATTTCATTTGTTGAAAAATGACGTGAAAAGATTGAATCTCAAATGCTTTTCCCAAATATTATGTGCTAGCTTTTCAGTGTGGAAACACTCTCTCAACAAAGAGATTCAAACTGAAGCTCTGCTTATAAATGATTGGTAACAAGCCTGAAAATAAGCAGACTGTCATCTGCAAAATGAGGTCCCCAGAGGGTTAATTTGGTGATGCTACCCTGCACAGCAGCTGTGCAGGGTAGCATCACTAAATTGATCCTCTGTGAACCTCAATCTGAATCAAGGTCTCAAGCCTGAGCAGAAAGATGTACCCAGAGGATAAATTATATCACTGTATGGGATAGCATCAGCAAATTCACCCTCTGGGGACCTCATTCTGCAAATGAGAGATTGCTTATATTCAGGCTTGATTGGTAAGTTGGAAAGAGTGATGGCTACCTGCTGCTTATTTGCAGGTTTTCTCTTGATATTCCAGCTTCTTTAACCCACAAACTGTTCAACACAATATAATCTTGGTTGTTGCAAGCTTCAACACAGAAACAAGCAAGAGTATGATAGTACAGTGAAGCCCTCTTAATTGAATAACCCTGTTAACTGAATACCACTTCCAATTACAAAACCATTTACCATACCTTCAGTATACATTTGACTGCTTAATTGCATGCAGATTATAGAGTAAGCTCCTGTAAATTGAATACACAATCTTTTAATATGTCAAGAAATTACCCTAATTACCCTGACAATCACCACTTTTCCATGAGCTCTGTCAAACAAGATATAATTGAGTTATTATTATTTATTGGTGTATAAGATCACATACTTCTGCACAATGGCTAATCATGACCACAACATGGAGATAAAGTCAAGGTCAGTCAATCGTTTATACCCCATGTTGCCTATTTTAGAGGACATGCACCCCAAGCATTAGTGAATGGGTCCTATTTTACCAGTGAAACAGAACTTGTTTTCTGTGCAAGCATTGCTTCACTTTCCGGGTTCCCGCGGGGGGATATAATTGAATACACAATCAGTTTATCTCCAGAATACAGAAAAGTAACCAAATATGCAAAGTGACTATTCAATTAACAGGGTGTCACTGGACTACAAACTTTGGCACCTTATATTTGCTCGGATGTGAACTTGATAGTTGCCTTATGCCAATGTATTCTTCACACAAAAAATAATCTTTGTCACAGTTTATGTGCTCATGAGGAAGCACCCTCACTTGGAATGTGTCAAATTATTTTAGAACAATGGCTGATGCTAGCATCACAGAATATTGCAGACAATTATTGTCGGGCTGCACTTATCAGAAAACCATGATTTTCTATGATACATTTTACTAAATTTCCATACTTATTCATTTATTGGGGTTTAATAACACTTCCAACAGCCTGGGCCATATCTTGTCAACAGTTTTAAGGGTGGAAGAAGTGGGAGTACCCAGAGAGAAGCACCAAACACTGGCAAATAAATGTCAGACTCTACAACTAAATTTTCACAACTGAATTTTTGTGAACCTCTCATGATTTTCCAACAAATTTATGAGAAAGCATATAAGAACATCTCTTTTATAAAAACAGCTTAACGACAACAGTAACACTAGTCTATTTGACCTTGTTCTGATGTGGGGTCATAACCCATAATTTAAAAGCAAACAAAAATTTGTGAGCATAATGCCTATCTTACCCAGAAAATAATCAAAAGGTGAGTATCAATATTAACCCTTTGCCCAATGCGATGACCTAATCTGGCCACATTAATTTTATTTTCTCTTTTCTTGCCTCCAAAACATAGTTTAGAGTCCATCACTGGAATAAGCCTGAGCAAAAAATGAAAATGTTCAGTTATTTAAGAACTGTTTTTGCAAGTGTTGTCCTGTAGTCATGTTAGGTAAAGAATTAACAAACTTCAGTAGTTCCATTTCACCTGAAAACTGAAGGATGAATTCTTTGATTTGTATTTTGCTTAACAAGGCTCCCTTCGAGCATGGTGACACAGTGGTCAGAGCATTGAACTTCAAAACCAAAAGGTCCATGATTTGATCCTGACCAGCGGTAGCTGAACTGTGTCCTTGGGCAAGGCACTTAATCCTGATTGCCATCATGGGGGCTCAGTGGTGCTGTCTATTAAAGCATTTTGGTCATCTGTGGAGCACTTGCCTTCAACCAATACTAACCCTGCTTGTGTAAAATTAGTACCTTGAGGAGGCCAACAGTTGCTCACCACTGCTTGGTGGTTCTCACCAGGTTCCACCACCCATAAAACTGTCTGACACAAGGTGACCCTGGCTGTTGGAAGTAAATCCCCAATAAGTAACACGACTTCCTGAGGTATATTGAACAGGACCCGGTGAATTGAATTTTCAGTTTTTTTATCAACACAAAGGCAAGTATTTATCATTTCTTGGGGTTCAAAGTTACTTTCAGCATCTCTGGCTACATTGCAACCACAATTAAGTATGAAATCCAGTTCAGCCAATCTGTTTAATTGTGTTTAAAGTTACTTTCAATATCCACATGTATGGCTATACCATGACTGCAGCAAAAGTAAAAAAATCAAGTTTAGCCAATTTAAATCCACCCCCTGAAATCTAGATTTTCTAGCTTTTTTCAACGTGTTATTTTTCAGTAGTTATTTCAGCTTGGTGGTTGATAAAAATAAGCCAATCAATAAACAAAACTGCGATGACAAAGTGGTAGAATCCATGTAATGAAATTATTTTATAGCAATGAAAAAAGACTAATATAATTCCCAAAGAAAAATAACTTTAAAAGCAAAATATTTACAACAATCCATATTGCACATTCAAAGAAAAATCATTCACAACCATATTTCAATTCATTTATTTTTCAAATGTTTTTTCCAGGTTCTAAGGTGGATTGTTTTTTAAGACAGCTTTGGGAGAGCTGTCCAAGGAATGATATCAAGGCTTGATACTGTGCAGGAGAAAAAAGAAAAAAAAAGGAACACCTTCCTAAACTCCTTTTTTCAGTTGGTACTAAAATACTATTTTAACCCTTCACCCAATGTAACAACCAAAACCAGCCAGTACTATTCTAAAAAATCGCCAATTAATTTTCATTATTTTTTCATTTTTCGTCTCAAAAACATGGGTTATGACCCCTCATTGGAACGAGCTCGTTCCAATGAGGGGTCATAACCTGTGTTTTTGAGACAAAAAATGAAAAAAATTAGTGACTCAGGAATTTTTGATGTCGTCTGCTTTTCACGTTAGGTAAAGGGTTAACAATGTTATTTGCAACTTTTGCTTGGAGTAGAATTCATAAAAAAAAACAAACATGACTTAGAACCTGGACAAAACACCCAGCATCATCTAAAAATTGATCCAACACAACCAGTGACATATATCTTACATAAAACTTTATGTACAGGCCAATAAATGTAAGTGTTCATCATTTCTCTGCATAGCAAAAATAAAAAGACTGAGATTGTTGGCTTAAGTTTAGGAGAACAATGAAATTTTTATCCTATTTCTTCAGCATGAAAACTTTTATCGGCATCACTTCTCAGAACACTTTTCAACAAAAGTTCTCAAGGGCTTTATTTATTTATTTTTATTTATTATGTAGTTATTTAGTTATTTATTTATTGGTGTTTCAGGTCATACATTTCTGCACAATGGCCAACTGTGATCGCAACATGGAGATAAAGTCAAGTTTAGTAAATCATTTATACCCATGTTGCCCATTTTAGAGGACTTCCACCCCAAGAATCTGTGACTGGGCAGGCCAGAAAATAAGCAGACTGTCATCTGCAAAATGAGGTCCCCAGAGGGTGAATTTAGTGATGCTACCCTGCACAGCAGGGTGGCACCACTAACTTTACCCTCTGTGAACCTCAATCTGAATCAGGGTCTCAAAACTAAAGAGAAAGAGGTACCCAGAGGCTAAACTGACCCACTGTATGGGACAGCATCATCAATTTCACCCTCTGGGGACCTCATTCTGCAAATATCAGACTGTTTATTTTCAAGCCTGTGACCGAGACCTATTTTACCAGTAAAACAGAACTTGTTTACCACTGGAGCAGGCTTTATCAACCCTCTGCACACATATTATAAAATATCAAAACTTTAAGGAGCTTCATTTTCCCATAAAGCAACTAGGAATTTAAAACCAATTCAATCTTGTTTGACAGAGCTTACCAAGTTCTGTCAAACAAGACTGAATTGGCCAAATTCTGAGCTGCATTATGGGAAACATTTTCTGTTTGTAATTTTCATTTTGACACCAGTGTACAGAACATGGTTGAACCTAACAGACAGAAATAATTTGACAAGGAAAAGGCCATGGGATGGGTCCCAACCATGCCCTACATCGCATTAACTCTTCAATCAGTGCAAAACCATTTAAAGTTCAACTCTGATGTGCCACGAACAAGTGAGGCAAAATTTGGTGCCTAGGGGTAATTTGACCAAGAAAGGGACATGGGATGGGCCTTGATTGCTTCTGATATCACATTAATCCTTCAACCCTTTAAATTGTGAAACTATATCTCTACATTTATTTGTAGGCAATAAAACTCCACTGTGCCTCGTTCAAACATGATAAAACTTTGGATCTTTGGGTAATTTGACCAGAAAGCATAGGATGGGTCTCGACCATGTCCAAGATCATATTAACCCTTCAACCAGTGCAATGCCATATAAAGTTCACTTCTTATTAGTCACGAACGAATGACATACAATTTGGTGCCTAGAGGTAATTTCACTAGGAAAGCAACATGGGATGGGTCCCCAATTACATCCAACCTCACATTAACCCTTTAACCAAAACAGTTCGGGATGAACTCCAACATTTTCAGAGATATTTTGAGCTTAACTATAGCAGTGAGCAGCAATTTTTTACCAGGAGTAATATGTGCAGAGTGTTTTTTTACACATGCTGCTGCATTAACCCTTAAAAAACCACACATAGCATGGGTACTTCTGTTTGTATAATTATAAATGAGGAGTAGATTATGAAACAGCAGTGAAACAATATAAAAATACTGAATTGGTCTCCTCATTATATTGGACCAGATTTTCATTAAAAAAGGTAGGAATTGAAAAAAATGAAACATTAACAACAAAATACACAATCAACATATACTGCTTTTGTGTGAAGTGCAGTTGGAGTGTATGAAATTATTTATTCTACAAAGTTATTTCAGCAGCATTTGATTGGCAGTTAATTGCTCAGTTTCTCTCCTATATTCTTCAGTGTCACCCTAAATAATCCTATACAAATCGTTAAGTTTCATCCCCACCCTCCTTAATTTTCAAGTCCCACCCCAATCACCCATTCTACACCTGCTAGATTATTATTCTCATCAAATTTCCATAGAGAATACACCAGGTTTACATGAGCCTATATTACCCGATTCCACTTGAATTTTTGTACATAATTTGGATTTTTGTGTTGAAATGTAACTCTTTTAACTTTTACGGTAAAACAGATTCTGTATCAACTCATAACTTCCTTGAAATTCATTCAAACAACATAACTTAAACCAAATTTTTTAATCAGGTTCAGTTCATTTAAAAGATATAAGAAAGTACTTTAAGCCTTTGAATTTTTCACCCCTGCACACTGATACCGAAATATCAAACTTTCAAGCTATAAATTTTTCCCATAATGCAACTAGGAATTTAACCAATTCAGTCTTGTTTGACAGAGTTCATTGAGCTCTGTCAAACAAGACTGAATTGGTTAAAATCCTAGTTGCATTACTGAAACAAGTTTGAAATTTCAGTATTTTGACATCAGTGTGCAAAGTGTTAAACAAGATTTCATTTTTCACATGTTTAATTAACCCTTAAGAGCCTGGACAAGTGTTCTGAATTCCCACCAGCCTCTATACAACCAGTGGCTTAGCAGTGATTTCTTGTCAAGTCTTAGAGGTCTTAACAGGCAGCCAAGACTTGACTAGAAACCACTGCCAAACTAATTTGTCTGTTGTCAACAAGACATCCTCATGATGGCATGTTAAGGGCACCTGTTTGAGGTTGTAAAACTATGAAACAGGCCTTTAAGGGATAAGCATTTTTCAGAATGGATAATGTATTCATTTTGTTATGAAACTTCAGACTTAGATGAGTTTAAACTCCAACTGCAATACACAATAATCTTCTGTACATTTGTTTTGATTAAAATTACACAGCCTCAAAATCAATGAAATACATTTTGTGGAAAGCATTTATACCTGTACAAAGTAATATTGCAAAAAAATGTCAAAATTGCATTTGATATCCGTTTGTTTTTTTGGGGGGATTTAATGGCACTTTCAACGTCAGGGTCATATTGTGTCAAACAGTTACATGGATGGAGAAAGCTGGGGTAACCAGAGAGATCAACTGAGCTGGAGTGAGTCTGAGAGACTCTCCAGCATACTAACATAGCACAGGCAGAGTTAGCAGGCACAGGCAGAGTTAGCAGTGGCTGAATGCAAGTGCACCCTCAACATGCAATACACTGTCACATCGTGCCCCCACGTGGGCAATCAAGATTAAGTGTCTTGCTCAGTATTTCATAATACTGTGGAATCCTGTTAATTGGATAGTCATTTTGCCAATAAACAGTTTTACAGGTGGAGGAAGCCAGAGTACCCAGAGAAAACTACCGAGCAACAGTGAGCAACTGTCCAACTCACCAACTAACTCCTGCAAGCATAAATTTTTTTTAAAATTCAGTTTAGTTTGTAATCTGATGATTGATGGAATGTAACCTTAACCCTTTACCTAACACAACTAAGGTAGATCAATAAGTTTGTTGCAATGAGGGTTCATGGCAATGGCAAAAAAAAAAATGGAAAAAAATATTAAAATTTCAATGATGATGCTTTTAAATACTATAAGCTGAATACAGCAATCATGTTAGGGAAAGGGTTAACTTTAAAAGAGACAAAGGGATGATCAAAACAATTCATCAATGCAATAATAATGCTCAAAGGATGCATATGAAACATTTTCAAATATACAAAATATGTTTTAAAAAAGCATGCAGTACTTTGCGATACGATTATCATCAAAACACCAAAGGAATAGAATTTCCACCATGAATATAAATCTCAAAGAGAACCTGTTTGAACATGTTAACCTTAACTGCACGCTAATGTCTCATATTGGTTATATTTATAAGTGTTTAAGGTCACTTTCAACATTTATGAGAGGGCCCCCAAGAAACTTCGAAATCTGATTAGATTGGAAATCGGCACAATTATTTGATTCGATTCCACTTGTGCTGATTTGGGAATTTTTGAATCCTTCAGATACAGTGGAACGTGTTAAATGAATAGCCACTTTGCCTATGAAAATTATTCAATTAACAGGCATATTCCATTAACAGGGATTGTGTCACGTTCCTGTATTCTATAGATAAACTTAGCATTTATTCTATTATATCTTGTTTGACAGAGCTCCATGAGCTCTGTCAAACAAGATATAATAGATTAAATGCCTGTATTGGATGTACTGGGTCCAAATAGGTCCATAAACAAAGGAAAACTGAGGAGAGTCAGGGTAATTTCTCGTCAGGTTACAAGATTTTTTATTCAATTAACAGGAGTTTACTCTATAACCTGTCTTCAATAAACAGGTCAAATTTGGTATGGTAAATGGCTTTGAGTTGGGAAATTATTTTCATTAACAGGGTTAATCAGTTAAGAAATATCCAATTAAAGGGGAATCCACTGTATTCTTAAAATCTTACCAAGTGTCTTCTCTGGAACTATTCTTCAGGTCTTCTCTACATGTACAGGAGACCTGATGACAAAAGAAGAGTTCAAGGAGGTTCATTTTCAAAAACTATTTTGGCTCCATTATGGCATATTCCACTTTTCTGATTGACTCACCCAGACGAGTTGATGTGAAATCCAATTACAATTCATTTATTATATTTATTGGTGTTTAAGGTCATTTTAAGCATCTCTGGCTATATCATGACCACCGCATAGGCATGGAGCCAAGTTTAGCCTATTGTTTATACCTACACTGACCACTTTAGTGACTGCTACCCCAGGCATTGGTTCCGGGTCCTATTTTACCAGTGAGGCAAAACTTGTTTACAACCATACAGGGGGTTAAATACAATATTTGAGTAGAGACTAGCAATAATGATGGCAGTAAGAAGGTGCAATATTTACTATTTGAAGAGTTGGGAGGTTTGATTCAATTCAAAATCTTCTACATAATTCAATTTGACCCAGAATCTGAGATTTGCAGAGCCCAAATCAATGACTATAATGTAACCACAGCACAAGTGTACAGTCAAGTCAGCCAATTGTTTATATCAATGCTGCCCACTTTAGAGAACTTCCGTGTATTGGTTATCAGGTATTATTCTACCAGTGCTGTATTGGTTGGGTGGAAACTCCACTCCACTGGTATTTGGGTAGTAATCCACTCGCTACATTCTGTACAGGAATGTTAATGGTGCAAATGATAAACTTGTCGCTATAAATATTTTAATTCGTGTTAAGCTGATTTAATTTAGCATAATCATTTGAAACATGGAAATTATATAAAAAAAAATATCAAATGGCAATTGTGACCCAGACTCCCGACTGTTTAACTGTTTTCTTCATGAGAAATATTTTCTTCAATGTGTTGGGGAGTGTAAACACACTGCAGAGGCACTCTCCAACACACTGAGGAGGCACTCTCTAATAAACTGTAAGAAAATAATTGACACAAAGTTATGTTTTTCTAATCCCAACATTTTCCCAATGTAAATACCAAGTAAACAGATGTTCCATCAACATTTGAAGGCCTAGAGGTTTTTCAAACATTTTTGCTGCACAATGACCATTTGTGTTCTATGACTTGAGAGTTTAGCCTTGACAAGTCTTGGCTACCTATATGGACAGCCAAGACTTGTCTAGAAACAACTGCTAATGTACTTAGAATGTGCCTTGAAAGTGCATCAACTGTTGAGGTAAATGTTGTAAGAGAGTAAAATGTGACCAAAATCTGAAACAGACCTTTAATCCTTGAAGGACCAATTACGACTTTGATAACTTTTTACTACAACAGCACAGGTGCCCCAATTTGCAGTCTCTGGGTAAACTTGTAATTTTGATTCTAGATGCCTTGGCATTTGTTTCAAGACAAGTCTTGGCTGCCTATATAGGAAGCCACGGCTTGCCTTGAAACAACTGCAATGGCACAGGATGTACACTGTCAATGTGTAGCAAATAATTATAAAAAATCTCCAGGCTTTTACATTAACTCTTAAAGGCCAATTTCAGAATTTACCACTTCAGAACAGGTGCCCTTAACATGCCATCATGAGGCGGTCCTCCTGCTGACAACAAACAATTTACCTAGGCAGTGGTTTCTAGTCAAGTGTATGGAGCCTTAACAGGCATTCGAGACAAGAAATCACTGCTAAGCCACTGGACATGTTCTGGCTGTGGTCAGGTGTGAATTCAGGCTTATTGTCCAGACCCTTAAGGGTAAAGGCCCAAATATGTGCTACATGGACTTTTCAATACAGTGAGGAATGAACCAGTTAAACTGAGATAAAAGAACTGTTTTGTTATCATAATTTGGAAGCTCATTATAAGTATCTGAGGATGATTCATTTAGCAAAAACTCAAAAATCTAATTTTATGAATTTGGAAGCCAAATTTAATTTTTCATGATAATTTTCGGTGTGAAATTCATGGATCTTCAAATTCCAAGACATTCTCCAATAACAGACATCAGATTTGTAAACTTAAAATCCACAATTGTGTATGTAATTTCTAATTTGATACATGGGTACTTCTGTTCAGTATTTTAAGAAACCATGATTTCCCATAACTCCAAAAGATAAAAAATTCAATCACTGAACTTTCATTCAGAAGAGTTGCAGGAAACCAGAGTGACAATATATTTTATTTTTTTTCTATTGGTTGCAAGAATTTACTGAACAAAGCCACTTGATTTGTCAAACTCTCTATCCAAATCAAATTTGAGTAACTGTTTGTAATGTTTATCTACTATTCATTTTACTTGACATCAGACATGAACTGAAATTGTACTAGCATAAAGGAAAATGTGTCAAAATCATCCATTAGTGACCCAAATATATTACATCCCATTCAAATAATTCTGTCAGGGATCTTTTATTTCTTTGAATTTACATGAAAATGGCTCAAAAGAACATTTTCAAGTAAATTCAAGGAAATCAAAATTACCAGAAAAAGACTAAAATTAAAATTGCATTAAAAAAACCAAACAAGTCAAAAATAGTACCAGAAATACACAGAATGACATGCGAGTGTGAATGGGTTAATCGATGTGGCACGAGTGCCAGCACGGAAGGATAGAATGAGGGGGCCATAGGCTTAGTGTTTTATCCTTCTGTGGCCTCTCATTCTATCCTTCCGCGATGCACAAGTGCCATGTCGATTAACCCATTCGCACACGCATGTCATTCTGTGTTTATTACATGCCTTCACGTCAATAAAAACAATTATCAGGACACTCAACAATTCATTTGACAATTATCAACAAAAAGAATACATTTTGTTGCCAACCAAACTTGCAAGGGGAACCCATTTTACTCTTTTGTCCCTTGAGTTCCAATGTGTTCTATGTGCCTACTGGCATATAGAACACATTGGAAATCAGGGGACGATTTTCACCTATCGCTAGGGATTGAAATTGTAATTGCGGTGCATGATTTGTAGAAGATTCTAGTGAAATTACGCTTCTTTATAAAAAATAGTATGTCAATGATTTCCATTCCACACATATGTGCAGAACAGATTTTCATTTTCCGCACAGTTTAGTGTTGCTGTAGATGGGGATTTCAAAGAACAGCCGTGTAATATAAAGAGTTTCTAAACAACTAATTGCTATGAACATAGATCATGATGGGCATGTATAAATTGAGGTTCCAGGCTATCGTTGATTGAAAAAAAATGATTAACAAAATTTGTTTAACAGTTTAGGTGTATAACCCTGGGCAAATTCTTCAAAGTCGTTATGGTAAGGTACTAAAACATAATTTATAAAACCTTAATGGAATGAGTTTTCCAGAATAGACAGTCTAGACAGAGGGTATGCAATCGACATTGCAAAGTGTGTTTTGTTTTGAATATTTTTGATCAGCAGCATTTCTACTTGGGGTAATATGTACTAGCAAGTCCCAAGATTTGATTTAAAGTTTTAAAGGGAAGATCAAAACATAACACTATCACGTATCAAGAGCCTCTTGGAATTGGGTTGAGTTTCTTTTTCCATTAATCAAAGGTTGATTTCCTCACCTCTTTCTCCATGATGCACCAACAAAAGTTTACCTCTAGTCTTGTCAGGGCTAAACAACATCATGGGTCTTGACAGTTTTGCCTTATGACACAGGTCAATACAGATTCTAAATTCTCAGAAACACATCACAAAACCTTATAGACTTCTGTGAAGTGTTGTAAGTTAAACAAGTTGCAAATGTTTTCCTTAATGCAACTATTAATTAACCAATTCAATCATGTTTGACAGAACTCAATGAACTCCAGGCAAACATTATTTATTTATTTGTGTTTGAGGTCACTTTCAGCATCTTTTGCTGTCATGAGCATAACATATGTATGATGTCAAGTAGGCAATCGTTTATGCCTGAGCTGCTCTCTTTAGACTTCCTCTCCAGGCATTGGTTCTGGGTTCTATTTTACCAGTAAAGCAGAACTTGTTTACCACAGTAACCATGCACTGCTCCACTTCTCACAAGGGAGGGGGAACATTTAAGATTGAATTGGTAAATTCCTAGTAACATTGTGGGAAAAACTGCTTCTTCAAATTTCAGTATTTTGTTGTCAGTGTGGAATGGGTTAACTTAACTTAAAATGGGCATCTAAGTTAACTTACAACACTTAACAGAATTTTATGATGTCATTTGGCTAGATAAAAATAATACAACACAATCCAGAGGATATCCAGAATATAACTCATGCAGGGGTGTGAGGTGCAGCAACTCAAAAAGCCGGAATATTCATAACAGGGGTGATATAAGTCGAAACAGGTCAAAAAGCCAAAATAATCACACCTGATGGGATCATAACTAGTCTCTGTAAGACTAAGCCTCGCCCCAAGCCCAGTTGGGCTCGTTTAAGCCCAGATCGGCCTGAGGTGAGGTCGAGTCTTGCAAAGACTAGAACACAATATGTTAGCTTCATCTGTGGCACAACTGCTGATTTAGCTGTAATAGCAGAGAGTTCAAAACTAAATTCAATATCAAAGGATGAATCACCTCGAACTTACCGTAAAAATCACAGTTGTTGGGAATCTGCAAACTTTGACACAGTAAGTATGTTCAAATTCAGAGTACAAATACCTCTACAACAAGAATATTCATGTCCCTGAGCACAGACTTGGAAAGGAGGAAACAGTAACGAAAACCCTGAATTCTGGAAAAAGCCGGAAAACTTACATCCTTGCTTATGACATATACTCTATGTATACAAAGTCTGTGTTATCTGGCATTTAATCGCTTTACTTTTGAAATGGAGGTGACTGATGTTGCATTGCAAAATACAAATCAATGTTATGATATAGTGTTGCTGATGAGCAAGCATGTACTAGACTGAACAAAACACACTCTGCATCAGGTATGACCATCTTATGTATAACTCTGGACTATTTACTACGCTGTTCCCAAATAAGGAATGTGTCAGTGAAATTGATAATTAACATTCACAACAACAAAAATAAAGTTAATATCTAAATAATTTATCCTATAGTAATAACAAATCTAATGTCACATTCTGTCCAATCAAACACTCAACCAATGATATACATCCTTGCTATAAATATGTAATTTGAATGGTATTGAAGATTTCTATCCTATTCTTGGTTAAAAAGATTTAACCCTTTACCGTATGAATCAGCCACATCCACCGACTTAATATGCAAATTCACCAGCTGAAAAAATATTATTTTTCAAAAAATTTCAACAAAATCATATCATGTGACCCCTCTTTGGAACGAGCTCGTTCCAATGAGGGGGTCACATGATATAGTTTTGTCGAATCTTTTTGAAACCATTTAAAAAATGAAATTTAAAATAATAAAATTGGATATCGTTTGCGTGGGCTAAAGGGTTAAACTATAATAGACCCAGGCTGAAATTCATTGCAATCTAAACTTTGAGGCTTATTTTTCCAGTTCCTTATAAACCACTTACCTCATGCAATAGCCATATCCAGCCAGTGCTACACATAAAAAATTTCCATTTAAATTTTATTTATTCAATTTTTTAATCAACAGATAGCTTATGACCCCTTATTGGAACAAGCTCTATAAACTTGTTCCAATGGTGGGTCATAAGCAAGGTTTTGGAGGTAAAAAATTAAATTTTTACTTATTCAAAAAAAATCTTTTCAAATGCAATCTTCTAGTCATGTTAGGTAGACAATTATCTTAACCCTTAGGTCCTCATACAGCCACAAACTGCCCCCTTTATATGGGCTCAGAAAATATTGTCCCAAGTGTATTCTTCCTGGGAACTCTACTGGTAGGATGCATTTATCTTGACAGTGTTTTTACATCATTGTTGCCTTCCTTCAATTTTTAAGCATGCTATGGCATTTGCACACTATGGCATACATAGATTTCAAACCAGAGTGATCAAAAGGCACATCTAAAAAATCCTGCTCAAGTCAGTATGTTAACTTCATTCCAAAATGCATTAAAGGTCCAATGGTTAAGTTGTTAATGTGCATGTAGCATGTGCATACAACAGTAAAGGTAACATGTGGGAAGAATCAGAATGTTGATTTCCTTTTTCTTCTGTTTTATTTGTTACATTGTATTTGTTCAAACCTATCATCAGTCTTGAAGTGTGTCAGAGGTGTGGGTCAAATGTTTGAGCTGACTTGCAAAATCTGTAAAGTAATAAGTGACACAAAGCTCATAGGTGTGTCCATATGTCAAGAGTAGCTTCATCAACAGTCAGGGAATTTCAAGCCTGATTGTAGAATTTTCTCAAACCGAGATCAGTTGTTTGTAAAAATGTTAAAATATATTGTTATCATTTCATAATTCCCTGGGAAAATACCTCTTCAAAATCTATTTGAAACTGAAAATAATGCTCATGTACATGGTTTTATTGGATAAGTAGCCAGTTTGTACAAATCCGAGTGAAATTACACAACTTTTCCTTAATAATTTGGTGGATGTAGCAAGAAACAAAATGGTGAGGTAAGTTTTCTTTTTGGGATAAAATCAAGAAATGATAGAACATTGGGAAATCGGCATGGTGACCTACAGGTTACACATCCATTTTTGGAAGTAGAATGCTCCCCCTCCTCTGCCACCCCCCCCCCCCCCCCCCCCCCCCCCCCCCAAAAAAAAAAAAAAAAAAAAATGCTCACCTAAATCCCAAAAGTAGGGAGCAACTGAATGCACACCTGGATTTTTCAAAATTAAAGGTGTGCTGTGCAGGTAGCCAACAATAATGTAGAAACACTGTTGAGTCTTCTGCAGCTACTTAAATGTATATAAGGTAGTTATTAGCATAAAATTAATCTGAGGACTTAATGGTTAAAGCAGGTATGCAACAATGGAAAGGTACTATGATGGAAAGACCTCTGACAATTCTTTTACTAAAAGTTTCCAAGATTTGACAAAACTCTCTATAATAGTCGACCTATTCTTAAAAGAAGATAATGGGAATTTAGTATGTTGCATTAGAACTTCTTCATTTTTTCTACCCCCTTAGTCTTTCTATTTCACTCTATTTTCCTCTTATGTATCTAAATGCTCTTTCTCTCTCCTACATAGGGAAGGCAGAAAGACAGCCAATCTGGCTATGCCTTATCCTACCAGTATACGAATGAAGTATTAACAAATTTATAACCTAGTGTCAACGATATTTATATATTCAGATTTCATGTACTTTGTGTTTAGTCTTTTGTATGCTGGTGAATAAATTATATATCATATATCATATCACAAAGAATATCAGTTGCTGCTAACAAACATCCATGGCAATGAAATATTTGGACCCTCACCAAACAAATGGACCTGATCATTCCACCAAAATATGTAAGACTGGTCTAATCATTCCACATCACAAGTGAAAACCACCTCATATTTGTTTTTATGAATCTTGCAGTTCTTTCTTCCAAAACATAGTAATGATTGCTCATTGAAACAGGCTTGGCAAGTTTGTTCCAATGTGACGTTTCAAAAGAAAAAAAAAATAAAAGCAAGTTATTTTGCAATAAATGTTGTTATTATTGGTCTCAAACAGTGGTGGATAAAGGTTAACTACTCTCATAAAATATATTAAACAAATTTCATCTTTCTATTTTTATGACTGTATTCATTTATCCTCCACCTAAATTTGTGTTAAATTAGAATAAAAGGTTTTACTTTGTATAAAAAAATTAAAATTAGAATAAAAGGCTTTACTTTGTATAAAAAAATTATATAAATCTATCTCTTTTTTCAGCATACCCTTAAACCTGTAACTGAAACAAGATTGACTAACAGATCAGGAACATTTGTCTAAGAGCAAAAAAGTTGATATAATAACATATTATAACAGCATTATGAAGTCAAGTTTCCACTGCCATTAAAAGTGAAAAATTCTCAACCTGGTTTAAACTTTCTATTCCTCATGATGAGTCAAGTGGGGGGGGGGGGGGGGGGGGGGGGGGGGGGGGGGGGTCTAGTTCCATTGAAATTTCTGTGAACTTATATAGTGGGTGAAAAAATGTGTTTACTGTAATTATTTTGAATTGTTCTGTCTTAGATTAATTAGAAAACAGCTTTTGTTCAATAACACTGTGTTGAAATTTATTAGATAATTCTGATAGGCACTCTGCAATAAAATGTAACAAAATTAATTCTTATGAAGAGGATATAAAACACATCCATGAAAATCAATATATGCTATCTTGACACCAGGATGGTCAAAGAAGATTGAATTGGTTTAACTCTTGAAATGTTGAGGAGTATTTTTAAGATTTTTTTTCCATCTAATCTAGCCATGGCTGCCCTGAAGCAGCCATGACAAGATCTGATGACAGATTCATCAAAATTTAACTCAAGAAATCATTGGTGAAAAATTCATTCACTTTACAGGGTGGAAATTGAATTGAATATGCCCAAATTATACATATTTCAATGGCAAGAGAAATCCTGTCCTGGCAGGAATATCTACCAGCAGCAAGCAAGGAGTTAATTTCTAGTTGCATTTTGGGAATAAGTTGAAATTTTGCTGTCTTGACATCAGTGTTCCAGGGTTAACATAGAGCCATGATAGTGGTTTCTTGAGACAGTTGGACCAACATATTAACACTCTATGGCTTCACTAAAGCATTTTTAATAAAAAAAATTGTCTTTGATTTTGTGAGTTGACCTGCTGTTCATGCATAAACTTCTACTTTCTGAGTAGTGAAGACCTCTATTCTGAGACAGACAGTTTGAACAACTTGTGGATCAACTATAGCCAAACATGAGACTTTAGTCTAATAAAAAAAATGAAAATAAACTGAAATTGTGCTTACATGAAGGGAAAAGTATCAAAATCATCCATTATGCCCCCAATTATATGATAACCAATTTGTAAAGCTGTGATGGAACCTTTTATTTCTTTGAATTTACATGAAAATGGTCTGAAAGACCATTTTCATGTAAATTCAAAGAAATAAAAATTAAAAAATTTTTTTAAAAAGACTGAAATCCGATAAAAAACTGAAAAATCTCATCCCTGTATAGCTAAGGGATGATAACCAACACTAGAGACAGTTTTATTTAAAAGGAAATTAGAAAATGAGGTAGCCAATAAAAAAAACAACATCAATTTGAATTATTATTATTATTATTTTTTATATTTATTGTGTGTGGGGAGGGGGCAAGGTCAAGCAAGAAGCCCTGGGAAGGAAAACTCCTATTTTATCTTATTCAAATGAACTCCAGAGTCAAATTCAATAAACGAAGACAAACAAAAACAGATAGCCCTTTCTTTTCTGTTTGACTGAATAAAATAATCAGTTCAAAATGATCATATAACAGGATTTTAATGGACAAAAGAAATGATCCAAATGAAAAACAACTTTATCTTAAAATATGTAACTGCAACTTGAGGTTGTGACCATGCAGTCATCCTGTTTTGGATGCTAAACCATTTTGACAGTGGTTGGTAGTCAAGCCATGGCTTTTAAAGACATCCTGGAAATAAGCAGACTGTCATCTGCAGAATGAGGCCCCCAGAGGGTGAATGTGGGACTGCTACCCTGCACAGCAATCTGAATGAAGGTCTCAAGCTTGAACAGGAAGCGATACCTGAAGGGTACATTAGCCCACTGAATAGGATAGCATCAGCAAATTCACCCTGTGGGGGCATCATTCTGCAAATGACAGATTGATTATTTCCAGACTTGCTTATAGATATACAATACGGCCACCGTGGACTAGTCACTTTCCACGGGAGGGCAGTATTTTCACAGACACAATAATATTAGATTCCAAACACAAAGTAGAGGAATAATCATCAAAAATTAATTAACCCTTTACCCAACGTAACGGCCAAAACCGGCCAGCATGATTCTCAAAAATCGCCAATTAATTTTAATTATTTTTTCATTTTTTGTCTCAAAAACATAGGCTATGACTCCTCATTGGAACGAGCTCGTTGAGCTCGTTCCTACGAGGGGTCATAACCTAAGTTTTTGAGACAAAAAATGAAACAAAATTAGTTCTTCAAGAAATTTTTTGCAAGTGTCGTCTGCTTTTCATGTTAGGTAAAGGGTTAATGAAGCACCCGGTATATTCATTTTATTATTTTGTACATTTTTGCCTCTACATCATACCTTATGACCCTCTTCTTGAACAAAGTTGTTGAGTATAACCTGGTGCATAACTAAAATTTTGCTGATGATTTTTATTATCTGATAAAGGCATGCAGGAACATCACTGCCCACTCATGGATTATGACCAGTCCATGGCAACTGTACTGTGTATCAAAGATCTGACTTGAAATAATTGCAAAATGATATGACTTACATGTTAAGGTGGTTTCTAACCAAGCCATGACTCTTATAGACATACATCAAAGATTTGATTTGAAATCACTGCAAAGTGATATGTCTTACAGGTTGCGATGATACAGTACAGTGGAGCCCACTTAAATGAATAAGCACTTTGCTATTAACAAATACTCAATTAACCCTTAATCTAATGTAACAGTCATGTACGACCAGCACGAAAATTCTACTTTCAAATTTATTATTTTGTACATTTTTGCCTTTACATCATACCTTATGACCCCCTCCTTGAACAAAGTTGTTCAGATCATTCCAATAAAGAGTTTATAGCAGCCCTTGAGTACAACAAGGCACATCTGCAATGCTTTAGCATTGGAAATGGCACCTTGTTGTACTTAAGGAATGATATAAATTATGTTATGAGTCAAAAATGTTTAGTTATTCAAGAAATTGTTTTGAAAGTTTCATTTCTAATTGTGTTAGGTCAAGGGTTAAGAAAAGTAGTCAATTAACAGAGCATTCATTCTATTATATCTTGTTTCACAGAGCCCATAAAGCTCTGTCAAATAAGATATATTAGATTAAATGCCTATAATGGATGTACAATAGTGGAACCCTGTTAACTGAATATCCACTTTGCAAGTGAAAATTATTCAGTTAACACGAGTATTCAATCAACAGGGATATGGTCACTTTCCTGTATTCTAAATATAACTGGGCATTTGTTCTATTATATCTTGTTTGACAGAGCTCATAGAGCTCTGTCAAATAAAATATAAAAGAGTAAATACTTTACTGGATTACAGAGGCCAAATAAGTCAATAAACAAGGAAAATTTGGGGACTGTCAGAATAATTTTCTGACAAATTACAAGATTTTTTATTCAAATACCAGCAGTTTACTCTATAACCTATATGCAATTAAGAGGTCAAATTTGTACTGAAGGTATAGTAAATGGTTGTGTGTTTGGAATTTATATTCGATTAACAGGATTGTTCAATTAAGAAATATACAATTAAGTGAGCTTCCTGTACAGCCAAAGATGCTATAAATATACAGAATTCATTGATAGATGTCAAGATTTTTCATTCATTTAACAGGAGTTTACTCTTTAACCCATATGGATTTAACAAGTAAAATTTGTTTTGAATGTTAAGGTAAATGGTTTGGTATTTGGAAGTTATGTGCAATTAACAGGGTATTTCAGTTAAGGGGTATGTAGCGGAGTGGGCTCCACTGTGAAAAAACTTAACATTTCCAGGCTCTACACTTTGAGCATTGAAGTCTGTTGAAAAAGCAGAATTTCTTTCTATGGATCTCTCCATTAAGTGGAAGAATTGGAGCAGAGCAAAATTTCTTTTTTCATGTATTTTTTCATCTACATTGATGAATATTTCTCCCACTCTGAGCATGTTCAAGAAGTTTCACTGTGAAATCTGTTGCCAGCACAAAGTTTTTAATGCAGCCTGTAAATCCAGAGGTAAAATGTTTGCCCGTTGTTTGGGACACTTGGGAAGCACCACCTGTAAAAAACAAGAGAAAACATCAACAATAACCTAACCCTTTACCTAACATGAAAAACAGACGAAACTTGCCAAAAAAATTCTTGAATAACTAATTTTTTTCATTTTTTGTCTCAAAAACATAGGTTATGACCACTCATTGGAACGAGCCCAACGAGCTCGTTCCAATGAGGGCTCATAACCTATGTTTTTGAGACAAAAAATGAAATAATAATGAAAATTAATTGGCAATTTTTGAGAATAGCGCAGGCCAGTTTTGGTCGTTATGTTGGGTAAAGGGTAAAGACATATACATGTTCACTTATTTCATGTTTCGAAAAAAGGACTTTACGTAAATTCAACAAAGATACTGCTCACAGAAATTCTTACCCTCTAAAATACAAATGGATTTGAACATTCTAACTTCATAGAACATAATCATTCTAAAAGTGGATGTGTTTGCCAATTTTATAGTACAGGTAGAACATGACTTGAGCGATTGTCTTAGGACAACCGAATTTTCAATGGGTTTCTGAACAGTAGTGATCATAGACTGGTCACCTCTTATTGTTTTCATTGTGGCAGCATAAGTATAAATGACATTTTTTTTTACTTGAAGATAAGGTACCTCTTGTAAATCTGTAATCAAATACCTGTTTTGTACACATTATTTGTATTTATTTTCTGGGTTTAAGAACACTTTCAACAGTCAGTTCCATGGGTAAAGGACGCAGGCGTATCTGGAGAGAACCAACAAGCAGTGGTAAGTAACTGTCAGACTTTCTAACTTACTAACCCAGCAGAAGCAAGAATGGAGGCAAGTGTTCATCAATGTGCTGCAGACTTCAATACACATAACACTTCAATACACAGCCCCACCACACTCCAACTTGGGCCATCAGGATTAAGTGTCTTGCCCAACAACATAAAGCACATGATGCAAGCGAGGCGTAAGCCATACAGCCTTTGATTTTAAATTCAACGCTCTAACCAATGAGCCAGTGTGCTCAAAGAGAAAAACTGAAAATCTTCATAATTTTATCAATTGTTTAGAGGCCTGGAAATAAGGAATCGGGTTTGTAACCTATTTGCAGGCTACGCCTATTTTAGTGGTTGTAATCTATTATAACCTGTTTTCTAAAGTTGTCCTGCGATTTCTATTTTATCAGTTTTGTGATAAGTTATTGAAACAAAGTAGATTTCTCTCTGAAAATAGAGTTCATATGCTTTTTTTACCATCACAATGTTGAATTACTGAGCTGTTAAGTTTCTGGGATGAAAAGTTTACAGGATGATTCAGACTTGGGACGAATTGTTGGACCCTGGATGATTCAGACGATAAACGTTGATGTCTGTATAATCCAAGGTCTCCAAAAAGGTCCAAAGTGTCTAAGGTCATCCATAAACCATCAACTCTTTCCAACGATCTCTATGACATTCAAATTCACACCCCAGAAAGTTTGATAGATCATTCTCCAGGTTTTATGCTGTTGTTCGTCAATTTGAATTATGAACTTAAAAATGCTGTCAACATTTGTCATTTTAACAGCATGGAGTTCAATATTTTTGGAAGAGCAAATTCAAAATACCCGACTTTCAGTGATTTTTAATGATGACAGTTACTGTACCTTGTTTTAACACTGAAGAAAAGTCAGGCATATCAAGGGAGATAACAGCATGTGATGTGTGACATTCCTGTGAATGAACATAGAAAACAACCATTTAAAATGATTAAATGAATAGATTTCTTCACATTTTTCAGTAGTATTTGCCATAGAAAGCTTTTTTAGGGGAGGGGCAGGACCATAAAGTTTCCAAAATATGTTGGCCAGGTGTTTGATCACCACTTAAAGTTAACAAGGAGCAGGCCCTATTTTTATAGCTTACGGTATTCCACATGTCATTGTCACGGCTGACTCAGAGTAAGAGAATGATGATACAGTAATACTGTGTGCATTACTGTAAAATTCTTGTGAAATAGGCATACCCATGATAATTTTGTTTATGCCAAAATTGTCCAGCCCCACTCTGTTGGCTTCATCAGCAAGAGAATATTTGGGTTTAGATTCGATGAACATTGAAATTGAACAGTAAAGTGGTGATCAATTTTTAGTTCCGTCAATGGTCAAAGACGTTCATGAATGGTTCGCAGGTAATGATTTTTTAATTCGTCATAACCTCCCCATAAACTGAACGACCGTTTATGACTTATTTCCAGGCCTGATTTACTGAAACATCAATGCAACTATTTGATAAAATGGTATCCTTTAATTCATCACAGTACAAGCTGTCATTTACTTGTGATTAATTTTGTTTAACCCTTTAAATAACCTACATTATATCAAAATTATTTATTTGAATTACATATTTTTCAAATTTTTCACAAAATTTCAGCGAGACGAGCTCGTTCCTATGAGTGGTGGTCACATGATATGGTTTGGTTTTTCAACTCCTCAGTTTGTAAATTACATGGACAGATACAATCGATTAGCTAGATGAAGGGTTAACCAAGCTTTACTTACCAAGATAAATAATTCTATTTGTATTTAGTACCGAATACTGGCCAGGAGAACTGCCTTCGACAATTTCTTTCCCATCCACTTCGAGGTAACCATCTTGTTTATCCCTTCAAAGACATAAGAACTTGGATACACTAAACTATCACCTAAAACAGTTTACTCAAACGTGAAGACAGTACAGATACAGTGGAGCCCACTTAATTGGATATCTCTTAACTGAATAACCCTGTTAATTGAATGAAATTTCCAAATATAAAACCATTTATCCTATCTCCAGTACAAATTTGACCTGTTAATTGAATATAGGCTATAGACTCAACTCCTGTTAATTGAATAAAAAATCTTGTAACCTGGTGAGAAATTGCCCTGACTCTCCCCAGTTTTCCTTTGTTTATAGACCTATTTAGCCTCAGTACATCCAATACAGGCAATTAATCTATTATATCTTGTTTGACAGAGCCCACTGAGCTCTGTCAAACAAGATATAATAGAATAAATGCTAAGTGTATCTCTAGAATACAGGAAAATGACACAACCCCTGTTAATTGAATACTCCTGTTAATTGAATAATTTTCATTGGCAAAGTGGCTATTCAATTAACAGGGTTCCACTGTATAACAAAAATACAGCACAGCCAACTTTCCCTCAAATAAAAAAAAATCTAAATCCAACACTGAATTGGAAAGGCATTACATGGACTCCAATGGACATTTTTATTGATTTTCAACATTATTCTCGGAAGTCAGAATACAATAAGTCATGATTTATCCTGGCCACAAATGAGCAACTGTTATTTCGTGGAGATTGTGTATTTAGCATGATGTACTGGTTGATCATTTGCCAGGTTTTGCTTGAGCAATCAGCAAACCAAAGTGAGAACATCTACTGGTAATTAAAAATGAAGCTTTGCCAGGTGTTGGTCAGAAAGACATGTGTGTCCACTGTCAGCAAACAGCACTAAACACTGTATGTGGAATATGAATATCTGTAACTATATTATGCCTGCAATACTCAATCATGTCAAATTAATACAATCTGTTATACAGACACCTTAACTCTAACCTTTTATCTTACCTAACAGCCACATCTGACCAGTGATACTCAGAGTAACTACCATTAAAATTTTAATATTTTTTAAATGTTTTTTTCAGAAACAAATCCTATGGCAACTCATTGGAAAGAGTTCATTGAGCAAGTACCAATGAAGGGTCATAAGCTATGTTTTTTAGGCCAAAAAAGGAATAATAACTCAAAAATTAATCTAGGGCTAAACACAAATTTTGCACCCCCAATCCCCCAAATTTGCATGCAAAACCAAAAAAAAAAGTCCTGTCTGGTCCTCCATACTTTTTAGATCTGCACATGCGCAGTATCCAGGAACACACCGAAATTGGCGCCAACCATCATTCTTCTACAGATTGCCTGTTAAATGTTATAAACAGCGGGGAGGTATGAGTGCCCACTCATGGGAGGGCCATACCCATCTGGGCCATTGGTAAGTATAAAATATATACAAATTACTTTAAATTTATAATATTTTCATATAACAACCAATGGCCCAGACCAGCTGAATCATAAAAAGGCTGAAGGGCCTACGACTTAAAGGAAAATCCAATCTCTCAATTACTTTGGTAAAGGATAGCTCCTACAGGAGAATAGGAGAAGATAGGAATTATATATGTCTTTCTCCTTTACAAGAAAAGAGAAAGGCATAACACCAACAATGTAATTGAGTATTACATAATATATAATTCACCATTTAATGCCAGCATAACCCGTTATGCTAATTCAGTGAAAGAAAACGAATATACAAAGATAGTCCAGAGAATGAGACTCTTTATACTCATTTAAAAGTGTCCGAGGATTGTATATTGACACCCGTTTTACACATGACACATACAAATGCTTCACAGTGAGCTACACTTTAAAAACCATACATAAATGAGACATAGTTATTGCTTCACACTGAGCTACACATTAAAACCATCCCAGCACAGACTACTGACACCAGAGGAGGTCTTCCCTTGCTTTTCACTATAAAGCCAGATGATCATAAGGGAAAAAACCGTCCCCCCACCTTCCCCTTGTTCTGAGGTACATGTCCTCAGAACGAAGAGGCCAGCGGAACAGCGTCAATGCTGGAACAGACTGCATAAGCGTCAATGCTGGAACAGACTGCCTAAATACCTATAGATGTAACCATTAATGGACGACACTCTGAGCAACAGAAAGAGGACCTAAAGGTCTAAGGTCACCAGAGATGGACTCTAAATTTCGCAGGTAAAACTTGGTAAATGAAGAGGGCTGTGTCCAGTATGCAGCCTTCATGAGATCAGTAATGGCTATACTGTGAGAATAAGCCCAAGAAGTGGACAGTGCTCTAACCTCGTGCGCTGATATCTTACTAACAGAATGTAGATCTGAAGATAGATTTTCATAGGCAATGTGTATTGCCAACTGAATCCATCTAGCGACGGCATGCACAAAAATATCCTTTCTGTTAGGAATCAATGGAAGAAAGAAACGTTTTCTTCCTTTTCTAACAAAATCTGATCAACGTTTATAAATAAGCCCAAGAAGTGGACAGTGCTCTAACCTTGTGTGCTGATATCTTATTAACAGAACGTAGATCCGAAGATAGATTTTCATAGGCAATACGTATTGCCAACTGAATCCATCTAGCGACGGCATGAACAGAAATATCCTTTCTGTTAGGAAACAATGAAAGAAAAATATTTTCTTCCTTTTCTAACAAAATCTGATCGACGTTTATAAATGTGCATAGCCCTGACTGGACACAGTAAAGGTCTACAGTTATCAGAAGACGGTAAAGCCTTAATGACAATAGGCTCCGGCCGCTTGTCTGGAATCTGATTCTTAGCCAAAAACCCCACTTCCGTAGTGAGGGTAATGGTATTACCCACACTACGGTAGTGAGATTCATCAACAGATAAAGCATGAACTTCACTGACTCTTCTAGCAGATGCAAAGGCTAAGAGAAACGTCGTTTTATAGGTCAAGAATTTGAACTCTACGATGTCCAATGGCTCAAAAGGATCTTCTTTGAGCTTCAACAGACCCCAAGCCAAATTCCACTTAGGAATTAATCTGAGGGTTCTAGGTCTATTGATAGAGAAATTTCTAACCAGCTTGGATAACGAAGTATTTGATCCAATAGCCAAGTTATGAGACTGTTTGATCTTTAACAGAATCTGCTGAATCAACGGAGTTGGAGGATATGCATATCCTATCATTCCGTCCCATGAGATTGACAGAACATCTACTGCGTATGCTCGATGATCTGGGCAAGGCGACACGAATGTCAGTAACTGATTGTTCCAGTGTGTCGCAAACAAATCTATCATAGGACAATCCCACTGGTAGCAAATCTGCCTGAATATTCGCTTGTTGAGAGTCCATTCCGATGGTAACAGGCAACCTTTCCGAGAGAGTGAGTCTGCTAGTACGTTCAGACGACCCGGAAAATAACGGACACAGAGATGAACGCCCTGATTCATGACATATAGGAGAATCGTCTCCGTTAATTCACATAATGGAATCGAATAAGTGCCACCTGGGTTCCAGAGGTAAGCAACAACTGTCGAATTGTCCGACAGAATTTGAACGTGGACGTTCGCTATTAGGCGAATCCAATGTTGAAGTGCTGCTAGCCATATTGACATCATCTCTTTGATGTTTATGTGCTTCTCTAGGAACCGAGAGTCCCAAAGACCCTGATGGTTCAAGTCTGCAGGACTTAGGGTCGCGCCCCAGCCCATCTGACTCGCATCCGTCATAATCGTGAAAGCCGGATCCGGCAGTTGCAGTGGAACTCCCTGAGTTATCCACTGAAGATCTGCCCAAATCTGAACCTTTTGTTTTACTAGGTCCGTTAAAACAATACTGGTTTCATGCGAATGCCTCTTCACACTCCAGTTCTGAGGAAAGCCTATCTGGAGGGACCGCGTGCGTAGACGGTCCATCGGAATATGATCCGTAGCTGCTCTGCACAACCCCATCAGTCACATAAATTCCCTCACTGTTAATGCGTCTGAGTGTAGACAAAGCGAGCATAACAACTGACTAATTTTGCTCTGGGTAATGGCAGACGACCCAGATTGTTGCGAGTCTCGAAGCTCATCCCCAAGTGAGTGAATGACTTGGACGGGGCTAGATCCAACTTTTACTTGTTTACGGTGAGACGTCGGAGTAATAGAAGCAGACTCTGAACATCGATCTGAAGAATATTTCTGTTGCCATATCTCTGCAGAATGTTGTCCAAGTAAGCCGACGTTACTGCAGACGAATGAGCTCGGAAGTATGACATTACTGAGTTCACTGTTCGAGTGAATGCCTAGGGAGCCAGGTTCAGACCAAAGCACATTGCTCTGAACTGATAAACCTTCCCTTGTACGGTGAAGCGAAGGTACTTTCTGAATGCCAGATGTACCAGGATATGAAAGTATGCATCCTATAGATCTATGCTTGCCGCATAGTCATTCACTCGAATGCGCGCCCTTACCAACCGAATGGTCTCCATATAGAAATTTAGAGCCACGATAAGCTTGTTTATCCAGCTCAAGTCTATTACCGTTCGGAACGAGCCATCTGACCTGCTATCCAGTTTCTCGCAAAGGTTGATTCCCTTCAGCCAACCGACCAGCAATAAAGGTCTTGAACATCACCTGTATGACCTGCGAGGCTTACGGGAGGAAAAACTACATCCTCCCTGCGAAAAGCCTCATCCCATCAGCCTAGGGGCATCTGACCGATAGTCCCGATCAGATTTACGCCCATATCCCGAGTCGCTATATTGACGTCCTCCAGAATAATAGTAAGAGGGTTTCTAGTACCCTCGTGAGGAGTTTCCTTTTGACGTTTAGATCCGGAACGTCCTCCTTTACTCTTGTCTGCTGAAGCAGGTTGTTGAGACGCAGACTTCAATAGCAGAGCACTTGACGCTTTCTTAGTAGCCTGTTCATAGACTAATGAAAGCTTGTCATCAAAAATAGTATGTCCGGAGACAGGAGCAGCCCGGAGAGAGCTTTTCACCTTGTCATCTATAAGTGATGACGATGTAAGGGCAGCATCATGTCTGATTAACTCCAGATAAGCCACTGTTAGGGCAGAGTTATACATGGTATACAAAATTGCCCTGGAAAGAACTCTAAGAGAGGTACAAACGTCCTCAAATTCCTTCCCATTGAGACGTTGCGCCATAGCTCTGGTAAGGTGATCTGCGTAAGACAGTGCTTCCAAATTCGCTCTACTCGATGAAATTGCCGTTTTTAACTGTGTCTGAGCGAATAGTGAATGATGCAGGCAAGAATACATCTGGATCCCCAGCCTGCGCATCCAAATGCAGAAGAGCTCTCTGAACATCTTCTCCAACTGGCATCGTCTACATGGCCGAAGACCTGAGACAGCTGCCTAGACTGAACCGGAAAAGAAAGAACTTCTTCCTTTGTCCGTATAAAGTCTGCGTCCAACACTGCAGGCGGTTTCTCTCTTGTTGTTGCAGCATTCTGATACGTCGGAACAAATTCAGGGTAGTATTGATGGATGAAATCCATCGCAACCATATGCTGTTCCGAAAGGGAAGAGTAATCCTCTTCCTTATCCCTTTCACCATCCGAGAGATCCAGTTGTGAATCTCGGTCCATTGCATCTGCGTGAACAGATGACTGGACCGAACCAGCACCGTCCGACAAGTCATTTAATAAAAAATTTCAATAAAAAATAGCCAAAAAGGCTTAAGAGTTTAACAGGAAGGGTTCACGGAAGGATAGGGAAGGAATACTTAACAAACAGTGGAATAATCATTAACCAAAATGATGACGTCAGGCATATGTATCGAAATTGGGAAACATAAAATAATTTTATAATTATTATAAAGTTACAGCCCTGAACGTCTAAAACCACCGTTGAACACTTCCATCATCCAATAACAGCCTTGGATCCACCAATTCTTCTATTGATTTGTGTCTGGCATCCTCAAAAAAGGAGATTTTAAAGCACAGATGTCAGTTCATTGTTGCTGACTTTAGGGCCAAACAAAGAATGATGTTTGTGCCAATTCCGGTCACTTCCTGACGGCTGTGCATGAGCAGAGAGTAAATTATGGAGGGCCAGATAGGACTTTAAGTTAGCACCAACTAGTCTGGGCCATTGGGTTATAGTATAAAAATATTTGAGGTTTGAAATTTTGGTGTTTTAACATCAGTGAACAGAGGGTTAAATTTTTTTAACAAATAAATCCACAATCAGGGAAAAGGTATGACATGCTCTCATACTCAATGTCAAACACTCCTAACTCAGTGGTTATGACGTTGATGTCAGCATTCCTTTCTTTCTTTTATGTATCTTTTTTGTTTTGATTGTTTTTCACATCTAACATTTGGTTATAGTTGCTTTCTGCTCTTTTCAAAGGGTATTCAGAGTTCTACTGTGCATAAAAATTATGATATTACTGGATTCCGTCTCAAAGAAATGGCTATGATTAGGTGAATGAAAACATTTAACATGGCATCTCTAAATATTTTAGTGATGTGGTTTTTCCCAGAGAAGGAAAAACGTCTCTTTGTGTCATATATTTATTTACTGGGTTTTAGGACACTTTCAACAACCAGGATCATTTCCAGTCAGTTTTATGGATGGAGAAAACCAGAGTACCCCGAGAGAACCACTGAGTAGAGGAAAGTAACTGTTAAACTCCCCAATTTACTAACTCTGCACAAGAGGGTTAGCAGCAGCTGTTGGCAGGTGTACCATCAACGTATAGCATGCCTTTACACAGTGAAGTACCGTGTTACCATTTTCCCTGTTAATTGAAAAGACTCTTTGCCAATGGACATTATTCAATTAACAGGATATTCAATTAACAGGAAACTCTGTCAAACAAGATATAATAGATTAAATGTTTGTACTGAATGTACTGATACCAAAAAGGCCTATAACACAAGGGGAATTCAGTGAATGTCACAATAATTTCCTGACATATTACAAGATATTTTATTAAATTAACAGAAGTTTACTCAATATCCTTTTTGCAATTAACATGTCAAATTTGTACTGAAGGTATTTTAAATGGTTTTGTGTAAGAAATTATATTCAATTAACATAGTTAATCAATTTTGAAATATACAATTAAGTGAGCTCCACTGTATTTAGACTAAATGTGCAAACACTACATTAAGTTTCTCATATTAAGAAATTATATTCAATTAACAGAGTTATTCAATTTGGAAATATACAATTAAGTGAGTTCCACTGTACTTACACTAAGTGTGCAAACGCTACATTAAGTTTCTCATATTTCAGAATGCACTTAATGATCACCTACAATAACTCCATTCAGGAACATGAAACTTGATTACAATAGTTTATAAGTTCTGATTTACTGGTATAATAGGATCCAGTAACCAACAACTGGCATAAGACCCCTCTGAAGTGGACAGCAAGTAAAAACAACTGGCAAAAATACGCCTTTATACTTGTGTTGCTGCCACGATATTGCAAAAAGTGCTGAAGGTGAACTTGAACACCAATAAAGAAACGACAGAGGAATAGCTTATTTTGTTACAAGAGATTTATTTTGTAACAGCTCAGTTGTTACTCTCTGTAATAACTTGTAATAAAGCAATCGACACACAAAGTCAAACTAAAAAGCTTCAAGATTATGGTTAGCTCCACAAAATTCTTTAGGAGGTCTGATTTATCTTACCCAAGGATGGAAATGAATATTATTTAATTTAAACTCTGACCATAGAAACTAATACTGTACTCTACCCTTCAGCATAATAATAAATCTTTTATTTCAGACAGTGAAGTCCATAGTGAACAAAGTAAAAAAAAAAAAGAAATAAGAAAACAATGTTAAACAATACATAGGCATAAATTGAAAGTGAAAGTGAGCACTCGATATGAAATCAAGATGGATATACGTTGTAGATGTAGAAATAAACGAGCATATTTATGACTTGATCAAGGGGTGGTAATCCTCATTGTAGCTTCGACTGTATGATAAAAGCACAGGCAAGTCCCAGCTATCACATGCATCAGCGGGGCCTTACCGTGCAGGTGTCATATTTATTTATTTATTGGTGTTTAAGGTCACATATTTTTGCACAATGGCTAATCATGACCACAACATGAGTATCAACTCAAGACCAGGGGTGAGTGTTAATAAGCCATGTTGCCCATTGTAGAGAGGGTTTGCACCTCCCAAGCATTGGTGACTGGGTCCTATTTTACCAGTAAAACAGAGCCTGTTTACCACAGTGAACAGGCACTGCTTCACTTCCCGGGGTTCTCACAGGGAGTGCAGGGGTCAGAGATTACTTAAGATACCATTAAGTAGTCAGATTTTCAAAGACAGTGTTGTCAACAGTACAGGATGTCATTCCAAGGTTTGACTAGGGGTGACATAAAGGCGAGGTCTGAGTTTATCAAACACTGGATAATTCCATTCTGTAAGGTAGTTATTCTTTCTTTAAAGCTAAACATAAATCTTCTTCTGGGCATGAGTAAGGTTGGAACTCTGTCCGACACAAACATTTTATTTGCACTACAGAATTTATCATATCTAAGTAGTTGTAACATACAGTGAGCCTCTGCAAACTTCCCCGATTAAACCAGGCCCACAAGTGACAACAGTAAAAGGGAGTTAAATATTTCTCCAACAAAAATGTTTTGACTCATGGAGTACAGTTCGAAAACTTTCGGATCAGCTGATTAGATCTGACACATAAGAATTTACAGGAAAAAATTTTGATATGCTGTGCTAATCTAACCAGTCTTTGCACAAAAACTCTTTACTTTAGAGAATGGCAATATACAGCTGCACAATTCATGAAAATTACCACTCAAATTTTATTATTTTATTTATTTTTTGCTTCTAAAAACATAGCATGTTCCAATGAGGGGTCATAAACTATGTTTCTGATGCAAAAAATTAAATTCTCTGATTATTTTGCAAGTGTTGTATTCTAGTCGAGTTAGGTAAACATTAACTGGTAGAGTGCTGAATTTGTCTTGGTTACCTAAATTTGTTCACGTCTTTGCCTTGTTACAATTCATGGGAGAGTTCCAATAGGCACTCTCCCATAAATTGTAACAAGATAAATTCATGCAGATGGAAGAAATTCAGTTCAAAGACTAGAGAAAGCCACCAGGGGTGGCCAATCCTCCCCCCAAAATCACCCTGATATTAAAATTTTTTAGTAAATTTTGTTTCTTAACATACCTACCACAATTGTTTACAATTGGCTGTAACATAAGTGCAAGCCCTACTTCGGAACTAACTCAAGCTTTTAGAATCTTTTCCAAACGAGTTGGAAAAGTACTATAGTGCAAAAGCACGAAAAAGATCAAAAAAAGGGTCGAGCGAGACCAGCGCTCGAAATTACAGGTACTCTCTCTGCACACCTCTTGCGTTTACCGAGCGCATGCGCAACAACCATGACGTCAATTCCGTATTTCCGCCAAACGAGAAGATTGTGATTTAGCAGGGAGGCATCGATATCAATGATATCCCCAAGGAGGGTGGGCCTCCGGTAAACAATTGTGGTAGGTATGTTAAGAAACAAAATTTACTAAAAAATTTTAATTTCTTTTCAACCTACTCACAATTGTTTACAATTGGCTGAATAAACAATAGGAGGAGGTGAATCACATAACCAATACCAACAAGAGTAGCAGAACGAAAGCAAGCAAGGATGGCAGAGAACAATAACGAAAATCTGTAATTACGATAGAGAGAAGGCACCTGAAAAGAACAAGGCTGAGCGAAGATCAACCTCGATAAAAACAATTTTAACGAGGATGCACAACAGCCTGAGCAGCAATGAGAGGGCCTAAAGAATAAAGGTCCTCAGATTGCTGCTGAAGGTGGAGGAGATAAAAGGAGGAGAAGGTAGAAGTATTCCTCCAGTAAGCCGCATTCATAACATCCCGGAGCGAAACAGAATTGGAGAATGCCCAGGATGTAGAAATGGCACGAACCTCATGAGCATTAAGCCGGTTCGAAACAAGATCCGACGCAGACAAGCGAGAATAAGCCAGCCTGATTGCAAGACAGATCAACCTGGAAATAGAATGGGAAGAGATAGACTGCCTCTTAGGAATGAGAGACAGAAAGAATCTCTTCCGACCCCTCCTAATGAACTGAGAGCGAGTAATGTAAGTCTTGATCGCACGAACAGGACAAAGAAGAGGCCTCCGGCCATCTACAGCAGGGAGAGCCCGAATGCAGATGGGAGGAGGTACCGAATCAGGAAGTTGATTCTTAGCCAGAAAAGAGCAATCAGTAGTGAAGGTGACACTGTTAGCCTCATTTCGGAAGAAGGCAGAATCAACAGATAGCGCATGAAGCTCACTGACTAGACGAGCAGAAGCAAACGCTAGAAGAAAAGCCGTCTTATAGGTGAGAAAACGCATGTCGGTCTCAGATAAAGGCTCGAATGGCGCCCCCTCCAAACAGTGCAACACCCATGCCAAGTTCCACTTGGGTGTAAGATGCAAAAGTCGAGGCCTCTTCAAAGAAAATTGCCGAATGAGTTTGGAGAGAAAAAGATTACGACCGATGCACCGCTTTCCCACATAAGAGAAAGTATCAGACAGCATAGACCGATAGCCCTTAATCGTAATAGGCTGGAGACCCTTGGAGTCAAAAAGATAAAACAGAAAATCCGCAATTTGAGCGATTGACGGATCACGGTAACTCACATTGTGATCTGCACACCAGCGGCAGAAAACCTTCCACTTGGCAGCATAAGTCATGCCAGTGGAATGTCGCCGCGATGCAGAAATGCACTCCACTGATCATCTCGATAAACCTCTACGTCGGAGACTGGACCTGATAAAAGACAGGCGTGAAGGGACAGGCTCGCCAGGTTGTTGTGATACTTCCTGGGACGACCCTGTGAAAGAAGATCGCGACGTAGAGGTAGACGAATTGGTCGATCGGCCACTAGAGGCAGCAGCAGATTGATCCACACCCTCTGTAGAGACAGGGGTGTGATCAGAATGATCCTGCAACTGCAAGCACGAATCTTCGCTAATACTTGAGGAAGAATCGGTGCAGGAGGAAAGGCATAGCCGATCCAACCTGTCCAGTCCAGAGATAGAGCGTCTACTGCAAATGCCAGAAGATCTGGACAAGGGGAGACAAAGGTCTCTACCTGATGATTCCAGCGAGTAGCGAAAAGGTCGACCTGAGGACGGCCCCACTGCTCGCAAATCGCCTGAAACACCGACCGATGTAGCATCCATTCGGTTGGAAGGACACTGTCGCGTCGGGACAGGGAGTCTGCTAGGACTTTGAGACGTCCGGGAATGTGTCGAATGGACACCCGAGCATTCACATCCCGCGCCAACAGAAGAAGATCCCGAGACAGCCGATACATGGGAATCGAATGTGTGCCTCCTTAATTCCGTATGTAGGCCACTACTGTCGAATTGTCCGAAAGAAGTAGGACAATACGGTCCGACAGATGAGGGATCCAAAGCCGAAAACTCAACAGAAGAGCAAGGAGCTCCTTCTGGATAATATGAAGGCCCACCTGCTCGCTGTCCCACTCTCCGTGAGTAGACAGACCGAGAGGATCCAACGTCTCACCCCAGCCCCGATCGCTGGCATCCGCAGTAAGGATGCGATCGGCCAAAGGAAGATCCAATGTAACAGCCAGGGAATATCTGCACAAGGGCAGAGGTGACAAAGCAGAGACCGAGGAATAGTGAGTTCCAGGTCCAGCGGATCTACATTCGGACGCCAATGATCCAACAGGAAGTGTTGGAGAGGTCGGACAAACAAGCGACAGAGCGGAATGAGATCTGTCACCGAACCGCAAAGGCCCAGCATCCGAAGGAAAGTCCTGGCCGAGACCGAGGAAGATTGAAGCAGGTTCCGAGTCAAGGCGGAAAGAATCGTTGCCCGAGCCTGGGGGACCGACACTACATTGAGGAGAGTGTCGAAATCCATCCCCAAATGACGGAATCGCTGAGAAGGAAGAAGATCCGACTTCTCGCGATTGACTCTGAAACCCAGCGACGCTAGCAGGCAAAGAAACTGCCGGACATCGAACTCCAGAACAGCAGCATCGTGGTGCCGTTGGAGGATGTCATCTAGGTAGGCTGACGAAGTCACTGCCGACTGAGTGCGATGGAAAGCAAGCACATGAGACATCAGTCGGGTGAAGGCCCAAGGAGCCAGGTTCAAACCGAATGGGAGAGCTCTGAATTGAAAAACTCGATCCCGAAACGAGAACCGAAGGTATTTCCGTGATGCCAGATGACTGGGTACATGGAAGTAGGCATCCTTCAGGTCGATACTGGCCGCAAAATCGCCCTGATGAACTGAATGTCGAACCGACCGGAAAGTCTCCATACTGAAACGAGGAGCTATTATGTACTCGTTCAGGGTACTCCGATCGATGACAGGACGATATTGGCCGTCAATCTCCTGCACCAGAAGGTCCCGACGCAGAGAATCGGAAGGGACCTGAGTCGGAAGGGGCACCCGAGATAAACTGGGGTGCCGATGGAAGGACAGTCGCAGACCGGATTGAATGACGTCGAGGACCCAAGAGTCCGACGTTATCTCTGTCCAACGGTCGTAAAACAGCGACAGCCTTCCCCCGACTGGAGGCGAATTGAGGTGAGAACCTTCACTTGCGGCCTCGACGAGGCCCCCGAGAGGAGAAACCACCTCGGGAAGTGACAGAGTCCTGAGTCTTTCCAGCCTGAGGCTGCCAGCAAGCCTGGCCACGTCGGCGCTTCTTATGTGCAGAAGGAGCGGGCCTGGAACACTTGGCGGGCCTGGAACAACCCCCACCTGCAGCAGCAGGTTGGTCAAGCTGTCGCAGCAAAAGCTGGTCCTTCGAATGACGAAGAACTTCGCCACGAACAGCTTCCACGGAACCATGGAACAACTGGGGTCCCACCAAAGAGGCAGACCTCAGAACAGCACGTTGCTCAGAAGGAAGGGATGGTAAAGAATCCAACACCGCATCCTGGCGTGCCAGCTCCAAATTAGCCGTGTTACAGGCGTGAGCATGTGTCAAGTTCATAAGAGCCTGTGACAAAACGCGAAAAGGCACCTGAGCATCATCAAACTCCCCTGGTGGAAAATATTCAGCCAAAGCAGCGACGACATGGTCCGCGAGAGATAACATACCCAGCATCTCTCGGGACAGGCCCACCATAGACTCAACTACCGACATCGGGAGAACTGCCGACTTAGGCTTAGTCAACTCGAGGGAAGAAGAATCCTCATCCACAGTAGTCATCCCTTGGAAGACTGGTGGAGAGACGGAATCGTAAACACGAAACCGCAATGGAGGTAGAAAGGCATCAGCTCAAGAAAAGGAACCCTTGAGGGCCTTAGAACGCATTTTGGCGTCTAAGCCCTGGAAGGACTCAACAACCTGAGCCGATTGCAGAGGATGCAAATCCCCGGAGCTAGAAGGCTCAACAGGGTTACGGCGCTCCACAGTGGGCCGCGGCCGGACGGTCACAGAAGGCTGGTCGGAAGGTTGAACGTCCGGCAATAAGCCAAAGACGAAATCCAAAGCCTGCCCCAAGACTGACGAGGGGGGCTCATCACCTTCAAGATACTCGTCATCCTCCGTAGCAGAGGAGACGTAGCCCAACTCGGGCTGACCAGCAGAAACCTCCTGTGAATACTGTGCAGTATCCAAGGGGCCAGGCGAGACATCTCGGCGACCGACCAAAGGAGGTTGTGCCTCAGGAGACACAGGGAGGCCAACTTGAGGGTTGCCAGGAAGCAACCGGGTGAGCGCCAAAACGGCCTGACGCAGGTCACCCTGAGAATCCGTCGCAGCAGTATCGCCCGACGGAGTGTCCTCCCAATGGACCCTTCTGGTAGAAGAACCTGAATCCTCAGAAGAGACCGACGTCGAACGTCGATCGGCAGACAGAATAGGGATACGGTGAGAAGACACCGGAGGATAGTCCCGATTGTGACGCCCAGGGGCCATCACTGACCTCTGCGAAACAGAAGGTCCCTGCCTGCAAATCCTCTAAAGAGACCGACGGCGCACGTCGATCGGTAGCTGGACCTAGGACACGGTGAGAAGACACCGGAGGATTGTCTCAAGAATGACAGGAACCTGTCATTGGCCTCTGCGCAGCAGACGGCCCCAACTGCCTATCCTCTGAGACCGACGGCAAGCATCGATCAACACCCAGACTCGGAACACAGTGAGGAATCACCGGAGGAAGGTTCCGAGAGTGACAGCTAACAGGGGCTGTCACTGACCGCTGCCGAACAGCAGGCCCTGGATGCCAATGTCCCAACACCATCCCGCTAGGTGGCACACTAGCAGGGGAAGGTGGAACAATAAAAGATTCACTCGAGGGATGAGGAATCGCTGCCGAAGCGACTGGCCGGCTCAACCAACTAGGAGCAAACCTAGCCAGATGAGACGGAGCAGACAGCAAACCCGCACAGCCCCGCCGCGAGGCTGGGGGAGGCTGAGAACACACAGACACACCAGCAGATACATCCTCTGTCCCCCGAGTCTGTAGACCATCCCCAGAGGAGATGGAAGAGCCATCATCAGACAGAATAGGATCTGGAGTAACAACTTCCTCAACAACAGTTGACGGTGTGGGAGGCAGATCGGAGAGGGTCACCGAGCTGACCTCGGAAAAGCTCTCAACGAAAACAGACGCCTCAATAGTGACATCAGAAGACAAAGAGACCACAGTCTCCTCATCAGGTATCACTGAACTAACACCGTCAACAGTTGCAGAGGAACTCGCCACAGAAGACAGATCAGAATCCTGTGTGACAGAGTCACCACGTGCACCAGCAGAAATGTCTGCTATGGCACGGCTACCCTTACCCCGAGAATGAGGGGTTCTAGGTCTGGACAGAACCACCTTGTTAACAGAAGCCCAGAATTTAGAGGACCAAACCCCACAAATACCACATGATTGGGCCTGAGTGCAATTGTTGCAAGTGACACATGTGGAATGAGAGTCGTCCACATGCTTCACTTGCAAGCAAGAGGTACAAGGAATAGTCTTTAGCATTATATCAAAGTAATCAAGCTTCCCGCCAACGGAAAATAGCACGAAGGTCATGTTCAAACGTGGGGGAAAAACAAGATAAAGTGTGAAGAAACAAGCAATAATAATACAAATTAACCTTAATTAACAATAATTTGGTAGCTTGACAAAAGGATACAATCCACTTGCACACTAAGAATGTAGAATAAGTTGTTCACGAAGAATAAACAGCAAATTAGCACGAGTCACAAAAATTTCCGACGATGTACAATGGCGGAAATAAAAGGAATTGATGTCACGGTTGTTGCGCATGCGCTCGGTAAGCGCAAGAGGTGTGCAGAGAGAGTACCTATAATTTCGAGCGCTGGTCTCGCTCGACCCTTTTTTCGATCTTTTTCGTGCTTTTGCACTATAGTATTTTTCCAACTCGTTTGGAAAAGATTCTAAAAGCTTGAGTTAGTTCCGAAGTAGGGCTTGCACTTATGTTACAGCCAATTGTAAACAATTGTGAGTAGGTTGAAAAGAAACAGTAACCTTGGTAATATATTACATTACATTAATACAGCCACTGTTGATACTCAGATAATACAGATAAATTTACCTGTATTTGATGACATGTCAAGTTTGATTTCGATCAGGACTAATAAAATTTCAAGTTCAAGGTCACTATGACATTGGCCTTTGGCACAGTGACCTAAAAATATGTAGGGTTCTTCCTCTCATCATGCTCAACCCACATGCCAAGTTAGGTTTTCGATCCGGAATGCATAATTTTAATAATTAAGAGAGCCGAAACCAGCTCTGACTGATAAAATTTTAATTTCAAGGTCACCGTGACCTTGACCTTTGGTAAAATGACCTGAAAAATACATAGGATTCTTCCTCTCATTATGCAAGATCCACATGCCAAGTTTGGTTTCACTCAAACAACATTTTAATTACAGAACGGAAACCAACTCTGACCAATAAAACTTTAAGTTCAAGGTCATTGTGACCTTTATTTTTGACACAATAACCCAAAAATAATTCTGTTCTACCTTTCATCATGCTCATCCCATAAGCCAAGTTTAGTTTTGATCAGACAGGCAAAATTTCAATTACAGAAGCCAACTCTGGTAAATGTTCAAGTTCAAGGACATTGTGACCTTGACCTTTGGCACAATGACCTCAAAATAAATAGACTTCTTCCTCTCATCATGCCTAACCCACACATCAAGTTTGGTTTCAGTCGACCAAGTGGAACTTTAAAAACAGAGCGAAAACCAACTCTGATAAAAAATTAAAGTTCAAGGTCACTGTGACCTTCACCTTTGGCACAATGATTCCAAAATGAATAGGCTTCTTCTTCTCATCCTACCTAACCCACATGCCAAGTTTGTTTTCAGTAGGTCAAGTGAAGTTTTTAGTTAAAGAGTGGAAACCAACTCCGTCTACAGATGGACAGCGCCACGGCTATATTCCCCACATCCACAGAATATGAAACTTTTAAGTTGTGGTACCTGCATTTAACAATGAAGCCCAAATATGGGCTTCTAGCACTCAACCAGTTAAAGTTTCTTGCACAGTATGAAGTTGGTCCTGAAAAACAACATAAAACATTGCAATGATGAATAGTTACAGCCACTGGAAAATATTCATTCTTTAACTTTCAAATATCAAACATACCTCTGTGCCCTAATATAGTGCCATTTGCCGTTGAATAATTTGGTATTATTATACTGTATGACTGCTTCTCCACTACCAAGATTATAGCGGAACTGCAAACTTCCACTGTGAAAGCCAAGGGACAAGTAATCACTTGATGAGGTTGGTTGATCCTGTCCTGACCACAGCACCAGTCCATCTTTTCTTCTTGCTTTTACCCACAACTGTATGTCATTTTTATCGCCAATCAGTCTAAAATTACATGAAAACCAAACCATCAAGTTTTGATTAACATATTACAGAATCAGCTGAAAGTATATGTCAAGTTAGAAACAGGGATCTGGTAGAATCTTAACCCTTTGAACCCCATCGGCCGCTTTTCTGGCCAGGAACATGATACGTCATAACGTCATTATGTAGGATGACTGTTCATGTTCAGTAAATATTGTGGGGTACACCAATCAGTATTTTCAACGTGCAGCCTGAGGCTGCACGTTGAAAATACTGATTGGTCTACCCCAAATAATGAATATGGACTCTTTTAACTGGTAAAGTGCTGAGTTTTTTCTGACAACAAATCAAAGCTCATCATATACTGCTCTATTACATTTAATTGGATAGTGCCTTATAGGCATTATCCAATTAAATGTCAGAGAGCAAGGTATTGTATAAAAAATCTGATCCATATCAGGGACAATAAAGGCTTCCTCAGGCAGAATTTAGCTTCAGACAGTTATTGCCTGTCACTTTTAGTAAAGCCCAAAATAGGGCTTCCAGCAGTCTACCAGTTAACTGGTAGAGTGCTAGAAGCCACTATCAGGGCTTTAATATGAAAAGCAGGTACCCCAGACTAAAGGTGTCATATTCTGTGGATGTGCTTCATATTATATTAGAAGTGAAATTACTTAGTCTATATGGGTTTGCCTTGTTACAATTTATGGGAGAGTGCCTCTTGGCACTCTCCCATAAATTGTAACAAGGCTAAGACACATGAACAAATTTTGATGACCAAAAATAACCTAGCACTCTAGCAGTTAATTGCTGCCATTGAACTGGCTTGGAAGATACCACTAGTGTTCAAAGGGTTAAGATTCTACCAGTGTTCTGGGTGTTCATTCTGCAGTCTGTAGGGTGTGCTAAAGGAATTTTGGACGGTCAGAGGAACAAATGGACATGGACAGGCGATAGATTGCAACCCATCTCCATAGCTCGATCCTCACAATGTCAGGTTGAGCTAAAATCTAAATGATGTCAGTAACATATTTCTTTACCATATTTTCTCATCTGCACAAGTTGACTTAGGTATTTTTGTCAATCAAATTTTATTGTTTTCATAGTGGTTGCCCCTTTCTTCTTTATTTTTGTCTGAAATAAAGAATTCCACTTCTTGCTAATAAAGACTCTGGGATAAACCCTATATCAAAAATAATGGCCAAAACTGGCCAGTGCTATACACAAAAATCACCATTCAATTTTCATCATTTTTAGGCTTTCCCAAATCCAGTTTGGGAAAGACTCTTGTTATTCTTCTTTTTCAAACATTTTTCTTCTCTATTTTTTTTTTTTTTAATTTTTTTTTTTTCGCCATCAATTTTGTCTGTTGCACTGCTCAAAAACCAACTGTATGATTTTAACCAAATTTGGCATACTTCTGTAATGTCATAAAATCTAGTGAAATGCGGTATCATCATGTCTGTGAAAACGCATATTTTCAAAATATTCTGCCAAAACCTTCAAAATTTCACCATTTTTCAAAAGTCTCAAAATTGTTTACAGGTATTTAGCTCAATTTGTCCACACATTTAGAGCATAATATGATACACCACAATCACCACTCAAATCTTTCAACATTAACCCCCACTGGCCAAAAACGACATGAATATAGCATTTGTTCTTCAAAATTGACCAACTTCAAGGGCAAATTTCTCTAATTGCAAGGTTGTTGTAACAATTATTTTAGTATGTATAGATGCAACTATGATCGCAGAAGTAAGTTACTGTTTACCTTTTAGTCTCAGATTTAACCCTCTAGCACAATGAGGGTGAGAATACGTGTACTGTTTGAAAATGCCAAAATTAGCCATCGTTGGTTGCTTTTTTCTATCATTTTGGTAAGGGTTAATTTCAAACACTTTTCATGTATGTATTCACAATTGATTACCGAGCATATTTGCTGTTGTAAGTTAGGTTGTAAAGTTTAACCCTATCCCATTCTAGTTGCATAAAAGTAGGTACCATCCTAAAAAACTCTCATTTTTCAGAATTTGGTAAGTGTGGGTGACAATTTATTCCATTTTTAATTGATTGAGCTCTGAATGTTTTCTATAGCTGCATGCAGCAGTCAAAGTATGACAAATTTTGTTTGATATGTTATTATTGAAAGTTTAACCCTTGGCAGATTTGAGACTTCCCATAAGGGTACTGTCGGAATAACTTATTTTCGCCAATTTTTACATGCGATTTCACAGCACCGGAGCCATTTTTTTTCAAAACGTTTCCCATGAGATGATAGGGCATTCATCTAAGAACAATTTTGCTGTTATATGTTTTATTCCAAGTTATAATCCTCACCCAGTTATCAGGCCTTGAATTGGAGTACCCTCAACTTGTACATGTTCATTCAAATGCCAAGCTTCAAGATTTCTCCATGTCTCTTATCAGACACTCAGTCACACATTTAGAGTATAATATGATACACTAAAATCACCACACAAATATTTCAAAATTCACCCCTATTGTGCACAAATGATATGAATATAGCATTTTATCTTCAAGATTGACTAACTTCAAGAGCAAATTTCTCTAATTGCAAGGTTGCTGTAACAATTATTTTCGTATGCAAAAATGCAACAATGTTTGCAGAAGAAAGTTACTGTTTACTTTTTTAATCTCATATATAACCCTCAAGCATAATGAGGGCGAGCATAAGAGTACTATTCGAAAATGCCAAAATTAGCTAACTTCAGTTGCTTTTACCTATCACTTTGGAAAGGGTTAATTTCAAACACCTTGTTTTGCTATAGGTAGAGATACTTAATGAATAAATCTGCTGCTGTAAGTTATGCTTTGCAGCTTAACCCAACAAATGCTTTGTCCACTTAAAAGAACAGTACTGTCTGAAAAGAATTGATTTTCACTGAATTTTGCAAACATCTGTACTCATTTGCTCTAATTGCAAGGTTGTTGTAGCAATTATTTTGGTATGGATAGATACAAAGATGATTGCAGAAGAAAGTTACTGTTTACTTTTTAATCTCGGGATTTAACCCTCAAGCACAATGAGGGTGAGAATAAGAGTACTGTTATAAAATGCCAAAATTAGCCAACATTGGATGCTTTTGTCTGTCATTTTGGAAATGGTTAATTTCAAACACTTTGCTTTGCTATATGTAGTCTGCATTTTCACATTGGAAAGTTGGGAAAGCCCCTAATTAGTCCAACAAATTACAATTCTCTAGTTTCATTTTATTTTTGTTTCATAAACATAGCATGTGACCCATCATTGGAATGAGCTTGTTGTGCTCATTCCAATGAGGGATCACAAGCTATGTTTTTGATGCAAAAAATGAAGAAAATTGGTAGTTATTCAAGAAATTTGTTTGAATTTGATGATTCCAAAATACTCCAGTAGAAAAAAAGGATTTTCAACTTATACTGATAAAAGCAAAAATAAGATTTAGCAATTAAAATACCTGATCTAAAAATTCTAGAGATTTCGACTGGTTCCACTGGTAGAGTCTGGAATTCCAACTTCTGCCTTTGGAATTCCAATTTCTGGAGATTCTGGACCAGATTCTAGTTATTACATGACATATTCATAAACACTGCCCTACAATTGTTCTGAACTCCTGATTTTTGTAACAACATGACTTCTGTCCTCTGTTGACTGTCAATACACAAGCTCAGCAAGATAGTACCAATTAAGGGGTAAAGATGTTTTGAAATAAAGAAAACATTCTTAAAATTATTTCATAAAACCACGGATCCTACTTATATTGCTATTTCTTAATTGAATAACCTCGTTAATTGAGTACAACTTCCAAATCACAAACCGTTTACCATACCGTCACTAAAAATTTGAAAAGAGATTTAACGAAGAATAACTCTTAACAACTCACAGATACCCACCAATTAAAGCCCTATTCAACCTCAGTACATGCAATATACACATTCAATCATTATATCTTTTTTGACAGAGCTCCATGAGTTCTGTCAATTAAGATATAATACAATAATACAATAAAAAACAGGTGAAAATGACCACTTTTCTGTTAATTGAAAACACCTGTTAACTGAATAAATTGGACTGAAAAAATGGCCATTCAATTAACAGGGCTCCACTGTAGTAAGTGATGTTTTTTTATAAAACTGGAACTGAATATTTGGCTTGAAGGTTTCTTGTATTTCATGTAATATGTAACAAGAAATTCAAAAAGTGGCCTTCCATGTTAATCAATAATTTCATGACACTTTCTGGGAGACTCTAACCATCAACACAATAAATAACTGTACACTGTTTAAATGAAAGTCTCCACAGAGTGCTTTTTTGAGTGTTACCAGACTAGATACATACCGTTTGACCATCCTTTTATTTGTATATACAAGGAAGCTGGAGGTATCAAAAAGTGGTATTTTTACAGGTTCCTCTATTTCTGTAAATAAAAATAAACTAGAGTGACGTCACGCATGCAGCCCGACTTTCCTAGGATTGGTAATTCTTAAACGCAAAATAGTCGGAGCCACTTTTTGTTAACAGTTTACCTAACGAATCTGCCATATCTGCACTCGTGATATACAAAATTTGCTATTCAAATTTTATTTTTTCATGTCTCTACTTCAAAACATACCTCATGACTTATTAATGGAACAAACTTGATGGGCTTGTTCCAATAAGGACTAATAAGCCATGGTTAGAAGTAAAAAATGAATAAGTCTAATGTTTCAGAAAAATAATTTGTACTGTTGGCTTCAACTTGTGTTAGGAAAAGGATTAAAGATGCAGTACATACACCAATGTTGGGCTATATGAGTCAATTTTCTTTTTTGCATGTAATAACTCCCAATCCTTCAAAATGCATTTTGGGAATATTGCCAAAGTGACATATTTGTGTGTGTGTGGGGAGGGGGGGGGGGGGGGGCAGGGGGAGGGAGTTGTGGAGCCTATATTGAAACCTGGCCTGTATTACAAGCTGGAAAATACACATATCAACTTTCGTTGAAATCAAATAATCCAAACTGGAGTTATCAGTCGGAAACCAATTGTTTACAGACAGATGGATGGACCGACAGATGGACGGATGAAAGTCATGATTATAGCCCTGACAATAAAGTCAGGCTAAAAATGCATTTTGTACCAAAGAAAAAATATTGCATGAATGGCCCTGGGTGAGGAGGAGGTGGGGTGGGGGTGGTGGGTGGGGGGGGGGGGAGGTGGTGTTGCGTTAGGGGAGTCTATTTTTTTTTCACATGTGGTGGTCATTCTAAATGCTTCAGAAGGAGGGCGTGGTGGCGTTGTGGTAACCGGTTCTCGTCAGATCACCGAAGTTAAGCAACGTCGAGCGCGGTATTTGGGTTTTTAACCAAAACTGTAAACAAGTATTTTTGACGAAAGAAAAAAGTGCCTAATTGGCCCCCGGTGGAGGGGGGATGAGGGGGGATGGGTTTGGTGGGGGGGGGGGGGGGGGGTAGGTAAGGTTAAAAAAAGGTTCCACATGTAGTGACTGTAAATAGTTCAAAATGCATATTGGAGAAAAGAAGAAAAAAAAAAGCCTAATTGGGGGGGGGGGGGGGGTAGGGGGCGGGGGTAGGGGGTGGGGGGCGGGGGTAGGGTGGTGGGGGTAGGGGGGTGGGGTTTGTCTGGGGTTTTAACCACAAACTTGGAGTCATCCTACCAGGCTACAATGAAATCCCTTCATAATTTTAGCCTGTGGAATATTCTGAAGGTTTTCGAGCTTCGGGCTTCTGTTGCCGTCACAGTTGCCCAAAAGGGGATGTTCTCATCTAGACATTATATGAAGTCAACCTATCAAGTTATAATGAAATCCCTCCATAAATATGACCTGTAGAATGTGCTAAAGGTTTTCAGGCTTCGGGCCCCTGTTGCCATCACAGTTGCCCAAAAGGGGATGTTCTCATCTAGACATTATATGAAGTCAATCTATCAAGTTACAATGAAATCCCTCCATAAATATGACCTGTAGAATGTGCTAAAGGTTTTCGGGCTTCGGGCCCCTGTTGCCATCACAGTTGCCCAAAAAGGATTGTTCTCATCTAGACATTATATGAAGTCAACCTATCAAGTTACAATGAAATCCCTCCATAAATATGACCTGTAGACTGTGCTAAAGGTTTTCGGGCTTCGGGCTCAGGCAGCCATCATGGTTGAATGATCGAAACCATAAGGGAACATTCTCATCTGGGAATCATGTGGATTGATCCTACGAAGTTACAATGAAATCCCTTCAGAAATATGACCTGTAGACTGTGCTGAAGGTTTCGGGCTTTGGGCACCTGTGGCCATCACAGTTGCCCAATCATGTCCAAAAGGGGACTGTCTCGTGTAGACATGATATGAAGTCAACCTATCACATTACAATGAAATCCCTCCATAAATATGACCTGTAGACTGTGCTAAAGGTTTTCGGGTTCAGGCAATCGTGACGGTTGATAGATCACGCCCAAATTGGGAAATTCTCATGTAGACATCATACGGAATCATCGTATCAAGTTACAATGAAATCCGTACATATTAAACATGACCTGCAGACTGTGCTAAAATGTTTTTGGGATTCGGGCTTGGGCAGCCATCACGGTTGACAGATCATGCCCAAATGGGGACGTTCTCATCTAGGCATTATATAGAGGCATTGTATGAAGTTGCAATGAAATCCCTTCATAAATACGACCTGTAGACTGTGCTAATGGTTTTCGGGTTTTGGGCTCGGGCAGCCATACCGGTTGACCGATCATGATCAAAAGGGGATGTTCTCATGTTGACATGACCTAAAACCTGCGTATGAAATTTCGTGATGATCAGACAAGAACTAGCAGGGATAGCCTGTACTTGAAGGTTGAATAAAAAACTTTAACCACAAACTTTAACCAAAACTCCAAATGTCAACTTAACAGGAAAAGAAAAAAAAAAAAAAAAAAAAACCCACTTGAACCTTCAGTAAAAAACTTTAACCACAAACTTTAACCAAAACTCTAAAAGTTAACAAACGGACAGACGGACGGACGGACAAAAGTCATTACTATAGCCCTCACTGTAAACAGTCGGGCTAATAAACAGTCGGGCTAAAAATGATTCTTTGTCTTCACTATAATAATTAGTAATACATTCGGTAACTGAATATTTTTCAAAGTTTGTATTTCACAACCAATAATGGACGTCAACTAACTGTACTAGAGCTTGTCACCAGGAGTGGCTAATCCTTCTGCAGAGAAAAACCCCTGATACAGCAACTTCGCCCAAAAGTTATAGTGCAGTTCTAGTGCAGATGACAATTTCAAGTTAAGGTCAGTTTGGCCTTGAATTTGGGCACAAGGACCCTAAAATAAATAGGGTTCTTCTTCTCACATTGTCTACCCACATCAAGTTTTAATGTCACTGACCCTGTGGGATTTTAACTAAAGAAAGAAACAAACAACAACAATTTTAAGATCAAGGTCACTGTAACCTTGACCTTTGGCAAAATAACCCCAAAATAAAAAGTTTTTTCTTCTCATCACCCCCAACTCACGTTTGGTTTCAATTGGCAAAGAAAAATTTAATTAGAGGACAGTCTACCAACGCAGCTGGGAAATAGTTCAAGGTCAGTGTGATCTTGACCTTTTGACCCCAAAATAAATAGGATTTTTCCTCTCATCACACCCACTTTTCCCATGCGAGTACCTCTAAATAATCCCTGTGCCTAATGGCCATTCAAAAATTCACCCACCTCTCCAAAAATGAGTTGATTTTCTTACTGAAATAATAAGCTTACTGAAATTAAACTCTCCAAATGAGCCGAGATACTCTGGTTTCAATGGATTAACCTTATCATTGAACTGAAAATGGACAAAGCTGATTTAACCCTCAGGGCCTATTTCTGACAAATTTTGTGATCTCTGGACAGGTACACAAACATGAAATCATAAGGAATCTTTCTACACCAGAATATACTTAACCCTCCGCACACTAATGACAAAATGCAGAAATTTCAAGCAGTAAATTCTTCCTATCATGCAGCGAGAAATTTCAACCATTGCATTTCAGATTCTTCAAAACTCCATGAAGCTAATCCACAAAAAAGAAGAAAAACTGAAGAGTATAACATAAAGGTATAGAAGATTTTACTCACTTTTTTCACAGTTTGTACTCTCATACCCAAGAGGACAATAACAAGTATAAATGTCGTTTTCTGGTACACATTCGCCGTCATTTTTACATGGCTGACCCTCACATGGATGTTCACAAGGATCAATATTCACTCCATGTATTGCATCATCTAGTAAATTTAACTGTCTGTTATTTACAACAATCTGTAACAAAATGTAATTAAAATAATTAAATATCATAAGCAGGAGTGGAGGGTTGGGTGGGGTCAGATAAGAATTCTTGGAACGTAGCTGGGTGGTGGTGGATTGTCCTCAGCTCCAAAAATAAGTTTTTTCTGCAAGCCATTTTTGTTGATATTTGTCTTCCAATTCAGTTATAAATACCATTGAACCATGAAAATATGATACAGTATCCCCATTAAAATGAGTTCTGGTTCGAGAATACAATAATGAACCATCCTGAACATTTTGATTTTCAGAGACACAGTCCACACTGCTGTTCAAGGTGGAGCTTATCACTTCCAGAATGAAGGAAAGTAGTCACCAATGACTTTTCATCAACATTTTAACGGGTTGAGGGCTAGATTATTTCAGGGGGTTTGAATTTGTTCTTTAAAATTTGTTTTATTACGAATTATTGGAGAGTGTGACAAGCACTCTCCAATAATTTATAATAAAACAAATTTTTATAAACTTTAACTTATTTGCATCTGACTGAAAAAGAAACATGAGCAAGGAAAATGTTCGCTCTTGCTCTGGTGCCCTCATTTTTTTTTTAAAGGCCTGATAGTGGCTTCTAGCACTCAATCAGTTAAATGAATTAGAAGCTATGATGAAATGAGTTTAAGAATAATTAATAAAGCCATAGGTCACACAGAATAATTGAACATAACAACAAAATAAAATTAAATTTGGCACTATCCGATGCACAACAAAGAATGCTGTCTGGAAAACTGTCTAAAAAGCTTAGACTACTGATTTGAAATACCAGTCTGCATTGACAAGCACAGGGCAATATTAAATTTATCAGTATGTATAGATGCTTAACAAGTAACCTAGAATAAACATTCTCCATGAAACTGGTGCTGACCATCTCCCCAATGTAGTTTAAAACTGTGTGGTAAATGCACTGAACAGTGGACTGGAACGTTAAAAATTAGTTAATCCTTTGTATCAAATACACAGAACAACACACTCTTGTGAATGGGTTAACCGATATGTTACAAGTGCCAGCGCGGAATGATAAAACAAGAGTCTGCAGGTCTCGAGTTTTATCCTTCAATGATGGCACAAGTGTGTTGTGTTGTGTTTATTACATGACTTCACGTCTATAAAAGCAATTATTAAAAGGACACTCTGCAATTCATTTGACAACCCGTCCCCTGAGTTCCAGTGTGTTCTATGTGCCATTAGGCACAGAGAACACACTGGAACTCAGGGGACGAACTATCAACAAAAAGAACATATTTTATCGCCAGCCAAATTTGCGAGGGGAATCTGTGTTACTATTTTTAGCTATTGCTAGCAATTCAAAATGTAATGGTGGTGCACGATTTGTAGAAATTTCCAGTGAAAATTCGCTTCTATTTAAAAATAGTCTGTTAATGATTTCTGTTCTGCACATATGTGTGGAACAGAGTTTCATTTTCCGCATGGTTTAATGTTGCTGTAGATGGGTACTTCATAGAACAGGCATGTAATAATTACTTGACTGTTGAGGCATCTCTCTGACTTTGCCTCTGGTTGTATGGCTGAATTCTAGCAAAGTTTAATCAATTCTTTATCTTTTTATCCACCCAACTATTTCACAAAAGATTCATTTTTTTTTTCTTCACTTTTGCAACAGCAATCATCAGGGTCACAGTTGGGGTTTGCCAGGGATAGTTTTGTTTTAGACTCATATATTTTTGTAAGACCTACCCTTTGTGAAGGAATTGAACATTATTGTTTCTGGCAGAATTTACAGGGGAAAACACCAACAATTTCTCACTTGACATTTGACTTTCAAAAGATTCTCCCACAGTACAGTTCACATCGTCCATAACGTATAGCATTCATAATACATGGAAGAACTGCAAAGAATTCCCTAAATCTCTGTGAATATCTCTTGGAAACGAGGTGGGCACCCAAAAATGTTGTGAAAACAAATTTTGAAACCAAAAAATAGGGGTGGTGGGTGCCAAAGTTAAAAAAAAACACCTACATTCCTGGAACTTTTTTCAAAAAGGAGGTAGCTGTAAATTATGGGAAATTTGAACAAACTGTATCTGTAGGCTGGATAGAAATCCTTAGTAATCTACTCAATTTGTAATTAGAAGCTAAGGTTTAGTGATTAAGTCTGGAGAATTGTCCAGCCCTTTTAAAGTGTAAGGAACATAGGCTGAATACCCTCAATCTATTGAATCAGCCAAATATACACAGAACTGTAAAAAAAAGAGACAATTAAATTTTGTTATTTTAAAATCTTTTCCTTTGAAGTAGATCAGTGAATGTGTTGGAGAGACATAAAAAAAAAAGAAAGAAAAGGCATTGTTCGATAAATCCCAAATGAAACAAGGGGATAAAATTCGGAAAAAAGTATCCATTCTGCCATCCAATCTGTAGTGGTGCCATGATTTATTTAAATCCAACAAGGAGCAGCAAAGCTACAACAGCATACACCCTGGATAGATATACAGTACCTGAGCACACAATGGGACAAAAGTTGATAACGGTTGTATGATACGAATGCAGTAATATACGAACAAACATAAATCTCCACTGTACACCCTTTGGAGGGGATTGGGGGCATAACAACAGGTTGTGACCTTTCACTGTAATGAAACCCAGTGAAATTCCTTCATAAATATGACTTGTAGACTGTACTAAAGGTTTTTGGGTTTTGAGCTCGCGTAGCCTTCATGGTTGATCGATCGCAACCAAAAGGGGACGTTCTCATCTAGACATGACCTTGAACCTGCATATGAAATTTTGTGATGATCGGACAAGAACTACTGGGTGTAGCCTGTGCTAAAAAAAAATGTGAACAGACTCAGACTTCAGCAGGCGTGATAGCAATAGCTTATCTTGACTTTGTCAAGTTAAGCTAAAAACCAGTCAAAACACAATAATAATTTGCTATCAATGTGACATGTATTTTGAGTTTTTATGAAATTCTGTCAGACATGACAGGATTTAATAAAAAAAAAAATGAATGTGTCAATGACACTGTAGCTTAACTTGACTGTGTGTAGTGTTTGATGAAAAGGATAATGTTCAATGTTTATGAAAGGATTATGAAATAAGACAAGAATTGTGATAATTGAGAATATGTTAATTTCTGTTCCCTGTATGCTATGTTTTCAATAAGAATAATTTGAGTGTAGACTGTACTAAAGAATTAAGACCTGGGTTGATGTGGCCCTAACAGTTAACGTATGTCACCCAAAGTTACCAAGTTACAAAGTAAAATCATTCCAAAACAAGACATCCTACCAAGTTACAATGCAATCCCTTCATAAATATAACTCATAGACATTGCTAAAGGAATCTAGGTCATGTGACGGTTAGGCAGTCATAGTTGACCGATCAAGACCAAAATAGGAGAGTCTCATATATATATCATACCAAGTTACCCTACCAAGTTACAATGAAATCCCTTCATTAAAACAACCTGTAAGCAGTGTTAAAGGAATCTAGGTCAAGTGAGCAGGCGGTAGTAATGGCTGACCGAACGTCACCAAAATACGACAGTCTCATCTGGACATCATATCAAGTTATCCTTCCAAGTTATAATGAAATTGCTTCATAAATATGAACTGTAGACTGTGCTAAACAAATCTAGGTCATGTGTCTGTGCGGCTGTCACAGTTGACCGATCACGGCCAAAATAAGATGTTCTCATCTAGACATTATACAGAGTCAGCCTACCAAGTTACAATAAAATCCCTTCATAAATATGACTTGTAGACTGTGCTAAAGGTTTTCTGGATTCGGGCCCGCGTAGCCATCACAGTTAACCGGTCATGACCAAAAGGGGATGTTCCCATCTAGAATTTAATATGGAGTCATCCTACCAAGTTACAATGAAATCCCATCATAAATACGACTTGTAGACTGTGCTCAATGTTTTCGGGTTTTGGTCTCTTGCAGCCATCACAGTTTACTGATCACGACCAAAAGGGGACGTTCTCATCTAGACATTACGTGAAGTCATCCTACCAAGATACAATGATTTTCCTTCATAAATATGACCACCTGTAGACTGTGCTAAAGGTTTCCAGATTTTGGGCTCTTTCAGCGGTTACAGTTGACAGATGCAACCAAAAGGGGATGTTCTCATTTAGACATGACCTGGAACCTGCATATGAAATTTTGTGATGATCGGACAAGAACTACGGGGTTAGCCAGTACCAAAGAAAATGAGAACTGACTCACAGACTAACCGACTTCCGCACATGTGATGACAATAGCTTATCTTGACTTTGTCAAGTTAAGCTAAAAACTATGGCTGTGGTGAGTCTTCATTTTTGATTGTTATGTCATCAAAATGTTGATCAAATAAAGTCTCAGTTGATTAACATTTCCAATTGATTCACAGACAATGAATCTTTATGAAATTTGACTGAATCAATCGTCCAGAATATAGGAGTTGGTTGGAAAAGCGAACTGTAGAAGAGTGAATCTAAACATAGGCTATGACATATTTATGGGCTAGACTGGTTCCAGGTCATAACAGAGTCAAATTTCTTAAAGAATTAGATTGGTGGCCTGAGAACTTGCTGAAACTAATAAAGAGCAGTAAAATCTACTGTTGAAAATATGTCAATATCCTTCTATAAATGAAAGTCAGTTAAAATGTTTGAAGCAGAAGATTTTGGGAGTCTGTACCTTTTGAATGCATCCGTCAAATGATATGTCCATTTTCAAATGTTTCGTTGTTTCGTCATAATTCCTATGGCCTCCGACAAACATGTCCTCCAGTAAGGTCAGTTGTGTGTAGGCTCCCGTGGAACGACCCTCAACCTGAGGCTGACCATCTACTTCTAAGACACCCTGAAGTCCTGTCCTGGATATCTTTGCTGTATGCCACTGGAACAGTTTCACTGGCATTATACTTCTGCAAGCATTGAAAAAGAAGAATAAAATATACACATACATATATATTGGTGGGTGGACTCAGTTTTAACATAGAAATCATGATTAATTGGAGATCTGTGAGTATGCACTTACTCAAATTTTTTAACTGTATGCTTTGAGTTTTTTTTAAACTAGCATCAACAGGGTTTAACAGTGAATCTATGGTATCCATTGCCAAGTGCCAAATGATCTGCCACCATAACGACTGAGTTAACGCATTGTACATTTGGTATAGTAGCAGATCATTCAGGGGTAAGTACTTGATGTCATAGACTTAAGATCGAACCAGTGTACTAGCACAGTTGGTATGGTGGCAGATTATGCAGGGCCAGTTGAAGGATGCCTAAGACCAGGGTTCAAACCCTGTTACCTGATTTCAGAAAACTTCTGAATTTTCAGGCCTGTTTTGGAAATAGCACATACAGTAAAAGTCAAAATAAGTTGTAGCATAACCGCAATAAACTAAGTATAGTGCTGCTACTGCACTAATAAGATCAAAATCTGACATCATTTCAGTAATGCTCTCAGTGAGAGCTTTCCAGAAAATGATGTCAGCTTCTGGTCTTATCAGTGTAGGAAGAGAAAGATACATAGTTTACAGTGGTTATCCTACAACTTATTTTGACATGTACTGTATGTATGTATAAATTGAGCATATGAAGTCAAGAGTTTACCCAACACAGACAATATCAAAATTTATTATTTTAATTTTTGTTTCTTTCAAATTTTTCAAACAATTTAAACAAAACCATATCATGTGACCTCTTGTTGGAATGTGCTGACAAGCTCGTTCCAATAGGGGGGGGGGGGGGTCACATGATATGGTTTTATTAAAAAAAAAATGTTTTTCAACTTCTTAATTTGTAAATGACGCATACCGATTCATTAGGTGAAGGGTAAAGTGATCAGCTTCAGTGATACTTAGGAAATAAGACTGACAATTCTTCAAAATGAAAACTTGTAACAGTTTCATGAATATCAGTTGAGGTAAACACAAATTTCGTATTCTATTTCTCAGTTGGAGCACATTTCAGTTATTATAATCATTTTAAAAATGTTTAGTTGCCAGCAATAAAGATTCCTTTGTAAAACTGCCTGGATGTGATGCACTGTGGTGACATTGTGTATGTGGTATCACTATTTCTCAGTGGCATCGTATTCGAAATGATTACATATTGTTTCATAGCTAAAAAAGAATGAGTAATTTCTCCACACAGACAGCTAACACCTTTCTTTAAAAGTGACTTGGAACAAACAGTCGTGGCCAAAAGGGGGCGTTCTCATCTAGACATTATTTGAAGTCAACCTACCAAGTTACAATGAAATCCCTTCATAAATAAAACCTGTAGACTGTGCTAAAGGTTTTCAGGTTTCGGGATCTCACAGCCATCATGGTTGACCAATCGCGACGAAAAGGGGACGTTCTCATCTAGACATTATATGAAGTCATCCTACCAAGTTACAATGAAACCCCTTCATAAATACAACCTGTAGACTGTGCTAAAGGTTTTCGGCTTTCGGGCTCTTGCAGCTGTCATGGTTGACCGATCCCGATCAAAAGGGACGTTCTCATCTAGACATTATAGAGTCATCCTACCAAGTTATAGTGAAATCCCTTCATAAATATGACCTGTAGACTGTGCTAAAGGTTTTTGGGTTTCAGGCTCTAGCAGCCATCACGGTTGACCGATTGCGACCAAAAGGGAACGATCTCATCTAGACATGACCTCGAACCTGCATATGAAATTTTGTGATTATTGGACAAAAACTACGACGTGCAGCCTATGCCAAAGAAAATGTGAACAGACTGACAGACTAACAGACTTCCACACACATGATAGCAATAGCTTATCTTGACTTTCTCAAGTTAAAATAACAATAAAAATGTTATGCTTTTTTCATCTTTGTGAAAGAAAGTACAAAATTATGTGTTTTCTGAAAATGTCAACAAAATTTGTAGTTAGATCATCAGCTGCATAGCTCTGTTGATTAGGAAATCTAACTGCAGCCAATATAAGTTGGAATTTTTAACTTAAAATTTATAGTTTAAATTTTAAAAGACTATACTTCAAATTCAAAGTGCACCTGTGTTTTCTTGTTGAAAAAAGTAATATCGAATGTAAAGAGAATCGTATAATTAGAACTGGATTTATCTTCTGGATAACATGGGGAGGAGGTAGGGGGGGATTGATTCCACCCATCTCCCCTAAGTATTGAAGACATCAAAGTCCCTCACTCCCATTTCCTTTCCATCTGTAATGCTTTTTGTAAAAACAACAGAAGTTTGCTGCAGAAGGCATTTCTTTATATATTAAACCGGGAAGCTCAGGTAATGAAAAACAAGAGGCCCCACGGGGCCTGAAGCGCTCATCTTGTACAGAACATAATTTAAACAGAGTCCAAGGATGAGTCTACATTAAGCAAGCCATCTCCATAGGCTACACTGTCAATCCTTGAGTCCCTCAGGAGTGATAAAAATAATCTGGGCATCATGCCTTTTCTTCAGTTGATCATAAGTAAAATGTAGAGCTCCCCTATGAAGCCCCTTGATACAACCTATGTGGATTAATCTTAGTACCTCTAGAGGGTTCTGAATACAACATTTTTAATTCTTCAGCAAAATGGCCAATTCCGGCTCCCACAGAGAGCCCAAATATTAACCCAGGCTCTTGATTTAAACACAGTTAAATCTGACTTCCCTAGAGATGTTGTGTACCGAATATGAAAGCATTCTGACTGTTAGATCTGAAGAAGAGAAATTGTTAAGAAATTTCTTCGAATTGCACTAAGTTCAAATTTGGGCTCCATAGCGAGCCCAAATATTGACCTATGGATCCGATTTGAACAAACTTGAATCTGACCCCCCTAGAGATGTTGTATACCAAATGTGAAAGCATTCTGACAAGTGAATCTGAAGAAGAAGATTTTTGAAGAAATTCCCTCATATTGTACTAAGTTAAATTTCATGTTCCCATATGGAGCCCAAATATTAACCTAGGCACTCAAATTGAACAACCTGGAATCTGACCCCCCTAGAGATGTTGTATACCAAATATAAAAGCATTCCGACTGGTGGATCTGAAGAAGAAGATTTTTAAAGAAATTTTCTCATATTGCACTAAGTAAAAATTTGAGCTACCATAGTGAGCCCAAATATATACCTAGGGATTTGATTTGAACAAACTTGAATCTGACCCCCATAGAGATGTTGCATACCAAATATCAAAGAATTCTGACTGATGGATCTGAGGAAGAAGATTTTTTTAAATTACCCTCCATATTGAACAAAGATAAAATTTGGGCTTCCATAGGAAGCCCAAATATTAACCTAGGGACTTGGTTTGAACAATCTAGAATCTGACCCTCATAACAACGATGTATACCAAATATTAAAAGATTCTGACTGGTGGTTCTGAAGAAGAAGATTTTTAAAGAATATTCCCCATATTACCCAATGTTAAAACTTCGGGCTCCTGTAGAGAGCCCAAATATGAACCAATGAGCTTTATTTCAACAAACTTTTATCTGATCCCCCTATGAATGCTGTATACCAAATATCAAAAGATTCTGATGATTGGTTCTGGAGAAAAGATTTTTAAAAATTTTTGCAAATATGCTGACTCAGCATTTTTTCGATGCCCATTACAGAACACCCTAACATAACCGATGGCAATTTTTTTTTTTAAGGATACTTCATACCAAATAAAAGCTCTCTGTTCCGTGGGGTTTGGAAAATATGGGCGTTTGAAAATATTTCTATTTTTAGCTCCCAGGGTTCCCATGGGGATGCGGGAATTTTTTTTTTTTTGCATGGGTCAAGTACTTATGACCCAATACTACCACAAACCAAATTTGGTTCATACCGGACCATCGGTTCAGAAAATAGAAATTTTGTGCGGGGCCAAAAATCTTACCCCTCCTATTACAAAGCCAAATATTACTTTACGAACTTCGTTTGAACAAACTTGATTCTACACCTCATATGGAAGCTCCATAGCAAATATCAAGTCATTGTACACACTGGTTCTTGAGAAGAAGATTTTAAAAATATTTTGGAGCATTTTCCCCCACTCCCTCCCTATGGGGCTGGGCATGCTGAGTTGAACAAAAATGAAATGCCCCTTTGGGACCATCACTCACACAAACTTTCACTTGAATTGGCCCAGTGGCTTTGGAGGAGAAGACCAAAACATGGTGTTGACGGACGACGGATGACGGACGGGAAGCGATGAGATTAGCTCAGCCTGACTTTGTCAAGATGAGCTAAAAAAGCTGCATACAAGTAAAAGAAATCATGTCTGTAAATGCAATTATTAAAGTTGTATTGATCATGCAAGAACAACAAGAGGCATGCAACGGCAAGCGCTGCTAATCCCTCCCCCCCCCCCCCCCCAATTGGGGAGGGGGAGCATAGTGTCAAGATGATAGCTTGGATTTTTGATTTTGTAGTTTAAAAGTGTAAATATTTTCGATAATCTTTCCCACTCAGGCTAAATGTAAAGCGTAAAGACCCCGAAAACCGATTTGTCACTTAAACAGACCAACAATAATTCAAGCGCTGCTAATTAAGCATGAAATTTTATGTCAATTAAAGCGTTTCTGTTTAACGCTATAACGGGATATGTGGTAAAAGATTAAACGTAGTGGAAGCCAGTGCTCTCCTGCGGTCATCATCTATGTAATTATGGCCAGTTAATAGGTAATTGCTGGAAAAACAGTACATCGCACATGTTCTGGACACACACTCATATTACGCATTTGGCCTGTCACAGACTGTCAACCTATACCAAATGCAAGACTTTCAAAGGAACTTAAAAGGATATCCCATGCTATAGGTTAGAGGAGGTGCCGTATCTGTGTGAAAATATAGGCACGTTGTAGTGCAGGAGAGCCAGAGCTCATATTTAGAATAGGGGCAGTCGTGGGCCTAGTTGGTGGCCATATCTGAGTGTGGAATCAGAAACAGAAAGAGCGAGCTCAGGGAGCTATTAGTATTTAGGAAGATGGCATACCTGTTATATATAGAAGGCAAGACATACGTAGGCAGAGTAGGCTCGCCTGTATGAACATTATTCTGAGATAAACGTAGGGGCGAGTCCAAGCTATGTCTTGAACTTGCCACTTAGATCTATCTATCTATCTTAATTTAATACTTGCTTTTAAGTTCCTTTGAAAGTCTTGCATTTTGGTATATGCTGACATTCGGTGACAGGCCAGATGAGTAATATGGGTGTGTGTCCAGAACATGTGCGATGTACTGTTTTTCCAACAATTACTTATTAACTGGCCATAATTACGTAGATAATGACCACTGGAGAGCACTGGCTTCCACTACATTTAATCTCTTACCACATATCCTGTTATAGCATTAAACAGAAATGCGGTGATGGACAGAAAATTTCATGCTTAATTAGCAGTGCTTGAATTATTGCTGGTCTGTTTAAGTGACAAATCGGTTTTCAGGGTCCGTCATATACCTATCTTTACGCTTTACATTTAGCCTGCGCGAGAAAGATTATTGAAAATACTTACACTTTTAAAATCGAAAATCCAAGCTATCACCTTGACACAAAGATGGGTTTTTTCCCCATTTAAAATCACTCTAAATCCAGCCAAACCCATTTTGGAGCAAAAACAAAAGTGTTTAGGAGGCCTGACTGTACAGGGGGAGAGTGTGGGGCATAGGAGTAATTTATTTTCTGCATGTAATCACTCTAAATCCTTCAAAATGCATTTTTGAGCGAAAGAAAAAAAAAGTCTAATTCACACAGGGGTGGGCGTGGGGTCATAGGAGTAAAATTTTGTTTACGCATGAATGCATTTTAAATCCTTCAAAATGCATTTTTGACCCCCCCCCCCCCCCGCCCCCCAAAAATGCCTAATTGGCCCCCAGGAGCTGGGGGAGGGGAGGTGTGTGTAATAGCAGACAATTTTTTTCCACATTACTCTAAATCCTTCAAAATGCATTTTGGACCAAATAAAAAATCTTGCCTAATTGGCACGGCATGGGGGAGGGGGTGTTAGTAGGAGTCAATTGTTTTTCTGCATGTAGTCACTGTAAATCCTTCAAAAGTCATTTGAGCAAAGAAAAAAAATTGCCGAATTGGCATATGCGACCCGGGAAGGGGGTGGGGGGTGGGGGGTGGGGGTGGGGGTGGGGGGGATGGGGTGGATTTCAATAACTCCGACAATTTTCATTGGATAATGGTGGTCATCGAACTTGACGTAGACATTGTTGCTATATAGACATATACTAGAAAGAATTCAAATCCATTAACTATTGTTCAGATTATGCCATAAACAAAGTTCGGATGGACGGAGGGATGGACAGATGGATGGAGCTCTGCGCTATATCTCTTGTGGGGGATAAAAAGTAACAAAGTATGTGGCAGAAGCCCAATTTCAAATTTAAAGAAACTAAGTTTGAAAACTGTTTTGAAAATGGTTAAATTAATGCCAATATTATTTGAAATCACTGTATACAGGTTCAGCAGACCTTGCCCTAAACGAAAAACAATGACGTTGTAAAACATTGTTTGAAGAATGAAATGTACAACCTTGAAAAGCAAAAATTTAATCCGCAACTTTAAGCTGGTAATATTAAGTAAATTTGACTTTAAAAAAAGGTTTAAATATTTCGTAAAAGTGATAAAAGAAATCATTGATGTAAATGCGATCATTAAGTTGTATTGAGCATGAAAGAATTAAAGCAACAAAGTATATGGTAAAAGCCTAATTTCAAATACAAATAAAGTAAGTCTAAAAACATGTTTAAAAAGGGTTAAAATCATGCCAATGTTAATTAAAATCAATGTAGAAAGCTTCAGAAGACAGCAGACATTGTCCCAAATGAGAAACAGTGACATTCCACTAAACTGTCTGAAGAATTAAAGGTGTAACTTTCTAAACAAAAAACACTTTAACCAAAAACTTTAACCTGGAAGTTCAAAGTTAAATTGAGTGCAGGAAAGAGTTAAATATTTCAGAAAATAAAATGAAACATAATGAGAATGATACAGTCAATAATAATTAAGCAGAAAAAAAACTTCAACCTTCTTTAAAAAACTTTAACCACAAATTTTAACCAAAACTCTGTTAACAGACGGATGGATGGATGGATGGACAGATGGATGGATCAACAGATAGACAGATGGATGAAAACCATGACTATAGCTATGACTGTAAACAGTCGGGCCAAAAATTGAATGGTAATTTTTGTGAATATTTTGTGCTGCCCAGATTTGGTCATCTTTGAGGATTAATGTATTAGTGGACACTTTATCAATTGTGCTCCTTTCCTAAGCCAATGCAAAGGTACACAAAGACATTTCTCCTATTCTATAACATACCACTGGTCCAAAATAAGTGGAAGACTGTCAATAAAAATCTCAACACTAGGATTCATACAGCAGTTGCATCAGCCAGCCAAGCCAAAATAAAACAATTTTATTTTTAGACTTTACCTGGAAGTGGGCTGGAAGCCCATATTTGGGCTTTATTCTGAAGTAAATTACTGTAAAGTAACAGCTTCATATTCTCTGGATGTGATTCGTATTATTTTTGAATTGAAATTTTTTAGTATGTTAGGATCTGCCTCTGGCCTCTCTCCCATAAGTTGTTGCAAAGCAAATACACGAGAAACATTTTGCTGACCAAAAATTATAAATTTAAAGTAATTTGTATATTTTTTATACTTACCAATGGCCCAGACTTAGCTGGTGCTAACTCAAAGTTATCAAGGGCCAAACACTAATTTTGAACCCCCCCAATCCCCAAAATTTGCTTGCAAAACCAAACATTAAAAGTCCTATCTGTTCCTCCATACTTTTACTCTCTGCGCATGTGCAGTCGCTAGGAACTGACCGAAATTAGCGCCAACATCATTCTTTGTAGAAAAGAGTACTACATAATAACTCAGCGGGGAGGTATAAGTGCCCACTCAGGGGAGGGCCATACCCATCTGGGCCATTGGTAAGTATAAAAAATATACAAATTACTTTAAATTTATAATATTTTTATACTATAACCCAATGGCCCAGACTTAGCTGAATTGTAAAAAGGCGGAGGGCCTAGGACTTCAGAATTAGTAGACCAACATAGTTCCATAGCCTGTAATCCAAGGTGAAAGGAAATTAAATTTAAAATAATAATAATAATAATTTTAAAGTCTAGAATCCACACACGGTGCTCAACGGCTGTACAATAATTGCATACATACATATACACACATACACATACATTCTCTCACAGATACATTGATAAATGGATCACTACTATCATTTATTGGTGCCCAATGCCACATCAGCAACCGAGGCTATATCGTGGCGATAAGCGACAGAACCTAAAAGAAAAAGGGTATTGAATTAAAACAAAATACAAAACAAACTATAACTTTACCAAAACAAGTATGTGAGTGTAACTTGACGAGTAACGAGGCAATCCTCACTGACTCAGTCACACCCACGCACCTGGTAATGTCAGTTTATGACCAAAATTAAAAGACCACTGAAGGAAATGCCTTTCGAAAAAGGTAGGTTTTAGTACCAGACTTGAATGATTCAAGTGATTTTCTATTTTTTATGTCGATTGGAAGAGAATTCCAAAGCCTTTGGCCAGCAACCGCAAAGGCTCTATCACCAGCACTAGTAAATTTAGATACGGGCTGAACCAGATTGAGTTGACCTGATGACCCAAGAGACCTCGGTGGTTTGTTGATGGTAAGCAGATCGGACAGGTAGGATGGTGCAGATCCCGAGATACACTTAAACACCAAAAGGACAATTTTAAATTGAATTCTTTGCTTAACGGGTAGCCAGTGTAACTCAGAGAGTACTGGTGTTATATGGCAGTACTTTTGAGTTTTGGTTATGACCCGTGCAGCACAATTTTGGATGTGTTGTAGCTTTTCAAGAATAGATGTTTTAGAACCAATCAGAAGAGAGTTGCAGTAGTCGAGGCGACTGGTAACAAAGGCGTGGAGAAGCTGTTGTGACATCTATATGTATCAATGAAGGATCGAATTTTGCTAATATTTCTAATATGAAACAAGAGGCCCCGGGGGCCTGAGGGCACTCACCTGACATGGTAGTCTAAATATCAAACCAGGGACTTGACTTGAATAAGCTGCATACTCCCCCTCCCAAGAAAAGCATATACCAACTAGATGAAGTGATTGTGCCCACACAATACACAGGATTTTCCTTCTATTTTCAGTTCCTGCACTTTTACTTTCCAAAATTGAGATAAACGCATCAAATACAGATTTTTCTCCCAAACAAAATACTTTCAGCCTAAATTTTTTTTTTCTTCTTAAAACGCATAAAAAACGATAAAACTAATTTCCGGATTTTGGTCAAAAATTTTCTAAGTCCCACACGGACCCCAAATTTTCAGTGCAAAAAAAAATTTTTTTTTTTTGTCTTAAAATTGACAGAAACGCATAAAAAACAAAACAAAAAAAAATTACGGATTTTGGTCCAAAATTTTCGAAGTCCCACCCGGACCCCAAATTTTCGGTGTAAAAAAAAATAATATTTTTTTGTCTTAAAATTGACAGAAACGCATAAAAAACAAATCAATCAGTATGTTATGATCTATGGTGTCAAAAGCGGTGCTTAAATCCAACAAAACAAGACAAGGCGGATATCATTTTGGACCCTTAGAAGCGCTATTTCTGTACTGCAATTAGATCTGTATGCAGACTGGTTAACTTCGGCTAGGCTGTGGGCTGCCAAATGAGAATTCAGCTGAGAAGCCACCGCACGCTCAATAATCTTTGATAGGAATGGAAGATTAGAGACTGGTCGGTAGTTTTTCAGAACCTCTGGGTCAAGTGTTGGCTTTTTGAGAAGAGGTTTTACTAAAGCGTGTTTCATGTCTGTCGGAAAGATGCCAGCGTGGAGGGAGGCATTGACCAGTTTCAAGATTGGTGTAGTTAACTCATGCATTGCTTAGATGGTGCCTTGGATATTAACCTCTGGATATCTGTTGTAGCCAAAGGTTTGAATTGGGACAACTGTGCAACAGCTTTAAAAAAGGTGCATGGCATGTCGGCAATATGTCGAAGATCGGATTGTGAGCTTGTATCAAGCGAAGCTCTGATAGTCTCAATTTTTTCAGAAAAGAAAGAAGAAAATCTATTTGCAAGGTCTTTGGATGACAAATGCTCTGGGGGTATGGTTGTCTTTTGACGATACAGAAGCTTCTCAAGAACGACGACAGACAGCGCATTAGGGGAATTAACATTAGCTGACAATAAGTCTGAAAAGTATTTCTGTTTCGCGGAACATTTCGCTGGTTGACAAACATCTCTCTGTGAACACAGTTTTGTTTGCCGCTACTGAAGCTCTAGTTTGCGTCGTAAATCTTTTGCATGCCTAATCTCATCACTGAACCACTGTGAGCAAGGATGCTAAAAGTGCGTGTTTGGTTTGGCGCAAACTTGTCAATAACCTCTTGAAGTGAGCCAGTGAGGATGTATTCAATGCTGTCAACAGTTTGCATCTCGTTAATTTTAGCGACAGGAGAAGAAGCAATAGCATTTGCAAACTTAGCAAGGTCAATACTTCGGTACTTGCGGTATGTGACTTTCTTCCAGACAGGGAAGGGTCGAGGAAGTGCCAAATCAAAGATAATCATAAAATGGTCAGAGATTGCATGATCAACAATTAATACATTTTTAACAAGATCAGCCTCGGATTCTCTGGTGATCAGCAGATCTAATGTGTGGCCATCTTTATGGGTAGTGCCACAAACATGTTGGCGTAAATTCATTGAATTGATAAGATCACGTAGTTTAGAAGAATCACTGGAAGTTTTCTTCTCCATAAGGAAACTGAAATCACCTCCAATAATGAATTTTCCTGGCAGCGCAGTAATCTTCATAGGTAGTCTTGGAATTTGCTAATGAACTGGTTGACAGTGCAGACTGAGTGTGAGTCGATCGTTACAATGGTGTCAATGCACTCGAATGTAACCCAAGTCTGAGATGCCTTACGCTTAACCTTCACAGTGTTATCACAGATTACACCCACACCTCCACCTCGCTGTGACTTCCTGGGGTTGTGTGTAAGAATCTTGCCATTGGCAATGATCTCAATGACACAGTCAATGTGTCGTCTGGAGTTAACCATGTTTCAGTTATGCAGTTTTGTTCACTATCAAACGAGCATTCACTAGGCACAACTTGAGATCGTTAGATTTGGAATCGGTCATGACAAAGTTAATAGGGATAAAATTTTAAACATTTACAGTTTGGGATTAAAATTGTGTATTCCATGGTTTGCCACATTTCTTATTTCGTCTCTTGATGCCAACATGCATCAACATGCAAAGCATGCCAACAGATTTAATATTATTTATCACATCATCAGTGAGGAGAAGAAAGAAGTTGTAAGTCTTTAGATCACAGTTCTCGAAAGATGGTTTTAATGCATGCATTTCCGCAGAACTGTATTTGAACCCAGAAAATATGTGATTTCGGGTGACGAGTGTAGTGGTCATTCTGTGAGTTGTGCAGAAAGCTTGTCGTTCAGCAACAACGCAAGCGCAGACAATGCAACTATTGTTTGTATTGAAAACAATGGAGTGAATGATGCTCAGCATCTCTGTATAGATTGAAGGTGAAAAAAGATGTATTAAGAGTACATATAAATCAAAACTAGAGTGATGTCACGCATGCAGCCCGACTTTCCCAGGAATGGCAATGCTTAGATGCAAAATAGTCGGAGCCATTTTTTGTTAACAGTTTACCTAACGAATCTGCCATATCTGCAGTCGTGATATACAAAATTTGCTATTCAAATTTTATTTTTTCATTTCTCTACTTCAAAACATACGTCATGACCTATTAATGGAATAAACTTGATCAGCTTGTTCCAATAAGGACTAATAAGCCATGGTCAGAAGAAAAAAATGAAAAAATCTGATGTTTCAGAAAAATAATTTGCACTGTTGGCTTCAACTTACATAAGGTGAAGGATTAAAGATGCAGAACAAAAAGCAATGTTGGGCTATTTGAGTCAATTTTCTTTTTTGCATGTAATAACTCTCAATCCTTCAAAATGCATTTTGGGAATAATTGCCTAAGTGACATGTTTGTGTGTGTGTGTGTGTGTGTGTGTGTGTGTGTGTGTGTGGGGGGGGGGGGGGGGGGAGAGTTGTGGAATCTATATTCAAACCTGGCCTGTATTACTAGCTGGAAAATACACGTATCAACTTTGGTTGAAATCAAATAATCCAAACTGGAGTTATCAGTCGGAAACCAATTGTTTGCAGACAGATGGATGGACCGACAGATGGATGGACGAAAGTCATGGCTATAGTCCTGACTATAAACAGTCAGGCTAAAAATGCATTTTGTACCAAAGAAAAAATATTGCATGAATGGCCCTGGGTGAGGAGGAGGTGGGGGTGGGGGGTGAGGGGTGGGGTAGAGTGGGGGTGTGTCAGGGGGAGTCCATTTTTTTTCCATGTGGTCAGTCTAAATGCTTCAGAATGCATTTTGAACAGAGAAAAAAAAAATACCTAACTGGCACCAGGGGGGTGGGGGTGGGGGTGGTGTTTGTCTGGGTTTTTAACCACAAACTTTAACCAAAACTGTAAAAAAAAGCATTTTTGACGAGAGAAAAAAGGTGCCTAATTGCCCCCCCCCCCCCACCCCACCCAGGGGGGCGAGGGGGGGGGGGGGGGTTACATGAGTTTAAAAAAAGGATCCGCATGTAGTGACTGTAAATAGTTCAAAATGCATATTCGAGGAAAGAAAAAAAAAATGCCTAATTGGGGGGGGGGGGGGGGGGCAAGGTGAGGGGGGGGGAGGGGGGGGGGTTCTGGTGGATAATTTGATAATTTCTGTCTGGATTTTTAACCACAAACTTTAACCAAAACTGTAAAAAAGCATTTTTGACAAAAAGGAAAAAAAAGGTTCTGCATGTAGTGACTGTAAAAAGTTCAAAATGCATATTGGGGGGAAATAATAAAAAAATGCCTAATTTGGGGGAAGGTGGGAGGGGGGGGGGGGGGGGGTTTGTCTAGGTTTTTAACCAAAACTGTAAACCAGCATTTTTGACAAAAGAAAAAAAAGGTGCCTAATTGGCCCCCAGGGTGGGGTGGGGGGTGGGGGTATGTAAGTTTAAAAAAAGGTTCCACATGTAGTGACTGTAAATAGTTCAAAATGCAAATTGGAGAAAAAGGAAAAAAAAGCCTAATTGGGGGTGGGGTGGGGGTGGGGGGGGGGGGTAGGGGGTGGTGGTGTTTGTCTGGGTTTTTAACCACAAACTTGGAGTCATCCTACCAAGCTACAATGAAATCCCTTTATAATTTTGGCCTGTGGAATATTCTAAAGGTTTTCGGGCTTCGGGCCTCTGTTGCCATCACAGTTCCCCAAAAGGGGACGTTCTCATCTAGACATTATATGAAGTCAACCTATCAAGTTACAATGAAATCCCTCCATAAATATGACCTATAGACTGTGCTAAAGGTTTTCGGGCTTCGGGCCCCTGTTGCCGTCACAGTTGCCCAAAAGGGGATGTTCTCATCCAGACATTATATGAAGTCAACCTATCAAATTACAATAAAATCCCTTCATAAATATGACGTGTAGACTGTGCTAAAGGTTTTCGGGCTTTAGACTTGGGCAGCCATCATGGTTGAATGATCGCAACCAAAAGGGGACATTCTCATCTGGGCATCATGTGGATTGATCCTACAAAGTTACAATGAAATTCCTTCATAAATATGACCTATAGACTGTGGTGAAGGTTTTCGGGCTTCGGGCACCTGTAGCCGTCACAGTTGCCCAATCACGTCCAAAAGGGGACTTTCTCATGTAGAAATTATATGAAGTCAATCTATCAAGTTACAATGAAATCCCTCCATAAATATGACCTGTAGACTGTGGTAAAGGTTTTCGAGTTTTGGGCTCGGGGCAGTCGTCATGGTTGATAGATCACGCCCAAATGGGGAAATTCACATGTAGACATCATACAGAGTCATCGTATCAAGTTACAATGAAATCTGTCCATATTAAACATGACCTGCAGACTGTGCTAAAAGTTTTGGGGTTTCGGGCTTGGGGAGCCGATCATGCCCAAATGGAGACGTTCTCATCTAGGCATTATACAGAGGCATTCTATGAAGTTGCAATGAAATCCCTTCATAAATACGACCTGTAGACTGTGCTAATGGTTTTGGGGTTTTGGGCTCTGGCAGCCATACCGGTTGACCGGTCACAACCAAAAGGGGACGTTCTCATGTAGACATGACCTAAAACCTGCATAGGAAATTTTGTGACGATCAGACAAGAACTACTGGGTATAGCCTGTACTTGAAGGATGAATAAAAAACTTTAACCACAAACTTTAACCAAAACTCCAAATGTCAACTAAACAGGAAAAGAAAAAAAGAAAAAAAAAAAAACAAAAAAAAAAAACACTTGAACCTTCAGTAAAAAAACTTTAACCACAAACTTTAACCAAAACTCTAAAAGTTAACAGACGGACGGATGGACGGACAAAAGTCATTACTATAGCCCTCACTGTAAAGTCGGGCTAATAAATGAAAACAAAGTTTTTCTTTCATGATATTCTTGGTAGCATTCCGAAAATCATATGTAGAAATAATTCTTGAAAACGATCTTGAAATATGGAAAAAGCAAAGATTTTGATCCCTGCTGCCTACAAACAGGCACATGAATATAAAAGAAATTACATGTATGTCTCTCCATACAGTAATAGAGAAGACATATCATCAATAAGGAGACACTTTAAAGTAATTCCATATTCTTAGCATGAAGACTATGCTAATTGGATGTAACGAGTTCCCAATTTTTTAAGGCTTGTCCGGACTAAGCCACCAAAATTAAGATGGCTTATTTGAGAATGAGAGGCTATCTCCCACAAACATACGCCATATACAATAAACACAAGCTGTATCCAGGATATAATCTACCGATAAAACAGCTTCACTCATAGTTACATACTTATCAAGCCGGAGGAGAGGTAAAAAAATTCCCCCCCCCCCCCCTTTTTGAAGGAATCTTCAAAAAGAAGAGGGGAGGGCTCTGGAATCAGTAAAAGCAGTACCAAGTAACAATATAAATATTCGTCGAATAGACACCCAGGTATTAATTATTATTAATAAATTGGTGCTTAATGCCACTTCAGAAGCTAAGGCTAGAGCAGTGATCCTGGTAAATAATATCGCTAGCATGTAATGTATAACGGAGTCGGCATACACGGATAGGTCGAAAACCGGTTATATATTATATAACATACACATGTCCAATAGAATCACAATGGACGATCTCTGGAGAGTAAACACACTTCCAAGGTAACCCACAGGCGACCCCATTCAGGTGTACAATAAATTCCAGTAAATAACAATCCTAGATGTGTTCTATCCGATATCTACGTTCCTGGAAACGTGCGAATATACGATACTGTAAGACAAGATGTATTCGATTGGGTACCGCCATTAATAGAAACATGGATCTAGAAATGGATCGAGCTATGATTAACAGACTCGCCACGGACAGCCCCCGAAATAATTCACTGTTTCTAAGGTCCATAACATACAATAATACATCTGCCTAATAATGCGATTGTTATGCATGTGAGCATTGAAATCCCGCATGTAATCATCTGAATACCAGTTAACTGACCAGACAGCCTCTCAGGTACCCCAAGGCTAGCAATTTATTGACGATGAATCATATGCTCGTATATGACATATAGATGAATAACCACAGGAAACCAACCAACTAGAACACGACCCAGCCGCCAATCGAGAAGTCATGAAAAGCATGTATGTACTTAAATGCATAGGAGGCTTACAGGAATAAAACTACGTCTTGCCCGGTAATCGCCTCTTAACACATTGACGGTGGGATTCAAAATCATATCGAATATGAATATGTATAGGAACCACAAGGCTCCCTCACGTCTGAGCGACTCCATAATGCCACTAAGGGCAGAGAAGGACGTGAAGAACAAATACTTCCCCTGATAAAGAAGGTCCTCTCGTGGAGGAAGCTTCCGGGGAACGTCCCATAACAGACACCTGAGAAGATTGATCCAAGGTTCCTGTGACTACAGAGGGGCTACTATCAGGATTTCGCAAAGAGACGGTTTGAACTAAACAGAATCTGCTAAATCAACAGAGTTGGAGGATACGCCTATCCTATCATTCTGTCCCATGAGATCAACAGTGCGTCTACTGTGTACACACGATGATCTTGGCATGGCAACACGAACGTCGGTAACTGATTGTTCCAGTGTGTTGCAAACAGATCTATCATGGAACAATCCCATTGGTAGCAAATCGGCCTGAATATTCGCTTGTTGAGAGTCTGGTCCAATGGCAACAGGCGACCTTTCCGAGAGAGCATGTCTGCTAGTACATTCAGATGACCCGGTATATGACGGACAGAAAGATGAACATGATGATTCATGACGTATAGGAGAATTTTCTCTGTTAATTCGCATAATGGCATTGAATGAGTGTCGCCTTGGTTCCTGATGTAAGCTACTACTGCTATATCCAACTTTTTCGCATTTACGATGAAACCGAGACATCGGAACAAAAGAAGCAGACTCTGAACATCGTTCTGAAGAATAATTCTGTTGCCGTATCTCTGAAGAATGTTGTCCAAGTAAGCCGATGTTACCGCAGATGAATGAGCTCGAAAGTATGACATTACCGAGTTCATTATAAGAGTGAATGCCCAGGGAACCAGGTTCAGACCAAAGCACATTGCTCTGAACTGATACACCTTCCCTTGTACAGCCAACCGCAGGAACTTTCTGAATGCCAGATGTACCAGGACATGAAAGGACGCATCCTTAGATCTATGCTTGCCGCATAGTCGTTCACTCGAATACTCGCTCTTACAGACCGAATGGTCTCCATATAGAATTTTGGAGCCACGATAAGCTTGTTTATCCAGCTGAAGTCTATTACTGGTCGGAACGAGCCGTCTGACTTCAGTACGAGGAACAGGTGACTGTAAAAAACCCTGAGAATCCTGATTCTCGGCGACCTCTATTGCTTCCTTTAATATAGAGCCTGTACCTCCGCTAGGAGAGACTCTCTTTTGAAAGGATCTGACGGAAGATCTGACCAACGCAGACATCTTGTTAGTGGGGGTGCCGCTCGGAATGATAGCCGCAGGCCATCCGAGACTACACTTCTCACCCACTGATCTTCCGTGACTGCTGTCCAGTTTCTTCCGAAGATGATACCCTTCCGCCAACTGGAAAGCAATAGAGGTCTTGAACATCACCTGTATGACCTGCAAGCCTTACGGGAGGAGAAACCACGTCCTCCCCCATGAAGAACCTCGTCTCGTCGGCCTAGGGGGGTCTGACCGATAATCCTGATCAGACCTACGCCCTTTCCTGAGCCGCTATATTGACGACCTCCAGAGTAATTGTAAGAGGGATTCTTGTACCCTCGTGAGGAGTTCCCTGTTGACGTTTAGATCTGGAACGTCCTCTTTTACTCTTGTCTGCTGAAGCGGGTTGATGAAACACCGACTTCAATAGCAGATCACTTGACGCTTTCTAAATAGCCTGATCACGGGCTGACGAAAGCTTGTCGTCCAAAATAGTATGTTTGGAGACCGGAGCGACTCGGAGAGAGCTTTTCACCTTGTCATCTATAAGTGATGACGATGCAAGGGCAACATCACGTCCGAATTAACTCCAGATTAGTCACTGCAAGGGCGGAGTTATACGTGGTATACAAAATGCCCTGGAAAAAACTCTAGAGAGGTACAAATGTCCTCAGATTCCTTCCCGTTGAAACGTTGCGCCATAGCTCTGGTAAGGTGATCTGTGTAAGACATTGCTTCCAAAGTCGCTCTACTTGATAAAAATGCCATTGTAATTGTGTCTGAGTGAATAGTGAATGATGCAGGCAAGGATACATCTCTATACCCGGGCTGCTCATTCAATCACAGAGGAGCTCTCCGTACATCTTCTCCAACCGTTTTTAAATGAACATAGTCCATGAAACGGTATGTTTATGGAAGATGTAGCTAAGAAACCACCTTTGAGAGTTATCCAGTAGCCAACCCCGGCTGCAGACTAGACGGAACGTCCCGAGCAGTGGGCGGACGTATGCTCCATCTTGTGCAAGTTCCCAACCAGAAAACTTCATTTCGGCATGTGAAGCATAGCGGAGGAAGCCGTGACTGAAGCCGACCGTGGCTGCAGACTAAACAGAGCTTCCCAAGTGGAGGGTGGACATATACTCCGGCTCGTGCAAGTTTCTCAAAACAACATTTGGCCCCAAATGTCTGTTTGGTTAGAGCGGGGGGGGGGGGGGGGGGGGGGGGGGGGGGGGGGGGGGGTCTCTCGCTTGCGGTCTACAGACCTCGTTGAGTACAAGAAACTTGTTGACTTCCTCCCTATTTCCGTGGTCACTGGGTCAGCTATTTATAATAATGTGCTCGCTCTACCCTATCCACTTCTTAGACCGCAACAGACTTACCCGGTGTTACGGACCCACGGACAGAGTATCGCTTCACTGGTCGAGCTAGCTGCTTGCAAGAGATTAAAACCCTTAACAAAAGGTCACAAGTCTTGCAATCATGAGCACTGCAGCCAGCTCTATATGCTCCACAGAGCGCAACGACGGTAGCACACTTGGATGGGTGTCAGAATATCATCACCATGTTCATGTTCCTCTGAAATAGAAATTGACAAAATGAATTATAACACAGTGAGAGGCCTGCCCTCAGAGCCTCACCACCAACAACATACCGCGACACCTGTCTCCAACATTAGTCATTCCAGTGAACACAAGAATGACAAGAGTCCGCAGGAGTGCATCGACTAAAGTCGATATCAGACCTCCAAACTCCACAACAAAATATATATAATTAAGATACATGAATAATAGCACTCAAAAATCAATTCAAAATATTTTTTGGAAAATTTAAAAATAAAAAAAAGCGCCTAAGTTCCCAAAGGGAACATTAAGAGCCCAAAGGCATCCTGAAAGAGCCTAAGTGTGGACAAAATTCAAATTTTTTTAGCTACACTACCGGAATAATAATCCATGTACCCTACAGTAATTCTACAGTAATAGAATATAAAACAACTACCTATATATGAGTACGTTGTCAATGTAAACAACATCAATGTGAACAAGACATCAGGCACACAAAAAGGCCCAAAGTTATAAAACAATTTAATGCTACCAGATGCAACGCTAGATCTTCATACGAAGAAGAAATGATACATCAGATAGAAGATGCAAGACTAAACAACCTAACACCCCTAGGGTGAGGATATAACCATGGGGAAGAAACAGAATAATATTCTGTAATAAATGTTAAACTCCCAAGAAATTTAATAAAAAATTTCAATAAAAATTAGCCAAAAAGCTTACGAGTTTAACAGGAAGGGTTCATGGAAGGATAGGAAAGGAATACTTAACAAACAGCGGAATAATCATTAACAAAAATGATGACGTCAGGCATATGTCCCAAAATTGGGAAACATGAAATAATTTTATAATTATTATAAAGTTACAGCCCTGAACATCAAAAACTACCATTGAACACTTCCATCATCCAATAACAGCCTTGGATCCACTAATACATGCATTGATTTGTGTCTGGCATCCTCAAAAAAGGAGATTTTAAAGCACAGATGTAATTTCATTGTTGATGACTTTAGGGCCAAATAAAGAATAATGTTGGAGCTAATTTCGGTCACTTCCTGGCGACTGCGCATGTGCAGAGAGTAAAAGTATGGAGGACCAGATAGGACTTTTAATTTTTGGTTTTGCAACCAAATTTGGGGGATTGGGGGGTTCAAAATTTGTGTTTGGCCCTTGATAACTTTGAGTTAGCACCAGCTAAGTCTGGGCCATTGGGTTGTAATATAAAAATATAATTTAGCACTCTACCAGTTAACTCTTAGAAGCCGGGAGTCCGAGTTTTCTTGCCTGTGATGTAATACGGCAGGTAATCTGGCTGTGACGGTTCGGTTATCTTTGGGCTACAAGTTTTTCGCGGTATGTCATGTTCAATAAATTCATTCTGATTCCCTGGCTTCTTAGAGTTAACATGTGTGCCTACTAGCATTCATCTATATAACACCTACCTGATTATTCCTGGCCCTGTTCCAAGATCAAACCGGAATTCCAGGTGACCATTTCGCATAGCCAGAGATATAAAATCACCTTTTCTGTTTGTTTCATAACCATTGTATAATAACAACCCATCAACATCCATAGGTTTGAACACTAACTCAATCTCTGTATACAGCAATGAGCTTCTACCCAAACCATTAAACTGCAGAAATGAATGACCTTTGAATTGTGGAATGTGAACCTTTTGAGCTGAAAAAAATGGACAGAAAATGTAAAGTAATCCAAGAATATACCTGAACTTGTTGTAGAACCCTGTTAACTGAATGCCTACTTTGCTAGTGAGAATTATTCAGTTAACAAGAGTATTCAATTCACAGTGATTAGGTAACTTTCCTGTAGTCTAGAGATAAACTCAGCATGTATTCTATTATATCTTGTTTGACAGAGCTCAATGATCTCCATCAAACAAGATATAATAGATTAAATGCCTATACTTTATGTCCTGAGGTTGAGTAAGTCTATAAACCAGGGTAATTTGGTGACTGTCAGAGTAATTTCTCAACATATTAAAATATTTTATATTCAATTAACAGGAGTTTACTCTATAGCCAATGTGCAATTAACAGATAAAATTTGAACTAAATGTGTGGTAAATAATTTTGTGTTTGAAAGTTATATTCAATTAACAGGGTTATTCCATTAAGAGATATCTAATTAAGTGAGTTCTACAGGTTGTATTGTTAGTAAAGTTTATTAATTCTTTACCTAACCTGAAAAGAAGACGACACTTGCAAACAAAATTCTTGGATAACTAAAAAAATGTATTTTTGTCTCAAAAACATAGGTTGTAATCCCTCAATGGAACGAGCTCAACGAGCTCGTTCCAAAGAGGGGTCATAACCTATGTTTTTGAGATAAAAAATGAAAAAATAATGAAAATTAATTGGCGATTTTTGTGAATAGCGTTGGCCAGTTTTGGCCATTACTTTAGGTAAAGGGTTAACATCATGCATAGAGTTAACTGATCTACACAATGAAAGAGGATACAAGTGATGAAAATTTTAAGTTCTTGATGTCTTCATGAACACAATTCTTGATTGCAGCCTTGAGACTTTTCAAACACTCATGAATATGTCCTCGCGTATACAATATGAACAGAAATTGTTGATAACATCATTGCACTACAGATACCTACCTATTTCACAGTTACTCCCTCCTGTCCCAAGGGGACATAGGCAAACTGGAGCATCGGCAGCCAATGCTGTACATGTTCCACCATTTTCGCAAACAACTTTTTCACACACTTTTTCACTGCATTCACCTGCATGGCAAAAACAAAGACAATATTAGACTTTATGATTCTGGAGAATCATGGCTTTTCCCAATGAGATTCCATGATTTTTCATGACCCTACAGTGTCTGATGAATTGTTTTTAACTGTCTCACTGAAGTCCCTTCATTGATGTTATGAGAAGGGTGAAGATAGTAAACTCAAATGACAGAGTTTGATAAAAAATTGTTTAGGGATAAACCATCATTAAATGTGGAGTGGTTTAATGTCAATATCGTCATCTAACAAGTCAATGACCGACAAAAGGAGTTATGTTTGTTTGACACATACCCACTGAGTGCTGTGTCAATTTAAAATGGTTCATTTTATCTCAAATGTATCCCAAATATTGATATCTGGCAGCTTGTAGAGGGTTAACAAGTGCTAACAGGAATATTTATTCATGCAACTTGTAATGTCACACCAAGAACTGTGAATGGCCATTTTTTTCTTTAAAATCTACAAGATGTTTTCAGAGAAATCCAGGGAGAACATGAATTTTAAGCTGTTGATGGGTATCATTGTTTATCCAGCCCAAAACGGGTTAAGTGTTGTTTTTTGAATACTCTTATTACTTCCAAAAATAATTCTCAGTGAATTCTACTTCCACTTATTTTGATCTCTCCTCCCAACTTTGGGTGCTGTGGGTTCGCAAACACAGCCCATTTTATCAACATTTTGATGTTTGAGAACCTGCATAGCGTTAACAAATCGTCCCAGTAGGCACATAGAACACATTGGAACTCAGGGGACGAAATGCTTACAGGAATATTTTGTACATGCAACTTGTAATGTCACACTAAGATCCGAGAATGGCCATTTTTTCTTGAAAATCTACGGGATGTTTTTAAAGAAATCCTCAGATAACACAAATTTTTAACCTTTTGAGGGGTATCTCTCTGTAACCAGCTCTAAAGAGTTAATGCTTGGTTTTGTGAAAACCTTCATTACTTACAAAAATGATCGACGGTGAATTCCACTTCCAATGAAGGAGGTTATGTTTATCTCATAGGTACACATTTGGTGTTATGGTTGCTCAAGAACAGCCCATTTTCTCCAAATGTCTATGCTTGGCAGGCTCTGGAGGGTTAACAAATGTTTACCAAAACATTTTGTTCATGCTTGTAATGTCACTTGAAGACCTGCGAATGGTCAATTGTTCTTGAAATTTTTTTTTGAGAAATCCACAGAAAACTGGAATTTTAAGCTTTTAACGGGTATATCTCCTTAACCAGTCAAAAATGGGTTAAGACCTCGATTTTTGAATACATTTACTGCTTACAAAAATGTTTCCCTGTCAGTTTTGCATCCAGTAAAAGAAGTTACGTTTCTCTGTTGCATTCCCTTTTGATGTTGTTGTTCAAAAACAGACTATTTTTTTCATAATTTTGACATTTAGCAGCCCATGGAGGGTAACAAATGCTTACTGGAATAATTTATCCAATCAACTGGTAATGTTACACCATTACCTATCAATGGTCATTTTCTCTTGAAAACGCTACCAGATGTTTGTAAAGAAATCCAGGGAAAACATAAATTTTTAAGCCTTTGATGGGTATCACTATTAACAACCAGAAAAGGGGTTAACGCTTGGTTTTTTGAATACCCTTATTACTTACAAAAATGGCTCTCGGTGAATTCCACTTCCAACAAATGAGATTATGTGTATTTCTCAGGTACACGTTGGGTGCTGTGCGTGTCTGAAAACAGCCCATTTCAACAAAATTACGATGCTTGGCAGTCTGTAGAGGGTTAATAAACACTCACCAGAATATTTTGTCCATGCAACTTATATTGTCACACAAAGACCTGCGAGTAGTCATTTTTTCTTGAAAACCTACAGGATGTATTTAGAGAAATCCACAGAAAATGGGAATTTTAAGATTTTAAGGGGTCTCTCTCTTTAGCCTGCCCAAAATGGGTTACGATTTCGACTTTTGAATACCCTTACTACTTACAAAAATGTTTCCATATAGATTGTGCGCTCGATAAAAGAAGGCACTTTTCTTTGTGGCGTACCCACTGGGTGCTGTTGGCGTACAAAAACAGCCCATTTTATCACAATTTTGACTTTTAGCAGCCCGTGGAGGGTTAACAAATGCTCACCGCTGTATTTTGTCCACGCAACGTCTATTGTCACACCAAGGCCTGGGAGTGACAAATTTTTCTTGAAAATCTACAAGACTCGTTTAGAGAAGTCCACGGAAAACACAAATTTTTTAGCTTTATGGGGGTACTGCCGTTTAACCAGCTCAAAATGGGTTAACGACTGGTTTTCTGAACACCCTTATTACTGACAAAAATGATCCTTGGTGAATTCCACTCCCACTAAAGGAAATTATGTTTACCTCTCGTGTATTGTTTGGGTGCAGTGGGGGCCTGAAACCAGCCTATTTCATCAAAATTTTGATGTTTGGCAGCCTGTGGAGGGTTACCATATGCCGTGTATATCAAAGGGTGTGTCACAGACAGGTCTAGCAATGACGAATGTATAAAAAAAATCTACAAGATGTGTTTCAAGAAAGTGCCGATAACCCCCAATTTTGGCAGGTTTTTGCCAATTCTGACAAAATAAGGGTTAAATCGAAAATTCCGCTTTGGTACATTTTTAGATTTTGTGCCCCTCTATGCGTGTGCAAAATTTCGTAAAAAACGGTTCGAAAATGGCTTCTGAATCGTACGGACAAAATGTGTGGAAAAAAAAAAAATAATAATAATAATCCGTAGAAAAACAATAGTCTTTTCCAGAGGGAAAAGCCTAATAATCTATGTTCAGTGGAACTCTGTAAATTGAAAACAAATTTTGCCAGTAAAAAAAATCAGTTAATATAAAAATTCAATAGCCAGAATTTTGTCATTTCTTCTACATTTTGGCGATAAAATTGAGAATATATTCATTATATTTTGTTTAACAGAACTAAAGGATACAAGTTATGCCATACTATTTTCTTATATTGGAAATATTCAAACTTAAATCTCTAAAGATGCAAAAATACAAACCTGTAGAATTTTTCAATACATTAAAATATTTTTTAGTCAATTTACAGTAATTAACTCTTTATTCTATACACAATTAACTGATCAAATCTGTATTCAAGATATGGTAAATGTTTTGGTATTTCAAAATTATATGCAAATAACAGAGTTATTATATAAGGCTATATTCAATTAAGTGGACCCACTGTACAAAATAAAATTCCTGAGGCAATTTGCGCAACAGATTTACGCCTCTGTGTCCTCCATCCAAAAAACATCTTGTAGTCTATGGGATCTTTAAAATATTTTTGAGATGGTTTAATAAGAACTTGCTAAATTGAAAACTGGAAACTTTTTCTTGATCTTCTTTTCAAATAAACTATGGGGAAATTTATTTGACAAAAAGATTCTCCTCATTGGTATGCCAAGATTACTGCCACCTCTCCAACCCCAAAATGACATGATGGATGAAAACTTATTCATCTGTCTACTGGGGGGGCAAGAATCAAAGAACAGAGGAGAACTGGGTAACTCTCAAATATTGCATGGTATTAACAAGACACAAGCAGATTTCGATTCCAGGCAGAACTGATTGAAGGCACGAGTGCACATGACACAAGAAGGGCCTTAGCACAATGTTCCCACGAGGTATCCTGCCTAAGGCCAAATACATTTTACAACTCTACAGCATCACTCAATACAAGCCTGTAAGATGACTGTAAAGGAATTCTATATTACTTTTATTTGTTTACCGGCAATACTATCTCACAAGTTTTTCAAAAATCAATATTTTGAGTGGTATTATCAGTGAAGAAAAAAATGCTCTGAGGATATTTCACTTGTGATTATAGAATGGAACGCTGTTAATCAAATTGCCACTTTACCAATGAAAATTATTCAATTAAGAGGAATATTAAATTAAGGGATTTGGTCACTTTCCTGTATTCCAGATATAAACTGAGCATTTAATTTATTACATTGTGTTTGACAGAACAGAGCTGAGCACTGTCTAACATGATATAATATATTAAATCCCTGTATTGGATGGACTGATGACAAATAGGTCAATAAACATAGGTAATTCAGTGGCTGTCATGAGTAATTCTTTGATATATTAGATTTTTTGCTCAGCTAACAGGAATTTACTCTATAACCTATATCCAATTAACCCTTTACCCAATGTAACGGCCAAAACCGGCAGCGCTATTATATTTGTTCATTTTTTGTCTCAAAAACATAGGTTATGACCCCTCATTGGAACGAGCTCGTTGAGCTCATTCCAATGAGGGGTCATAACCCATGTTTTTGAGATAAAAAATTAAATAAATTAGTTATTCAATAATTTTTTTTGCAAGTGGCGTCTGCTTTTCATGTTAGGTAAAGGGTTAACAGCTCAAATTTGTACTGAAGTATGGTAAATAGTTTTGTGTTTGGAAGTAATATTCAATTAAAAGATATCCAATGAAGTGGGTTCCTCTGTTCCACAATTTATACAGTTTGTACACCTTGGGGATGAAAAAATCAATTACTTTGAAAGATTTTGAGGATTTTCAAGCATTTCCCAGGACCTTCATCTGTTTTATTTTAGTAATCTCTGATGTTTGTATACGTATCAGTTAACAACTCTTATTCAACTCTTATATTGCCATACCCTGCTTGCATACCTGTGTTTATTCCATACAAGGCATCACCAACCAGACCTTTCTTCCTCATATCATACTCGTATTCATTAATAACCAATTGTTGAATACACCCAACAAATCCATGAGCAGCATTTGTTCGATTTCTTATTGAATACACGTCTTTGTAACCTCCAAGAAACAAATCCTGCCGAAATGTAATTCTTGAATAAGCACCCTGCAAATATTTAAACAAATTCACAATGTCAAAAATATTTTTATTAAATGTTAAGCTTGTGATGTAACAGAAAGAATTGTTTATTACATTTAAGTGTTATAATTCTGAGATTTTTCCATTTCCAAATCTTTTACAAATTCAAAACCTTTCCAAAGTAGTAATTATGATGAGAGTTTAACAAAATCGGTCTCTTTTTATTTGAGAAAATGCAACATTTATTTTATGATTAAGAATTTGATAATAATCATTTTGTTACATGGTCTGCAGAATACGCACTTTCAATAATCTGAAAGAAATTATTATTATTATTACTACAATTAATGACCATTTTCAGAAAATATATCTGTATCATGACTGCAATATAAAAATTAAATCAAGTTTAGTCAATCATTTATACCTATGATGCTCACTTTAGAGGACAGGCACCCCTGGGAATGCTTAACAGCTTATATTTTACCAATGACACAGAACCACAATAAACAAGCACTGATCCACGATTCCCACAAGGGAACGAAAAATATAGAGAAAATATTATTTGCTTCCAACTGAATATGACACATATATCCAAAAAATATAATGTATTTATTATGGTACAGTGGAGCCCACTTAACTGGATTTCTCTAAAATGAATGACTATGTTAACTGACTACAACTACCAAACACAAATCCATTTACCAAAACTTCGGCACAAATTTGATTGTTTAATTGCATATGGGTTATATAGTAAACTCCTGTTAGCCCTTAGCACTCTGGTAGTGCTGCAGAATTCTCTCCACTCATTCTGTTTTTCTTTTGTTTAACTGTGAATTTAACCAATTATATCTTGTTTGACAGAAGATATAATGGAACAAATGCTTAGTTTATCCAAAGAATACAGGGAAGTGACCAAATCTGTTAATTGAATATTACTGTTAAATGAATAAATTTCACAGGGCAGCAAAGTGACTATTCTATTAACACTGTTCCTCTCTACCAATTTTTTCAACAGAGCCAATGGGCTTCTTGGAATAAGCCACTTGCAGAGTGAAGTTATGATCCCATGTAATACAGTATGCAGAGAGCAAATTATCACTAATACCTCCTGAGTGAAGTCATGACCCCATGCAGTACAGACTACAATACACAGGTAGTGAATTATCAATAGAACATCTGCAGAGTGAAGTTATGACCCCATGCAGCAGACTACAGTACACAGGTAGTGAATTATCACTAAAACACCTGAAGAGTGAAGTTATGGTCCTGTGTACACAGACCAGAAAATAAGCAGTCTGACATTTGCAGAATAAGGTCCCCAGAGGGTGAATTTGATGATGCTATCCCATACAGTGGGACAGTTTGTCCTCTGGGTACCTCTTTCTGTTTAGTCTTGAGACCCTGATTCAGATTGAGGTTCACAGAGGGTAAATTTAGTGATGCTACCCTGTTGTGCAGGGTAGCATCACTAAATTCACCCTCTGGGGACCTCATTTTGCAGATGACAGTCTGCTTATTTTCTGGCTTGTGTGTACAGTACATGGAGAGTGCAAAACATCTAGAGTGAAGTTTTGAACCCATGCACTACAGTATGTAGAGAGTGGATTAAATCACCAAAACATACACAAAATGAATTTTCCACCCAAGCAACAACTATTATTTGGTGAAAAAGCCCAAGAAGTTCAAACAAAGTTTGAGCTAACAGACCTCCAGGTTGTACCTGGTGGTCCATTGGTTGAAAGTTTACCTATGCTTTGAGGTTTCTTATTCCACTCTTTGGATGTTTCAGTGTTAATTCACCCCTGACATACTATACCCCAGTAGAAAAGCATAAGAAGCACAAAGAACAAGAGGCCCCAAGGGGCCTGAGGGCGCTCACCTGACATGGTAGCCTAAATATCAACCCAGAGAATTGATTTCAACAAGTTGCATCTGCTCCTCCTAAGAAAAGCTTATACCAAATATCCAAAGATTCTGACCAGTGGATCTAAAAAAAAGAAGATTTTTAAAGAATATTCCTCATATTGAACTAAGTTATAATTCGGGCTCCCACAGGGAGCCCATATATGAACCCAGAGACTTGGCTTTAACAAACTTGAATCTCACCCCCCTAAGGATGCTGCACACAAAATATCAAAACATTCCGACTGCTGGATCTGAAGAAGAAGATTTTTTAAGAAAATACCTCATTTTGAACTAAGTTACAATTCAAGCTCCAACAGTGAGTCCAAATATGGACCCAGGGACATGGCTTGAACAAACTTGAATCTCACCCCCCTAAGGATGCTGCATATCAAATATCAAAACATTCCAACTGCTGGATCTGAAGAAGATTTTTAAAGAAAATTCCTCATTTTGAACTAAGTTATAATTTGGGCTACCACAGTGAGCCCAAATATGAACCCAGGGACTTGGCTTGAACAAACTTGAATCTCACCCTCCTAAGCATGGTGCATACCCAATATCAAAAGATTCTGCCTGCTGGATCTTGAAAAGAAGATTTTCAAAGAAATTTTCCTGAAATGCACTAAGTTCGAATTTGAGCTTCTATAGTGAGCCCAAATATGAATCTAGGGAGCCGATTTGAACAAACTTGAATCAGATCCACCCCACAATGTTGCATACCAAATATCAAAAGATTCTGCCTGCCTGCTGAATCTGGAGAAGATTTTTAAGAAATTTGCCTGAAATGCACTAAGTTCGAATTCGGGCTTCTATAGTGAGCCCAAATATGAATCCAGGGGGCCGATTTGAACAAACTTGAATCAGATCCACCCCACAATGTTACATACCAAATATCAAAAGATTCTGCCCACTGGATCTGGAGAAGAAGATTTTTAAAGAAATTTGCCTGAAATGCACTAAGTTCGAATTCAAGCTTCTATAGTGAGCCCAAATATGAATCCAGGGGGCCGATTTGAACAAACTGGAATCAGATCCACCCCTCAATGTTGCATACCAAATATCAAAAGATTCTGCCTGCTGGATCTGGAGAAAGAAGATTTTTTAAGAAATTTGCCTGAAATGCACTAAGTTCGAATTCGAGCTTCTATACTGAGCCCAAATATAAACCCAGGGGGCCAATTTAAACAAACTTGAATCAGATCCACCCCACAATGTCGCATGCCAAATATCAAAAGATTCTGCCTGCTCGATCTGGAGAAAGAAGATTTTTTAAGAAATTTGCCTGAAATGCACTAAGTTCAAATTCGGGCTCCTATACTGAGCCCAAATATGAACCCAGGGGGCCGATTTGAACAAACTTGAATCAGATCCACCCTACAATGTTGCATACCAAAGATCAAAAGATTCTGCCTGCTGGATCTGGAGAAGATTTTTTAATCTTTTTCCCATTGCCTACAGTGTTAAAAAGTGCGGACTCAGCACTTTTTCAAAATTCTGAAAAAAGTACCTTGTGATCAAACCAATAAGGATTTTTTTTAACTGTTCTATTCTACTGGATAAAAGTAAGCTTTATACAAAATAAACATTTTCTGTGACGTGTAGTTTTGGAGATATGGCAGTTTTAAGGTTTTTCCTATTTTAAGCTCCCGAGGTTCCCACGGGGCAATGAGAAAAAATTTTTTTGCATCAATCAACTGCTTATGACCCATTATCATCTCATATCAAATTTGGTTCAAATCGACCTGACGGTTCGGAAAATAAAAATTTTAGGTGTGGCCAAAATTTTTGCCCCTCCCATAACGAAGGCAAATAATGCCCGACAAACTTCTCTTGAACAAACTTGATTCTAAACCTCAAAAGGACTCTTTATACCACATATGAAGTCTCTGCTACTGGTGGTTCATTAGAAGATTTTCAAATGAAAGTGTCAATGACACTGTAGCTTAACTTGTGTGTTGTGTTTGATGAAAAGGATAATGTTCAATGTTTATAAAAGGATTATGAAATAAGACAAGAATTGTGATAATTGGGAATATGTTCATTTCTGTTCCCTGTATGCTATGTTTAGGATAAAAATAATATGAGGTGTACACTGTACTAAAGATCTGAGGGGTGGGTTAATATGACCTCACAGTTAATATATGTGGCCCTCACAGTTAACATATATCAACAAAATTACAATGAAATTATTCCAAAATGAGTCATCCTATCAAGTTACATTAAAATCCCTTCATAAATATGGCCTGTAGACTGTGCTAAAGTTTTTCGGGCTTCGGGCCCCTGTAGCCGTCAGTTTCCCAATTGCGTCCAAAGGGGACGTTCTCATCTAGACATTATATGAAGTCAACCTACCAAGTTACAATGAAATCCCTCCATAAATACGACCTGTAGACTGTGCTAAAGGTTTTCGGGCTTCAGGCAGCCATCAAGGCTGAATGATCGTGACCAAAAGGGGACGTTCTCATCTGGACACTATTTGGAGTCATCCTACCAAGCTACAATAAAATCCCTTCATAATTATGACCTGTAGACTGTTCTAAAGGTTTTCGGGCTTTGGGCCCCTGAAGCCATCACAGTTGCCCACTCGTGTCCAAAAGGGGACGTTCTCATCTAGACATTATATGAAGTCAACCTACCAAGTTACAATGAAATCCCTGCATAAATATGACCTTAGACTGTGCTAAAGGTTTTCGGGCTTCGGGCTCGGGCAGCCATCATGGTTGAATGATCGCAACCAAAGGGGACAATCTCATCTGGGCATCATCTGGAGTGATCCTGCGAAGTTACAATGAAATCCCTTCATAAATATGACCTGTAGACTGTGTTCAAGGTTTTCGGGCTTCGGGCACCTGTAGCCATCACAGTTGACCAATCACGACCAAAAGGGGATGTCATCATCTAGGCATTATATGGAGTCAACCTAACAATGTTACAATGAAATCCTTCTATAAATATAAACTTTTGCCTATGCTAAAGGTTTTTGGGCTCGGGCACCCATCAAGGCTGAATGATCACGGCCAAAATAGGACGTTCTCATCTTGACCTTTTTTGGAGTCAACCTACCAAGTTACAATGAAATCCCTTCATAAATATGACCTGTAGACAGTGCTAAAGGTTTTTGGGCTTCGGGCACCTTTAGCCGTCAAAGTTGCCCAAACATGTCCAAAAGGGGACGTTCTCATCTAGGCATTATATGAAGTCAACCTACCAAGTTACAATGAAATCCCTTCACAAATATGACTTGTAGACTGTGCTTAAGGTTTTCGGGCTTCGGGTTCGGGCAGCCATCATGGTTGAATAATCGCAACCAAAGGGGACAATCTCATCTGGGCATCATCTGGAATGATCCTATGAAGTTACAATGAAATCCCTTCATAAATATGGCCTGTAGACTGTGCTCAAGGTTTTTGGGCTTCGGGCACTTGTAGCCAACACAGCTGACCAATTACGACCAAAAGGGGATGTCATCATCTAGGCATTATATGGAGTCAACCTAATAGGTTACAATGAAATCCTTCCATAAATATGACCTTTTACCTATGCTAAAGGTTTTTGGGCTCGGGCACCCATCAAGGCTGAATGATGGCGATCAAAAGGGGACGTTCTCATCTAGACATTATTTGGAGTCATCCTACCAAGTTACAATGAAATCCCCTCATAAATATGACCTGTAGACTGTGCTAAAGGTTTTCGGGCTTCGGGCACCTTTAGCTGTCACAGTTGCCCAATCATGTCCAAAAGGGGACGTTCTCACCTAGACATTATATGAGGTTAACCTACCAAGTTACAATGAAATCCCTTCATAAATATGACCTGTAGACTGTGCTAAAGGTTTTCGGACTTCGGGCTCGGGCAGCCATCATGGGTGAATGATCGCACGTTCTCATCTAGACATTATATGAAGTTAACCTACCAAGTTACAATGAAATCCCTTCATAAATATGACCTGTAGACTGTGCTCAAGGTTTTCGGGCTTCGGGCATGGGCAGCCATCATGGTTGAATGATCGCAACCATAGGGGACAATTTCATCTGAGCATCATCTGGAGTGATCCTAAGAAGTTACAATGAAATCCCTTCATAAATATGACCTGTAGACTGTGCTCAAGGTTTTCGGGCTTCGGGCACTTGTAGCCATCACAACTGACCAATCACGACCGAAAGGGGATGTCATCATCTAGGCATTATATGGAGTCAACCTAACAGGTTACAATGAAATCCTTCCATAAATATGACCTTTTGCCTATACTAAAGGTTTTTGGGCTCGGGCACCCATCAAGGCTGCATGATCGCAATCAAAATGGGACGTTCTCATCTAGACATTATTTGGAGTCATCCTGCCAAGTTACAATGAAATCATTTCATAAATATGACCTCTAGACTGTGCTAAAGGTTTTCGGGCTTCAGGCTCCTGTAGCCGTCACAGTTGCCCAATCACGTCCAAAGGGGGACTTTCTCATCTAGACATTGTATGAAGTCAACCCACCAAGTTACAATGAAATTCCTCAATAAATATGACCTGTAGATTGCGCTAAAGGTTTTCGGGTTTTGGGCTCGGGCAATCGTCACGGTTGGCAGATCATGCCCAAATGGGGAAATTCACATCTAGACATCATAAGGAGTCATCCTACCAAGATACAATGAAATCCCTCCACATTAAACATGACCTGCCGACTGTGCTAAAAGTTTTTGGGTTTTCGGGCTTGGGCAGCCATCACGGTTGATAGATCATGCCCAAAAGGGGATGTTCTCATCTAGGCACTATACAGAGGCATCCTACCAAGTTACAATGAAATCCCTTCATAAATACAACCTGTAGACTGTGCTAATGGTTTTCGGGTTTTGGGCTCGGGCAGCCATACCGGTTGCCCAATCGCGACCAAAAGGGGACGTTCTCATCTAGACATGACCCCAAACCTGCATATGAAATTTCGTGACGATCAGACAAGAACTGCGGGGTGTAGCCCGTGCTAAAGGAAATGTGAACAGACTCACAGACTCACAAACTAACAGACTATGTCAAGTTAAGCTAAAAATTTGGCCATTTTTTCCCCACCCCTCTGCTCAATATGAGCCAAAAACTAATTTGCATAAAAATCAAAATGCCCCTATATAACCACTACTTACATGAAGTTTAATTAAAATGTGGCCAGTGGTTTAGAAGAAAGAGGCTCAAACACCACCTTCACGATGGACGACGGACGAAGAGTGATAAGAAAAGCTCACCCTGACTTTCAGTCAGATGAGCTAACAATTCAGCTGATGGACTTCCAGGTTACACACAGAGGTCTATTATCTGAAACAATGATTTAGATTCTTATGTTTTCATACAGATTTAGGATATATTCAGGGTGGAAACTACATACCATGGGTGATTTGATGACAATACACTCTCCCCATAGTGTAGAAAGAGAGCTAATTTGAGAACAGGAGGCATTTGAGAGAACATGTTACACACATCCTTAACCCCTACACTTAAACAGTGGCCCAAACCACTACATACAAGGACTGGGTTCATGGTGGCTCATTGTTCAGTTCATGGAATATCAAACCAAAAGGTCCATGGTTCACTCCTGACCAGCATTGTGTCCGTGGGCAAGGCACTTAATCCAGATTGCCCATGTGGGGGCATGGTGGCCTTGCATTCTAAGACATACTGCATGTCGATGGTGTACTTGCCTTCAATAAATGTTAACCCTACTTGAGTGGAGTTCTTATGTTGGAGAGTCTTGCAGTTGCTTGTTGCTGCTCAGTGGTTCTCTCAGAGTACTCTGGCTATTTCCACTTGTAAAACTGTCCAACACAAGGTGACCCTGGCTGCTGAAAGTAGCATTAAACCCCACAATGAAAGTGTCAATGACACTGTAGCTCAACTTGTTAAGACATGTACATGTATAGTATGTGACACAGCAATGACAAACATCTAGGTAATGACCTGATAACAAAGGTACATATAAAGTATTGTAACGGTCTGTACATAAATACTGACCGTAGCCTGTAAAAAATGCATAGGTAAAGTATTGTAAAGGTGGGTGACAGTCAGATGCTAATCTAGAAAAGAAATCTTTGAGTCCCAGAGTGGGTCTGACTGAACCCCAAAATATTTTTTCTCATAGCACAGTGATAACAAAGGCACCCCAAAACACACTCATTCCTGTCCCAAGGTGAAAACAAAGGTACCCAAGAAGTTTCATGAAGATCAGTTCATAAATAAGAGCTGTATAGAAATTGTGAGAAAAAACTGATTGGACGAAATTTTGGTACAAAATGGCCACTGGCAGCCATCTGGAATTTTGGATCACACCCAGAAACACTCGTTCTCATCCCAAGGTGATAACAAAGGTACCGAAGAAGTTTCGTGAAGGTCAGTTCATAAATACAGCCTCTAGTCCGAGCCATATTGACATGTGCACTTACTGTGTATAAGTAGCACTGAATAAATCAAAGTTCATCTAATTTGCATAATTTCTGCACAAGAAAAAAACCTGTATTATAGTGATGTATTCCATGTTACTAAACATTCATTCAAAAATTTATTTGAATCAGAAGTTCTGTACAAAAAACTGATTGCACTAACTAAAGTACAAAATGGCTGCTGGTGGCCATCTTTAAATTTTGGACCGCACCCAAAATCACTCGTTCTCGTCCCATGTTGATAGCAAAGGTACTCAAGAAGATTCGTAAACATTGGTTCATAAATACGGTCGTGTTGAAGGCAAGAGCCGTATTGACATGTGCACTAATTGCATATAAGTAGCACCGAATAAATCAAAGTTTCTCTAATTCGCATAATATATGCACGAGAAAAAAAAACATAATATATGTGATGTATTCCATGTTACTAAATATTTGTACAAAAATTTATCCATATCAGATCTTTCATATAGAAGTTCTGTACACAAAACTGATTGCACTTAACTTTGTACAAAATGGCTGCCAGTGGCCATCTTGAATTTCAGACCGGATTAAAAAACACTCGTTCTCGTCCCATGGTGATAACAAAGGTACCCAAGAAGTTTTGTAAAGATCGGTTCATAAATACGGCCTCTAGCCTGAGCCGTATTGGCATTTGCACTTACAGTGCTGAATGTAACACTAAATAAATCAAAGTTAGTCTAATTTCCATAATTTATGCACGAAAAAAAAAACGTATTATATCTGATGTATCCCGTGGTACTAAACATTCATACAAAAAATTATTCAAATCAGAACTTTCATATGGAAGTTCTGCGCAAAAATCTGATTGCACCTAATTTTGTACAAAATGGCTGCCAGTGGCCATCTTGAATTTCTGACCGGACCCAAAACACTCGTTCTCGTCCCATGGTGATAACAAAGTACCCAAGAAGTTTCGTAAAGATCGGTTCATAAATATGGCCTCTAGCCCAAGCCGTGTTGATGGTACGACAGACAGACAGACAGACAGACGGATGACGGGCCATGACAAAACCTCAAATTTGGCTTTGCCAAAGTTGAGCTAATGAAAACATTTTTTCACTCATTTGACAAAAAGATGTGACAGCTGAAGAGTTAAATGTAATTTTTTTTTAGAGGATCAAATATACTGTTTACTCAGACAAATGTTTACAAAGTGATTGAGGAAAGTTGAAATAACCAACCATTATCATGAAATCTTCACAAAAACTTATGTGTAAATACAAATAATTATCACTTTGAACACACACTTTACAGACCATTTACTCCCATGGTATCAGCACTATTTAATATATTTATACTATATTAGCTTCCTCATAAAATTCAGTTTGGTTTGTTGGAGCTGTATTAAATCAGAGTTCCCACGGATATCAGAAAATCAAATTTAAGCACTTTTCATGGACTCTGACCAAGATTTTCAAGGACTGTTATAATTTTTATATGAACTTACAACACCATAGCAACACAAAGAATTTCAGTCTCGAGGACCTAATCTGTGGAAAACCCAACAAGCTAGATATAAATCGTTCCTTGAGTTCAACAAGGAGCCATCTGCAATGCTAAAGCATTGCAGATGGCTCCTTGTTGAACTCAAGGGACGATATTGAGATCAAATAAATGTGATTCCTAACCAATTTTGTGACATTGCATGTATTTGGGGAGGGTTATCCAAAGACATATTTTCTCTGATGTTATAGGTAAACTAAATTTAAGAAACAATTTCAAGTATTTTTCAAGGAGGGAGACAAAAATTAAAGATTTTCATTTGAGTGGGAACCCTGTATACATGGATGGAGTGGGAGGACACATCTGGCCCACTCATCCCATATTTTTTGTAACTTCTATTTTTTCACAGGCCTCAAGACCAGAGGGCATGGTAGTATTATCTGTGATAACACAAGAACATCCACCGTCGGATGCTCCCAGACACCACTAACAACCACTTTCATGCATCATGATTCATGATTGAAATGTGGCACCTGCTCCCAAACACAGAATCCTGGATCCAAATCTGTAACTGACAGGTGAATTCTCAGCAGGATCTGTCCGATGTGATTTATCTTCTGAATAAGGCCTATAAAACTCTTTTCTTGTTTCTAAAGCAATTTTCCTCAATTTTATGATGAGGGAGGGAGGCTGTTGTTCCCTCTGAAAATAGTTGGAATCAGAAATTGAACTACTTACACTATTATGTGGCAAACTAACATTTTCAGCAGTGAAAATTTCCCATAATGTAGTTGAATATTTAACCAACTATATCTTGTTTGACAGAGCTCTGTGAAACAAGGTATAGTTGGTAAAATGTTTATCCTACAAGTGCAAAATAGCATCAAAGAAAAGATTTCCTGGTGAAAAAAGGGTAATGAGGCAGATTTTCTATGACGAGAGAGGCACCCTAGAAACAAGAATTTTTTTTATAGCCTAACACCTGAACATTTTGACTATCAAGGTGAGGCGATGAAGGAAAATTAGCATGTCATAATACCTGACCCTTTCCCTGAGAAATGTTCTGAATATTGAGTGGGTATATATCAGTTGAATTATCTGATCTTCAAAAAAAAGAAGAAAAACGCTAATGTTGTGAATTTCTGTCTCAGATGATCAAACACAGTGAAAAAAAAAGTCCACAGAACGTTATTCTCCAACTAAATCTGATCAGAAAATTGTGCTCAATTTTCCATTTACCAACAGTTAGTAAATACTGTATACCTCAATTTGAGAATAAAAAAACATATGTTTAACATGAAAAAAATCGCGACATCGACACCGTAGCTGCGACGGGTGGTGCAATCTCACAAAATTCGTTGGTCACAGACAGACCGACTGACAAAATTCTAAGTTTATCAAGGGCCATAACTCCAAGAAAAATATTTGGAACAACACATGCATTGAACAGTGGCTAGACATCAATAAGATACATTTACATGCCAAATATCAAGTCATTCCATCAAGTATTTCAAAAGTTGAGTTTTGAAACTCGTTGGTCACAGACAGACTGACCGACAAAATTCTAAGTTCATCAAGGGCCATAACTCCAAGAAAAATATTTGGAACAACACATGCATTGAACAGTGGCCAGACATCAATAAGATACATTTACATGCAATATATAAAGTCATTCCATCAAGTATTTCAAAAGTTATTGAGTTTTGAAACTCGTTGGTCACAGACAGACCGACCGACAGGCAGATCGACAGACAGACCGACATTGCCACTTATAGAGCTGCTAGTCGCAGCTAAAAATATTTGGAACAAAACATGCATTGAACAGTGGCTAGACATCAATAAGATACACTTACATGCCAAATATAAAGTCATTCCATCAAGTATTTCAAAAGTTATTGAGTTTTGAAACTCGTTGGTCACAGACAGACCGACTGACCAAAAGCCAGACCGACATTGCCACTTATAGAGCTGCTAGTCACAGCTAAAAATTAGGAGGGATATGTGCAGAGCAGGGTGGAGCATGAAAATATGTGGAGGAAGGAGATATTGTGGGACAAAGGCACAAGCAGGGTTTACATTTGTTGAAGTAACTGGGATCAAGTGTTTTGCCCAAGGGCACAATGAAAATGAAACAACCCTATAGCCTCTTGGTGCAAAGTTCAATGCACTAACCAATTGGTCACTATGCTCTCAGCCCTTTACTTATTAATCAGTTTGTAAATCAATGTGACTAGAATCTATTGACATTTGTGCTGAAAGAGATACCACATTAGTCCTGTTGGTAATCATGAGTTTCTCAACTTTAATTAAGTATTCTCTACGTCAACTTTGTATGAAAAATGTATCAATTCTGTCTGTGCACAAAATTGTTCCTTGTGTTTTGACCTTAAGTTGTGTCTAAATGTCAGTGATATTTACAGCAAGAGATAGACTGGAAGATTTGTCAATGAAATAAAATTTTGGCTACAATACACAGAATTGTATGACTTATCAGTAATCAATATTGTATATGTTCTATACTGGAATATAGATAGATATAAGACAGACAAAAGTCATCTTGAACAAATTTTCTTCTCATTTGGACTTTCTCCAACTGTATAAATATTTATTCATTAGTGTTTGAGGTGATTCTGACATTTAATGCTATATGGTGATCACAACACAAGTATGAAGTCAAGTTTAGCCAATTTGAAAACTTTCGCCCGTGTGTTGCTTACAAAGTCCTATTTTATCAGTAAAACAAACCTTATTTACTGGAGTAAACAAGCATTAATCCACTTCTGGGGTCTCTGGAGGAATAAAAACATAAATAGAAAAGATGTTATCACATTCTAGGATTCAGATACTTGTTACAATCTGATAAGGCCCCACAAAGTAGATCTTCTGTTTCTCAGGAAATGTTTTGTAAAATTGCATGTGGGCAGGTCGTTTTTAAATTTTATTTTTTATTTTTGTAATTATTTCATTGCCATCAATAGTTCATGTTCTTCAACACAAGAAAACACTGGTCAAAATGTAGATTCACTTTCAAAAAAGAAAATTTGGTTGAAAGAGCACAATTTGTACTTATTCTTGACACTTGCATCTTTTGATAGAAACATCTACTGCAGCATGTGTGGTGTCAACAGGGGTTTACTCTACCTACAAACAGTTAACAGGTTTGGGAGAACTTTTAAGTTATGTACATTGAATATACCGAAGGAATAGTCTCGGATGCCTTTAATAACAACAAAACAACAAAGACTCAAATGGAAACTACTGTAAAGCTATAGCACTAAGTCTGTCATGGACATTGTGTGATGAAATTTGTTCATATTCTTCATATTATCACTGAGGTGAAATTATTTGATTTGTGTGGAGTTGGTTTGTTATCATTTTTGGGAGGCTGCCTTAAGTACCTTCCCAGAAACTGTAACAAGGAGAAGATATGAGAAGAAATTTTGACAATCAACAGAATTTAGCACTCCACCAGTTAAAAGTGTTAATTTCTGTTGTGTATACAAATTTCAAAGGATTAACCAGAAATCAATTACAAAGCAATAAGACTTGAACTTAACTCCTTCGCTGCTGAATGCAACTAAAGTCATGTCACTTAATCGCTGCTGATCGCGACTGAAGTCAAAATTAAAGTCAAAGTTTGAAACCAGATAGCAGTATGAGTGTTCTAGGGGAAGTAACTTTATTAATTTTTGCATTTTATGATATGGTGCTGTTCAATTTACGTTTATTTATAAGGACATATTAACCCCTCAAGACCAAGATTTAGTTCAAAATGTTGGTGCTGTCGGAAATTCTGCAGGATTCCAGGTAGAAGAGTCATAAGAATCAGCAAATGACCCAATTAGTTTTGATTGGCAAATATATAGTTCAGAAGATGCGTTTGATCCATGCTGGGTTCAGCCATACTGACCACGACAAGGCATCTTGGTTTTCAATATGCCCTTTACTTCCCAAATCAATATAAGGAGTATCTGTAATAGTTTTTTTTTCAAATCTGCTGATGAATTTGTATTATACCCACAATAGTAGTACAACATTTAGTATAAAAATCCTTCATTTAGCTACAAATAGTTCGACTCCATTACACAAAACACCAGAATATGATGATATTTCCTCACTTTGGTGTGTGGTGGCCACCTTGGCTGCCATGGTCACATGACCTTACATAACAGAGTGTCATATGCAATTCAGTGTCCGGATCCTATACCTACCAGCATACCAAGTTTCATCAACATATTCCTCAAAACAAAAAAGTTATTCCCCTCTATCCAAACTATATGTATTATTACTGTGTAATATTGTGCTATTCGAATGGGTGCATGACAGTGGCGTGTATTGCTGCGGTGCTGTATGACAGCGAATGAGTTAAAGGTGTTCCTGATTTCTGGTTATAGTAACACACATTCTAAAGACAGGTTTTTGAAAGTAACATAAAGCCTTATGCACAGAGCCAAATACCCAAGAAATGACAGCCAAACAGCTTTGTTTTTCATGCCACTTATTTTTACAGTTAAATATTTGCAGAAAAAATCTGCCATATTACAATAGGTAAGTCTAGTGGTTTGGCAGTGGTTTCTTGTCAAGTCTTGGCTGCCTGAACAGGCATAACCAAAAACGACTGTCTTTGCTTTAACTATTGTCTGAAAAACTCACCTGGTTCAAAGTAAGAAAAATTGTCAAAGACAGCATTAGGCTCTTTAGGGTAAAGCAAACCTTTATTTCATGTAAAGCTTACCAAAGACATCCCTTCAATTGCCTTTTCATTATTCAGCTGTAATGTTCCTTTATTGTCAACCCTTGTTACTTGTATAACATTCCATTCTCCAAGTGTAACCACTCCAATACTGCGGATTGTTGCTACTCCTGTACCACAATCAAAACTGAAAAAAGATTTTCAATAAAGGAGAGTGTGAATGATGAAAAAAAAATATGCAACAAATGGAAAAAAATAAACAAGTGCAATGCAAATCTTGTGCATTAACCCCTAACATGCTGTTGGCGGATATTCCAGCCCAGGACAGACTTTCTCTTGTCATTGAAATAAGAATAATTTGGCATAGTTAATCAAATTTTCTTCTGATAAATTGAATGGATTCTTTCACAAATGATTTCTTGAGTAAAATTTGGATGAATTTTTCATCAAATCTAGTTGTGGCTGCTTTACAGCAGCCATGACTAGATTTGATGAAAATATCTTAAAAATACTCAGTGGGTTAAGAGTTAACCCTCACTCAGACTGTTCAAAATCTTGCTATATAATAAGTCCAGAAAGTGCTATGACTCTATTCCGATTGAGTGACGAAACCCACCTTGTTTCAAAGTCATTTTCCCGTGTTGGCCTGTCATCACACCAAAGCATATTCAAAGTAGACTAGTGAATCTTGAGTTGTGACTCAAAATGTTTTTATGGAAAAAAACTCTCAACTATATCCAGATCAGAGGTAGGGGACATAATAGAAGAAGAGTGGTGCACTGTTGCAGTTAAATGGAGTTCATATAGCCAAGAGAAAAGATCTTTTCAGAATGTTTCTTAGAAATTTTTCAAGCATTTCTATGACCTTGCCGAAAATGCTTTTGACAGCTAATTCCATTTTCTAAGCGCACCACCAATGAAAATATGGATGTGGGATAACCTGAGAAAATCCCTCATTCTTTCATTTAATAACCAATGGGAATGTTTAACAGTTGCTCACTGTTGCATGGTGGTTCTCTGCAGGTACCGCAGTTTCCTTCACCAGTAAAACTGTCCAACTCTAGATAAACCTGGCTGTGGAAAGTGTCATTAAACCCCATTAAACAAACAGCAAACAGTGATCCTTGGAAAGCACTCTCAATGAGCTTCCCAACGATCAGGTGTAGTTCTTATGTCAGTAGATGAAAAGCAGATTACGCAACAAAAAAAACACACACACATGGTAACTTACAGGAACACTCTTTTGACGAAATGGTCCAACCAATTGTTATTGTTGAGTATTGGGGTTTAACAACACCTTTAACAGTTAGGGTCATATAAGGTTGAAGCATTTGCCCAAATGCATTTTCAAGGACTTTCTGAGACATTTATCAAAACATTTTTATTTTTGGGCCAAACCATTTTAAAATCAGAGAAGTGACACAATTCCCCACCATAAATTCAGAAGATCTATCCCAGGAGAGTCATCAATCATAAAGTCCCACAACTTCTTGATATTTCCTTCTTGATATATAGAAATTATCATACAAATATATATAGTGGGTCTAAGTTACTTAATTGTCAATTTAGCATTATTTGCCACATTTTGTTTTCTGGTCGAAATAAGAACACATTTTCTTTATTATTGGCACAGCAATATTCTGTATATGCGAGAATCATATTCAAGTTCTATTTAAGCACTTTCCAAAGACCATGTCAATAACTTTCAAGGACTGTTATAGCATTCACACTGTTACAACTGTGGGGGCACACAGCTTTGGGGTTGTGGACTATTCGGATCCTGGAAAATGATATATGCAATCAATATTGTAAGGGGTCACCCAAAATTAGTTTGAAAATCAGTTCATACAAGAAGGTTCCAGATCGATTAACACTCTGTACACTGAAGTTGAAATATAAACAATTTTCAAGAAGCAAATTTTCCCCATTATTGGAAAAGTTTCCTGCATGAAATGTCAGTATTTGGACATCGCTATGCAGATCGTCAAGGGGTTATAAATATAGGACAGATAGCTCTCGCAAATGAGATTGCCGATACAAAACTCAACCGAACCATACAAATACTTTCAAGAAAAGAAATAAGTTGAAATTTATGATGCCACTTGGAAAGATGAGGCCCATGTATTTGCAGAACCTCACAAACTGGACAGCAAGCCACCATTTGCTTGTAAGCATCAGCACAATCTACCAAGAAATTAGGCGTAATAGTCTGGACAGGATTTAAGCATGGTACAAAACTGTGCTCTTCTATACTTCGTACTTATCAGGTGTCACCATAATTACATCAGATGTTTAACCCTTTACCTAATAGAACAACCATAACCAGCAGAACGTTTCACAAAATAAACTAATCAATTTTTTGTTAGTTTTGCGACAGAAACATAGCTTATGGTCCCTCACTGGAACAAGCTTAACCCTTCACCCAATGCAGACGATATCAAAATTTATTATTTTAAATACCAGTTTTTTAAATTTAAAAAAAAATTCCAACCAAACCATATCAAGTGTCCCCCTCATTGGAATGAGCTCAACGGGCTCGTTCCAAAAAGGGGTCACATGATATGGTTTTGTTGAAATTTTTTGAAAAATATTTTTTCAGCTGCTGAATTTGCATATTATGCGGACGGATGTGGCCGATTCGTTGGGTAAAGGGTTCATCAGTTTGTTCCAATGAGAGATCAAAAGCTATGTTTTGGGGGCAAAATATGAAATTTTATAGCTATTCAAGAATTGTTTTGCAAGTGTCATCTGCTTTTAGTTAGAGGGTTAAAAAACATAGTCTGGACACAGTTTAATAATTAAAAAGTACATGAAGGGACATTACTACTTGAAGTCAATGAACAGGATATATACGCAACTAAATAGTAGTAGTTGCGACAAAAAAGTGTGATGCAGTGACTTAAATACTTACATATGGATGGACAAATCAATATATGTCCCTACATTTTAAGGTTGGGGCGGGGGCATAAAGTTTAGTGTACAGAAATGAAATTCTGAATGTGAGAAGTGACATAAAACATAAGAGATACTATAAAAAAATCAAACGTGGCCTATGTTTTCTAATATCAGACTTCAAAGCAAAAATAGTTTCATTTCCAGAAGCATTGTTAAGATTATTGAGCAAAAACAACCTGATGGAATGGATCTATTGAACAACAGAAAGGAGAGAAATTGAAAAAAAAAAAACACTTCATAAGACAAAATCTAATTGACTATTGCAACTACCATCTCATGTTGTAAACTGTCAAATTACAAGGTGCTGGTCAGAAATTGTTGAAATGATATACACTACCAACCTGAGTTCAACATGTCCATCAACTAATGTTAGAGACAGAAAATCTCCTTTTGCATTTGGATACTCTGAACTAAACAACAACAGTCCATCTCTGGCATCTGGTCGGAATTCAATATAAGAACTAAACTCTTTATATGCAGATCTTAATACTGGGAAAGCAACATAGCCTGTTCCACTGAATTTTGGAAATCTCACTTCGTAATCTGAAAAAAATGAAACAAAAAAGATAAACTGGTCACTCATGACACTATTAAGAAGAAAATGACATGGCAAAAGTACATTGGAAGAGCTACTTTCAGTTTGCCAATTCAATTAACATGAGTATTCAACTTGCCAACATGTGGTTACTTTCCAAGATTCTGGTAACAAAATGTTAATATATATTCTATCATGCTTTTAACCCAAGACATTACCCAAGATTGCATTAATCAAGCTTTTTAAGTGGTTGGGTGCTAAATTATTTTTCAAAGGTGATTTGAAACAAGAGGCCCCACGGGGCCTGAGGGCGCTCACCTGATACTGGCCGAGTCATATCACCAAAATAGCAAGGGATTCTGCCTTGTGGTTATTATCAGTTTTTCAACATAAAAGTGTTTTCTCTACTTAGTAACCCAGAGTGTTCATATGTTAGATCCCCATATTGGGTACTCAATAATTTATCTATTTATTTATTGGAATTTAAGGTCACTTTCTAAGGCTACATCATTACAGAGGCATAATTATAATATCAGGTTTGGTCAATCGTTTATGCCTATTACTGCCCACTTTACAGGGCTTTCAACGCAGGAATTGGTTACTGGGCCCAATTTTATCAATAAACCAGAACTTGAACAAATTTCAATTTGCCGCTTCTAAGAAAACTAAAAATCAAATATCAAAAGATTCTGAGAGGAGTATCAGAAAAAAAAGATTTTTTAAGAATATTTCTCATACTGAACTAAGTTATACATGGGCTCCCATAGGGAGCCCAAAAATAAAAGCTTCTGAAGCAGTGTTTTGGGAGAAGAAGATTCTTCAACGTTATTCCCATTAGCTACACTGTTAAAAAATGATGACTCGGCACTTTTAGTCCTAGAAAAGAACCTTATGATAAAATTTTTACCATTTTTTTCTTCCGGTCCTAAGGAAGCTTCACACCATATAAAAATTCTCAGTGCCATGTAGTTCTGGAGATATGGGCATTTAAAAAGAAAAAAATTTTTTAGCTCCTGCAGTTCCCGTGGGGGACAGGAAAACAATTTTCGGCATAAATTAGGTACTTATGACCCAATAAGCCCTCATATCAAATTTGGTTCAAATCGACTTTTTGGTTTGGAAAATAAAAATTTTGGTATAATTTGGGCTCCCACAGTGAGCCCAAATATGAACCCAGGTACTTGGCTTTACCAAACTTCACTCTCAGCCCCTAAGAATGCTGTACATCAAATATCAAAACATTTTGACTGGTGGATCTGAAAAAAAAATTTTTTTTAAAGAATATTCCTCATATTGAACTAAGTTATAATTTGGGCTCCCACAGGGAGACCAAATATGAGCCGAAGGACTTGACTTGAACAAACTTGAATCTCACCTCCCTAAGCATACTGTATACCAAATATCAAAAGATTCTGACCAGTGGATGCGAAGAAGAAGATTTTAAAAGAATATACCTCGTATTGCACTAAGTTACAATTTGGGTTCCCAAAGGGAGTCCAAATATGAACTCAGGGACTTGGCTTGAACAAACATCAATCTCACCCCCCTAAGGATGATGCATAGCAAATATCAAAAGATTCTGATTTGTGGATCCGAAGAAGAAGATTTTTAAAATATATCCCTCATATTGCACTAATTTGAACATTTGGGTTCCCATAGGGAACCCAAATATGGACCGAGGAATTTGATTTCTACAATATGTGAATCAATGTTCCAAAGATGTTATATGTAAAATATGAAAGCTTTTAGAGCAGTGGTTTGGAAGAAAACAATTCTTTATTTTTTTCCCATTGCCTACTGTGTTAAAAAATACTGACTCAGCACTTTTTCAGAGTCCCGAAAAAGTACCCTATGATAAAACCGATAGCAATTTTTTTTTACCAATCCTTTCTGTTGGTCCCAAGAAAGCTTCACACCAAATAAAAATTCTCACTGCCGTGCAGTTTTTGAGATATAGGCGTTTTAATTTTTTTCTATTTTTAGCTCCTGTGGTTCCCACGGGGCTACAGGAAAAAAAATTTCAGCATAAATTAGGTACTTATGACCCAATAAGCCCTCACATAAAATTTGGTTCAAATTGGCCTCTCGGTTTAAAAAATAGAAATTTGGGGTGGGGCCAAAATTTTTGCTCCTCCCATAACATCGCCAAGTATAGACCTACAAACTTCTCTTGAACAAACTTGAGTCTACACCTCAAAAGGAAGCTGCATACCAAATATCAAGTCTCTGCTATTGCTGGTTCTTGAGAAGAAGATTTTTTAAGAATTGGAGCATTTTTGCCCCACCCCTCTGCTCAATATGAGCCGAAACCTAATTTGCCCAAAAATCAAAATGCCGCTATATAACCCCTACTCACATGAAATTTCATTAACATGCGGCCAGTGGTTTGGAAGAAAAAGACCCAAACACCACCTTCACGCCGGACGACGGACGACGGACGAAAAGTGATCAGAAAAGCTCACCCTGACTTTCAGTCAGGTGAGCTAACAAGGGTATTTTTTTTCAAAGATACCCTGCTACTAGCACAAGTCGCCTTAGTTTAGCAAGATTTTGTTCATAAATAATTGTTTTGTTTTGCCAATAGGCACTCTCCAATAAACTGCAACCAAACAATTTTATATAAAATTGTTTTTTTCTTCTCCTAATCAAACGTCAAGCTAATGCATACAGTGTAAAGTCACTAAAGTGGCTTCCAGTACTTTTCAATAGAGTTTCTAGCAATTAACCAGTTAAAAGCACTGGTTGCCAACCTTATCCAACCTTCAGAAGAAAATTTACATTGCCTTCAAGACATTTTGATCCATTGCAGGACTTGCTGAGAATTCAAAGTGGATTTCCACTGAAACACTGTATAAGATTTTCTATTCCCAGGCTATTTACAATTTCTGAGAAAATGTAAAAAAAAAAAAAAAAAAAAAAAGCCCGAGTAAATTTTTGGGGATGGCTCACAGAACCAAATGGTCCATTAGCTGAAAATCTGGAAAGGCTCCTTGTGCACATTTCTTGTTTTAATGCATAACAATTAAACATAAGAATTGCTTTATTGGATTATCTTACTGAAAACAAAGATCAGTATGAACTGTAACAGCACTAATTCGTCCCTTTTCCCAATGCAACAGTAATAATTTACAAAAATCGCCCTTCTAATTGTAATACTTTTTTCAGGTTTTGTCTAAAAAACATAGCTTATGATGCCTCATTGGAATGAGCTCATTGAGCTCATTCCAATGAGGTGTCATAAGCTCTGCTATTGAGGCAAAATAAAAACCATTTAGCTATTCAAGAAGTTTATTTGAAAGTGTCGTCTATTCAAACAATAGCTATGGCTGAAGGCAAGTATACCACAAGTGCAGTGTTGTACCGATGAAGCATAAATGAATAAATAAAGTAAGGACTGTAACTCTGTTGAAAAAATGCGGGCAACTTTTCTGTAACCTGGGTAGGAGAGACTTGTCATAAGGATCCCTCATACCAAATTTCACTGAAATCCACCCAATCAATGATAAGATAATGCTGCAGACGGACAGACAGATGGACAGACACACCCGTGGATGCACATACAGACACACGGAAGGATGGATGGATGCATATAATCCAGTATACCTCCCATTCTCTTTGAGCGTGGAGAAATAATTAGATAAAGGGTTGAATATCTGACAAACATTTCTGTTGTGGAAATCAAAGCATACAACAGTGGCTTTCTGGATGCTTCTATAATGCAATGGCAACTTAAAACATCATATATCAGAATAATCCTCTACACTCCTCCGTCAAACAAGACTGCATTGGTTAACGCTTTACCCAACATAATGGCCAAAACCAGCCAGTGCTATTCATAAAAATTACCATTCATTTTCATTTTTGTCTCAAAAACATACTTTATGACCACTCATTAGAACGAGCTTGCTGAGCTCATTCCAATGATGGGTCATAAACTATGTTTTTCACACAAATAATGACAGAAATTGGTTAATGAAGAATTCTGTTTTCAAGTGCCATCTGCCTTTCATGTTAGGTAAAGGGTTAAACATTATGGGACAAATTTGCTGCTTGAAATTTTTGTGTTTTAACATCAGTGTGTAGAGGATCAAGACTGGACGGAGGAGTAAGTAAGTAAGAGTGAAACCATTTCTACTTACAATTCTCACAGGAAACACCAGTATATCCCATTGGGCAATCACATCTCACAGCTTTACCATATGCAGTACATGTTCCATTGTTTTCACATACCACATCATCACAGAGTCGGGCCAATTCATAGGATTCCTGTTCTGAGAGTGAGTCTAGGTTTGCAAATGAGTATGTTGGATACAATACTTGAGATGAATTTCCAGCTACACTACTGAAGTTTGTTTTAGCACTATACTGCTTGATATCATTTTTGGATTTATTTGGCTTAGACTGTTCAACTTCTAGCTGTAATCCATTGGAATGTTTGGGTAGAACTCTGTTGTTTGATAAATATTTTTTTCTGTCACTGGGATTTGTATTTTCATTGGAAGTGGCTTGGATTTTATCAGCACCATAGGAAACTTGGCTAGCTGTGTCGTGATCTTGTGAATCTGAAGATGGTGATGAGGTTTGTGAATGTGATTTCTCAAATACTGGATAATGAACAAGATGAATTTTTAGAGTGCGATCGCCGAGCTCAACAGATGATTCTTTTGGTGCAACTGAAAACAGAAGAAAACTCTGATGATTAAAATAAAGAATATTAAACAAAATTAGGTGTGGATCGACAGTGCTTCCTGCTGAGGTGTGCTATCGTGCTCCCACCCTTCTGACATGCCTTGTTTGTAACTAAAATACTCTATCCGCATGCTTAAAACATTAGCAGTAGGATATATCCAATAATTTTTATGTCTTACCTGGGGTATGCTGTAGAAATTCAGATGTGCTGTTTGTGGACCTAAGAGTCCAGGTAAGAGGGTGTGCTGCAGAAATTATTTGATATATATATTTGATATACGACCTAAAAATGTTAAAAATCTGTTTCTCAGGCCCTCCTGCATGGTCCTTTTGGCTGCCGCATGCTCTCTTTTTATAACCAATGCAAACTTAAAATGAAAGTGTCAATGTGTTTGATGAAAAGGATAATGTTCAATGTTTATGAAAGGATTATGAAACAAGAGGCCCCAGGGGGGCCTGAGGGCACTCACCTGACATGGCAGTCTAAATATCAAACCAGGGACTTGACTTGAATAAGCTGCATATGCCCCTCCTAAGAAAAGCAAATACCAACTAGATGAAGCGATCGTGCCCATACAATACATAGGATTTCCCTTCTATTTTCAGTTCCTGCACATTTACGTCCAAAAAATTGAGATAAACGCATAAAAAACAGATTTTGTTTTTATTTTTGTTCAGAAATTTCTGAACAAAAATAAAACAAAATCTGTTTTTTATGCATTTTCAGACCAAAATTTTTTTTTCTTCTTAAAATTGACCAAAACGCATAAAAAACTAATTTCCGGATTTTGGTTCAAAATTTCCAAGTCCCACCCGGACCCCAAATTTTCAGTGTAAAAAAAAAAAAAAAATTTTGTCTTAAAATTGACCAAAATGCATAAAAACAAAAAAACTCATTTCTGGATTTTGGTCCAAAATTACTAAGTCTGGACCGGGACCCCAAATTTTTAGCCTAAATATGAACCCAGGGACTTGGCTTGAACAAACTTGAATCTCACCCCCCTAAGCATGCTGCATACAAAACATCAAAAGATTCTTATTGGAAGATCTGAAGAAGAAGATTTTTAAAGAATATTCCTCATACTGCACTAATTTGAACATTTGGGCTCCCATAGGGAACCCAAATATGGACCGTGGGATTTGATTTCAACAAATATGTGAATCAATGTTCCAAAATGTTATATGTAAAATATGAAAGCTTTTGGAGCAGTGGTTTAGAAGCAAACGATTCTTTAATTTTTTCCTATTGCCCAGTGTTAAACAAGAGGCCCCAGGGGGCCTGAGGGCGCTCACCTGACATGGTAGCCTAAATATCAACCCAGAGAATTGATTTCCACAAGTTGCATCTGCTCCTCCTAAGAAAAGCTGAAACCAAATATCCAAATATTCTGACCAGTGGATCTAAAAAAAGATTTTTAAAGAATATTCCTCATACTGAACTAAGTCATAACTCGGGCTCCCACAGGGAGCCAATATATGAACCCAGGGACTTGGCTTTAACAAACCTGAATCTCACACCCCTAAGGATTCTGCACACCAAATATCAAAACATTCCGACTGCTGGATCTGAAGAAGAAGATTTTTAAAGAAAATTCCTCATTTTGAACCAAGTTACAATTCGAGCTCCCACAATCAGCCCAAATATGGACCTAGGGACATGGCTTGAACAAACTTGAATCTTACCCCCCTAAGGATGCTGCATAAAAAATATCAAAAGCATTCATCTGCTGGATCTGAAGATTTTTAAAGAAAATTCCTCATTTTGAACTAAGTTGTCATTCAGGCTCCCATAGTGAGCCCAAATATGAACCAAGGGACTTGGCTTGAACAAACTTGAATCTCAGCCCCTAAGGTTGCTCCATGCCAAATATCAAAACATTCCAACTGTTGAATCTGAAGAAGAAGATTTTTAAAGAAAAATTCCTCATATTGACTAAGTTATAATTTGGGCTCCCATAGGGAGCCCAAATATGGAACCATGGACTTGGCTTTAACACACTTGAATCCTCCCCCCCCCCCCCCCCCCCCCCCCCCCCAAGGATGCTACTCACCACATATCAAACCATTCCGACTGCTGGATCTGAAGAAGAAGATTTTTTAAGAAAATTCCTCATTTCGAACAAAGTTACAATTCAAGCTCCCACAGTGAGCCCAAATATGGACCTAGGGACGTGGCTTGAACAAACTTGAATCTCACCCCCCTAAGGATGCTGCATACCAAATATCACAAGATTCTGCCTGCTGGATCTTGAGAAGAAGATTTTCCAAGAAATTAGCCTGAAATGTACTAAGTTCGAATTTGGGCTTCTATAGTGAGCCCAAATATGAATCCAGGTGGCCGATTTGAACAAACTGGAATCAGATCCACCCCACAATGTTGCATACCAAATATCAGAAGATTCTGCCTGCAGGATCTGGAGAAGAAGATTTTTTAAGAAATTTGCCTGAAATGCACTAAGTTCAAATTTGGGCTCCTATACTGAGCCCAAATATAAACCCAAGGGGCCGATTTGAACAAACTTGAATCAGATCCACCCCACAATGTTGCATACCCAATATCAAAAGATTCTGCCTGCTGGATCTTGAGAAGAAGATTTTCAAAGAAATTTGCCTGAAATGCACTAAGTTCGAATTTGGGCTCCTATACTGAGCCCAAATATAAACCCAAGGGGCCGATTTGAACAAACTTGAATCAGATCCACCCCACAATGTTGCATACCAAATATCAAAAGATTCTGCCTGCTGGATCTGGAGAAGAAGATTTTTTAATGTTTTTCCCATTGCCTACAGTGTTAAAAAGTGCTGACTCAGCACTTTTTCAATGTCCCGAAACTGTACCCTATGATAAAACCGATGGCAATTTTTTTTTACCAATTCTTTCTGTTGGTCCTAAGGAAGCTTCACACCAAATAAAAATTCTCTGTGCCGTGCAGTTTTGGAGATATGGGCGTTTTAATTTTTTTCTATTTTTAGCTCCTGCGGTTCCCATGGGGCTACGGGAAAAAAAAAATCAGCATAAATTAGGTACTTATGACCCAATAAACCCTCACATAAAATTTGGTTCAAATCAGCCTCTCGGTTTGGAAAATAGAAATTTTGGGCGGGGACAAAAATTTTGCCCCTCCCATAACGACGCCAAGTATAGCCCCACAAACTTCTCTTGAACAAATCTGAGTCTACACCTCAAAAGGAAGCTGCACACCAAATATCAAGTCTCTGCTACTGCTGGTTCATGAGAAGAAGATTTTTTAAGATTTCAGCACACTTTTTGGGTGTGGCCCTACCCACGGGCGGGGCAACTTGATTTGAACAAAATCAAATTGCGATGTCATAACAAACTATTATCTCAAATATCAATTAAATTGGTTCAGCGGTTTGGGAGGAGAAGACGCAAACACCATGTTCACGGACGACGGACGGTGAGTGATCACTATAGCTCTCCTGACTGAAAGTCAGGTGAGCTAAAAATGCTGACTCAGCATTTTTTCAAAGTCCCGAAAAAGTACCTTATGACAAAACCGATGGCAATTTTTTTACCATTCCTTTCTGTTGGACCCAAGGAAGCCTCACACCAAATAAAAATTCTCAGTGCCGTGCAGTTTTGGAGATATGGATGTTTTTGTTTTTTGCTATTTTTGGCTCCTGAGGTTCCCACGGGGCTGCAGGAAAATTTTGTTTTGCATAAATCAAGTACTTATAACCCAATAATACCTCGTATTAAATTTGGTTCAAATTGGCCTGTCGGTTCAGAAAATAGAAATTCTGGGTGGGGCAAAAATTTGTGCCCCTCTTAGAACAAAGGCAAATATTGCCCGTCAAACTTCTCTTGAACAAACTTGAGTCTACACCTCAAATGGAAGCTGCATACCAAATATCAAGACTCTGCTATGGCTGGTTCATGAGAAGAAGATTTTTTAAAATTTTGTGCATTTTGGCCCTACTCCCCTCCACAATATGAGCAGAAACCCAATTTGAAGAAAAACTCAAATGCCCCTATATAACCGTTACTCATGTCAATTTTCATTGAACTGCAGCCAGTGGCTTGGGAGAAAATGACCCAAACACCACCTTCACAACGTACGACAGATGACAGACGACGGACGATGGACAAAAAGTGATCAGAATAGCTCACCCTGACTTTCAGTCAGGTGAGCTAATAAGACAAGAATTGTGATAATTGAGAATATGTTAATTTATGTTCCCTGTATGCTATGTTTTTAATAAGAATAATTTGAGGTGTAGACTGTCCTAAAGAATTGAGACCTGGGTTAATGTGGCCCTCATAGTTAATGTATGCCAAACAAAGTTACAAGTTACAGAAAAATCATTCCAAAATGAGTCATCCTACCAAGTTACAATGAAATCCCTACATAAATATAACTAGTAGATTTTGCTAAAGGAATCTAGGTCACATGATGGTTCGGCAACCACGGTTGACCGATCATGACCAAAATAGGAGAGTCTCATCTAGAAATCATACCAAGTTATCCCACCAAGTTACAATGAAATCCCTTCATAAAAACAACCTGTAGACAGTGCTAAAGGAATGTAGATCACCTGACCAGGCAGTGGTAACGGCTGACTATCGTGGCCAAAATAGTCAGTTTTATCTATTCATCATACCGAGTTATCCTACCAAGATACAATGAAATCTCTTTTTAAATATGAACTGTAGACCATGCTAAACAAATCTTGGTCATGTGTCTGTGTGGCCATCACGGTTGACCGATCAAGGCCAAAATGGGACGTTCTCATACAGACATTATAATGAGTCATTCTACAAATTTGCAATGAAACTCCTTTATAAATGTAATCTACAGACTGTGCTAAAGGAATCTAGGTAACACAGCTGAGTGAACCCAACCAAAATAGGACGTTCTCATCTAGACATTATACAGAGTCATCCTACAAAGTTACAATAAAATCCCTTCATAAATACGAACTGTAGACTGTGCTTAAGTTCTTGGGGTTTTGGGTCTACGCAGCCATAAAGGTTGACCAATTGCACCCAAAAGGGGATGTTCTCATCTAGACATACTGAGTCATTCTACCAGGTTACAATGAAATCCTTTCCTAAATATACCCCCCCCCCCCCCCCCAAAAAAAAAAAAAAAAAAAAAAAAAAAATTCTGGCATAAATGAAATACATATGACACAGTTATATACTACATGACAAATCTGGTTCACATCTGCCCATTTGATCCAAGGGAGTTCGGTGGCTCAGTGGTAGACTGTTGGACTTCTATTCCAGAGGTCCAGAGTTCGATCCCCGACTGGGACGACCCGCGTTGTGTCCTTGGGCAAGGCACTTTATCCCGGTTGCTTACATGGGGGCACGATGACGCCATGTACTAAAGCGTACTCCACGCCGATGGTGCACATGTCTTCAACCGCTGTAACCCTGCTTGAGTGGAGCTTGAACAGAGTAAGAATGATGAAGAGCTGACAGCTGCGCATTGATGCTCGGTGGTTCTCTCCGGGTACTCTGGCTTCTTCCACCCGTAAAACTGTCATGGTCACAATTACCCATCGTGCATACATATGTGACTTTAAACACCAATAAATAAATAAATATAAATAACTGAATCTGAAAATAGAAATTTTGAGTGTAGCCCAAAATTGGGAGCCCAAATTTTGACTTAGAGTTTCTTTGATAAAAAGTGAATCTGCATCACTAAAGTAAGTTCCAAACACAAAATCTAAGCATTATTGCAAGTGGCTTATAAAAAGAGGATTTTAAAGCATTTTAGGCTTATGGTGCATTAACCCCCACCCCAAGGGATATAGTAATTTGGGGGGGGGGGGGGGGAATCAGAAGAGTAAATTCCACCAACCTGAAGATGGCAGCAGCTTAATTTGAGCAAAGGAGAAAAGGTTTACTCCAAAGATGGTCTGTGCCATAAATGAATGAATTTGGGCCAGTGGTTTTAAAGAATAAGAATAATTTCAAACTAGAAAAACAGAATTTTACTGCCACCAGTAAATTCAGGTTTGTGTGAAAATGGTTAAATTATCAAAAATAAACAAAACAGAAAGAGAATTTATGGAGGCTTATTTTTGGGGGTAAAATATTTTTAAAGAAATCATAAATAAGTTTTCATAAACAGTATTACATGAAATAAAATCTTTGGAACCCACACTGAAGTTTTGAGAGGGTTAAATTAAAGATATTTATACAGGAATCAGAGAAATCTTTTCCAAGAAATAAGAAAAAACATATATGTGCACAGCATTGAAAACGTTTGATCAAAGGCATTAATAAAATCTTTGAAACCCACACTGAAGTCTTGAGAGGGTTAAATTAAAGACATTCATACAGGAATCAGATGTTTCCAAGAAACCAAAAATGAAAGTGTCAATGACACTGTAGCTCAACTTGTCAAGACAAAGACATGTACATGTATAGTATGTGACACAGCAATGACAAACATCTAGGTAATGACCTGATAACAAAGGTACATATAAAGTATTGTAACGGTCTGTACATGAATACTGACCGTTGCCTATAACAAATGTATAGGTAAAGTATTGTAAAGGTGGGTGACAGCCAGATGCTGAACTAGAAAAAATCTTTGAGTCCCAGAGTGGGTCTGACTGAACCCAAAAATATTTGTTCTCATAGCACAGTGATAACAAAGGCACCCCAAAACACACTCGTTCCTGTCCCAAGGTGAAAACAAAAGTACTCAAGAAGTTTTGTGAAGATCAGTTCATAAATACGAGCTGTATAGAACTTGTGACAAAAAACTGATTGGACCTAATTTCGGTACAAAATGGCCACTGGCAGCCATCTTGAATTTTGGACCGTACCCAGAAACACTCATTCTCATCCCAAGGAGATAACAAAGGTACCCAAGAAGTTTTGTGAAGATCGGTTCATAAATACAGCCTCTACCCTGAGCCGTATTGACATGTGTGCTTACATTGTGTAAGTAGCACTGAATAAATCAAAGTTCATCTAATTTGCATAATTTCGGCACGAAAAAAAACCCCTTACAATATGTGATGTATTCCATGTTACTAAACATTCATACAAAAATTTATTCAAATCAGAACTTTCATACAGAAGTTCTATACAAAAGACTGATTGCACTAATTTTGGTACAAAATGGCTGCTGGTGGCCATCTTGAATTTCGGACCACACCCCAAAACACTCGCTCTCATCCCATGGTGATAACAAAGGTACCCAAGAAGTTTCGTAAAGATTGGTTCATAAATATGGCCTCTAGTCTGAGCTGTATAGAAGATGTGTACAAAAAACTGATTAGACCTAATTTCGGTACAAAATGGCCACTGGCAGCCATCTTGAATTTTAGACCGCACCCAGAAACACTCGTTCTCGTCCCAAGGTGATAACAAAGGTACCCAAGACATTTCGTGAAGATCAGTTCATAAATACAGACTCTAGTCTGAGCCGTATTGACATGTGTACTTACTGTGTGTAAGTCGCACTGAAAAAATCAAAGTTCATCTAATTTGCATAATTTCTGCACGAGAAAAAAACCCGTATTATATGTGATGCATCCCATGGTACTAAACATTCACACAAAATAATTATTCAAATCAGGGCTTTCATATGGAAGTTCTGTGCAAAAATCTGATTGCACCTAATTTTGTACAAAATGGCTGCCATCGGCCATCTTGAATTTCGGACCGGACCCAAAAACACTCGTTCTCATCCCACGGTGATACCAAAGGTACCCAAGAAGTTTCGTAAAGATCGGTTCATAAATACGGCCTCTAGCCCGAGCCGTATTGGCATTTGCACTTACAGTGCTGAAAGTAACCCCAAAAAACATCAAAATTAGTCTAATTTGCACAATTTAGGTACGAGAAAAAAACCGGTATTATATGTGATGTATCCCATGGTACTAAACATTCATACAAAAAATTATTCAAATCAGAGCTTTCATATGGAAGTTCTGTACAAAAAACAGATTTCTGCATCGTCGGTACAAAATGGCGACTGGCAGCCATCTTGAATTTCGGACCACACCCAAAAACACTCGTTCTCGTCCCACGGTCATAACAAAGGTACCCAAGAAGTTTCGTAAAGATCGGTTCATAAATACAGCCTCTAGCCCGAGCCATAGCAGCTTGGCACTTACAGCTCTGAAAGTAACACTAAATAAATCAAAGTCAGTCTAATTTGCATAATTTACGCACGAGAAAAAACCCCGTATTATATGTGATGTATCCCATGGTACTAAACATTTATACAAAACTTTATTCAAATCAGAACTTTCATACAGAAGTTCTGTACAAAAAAACTGATTTTTGCATCATCGGTACAAAATGGCCACTGGCAACCATCTTGAATTTTGGACCACACCTAAAGTTTGTTTGTTTGTTTGTTTGTTGGTGGTTAACGTCACATATTTATGCACAATGGCTAATCGTGACACAACATGGCGATGAAGTCAAGGATAGCCAATCGTTGATCAACATGTTGCCCATTTTAGAGGACTTTCACCCCAAGCATTGGTGACTGGGTCCTATTTTACTAGTAAAGCGGAACTGGTTTACCGCAGTAAACAAGTGCTGCTTACTTCCCGGGGTTCCCACGGGGAAACCACACCTAAAAACACTCGTTCCCGTCCCAGGGTCATAACAAAGGTACACAAGAAGTTTCGTAAAGATCGGTTCATAAATACGACCTCTAGCCCGAGCCATAGCCAATTGTTGACGTACGGACAGACGGACAGACGGACAGACGGAGACGGCCAGACGGATGGATGGACAGACGGACGACGGGCCATGACAATAGCTCAAATTTGACTTCGTCAAAGTTGAGCTAAAAATATATATGTGCACAACATTGAAAAGGTTCAATATGAAATAAAATCTTTGGAAAACACACTGAAGTCATGAGAGGGTTAAATTAAAGATATTCATACAGGAATCAGATCAATTTTTTCCCAAGGAACCAGAAAAAACGTATCTACACAGCAAAAAGTTAAAATTTGGGCTCCCATAGAGAGCCCAAATATTAACTCAGGGACTCGATTTGAACAAACTTGAATCTGACCCCCCTAGAGATGTTGTATACCAAATATCAAAAGATTCTAATTGATGGTTCTGGAGAAGAAGAATTTTTAAATTTAAAATTATTTTTTTCAAATATATGGTACTGTCAGAGTTATGCCCCTTGTGGAGCCCCCTGTGGGCGTGGCCACTTTATTTGAACAAACTTGAATTGGCATATGATAAGGAACATGCACCCCAGATTTGGTTCAATTTGATCCAGCAGTTTCTGAGAAGTCGATAATATAAAGTTAATGCCAGATGCCAGCCGTGGATACACAGATGGAAAGACAGCGGACGAAAAGTGATCAGTAAAGCTCCCCCCCAAGCTTTGCTCAGGTGAGCTTAAAACTGCTTGCCCACATGCAATTTTATAAAAAATGGCCTGTGAAACAGAAGATCTACCTTGTGGGGCCTATCCTGCTACTGATATTATAGGAGCATGACAAAAGGTAGGCCCAAAGTCAGGTTTAGTGTTAGAAAGATTACTTGTAAAATAGGCATAATGATGTTGCCAACATGAACTGAATGCAAAAAAATTTGATCCCAATCATTAACTGGTAGAGTGCTAGAAGACACTACCAGGACTCTACTGAATGAAAGTGTCAATGACACTGTAGCTCAACTTGTCAAGACATGTACATGTATAGGATGTAACACAACAATGACAAACATCTAGGTAATGACCTGATAACAAAGGCACATATAAAGTATTGTAACGGTCTGTACATAAATACTGGCCGTAGCCTGTAACAAATGTATAGGTAAAGTATTGTAAAGGTGGGTGACAGTCAGATGCGTAACTAGAAAAGAAATCTTTGAGTCCCAGAGTGGGTCTGACTGAACCCCAAAATATTTGTTCTCATAGCACAGTGATAACAAAGGCACCCGAAAACACACTCATTCCTGTCCCAAGGTGAAAACAAAGGTACCCAAGAAGTTTCGTGAAGGTCAGTTCATAAATATGAGCTGTATAGAAGTTGTGACAAAAAACTGATTGGACCTAATTTTGGTACAAAATGGCCACTGGCAGCCATCTTGAATTTTGGACCGCACCCAGAAACACTCGTTCTCGTCCCACGGTGATAACAAAGGTACCCAAGAAGTTTCATGAAGATCGGTTGATAAATACAGCCTCTAGCCCGAGCCGTGTTGATGGTACGACAGACAGACAGACAGACAAACAGACAGACAGACAGACGGATGACGGGCCATGACAAAACCTCAAATTTGGCTTCGCCAAAGTTGAGCTAATGAAAACATTTTTTCACTCATTTGACAAAAAGATGTGACAGCTGAGCGGTATTGACATGTGCACTTACAGTGTATAAGTAGCACTAAATAAATCAAAATTCATCTAATTTGCATAATTTCTGCACGAGAAAAAAAACCTGTACTATATGTGATGTATTCCATGTTACTAAACATTCATACAAAAATTTATTCAAATCAGAACTTTCATATGGAAGTTCTGTACAAAAAACAGATTTCTGCATCGTCGGTACAAAATGGTGGCTGGCAGCCATCTTGAATTTCGGAGCGCACCCAAAAACACTCGTTCTGGTCCCACAGTCATAGCAAAGGTACCCAAGAAGTTTCGTAAAGATTGGTTCATAAATACGGCCTCTAGCGCGAGCCGTATCCAATTGTTGACATACGGACAGACGGAGTTCTGTACAAAAAGACTGATTGCACTAATTTTGGTACAAACTGGCTGCTGGTGGCCATCTTGAATTTCGGACCACACCCCAAAACACTCGTTCTCATCCCACGGTGATAACAAAGGTACCCAAGAAGTTTCTCAAAGATCGGTTCATAAAAACGGAATTTAGCCTAAGCCGTATAGAAGTTGTGTACAAAAAACTGATTAGACCTAATTTCGGTACAAAATGGCCACTGGCAGCCACCTTGAATTTCAGACCGCACTCAGAAACACTCGTTCTCGTCCCAAGGTGATAACAAAGGTACCCAAGAAGTTTCGTGAAGATCGGTTGATAAATACTGCCTCTAGCCCGAGCCGTATTGATGTGTGTACTTACTGTGTGTAAGGAGCACTGAAAAAATCAAAGTTCATCTAATTTGCATAATTTCTGCACGAGAAAAAAACCTGTATTATATGTGATGTATCCCATGGTACTAAACATTCATACAAAAAATTATTCAAATCAGAGCTTTCATATGGAAGTTCTGCGCAAAAATCAGATTGCACCCAATTTTGTACAAAATGGCTGCCAGCGGCCATCTTGGATTTTGGACCGCACCCAAAAACACTCGTTCTCGTCCCACAGTGATAACAAAGGTACCCAAGAAGTTTCGTAAAGATCGGTTCATAAATGCGGCCTCTAGTACGAGCTGTATTGGCATTGCACTGACAGTGCTGAAAGTAACACTAAATAAATCAAAGTTAGTCTAATTTGCATAATTTAAACACGAGAAAAAAACCCATATGATATGTGATGTATCTCATGGTATTAAACATTCATACAAAAAATTATTCAATTAGAGCTTTCATATGGAAGTTCTGTACAAAAAACAGATTTCTGCATCGTCGGTACAAAATGGCGGCTGGCAGCCATCTTGAATTTCGGACTGCACCCAAAAACACTCGTTCTGGTCCCACAGTCATAACAAAGGTACCCAAGAAGTTTAGTAAAGATCAGTTCATAAATACGGCCTCTAGCCCGAGCCGTATCCAATTGTTGACATACGGACAGACGGACGACGGGCCATGACAAAAGCTCAAATTTGGCTTTGCCAAAGTTGAGCTAAAAATGTTGAAAGTCACTTCATTAGCTTGCCATCTGTGCAGCAGTACAACTGTGGATATGTTCATCTAAAACTGTTTTGTTATAATTTATGGGAGAGTGCCAACAGGTAAACAAAGGCTCCCCTTACTAGCAGCATGGTATCTTTTTAAAAGAAATAATACTCATGTTACAAATCACTTTGAAAAATAATTTAGAACTCTACCAGTTAATGTCTACTTTCTGGCTATGTCTATCTGATCACAGAATCCATGCAGGCCTAGCATGCTACATAAATTTGTCATATAAGTTATTTTCATCACCGTACATCATGATACATGGCCAATGACACAGAAGCTTGAACAACATGCTCTGACAATCCACTGGTGATACTTTTAGCTCCACTAAATGAATTTAGGTTTACTTTGTTTTTCCAGAAATGAAACATGAGACTAAGCGTTTGCTTGTTTCAGGCCTTATTGACTGGATGAGTTTTGAATATTTCCTGGGGACAAAATGAAGATTTCATTTATTACATGATCCCAAACCCGATAATAGATCTCTAAAAGGATCAAGAAACCAATAGTGCTTTCTATAAGGCCTTGAATTACATTGTTAAAAACAATGTATTGTTCAACAGGCAATCCGCTCTGAAAAACCAGTCCATAATTTTGATTGATATGTTGAAGCATTCAATAACAGAATTACAGAATTTTTAGTGAAACAATGGTTCAAACCTCAATAAGAAACACACAAAATAGATCATCTGTTTCTCAGGACAATTTTTGTAAAAATGCATGTAGAAGGGTGTTTTTCTATTTTATTTTTTATTTTTGTAATTACTATTCCTTTTCCCTCAGAGGTTCATATACTTGGCTTGTTTTATGTTGTAGGCCTCTTAATCTACAGAATAAGATTGGCTGTGGTGTATTTTATCCATTTTATTAACTTGAGTAATTTATCTGACATAATCCAAGTAATTTTTACTTTTTTGAAGTTTGCAATGGAAATAAAAAGAGAGCATGCAGCCAAAATGACCATGCGGGAGGACCTGAGAAACAGATTTTTTTACTTTTTAGAACTAAATGATGTCACTACACTTGAGGCAACATCCGCAATATTACTGAGTGATATAATGTATTACAACTTTTCAAGTAGGAGTTTAACTGGTTGAGTGCTAGAAGCTGCTATCAATTCTCCACTAAAAAGTGCTAAACCGGTTTAGAGGCTCTCCAGTGTTTATTTATTTAATGGGGCTTTACATCACTGTCGACAGCCTGGGACACCTTGTGTCGGATAGTTTTTTGGGGGTTGGAAGCCAGAGTACCTGGAGAGAACCACTGAGCAATGGCGAGTAACTATCATGCTCCCCAACATACTAACTCCACTCAAGAAGGGTTAGCATTGGCTGAAGACAAGTGCACCATCGACGTGCAGTATGCCTTAATACACAACACCAGCGTGCCCCCACGTGGGCAATGGGGGTGAAGTGTCTTGCCCAAGGACACAACACGATTGCAGCAGGTGGGATCTGAACCGAGGACATCTCAGCTTGCAACCTGCACCTCTACTTACTGAGACACCGTGCCCCTGGCTTTCCAGTGTATGTGTTAGTTTGTTGTTTGCTCAACAGAAGAAACAAATGTTTATAATTGGTTTGTTACAATTTCTTGGAAGAGTGACAAGAGGCACTCACCAATAAATTTAACTAAACAATTATTTATGAACAATTTCTTACCCCACTAAGTTTGTTTCATAAATAGAGCTACTCATTCTTCCCCCACACCAGCGAGAATGATTTTTCTCCCACCAAACACCACATAATGTTATTAAAATCCATAATTTCAAAAATGACGACATCAGAAGGCCAGCTGTTTCAACTTGTCTGAATATCTTTAACCCATCGCTGTCCTGTGTTAAAGCTGGTTTTGGTATATACATAACTATTTGATGCTCTTTCCAATAACGTATCTGTTTTTTTTATCTCTCTGCAATTTACTGGTTGAGGGCTAGATTATTTTTGTGGTCTGAATTTGTTATTCAAAATTTGTTCTATAACAAATTATTGGAGAGTACCTACAGGCACTCTACAGTAATTTGTAATAGAATAAATTTACATAAACAAAACATTATTTTTTGCATTCTGACTGGTGGATCTGAAGAAGAAGATTTTTTTAAAATTATCCCACATATCGAACAAAGTTAAATATTAACCTAGGGACTTGGTTTGAACAATCTTGAATCTGACCCTCATAACAATGATGTATACCAAACATTAAAAGATTCTGACTGGTGGTTCTGAAGACGAGTTTTAAAGAATATTCCCCATATTACCCTATGTTAGAAATTCGGGCTCCTGTATTGAGCCCAAATATGAACCAATGGGCTTTATTTTAACAAACTTGTATCTGACCTCCCTATGAATGCTGTATACCGAATATCAAAAGATTCTGATGATTGGTTCTGGAATTTTAAAAATTTTTTGCAAATATGCTGACTTAGCATTTTTTCGATGCCCATTACAGAATACCCTAACATAACCGATGGCATTTTTTTTTACCATTCAGTTCTACTGGTCCTTAAAGGATACTTCATACCAAATAACAACTCTCTTCCGTGTGGTTTGGGAAATATGGGCATTTGAAAATATTTCTATTTTTAGCTCCCAGGGTTCAAATGGGGATGCAGGAATTTTTTTTTTGCATGAGCCAAGTACTTATGACCCAATAATACCACATTCCAAATTTGGTTCAAACCGAACCATCGGTTCAGAAAATAGAAATTTTGGGCGGGGCCAAAAATCTTACCCCTCCCATTACAAAGCCAAATATTGCATCACGAACTTCGTTTGAACAAACTTGATTCTACACCTCAAAAGGAAGCTACATAGCAAATATCAAGTCATTGTACACACTGGTTCATGAGAAGAAAATTTTAAAAATATTTTGGAGCATTTTTTCCCACTCCCTCCCTATGGGGCTTGGCATGTTGAGTTGAACAAAAATGCAATGCCCCTTCGGGACCATCACACACACAGACTTTCACTTGAATTGGCCCAGTGGCTTTGGAGGAGAAGACCAAAACATGGTGTTGACAGACGACGGACAGACAACAGACAACAGACGAGCGATGAGATTAGCTCAGCTTGACTTTGTCAAGATGAGCTAAAAACATATCAAGTGACCCATCATTGGAACGAGCTCGATGAGCTTGTTCCAAAGAGGGATCACATTATATGGTTTTGTTAAAATGTTTTGAAAAATAGTATTTTTTCAGCTGCTGAATTTGCATATTACGCGGGTGGATGTGGCCCAATTCGTTGGGTAAAGGGTTAAGAGGTGAGATACTAATGTTGTCGATGGAGAATTTTGATTGGATCGTGGCCCAGTTGTGATCCAGTTGAAATTCTTTCTCCACTTTTGTAAAACCATACTCGAAACATCATGGGAGAAATGTCCTTTCAGAAGAACAGCTAATACATGTTATTCAGTTTTTACAATACTTCTAAATAATTCAGTGAGAACAAATAGATGATTTGATAAATGTTGGGGACAAAAGAGACAATCTACTCACTGTGTATTTTTGTTGGAAATCTCCATAAAATCCATAAAATTCATACTTGAGACCAATACTTATTTATCTCCCTACTGTAGTTTTTCCCTTTTGTTGTGTACATTAAAAATACCCAAAGATTCCTTGACAGAAATTGTCTGAGAACTTTTACTTGATGGAGATATTTGAATACACAAATTTATATGATTTGATCACCCATTTTGACACACAATATAATGAATGCCAATGAGAAAATATTCAATGGTGATGGACCCAAAAATACTTTTGCGAGAGTCAGACTCAGCGGCACTTTCGATTCATCAACATGTACGTAGGAAGCCCTTTTTACAATTTCAGATGTGAATAATTTGTCCTTAAAAAAAAAACAATAAATCTCAAAGGAAAATACGAAGACTGGAGTTACTTGAATAATGACAAATTCACACACCATGCATGCTGATTTTATGGAAAGATGAGGGTATGCATGCATATTAGCTATCAATTTGAGTTAGAGGGAACACGATATTGTTAACATTTTGTACAATAATAGAATATTCCCAGCAGTGCATTTAATTAACAAAATTGTCAATCAGATTACAGTTGAGACCAAAAGGACACAACAGTCAACACAGTATAATAGTAAGATGAGGCCAATAAAATGAAAAAGATAAAAAAAAAATAATGATTTTAAAACAATCTTTGTCCATAGGCAAGGGAAAAATACCGAATGATTTATTGAAATAATATCGTCCCTGGAGAGCAACAAGGTGCCATCAGCAATGTTTTAGACACCTAGTTGCACTCAAGGGACGATATTATTCATTTTATTTATTGGTGATTAAGGTCACATACTTCTGCACAATGATATTTTTTCAATAAATCATTTGGAATTTTTCCGGTGAATTCATGCTAAAACATTCTGTATCCTGAATCTTGTATTCAAGACAAGATCTAAATGATATCCAAGTCCTCAACAAATTAGAAATTAAGGCAGTTTGAAAAGGGGTTAACTTAATTTTTTTCCAAACAGTATTTTTTAGATAACTGTTTTTCTGATTTTTCATGTAAGGGAAGGCAAAGCATAAATAGCATTAAGCTTTCATGTTGAGGTAGAGCAAAGGCGGAGGGAGATGAGCAGTCAATAATACTGTAGCTTATTATTTCATAGTATTCTGTTATTGAGTAGATGATGTGCCATGATGTAATCCACTGTTGAAAAAGACTCTACAAACCCTTTCCAACAGTGTACTATATCACAGTTCATCACTGCCAAAGTGAAAAAAAACCCCAGAATTTTATCTTCTTACTTCTAGATGCAATTTGAGTTATTATCCCTGCATTTTCAAAAATGCGGGGAAAAAGTGATGATCTCTGTCCATACATCCGTTTTTGGCAATAATTTTGAAACTTCCTATACTTCTTAAGTAAGGTATAGAGATGACAAAAATAGGTTTAGTTTGAATTTTTGTCACCAGGTGGTGCCACATAAAGACTGAGCTAAAATAATACTTTCCAACGAAAGGCTCCTAGGACATGTAATTTTTATTGTTTAAAATATGTTCGTATGTTCAGGTAGGGTCTCTAGATGTGCGTAAAGGTTTCAGATTTTTGATTCGGCCCCATGTGGTGCCCACAGCACCACTTTTGTTGTTAGAGAATCGGTTTTCTGCAAAAGGCTCCTAAGGGATTTAATTCAAAACGTTGAAAGTGTGCTCATATGTTCAGGTAGGGTCTCTAAATGTGCATAAAGGTTTGGGATTTTTGATCCCGCCTCATGTGGCGCTCGTAGTGCCACTTCTGTCATTAGAGAATCGATTTCTGGTGAAAGGCGCCTAGGGGTTTTAATTCAAAACATTGAAAGTGTGTTTATATGTTCAGGTAGGGTCTCTAGATGAGCATAAATGTTTCAGATTTTTGATTCAGCCTGTAGTGCCACTTTTGTCATTAAAGATTTGGCTTCTGATGAAAGGCTCCAAGGGGTTTTAATTCGAAAAGTTGAAACAGCATTTATATGTTCAGGTAGGGTCTCTAGATGTGTTTGCGATTTTTGATTCGGCTCCATATAGCGCCCATAGTGCCACTTTTATCAATAGAGAATCGGTTTCTGGTGAAAGGCTCCTAGGGGTTTTAATTCAAAACACTGAAATTGTGATCATATGTTCAGATGGGGTCTCTAGATGTGCATAAAGCACCACTTTTGTAGTTAGAGAATCGTTATCCATCGAAAGGGGCTTTTATTTGAAACATTGTGTGTTCATATGTTCAGGTGGGGTATCTGGGTGTGCAAAAAGGTTTCAGATTTTGTATTCGGCCCCATGTGGCACTTGTAGCACCACTTTTGTCATTAAGAGAATCGGATTCAAGCAAAAGGCTCCTTGGGGGTTTTAATTCTAAAATGTTGAAAAAGAGTGTTCATATGTTCAGGTAGGATCTTTAGATGTGCATAAAGGTTTCAGAATTTTGATTCGTTCCCATGTGGCGCCCCTAGTGCCACTTTTGTTGTTAGAGAATCGGTTTCCGGTGAAAGACACATAGGAGTTTTAATTTGAAACGTTGAAAGTGTGTTTATATGTTCAGGTAGGGTATCTAGATGTGCATAAAGGTTTTAGATTTTTTATTCAGCCCCATGTGTCACCTGGAGTGCCACTTTTGTCATTAGAGAATTGGTTTCTGGTGAAAGCTCCAAGGGGATTTAATTCGAAACGTTGAAACTGTGTTCATATGTTCAGGTAGGGCTCTAGATGTGTTTGGTATTTTTGATTCGGCTCCATGTGTCATCCATTTTTGTCGCTAGAGAATCGGTTTCTGGCAAAAGGCTCCTAGGAGTTTTAATTTGAAACACTGAAATTGTGTTATGTTCAGGTAGGGCCTTTAAATGTGCATAAAGGTTTCGGATATTTGATCTGGCCCCATGTGGCTCCCGAAGCACTACTTTTGTCATTAGAGAATCGGTATCCAGCGAAAGGCTCCTAGGGGTTTTAATTTGAAATGGTGAAAGCGTGTTCACATGTTCAGTTAGGGTCTCTAGATGTGCATAAAGGTTTCAGATTTTCGATTTGGCCCCATGTGGCAACTGTAGTGCCACTCTTGTCATTAGAGAATCGATTTCCACGAAAGGCTCATAGGGTATTTCTATCCAATATAACCAAATTGACATGTTTGGTGGCAATATTTTGCATTATTCCAGAAAATTGCCACTTGTGTTGCATCCTGTACTATTCTGTATACAGATATGAGTTGCCATTAAAAAAACGTGTAGCGTGGGTTCACATCCACAAGTCATTATAAAAGTAAATCATGGAAGATGTTACAAATGAATACCGAGAGCAATTCAAGCATACGTTTTTGCTATTTTTCCAAGGTCTCGTAATATGTTGGTAAAAGAATATTATTATCCTCGAGTGGTGCAGAGGTGGGATGGGGAAATCTCACCTGAGGAGAAATATATTTGATTCCAACATGAGGAATGCCGAGGGTCTGGATCAAATATTTTTCTCATCCTCACATTACACAAAGGGGATTTTTCTCGCACCACACCCCACATGACATCATCGATATCAAATTACTGTTCGGGCGATGAACATTTGCTGTTCTACCATTTGATCGCAGAGGAAAATGAATTGCAAAATCAGAAAGAACATTGACAAGGTCCATATTTACCAAGGGTATATACTATGAAAACGAGCATTAGCTCACGATAGCGATAGCTCAACATACTGCAGCGAGTTAAAAAGGTTGGCATTACTTTTGAAATTATGAATTTTGATGATGTCAATCAGGGCATGTGGTTGGAGAAAAAAATCCTTGAGTGACGTGAGGGGAGAATGGGAAGCTGTGTTAAGAGAAATGAAGCAGGACATGATGTTTATTTACAAAACCTAGACAACCAAATAGAGCAGCGATCATTATTTATTTATTGGTGTTTAAGGTCACATACTTATGCACAATGGCTAATCATGACCGTGATAGTTTTACGGGTGGAAGAAGCCGAATTACCCGGAGAGAACCACCAAGCATTGACGAGCAACTGTCAGCTCCTCAACATTCTAACTCTGTTCAAGCAGGGTTACAGCCGTTGAAGACATGTGCACCATTGACGTGCAGTATGCCTTAGTACACAGCGTCATTGTGCCCCGCAGCGATCATTAAATATTCAAATGAAGATGGTTACATGGGGTGGGTAAGATAGATTTGTCTCATCCAGGTAACTCACCTGCGACATGCATATCACAACAGGCAGGTGGTGGGAGAATATTATTATCAAACATAGAAATAAGCAATCTGTCATTTGCAGAATGAGGTCTCCAGAGGGTAAATTTGCTGATGGTATCCCATACAGTGAGCCAATTTATACAGGCATCTATTATACTTTGTTTGACAGAGCTCTATGAGCTTTGTCAAAAAACAAGATATAAAAGAATCAAAACTATCTCTCGAATGCAGGAAAGTGACCAGATCCATCTTAATATTGAATACTCTGGTTAATTGAATAATTCCCACTGGCAAAGGGTCTATTCAATTTACAGGGTTCCACTGTATGATACTTAACAGCATGGGTCACATAGTTTACAACATTGTTGTGGCTGTAAAATCCTAGACACTGAGAAACAAGTAAATGTCATAATTTGATACTAACACATCAAAAGTGTGAAGCTTGATCTCAAGCTTGATTTTTATTTGTCAATGTGCACCCTCAAGAATTTATTTATTGGGGTTTAAGGTCACTACTTCTGCACAATGGCTAATCGTGACCGCAACATGGTGATAAAGTCAAGTCCAGTCACTCATCTATTCTCATGCTGCCCATTTTAGAGGACTTCCACCTCAAGCATTGGTCATTGGGTCCTATTTTACCAGTAAAACAAAGCTTGTTAATAATGCTGTAAAAAAAACACTGTTTCACCTCCGGGTTCCCATGGGAGGTACCATCAAGTGCCATATGTTTTAGCACACTGCATCATCATGCCTCCATGTTAGCAACTGGGTCAACCTATAAACCTTATGGCTCTAGTGCTATTCACAAAAATCTCCATTCAAATTTTATTGCTTTTTTGGAATTTTCATCACCAATATACAGCTTATTACCCTTCATACAAATGAGTTCATTCCAGTGAGAGGTCATTAGATATGTCGGAGGGAAAAAAGAAAATTGTTAGTTAATGAGAGCTATTAGTGCGAGGAAAAGGGTTAAGTTTTTCACTCAAGTAACAGTAAACATGCACAGCTCGTTCACCTGGGCTTCCCTATGGGAGGTGAGGGAACTGAATGACGATAAGTTTGTAGATTTTGGTTTTACAATATCACATTTTTAAACAAATGAGCATCTTTTTACCATGAAACTGGTAAAATTTGCATTCTGTTTTTCAAAATTACAATTTTTGACAACAAAAATGTATTCAAAAAGTTCAGGGGATGGATACTTTGACATATTTGTGTATGTCTCAAAGGTTTTAATTATTAATTTTATCTCCCCTCCTCCCCCCCCCCCCCAAAAAAAAAAAAAAACAACACAAAATGATTGCACATGTGCAAATTATTTCATAGATTTTTCCCATTCAAAAAACAAGAGCTACGCATGGTGTTGCATAAAATGCCTGGTAGGCTTAATCGAATTTTGCATAACATGATAATTCATCTAAGTCAAAAAGGCCCATAACTCTTGTAACAAGAGCACTGCCTGTTAGCCATTTTGAATTGTACCAACTTTGGTTGAGATCAAATAATCCAAACTGGAGTTATAGGTCAAAAACCAAGAATGTTAATAGACAGCCAAATTATATGTCGAAAAAGGGTTGTAACTCATGAAAAGTTAATTGGACAGAGCCCTAATTGAGCTCTGCCTGTATTATTAGCTGGGTAATACACTTACCAACTTTGGTTGAGATCAAATATTCGAAACAGGAGTTAATAGATGGTTTAATTCTAAGTTGAAAAAGGGCTGTAACTCATGTAAAAATAATTAGACAGAATCCATATTCGAACTTTGCCTGTATTACTAGCTGGGTAATACACATACCAATTTTGGTTGAGACCAAATACTTGAAACTGGAGTTATTAGTCAGAAATGAAAAATGTTAATAGACAGTCATATTCTAAAAAAGGGTCATAATTCATGTAAAAATAATTGGTCTGAACCCCTAATTGAACTTTGCCTGTATTATTAGCTGGGTAATACACATACCAACTTTGGTTGAGATCAAATAATCCAAACTCAAGTTATCGGTCAGAAACCAATTGTTTACGGACAGGCAGAGAGATGGACAGACAGGCAGATGGATGGACGGACAGACAGGCAGATGGATGGATGGACAGACTGACAGGCCATTTACATAACACAACCTTTTTTACAAACGAGTGTATAAAAATAAACTGCAAAAGTAAGTTTTTTGACAAAACCAAAATCAAGTTAAAATTTAAACCATACATAGCTCGCGGTTAGAAAGTCACTCTGCTTACGTTACTAATATGTCTCATCTTTAATCATAAAAACCATAAGTATTTGCTTGGTAGAACTTTTTTTGATAGTTTTTAACCCATATAATCTTGGAAAATATAAAAACTGAATGAACATCACATACTACCCAAGACCAGCAGGTGTTTCTAATCAAGTGTCATCTGCCTGAATAGTCAGATGACACTTGACAAGCAACAAGTGCTTAGATTTTACCTGACTCCCTGTTCACTATTATCCGCACCATCAGTGCCAAAGCAACAGGAGTTTACCTTATAACCAACCATATGCAGTTAACAAGTAAAATTTGTATTGAAGGTATGGTAAATGCTTTGGTGTAGAGATGGGCGGTATTGTAATTCTGAGTTCAGTATCGGTTTGGGTATTTTTAGGCGGGTATACCTCAGTATCGGTTCAGTATTCGGAATCTGACTTGACTGAGATTTGTTGATAGTACCAAAGAGGAATTCACATCAGGAAAAACAGCAACACAACACCATAAATGACACTGCCAATGAGCTCAACAGTGGCATTCTTTTACGACCACCAATCATATCTACAGTAATTTTGTGACTTGTTCTAAATGAACCTTAATGTTTAAAGACCTACTTCATGGCTTTTGCGATCTCAGAGCATGTGCCCAGACCATGCCATCTTTAGAAAGTTTTGCCGACAATAGACAAAACACATGGGCAGTGACTTCTAGTCAAGTCTTGGCTGCCTGAACAGGCAGCCAAGACTTGACTAGAAATCACTGCTAAACAGCTGGACATGTACAGGTTGTTATCTGGCTGGAATCCAGGACAGTTTCCCAGTCCATGGAGAGTTAAAACTGAAAAGAAAATCGGTCACTTCTTACATGAAAATTAACCTTTCAACTGTTATCAAGCCTCACCAGGGAGTTATAAATAGCGAATGTAGGAAAATTAAAAAATTCAGATGGTTTCAGTATTCAACAATCAGTTTGGTTCAGTTTTTCGGTATCCCATGATGTCATATCTCATAAAAATGATGCGTCATTTGGTCGAAATTTTGCCAGCCCAACACAACATGTCAGCGACACACAGTAAACATCATATCATGGCATCAGTATGCTGTTTTTGTTTTGTGTTGTGCAATATCTCGGCATCGGTTCAGTTTATCGGTATATTGCCCATCTCTAGTTTGGTGTTCAGAAGTTATATTCAATTAAGAGGATTATTCATTTAAGAGATATACAATTAAATGGTCTCTACTGTACTTGTTTTATTAACAACTGTACTGAAGAATGAAGAAACATGTAATCTTTACATTCTAGAGTTTACTGGGTTTTTTTTTTTAAATTTAAATGCAAAAGATCAATATAAAGTGTCCAATATACCACATACCTGTTGTGAAATCAATGATTTATTGGTTGCAAGTCAGAAATCGCTTGTAAGAACTGTGTTTTTAAAACATTTCCTAGAAATACCTCATGGATCTTTATATTGGGAGACAAATTTGATATTACAAAAAAACATGTTTGATTCTATTTTACATTTACTACCAATTTTTGCCTTATCGAAATTAAATGAATTTGAATTCAAGCAGTTTAAGAACCACTTGAAACAAAATCAATAAATTTTTTGGGAGGTTTGGTTAGCAAAACTTCCATCAACAGAAATGCAGTTACATCCACATTTAATTAAACATCAAACAGTCACAATTGCTCAAGCTTTGGAAATACAGATGAAATGCTCCAACAGCTACAAGAGAGTTCACCAATAGTGCCAAACCAGCCCCTATGCGGAAAACTACTGCCTGACCACCCTGATAAGAAAAAAGTTTCTGTATCATTACACCATTTTTCAAGATCAGTGATCTGCATAGTCATTTTGATGTACATCCTATCTGCTTATTGATAGTGAGTTCTGCATTTTTATAAAAGAAGTCAATTGGCTCCCAGATAGATTTCCCCAAACAATACAAATTGATAAAATAGCCCTCACATCTAATTTCATCTCCTAATTCTGTAGACTGTTAGGCCTCAAAACATAAAACAAACCTAGAATATCAATCTTCGAGGAAAAACGAGTTAAAAGCTGTCCATCGTTAAAAAACAAAGAAAGGACCGTAAAAACATAATAACTGTGGCCTTACTTGCAATATAGGAGAACAGAAAATCTTCCCCAGACACTGATTCAGAGCTGAATTGATTTAAAAATCTACACATTTTGAGATGCTTCACACGATTGTTGTTAATATTCCCTAACTCAATTTCAAATAGAACAGCACACATTGGGATTACCACTAGGGTGGCCGAGCGGTCGTTGACTTGATGCATTCCCCTCCCCCATGAAACTTGACACCAAAAAAGGTTAAATGTTCTGGTCAGCGACCCGATTCCTTATAGTTTTTATCTCAATAGTCACCAAGATAATGTCAACCATTCTATAGAAATAGCAGCAAGAAACAGGATCATGATATGTAAACATTCGTTTTAGGCCTCTGCGAATATTCGAATCGAATACTGCACAATATTCACAAATCAAATCAAACTGAATACATAAAAATTGATATCGAAAGCACTTCGATGGAAAAAATCACGTTTAAATCCAATGCATACAGTTAAGTTAATCTGTCGCAAATGATTGTCATTAAGTTGTCTTTTCTGCATAGACAGACAAGAATTTGATAAATACATATTATCGTTGCAGTGACATGATCTAGGTCATAGGATCACGTCGAGTTGAGGAGGTCACAAGCAGCTCATTTCATCTGATCTCCTCAACGAGATGTGATGCGATGACCCAGATCACTTCACTGTAGCGATAAAAGGTTTATTATATGACTTATAGATCAACATTGCATGCCAACGCTAGCATTAACAATTCTTCCCCAACCCTTTTTTTGGTAAATTGGATAGAAGTAAAAAAGAACTATTTTCCTTTACACTTATTTTTGTAACAGGTGCACACTTCGGGAAGCAATGGTTGCTAGCAGACGGAACTGTAAACAAACCCAGACCGCAGTTCAAGCGCACCCATTCCAGCTTGGAGTAAAGTACTCTCTGCGACCAGAACAGATAATTATGCAAATTCGAACGCACCCATAAATAGTCCATCATACTATAGTGATACAGAATCGGATTCACCACTGTGGATTTCCAAGAACCAGGAAAAGATTGTCAAACAGTAGTGATATTTAGCTGTTAAATTACATAGTCATATAATAATGCGAGTTCTCTAGTGGACAGATTCATGCTAACTTTCTGCAGTTGGTGCCATATTCAATGCACAAATAACCAACTTTCCTGTACATCTCAATAAGTCTGGGTTCAATTAAAGTTAGGAACATCCCGATCACGAAGGATGTCCGAAACAAAACCCAGAAATTTATTATCTTTGCTCAAGTTGGCTGTTGCTGAGAAATGCCACATAACTGTATCAACACTGGTGAACTACAACATATTACACATAATATACAACATATTACACATTGTCAGTAATCGATTCAATAATGACAACTGAACGATGACCAACATTGTATGTTGGTATGAACCCAGTCTCTTCGAACAGTCTTAGACACTAGGCAGGAGACAGCTCGTTAGGCTGTTATGAAGATATCTGATAGACATTTGGCATCGATTGTCAAATCAAATATTGTGATTGAATTGAATATAATTTTGAATGCCAAATTTTCACCGGGGCCCAATTCCTTTGTTAGAGAACATCAGAACACCTCAGCACATCAATTGGACTACAAGCATCAAAGAAAATGGTGCAATGGAGAACAAGTCGAAATACACGACATCTCCTTTTTATGTCAGTTTTCATGTCATTAACTCTTAACCTTCTGATATTTTAAAAAATATTTTCATCAAATCTAGTTATGGCTGTTTTATAGCAGCCATAACTAGATTTGATAAAAATCTTTTTGGGAAATTTTCTCACCGAATCATTGGTCAAAACTTTGATTCAATTTACAGGGGGTACATTCAATTCCAAATGCTCAAATCATACTTATTCTTAACCCTTTACCTAATATGGAAAGCAGACAACACTTGCAAAAACAAACTCTTGAATAACTAATTTTTTTCATTTTATGTCTCAAAAACATAGGTTATGACCCCTCGTTGGAATGAGCTTGTTCCAACGAGAGGTCATAACCTATGTTTTTGGGACAAAAAATGAAAAAATAATGAAAATTAATTGGCGATTTTTGAGAATAGAGCTGGCTGGTTTTGGCCGTTACTTTGGTTTATGGGTTAAGTGACAAGAGATTTGCTATCCAGGGCAGGAATACCATCAGAAGCGTGCAAAGAGTTGAATGTCTGGAAATAGCTTGAATGAATGCACTCTAAACACCTCAAGGCCAACAAACCTTTTAGATCCTTTACTTTTCAGCCTGTCATTTTACAGCCACGTGTTTGATACTTTTGAAATTTAAAGGCTGATATGCAACAGGCCGAAAAGTGTGTGATGGAAAAAAACTTTAACCCTTTACCTAACATGAAAAGCAGACGACACTTGCAAAAATAATTCTTGAATAACTAATTTTTTTCATTCATAACCTATGTTTTTGAGACAAAAAACGAAAAAAATAATGAAAATTAATTGGCGAATTTTGAGAATAGCGCTGGCCGGTTTTGGCCGTTACGTTAGGTAAAGGGTTAAAAGTGAGGACTCTTTCTTCTTTTAGACAAATTCTTCTGGTGTGAAATCTGACAACAATATCAGCAAGAGCTGCAAAATTTAATTTTCAGTATATTAGTAAATGATCTAAACCCGGATGAACTGTGGCAACAAGGATAGGACTCAGTGTCCAATGCTAGGATGGATGTGGTGAAATCTCACCTGATGTTACATTTTTCAGGGCATATTTTCCCGCCACCTCTGTGCATGTGATCGTTGGACTGGATCATCCATGGACCAATGCATCACTTTAGACGCTAAGTACTGTAATCTATACAAAATATTTTTCACTTAAAAATGACCATCCTTTCCACTTTATCCCTTATTCACCAGCAATTGCCGGCCCTTAAAGTGTGAAATCTTACAAATTTATCTCTGTGAAAAACATCAAAATATCCTCTCAGATTCAAGGAAATAGGGGTTTTGGGACCCTGGAATTAAAATCCTTGGTCACCCCATGAGGGCCTCAGTTATTTTCCCCTAGTGGAAACACTGCACATGCACGTCTGGGCTTCCCTAACTGATGGGTGGACATTCTACCTGTATTAAAACCCACTGCCAGCAACATCCTTTGATTCAACTTCGATGTTTTTCGAAAGTAAAAACACTAAGAACAATAAGTGTGCATTATTTTTAAGAATGACAAGGCAGTCTAAAATGAATAACCAGGCATTCTAAAATGAATGACTGGGCATTCTGTTAAATAATACACAATTGTTGTCCCAATGCAAACATTCCATAACACCTCATCTGACTGGTTTTTTAGTATGAGTTTCTACTAAAACTCCTGTGCAAAGTGTGCTATTTATAGTCTGATGAAATAGGGTTATCCCGAACAAAAACTCACCAATCAAAAACAGCGCATAATTTTAACTATTATTCTTCCCAATGTAATAAAATTATTTCATTTTTTTGCATTAAAACAAGAATTTAATGTAAAGTGGCCTTTAGTCAGATAACACACTCGTCACTTAACCAAGGGTATATTCGGCCAAATAATGTTCTCAGGCTTCACCCTTGACTATTATCTGGCTGAAACCCTGGGTCTCATGTATTATCGTTTACAACTTACTTGCTTGACCAATTATTTATTTTTTGGTGTTTAAGGTCTCATATTTCTTGACAGGTTACAAGATTTTTTATTCAATTAACAGGAGTTTACTCTATAACCTATATTCAATTAACAGGTCAAATTTGTACTGGAGGTATGGTAAATGGTTTTGTGTTGGGAAATTATATTCAATTGTCAGGGTTATTCAATTAAGAGATATCCAATAAAGTGGACTCCACTGTACCTGTAAGAAAATAAATGACTTTTATGAACAAAAAATTATGTTCAGTTAAAATAAACGTGCAGATGATCAATAATGACCTACTTCTTCCCACAAACAATATTACTAAGACTCATGGAGTGGGATTTCCAAATGGACTATAATTTGCATTGTGCAAATAAACAAGAGGCCCCATGGGGCCCGAGGTACTCGCCTGACCCAAGTTGTTTTAAGAAGGATTTAATTAGCATCTATGGCTGGTTAACACTACAGAGGAATGAAATTATTTAACTATTTATAACTCTGTAGTCCATTCCAGATGATATTTTTTCTGGTATTGGGATGCTACCACAGTTAATGCCCTGATTTTCAGTAATACAAAACTAGGGAGTCCAAATATCAACCTAGGGACTTAACTAGACAAACTTGAATTTGACTCCTTCCCCTGCACCCCCAGGATGCTGTATTCCAAATATCAATAGATTCTGAACGGTGGATCTGAAAAAGGAGATATCTTTAAAGATTATTCGTCATAGGAAGCCAAAATATTAACAGAGAGACTTTCTTTGCAAAAAAATCAAAATTCCTGTATACCATATTTTAAAAGATTCTGACAGGTGTTTCTGTAGAAGAAGAGTTTTAAATAATACTCCTCATAGGATTCAGTATACCATACATTACAAGATTCTGAGTGGTATTTCTGTAGAAGAGTTATAAATAATATTCCTCATATTGGACTAAGTTAAAATTTGAGCTCCAATAGGGAGCCCAAATATTTACGAAGGGACTTAATTGGTTTTAAAAAAATTAGGTCTAACCTCCCTAAGGAAGCTGTTTACCAAACATCAAAAGATTCTGACTGGTGGATCAGAAGATTTTTAAAGATTATTCCCCATATTGCACTAAGTTAAAATTTGGGCCCCCATAGGAAGCCCAAATATTAACTGAGGGACTTGATTTGAACAATCTTAAATCTGACCCCCATAACAATTTATTTATTGGGATTTAACGGCACTTTTGACAGCCAGGGTCACCTCGTGTCGGACAGTTTTATGGGTGGAGGAAGCTGGAGTACCTGGAAAGAACCATTGAGCAATGGCAAACAAATGTCAAGCTCCCCATCATACTAACTCCACATAAGCAGTTAGCATAGGTTGAAGACAAGTGCACCATCAACATACAGTACACCTTAGAACACAATGCCACCGTGCCCCCACGTGGGCAATAGGGGTGAAGTGTCTTGCCCAAGGACACAACGGGGTTGCCGCAGGTGGGATTTGAACTGAGAACCTCTCGGCATGCAGCCTCCTCCTCTACCTACTGAGCCATATTATCCCCCCTTTGCCCCCCCCCCCCCCCCCCCAATGAGAATAACGCATTTTTTGTCTCCTCCCCCCCCCCCCCCCCCCCCCCCCCCCCCCTCCCCCAACAGAAGACCCTGACACAACCGATGGCAATTTTTTTACCATTCAATTCTACTAGTTCTAAGGATGCTTCATAACAAATAACAGTTCTCTGTTCTGTGCAGTTTTGGGGAAATATGGGTGTTTGAAAAAGATCTATTTTAGTATGCCTCTGCATGGCACATGGACACAGCAGATTGAAGAGCAAACAGTTATTTGTTACTTGAACAGTGCTATGTCCGAAAGACACATTTGATGCCCCCTGCAAGTTCAAGTTCAACAACCTGTAATTTTGTGAAATACTGAAGCTAATCAAAATCCTTACACATGTGGTAAGTGTACAAACATCCCGTGAGATAAAAAATTTCTAGTTTGAAAACAGTGAGAGGAGTTAGTCGGACAAACAATGTACCCTAGGTGCAGACGGACAGCCCCTAAAATCAGGGTTTATGTGGCTAAAATATTTGAGGAATTTAAAATGCATGGACAACCACTAAAAACTCTTTTTTAAGTCTAATTTCTGGGTGTTAGCAAACCTTAACCCTTTCAGCTTACTGACCCTAACCCTAACCCTTACCCAAACATAAAATCCCTGAAAATACAATACCCACTTTTTGTCACTTACCGTAGTAACCACATAAACCATTTTAACCACATAACGCACTTTTTAGACACATAAACACAATTTGTTAGTTCAAATTTATCAGACTAGTCACATAAATCAGACTAGACACATAACAGTGCTGTGTACAAACAACTAGGCACATAAACTTGATTTGTTGATGCGGCCGAACAGACAGATGGACGGATGAATAGATGGACAGACAACAGGGGTAAAACAATATAAAATGTTGGAGCATTTTCCCCCACCCCCTCCCTATGGGGTTGGGCAAGTTGATTTGAACAAAAACAAAATGCAATGTCAGAACAAGCAATCAACTCAAATTTAACTGAAATCGGTTTAGTCAGGTGAGCTGAAAACTAGAGCTGGAGAGGTTACAGATTTTTTGTAACCAGTCAAATATTTGCTTTAACTGGTTAACCCTTTACCCAACGAATCGCCCGCATCCGCCCGCGTAATATGCAAACTCTGCAGTTGAAAAAATATTATTTTTCAAAAAATTTCAACAAAACCATATCATGTGACCCCTCGTTGGAACGAGCTCGTCGAGCTCGTTCCAACGAGAGGTCACATGATATGGTTTTGTTGAAATTTTTTGAAATATTTCAAAAAATGATATTTAAAATAATAAATTTTGATATTGTCTGCGTTGGGTAAAGGGTTAATGACCAGTTATTGGTTATTTTGACAGTTTTTGGAGATAATAGTATCACATTCTGTTTCACCATGCAAAACACAGGGATAAGTGATAGAAATTAAAACAGACTGTACCAAGGTGAAAACCGGTATGGCTAGACACCTATATTTCTTCTCCTGTGCTCAGAATTAGCGATAGCATTCAGAAGTATTGTCAATAATGTCATTGCTGAGGAAATTATTAGTTGCATCCTATTGCCATCACAAACTGAAGCTACATTAATTTTTTTACTTATTTCCAATACATCATTCAAATAAAACATAGCAACAATCATCCTACATACGATAAATTATGAGACAAAAATGATATATGAAATCATTACTAGGTTACCTTCAAACAATAGTTTGAATATCAATTCGTATAAGAACAAGAGGCCCCAAGGGGCCTTAATCGCTCACCGGCCAAAGTGATTCAAAGAAGTATTTGGTGTCACATTCAGTTAGACATGGTTCATCAACACAACAAAGGAATGAAGTCTCAAAATTGAACAAAACACATAAAAAATCCCAAACAAATTTTTTTTCTCAAATTCTGGTCAAAAATTTCTAAGTCAGAACCAGACTCAAAATTTTCAACCCAGAGACCCAATTTGAACAAACTTGAATCTGACCCCTCCTAGAGATGATGCATACTAAATGTTAAAAGATTCTGTCTGGTGGATCTGAAGAAAGAGATTTTTAAAGAAATTTTCTCATATTGCACTAAGTTAAAATTAAGGCTCCCATAGGGAACCCAAATATTAACCGAGAAACTCGATTTGAACAATCTTAAATCTGGCCCCCCTAGAGATGATGTATACCAAATATGAGAGGATTCGGACTGGTGAATCTGAAGAAGAAGTTTTTAAAGAATATTCCACGCATTGCACAAAGTTAAAATTTGGGCTTCCATAGGGAGCCTAAATATAAACCCACCAACTCGATTTGAACAAACTTGAATCTGACCCCCTATAGATGTTGTATACCAAACATGAAAGGATTCCGAGTGGTCGATCTGAAGAAGAAAACTTTTAAAGAAATTTCCTCAAATTGCACCAAGTTAAACTTTGGGCTCCAATAGAGAGGCCAAATACTAACTCAGGGACCTGATTTGAACAAACTTGAATCTGACCCCCCAGAGATGTTGTATACCAAATATAAAAACATTCTGACTGGTGGATCTGAAGAATATTTTTAAAGAAATTTTTGCATATTGCACTAAGTTAAAATTCAGGAACCCAAATATTAACCGGGTAACTCGATTTGAACACACTTGAATCTGGACCCCCTAGAGATGATGTATACCAAATATGAGAAGATTCTGACTGGTGAATCGGAAGAAGAAGATTTTTAAAGAATATTCCACGCATTGCACAAAGTTAAAATTTGGGCCAATATTAACCCAGTGACTCAATTTGAACAAACTTGAATCTGACCAACCCTATAGATGTTGTATACCAAACATGAAAAGATTCTGAGTGGCCGATCTGAAGAAGAAGATTTTTAAAGAAATTTCCTCAAATTGCTCCAAGTTAAACTTTGGGCTCCAATAGAGAGCCCAAATACTAACTCAGGGACCCGATTTGAACAAACTTTAATCTGATAGACTAAGAGATATGTTGATACCAAATATGAAAGCATTCTGACTCGTGGATCTGAAGAAGAACATTTTTAAAGAAATTTCCTCATATTTCAGTAAGTTAAAATTTGGGCTCCTGTAGGGAGTCCAATTATTAACCCAGGGACTGGATTTGAACAAACATGAATCTGCCCCCCCCCCCCCCCCCCCCCCCCCCCCCCCCCCCCCCCTACAGATGTTGTATACCAAACATGAAAGAATTCTGACTGGTGGATCTGATCTGAAGAAGAAGATTTTTAAAGAAATTTCCTCAAATTGCAGCAAGTTAAACTTTGGGCTCCAATTATAGAGAGCCCAAATCTTAACCCAGAGACCTGATTTGAACAAACTTGAATCTGACCCACCCACCCCCCCCCCCCACCCCCCACTCCCCCCTAGAGATGTTGTATAACAAATATAAAAAGATTCTGACTGGTGGATCTGAAGAAGATTTTTTTGAATTTTTGAAAAAATTTATGGTGCTATCAGAGTTATGCCCCTTCTGGTGCCCCCTGTGGGCATGGCATGTTTATTTGTACAAACTTGAATTGACATATGATAAGGAACATGCACACAAAATTTGATTCAATTTGGTCAAGTAGATTGTGAGGAGAAGTCGATAATGTAAAGTTCACGACGGGTGACGGACGGCAAGTGATAAGTTAAGCTCCCTTCGGTGAGCTAATAAAAAAAACTATGCAATCCTCTCATTTACTATTCTTTGCAAAAAGTATAATGATTATGATGGACAATGGATCAAACGACAGGAAAATTCCCTGATTTTTTCACTTGGTTGTCAGATGGCTTATATACAGAACCAATCAAATGCTTCAATTGATAAAAGTAAAGGGAATTCTATGCAAAATCATGTGCAAGGAGCAATACAGTAGTTCTATTGGTCAGTTACCCAAACTAAGCAAGCACAAAAGTTCCCTTTAATTCTTCACTTTCCTAATTCATTGTATGTGTAAAATGAACGATTTTTATCAAACTTGAATTGAAAAAGAGTAATTCAGTCAATACACTGTAAATATAAATATAAACTAGACTTTATGATTCTGGAGAATCATGGCTTTTCCCGATGAGATTCCATGATTTTTCATGACCCCACAGTGTCTGATGAATTGTTTTTAACTGTCTCACTGAAGTCCCTTCATTGATGTTATGAGAAAGGTGAAGATAGTAATCTCAAATGACAGAGTTTGATAAAAAATTGTTTAGGTAAAAACCATCATTAACGGTGGAGTGGGTTAATGTCAATATCGTCGTCCAACAAGTCAATGACCGACAAAAGGAGTTATGTTTCTTTGACACATACCCACTGAGTGCTGTGTCAGTTTAAAAATGGTTCATTTTATCTCAAATGTTTCCCAAATATTGATGTCTGACAGCTTGTAGAGGGTTGTTAACAAATGCTAACAGGAATATTTATTCATGCAACTTGTAATGTCACTCCAAGAACTGTGAATGGCCATTTTTTTCTTTAAAATCTACAAGATGTTTTCAGAGAAATCCAGGGAGAACATGAATTTTAAGCTTTTGATGGGTATCATTGTTTATCCAGCCCAAAACGGGTTAAGTGTTGTTTATTGAATACTCTTATTACTTCCAAAAATAATTCTCAGTGAATTCTACTTCCACTTATTTTGATCTCTCCTCCCAACTTTGGGTGCTGTGGGTACGCAAACACAGCCCATTTTATCAACATTTTGATGTTTGAGAACCTGCATAGGGTTAACAAATGCTTACAAGAATATTTCGTACATGCAACTTGTAATGTCACACTAAGATCTGAGAATGGCCATTTTTTCTTGAAAATCTACTGGATGGTTTTAAAAGAAATCCTCAGATAACACAAATTTTTAACCTTTTGAGGGGTATCTCTCTGTAACCAGCTCTAAAGGGTTAATGCTTGGTTTTGTTAATACCTTCAATGGGTACAAAAAAGATCAACTGTGAATTCCATTTCCAATGAAGAGGGTTATGTTTATCTCGTAGGTACACATTTGGTGTTATGGTTGCCCAAGCACAGCCCATTTTCTCGAAATGTCTATGCCTGACAGCCTCTGGGGGGTTAACAAATGTTTACCAAAACATTTTGTTCATGCTTGTAATGTCACTCGAAGACCTGTGAATGGTCAATTGTTCTTGAAATTTTTTTTGAGAAATCCACAGAAAACTGGAATTTTAAGCTTTTTAAGGGGTATATCTCCTTAACCAGTCAAAAATGGGTTAAGACCTCGATTTGTGAATGTCAGTTTTGCGTCCGGTAAAAGAAGTTATGTTTCTCTGTTGCATTCCCTTTTGATGTTGTTGTTGTTGTTCAAAAACAGACTATTTTTTTCAAAATTTTGACATTTAGCAGCCCATGGAGGGTTAACAAATGTTTACCGGAATAATTTATCCAATCAACTGGTAATGTGACACTATGACCTATCAATGGCCATTTTCTCTTGAAAACGCTACCAGATGTTTGTAAAGAAATCCAGGGAAAACATAAATTTTGAAGCCTTTGATGGGTATCACTATTAACAACCACAAAAGGGGTTAACGATTGGTTTTTTGAATACCCTTATTACTTACAAAAATGGTCCTCGGTGAATTCCACTTCCAACAAAGGAGATTATGTGTATTTCTCAGGTACACGTTGGTTGCTGTGCGTGTCTGAAAACAGCCCATTTCAACAAAATTACGATGCTTGGCAGTCTGTAGAGGGTTAATAAACGCTCACCGGAATATTTTGTCCATGCAACTTACAATGTCACACAAAGACCTGCGGGTAGTCAATTTTTCTTGAGAACCTACAGGATGTATTTAGAGAAATCCACAGAAAAAACGGGAATTTTAAGATTTTAAGGGGTCTCTCTCTTTAGCCTCCCCAAAATGGGTTAAGACTTCGACTTTTGAATACCCTTACTACTTACAAAAATGTTTCCATATAGATTGTGCGCTCGATAAAAGAAGGCACTTTTCTTTGTGGCGTACCCATTGGGTGCTGTTGGCGTCCAAAAACAGCCCATTTTATCACAATTTTGACTTTTAGAAGCCTGTGGAGGGTTAACAAATGCTCACCGCAGTATTTTGTCTATGCAACTTCTATTGTCACACCAAGGCCTGGGAGTGACAAATTTTTCTTGAAGATCTACAAGACTCGTTTAGAGAAATCCACGGAAAACACAATTTTTTGAGCTTTATGGGGGTATTGCTGTTTAATCAGCCCAAAGCGGGTTAACGCTTGGTTTTTTGAACACCCTTATTACTGACAAAAATGATCCTCGGTGAATTCCACTCCCAATAAAGGGAGTTATGTGTATCTCTCATGTATTGTTTGGGTGCGGTGGGGGCCTGAAACCGGCCTATTTCATCAAAATTTTGATGTTTGGCAGCCTGTGGAGGGTTACCATATGCATCGCCTGATATGTCGTGTGTATCAAAGGGCGTGTCACAGACAGGGCTAGCAATTACGAATGTATAAAAAAAATCTACAAGACGTGTTTCGAGAAAGTGCCGATAAACCCCAATTTTGGCAGTTTTTTGCCAATTCTGACGAAATGAGGGTTAAATCGAAAATTCCGCTTCGGTACATTTTTAGATTTTGTGCCCCTCTATGCGTGTGCAAAATTTCGTGAAAATCGGTTCGAAAATAGCTTCTGAATCGTACTGACAAAATGTGTGGAAAAAAAAAAAAAAAAAAATAATAATCCGTAGAAATTCAATAGTCTTTTCCAGAGGGAAAAGCCTAATTAGTCTGATGAAATTCATGTAGTAATGTTTATCATTTATGAGTCAAAATGCTCTGGATTAAGTCATGTGGAGTTGTGCAAAGTTCTGAGACTGGCCGACTCTCATACATCCTATTTGATGAAGCTGTGTGTCTTCCTATCACAAGCTTTCTGCAGCATGAAAATAACATCAGTATTGCTGACTTGCGATCATTATGATATGCAGATACCTTCAACTTTCCAATCCAACTACATCAGTGTTGTGGCAAATTGGAAAATGAAGGAAGTTTTCATTGCTTTATCTTGTATTTATGTCTTTAAAACATGTCATTATGTGTAACTGTTCACTGCAGTAACAAATTTTATTATATCACAGGGATGAAACATTGCAGTTGCATCTAGGTTTCACAAAATTTGATACTCATTCTATGAGTGTTTTATAGTGAACCTCTCACTTCAGCACTGCAGTAATTTTTGTGATCACTGGCAACCATTAAGATTAAAATACATGGACATCCTGGTTATGAAACCAAAGAACTTCTGAGGTAATTACTTTCAGATATTCTGATTTGATCAATCTCCCCCCCCCCCCCCCTCCAAAAAAAAAGAAAAAAAGTCTTCAGTTAAGAATTCCCAGCAGAAAGGGTTTTAAGTCAATAAACATATGGTCATTTTTTTTAAAAAAGCTGAATAAAAATATCTATGATTTCAATAAAGTCCAAATAGAAAAAAAGCACCCTGAGTTCAGACTTTCATAAATATCAAAATATAAATACGATGCCACACATAATGTACAACTATTTATGATTTGTGGGACCACAATTTTTCAAATGCAAATTAACTATAAGCAGCAAGAGCACCTTTGTTATTTATTTATTGGTGTTTAAGGTCATATACTTATGCACAATGGCTAATCATGACCGTGACAGTTTCACTGGTGGAGGAAGCCGGAGTACCCGGAGAGAACCACCGAGCAATGACGAGCAGCTGCCAGCTCCCCAACATCGTAACTCTGCACTGCAGCACAGGCAGGGTTAGATTGGTTGAAGACATGCGTACCATCGACGTGCAGTATGCCTTAGTACACGGCATCATCGTGCTCCCATGTGGACAATCGGGGTTAAGTGCCTTGCCCAAGGACACAACGTGGTTGCCACAGGTGGGATTCGAACCAAGGACCTCTCGGCTTGCAGCCTGCACCTCTACCTACTGAGCATCCGCGCCCCAAGCACCTTTGATCATCTTTTGCTTTATGGGGAAGTATTAACATCGCCTCCACACAATTAAGCCTAAAGTGCCTGAAGATTTTTACAGATTTTGCAACAGTCTTTAACAGTCTACATTAGGTAGCTTTGCAGTTGTTTCTAGGTAAGTCTTGGTTGACTATGTAGGCAGCCAAAACTGACCTAGAAATAACTGTAAAGGTTCTTGGATTGTTACTTGTAAAAAAAAGTGCCTGAAGATTTTTACACATTTTGCAATAGTCTTTTAACAGTCTACATTAGGTAGCTTTGCAGTTGTTTCTAGGTAAGTCTTGCTTGACTATGTAAGCAGCCCAAACTGGCCTAGAAATAATTGTCAAGGTTCTTAGAATGTTACTTGTAAAATGTATCGAAATACTGCTGGTTGGGGCACTTGTTTTTCTGCAGTAAAAAGTGATCACAGTCAAAATTGGGCCTTTAAGGGAGGGTCAAACACAACTGACATTTCATAGTATAGTTGGGGAGAAACCGTACATATACCTTAAATCTGATGACAATAATGAAGCTGGTATCTTATAACAAGTCAACAATTGCTTGAATTATTGAACAGTGGTTGGTTTCCAAAGATTATATGTTCATTTTGCAATGCGGCTACAATTAGTAAGTGATTAAATATTGATCAGATAGGGGAAGATGAAGAATGATAACTGCTGTGATATAATAACACTTTGGACACATGCTGCACAACAAGAAGACAATCTCCCTTACTCCTGTTCACCACCTCCAACCTTTTCTTGCCTTCTTCATTTACCAGATTTAAAAAACTACTTCATGGTATTCCAATGTGCCTCCATCTCAGTTTTCCCAGCAATCATACCAACCGTATTTTCCTACTATCATCTATACTTCAAGTTTTACCCCATTTTATCTGGATACCTTTTAATCTTTACCAAAGTGATATTTGGTAGTGCTCAAATGACTAGTGAATTCCAAAGTCAACTAATCAATACCCAAAAGTCAAGTCGACTTGGACTAGTCATTGGTGATAACCTGTCTCCTTATAACAGTGTTGGTGTTATGGTAGAGTGCTGAAGGTCCAAATTTGGCTTCACTTGGGCATTCATATACAGCAACTTACTGGAACATTATTCTGTTAATGTGCTTCTAATTATGCTAAGAGTGAAATTATATAGTCTTATTTAATTTGCCTTGTTGCGATTTATGGGAGAGTGCCTATAGGCACTCTCCCATAAATTGCAACAAGGCAAATTAATAACATATCCTGATAGCCCAAAATAATTCAGCACTCTACTAGTACCAGTTAAAACAAACTACTGTCACTACTATTAGATGGCAATAGATGTATACATTGATTGCCCAATATTGCTGTTCAAACTGTCTGACAGTGGCACAGAAGGGATACTATTTACCTAAAAGCTTGAACTCCTCCGACTAGTCGACTCCACAATTGAGAGTCGACTACTGGTTTACCCAGAGTCGACATCGACTAGCCGACTAATCGTTTGAGTACTAATATTTGGGCCATTCTAAATGAAAATACGACATTAAGTGGCTACACCATAGGTTCAGCCATGTTTATTGAAGCAAAAGCATCACTTCAGGTACATTTTGCTGCACGCTCAACAAGGGTTATAGTTGTCGATCAGCAACGCATCATTAATAGTGTATGGTTATCTCAATTTGCACATGGTTCGCCTGGCACACAACAACAGTGCTGTGATAGCACTTATCCAACTGGTGTTAGCAATTCCACCTGCGAACCACATCTTTTCTTGAAAAGTTCTTTGTTTCAGTGTTAAAATTAGCCTGTTTGTGGAAAAATAAGCCTCAGCACTAATTACATCAAGTCAGAAGACAATACCTGGTCATGTCCAACTGCCATTTTGTTTCATCTAAAGAGAACACAGACCAACAACAAACTTCTCCATAGGTGAGTTCAGTGTTATTTAATATCATATTATATGATATGTGGCCTGTTTTGGGATTTTAATTTTTGAGGCATTCTTTGTCACACACTTTGCAGATTATATTCATAACAAGAGGCCCCAAGAGGCCTTAATCCCTCACCCGACAAAGTGATTCAAAGAAGTATTTCGGGTCACATTCAGTTAGTCATGGTTCATCACCACTACAGAAGAATGAAGTCATGAATTTATTCATAACTCTAGCATTTCAGATGATTATTATCATAGGTCTTCCTGACTGCTTCCAATTCCATAAGCTGTAGACAATGTTAAGCCGGGTGAACAAACTTGAATCTGATACCCCTAGAGATGTTATATACCAAATATGAAAGGATTCTAACTGGTAGATTTGAAGAAGATTTTTAAAAAAATCTCCTCAAATTGCACTAAGTTGAAATTCAGGCTCCAGTAGAGAGCCCAAATATTAACCCAGGGACCCGGTTTGAATAAACTTCAATCTGAGCCCCCAAGAGATGTTGTATACCAAATATGAAAGCGTTCTCATTGGTGGATCAAAAGAAAAGAAATATCCTTATATCCCATAGGAAGCCCAAATATCAACCCATAGACTCCATTTGAACAAACTTGAATCTGACCCCCCTAGAGATGCTGTATAACAAATATGAAAGGATTCTAGCTGGTGGATCTGAAGAAGATTTTTAAAGAAATTTCCTCATATTGCACTAAGTTAAACTTTAGGCTCCAATAAAGAGCCCAAATACTAACCCAGGGACTCGATTAGAAAAAACTAGAATCTGCGCAACCTAGAGATGTTGTATACGAAATATGAAAGCATTCTGACTGGTGGATCTGAAGACGACAATTTTTAAAGAAATTTCCTCATATTGCACTAAGTTAAAATTTGAGCTCCTAGAGGAAGCCAAATTATTAACCCAGGGACTCGATTTGAACAAACTTGAATCTGACACCCTAAAAATGTTATATACCAAATATCAAAAGATTTTAATTGATGGCTCTGCAGAAGAAGATTTTTTTAATTTTTGAAAACAATTTATGGGTGCTATCAGATTAATGCCCCTTGTGGTGCTCCCTGAGGGCATGTCAACTTGATTTGAACAAACTTGAATTGAAATATGATAAGGAACATGCACATCAAATTTGGTTCAATTCGGCCCAGTGGTTTATGAGGAGAAGTTGATAATGTAAAGTTCAAGCCTGAGGGATGAGGGACGGACAACAGACAAAAAGTGATCACTTAAGATCCCCCTGCTTTCAGTCAGGTGAGCTAAAAAGCTTTATACAAAATTGTTTGGTTACAATTTATTGGATAGTGCAGGTTGGTACTCTCCAATAAATTATAACAAAACATTTATGAACAGAATCTTGCTACACTGAGGCTACTCTTGTTGGTAGATTGGTATCTTTGAAAAAAATAACCATGTTTCAAATCACCTTTGAAAAATAATTTAGCACTCAACCATTTAAATAATCACTAGACTTGCAAATCCACTGCCCCAGGTCTGTGCCTTTTTACAATTTTCTTTCTGCACTCACCAGGTGCTCTCATTTGTTATGTATTTTGTGTGCCATGTGTCGTTCGTCTATCCTATCATTATCCATAGGTTGTACTCATATTTTTTTATGTGTGGTGTTGGGGTGGGTGTGGCTGACATATACTTCATTTGACATCTCTTGTAATTGTTTGCCTGTACGTTTAACTCTTTACCTGCTTTTGGTGGATATTCCTGCCAAGGATGCAAATCTCTCACTACTAGAATAAGTAAAATTTGGTCATTTTTAATTAAATTTTCTCCCTGTAAATTAAATCAAGGTTTTGATCAATGATTTCTTGAGTTAAGCTACCAAAATATTTTCATCAACTCTAGTCATGGCTGCTTTACTTCGCTTAGAATGGATTTTTATGGTAAAGAATTACTTAAATTTAGCCATTTTGCTCAGTAAAATAACCTGAAAATTTGCTAGCTGTCTCATGTTTTTTTCACTGCAGCAGCAAGGCAGGTGTATTCTTTGTGAACCCTTCCCTCCACCCTATAAATAAACCGTCAATCATACATTTGTGTTTTGCTACAGTGGAACCTTATTAATTGAATAGCCACTTTGCCAGAGAAAAATATTCATTTAATTAACAGGAGTATTCAATTAACAGGCACTTGGTCGGAGTTTTTTTTGTTGTAAATTACAGATATTAAACAGAACATTTATTCTATTTATGAAATAAGCGTCTCTTGTTGAGTTAGACATTCAGGAATTTGACTATGGAAAACCATTTGTTAAATGGTTTTGCTGAATTGGCTTATAGGATTCCATAGTCAAATTTCTGATTGTCTAACAAAACAAGAGACATTTATCTCCATTATAATTCCTTTCATCATTAGAAGTGAAAAAATTCACCAAACCCATTTTATTTGAAGAAAAACAATAAAAAAAATGTCATTTTCAATCTCGGTCTATTTGCCATGATCGAATTTACAGGGTGTATTCGATCTGTATTAGGGTCGGTTTAATGCCATTGCTCGCGCTAAGAATGGATACAGACATGTTCTAATTGACCCACTTCTGGTAATTAGAACACGATAGGAGTGAATTTGCCTGAGATTAGATTAGAGCAGGGAGCTGACCAGCTCTCAGGCAATCAAATTATGGGTTCAGAAAGAATGTCAAATTTAACTGATGAATTACAATTTAGTTCAAAACAAGTCTACAATATTCAATGATTGTCAGGGTAATTTCTCTGCATATTATCAAGACTTCATATTCAATTCACTGAAGTTCACTCTATAACCTATATGCTACTAACTGGTCAAACTTGTATTGAAAGTATAGTAAATGGTTTGGTGTTTGAAAGTTATATTCAATTAACAGGGATATTCAATTAAGAGATATCCAATTCAGTGGGTTCTACTGCAGTGTGCAACATTTGAGGAGAACGCTTGTTTCGTTTGCATGGTGGTTACGCAAATTTAAATCTACATGAACAGATGTCCGTTTAGCCAAAAGTTACATCTTGAATGGTAAAGTTTGAGTAACTTAACTGGTAGAGTGCTAAAGTTTTACTCAGCCTCAAGATTTGTTCACACATTTTTGTCTTGTTACAATTTATGGGAGAGTGCCTATAGGCACTCTCCGATAAATTGTAACAAAGCAAATCGATGGTGTGAAGTAATTTTACTTCCAAGATAATAAGAAGGAAATCCACAAAATATGAAGTCTTCAAGTTTTGGTACCTGCAGTTCAGAATAAAGCCCGAACATGGGCTTCCAGCACTCTACCAGTTAACCAGCCTTTCTTGTGCCTGATTTATTTATTGGTGTTTAAGGTCACATACTTATGCACAATGGCTAATCGTGACCGTGAAAATTTTACGGGTGGAGGAAGCCGGAGTACCCGGACAGAACCACCGAGCATCAACGAGCAACTGTCAACTCAACATTCTAACTCTGTTCAAGCTCCGCTCAAGCAGGGCTACAGAGGTTGAAGACATGTGCACCATCGACGTGCAGTACGCCTTAGTACACCGTACATCGTGCCCCCATGTAGGCAACCGGGATAAAGTGCCTTGCCCAAGGACACAACGTGGGTTGTCCCGGACGGGTATCGAACTCGGGACTTCTAGCATAGAAGTCCAATAGTCTACCACTGAGCCACTACGCTCCCTCTGTGTCTGATAGATTTTTAGACTTTTGCATTGAGAGGCTATACATGTATATATTTCAATTCCATGCAATATATGAATACTTGTTAATGACAAAAAAGCAGTTTTCCAAGAATTTTTACATAGCCGAGCGTTCGGTTAGCCATCTCCAAGCGACGTGAAAGGTCTGTGGGTTAGAGTCATTTTTGAAATTTTGCACACTGTACTGTATTACCAAATGGTTAGAACTCAAATAATTTTGATCCAAACTGTGAGTTAGTGGATGGCTGTATGATAGATTTCTATGTGAAAAGTAACATCAATCACAGCTGCCAATACCTTAGTCTATAATATTCTAAGATAAAATCAAAGAAAATAATACATTTCATAGAACCAATCAATCGCTTGCAATGATCATTATACACAAATTACTATAAGCGAATTCAGCAATAATATGAGGTAGTAGGTAACAGAGGTTGTATTACTAACACAGGTCAAAAAGAGTAGAATTGCAGTAATGTGAAGCCACAAAAAATTGATTTGCATTTCCAGAAACTAAAGACACGCCAGATTTATCAACAGAAGGGATATTTGTTCAATTTACCAGATATGCCACACAGAAAATCTCCCCAGCTTTCAAAGAAATGTTTAACCCTTTACCTAACACAAAAAGCAGGCGACGACACTTGCAAATAAAATTCTTGAAGCACTAATTTTTTTGATTTTTTCCATCAAAAACATAGCTTATGACCCCTCATTGGAATGAGCTCATTGAGCTCATTCCAATGAGGGGTCATAAGCTATGTTTTTGTGATAAATGAAAGTGTCAATGACACTGTAGCTCAACTTGTCAAGACAAAGACATGCACGTGTAGTATGTGACACAGCAATGACAAACATCTAGGTAATGACCTGATAACAAAGGTACATATAAAGTATTGTAACGGTCTGTACATAAATACTGACCGTTGCCTGTAACAAATGGAAAAGGTAAAGTATTGTAAAGGTGGGTAACAGTCAGATGCTAAACTAGAAAAGAAAACTGAGTCCCAGAGTGGGTCTGACTGAATCCCAAATATTTGTTCTCATAGCACAGTGATAACAAAGGCATCCCAAAACACACTTGTTCCTGTCCCAAGGTGAAAACAAAGGTACCCAAGAAGTTTTGTGAAGATCAATTCATAAATACGAGCTGTATAGAACTTGTGACAAAAAACTGATTGGACCTAATTTTGGTACAAAATGGCCACTGGTAGCCATCTTGAATTTTGGACAGTACCCAGAAACACTCATTCTCGTCCCAAGGTGATAACAAAGGTACCCAAGAAGTTTTGTGAAGATCAATTCATAAATACGAGCTGTATAGAACTTGTGACAAAAAACTGATTGGACCTAATTTTGGTACAAAATGGCCACTGGTAGCCATCTTGAATTTTGGACAGTACCCAGAAACACTCATTCTCGTCCCAAGGTGATAACAAAGGTACCCAAGAAGTTTTGTGAAGATCGGTTCATAAATACAGCCTCTACCCTGAGCCGTATTGACATGTGTGCTCACATTGTGTAAGTAGCACTGAATAAATCAAAGTTCATCTAATTTGCATAATTTCTGCATGAAAAAAAAAACCCTTACAATATGTGATGTATTCCATGTTACTAAACATTCATACAAAAATTTATTCAAATCAGAACTTTCATACAGAAGTTCTGTACAAAAGACTGATTGCACTAATTTTGGTACAAAATGGCTGCTGGTGGCCATCTTGAATTTCGGACCACACCCAAAAACACTCGCTCTCATCCCACGGTGATAACAAAGGTACCCAAGAAGTTTCGTAAAGATTGGTTCATAAATATGGCCTCTAGTCTGAGCTGTATAGAAGTTGTGTACAAAAAACGGATTAGACCTAATTTCGGTACAAAATGGCCACTGGCAGCCATCTTGAATTTTAGACCGTAACCAGAAACACTCGTTCTCGTCCCAAGGTGATAACAAAGGTACCCAAGACATTTCGTGAAGATCAGTTCATAAATACAGACTCTAGTCTGAGCCATATTGACATGTGTACTTACTGTGTGTAAGTCGCACTGAAAAAATCAAAGTTCATCTAATTTGCATAATTTCTGCACGAGAAAAAAACCTGTATTATATGTGATGTATCCCATGGTACTAAACATTCACACAAAAAATTATTCAAATCAGCACTTTCATATGGAAGTTCTGTGCAAAAATCTGATTGCACCTAATTTTGTACAAAATGGCTGCCATCGGCCATCTTGAATTTCGGACCGGACCCAAAAACACTTGTTCTCGTCCCACGGAGATACCAAAGGTACCCAAGAAGTTTCGTAAAGATCGGTTCATAAATACGGCCTCTAGCCCGAGCCGTATTGGCATTTGCACTTACAGTGCTGAAAGTAACACCCTAAACATCAAAATTAGTCTAATTTGCACAATTTACGCACGAGAAAAAAACCTGTATTATATGTGATGTATCCCATGGTACTAAACATTCATACAAAAAATTATTCAAATCAGAGCTTTCATATGGAAGTTCTGTACAAAAAACAGATTTCTGCATCATCGGTACAAAATGGCGGCTGGCAGCCATCTTGAATTTCGGACCGCACCCAAAAACACTCGTTCTCGTCCCTCGGTCATAACAAAGGTACCCAAGAAGTTTCGTAAAGATCGGTTCATAAATACGGCCTCTAGCCCGAGCCATAGCAGCTTGGCACTTACAGCTCTGAAAGTAACACTAAATAAATCAAAGTCAGTCTAATTTGCATAATTTACGCACAAGAAAAAAACCCGTATTATATGTGATGTATCCCATGGTACTAAACATTTATACAAAACTTTATTCAAATCAGAACTTTCATACAGAAGTTCTGTACAAAAAACTGATTTTTGCATCATTGGTACAAAATGGCCGCTGGCAGCCATCTTGAATTTCGGACCACACCTAAAAACACTCGTTCCCGTCCCAGGGTCATAACAAAGGTACACAAGAAGTTTTGTAAAGATTGGTTCATAAATACGACCTCTAGCCCGAGCCATAGCCAATTGTTGACGTACAGACAGACGGACAGACGGACAGACAGACAGACAGACAGACGGACGAACGGACAGATGGACGACGGGCCATGACAATAGCTCAAATTTGACTTCGTCAAAGTTGAGCTAAAAATGAAAAACATAATACAAATTGAATGGTGAACTTTGTGAATTGTGCTGACCGGTTTTGGTCGTTACGTTGGGTAAAGGGTTAAATGTTTGTTCAGTGAATGGTCACAACATTCTGGTGGCTAAAAAGTTTTATGATTTATCAAAATTTACTTGTATACATAATTATTTTACCTAACAAACTGACTGCATCTGATCACCTAATTTTTTCCAAAAATTTCTCCACAATGATATCATGAGACTCCTCATTGGAACAAGCTTGTCAAACTTGTTCCAATAAAGAGGGGACATGATATGTTTCTTAAAAAAAAAAAATAATTAAACTATAATTAAACTATCAAATTTTGAAACAGTGGAGTCCACTTAACGGGATATCTCTTACCGGAATAACCCTTTTAATTGAATATAATTTCCCAACACAAAACCATTTACCATACCACCAGTACAAATCTGACCTCTTAACTGAATATAGAGTAAACTCCTGTTAATTGAATAAAAAATCTTGTAACCTGTTGAGAAATTACCCTGACTCTCCCCAGTTTTTCTACTTATTATAGACCTATTTGACCTCAGTACATCCAAAACAGGCATTTAATCTCTTATATCTTGTTTGACAGAGCTCATGGAGCTCTATCAAACAAGGTATAATAAAAAAAAATGTTAAGTTTATCTCTAGAATACAGGAAAGTCCCTGTTAATTGAATACTCCTGTTAATTGAATAATTTTCATTGGCTACTCAATTAACAGGGTTCCACTGTATCGTGTGCATTAGGTAAAGGTGTACTGAGAAAAAGAAATCTGGAAATCAGTTTTTCATCGTCAGTCTGTTATATGAATTGATCTCACTGATAGGATGCATATGGAATGAGCATTTCTGTCCTTCAAATAAGAGTTAGCAATTATTATACCTTACCAATGATTAGTTATTTATTAGTGTGTAAAGTCACTTTAAGCATCTATGACTATATCATGGCAGCAACACAAGTATGAAGTCAAGTTTAGCCAATTGTTTATATCTATCTGCCCACTTAGGGGACTTCCATCATAAGCATTGGTTATAAGGTCTTACTTTATTAGTGAAACAAAACTGGTTTACAATAGTAAATAAACACTGCTCCACTTCCCAGGGTTCCCGAATTAAATAAGGATTTAAAAAAGACTTATGAATCACCTTATGATGTACGATTCATGCGTCATGTTTGTACTTTGCATTTAGATATCATTTTCATTAATCATAAACATCTGAAGTAATCAAGATGTCAAATATTTGTCACCTAAGCAGGAAGTGAATTTTCTGTTGAGAACATGTGTCCAACTGCCTTCCCATACAACCTTTCGGTGGCTCTTTCAACAAGCTGATATTTGAAAGAAAAAAAAAAACCAAAACAGAAGTGTCTCCAATGATATAAATTTCACGGTATAAGAATTTACTTATTAACTGGATGAGTTCTAGAAGCCACTATCATGGCTCCATTGAAAAGTGCTGAAGGCTACTTCAGTGGCTATACACAGTTTTGCAGAGGCTTGTTGATATCTTAGCAGTAGAAAATAAATACAATATGTTAATTAACAACTTACTTGGGCCACACATAGTAGATCTTCTGTTTCTCAGGCCAGGTTTTGTAAAATTGCATGCGGGCGGGCGGGGCGGGCGTTTTTTTATTTTATTTTTTATTTTTGTGATTATTTCTTTGAAATCTGAAGTTCACATTCTTGGTTTATTTTATTTTTTAGGCCTCAAAATCTACAGAATAGCATGGGTGGTGGTGCATTTCATCCCTTGAGTGCAAAAAGGCTTTGCAATGCTAAAGTATTGCAAAGCCTTGTTGCACTCAAGGGACAAATTTATTAATTTTATTAACTTGGGTAAAATATCAGACATAAACAAATTTTATTTTTTCAAGTTTGCATTGGTTATAAAAAGAGAGCATGCGGCAGCCAAAAGGACCATGCGGGAGGGCCTGAGAAACATATTTTTAACTTTTGTAGGCCTTACCAACTTTATTTTAACTCAGGTTATACCAAAAACTTAGATGTGAGTCTTCCATGGAAGACGTGTGTCGCCTGCACTATATTTTAATATTTCAGACAGAATTCTAAGTGGAAAAGGGGCATAACTCTGGAAAAAATACAGCGGATCAAAAAATAAAATAGGAGGTGCACAATGCCATTATGTGATAAAGAATCACTGAAAGTTTCATCAAAATCCATTCATAGGTTAAAGAGGAGTGGCGGAAAAGAGAAAGTGTGACGCAGACGACACGGATGTCGCGGACGACGACGCAGACGATGCAAGATGACAAAAGTAATCCCTATATGTCGCTCCCCACTTCGTGGGGCGGCGACACAAAAATAGGAGGTGCACAATGCCATTATGTGATAAAGATTCTGTGAAAGTTCCATTAAAATCCATTCTTTGATTAAAGAGGAGTTGTAGATAAATGATGTACACCCCCACCCCTACATGTAATTGAAATTCCAAGTCGAAAAAGGGACATAACTTCGAAAAAAATGTGTGGATGATAAACGGTTGTAAGTGGATATCCTTTCCCCGTCCTGGTCCATGTGCATACCAAATATCATTAAAATCTGCCTGACAATGACTGAGATATATACACTCCAAGGCGTTTCAGACAGAATTCTAAGTTGAAAAGGGGCATAACTCTGGAAAAAATACAGCTGATCAAAAAATAAAATAGGAGGTGCACAATGCCATTATGTGATAAAGATTCTGTGAAAGTTCCATTAAAATCCATTCTCTGATTAAAGAGGAGTTGTGAATAAATGACGTACACCCCCACCCCTACATGTAATTGTAATTCCAAGTCGAAAAAGGGACATAACTCTGAAAAAACTGTGTGGATGATAACGGTCATAAGTGGATATCCTTTCCCCGTCCTGGTCCATGTGCATACCAAATATCATTAAAATCTGCCTGACAATGACTGAGATATATACACTCCAAGGCGTTTCAGACAGAATTCTAAGTTGAAAAGGGGCATAACTCTGGAAAAAATACAGCTGATCAAAAAATAAAATAGGAGGTTCACAATGCCATTATGTGATAAAGATTCTGTGAAAGTTCCATTAAAATCCATTCTTTGATTAAAGAGGAGTTGTGGATAAATGATGTACACCCCCACCCCTACATGTAATTGTAATTCCAAGTCAAAAAAGGGACATAACTCTGAAAAAACTGTGTGGATGATAACGGTTGTAAGTGGATATCATTTCCCCGTCCTGGTCCATGTGCATACCAAATATCATTAAAATCTGCCTGACAATGACTGAGATATATACACTCCAAGGCGTTTCAGACAGAATTCTAAGTTGAAAAGGGGCATAACTCTGGAAAAAATACAGCTGATCAAAAAATAGAATAGGAGGTGCACAATGCCATTATGTGATAAAGATTCTGTGAAAGTTCCATTAAAATCCATTCTTTGATTAAAGAGGTGTTGTGGATAAATGATGTACACCCCCACCCCTACATGTAATTGTAATTCCAAGTCAAAAAAGGGACATAACTCTGAAAAAACTGTGTGGATGATAACGGTTGTAAGTGGATATCCTTTCCCCGTCCTGGTCCATGTGCATACCAAATATCATTAAAATCTGCCTAACAATGACTGAGATATATACACTCCAAGGCGTTTCAGACAGAATTCTAAGTTGAAAAGGGGCATAACTCTGGAAAAAATACAGCGGATCAAAAAATAAAATAGGAGGTGCACAATGCCATTATGTGATAAAGAATCACTGAAAGTTTCATCAAAATCCATTCATAGGTTAAAGAGGAGTGGTGGATAAGAGACACCCAAGGCGTTTCAGACAGAATTCTAAGTGGAAAAGGGGCATAACTTAGTGTTGTGCGGTTTTATTTTTCTTGTTTCGGTTCGGTTTCGGTTCGGTTATTTAAAAAAAACTCGGTTTATAGGTCGGTTTTCGGTTTTTTATAGTAAGACATCTGCAGTTTCCAACAGAAACTATGTAATGTCGATATAATGCCCATACTGTCATATTTTCAATGATGATTTAATTGGCAGTGACTAGCATTTGTGCTAAGTGTATAAATGGCAGGCATTATCAAAACAAAATAATATAAAAGAAAATAAAATGCAACAGTGTTCGTAGAATATCACCACTCACCAATTCTAGGCACATGCCCCCCCCCCCCCCCACCTCTGGTCTTTAAGTTCAGGCATAGAGAGTCTATGATGAATTGATATTAACACATGGGTGTGAAAAGAGCTAATTCACAATTTCCCAGCGCTCTGTTCAGTGCTCACTCCTAGGTGGGCCCTGGGCAGCCTAACAAAATGACCCTACCAGGCATTGCAAATAATAATAAGCGTTGCCAAGTGGGTCACCTAGACACCCATCCTAACATATTTGACAATGAACTAATGTATGCACTCTTTTCAATACCCCCTCCCCCCCCCCCCCCCACACACACACAGACACAGTGGTGACTAGTGCCACCACCCGCCCTAGTAAAATAATCAGCAATCATTTCATGTCAGCCTGAAATGGGAAAGTCATATTGTTTGTAGCTGGGTGGGCTTCAAAACGAACCACTTTACCAAATACCTATTGTCTCCCCCCCCCCACCCCCCACCTCGCGCACGCAATGGTTTTAGCTCAACGGAATTGATTTCACAAATTCACTGGTGTACTGTTATATATTGTAACTTTTTTGCGTTTGCCTCTTGCCATTCCAATTTCTATTTCTACCACTGATTTGTTCCTTTGGTTGGCCCCCTTAAAGTAAGTTGTGTGGGAATGCAACCGTGTCACGTTGACAGCGATATTACGTAACGCAGCTTTATCCCGTGGATATGGACGATTCGGCCTCGGGACGTTTCGGCCTCGGGACGTTTCGGTTCAAGACGTTTTGGCCTTCATATATTGAACTAAATAGAATAAGAACTTGCGGTTTCGCGTTTTAGTGGGCCGAAGCCTTCAGGACAAATCGTCTCGGGTCGGAACGTCCCAAAACTGAATTGCAGTAAAACCTCTTCCCAGATAAGCACATCAAGGGAGGCAACAGACAACATCCGATGCACGTGGTGGGGCAATCCGTGACAAATGTTATTTTTGAATACGACAATGAAATACCAAGACCTTTTTCTGATATGATATTATTCCCTGTCCAACAGATTGTAGTTAAGTAATTTTAATTAAACTGGTTGACTATGTCATATAAACCTGTTCAAAAACGAAGCCAATTGCGCAAGGTATTTCCTGTAATCAGTGAAATGTAGGCGTGTTGGCTGTCTGTTTTGTCATTCTCACAGAAAACACAACCCATTTTTACGTCAACGATTTGTGATTGACAACTTGTCATACATAATTCTCGAGTGATCTGGACATGCTGCAGTGGCCTCTTTGCACCAAGAATGTGGCGTGCGTTGACGACACTGTTATTTCCTGACAAAGCTTGACATTTCAGACATTGTTAGTGCAAACTGAATAAAGAAAACATCTCTTCCCGACATTTTAGGTAAAAACCGAAACCGTACTCATTTACCAGTTACACGGTTTCGGTTTTCAAGCAAAACCGAAACCGACTTATAAAACCGGTTAACCGTACAACACTAGCATAACTCTGGAAAAAATACAGCGGATCAAAAAATAAAATAGGAGGTGCACAATGCCATTATGTGATAAAGAATCACTGAAAGTTTCATCAAAATCCATTCATAGGTTAAAGAGGAGTGGCAGAAAAGAGAAAGTGTGACGCGGACGACGACGCAGACGACGCAAGACGACAACTCTGGAAAAAATATAGCGGATCAAAAAATAAAATAGGAGGTGCACAATGTGCTTATGTGATAAAGAATCACTGAAAGTTTCATCAAAATCCATTCATAGGTTAAAGAGGAGTGGCGGATAAGAGAAAGTGTGACGCGGACGGTGCAAGACGACAAAAGTAATCCCTATATGTCGCTCCCCACTTCATGGGGCAGGCGACACAATAACCTACTTGCAGAGTACACAAGATGATTTGAAAATCTGCTAAAACATGGTGGACACCCTATTATACCATACCTATACAAAGAGTCCAGGAACATGTGTCCTCATGACACAAAATTCAAACATTTCTCGTTATTATGTTCCTCCTGGATCTAAAAGTATATAAATAGCCCACTAAAGCTGAGAGAACACATTTTTATACACAGTATGTGGAGAGTGGATTGTAACTAAATCACCAGTGGAGTGTAGTTATCACCCAAAGTATCACTTTCATATTCTGTACATATAGACAAAAAACACAAGCAATGTTTCAGCCATTGGAACTTTGCTTGTGATGGTTATGCTTTGCAACAAATTTGCAATTATTGCTCAGGTGGGAACCCCACTCTGCAGGTAATTTAATGATAATACACTCTCCACGTACTGTATGTAATCAATTTACAAAAAATTTCATTGGTGATATAATTTTTGTCAACTAGAGATCATAGTTTCTGGGGCAAGTACCCTTGGAAAGAATAGAGTGCACCTATACAATGTCAACACTATGCACTCGGTTTTTGATTACTCACTTCAAACTTATCCATTCCTGATAAAAGGACTTTCAATGTAAAGGAGAACTTTTCCAGAAACAAGCAAAACTCCACTTCCCTGTGTTTCCACAGTGAGATATCCTATTTATTGCCGACTATAACTGTCTTTGAAGTGGAAAATTATGGGAAAGTACTGCAATGTTGCATGACAATAAAATTGGGAGTCAGTCAGTGGGTGTTTCTGCAATTGTTAATCAATCTCCATTTGGACTCAATGACAATAATTTATTTTTAACAATACATTATTATGAGGACAGACTACTGCTTGAAGTGCCCCTGCCAATGGAAGTATAAATGGTACCATCCAAAGAAAAGAATAGAAAAGCCTCATGAAGATCATTCTAACAATAAACCTGTATGAGTCACAATAAGTGGTAAGATATCCAAAACAATGATTCTTATTTTATTTATTTTATTTTATGTTGGCCCCAACACCATCGGTCTGTGCTGAAACCTTACTTTTGAGGCATAACTAAAAACAATTCTGTAAGCTGCAAAACAGAGGTTTATATGTATATACCTTGTATTAACTTAAAGCATTAAAAGATGTGCTGACTGATGTGCATTGTACAATTTACTGAGTTCTCATTGGAACTCTCAAATAATCATAAAACAATCATTTGTACTTGCTAAGACAGGTGTATGGACAAATGGAGAACACAAGAAGACTCAATGCGATTTGGACTACACTGTCCGTCTTATTTTAATTATAACATTCGGTCATCATAAGAATAGATTGCAGTGTAGCTGAAAGAACAATAATGTAGAACAACAGAAGTTTATATATCTAATATACAACTATTTACACTGAAAAATGCCTTCCTCCCTTAACGTGTGTTCTGTGGTCAAAGAAAAATGCCTGTTCCGCAGGCAAAGAAAGATGCGAAAGGCCACATGAGTTCTCAGAGCACGAGAAAGCCAGTATGGACAAGAAATAGAAGGTGGTCAGATAGGGTGGAGGTGGCAAGAAAACTTGAGATGGTGCAATGAAAGCAAAGAACTTTTGGTTGAATGTTCCTGAAAATTTGGCACGGGTGATGATAATTCGGCCAATTACTCATAACCATGCACTGAATTGACCAATACATTGACTGGAATTTACACAAAGAGAAAGTGACTTGATAAAAATTAGTTGCATTGCATGCAAATCCTTACGCAGCTCCACCTGCTAATTGGTACAGCTGGTGCCAAAAGGCTGTACCGCCGTGAAGGAACTTAATGGAAAATTTTTAACTACGGATCTATCCGCGATCACAAATCTGGCCTGCGGTCCGGTGGCCTGCCATTTGTACTCGCTGAGACAGATGTATGGACAAAAGGAGAACACAAGGCTCAATGCGATTTGGCCTACACTGCCTGTTTTATTTTAATTATAACATTTGGTCATTATAAGAATAGATTGCAGTGTAGCCGAAAGAACAATAATGTAGAACAGAAGTTTATATATCTAATATACAACTAGTTACACTGAAAAATGCCTCCCTCCCTTAAATTGTGTTTCGCGGGCAAAAAAAAACGCCACCGATGGGGATGACCCATGGGCAGACGAATCTCGCCAAAGGAACACATGTTCCAGTCACCGCCATTCAATGTTAGTCCTTGTTAATGTGAATTGTTTTTCAGTGCTTCATTTTTGTTGGACACATTATTGCGTTCCCCCTTTTATTGTGTTGCATTTTCCTGTTTGTTTTAATTGCTTGCATGATATGCAGATCTCACCTTAACTTCATGATCAGGACTTGATTTAGTTTGGACCTGTGTGTGAAACTTCCTACCATTTCGGAAACTCTCCTTGGCTTGACTCGTACTCGCTTCGTAGTCAGTTGATTTGTCGTTTTAGGTTGGAGCATGCAGTCCCAATTGAATCGAGCCCTGTTCCTGGTGCAGAGCCTGCTCTAAGTGAGTTTTCTCTGCATGCTTTGTGCAGGATATCGCCACAGGCCATGATTTACTAATGCTTTATTGACCTCAAATAGCCAAAATATTTTGGGTGCAGACGATATCTGAGTGAAGCTCAAATCTAGTTTTGTTCATTTTATTTACCTCACCGTTGCCAAGTAATTTTGGTGCATATGGGAGTTTTTGCATTCATTAATGCGGCCATAGATGCTGCTGTGCTGGTAAGTTAGGACCCTGTCAACGACGTGTGGTGAGGAAGTCCTCTAAAAGGGGAAACAAGGGTGCTAACATTTGGCAGTCTCGATTTCCTATCCATGTTGTGGTCATGTTTTGCCATGGTGCAGAAATATGGGAGCTTATACACCAATCAATAAATGCATAATTACATATTTCAATCAATAAATAATTAAATAATTAAATAAATAAATAAATAAATAAATAAATAAATAAATAAATAAATAAATAATTGTTCATACTCATTAAGACAGCCATACATGCTGCCAGTATTCGTAATTATGAGATTTTGCTGGTGATGTGCTTCGGTTATCAGGCTGTGATGTAATTTCCAATATTGGTCCTTTCCTTAACTAATTGCACACTGCTCTCTAATTCACCACACTTGCCATATGTCCTTTTTTTATAAGGCATTACTCTGATCTCGTTTTTGTTGCAGAGATGCCATGCAAGAAAAGAACTACCCTCACTGATGGGCTCACAGAAGTTTTCTGCCCGAGCAGACGGAGACGTACCGCTACGACTGCTGGTGATGTAGGGTTGAACATTGCCTCCACAAGTTCAACATGTGGTTCTACAGAAGCAACCCCACATGAAGATCCTCAACCTAGATGTTCTACAGTCATAGCTACCCTGGCTACTACAGTTGTGACATCAGTTGTGTCAGCAGCTTTGTTGCTTTCCTCATCGGTGTCCAATTATATGCATCCTAGAGTACGTGGGGGACTTGCTCAAGCTACCTCCCAGGACAATGCAGCTGGTGTTCCTCCTTCGACCAGTGCAGGACCAGTGCTTAGCAATTATTTCGGTCAGCTTTCAACTGTGCCTTCAATTATCACTAGAACTGTGACTTCAACTTGTGCTACAGAACCAGTGGACACTAATATGCTAAAATCATCAATCAGCAGTTTCACCCTCATGTGCTTCGCAAGTTAACTCTCAGTCTCAACTGCAACCACCATTTGTTGACATTCAGAATTCGTACCTCTCGCCTCAGAAAAATTTTCTGCTACCACAAGATGACACTTCCTTTTCACAGATTGCTGTTTCATCTGGCCCTATGGCTGCCTTTTCCTGAGGTTCCCATAATCTCCTTGCCTTCAGTGGTCACTGCGAACATTCAGCCATCACAATCTCGTACACCTCAAGGTGCCATATTCTTTAGCAAAACAAGCTACTTGAGTTACATCCTTCAGCCTTCAAGCTTGTACTTAAAGAAACTCCCCTCCATCACATCCTATGGACTCTTGATAGATTTTAATCTATACACATAATCTGTGCATAATGGCAAAAACACCATCTTTGAAGGGTACATGTAATTATGTCAAGTCTCCAACACCGTTAACCAAAAAAGTCAGAGATCCAATTTATTCATCACATCAAAGACTGTTACTCTCTCTTCAGAGAGCCAGACAATATACATCCAGTTGCATGGTTCTCACAATTTTTAATTGAGCTCTGTCAAACATGATTGGTTAAATTTGCAAGCTGCATTATCGGAAAAATTTGCAGCTTCAAACGTTGGTATTTTGACAGCAGTGTGCAGAGGCTTAATAAAATAGGTAAAGTGTTAAGACCATAAAGATGAGACTTGTGGAACATTCCAATAGAAACTTGCAAATCTAAAAAAAAAAATCTATAACAAAAACTTGAATAGATTACATTGTTAATGGATTGAAAATCATTACAGATAAAAAATAATGCTATTTTATCATCTGGATTAACTGAGCATGATGTGAAACCATGGACTGCAATGAAAAGCAAACAAAAGATAATGATTTGTTGTATCAGCAGTCCCAACATAATAATGGCAATATAGTTTGTTGGCCTACGAGGAATAATGCATAAATTCAAAGAATGCTAGGTGTGCTTCCTGACAATTGTTACAGATCAGCTTGGCTTTATTGTGAAAATTACATAGAAAAATTTCTTGTCCAACATACATGTGTTCACCCTTGCATATCCAAATCTGCAAAGAGTGGTATTCCTTCTACTATGTGTACAATTGAGAGAGTAGGTCGCTAAAACACAGCAGGAGTGAATTTTCAAAGCAAAATTGAAGTATTTAAAATGTTCGCATATTTTTAACTTAAACCTTTTCCTAACATAATAGTCAAAAGTCGTCAGCAATACAGTGGAACCCTGTAAATTGAATAGCCACTTTGCCAATGAAAATCATTCAATTAACAGGAGTATTCAATTAACAGGGATTGTGTCACTTTCTTGTATTCTAAAGATACACTTAGCATTTATTCTATTATATCTTGTTTGACAGAGCTCCAGGAGCTCTGTCAAACAAGATATAATTGATCAAATGCCTGTATTGGATGTACTGAGGCCAAATAGGTCTATCAAGAAAGGAAAACTGGAGAGAGTCAGGGTAATTTCTTGACAGGTTGTAAGAATTCTTATTCAATTAACAGGAGTTTACTCTATACCCTAAGTTCAATTAACAGGTCAAATTTGTACTGGAGGTAGGGTAAATGTTTTTGTGTTGGGAAATTATATTCAATTAACAGGGTTATTCAGTTAAGACACATCCAATTAGGTGGGCTCCACTGTACCTACACTTGACATTGATTCTTGGAAACAAACCTTCCTCTGCGAGCACTTCCAACATTAGGAGCTGTTATTATCAGGGAGAGAAATACGAAAATAAATTTTTTATGGTTATACATCAGCACATTAATTCCACTGACAATCTATGACAATTTTCTTATTACTTCCATCATGTTATTTTCAAATTCTGCTGTTATGTAACAATGAAAGTGTCAATGACACTGTAGCTTAACTTGACTGTGTGTAGCGTTTGATGAAAAGGATAATGTTCAGTGTTTATGAAAGGATTATGAAATAAGACAAAAATTGTGATAATGGAGAATATGTTAATTTCTGTTCCCTACATGCTATGTTTTCAATAAGAATAATTTGAGGTGTAGACTGTACTAAAGAATATAGACCTGGGTTAATGTGGCCCTCACAGTTAATGTATATAAACCAAAGTTCCAAGTTACAGGAAAAAGCATTCCAAAAAGAGTCATCCTACCAAGTTACAATAAAATCCCTTCATAGATATAACTTGAAGACTTTGTTTGCTAAAGGAATCTAGGTAACATGACGATCTGGCAGTCATGGTTGACTGATCATGACCAAAATATGATAATCTCATCTAGATATCATATCAAGTTATCCTACCAAGTTACAATGAAATCCCTTCATAAAAACAACCTGTAGACAGTGCTAAAGGAATCTAGGTCACCTGACAAGGCAGTGGTAACGGTTGACTGATCGTGACCAAAATAGGAAGTCTCATCTATCATCTAGACATCATACCGAGTTATCCGTCCAAGTTACAATGAAATCACTTCTAAATACAAGAGGCCCCAAGGGGCCTGAGGGCGCTCACCTGACAGGGTAGCCTAAATTTATTTCAACCCAGAGAATTGATTTCAACAAGTTGCATCTGCTCCTCCTAAGAAAAGCTTATACCAAATATCCAAAGATTCTGACCAGTGGATCTAAAAAAAAAAGATTTTTAAAGAATATTCCTCATATTGAACTAAGTTATAATTCAGGTTCCCGCAGGGAGCCCATATATGAACCCAGGGACTTGGCTTTAACAAACTTGAATCTCACCCCCCTAAGGATGCTGCACACCAAATATCAAAACATTCCGACTGCTGGATCTGAAGAAGAAGATTTTTAAAGAAAAGTCCTCATTTTGAACTAAGTTACAATTCGAGCTCCCACAGTGAGTCCAAATATGGACCTAGGGACATGGCTGAAGAAGAAGATTTTTAAAGATAAGTCCTCATTTTGAACTAAGTTACAATTCGAGCTCCCACAGTGAGTCCAAATATGGACCTAGGGACATGGCTTGAACAAACTTGAATCTCACCCTCTAAGGATGCTGCATACCAAATATCAAAACATTCCGACTGCTGGATCTGAAGAAGATTTTTAAAGACAAGAGGCCCCAGGGGGCCTGAGGGCGCTCACCTGACATGGTAGTCTAAATATCAAAGCAGGGACTTGACTTGAATAAGCTGCATACGCCCCTCCTAAGAAAAGCATATACCAACTAGATGAAGCGATTGTGCCCACACAATACACAGGATTTTCCTTCTATTTTCAGTTCCTGCACTTTAACGTCCCAAAATTGAGATAAACAAATAAACAACAGATTTTTTTCCCAAACAAAATACTTTCAGCCTAAATTTTTTTCTTCTTCTTAAAATGCATAAAAAACGCTAAAACTAATTTCCGGATTTGGTCCAAAATTTTCGAAGTCCCACCGGACCCCAAATTTTCAGGGTAAAAAAAAAAAATTTTTTTTTTGTCTTAAAATTGACCAAAACGCAGAAAAAACAAAAAAAAAATTTTTGCGGATTTTGGTCCAAAATTTTCTAAGTCCCACCCGGACCCCAAATTTTCAGGGGAAAATTTTTTTTTTTTTTTTTTTTTTTTGTCTTAAAATTGACAGAAATGCATAAAAAACAAAAAAACAAAAATTTCGGATTTTGGTCCAAAATTTTCTAAGTCCCACCCGGACCCAAAATTTTGAGGGGAAAAATTTTTTTTTTTTTTTTTTTGTCTTAAAATTGACGGAAATGAAAAAAAATTTTTTTTGTCTTAAAATTGACAGAAATGCATAAAAAACAAAAAAAACAAAAAAAATTTCGGATTTTGGTCCAAAATTTTCTAAGTCCCACCGGACCCCAAATTTTCAGGGTAAAAAAAATTTTTTTTTTTTTTGTCTTAAAATTGACCAAAACGCAGAAAAAACAAACAAAATTTTTTTTCGGATTTTCGTCCAAAATTTTCTAAGTCCCACCCGGACCCCAAATTTTCAGGGGGAAAAAAAAAAAAATTTTTTTTGTCTTAAAATTGACAGAAATGCATAAAAAACAAAAAAAACAAAAAAAATTTCGGATTTTGGTCCAAAATTTTCTAAGTCTCACCCGGACCCCAAATTTTCAGGGTAAAAAAAATTATTTTTTTTTTTGTCTTAAAATTGACCAAAATGCAGAAAAAACAAACAAAATTTTTTTTCGGATTTTCGTCCAAAATTTTCTAATTGCCACCCGGTGTCCCACGGTATCTTCCCCTCCGGGGGAAAATACACTAGTGCATCTTCCCCCCCGCAGGGGAAGATACACTAGTGTATCTTCCCCCCCACCCTGGGTATCTCCCCCCCCCCCCCCCCCCCCAATATTTTTTTTAACATTGATAACATCAGGCATGACTATTCATGGTGTGGAGGGGATCCCTAGATTTGAGTACCATATTATTATTTTTTCTGACATTCCAGGTTTGACAGGTTTTTTCATGAAAAAAATTCACTCAGACAAAAAATATTTTTCAATTCAGATCTTTATTGGCTTTTTGACAAGCAAAAAATATGTACACATTTTGAAATTATAATATCAGAACAAGATCTAACAAAATGAACATCATCAGGACCTTTATGGAAGGCTAAGAGTGGGGGGGGGGGGGGGGGGGAAGATGCACAGGTCTGTGTATCTCCCCCCACCCACCCACATGTTCTCCTCTCAATGTTATTATTTTGAAATTATAATAACATATTCCCTCATCTTTTTTGTTATTTAGAAATTATAATAACATTGCACGCCTTTCAGTGAAAGGTTTATGTTATCAGAAAAGTGTTTATCAAAATGAACATCGTGGGGAGCACTTCATGGAAGGCTAAAGGAGGGGGGTGGGGAAGATACACAGGTCTGTGTATCTTCCCCCCACCCACAACATATTCACTCATCATTGTTATTTAGAAATTATAATAACATTGCACGTCTTTCAGTGAAATGTTTATGTTGTCAGAAAAGTGTTTATCAAAATAAACATCGTGGGAAGTACTTTATGGAAGGCTAAGAGAGGGGGGGGGGGGGGGGGGGGAAGATACACAGGTCTGTGTATCTTCCCCCCCACCCACATATTCACCTATCATTGTTATTATTTTGAAATTATAATAACATTCCATGCCTTTCAGGGAAAGGTCCATAATATCTGAACAAGGTCTAACAAAATGAACATCATGGGGAGCACTTTATGGAAGGCTAAGGGGGTGGGGGGGGGGGGGAAGATGCACAGGCCTGTGTATCTTCCCCCCACCCACAACATATTCACTCATCATTGTTATTTAGAAATTATAATAACATTGCACGTCTTTCAGTGAAATGTTTATGTTGTCAGAAAAGTGTTTATCAAAATAAACATCGTGGGAAGTACTTTATGGAAGGCTAAGAGAGGGGGGGGGGGGGGAAGATACACAGGTCTGTGTATCTTCCCCCCCACCCACATATTCACCTATCATCGTTATTATTTTGAAATTATAATAACATTCCATGCCTTTCAGGGAAAGGTCCATAATATCTGAACAAGGTCTAACAAAATGAACATCATGGGGAGCACTTTATGGCAGGCTAAGGTGGGGTGGGGGGGAAGATGCACAGGCCTGTGTATCTTCCCCCACCCATAACATATTCACTCATCATTGTTATTTAGAAATTATAATAACATTGCACGTCTTTCAGTGAAATGATTATGTTATCAGAAAAGTGTTTATCAAAATGAACATCGTGGGAAGCACTTTATGGAAGGCTAAGAGAGGGGGGGTGGGGGGGGGGGGGAAGATACACAGGTCTGTGTATCTTCCCCCCCACCCACATATTCACCTATCATTGTTATTATTTTGAAATTATAACAACAGTCCATGCCTTTCAGGGAAAGGTCCATAATATCTGAACAAGGTCTAACAAAATGAACATCATGGGGAGCACTTTATGAAAGGCTAAGGTGGGGTGGGGGGGGGGAAGATGCACAGGCCTGTGTATCTTCCCCCCCCCACCACCCACAACCTATTCAGTCATCATTGTTATTTAGAAATTATAATAACATTGCACGCCTTTCAGTGAAAGGTTTGTTATCAGAAAAATGGGAAGATACATCAAAAATCAACATCATATGGATCACTCAATTTTTATACATTTTGACCCCAGCTTCGACACAACTGCAGTGTCTGGGAAGGGACTCAGATATCCTTTATTAAAACAATTTGCAAGATGGGTTCTCATTCCTCTGGATGAAAATCTTTTGTCCTTAATGTCCCCAAGTAATAAATGGAAGGCATTAGCAATTGCATAAACTCCACAGTCTGCTGTATTGGGCTGTCGAACTGTCTCAGGAAATTCTACTTTTACTGTTTCCATTCTCAAAATGTCTTTTATTATTACGAGTGGAGGGGAATATACACAGGCCTGTAAGTCTTATGAACAGGTAGATACCCAGTCCCATGAATCTTCCCAGGCCGCCATAGCACCACTCCACTTGACTTTCCTTTGTATAATAATGCTTTATAACTTTAAATATTTTGTTGTTTTTTTTACTCACAGGTGGGGGGGAAGATACCCAGGGTGGAGGGGAAGATACACTAGTGTATCTTCCCCCCGGGGGGGAAGATACACAGGGGGGGAAGATACCCTGTTACACCGGACCCCAAATTTTCAGGGGGAAAAAAAAAAAAATTTTTTGTCTTAAAATTGACAGAAATGCATAAAAAACAAAAAAAAAAAAATTTCGGATTTTGGTCCAAAATTTTCGAAGTCTCACCCGGACCCCAAATTTTCAGGGTAAAAAAAAAAATTTTTTTTTTTTTGTCTTAAAATTGACCAAAACGCAGAAAAAACAAAAAAAAATTTTTTTCGGATTTTGGTCCAAAATTTTCTAAGTCCCACCCGGACCCCAAATTTTCAGGGGGAAAAGAAAAATAATTTTTTTTTGTCTTAAAATTGACAGAAATGCATAAGAAACAAAAAAAAAAAATTTCGGATTTTGGTCCAAAAATTTCCCACCCGGACCCCAAATTTTCAGGGTAAAAAAAAAAAATTTTTTTTTGTCTTAAAATTGACCAAAACGCAGAAAAAAGAAAAAAATTTTTTTTTCGGATTTTGGTCCAAAATTTTCTAAGTCCCACCCCGACCCAAAATTTTCAGGGGAAAAAATTTTTTTTTTTTTTTTTTGTCTTAAAATTGACAGAAATGCATAAAAAACAAAAAAAATTTTTTTCGGATTTTGGTCCAAAATTTTCGAAGTCCCACCCGGACCCCAAATTTTCAGGGGGAAAAAAAAAAAAAATTTTTTTGTCTTAAAATTAACAGAAATGCATAAAAAACAAAAAAATTTTTTTTCGGATTTTGGTCCAAAATTTTCCAAGTCCCACCCGCACCCCAAATTTTCAGGGTAAAAAAAAAAAAATTTTTTTTTGTCTTAAAATTGACCAAAACGCAGAAAAAAAAAAAAAAAATTTTTTTTCGGATTTTGGTCCAAAATTTTCTAAGTCCCACCCGGACCCCAAATTTTCAGGGGAAAAAAAAAAAAAAAAATTTTTGTCTTAAAATTGACAGAAATGCATAAAAAACAAAAAAATTTTTTTTCGGATTTTGGTCTCCCAAAGAGAGCCCAAATATCGACCCAGGCAATTCATTTCAATAAACATGTGAAACAATCTTCCAAAGATGTTATTTGTGAAATTTTAAAGCTTTTCGAGCAGCGCTTTCGGAAAAAAGTAGTCTTATGTTTTTCCCATTACCCACAGTGTTAAAAAATGCTGACTCAGCACTTTTTCAAACTCCCCAAAAAGTACCCCATGATAAAACCGATGGCAATTTTTTTTTATCATTCCATTCTGTTGGTCCTATGGAAGCTTCACAACAAATAAGAATTCTCAGTGCCGTGTAGTTTTGGAGATATGGGCGTTTTCATTTTTTTCTATTTTTAGCTCCTGTGGTTCCCACGGGGCTATGGGAAAAAAATTTCGACATAAATTAGGTACTTATGACCCAATAAGTACTCATGTAAAATTTGGTTCAAATCGGCCTCGCGGTTTGGAAAATAGAAATTTGGGGCGGGGCCAAAATTTTTGCCCCTCCTTTAACATCGTCAAATATAGCCCCTCCAACTTCTCTTGAACAAACTTGAGTCTACACCTCAAAAGGAAGCTGCATACCAAATATCAAGTCTCTGCTATTGCTGGTTCTTGAGAAGATTTTTTAAGAATTGCAGCATTTTTGCCCCATCCCTCTGCTCAATGTCAGCCGAAACCTAATTTGACAAAAAATCAAAGTCCGCAGACACAACCCCTTCTCACGTGAAATTTCATTAATATGCGGCCAGTGGTTTGCGAGAAAAAGCCCAAACACCACCTTCACGACGGACGCCGGACGACGGACGAAAAGTGATCAGAATAGCTCACCCTGACTTTCAGTCAGGTGAGCTAATAAACTGTAGACTGTGCTAAACAAATCTAGGTTACCTGCCTGTGCAGCTGTCATGGTTGACCAATTATGGCCAAAACAGGACATTCTCATCTAAACATTATACCGAGTCATCCTACAAAGTTACAATGAAATCCCTTCATAAAAGCAAGCTGTAGACTGAGCTAAAGGAATCTAGGTAGCATGCCCCTGTGGCCATCAAGGTTGACTGAACACAACAGAAATAGGACATTCTCATTCATACATTATACAGAGTCATCCTACTAAGTTACAATGAAATCCCTTCGTAAATACGACCTGTAGACTGTTCTAAAGGTTTTCAGGCCTGTGCATTTACCCAATGCAGAGAATATCAAAATTTATTATTTTAATTACTATTTTTTTAAATTTTTCAAAAACATTTCAACAAAACCATATCATGTGACTCCCCCTCACTGGAACGAGCTCAATGAGCCCATTCCAATGAGGGGTCACATGATATGGTTTTGTTGAAATATTTTGAAAAAATGTATTTTTTTTCAACGGCTTAATTTCGAAATTATGCAGGCAGATGCGGGCGATTCGTCAGATAAAGAGTTAAATTGATAGCTGCATTACGGGAGGAATTTGCTGTTTGAAATATTTGTATTTTGACATCAGAGTGCAGAGAGTTGATAATGCCAGGTTATTGCCTGTTGCAATCTGACAATATGGCAATAATTAGGCGATATGAACTTAATATTCTTCTTATATTTTAAAAACTTTGGCATCCTCACCAGAAAAAAGTATGTTTTGTTTTGTTTATTGGGGTTGAATGACACTTTTACCTGGAGAGAACAAGTCAGGGACCAACCTAGTAAGGAGCCAGTGTGAATTTGACTCCTAAAATTCTGATCTGGCTCCTGAATCTTGAATATAGGCTTCCTGTAAGACCCCATTTCATCCATTGTGCACTCAGGCAGCCAAAACTTGACTTGGAACTATTGTGAAAATGATTGGTTATTGTGTAATATAAGCCTCATCAACACTTCTTTACTTCCTGTCTTGCAACTGTGCAGCAAAGTTTTTGTCTCCTAACACGGCCATATTATGGCAACATTTTTGCTCTGAAAAACATGGGTTTTTTTTTTAAAAATTACTCCCAGAAATCAGTTAAATAAAAAGGGACACTGCATTATCAGAGTCAAGGTGTCTGCTTGAACTGTAAATAATAATGTCCCATTAATCTTCACCAAATTTTCAATCTTCAGAACAAAATTATTCTTTTGATGGTATTTTTTGCAGTCAAGATGTTTCTTTCAATAAAAAGGTCAGACAAGGAGACTACAATCATATTATAAAGGCAGTATAATTTGATTAATTGCTTCTCTAGGAAAATAAAATGTAGGAAGTTGAAGAAGAAATAACAAGTACCATCAAATAATTATACTTTTCTGAGCTATCTCTTAACTGAGTTAGCTCTGAGTGCAAACCTAACAATTTCAATTTATCTGAAAAAGAAATGCTTGCATGCACGCACTCATTTAAAGTAATCTACTTTTCCTGTAATTATTCCTAGGCCTTGCATGTTTTCTCTAATATTTCTATAAGTTTACAATGCATATTCAAGTAATTACTACTTGCACAAACAAATCTTACTGAACTTTCACACAATTATAGACATGTTTTTGTCAGATGATCAAACTTGAACCTTTCTATAATCATACTTCAAAATATATGTTATTCAAAGCCATTCATTTAAATTTTGGTTTCACAAATGTTTGCAACATACAATATATCATTTTAACCCATTAGGCCTAAAAAAGTTGAAAATCTGTTTTTCAGAGCCTCCTGCGTGGTCCTTCTGGCTTCTGCATGCTCTCTTTTATATCCATTGCAAACTTAGAAAAATAAAAGTTAAACGGTTAGTGTCGGATATTTTACTCAAGTAAATAAATTTGATAAATTTGTCTCAAGCGCAACATGGGATGAAATACACCACCCATGCTATTCTGAGATCATGAGGCTTAAAACATAAAACCAAGAACATGAACTTTTGATGGCAAAGAAATAATTACAAAAATAAAATAAAAAAATGCCCACCCACGTGCAATTTTACAACAACAAAAAAGTCCAAGAAACAAAAGATCTATTTTGTGGGGCCTTGAAGTACTGCTTTTACGACAGTAGTCAGAGGATTTTTTACCTCATCATGACTTGGTCATCTACTGGTCAAAATTCTCTGTTGCTTTCTGCCCAAAACAATACAAAATTTCACCTGTCAAGAATGAAAGGCAAATATATTGCATCTCAGCCACTATTTTTGTTTGGTTTTTATGAGAGGCTAATGCAAGCTCAAGTCACCAGTTGAATTCTGTAAGTTTTCAAGGAGTTTGCCGGCAGACTACCATTGATGAAAACTGATGTCCTTTTACTTGCCAAGATATACAGGTTTCTATAGCAAACCAGAAAACCGAATCACACAACGCTGAAAAAAACGGTTGAATGGTTTTACTGTGTTTATGCATAAACTGATCAAACTACCTTACTTGAACGGAACTGGACTAGCGATCACCATGGACTTAAGTCACTTAAAAGGGGCAAATAACCATTTTCTGTCACATTTTCTCACTTATTGACTCGTCTTCCAGACGAGTCAATAAGGAAAAAATGTGATGATGCAATCACAACATAGATTAGATGAACTTCATTCAATTGTTAGCCTGATTTATGGCATTTTTTCTGACTGAACGGGCTTTGCAACTGATTCCCCTAGAAATCCTAAGAATGATCAAGGGGAAGTTAGGCTGAATCCAATACAGAGAGGGCTTTTTGTGGTGGATGGTGTCGTACATAGACAGAACAGCATTTGCATTCGAACGGTCATTTTTTATAGCATGAGATTGATTTGGGGCGGAGGGATAATATTGAACGAGAAGTGGAAGGTCAGCAAAAAATTACAGTTCAAGTGCATACAGTTCGAGTGCACATGTTGTTCTGTATTTATTGCACGCCTACAGTTTACTAAAAAATTATTAATCGATTTTGGTGGAGGGATAATATTGAACTTGAAGCCTTTGGCTTCTTGTTCAAAGTTATCCCTCCACCGAATTTGATCGAGTGTGGTAAACAATGACAGTTCGAATGTGTATGCTGTTCTGTATTTATTGCATGCCTACAGTTTACCAAAAAAAATATTAAAAACACAAATTATTGCCCAAAATAATCCAAATGTAAAAAAAAGAAATAGTTAAATAGTCTGCGCACAGGATCCGTATTGTTCAAGGACAATACAAAAAAATTTGTTGTTCACTTTGGTTTTTGCAGAAAAAACTACTGTGGATTTTTTCCCTCATGAAGATATTAATGCAATTAGTGGAACTGTGTTGAATAACCATAAAACTATGGTGTGGTGAGTCTTCATTCATACTTAGTAAACAAACATGTATAATGTTATTCAAAATGTTATAAAAATTGATTAAAAATCCTTTCTGTTCAGGCTGAAGGGTATTAGTGTGTAAAATTAAAGATCCAGCATATTTCAGCACTTCATCTCTTCAAGGTTGAATTGTGTCCATCTGTGTCTGTGACAAATGGTACCGACACACATACAATTGTAGTACTGACACAGCGAAACGGTATCGCCACACCAAAGAGTATAAAAAGGGACGCAGATGGCGATATATATCACCTATGATGAGTTCAAATTCGAACAAGACCAGTCAGGCACTTACCTTAATAAAATTTCAACCTTACGTGTATAGCAACTGACCTAGACTATCCTGCACAAATTTTAAGAATTTATATAGGTATTTAAAATATTATCAAAGAATTTGTCAAATGAAGTCTCTATTGAGAAACATTTCTCGCATTAAATATGATTTAAACAAAATGAATGTTTATAGTGTATTCTGATTCAATCTGTGTGAATATTTCAGTTGGTCAGAAAAGTGAACCATAGGTTAACTTTTCTAACCAACTGAAATATTCTATGAGTGAATATAAAGAATGCCTCTGGCAGCCATGTTTTTCATCCAACAGGAACAAAATGAGAAACAGTTGTAGAGAACCTCCCATAGACCATTCCTTCCAAGGTCGGTTCACACAAGCTCAGTGGTTCCAGAGATGAAAATGTGATTTCCCATAAGGTTTCTATAGTAACTATGAGTCGCAATTTCGGCTATGTTTGTAACTTGATAACATTAAATGCCCCCTCCCCAAATACCTGTGTTTAGGGTAACCTGACACACTCTAAAATATTATGCCGACCATAAAAATTTTATCGAGTAAAAGTCGCTCATAAACCTCATATAGGTCACTGTAACCCAAAATTTCCATCCAATTTCAACTGTGATTTTGACGCTGGCTTTGGAGTTCATGGTTTCAAAATTACATGTAGAAATAAATATATTTGTCATTATAAATGTGGAACAACTGACAAGTTTCAGTTCAGCAAAGGAAATCGCATTTGATAAACAGATGAAAGTTTAAAACATGATGCGTAAGAAGTAATTTTGTCACCTACTTTTGCGGTAAATGCCATGCTCGAACGCAATACCAATTACTGCAGCTGTTCTGAAAACGGGGTATCGTTACTCTGAAGTTTGAAATAGGTTAATTTTTAAGTTGTTTATCTCTTTATTCTGAGAATTGAAGACCTGATTAGAGTTTTTCAACATTGAAGTTGAAAACCGCGACAACGGTTTTCTGTAATTGTTTCGGCCTCGATTTTCATAAAAAAAACCGAAACCGAACCAAATTTTTGGTGAACCGCCCATCTCTACTTGAAACGTTATAGCATAAGACCTGTATAGCAAATATTAGTCAAATCGGAGAACATTTGTTCAAGTTACCGCGCTAATCAGCACAAGGTTCACAAAAACTGACAAATTAAGGCCCATGACTCTGTACGGAAAAATTGGGCTGCGCCAGTTTTCAAACTCACTTGAGATATTATTGCAAAGGATCTGTATGGCAAATATTAGTCGAATCAAAGCTTGTTTGTTGAAGTTATTGCGCTAACAAGCTCAAAATTTGTAAAAATTGACGAATTAACGGTCATAAGTCTATAACAAAAAATTAGGCCAGTCTAGTTTTTGAACTTGTTCGAGACATTATTGCAAAAGACCTGTATGGTAAATATTAGACAAATCGGAGAATGTCTGTTCAAGTTATTGTGCTAATGAGCTCAAAATTTGAAAATATTGCCTAATCAAGGGCCATAACTCTGTAAAAAAAAGTTGAGCCGGGACAGTTTTCGAATTTCTTCAAGATATTATCTCAAAAGATCTGTATGGAAAATATTAGTCAAATCGAAGAATGCTAGTTCAAGTTATTGCACTAACAAGCTCAAAATTTGTAAAAAGTTACTAATTGAGGGCCATAACTCTGTAACGAAACATCGGGCTGGGCCAGTTTTCAAACCTGTTTGAGATATTATTGAAAAAGACTTGTATGGCAAATATTAGTCAAAATAGAGAACATTTGTTCAAGTTATTGCGCTAACAGTGCAAGGATGCAGGGATGCCCAACCGCCAGGAAGCACACCCACCATCGCCAAACCATAGGTTTTCGGTTATTAACACAACTCGACCAATAAAATGGGATGCATGGGATCAAAATCTTGCCTCCACTTCAAGGCAGTAATATCACTGTATCCATGTTACAAGAAATCTCTGAAATATTACACCTCACCTCACCTTACTTGTTCTAATTCTTCTAAAATATCACCAATAAAAAATATCTAATAATTTCTATACCACACCGCAGACCTAGAGCTCAAAGCAATAAGATATATTTAATAATCCTTCTGCCACACCTCAGACCTACCTTGGCTCAAAGCGAAGGTAGGTGTGGGGTGTGCCAGAAAAATTATATCCTGCTGGTAATAATTTACGAGCAAAAGAAAAAGCATACCTCTGTAGCGGATAAGCTGCGTTATTGGTGCACAAGCACAGTGTTCCTCAGAAATGGAGTACTGGGACTTAAAATGTAGCAGCTGTCACTATTAACCACCATAAATACCATTTTTGTCGACATACATATAATTTACACTTTTTTGGCAATTACTGATTAGTGCACAAAAATCGCAGTATTGCATGTGTTTGTATCCCTATCATGTGACTTTGACTGCAAATCTCAAATTTCTTAAAGGTTCCAAGGATCATCTATTGTGATTATACATAGCTGGCTTGTATGACATGCAAGGAAAGAAGTTTCATATCCTTCCCCTTAAATCAATTTGGAGACGAGACATAATCAAACTTAGTTGTCCGGAGGATTCATTAGTTGGAATGTGAGCTTATCTTATTTTATGGTCTTTTCATTTACTGATTGCCGAGAACTGTCTGGAATCAATCTTGTCACTTAACCTGTGTATTATTGCTTCATAAGATGCTTTGTTCATTTGCTTCAGACAATGATTCATCTCCACAAGTGTCCAATATGGCTTCATTGACTTGCAAGGATTCTCTTGTTCCCTGTGTGGACTCAATCAATTTGTTGGGTTCATTTCTCTATGGTTAATTAAGTTCAATCTACAAAACATTAGACTTCCTGGAAAAGGATTGTGTTCCATGGTAACCCCCAGACTTTCACTTCTTTCAAAGAAAGTTCAGTATTATGATCACAAATGTGACAGACTTACCCTGGCTGGTTGAGATTTTCTTAATCCTTTGCATATAATAAATGAATATCGAAATTTCAACCTGCAAATTTTTCCCAAATACAAGTAGGAATTTAACCAATTCAGTCTTATCTGACAGAGGCTACTGAGTTCTGTCAAACAAGACTGAATTGGTTAACCCTCTGCACTCTGATGTCAAAATGGCAAAGTTTTCAGCAGCAAATATTTCCCATAATACAGTTTGATATTTAATCAAATATACCTTGATGGACAGAGCTCAATGAGCTCTGTTGAACAAGATATATTTCGTTAACCCTTGGGGGACTGGACAATTGTCCCAAATTCACAGTGACGACAACCTGTACATGTCCACTGGCTTAACAGTGATTTCGAGTCAAGTCTTTGCTGCCTTAACAGACAGCCAAGACTTGACTAGAAACCACTGCCTATGAAATTTGTTTATTGTCAGCAGGACCTACTCATGATGGCATGTTAAGGGTACCTGGAAATAGGCAGAAATAGGCCTTTAAGGGTTAAATTCAAAGTTAAACACGAGAAAAACACAGTGACTGTTGAAAATTCTGTTGCACAACCAGAGTGCAAGGAGTTAAATTCCTCATTGCATTATGGAAAAAAATGTGCTGCTTGAAATTTTGATATTTCGAGATCAATGTGCAAAGGGTTCATAAAATACAATGAAATCAAGACAGAATCAAGAAAAACATAATGGAAAAGCACTAGAGATTCAATGTTCTCACATCTTTGTCATGGTTGTGTGGACAGGAAGCAGACATAGAATTTTGGCCAGATCATGACCAAGTAATGGTCCAGTCGAAGCACCAGCTTTTAAGAATTCATACTGAGCCAATTCCAATATGACACAACTAATGTGCTTTAAAACAAAGAAAATAGTATGATATGTTAAATACTGGCAGATAATTTGCAGTTTAGAAAATAAAAACTTGTGATGTTTGCACCTAAGCTGCAATGAACAGTAAAAATGAAACAAATTCCAAGTCCATAAAGGGCAACAACTCTGACAAAACTATTCTGAATAACACCTCTGAGGAAAATGAGGTCAGACATCAATAAGATACACCTGCATACTAACAATGAGTTCATTCCACCGAGTAAATGAAAAGTTATTGAGATTAAAAAACTTGTTGGTGACTGACTGACCAATCAACTATTTGCCTAACCATCACTGCCACATATAGTGCTGCTAGAAGCAGTTAAAAATACCAGCCCTTGTCATATTTCTCACCAAAATGATCAATAATCAGTGCTGTGCCATTCTACTATAACCATTGAAAGCTGATTTTTGAACAACAAAACTGGAGTAACACTTAACTGCATACCTCTCTTAAGTGAAGAATTCTGTTCATTGAATCCAACTTCCAAACACAAAACCATTTATCCTACCTTCCATACAAATTTGACCTGTTAAGTACATATAGGTTATGGAGTAAACTCCTGTCAATCGGGAAAAAAATCTGAATATGTTGACAATAACCAAATTTCTCTTGTTTATATATGCCTATTTGGCTTCAGTGCATCCAATACAGGCATTTCATCTATTATATCTTGTTTGACTTTAGAGATGGGTGATATACCATAAATACTGCTCGGTATAGGTATCAAGCAAATGCCGATTTACTGTATTGAGGGAATCTTAATATACCAAAATTTCGGTATTGAAAAATAAAAGACCAAACCAGGACATTTCCCAAAATTCCTGACAAGAAGAGCCCAGGGACTATGTATTTCTAATGGCAGTTCCAACCAGTCATATGATGTTGCATCAAATGTCTGGTGGTGAGTGTCCAGGTTATTCCCAACATTTTGTCAATTCTGCAGCTTTAAATTTATAATCTCAAAAACAAAAGGCTATAGAAAATATACCTATAAGAGAATTACAAAATTGGCAGGAAACGTTTTTTGATAAATATTCTCTCAAACGGTGACAGAATACACTTTGAATTCTGTACTTTTAAATGAATTTGGAAAAATGTTCATCATACCTGCACCATTTCACATTTAAGATTTATTGATTTTTTTCCAGCAAAATTTATCTCCATTTTATAGATGATTTTCTAATTATCCAGCAATGGTTATTTTGGTTTCTCCTTACTAGTTCAGGAAATGGTAATCCTTTGATATTTGATAAACAAAGTAGAATTTGGATTTCATGTATATGCAGATATTTTTTTCATTGATTAAGGTGTTTCTCCGGTTTCATTTCTAATGAGTGACAAGTGAATTAAGAAACAAGATAAATTCTAAACTTACTCTGTTTGATTTGTCACCAGATAATCCATCAACTGATCGATTGATCACTTCAGTGATGGAGTTGCTTTCACTTGTACTACTATATGCAGGGTTTGAGAGCAACAACATAACCCCTGAACCATTTACCAAACATAATAGCCAAAACAACCATCACTATTCACAATGAAAGTGTCAATGACACTGTAGCTCAACTTGTGTAGGACATGTACAGCATGTGACACAGCAATGACACACATCTAGGTAATGACCTGATAAGTATGTCAAGTATTGTAAAGGTCTGTACATAAATACTGACTGTAACCTGTAACAAATGTACAGGTAAAGTATTGTAAAGATGGGTGATGGTTAGATGCCTCTAGCCAGAGCCATATTGAATGTGCACTTACTGTGTATAAGTAGCACTGAATAAATCAAAGTTTGTCTATTTGGCCGCCGCCGGCCATCTTGAAATTTCAGACCGCACCCCAAAACACTCGTTCTCATCCCAAGGTGATAATAAAGGTAACCAAGAAGTTTCGTAAAGATGGGTTCATAAATACAGCCTCTAGCCTGAGTTGTATTGACATGTGTACTAACTCTTAAGTTCATCAAATTTGCGAGAAAAAACACTGTATTTGTGATGTATTCCATGTCACTAAACATTCATTCAAAAATTTATTCAAATCAGAACCTTCATATAGAAGTTCTGTACAAAAAACTGATTGTACCCAATTTCGGTACAAAATGGCCACCGGCAGCCATCTTGAATTCTGGACTGTACCCAAAAACACTCGTTCTTGTCTCAAGGTCATAACAAAGGTACCCAAGAAGTTTCGTGAAGATCGGTTCATAAATACAGCCCCTAATCTGAGCCGTATTGACAGGTGTACTTACTGTGTATAAATAGCACTGAATAAATTAAAGTTCATCTAATTTGCAAAATTTCTGCACAAGAAAAAACCTTGTATTATATGTGATGTATTCCATGTTACAAAACATTCAATAAAAATTGATTCAAATCAGAACTTTCATACAGAAGTTCTGTTCAAAAAACTGATTGCACCAATTTTGGTACAAAATGGCTGCTGGTGGCCATCTTGAATTTTGAACCGCACCCAAAAACACTTGTTCTCATCCCACGGTGATAACAAAGGTACCCAAGAGGTTTTGGAAAAAGATCGGTTCATAAATACAGCCTCTAGCCCAAGCCGTATTGACTTGTTGACGGACAGATGTCCAGATGGATGACAGGCCATGACAAAACCTCAAATTTGACTACCTCAAAGTTGAGCTAAAAATCGCAATTCAAATTTTATTATATTTTGTCTTAAAAACATGGATGATGACCCTCTGTGGAATGAGGTCTTAGGACATGAGCTATATTTTGGAGGTAAAAAAGCAATGTTTTTGAGACAACTTTTAGTTTAACTTTTAGTTAGGCCTCACAAAATAGATCTTCTGTTTCTCAGGCCATTATTTGTAAAATTGCATGCGGGCGAGCGGTTTTTTATTTTATTTTTTATTTCAGTAATTACTTCTTTGCCATCAAAAGTTCATGTTCTTGGTTCAAGTTTTAGGCCTCATAATCTACAGAATAGCATGGGTGGTGGTGTATTCCATCCCTTGAGTGCAAGAAGGCTTTGCAATGCTAAAGCACTGCAAAGCCTTCTTGCACTCAAGGGACAAATTCATCAATTTTTTCAACTTGGGTAAAATATCAGACATAAACCATTTAATTTTTATATTTTTTTAAGTTAAATTGGTTATAAAAAGAGAGCATGCGGTAGCCAAAAGGACCATGCAGGAGGGCCTGAGAAACAGATTTTTAATTTTTTTAGGCCTTACAGAAGGATTTTTTTTTACAAGTGGCGTTTCTGTGTTAGGTAAAGAGTTAATAAATAAATTAAAAAATCCAAGAAGTGCTATAAATGAAATGTACTATGTAAATTGTTATTTTTCCACTTTTTTCTTTCAAAACACAGCTTATGACCCCTCGGTAGAACAAGTTCAATTAACCCTTTACCCAACGCAGACGATATCAAAATTTATTATTTTAAATATCATTTTTTCAAATATTTCAAAAAATTTCAACAAAACCATATCATGTGAACCCTCGTTGGAACGAGCTCGACGAGCTCGTTCCAACGAGGGGTCACATATGGTTTTGTTGAATTTTTTTGAAAAATAAAATTTTCTCAACTGCTGAATTTGCATATTACGCGGGCAGATGCAGGCAATTCGTTGGGTAAAGGGTTAATAGAAGAGTCATAAGCTGCATGTACATGTATGTTTTGGAAACAAGAGTTTAAGATTCTTAGTTTATACTCACCACATAATACTGTAAAGATCATTGACATATTATGTTTGGCAGAGGGTTAATATTCAAAGACTTTTTTTTATCCCCCTCACCCCTACTTATGTAGTGTACAGAAAGACTGTACAAAATGTGTACCTGATTATCTATCAAACCAAATAAGGGAACCCATTTTTCGTTTGCTTACAATACTGTTTGTTCATTGGGATTTAATGACACTTTCAACAATCAGGGTCACATCGTGTCGGACAGTTTTATGGGTGGAGGATGCCAGAGCAGACAGAGATAACCACTTGACAGCAGCAAGTAACTACCAGACTCTTCAACTTAGTAATGAGCTCGTTCCAATGGGGGTCATAAGCTATGTTTTTGAGACAAAAATTGAAAACATAATAAATTTGAATGGATATCTATTTGAACAAGTGATTAATTGGTTAACCAAGGTTAATCCACGTGATTAAACGATAAAAAAAAACCTTAACCATTTCAGCTCCAGTTATCGCTGGTCAGAATCGAAGAGCTGACCTTTTGGTTTAAAGTATAATGTTCTAACCACCGAGCCACCGTACACCCACAACAGTGGACCTTCAATAATTAACAAGAGAGTACACTCAAATTGCCCATGGTATTCATTTGTTAGCTTTTCTAAAACCATGATCTATTTTATTTATATATTTATTTATTTATTTATTTATTTATTTATTTATTTATTTATTTATTTATTGGTGTTTAAGGTCACATATTTATGCACAATGGTTAATCATGACCGTGACAGTTTTACAGGTGGAAGAAACCGGAGCGACTCGACGAGCAGTACGCCACCATGCCCCCACGTGCGCAATGGAAATGAAGTGTCTTGTCCAAGGACACAACGCGGTTGCCGCAGGTGGGATTCAAAATGATCTATTTTAAAATCATGATAAAACTTAATGTTCTTTTACTTTCAAGATGAAGTGCTGTGATGTAAAACACTCTTGGTGACCTTTCCAACAGTGTATTACATAGCAGCACCTCCACAGCTTACTAAAAACAAGCTATTAATTGACAATAGATTATGTTTTCATTTTTGGAATTCACTTTAACCCTTTACCCAATGCAGACGATTTCAAAATTTATTATTTTAAATAACATTTTTTAAATTTTTGCAAAAAATTTCAACAAAACCATATCATGTGACCCCTCTTTGGAACGAGCTCACCGAGCTCGTTCCAAAGAGGGGTCACATGATATGGTTTTGTTGAAATTTTTCAAAAAATAATATTTTTTCAGCTGCTGAATTTGCATACTACGCAGGCAGATGTGGGCGATTCGTTGGGTAAAGGGTTAAAAAAATGTCCACAATCCTGTACAAGTATTTCCATTAGTTCCTTGAATCCTGCACCCTATGTTACAATATGTAACCAACTAACTCTGTGTATTTTACAGCTTTAGTCAGTATAAATTTTCATGTAGTGTGTGATATGGCAGTTACCAGGGTTTTTTTTTATAACCAGAAATGTTCAATGCACAGTGTTAGTCACACTTTCTGGTTATAAAAAAATTTCATTATTAACCAAGTAAATAACCCTGTGCACTGTACATTCTTCGTGTAAATCTGATCTATATGAACACTTTACCCAACGTAATGGCCAAAACCAGCCAGTACTGTTCTCAAGCTTAGTTTGTGACCCCTCATTAGAACGGATTGTGGCAAGTTTGATTTTTTTTGTGAACTCCAAAAATGAAAACATATTCTATTTTCAATTAAAAGCTTGTTTAAAGTAATTTTATGAAATAAGCAGCAATATTCTAGATTGCGACACCTGAGACTTTACACTAACACTGGTGAATATATTGTTATTACTTTATCTTTCTCTGGTTTAAAAAAAAAATTAGAAAAAAGGGGTTGTCTGAAAAAGGAAGCCAGAAACATGGATTTCTGTTCATTAAAGAATACACTAAAACATGACCTGTAACTAATTTATCAAAACTTCTTCTGGTAACAATGTGTGTGCGTGTGTACATCTTTTTGTGGAAGGAGGGATAGAAACACAGCAAGATGGAAGCAAGGATGGAAAGATGAACGGAACCCATTCCTATATCCCCCTCACACTATTTGGCAGGGAATAATTAAGGTAGTCCATTTCTGGTTGTCCTTAAATTTCTACTCTGTACAGGCCTGTAGAGAAGATGGATTCAGTATGTCTTTATACAAATCCAAAACAGAATGCAATGCGAATATGACTTGACTGAGAAGTCTATTAGGACGTTTTCTGAAGGATAAGAATCTCAAATTCTTTTGATATGTCCCTTTAAAAATAGTTTGCAAAACAACTGATTCTTATGCATTCATTAACTTCAGACAATTCCCTCATCTCCATGCTTGGTGAAGAAAAATATAATGGATAAAAATCCAAGAGCATGATCATATATGACATCAGTGGGAAGGCTTTTGAGTGCTGGAAGACTCTACTGGGACGTTATCATTTGAAAAGCTTCAGAAGTGATTACACAGCCAAGCTATAATCGTCATCATTTACCTTTGTTTTCAGTGAATGAAAAATTGTCATAATTTACTGACGAATACCAGGGATTCTTGTACCCCTATTGGGAAAGAGGCCTGAGCTCATTGGTGACAAAATCTGCATCACAGAGACTCAGAATCGGGAATTTTTGTCAGCTTCAGCATGCATTTCAATTCCATCAAATTCACAGCAGTAACTAATGTCCCCAAATTACAGGAATGTTCCCACATTAGAGGGCATAGCATTTCGATTGGTTTCTTTCTTAACCCTTTACCTAACATGAAAAGCAGACAACACTTGCAAAAAAAAATTCTTGAATAACTCATTTTTTGTCTCAAAAACATAGGTTATGACCCCTCATTGGAATGAGCTCATTCCAACGAGGGGTCATAACCTATGTTTTTGAGAGAAAAAATTAAACAAGAGGCCCCACAGGGCCTGAAGCGCTCATCTTGAACAGAACACAATTTAAACAGAGTCCAAGAATGAGTCTACATTAAGCAAGCCATCTCCATAGGCCACACTGTCAATCCTTGAGTCCCTCAGGAGTGACAAAAATAATCTGGGCATCATGCCTTTTCTTCAATTGATCATAAAGTAAAATGTAGAGCTCCCCTATGAAGCCCCTTGATACAACCTATGTGGATTAATCTTAGTTACACACCTCTAGAGGGTACTGAATACAAAATTTTTAATTCTTCAGCAAAATGGCCAATTCCGGCTCCCATAGAGAGCCCAAATATTAACCCAGGCTCTTGATTTGAACACAGTTGAATCTGACTTCCCTAGAGTAAAGAAATTTCTTCGAATTGCACTAAGTTCAAATTTGTGCTACCATAGCGAGCCTAAATATTAACCCATGGATCCGATTTGAACAAACTTGAATCTGACCCCCCCCCCCCTCCCCCCTCCAGAGATGTTGTATACCAAATGTGAAAGCATTCTGACAAGTGGATCTGAAGAAGAAGATTTTTCAAGAAATTCCCTCATATTATACTAAGTTAAATTTCATGTTCCCATATGGAGCCCAAATATCAACCTAGGCACTCGAATTGAACAACCTGGAATTTGACCCCCTACAGATGTTGTATACCGATCTGAAGAAGAAGATTTTTAAAAGAAATTTCCTCATATTGCACTAAGTAAAAATTGGGGCTCCCATAGTGAGCCCAAATATATATCTAGGGATCTGATTTGAACAAACTTGAATCTGACCCCCTTAGAGATGTTGCATACCAAATATCAAAGCATTCTGTCTGGTGGATCTGAAGAAGAAGATTTTCTTAAATTACCCTCCTTATTGAACAAAGATAAAATTTGGGATTCCGTAGGAAGCCCAAATATTAACCTAGGGACTTGGTTTGAACAATCTTGAATCTGACCCTCGTAACAATGATGTATACCAAACATTAAAAGATTCTGACCGGTGGTTCTGAAGAAGAAGATTTTTAAAGAATATTCCCCATATTACCCTATATTAAAACTTCGGGCTCCTGTAGAGAGCCCAAATATGAACCAATGAGCTTTATTTCAACAAACTCTTATCTGACCCCCCTATGAATGCTGTATACCAAATATCAAAAGATTCTGATGATTGGTTCTGGAGAAAAGATTTTAAAAAATTTTTGCAAATATGCTGACTCTGCATTTTTTCGATGCCCATTACAGAACACCCTAACATAACCGATGACAATTTTTTTTACCATTCAATTCTACTGGTCCTAAGGATACTTCAAACAATAACAGCTCTCTGTTCCGTGTGGTTTGGGAAATGTGGGCGTTTGAAAATATTTCTATTTTTAACTCCAAGGGTTCCCATGTTTGGGACCATCACTCACACAAACTTTCACTTGAATTGGCCCAGTGGCTTTGGAGGAGAAGACCAAAACATGGTTGACTTTGTCAAGATGAGCTAAAAATAATGAAAATTAATCGGCGATTTTTGAGAATAGCGCAGGCCAGTTTTGGCCATTACGTTGAGTAAAGGGTTAAACAATTTTGTACAATTTCATAAAAAGTGATTTAACCCTTGTCGGCCAGATTTTTAAACATTTTTATTCCACACAGACAGTCTACATCCTGTCAGTGTCTTTGCAGTTGTTCCTTGCCAAGTCTTGGGTACATACATACATGTAGGCATGACAGAATAACAGTTTTGAGAGTTACAGGGTGTCTGATGACTGGATTTGCATTTCAAAATGCTGTTAAAACATGTCCTATTATTAACCATTTTCTATCGATTAAGCCTTATGTTCCTTATTTCTCATCACTTTTTGAAATGATGAGGAAAATTGCTAACAAATTTTTCAAAACATAAGACTTCCTGAGTTATACATTTACTTACAATTGTCTACAGATTCCCATTTCAGAAACGCTTTTACAGTACGGCTACCATGGACTGGTCACTTTCCATGGGTGAGCAATACACAGATGCAATATGAGATTCCAAACACTAATTATAGGAATAGGAAATCAAGTATATTTGGACTTCTCTTATCGGACTGCACCTATAATTTAAAATTTTGCTGATGATGATTTTTACTACCTGGTAAATGCATGCGTGGACATCACTGCCCATGCGTGTATTATGACCAGCCCACAGAGACTGTACTGTATATTACCAATAGCTTTCATACACTCTTAAGTCTGACTATTTTGATGCACTGAGAATTTTGAGACTGAGAATAGGGAAAAATCATCCCCAGATCTCATTGGGGATGGGTATCGACACTCAGAGTAAAATCCCTGAATAGCAAATGTCATTCTCTAGATATGCAAAGGCAAAGCACATTTTAACAAAATCTCCAGACAAAATGAATGTCCTGAGGCATTTATTTCCTTTTTTTTATTGGGGTTTAACGACACTTAGCAATAGACTATACTTATACATGTGTTTCAATCTAATGATACATCCACCTACCTAACACTGATCCTTGGGAAGTTCTCTCAGCTTTCCAAAGGATCTGAGTCAGGTTCAGGTATTGTTTCAGAGTTTAATTCTCGATAACAATGTGTGTATATATGCATGTTTTGGTGGTTTAAGCCCTGGAATTATCTTTCCTGACGTGCAATGAGCATAATACTTACTAGTGGAGATAATGAGGTCAGAGCTTGTTAATGTATTAACAAGCATCTCCTGCTGCTAAAGTAGAGAGACTAATTGTGATGAAACAGTCTTGAATGCCAAACTTAATACCACTTATTGACTCTAGGCTTGCCAAAATTATGCTCAAGTTATACACCGGTTGCAAAACTTCCTGATTGTGAGACCTATTTTTCACTCTCGCATCAAATTTAAAGGAATGGATCTATGGTGGGAGAAACTCTGGAATTATGGGTGTGGTGAATCCTGCAGTGCGTTAATAGGGATATGCCTAAGACATCTATCATGTCTTGTTGTATTTGAAATTATTTGCTTCGTTAAGTGGGGAGTGTGGTGGCTCAGTGGTTATGACAATAAGCTTCAAACCGAAAGGTCCCCAGTTCGATCCCAGCCAGGGGTAACTGCATTTAGTCCGTGGCCAAGGCATTTAATCCTGATTGCTCAGTGGGGGCACAAGGGGTGCTGTGTACTAAGGTGTATTACACATTGATGGTGCATTTGTCTTCAACCAATGCTAAACCTGCTTGTGCGGAGTTATTACATTGCGGAGTCTGACAGTTGCTCGTCATTACTCAGTCGTTCTCGCCGGGTACTCTGGCTTCCTCCACGCGTACAACTGTCCCAACACAAGGTGACCCCAGCTGTCTAAAGAGCCATTAAACACCAATAAATAAAATAAATAAATAAATGTTTAATCAAGTTACACAATTAAATGGAATACTAACATATCAAAGGTACTCAAGGTATCAATTGTTCCAGTAAGACTATTACATTTTGTCCCATGTACCCCTGGGCTTTTAGTCCAGGGGTACGAGGGAAAGATGTACGAGTCCTCAAGAAACCAAGGTATCACTTTAGTACACTTAAGAATAGTTGATGAATTTCATTTTTAAAAATAATCTTGGTTACGTGGCATGAAATGGGATACACAACAATTTTGCAGGATCTATTTTCAGATTATGCAGATTTTGAAATTTGATGAAGCAGTAAGAACATTCAGGGTTAACAAAGTCAAGTATATTTGGACTTCTCTTATCAGACTGCACCTATAATTGTGTCAATATTGACATTTTATACCCACTATTTTTCAAACTTGTTGACCTTACAAAAATGGATGAGTCTATTGTCTAGAAACTTATTGTCTGGTACATGATAAACTATACATGATATTCAAAAGAGAATAGTGGAGAAAATTCCAGTGAGAGAAGTATTGTACTACCAGGTGTCCACAGAGATTAACAAATACCTCCAAACAATTGCAACTAGCACTAATCAAGTTTACAAGGTGACAATTTCTTGTAAATCAATATGGAAAGCACATATATGGTAAAAAAAAAGGGAAAGACTGCATTTGTTTCAGCATTGTTGAAAAGAAATGAAAATTTATTGTTTCCATTTACAATTCAAAATAAAAATAGATAATTACATGGGTGAGTATTCCATATGGTGCCAGAAACAGTTTTCTATAACCTACAGCTAGAGCCAAAACACAAAAATTTCAATGTTGGAGACAGACATGGTAATGACAGAAAAGTTGGTTTTCAAGGAAATCAATGGATTTCAGGGAATAGTTCGGGCGAGTACAATATACAAGAAGAACTGCTAAATTTTCAGCTCTTGGACTAACACTGGCACCATGCTGCACCCAGTGATTCATGAGCTAAAAATCTGCTGATGTTGTTTATAACATGTTCAAAAGTCATTAATGAACATGTCAATGACACTGCAGCTCAACTTGTCCAAGAAGGTACTGAACTAAATAGAAAGCTCCAGTAATGGCAGGCCATTCAATCAAGTTTCTACAGAAAAGACATCACACCAAAGCTACATATGAATGACAATTTAAATGTTAAGATCCAAGATGGCTGATGGCGGCCATGTTTTTCAATGAAATTGATAGCTCCAATCTAGACATCACACCAAAGCTACATATGAAATTTGAAAAAAGATTGGGTGAGAAATGCGGCCTGTAGGGTATGCCAAGGAAATTGTCAATTTATATGCCAAATCTAAGAAGGCTGCTGGCGGCCATGCTTTTCAATGAAATTCGGAAAAGTTCAATTGCTCCCATCTAGACATTGCCCCAAAGCCACGTATGAAATTTGTAACTGATCGGGTGAGAGCTGCAGCCTGTAGGGTTTGTTAAAGGAATTGTGGATGGACAGAGGAACATACAGATGGATGTACAGACAGATGGGCATACAGATGGATCGCAACCCATCCCAATAGCTCATACTTGACGTTATCAAGATGGGCTAAAAATCATTGGTTTGATTATCTCCACCACCCTCTTCTTCTCAACCCTCCCTTTGCTGGTTCTCCCCTCCCCCACCACCACCATCACCACTCAGAGTTGCCATCTGACAAAGGGGCACCAAGCAAACAAATTTCAAATAATTTCCTTCTAGAATGGGAAATAAAGTGCGATTCCATTTTCGATGACACAAAACATTTAATACAAATTTCTTTTTTCTTCTAGTTTTTGGTGCTTCTTTACCTGCACTGATTTCAGAGGGTAGACATTTCGGCCTTTGGGATTGACATTTTTTCTCATTATTGAGGATTCATAATTTTGTTTCCACATGTTTTAACTGGTAGAGTGCTGAATTATTTTTGGTCATCAAAATTTGTTCACATATGTTTGCCTTGTTACAATTTATGGGAGAGTGCCTATAAATTGTAACAAGACAAATCCTAGCAGACTAAATAATTTCACTTCAAACATGGTATGAACAACATCCACAAAATATGAAGCCTTTAAGTGCTGGTACTGACACTTCAGAGTAAAGCCCAAATATGGGCTTCCAGCACTCTACCAGTTAAAACCATTCAGAACTTCCTGGGAATATCAGAGACCAGTCTATTGGGTAAATTAAGGGAGAAGTCATTTCTCCTTCAACACATTTTATGGTGAAGTCAACTGAAAACAGGGAGAAGTGGGCTGGAAGGAGCAGTATGAACAATGGGTTTTCGCATGTTTGCACCATTATATAATTTTCTCACATGTAAATAACTTACAAAAGCTGATAGAAATAAAGAAAAAAAAAACGTTTATGTAATTTACTAGTATTTAGAAAAAAATGTGCAAAAAATTAATATTAATACCAGAATGCATGCCCCGCCCCCACCCCCTCAATTCCACAGACAAGTCTCACATTGCACTCTTAGCATATTTTTTCAACTCCATACCTGTGATTTCATAAGAATGATTTTGTGTGATTGAATACAATTTCAGGTGAATGCATATCATTTCGTGTGATTACATATTTTGGCATACCCATATTGAACTGTAACATCACTGCTTGCAATATTTTTTGGATAAGTTGTTTTCAACCACCAGTTGATATTTATTGAATAACTTTTAGCTTTATAAGTCGAGAGATTTTGTTTCACTTGTGATTAATGATGGACAAAAGGCCCCATGGATGACTGGGACCAAGTTATTTGTGGAGGTGATATGGACACCCAAATGATTATTCTCTTTCAACCACATTAAATGCAACATGATTGGAATGAATACTTGTAGGATTCCTCTTTTCATTTCTACTTTGGGTCCAATTAACCCCTGTTTTAAGGTGACTGACTGACTGGTAATAATGATTCAAAGGCTGAAAATGACCCATCAAAGTGAGAAAAAAATTTGCACAGCCTTTGAAGTTTAACAAACACGTGAATTCATTGTCACATTCAATGAGTGATCTATTATTAATTCTGGGATTTTCTGTTCTGTTAAAATAAATTGTATTTCTCAGTGGAGATTAACCAAAACATTACCAGTTTTATGGCACAGCTACCCGACGTGACTGCTCAATATTACGGAGGTGATGGCTTATCACATGTAATGAAAGTGTCAATGACACTGTAGCTTAACTTGCATGTTGTGTTTGATGAAAAGGATAATGTTCAATGTTTATGAAAGGATTATGAAATAAGACAAGAATTGTGATAATTGGGAATATGTTCATTTCTGTTCCCTGTATGCTATGTTTCTGATAAAAATAATATGAGGTGTACACTGTACTAAAGAGCTGAGGGGTGGGTTAATATGACCTCACAGTTAATGTATGTGGCCCTCACAGTGAACGTATATCAACAAAAGTTACCAAGTTACAGTGAAATTATTCCAAAACGAGTCATCCTATCCAGTTACATTGAAATTCCTTCATAAATATGGCCTATAGACTGTGCTAAAGGTTTTCGGGCTTCAGGCCCCTGTTGCCGTCAGTTTCCCAACTGTGTCCAAAAGGGGACGTTCTCATCTAGACATTATATGAAGTCAACCTACCAAGTTACAATGAAATCCCTTCATAAATATGACCTGTAAACTGTGCTAATGGTTTTTGGGCTTTGGGCTCGGGCAGCTATCATGGTTCAATGATCATAACCAAAAGGGGACATTCCTATCTTGGCATCATCTAGAGTGATCCTACTAAGTTACAATGAAATCCCTTCATAAATATGACCTGTGGACTGTGCTCAAGGTTTTTGGGCTTCGGGCCCCTGAAGCCGTCACAGTTGACCAATCACAACCAAAAGTGGATGTCATCATCTAGGCATTATATGGAGTCAAACTAACAGGTTACAATGAAATCCTTCCATAAATATGACCTATAGACTATGCTAAAGGTTTTGGGCTCGGGCAGCCATCAAGGCTGAATGATCGTGACCAAAAGGGACGTTCTCATCTAGACATTATTTGGAGTCATCCTACCAAGGTACAATGAAATCCCTTCATAAATATCACCTGTAGACTGTGCTAAAGGTTTTTGGGCTTCAGGCCCCTGTAGCCATCATAGTTGCCTAATGGTGTCCAAAAGGGGCTGTTCTCATCTAGACATTATATGAAGACAACCTACCAAGTTACAATGAAATCCCTTCATAAATATGACCTGAAAACTGTGCTAAAGGTTTTCAGGCTTTGGGCTCAGGCAGCCATCATGGTTGAATGATTGCAACCAAAAGGGGACATTCTCATCTGGGCATCATCTGGAGTGATCCTACGAGGTTACAATGAAATCCCTTCATAAATATGATCTGTAGACTGTCAAGATTTTCGGCTTCGGGCACCTGTAGCCATCACAGTTGACCAATCACGACCAAAAGGGGATGTCATCATCTAGGTATTATATGGAGTCAAACTAACAGGTTACAATGACATCCTTCCATAAATATGACCTATAGACTATGCTAAAGGTTTGGGGGTTTGGGGCTCGGGCAGCCATCTAGGCGGAATGATCGCGACCAAAAGGGGACGTTCTCATCTAGACATTATTTGGAGTCATCCAACCAAGGTACAATGAAATCCCTTCATAAATATCACCTGTAGACTGTTCTAAAGGTTTTCGGGCTTTGGGCCCCTGTAGCTGTCACAGTTGCTCAATCGTGTCCAAAAGGGGACGTTCTCATCTAGACATTATATGAAGTCAAACCTACCAAGTTACAATGAAATCCCTTCATAAATATGACCTGCAGACTGCGCTAAAGGTATTTGGGCTTTGGGCTCGGGCAGCCAAAATGGTTGAATGATCGGAACCAAAAGGGGACATTCTCATCTGGATATCATCTGGAGTGATCCTACGAAGTTACAATGAAATCCCTTCATAAATATCACATGTAGACTGCACTCAAGATTTTCGGGCTTCGCACACCTGTAGCCTCACAGTTGACCAATCACGACCAAAAGGGGATGTCATCATCTAGGCATTATATGGAGTCAACCTAACAAGTTACAATGAAATTCTTCCATAAATACGACCTATAGACTATGCTAAAGGGCTTTGGGCTCGGGCAGCCATAAAGGCTGAATGATCACGACCAAAAGGGGATATTCTCATCTAGACATTATTTGAAGTCATCCTACCAAGGTACAATGAAATCCCTTCATAAATATCACCTGTAGACTGTTCTAAAGGTTTTCGGGCTTCGGGCCCCTGTAGCTGTCACAGCTGCCCAATCGTGTCCAAAAGGGGACGTTCTCATCTCGACATTACATAAAGTCAAACCTACCAAGTTACAATGAAATCCCTTCATAAACATGACCTGTAAACTGTGCTAAAGGTTTTCGGGCTTCGGGCTCAGGCAGCCATTATGGTTGAATGATTGCAACCAAAAGGGACAATCTCATCTGGGCATCATCTGGAGTGATCCTACGAAGTTACAATGAAATCCCTTCATAAATATGACCTGTGGACTGTGCTCAAGGTTTTTGGGCTTCAGGCACCTGTAGCCATCACAGATGACCAATAACGAACAAAAGGGGATGTCATCATCTAGGCATTATATGGAAACATCCTAACAGGTTACAATGAAATCCTTCCATAAATATGACCCTTTGCCTATGCTAAAGGTTTTTGGGCTTGGGCACCCATAAAGGCTGAATGATCGCGACCAAAAGGGGATAGTCTCATCTAGACATTATTTGGAGTCATCCTACCAAGTTACAATGAAACCCCTTCATAAATATGATCTGTAGACTGTCCTAAAGGTTTTCGGGCTTCGGGTCACTGTAGCCGTCACAGTTGCTCAATCACGTCCAAAGGGGACTTTCTCATCTGGACATTATATGAAGTCAACCCACCAAGTTACAATGAAATTCCTCAATAAATATGACCTGTAGACTGTGCTAAAGGTTTTCAGGTTTTGGGCTCGGCCAGTCGTCACGGTTGGCAGATCATGCCCAAATGGGGAAATTCTCATCTAGACATCATAAGGAGTCATCCTACCAAGTTACAATGAAATCCCTCCTTATTAAACATGACCTGCAGACTGTGCTAAAAGTTTTTGGGTTTCGGGCTTGGGCAGCCATCACGGTTGACAGATCATGCCCAAAAGGGGACGTTCTCATCTAGGCATTATACAAAGGCATCCTACCAAGTTACAATGAAATCCCTTCATAAATACAACCTGTAGACTGTGCTATTGGTTTTCGGGTTTTGGGCTCGGGCTGCCATACCGGTTCACCGATTGAGACCAAAAGTGGGTGTTCTCATCTAGACATGACCCCAAACCTGCATATGAAATTTCATGACGATCAGACAAGAACTGCGGGGTGTAGCCCGTGCTAAAGGAAAATGTGAACCGACTCAAAGACTAACAGACTTCCGCACGCGTGATGGCAATAGCTTATCTTGACTTAAGCTAAAACTTATTACTTCAGTCTGAGTTCAAAGGTGGGTTGCGTTAGACAGGTGAATGCATTTCCAACCAGTCAATAAATTTCCCAATGTGTAGGATTTTTTCAACGTGCTGGGCCAGAGGACCAAAACTCTCTATTTTGCATTATCTGTTGATTTTATTTTTATTTACTATGAATATTACATAAATTAGATCAAACCTCATTACAAACTTCCAACAAAATTTCCTTTAGATGATTTTTTTTTTTAATTTGGTGCGAAATATTTTTTGTTCCAATTGTTATGATCAAAGGCCTATGATTTAAGACTGAACGTCTCAAAACAGAAAAATTTTCAACTGCACTATTTTCTGGGATGTTTGTTCAAAACCGATTCCCTTCAGGAGGATTCAAACTGTGCTGAATTTATAGGATTTTCCCAGACATTCTGGGAGAGTTAACATGTATGGTCTCAAGCCTGGCCCGAGTCTAACGCAGTTGGCAATTAACGGGTAAATGTTGAAATTTAACTTGGAAAGTTATTGCTCCATGGGGTGGGAGATAGGCAGTACTGGTCCGAATCGCCTGCATTTGGAAATTCACAGGTAGCAGTTGGAGAATTCTTGCAGGGGTGATGGCATGCAAATGGTAAGTAGCAGGTTGGATGTTTGGCAGCTGGGGGAAGGGTCGGCCCAATCCCATCAATACATGTACATGAAAACATCTTAAGCAGTTGAAAAATTGAAATTCACACATAGTAGTTGGAAAGCAAATTAATGCCATTTACCAAATAATTGATCGGCAATAAAATAACCAAAAAAAATGACTGTTTTATAGTCACTGTGTGACATTTATTAAGTATACATATGTTGAATTGCAAAAACCAACAAGAGGGGGGTATCCATCTTCATTAGCTCACCAACGCATGGCATGCAATAAACCAAGGCTTACTTCTAATCTGCAAAAAATGTCCAGTCAAGGGTTATTGATGGAATTAACACATATATGAAATAAGAAAGCCACAGAATACCCAGCATACTGGTGGTAGTCTCTACTCATGTACATGGCCAGCATAACAGGTCAGAATTACAACTTACAAAAAAGACAAACATTGCATTAAAAAAGTCCCAAATCTGCAAAAAATGTCCAGTCAAGGGTTAATGTCATCTTATATTGATGTGTTTAACACATAATGAAATATAAAAGCCACAGCATACAGGTGGTAGCCTCCACTCATGTATAGCAAAACAGGTCGAAGTCCATACTTACAAAAATGTCTAACATTGCAAAAACTCTAAACATCGAAAAAATATCACTGGGTAAGGGTCTGTGAGTAATTGTAAGCCATAGAAACAGTATGAGGTGCATAATAACAGGTGGGAAAGTCAAAGTGGACTATTACAATAACTTTAACACAAGTGTTGACGCTGATGTGGGTCATGTTATAAGCTCACACAACTTCGTTGGTGAGCTAAAAACAGACCTGAAAAGATTTGGAACAAAACCAAAGCCAAACAAGAGGCCCCAGGGGGCCTTAGGCACTCACCGAATGTTCCATACTGTTAAGACACAAATTTTATCAAAAGCTATTCTTAAGGTTCTACAGAGTAAATCTATACTCTCTGTGGAGCTAAAACATCAACAGGACTGAATGGGACAATGCTGCTGATCAAATATCAAAAGATTCTGCATGATGGTTCTGAAGAAGATTTTTAAAGAATTTTCCTTGAATGTACAAAGTAAACATTCATGCCCCCATAGTGAGCCCCAATATTGATCAAAGGACTCAATTTGAATAAACGTGAATCTAACCCATACCAAGATTCTGCATACCAAATATCTAAAGATTCTGCCCACTGGTTCTGGTGAAGAAGATTGTTAAAGATTTTTTCTTACACTGCACTAAGTAAAAATTCACACCCCCATAGTGATCCCCAATATTGAATGGGGGATTCAATTTGAACAAACTTGAACAGACCCATACCAAGATGCTGTATACCAAATATCAAAAGATTCTGCCCATCGGTTTCGGAAAAGAAGATTTTTAAAGAAATTTTCTTAAATTGCACTAAGTAAAAATTCACACCCCTTTAGTGAGCCCCAATATTGATCGAGGGACTCAATTTGAACAAACTTGAATCAGACCCATACCAAGATGCTGTATACCAAATATCAAAAGATCCTGCCCATTGGTTCTGGAGAAGAAGATTTTTAAATTTTTTCTCTTAAATTGCACTAAGTAAAAATTCAGGTCCCCATAGTGAGCTCCAAAATTGATCAAGGGACTCCATTTGAACAAACTTGAATCAGACCCATACCAAGATGCTGTATACCAAATATCAAAAGATTCTGCCCACTGGTTTTGGAGAAGATTTTTCCTTAAATTGCACTTTCTGTTAAATTGGACTAAGTAAAAATTCAGGTCCCCATAGTGAGCTCCAAAATTGATCAAGGGACTCCATTTGAACAAAATTGAATCAGACCCATACCAAGATGCTGTATACCAAGTATCAAAAGATTCTGCCCACTGGTTCTGGAGAAGAAGATTTTTCCTTAAATTGCACTAAGGAAAAATTCATGCCCCTATGGGGAGCCCCAATATTGATCAAGAGACTCGATTTGAACAAACTTGAATCAGACCCATACCAAGATGTTGCATGCCAAATATCAAAAGATTCTGCCCATTGGTTCTGAAGAAGAAGATTTTTAAAGAATTTTTCTTAAATTGCACTAAGTAAAAATTCACGGCCCCATAGTGAGCCCCAATATTGGTTGAGGGACTCGATTTGAACAAACTTGAATCAGACCCATACCAAGATGCTGCATACCAAGTATCAATAGATTCTGCCCACTGGTTCTGGAGAGGAAGATTTTTTAATAATTTTTCTATAATTCATACGGTGCTATCAGAGTTATGCCCCATACAGAGCCCCCAAGGGACATGGCCATTTCATTTGAACAAACATGAATTGCCATATAGTAATGAACATCCACATGAAGTTTCGTGAAAATCGGACCAGTGGTTTCAGAGGAGAAGTCGTTTGAAAAATGTTCATGAGGACGGACGACAAGTGATAAGTTGAGCTCCCTTCGGTGAGCTAGAAATTCCTCATATTGACTAAGTTATAATTCGGGCTCCCACAGGGAGCCCAAATATGGACCCAGGGACTTGGTTTTAACAAACTTGAATCTCACCCCCCTAAGGATGCTACACACCACATATCAAAACATTCCGACTGCTGGATCTGAAGAAGAAGATTTTTTATGAAAATTCCTCATTTCGAACTAAGTTACAATTCAAGCTCCCACAGTGAGCCCAAATATGGACCTAGGGACATAGCTTGAACAAACTTGAATCTCACCCCCCTAAGGATGCTGCATACCAAATATCAAAACATTCCGACTGCTGGATCTGAAGAAGAACATTTTTAAAGAAAATTCCTCATTTTGAACTAAATTATAATTCAGGCTACGACAGTGAGCCCAAATATGAACCCAAGGACTTGGCGTGAACAAACTTGAATCTCATCCCCCTAAGCATGCTGCATACCCAATATCAAAAGATTCTGCCTGCTGGATCTTGAGAAGAAGATTTTTAAAGAAATTTGCCTGAAATGCACTAAGTTCAAATTGGGCTCCTATACTGAGCCCAAATATGAACCCAGGGGGCCGATTTGAACAAACTTGAATCAGATCCACCCCACAATGTTGCATACCAAATATCAAAAGATTCTGCCTGCTGCCTGCTGGATCTGGAGAAGATTTTTTAAGAAATTTGCTTGAAATGCACTAAGTTCGAATTTGAGCTTTTATAGTGAGCCCAAATATGAATCCAGGGAGCCGATTTGAACAAACTTGAATCAGATCCACCCCACAATGTTGCAAATCAAATATCAAAAGATTCTGCCTGCTGGATCTGGAGAAGAATATTTTTTAAGAAATTTGCCTGAAATGCACTAAGTTCGAATTCAGGCTTCTGTACTGAGCCCAAATGTGAATCCAGGGGGCCGATTTGAACAAACTTGAATCAGATCCACCCCACAATGTTGCATACCAAATATCAAAAGATTCTGCCTGCTGGATCTGGAGAAGAAGTTGAACAATCATGAATTGCCATATAGTAATGAACATCCACATGAAGTTTCGTGAAAATCGGACCAGTGGTTTCAGAGAAGTCGTTTGAAAAATGTTCATGACGACAGACGACAGACGACGGACGGCAAGTGATAAGTTGAGCTCCCTTCGGTGAGCTAAAATAAACACAACACTAATGAAAATTTATAAAATTTTACCACAAGATATTTACATAAGAAAATAAATTTTGTTTTGACATCTCTTAAATCCCTGATACATTCGAGACGTGATTCCCCCAAATATGCGACGTTGTAAGACTTCACACAAAGTCTGCACTTCACAATGTGGCCATCAGTTTTCAGGTAATATTCAGTTTGGTAACTTGAAATGTGAGTGGCCAATTCGTAACTATTATCCAATCAGCATTTTCAATATTAAAGTTTACCTAAAAACTAGAAATTTTCCATATTAAACCTTTATGTAATTTGACTGACCTCAATCTGTAAATGGATGGAATTTGTTAGTCTGTATTAGCCTGTTATGTGGCCTCTCAGATATCTCATTCTCATGTGATGATAAGCCCTTCTTCAGATGGAGTCAGGCAGAAGAAAACACAAATGAATTTCTGACGCCGAGTAAACAAGAGATGGTCTGTCACCTGATATACCCCCACTGTGGCATACCACCTAGTGTGGGTGACTGAAAAGGGGAATTCAATTTTTCTAAATAAAAAAAAAATTCAATATGGCCACCAGTCGGCCATCTTGAATCCGATTGGGAAAAAAGATTATGTCACGCACTGCTCCTCATCATGTTGATCATTTTGGTTACGTTTCATGAAAATGTGACTAAAACTGTGGAAGTAGTTCACTCCACAAGTATTTTGCAAAATTCAATATGGCCACCAGTTGGCCATCTTGAATCCAATCTGGAAAAAATTTATGTCACGCACTGTTCCTCATCATGTCGATCAATTTATATTTCATGAAATGCAGCAAAAACTGTAGAAGTAGTTAGCTCCACAATAATTTTGCAAAATCCAATATGGCCACCAGTCGGGCATCTTGAATCCGATTTGGAAAAAAAATTATGTCACGCACTTCCCCTGATCAAGTTGATCATTTTTGTGAAGTTTCATGAAAATGCGACTAAAACTGTGGAAGTAGTTCGCTCCACAATTTTATATGTGCAACGGACCGACGATGACGACAGACCGACCGACTCCTATATAACCCCCCCCCCCTTACTTCGTTTTGTGGGAATATAATAAAACTTTTGCTAACATATTTTACCTGAACAGGAAAATCCATCCTTGTTCAATCTATACCCATCAAGGCATTGGCAGATGAATCCATTTGTGATGTTTTGACACTGATGCTGACAGAAATTCTCTCTGCAAGGTCCTGAAAAAATTATGAAAACAATAATGATAATGATTATGGATATACAACTGATACTTTTAAAATTTTGTTGAACTACCTCAATCACAGCCAAGTAATGAAGGGTATTTTAGAAGGTTCTGGGACTTGACTAAGTGGTAAATTCAAGGAGTTTCCAGGACCTTCTTGGTATATTTTTAAGGGTTTTCAACGAGCTAGAGATGAGAAATTCAAGGCTATTCAATGATGCCCAGAGGTGGATGGGCTGTAGGGTCCACAAGGAAATATCCCGGTGGCCCCCCTATTGCGAGCCCCCCCACTGGCGAAAAATGACCAAAAAGGTGAAATGATGGATCTGATTGCAAAGGCTGTCAGTTTATTGAAATGCCCTCTATGTGGACTGTCAATGGCAGTCCACATAACAAGCATTTCGATATACCAGAAGTCTTGTCTAACACTGATCGTCTGATGCTTGGAAACAGCATTCTTTCGGTTAAGAAAATCAAACTTTTCTCCCATTGGGCCTAGCTATGCTTGGCCTGATGAGTTTGAGGCCCTGTATGGTGCAACCATTTTTTGCCAAAGATGATACAAAAATGCCGTCAATGTCCACCCCTGGTGATGCCCGGGCAAAAACAAGGAAGCACCCACCTGAGCATGATACACAGAAGAACATGTAAATCAAGGGTATTTGCACTCAATATTTCCTTTTTAGTGTCATATCACTATCATATCTACAAGCTTCTCATTTTATTAAGCAGACATTTACTAAACAGTGAAGATGTATTTCTGAAATTTTCAACTCACTATAAGGCAAGCTGAATATACATGTAGCCCAAATGAATCTCATCTGATCTGCTGATATCTAATTTTTCAAGGGTTTTCAATAAATTCCAATATTCAAGGACTGACTTTCTGAATTCCAGGACTTCTAAATTTTTTCTGAACAAGTGTAATGTAATATGGGATATGGCGAATTCCCCGCCACCAAGGGCAAGCAGAATATTTTGTCATGGTCGCGATCTGGTAAAAAATTTTTGCACTCTTTCTTCATCACAACACTGGAGAATCTCACCTTTTTGTTGCTATTTCCATTCGTTTTTCTAACATTGGTCTTCATTTCACAATACTAAATTAGTCTTCATTTTGTGATATTCTATGTATGAACGCCTGACCTACTGGTGTGTGTCACAACCAGCCTGTGATCTGATCTAGAAAGAGGCTGCTTTTGTGATCACAGTAATGTAACTTTAACCCCTTACTCATTGCACAGAATATCACAATGTAATACTTAACATATTTTTTTTTAAATTTCCATAAAACTATATCATGTGACCACTCATTGAAATGAGCTCCAATGAAAATTTTGGAAAAATAGATTTTTTTTCAACTACGCAATTTGTAAATTACGTGAACAGATACAACCATTTCATTAGGTAGAAGGCTAAGTCTTCCAGGTACTTACATGTACTCTAGAAGAAATTTGATTACAAAAAAAGAATCACAGGAACCAAAGAATAATTTCCATTAGTATATGAGACTTTTGTCATTTAGTACATTTACAACATACATATATGGTTATCATTCTGGGTAAGGTAGATTTATTTATTTTTTCATATATTGTGGTTTAATGACACTTTTGACAGCCATGCCGGGTGACCTCATGTTGGAAGGTAAGATAGATAAAGTAGCCAAAAGAAGTACAGTACAGTGGAATCCTCTTAATTGAATATCCATTTTGCCAGTGAAAATTATTCAATTAACAGGAGTATACAATTAACAGGGATTGGGTCTGTTTCCTGTGTTCTGGAGGTAAACTGTGCATTTATTCTATTATATCTTGTTTGACAGAGCTCACAGAGCTCTGTCAAACAAGATATAATAGAATAGATGCCTGTATTGGATGTAGTGAGGTCAAAAGGGTTGATAAATAAGGGGAATTTGGTGCATGTCAGTAATTTTTTCGACATATTACAAAAATTTATATGCAATTAACAGGAGTTCACTCTACAACCCATATGCAATTAACAGATCAAATTTGTACTGAAGGTATGGTAAATGGTTTTATGTTTGAAAATTATATTCAATTAACAGGGATATACAATTAAGTGGGCTCCACTGAACTGCGACTGCAAAAGTGGACAGAGAATTTTTACCAGATCGTGACTGAGTCGCAATCAGGTCGAAATGTGCAATTTTCAGCCCTCAACACAGTCTCACATTGAAAGAGCTATCTGGTCACTACACAACTTCCCCAGTGGCTGAAAATTTCAGAAACAAAATTTTGCAAAGTCAGGACTGAATTAAGATAAGCGAAAGAAAATAAACAGTATCTGAGATTCAATGTGACGAGATGGAAATTCTTTCGTGATCACACTGAGAAAGAGTATGCTTATGCGATCGCTGTTTTGGCTGTCTCTCTAATTAGGATGTGCTATTAGCTTCAGTGTGTTCAGCAATCAATATGGTGAGAAGCTAGCTTGTCTGAAGTGTTGGTTTACACAAAGTATATTGTCTTCTTTATAATACACCTGAGAGACGATCATATGACAATAATGATTCACTACCGACAGGTTTCAACAGTTCTCTGTCTAATAAAAAGCCTGAGGTCATCCAAAGATTAAAAAATAAATTTCCCTTGTGGCTCCACTTCATTTATTTAAAAGAAACAGATCAAGGTTTATGGCAGAGACACATCTTGGGGTCAATTTACATCACTCTACTCTGACATTGCATGTGGAATTATACTATTGATTTTCCATACTGATTTTATGTGATGTTTCATTTACTAGCACAGAGGCGACAGCCAGCTTCTTCACACTGAACATTTGAAATTTTCATGATACAGTAAGCAATGTTTTTGTTATGATTGCCATGATTATGAAATTTCACGACTGACTTTTGAAGAAGAATAATCGGTTAAAGTCACCTTTAATCTTACTCTTGTGACTTCTAGAAACAAAACTGTGGAACCTTTAATTGAATAGCCACTTTGCCAATGAAAATTATTCAATTAACTGGGATTGTAACACTTTCCTGTATTCTAGAGATAAACTTAGCATTTATTCTATAATATCTTGTTTGACAGAGCTCCATGAGCTCTGTCAAACAAAATATAAAAAATAGGCCGATGAAATCGTCAGATGTGTACCCATACGTGCAACTAGTAGAAAGCTGTATGACGGAGGGCCACCACGGATGCCGACATTATGTACACCATACATGGTATGGGTACATATAGAAATGGACTGGAGAAGTGTCTAATTTGATGGATAAAGGGTTAATATCTCCGGATCAAATTATCAGATTTACATTAAAAACTATACAGCACAGCACATCAGTAACCTGAATAAATATATAAAGTAACATGACAATCAGATTGATATTTTTTGAGTTATCTCATGCCAAAGGGATTGGAGGAATTTTCAATTTGAAGGATAAAGGGTTAATATCTCAGGATCAAAATAACAGATTTACACCAAAAACTATACAGCTTGGTACATCAGTAACCTGAACACAAATATAAAGTAACTTGACAATCCAAGCAAAATTTTTCCAGTTATCGAATGCCAAAGGGACTGGAGGAATTTTCAATTTGAAGGATAAAGGGTTAATATATCAGGATTAAATTATCAGATTTACACCAAAAACTATACAGCTTGGCACATCAGTAACTTGAACACAAATTTAAAGTAACTTGACAATCTAAGCAATATTTTTCAAGTTATCGAATGCCAAAGGGATTGGAGGAATTTTCAATTTGAAGGATAAAGGGTTAATATATCAGGATCAAAATAACAGATTTACACCAAAAACTATACAGCTCGGCACATCAGTAACCTGAACACAAATATAAAGTAACTTAACAATCCAAGCAATATTTGTCAAGTTATTGAATGCCAAAGGGATTGGCGGAATTTTCAATTTGATGGATAAAGGGTTAAAATATCAGGATTAAATTATCAGATTTACACCAAAAACTATACAGCTTGGCACATCAGTAACTTGAACACAAATTTAAAGTAACTTGACAATCCAAGCAATATTTTTCAAGTTATCGAATGCCAAAGGGATTGGAGGAATTTTCAATTTGAAGGATAAAGGGTTAATATATCAGGATCAAAATAACAGATTTACACCAAAAACTATACAGCTCGGCACATCAGTAACCTGAACACAAATATAAAGTAACTTAACAATCCAAGCAATATTTGTCAAGTTATTGAATGCCAAAGGGATTGGCGGAATTTTCAATTTGAAGGATAAAGGGTTAATATCTCGGGATCAAATCATCAGATTTACACCAAAAACTATACAGCTCGGCAAATCAGTAACCTGAACACAAATATAAAGTAACTAGACAATCTAAGCAATATTTTTCAAGTTATTGAATGCCAAAGGGATTGGAGGAATTTTCAATTTGAAGGATAAAGGGTTAATATCTCAGGATCAAATTATCAGATTTACACCAAAAACTATACAGCTCGGCACATCAGTAACCTGAACACAAATATAAAGTAACTTGACAATCCAAGCAATATTTTTCAAGTTATCGAATGCCAAAGAAATGGATACGGACGCCAGACAGATGGACAGACAGACGGACAGATGGACGGACAAAGGATGGACGAATGACGGATGGCCACCCTGGATGCCGGCATTATGTGTACCATACATAGTATGGGTACACATAAAAATTAAATGCCTGTATTGGATGTACCAAGGCCAAATAGGTCTATAAACAAAGGAAAACTGGGGCGAGTCAGGGTAATTGCTCGACAGGTTACAGGATTTTTTATTCAATTAACAGGAGTTTACTCTATAACCAATAATCAATTACCAGATCAAATTTGTACTGGAGGTATGGTAAAAGGTTTTGTGTTGGAAAATTATTTTCAATTCACAGGGTTATTCAGTTAAGAGATATCCAATTAAGTGGGCTCCACTCTATATATAAAACTAATATTTTTGGTCATCAGTTCCTCAGGCCGGGCATTCTTTGAGCATGCAGCACACCTACTGATCTCTGAGGAAAATTCAGACTCTTGACCATCTCAGACCCAAATCTGAGTCTCGATTTTCTAGAATGCCAGAACTGATGTCATGTGTTGCATCTTTATACTTCTTTCCCATATCAATTCAATGTATTTTGATATTTACAGCCTCTGACACTTCTTATGAGCATGATGGGGAGGAGAGTACTAAGTAATAATTTATCAGGAAATGAGTGATGAAAACCCATAATCGTCAATTTTGAAATTGTAGTCGATTATTGGTGTTTCCGACAATTTGTTGACTTCTTGATTAATCATGACACGCAAAGTTTTTGTATTCAGAAACTCACTAGGTTAATATGCACTCATCTGACAACCCATTTTGGGCAGACCAGGCATCTGCAATAATTTGACTGAATGTCGATGGTCATTCTACAGTGATTGTCTGTTAACTTCAATTAAAATCTGATGTTTATCAACATATTGGTGGTAAAACATGCATGTGTATGGTGATGCTCAGAATTCTGTTTTTTGAATGCTCAACTAATTTACATGAGGTCCCATTTCCTGATGTAAAAGCACTGATCAATTTTGATATCTACGCCCTTAATATCAAACCCAAAAGCAATTTTGATATCTGCACCTCCAGATGAACCCCCAACAACATCAAACTAGAGGCTTTAAAGAGCTTCCAATCGCTCTCCTGGAACTACATATAAATATGTGATTTCCCATATGCTTTCCATGGTAACTATGAGTTGTAATTGTGGCCATGTTTGCAACATTACATCAACATTACATGAGGATCATTGGTAGAAGGTGTCCCAGTCCTCAATCATGTGAAGTTTCAAAACATTTGACTTTGTAGGTTCAGATGGGAAGATTTTTGCAAAATCCATCAATCAAAATCAGAGAATGTCTCTGGTGACCATATTTTCCAAACAACGGGAACAAAAAGAGGATCGTTTGTAGAGGGCCTCCTGTAGACCATTCCTGCCAAGTTTGGTTCACGTCGGCTCAGTAGTTCCAGAGAACAAGATGAAAATGTGATTTCCCATAGGGTTTCTATAGTAACAATAAGCCGCAATTGTGGCCATGTTTGCAACACGATCAACATTAAATGTGGATCATTGGTAGAGGGTGTCCCAGTCATCAACCATGCAAAGTTTCAAAGCATTTGGCTCTGTGGTTTCAGAGAAGATTTTTCAAAATCCACCAACAAGAATCAAATGAAAGTGTCAATGACACTGTAGCTCAACTTGACAAACTTGAACTTGGTAAGTTATAAATGAAATGGCAAAATTGAAGATCATTGGTACCAATGTTATTTTTTTTGCCAGTGGCAACATTTTTTGACAGAAACCGAAGAAAATCGATAGCTCCCATCTAGAGGCCTCCCCAAATAAGCATGCCAGGTTTCAAAGCAATCCGATCATAAATGTGCCCTGTAGGGTGTACAAAAGGGAAATATTGTGGTCTGACTAGACTAAATTCTAAGAACGTTGGCCGTGGCAACAATTTTTGACGGAAATAGAAGAAAATCGATAGCTCCCATCTAGAGGTCACTGTAAATAAGCATACCACGTTTCAAAGCAATCTAATCATAAATGAGCCCTGTAGGGTGAGCCAAAGGGAAATATTGTGGTCTGACTAAACTAAGTTCTACGAACGTTGGCCGTGGCAACATTTTCTGCCAGAAATTGAAGAAAATCAATAGCTCCCATCTAGAGGTCACCCTAAATAAGCATACCAGGTTTCAAAGCAATCAAATCATAAATGTGCCCTGTAGGGTGTGCCAAAGGGAAGTATTGTGGTTTGACTAAACTAAGTTCTAAGAACGTTGGCCGCGGCAACATTTTTTGACGGAAATTGAAGAAAATCGATAGCTCCCATCTAGAGGTCACCCCAAACAAGCATGCCAGGTTTCAAAGCAATTCGATCATAAATGTACCCTGTAGGGTGTGCCAAAGGGAAATATTGAGTCTTCTGACTAAACTAAGTTCTAAGAACGTTGGCCGCGGCAACATTTTTTGACAGAAATTGAAGAAAATCGATAGCTCCCATCTAGAGGTCTTCCCAAACAAGCATACCAGGTTTCAAAGCAATCTGATCATAAATGTGCCCTGTAGGGTGTGCCGAAGGGAAATATTGAGGTCTGACTAAACTAAGTTTTATGAACGTTGGCCGTGGCAACATTTTTTGCCGGAAATTGAAGAAAATCGATAGCTCCCATCTAGAGGTCACCCTAAATAAGCATACCAGGTTTCAAAGCAATCAAATCATAAATGTGCCCTGTAGGGTGTGCCAAAGGGAAATATTGTGGTTTGACTAAACTAAGTTCTAAGAACGTTGGCCGCGGCAACATTTTTTGACGGAAATTGAAGAAAATCGATAGCTCCCATCTAGAGGTCACCCCAAACAAGCATGCCAGGTTTCAAAGCAATTCGATCATAAATGTACCCTGTAGGGTGTGCCAAAGGGAAATATTGAGTCTTCTGACTAAACTAAGTTCTAAGAATGTTGGCCGCGGCAACATTTTTTGACAGAAATTGAAGAAAATCGATAGCTCCCATTTAGAGGTCTTCCCAAACAAGCATACCAGGTTTCAAAGCAATCTGATCATAAAAGTGCCCTGTAGGGTGTGCCAAAGGGAAATATTGAGGTCTGACTAAACTAAGTTTTACGAACGTTGGCCGTGGCAACATTTTTTGCCGGAAATTAAAGAAAATCGATAGCTCCCATCTAGAGGTCACCCTAAATAAGCATACCAGGTTTCAAAGCAATCAAATCATAAATGTGCCCTGTAGGGTGTGCCAAAGGGAAATATTGTGGTTTGACTAAACTAAGTTCTAAGAATGTTGGCCGCGGCAACATTTTTTGACGGAAATTGAAGAAAATCGATAGCTCCCATCTAGAGGTCACCTCAAACAAGCATACCAAATTTCAAAGTAATCTGATCATAAATGCGACCTGTGAGGTGTGCCAAAGGAAATTGTGGACGTACGTACATACGTACGTACGTACGTACGTACGTACGTACGTACGTACGTACGTATGTACGTACGTACGCCGACGGACGAGAAGTGATGGCAATAGCTCAGCTTGACTTTGTCAAGTTGAGCTAAAAATGCTTCTGGCAGCCGTGTTTTTCGATGCACGGTAACAAAATCAGGAGCATTTGTAGAGGACCTGCCATAGACTATCCCTGCCAGGTTTGGTTCAAGTCAGCTCAGTAATTCCAGAGAAGAAGATGAAAATGTGATTTCTCATAGGGTTTCTATAGTAACTATAAGCCACAACTGCAGCCATGTTTGCGACCTGATCAACATTAAATGAGGATCGTTGGTAGAGGATGTCTCAGTCATCAACCATGCAAAGTTTCAAAACATTTGGCCCACACTGTGGTTTCAGAGAAGATTTTTCAAAATCCACCAATCAGAATAAAAACAAGAGGCCCCACAGGGCCTGAAGTGCTCATCTTGAACAGAACAAGAATGAGTCTCCATTAAGCAAGCCATCTCCATAGGCTACACTGTCAATCCTGGAGTCCCGCAGGAGTGACAAAAATAATCTGGGCATCATGCCTTTTCTTCAGTTGATCATAAAGTAAAATGTAGAGCTCCACTATGAAGCCCTTGATGCAACCTATGTGCATTAATCTTAGTTACACACCTCCACAGGGTACTGAATACAAAATTTTTAATTCTTCAGCAAAATGGCCAATTCCGGCTCCCATAGAGAGCCCAAATATTAACCCAGGCTTTTGAGATTTGAACACAGTTGCATCTGACATCCCTAGAGATGTTGTGTACCGAATATGAAAGCATTCTGACTGTTGGATCTGAAGAAGAGAAATTGTAAAGAAATTTCTTCGAATTGCACTAAGTTCAAATTTGGGCTACCATAGCGAGCCCAAATATTAACCTATAGATCCGATTTGAACAAACTTGAATCTGACCCCCCCTAGAGATGTTGTATACCAAATGTGAAAGCATTCTGACGAGTGAATCTGAAGAAGGTTTTTGAAGAAATTCCCTCATATTGTACTAAGTTAAATTTCATGTTCCCATATAGAGCCCAAATATTAACCTAGGCACTCGAATTGAACAACCTGGAATCTGACCCCCCTAGAGATGTTGTATACCAAATATGAAAGCATTCCGACTGGTGGATCTGAAGAAGAAGATTTTTAAAGAAATTTCCTCATATTGCACTAAGTAAAAATTTGGGCTACCATAGTGAGCCCAAATATATACCTAGGGATCTGATTTGAACAAACTTGAATCTGACCCCCTTAGAGATGTTGCATACCAAATATCAAAGCATTCTGACTGGGGGATCTGAAGAAGATTTTTTTAAATTACCCTCCATATTGAACAAAGATAAAATTTGCCCCCCCCCCCCTCCCCTATGAATGTTGTATACCAAATATCAAAAGATTCTGAAGATTGGTTCTGGAGAAAAGATTTTTTAAAATTTTTGCAAATATGCTGACTCAGCATTTTTTTGATGCCCATTACAGAACACCCTAACATAACCGATGGCAATTTTCTTTTACCATTCAGTTCTACTGGTCCTAAGGATACTGCATACCAAATAACAGCTCTCTGTTCCATGTGGTTTGGGAAATATTGTACTGAGGATTTATCCACATATTAATGCTAACATTCAACAGTTTGTACGGTAACAATGCAGCACACTTGAATGCATGGTTGAATAGGAGACAAAGAATCTGTATGTACCTGTGATTGCTTCACTCCCTTCTTGACTTTAAGCTTGGCATCATCCGATCTTGCCTTATGAAGCAACGGATGCTTCTTACTGAAGTGTACCAGAGGTGAGATGTACATGTAGTCCCTGTTGCTTGGGTTTTGTATGAAGTCTTACATGTATTACATGTGTATGTAGCCATGACTTTATCCGTTATACAATATGAGTGTATTACCGATGTCATTTGATATCACACGACATGCGATTCCAAATGACATTGGTAGTACACTGTTTGTTGGTGGTTAACGTCACATATTTATGCACCATGGCTAATCGTGACACAACATGGAGATGAAGGCAAGTTTAGTCAATCGTTGATCAACATGTTGCCCATTTTAGAGGACTTTCACCCCAAGCATTGGTGACTGGGTCCTATTTTACTAGTAAAGCGGAACTGGTTTACCACAGTAAACAAGTGCTGCTTACTTCCCGGGGTTCCCACGGGGAAGGTAGTACACTGTAAGTTCATTGTTGACGATGTGTGCTTGTAGTTCGAGCTCAATTCCTCGCATTGTTTTGACAATTTATCCAGTATTAAATGTACTAATGTATGTATACCGAGATATTTATTAATAATTTTTTTTTTATATTCGATTTTTATATTCGGGATTTTATTTTCAACTTGAATTCAAATCGAATTTGTTGATCGATTCGACTTCGACTAGAACAATCGAATATTCGCTGGGTCCTAAGACAGAACACAACACTGGTGGAGTATGAGGAAATGCATTCAACAACACCAGTTGGATTTTTTAGTGTATTTCATGAGTCCCAAAGGCATACGTGAAATACAAGAAAAACTTCAACAAGGTTTGTTGATTCCTATCCAGCATACTCAACAAGAGTTGTGTTTTGTATATATGCCACGGTTAAACTAGAATTAAGTGAATGAAGGTGATATTTTTAAAGAAAAACATCACCTTTGACATTCTGTTTAGACTGTAATTAAAAAATTGTTTGTTTGCTTATTCCCTACCTACTCGGAAGAAATTAACCCTACTCAAAAGTTTTATTACCAGTTTCTAGAAACCTTTTTTTTTTCAAAAGTCCAAAGGTTGATATTAACTGGTGTGTCCATTACATTTTTCCTATACATGTAAAATTGAGATTAATGCTAATTTGATGACTAAAAAAAACGTTATCATGAAAATTGTGTTCATGTTCATCAACAGTATGCAATGTCCGAATGAAAGATATTTTTTCTCTATTTGTTATCAGCCCTGGGAATAAGAAAATTTTGTCTAGGCAAAAATGTGTATCAATTTGTTGAGTTCCAATGCATTGTATGCAACAAAATTGCCTACGAAAACTGAAAATGCTTTGGCAAAACCCTAGGCATTGCAGGTTGCCCAGGCTAATTCAGACGGCTGTGTTGTCACCATAGAATTTTGTAACATGCTTTGTTATCATGCATAAATAGAACCTATGGATGGAGTTCTGTGTCGTAGTAGTTTCACTGTATGTCCTCAAGGTTTATTCTGTAGTTGCAATTGTGAAATTACTCATTAAAGGGAAAACAACTAATGGTCTGTTAAGCTCATTATACAGACCTTTTAAATGCAATATAGTAATTAAATAAATATATTTCCCCACCTACCTACCCAAATTTCAACACCTGGGTAGGGAATAGGCAAACAGAGATATTTTTAATACCTGTCTTATTTTATTGCTTGACACTGTTTTGTGTCAAAGCATTTTATTCACATCATAATGCCAATCAGATGTGTAACAACCAATCAGATGTGTTTTGACATGACGTTCTTATGTGTAGTTTAGATTCCATGAGTGGTGTATCTAGCACATTTCTCAATGTCTGTACTGTATGAGGTAATGTTGAATACACCCACCAATTGAGGTATAAAGGGTTGTTAATGTAATTTCTTTTTTGATTACAGAACATTTTGAGCATTTTTAAATACCCATTGTCAAAGAAAAAAAAAAAATGATTACAACAGTCAGTCAACCTGGGTTGTCCTATCCTAGACCAGATCAGCCAGATCAAACATGATATGATTGATGCCTTCTTTGATCTGGTTTTATCAACTCAATGCAAGGGTTTATTATCTTGTGCTTACTGTAGATCCATGGACTGGTTCGGAGGAACATTACATACAGATACGATGTCTTGTATATCATGGGTGCCTACAAGTCTGAAAATAAGCAGACTGTATTCTGCAAAATGAGGTCCCCAGAGGGTGAATTTGATGATGCTACCCTGCACAGCAGGGTAGCATCACAAAATTTACCCTCTGTGAACCTTAGTCTGAGTCAAGGTCTCAAGCCAAAACAGAAAGATGTACCTAGAGGATAAATTGGTCCAGTATGTGGGATAGCAACCATAAATTCACCCGCTGGGGACCTCACTTTGCAAATGTCAGACTGCTTATTTTCAGGCTTGGTTGCCTAAGGCATGCATGAAATACAAGAAAAATTTCAACAAGGGTCATTGATTCCTGTCCACCGTATTCTGCATGAGTTGGTTGTTCTGTATTTACATCACGATTAAACTAGAATTAAGTGAATGAAGCTGATATTTTGATGAAAAGTGTCAACTTTGGCATTCTGTTTACTGTCTTGCTTCAAGCTATTTTGTGTCAAAACACTTCATTGGCGTCATAAAGTCAATCAGATGCATAAGGACTAATACTACAGTAACCAATCAGATGCATTCTGACATGGTGTTCATACCTGTACATGTAGACCAGATTCCGTGGGTAGTGTATCTTGTACATTTCTCAATCTCTGTATTGTATTGGTTAATGTTGTATACACACTAGTTTAATTGTGGTATAAACTGTTGTTAATGTAAATGACTTGACATGTGCATGAACGAAGATAAAGAAGAGAAGAAAAAGAAAGATATTCATATTCATGAAAATAGGAGCCAGGTGGCTCAGTAGTATGGCATTGGACTTCAAACCGAAAGGTCTACTGTTTCGATACTCACCAGGGGTAACTACATTGTGTCCTTGGGCAAGGTACTTCATTCCGATTGCCCACTTGGGGGCACGGTGGCGCTGTGTACTAAGGCTTACTGTATATTGATGGTGCACTTGTCTTGAACCGATGCTAACCCTGCTTGTGAGGAGTTTGTATGTTGGGGAGTCTGACAGTTGCTTGTCAATACTTGGTGATACTCTGCGGGTACTCTGGCTTCCTCCACCTGTAAAACTGTCTGACACAAAAAGACCTAGGCTGTCTAAAGTGTCGTTAAAATCCCAATAATTAAGTATATTCATAAAAATGGCGAAGGCATTCCTAATTGTAACACTTTTGGCATTCATTGGCATAAAATTGTGTGTACATGTACAATCATCTTCAAAATCGTTGATCACGGGTACCAGTTGGTGGTCCCATATTGAAAATGTGCTTGTTTCTTCACTAATTGTTGTCTAGCATTCTACAGTGTAAAGTAACTGTATGAATGTATTTCAGCTATGTAAGTGACAAAGTGTGCATCATTCTATACAATATGACACATAGAATTGTTAGTCTGACACAACCATCTCTGTTTGAGTTTTGTCAAATGTGTGATTTGTCTGGAAAACACAAAAATCAATACCAACAGTCAGTTCAGTTAGCCAAATGTATCAAAATTATAGTAACTTGGGAGTTCAAGAATTATCATCCTGATCAAAAGAGTGTGAGACAGGATGATGTATAGTGTAATGATGCAATTTTACAGAACAGGCTTAACCCCATAACCAAAATAAAGGAAAAAAATGGTCAGTGCTCTTCACAAAAATCACCATTCAATTTCCATTATTTTTTCATTTTTTGTCTCAAAAGCATAGCTTATGACCCCTCAGTGGAATGAGCTCAATGAGATCGTTCCAATGAGGAGTCATAAGCTATGTTTTTGATGCAAAAAATATTAAACAAGAGGCGCCACAGGGCCTGGAGCTCTAACCTTGAACAGAACCTGATATAAACAAGAGTCCAAGAAAGAATCTACATTAAGCAATCAATCTCCATAGAATACATTGTCAATCCTTGAACCCCTCAGAGTGACTAAAATAGTCCAAGCATCATGCCTTTTCTTCAGTTGATCATAATGTAAAAAGTGGAGCTCCCCTATAGAGCCCTTTGATACAACCTACGTGGATTAATCTTAGTTACACACCTCTAGAGAGTACTTAATAAAAAATTTTTAATTCTTCAGCAACAGGGCCAATTCCGGAATCTGACTTCCCTACAGATGTTGTAAACTAAATATGAAAGGATTCTGGCTAGTGAATCTGAAGAAGATTTTTAAAGAAATTTCCTCATATTGCACTAAGTTAAAATTCGGGCTACCAAAGGGAGCTCAAATATTAACCCAGTTTGAACAAACTTGAATCTGACTCCCCTAGAGATGCTAGAGATGTTGTATACCAAATATGACAGCATTCTGACAAGTGAATCTGAAGAAGATTTTTGAAGAAATTTCCTCATATTGCACTAAGTTAAAATCTGGGCTCGGGAGCCCAAATACTAACCCAGGCACTTGATTTGAACAAAGTTGAATCACTACCATAGTGAGCTCAAATATTAACCTAAGGGCCCGATTTGAACAAATTTGAATCTGAGCCCCCTAGAGATGTTGTATACCAAATATGAACACATTCTGACTGGTGGATCTGAAGCAGAAGAAATTTCCTCATATTGCACTAACTTAAAATTTGGGCTAACATAGTGAGCCCAAATATTAACCTAAGGGCCTGTTTTGAACAAATCTGAATCTGAGCCCCCAAGAGATGTTATACACCAAATATGAACGCATTCTGACTGATGGATCTGAAGAAGAAAATTTTTAAAGAAATTTCCTCATATTGCACAAAGTAAAAATTTGAGCTACCATAATGAGCCCAAATATTAACCTAAGGGCCCGATTTGAACAAATTTGAATCTGAGCCCCCTAGAGATGTTGTATACCAAATATGAAAGCATTCTAACTGGTGGATCTGAAGCAGAAGATTTTTAAAGAAATTTCCTCATATTGCACCAAGCTAAATCTCTGGCTACCATAGGGAGCCCAAATATTAACCCATGGACCCAATTTGAACAAATCTGAGTCTGACTCCCCTAGAGATGTTGTAAACCAAATATGAAAGGATTCTGACTGGTGAACCTGAAAAAGCAGATTCTTGAAGAAATTCCCTCATATTTCACTAAGTTAAAATTTGGGTTCCCATAGGGAGCACAAATATTAACCCAGGCACTCAATTTGAACAAAGTTTAATCTGACACCCCCCCCCCCCCCCCCCCCATCCCCCCCCCCCTCTCCAAGAGATGTTGTATACCAAATATGAAAGCATTCTGACTGGTGGATCTGAAGAAGATTTTTAAAAATTATCCCCCATATTGCACTAAGTTAAAATATGGCCTACCATAGCAAGCCCAAATATTAACATAGAGACCCGATTTGAACAAACTTGAATCTGACACCCCTAGAGATGTTATATACCAAATATGAAAGCATTCTGACTGGTGGATCTGAATATTGGTATTTATTTATTTATTGGTGTTTTTTAAGGTCATATATTTCTGCACAATGGCTAATCATGACCACGACAGTTTTATGGGTGGAGGAAGCCGGAGTACCTGGAGGGAACCACTGAGCAACGGCGAGCAACTGTCACCTCCCCAACATACTAACTCCACACAAGCAGGGTTAGCATTGGTTGAAGACAGGTTCACCATCAACGTGCAGTACGCCTTAGTACACAGCATAACCGTGCCCCACATGGGCAATGGGGTGAAGTGTCTTGCCCAAGGACACAACGCGGTTGCCACAGGTGGGATTCGAACCGAGGACCTCTCGGCTTGCAGCCTGCACCTCTACCAACTGAGCCACTGTGCCCCCTGGTGGATCTGAAGAAGATTTTTAAAAATTATCCCCCATATTGCACTAAGTTAAAAATGTGGGCTTCCAAAGGAAGCCAAAATATTAACCTAGGGACTTGGTTTGAACATTCTTGAATCGGACCCTCATAACAATGATGTATACCAAACATTAAAAGATTCTGACTGGTGGTTCTGAAGAAGAAGATTTTTAAAGATTATTCCCCATAATGCCCCAAGTTAAAAATTCAGGCTCCTGCATTGAGTCCAAATATGAACCAAGGGGCTTCATTTTAACAAACTTGTATCTGACCCTCCTATGGATACTGTATACCAAATATCAAAAGATTCTGACCATTGGTTCTGGAGAAAAGTTTTTTAAAATTTTTGCAAATATGCTGACTACTGGTCCTAAGGATGCTTCATACCATATAACAGTTCTCTGTTCTGTGTGGTTTGGGAAATATGTGCGTTAGAAAATATTTCTATTTTTAGCTCCTGGGGTGCCAACGGGGACACAGGAAAAAAATTTTTGAATGAGTCAGGTACTTATGACCCAATAATACCATGAATCAAATTTGGTTCCAATCGGACCATCAGTTCAGAAAATACAAATATTGCTTAATGAACTTTGTTTGAACAAATTTGATTCTACACCTCAAAAGGAAGCTCCATACCAAATATCAAGTCATAGTACTCACTGGTTCATGAGAAGAAGATTTTAAAAATATTTTGGAACATTTTCCCCCACCCTCTCCCTATGAGGCTGGGCATGTTGAGTTGAACAAAAATGCAATGCTCCTTCAGGACCATCACTCACACAAACTTTCACTTGAATTGGCTCAGAGGTTTTGGAGGAGAAGACCAAAACATGGTGTTGATGGACAAAGACAATGGACGGAGAGCATTTAGATTAGCTCAGCTTGACTTTGTCAAGGTGAGCTAAAAACTATTTATTCAAGACTTTTGTTTGCAACTGTCATCTGCATTTTGTGTTAGGTAAAGGGTTAATGCCTTAATGATCTTCCAGGAGTTAAGGTGATGTCCACATGATTCTTTAATTATGAAGGAGTCAAAGCCTCTAAACAAATCTGTATGCAATGCCAGCCTGTCATCACTGTAAAATACACAAAAAATAAATTCCAAAGTTATCCCAATAAAGATTTTTGTGAAGATGTTGAGACGTTCCAACTAACAGGGTTCCACTGTACATACAGGTATATAGGTATAGAATGCAGATCCTAAAATTCACTCCAAACTGAGGTGGTATAGCATTGTACACAACTTTCAGGGCTTGGTGGAGCATTTGACTTTTTGTTCAATTTGTTGAAGCCCCCCACCCCCAGCCACCTCAATTCTGAATTTTTTATTCTCAAAAGTCATATATAACAAGACAGTAGCTATGAAAATGAGGCACCAATCAAGTCCAGAGAAACAAAGAAATTACATTTCTGGGAATTCTGTTTTTGTCCGTCATAGTACAAAGGCATAAGTATTGTGTGCATGTGTAAGTGAATGACCAGATCTTTCTCTGCTGAACACAAGAAACCAATTGAGTAATTTCATGAAAAGTTAGTGATTTAAATACAAATAAAATAAGCCACAAATAGTTCCACATCTAGTGTAGATCTCACATTAGTGAAGGTACATGTATAACCTTACATTCCACTCGGAAAGATATAATTTTTATCTCACCCAATTTTGACAAATTTTAAGTCTTGACCTTATGACTGCATATATCTTATGTGAAAAAATAGACTGCAATTTTTTAAACAAAAGCTGCAACGTCATAGTTAAATATCTCTTTCAAATATTGAAATACACATGGAACATGAGAATCACTCTATCTACTTAGTTATATATTGCTTGAATAGAATTTTACATAATATGTAAAATTCTACTCAAGCAATATATAACACAAGAGGTGTGCATCGGAGAGGCAGGTGTTGAGTTGTGGTGGCAATTTAAGTGTGTTGCATGTCCATAACTTCCAGTTATCAATCATATCCCAGTTGTCAAATCTTCAGAATTTGTAAAAATTATTTAATTAAGACCCATAATTCTGTAAAGAAAAATCAGATTGGGCCAGTTGTCAAACATGCTTGAGATATTATTCCAAAAGACCAGCATGGCAAATATTAGTCAAATTGGAAATTGGTCGGACCAGTTATCGAACTCGACCTGTATGGCAAATTTTAGTCAAACTGGAGAACGATTGTACAAGTTATAGCACTAATGAGCTCAAAATATGTAAAAATTTACTAATTAAGGCCTATAACTCTGTAACGAAAAATCAGAAAATCAGACCGGGCCAGTTTTCGAACTCGCTTGAGATATTTTTGCAAAAAGACCTGTATGGCAAATATAAATCAAATCGGAGAACGTTTCTTCAAGCTGCTGCACTAACCAACTCAAAATTCATAAAAATTGACTAATTAAGGCCCATAACTCTGTAACAAAATATCGAGCAGGACCAGTTTTCGAACTCGCTTGAGATACTATTACAAAAGACCTGTTTAGCAAATATTAGTCAAATCGGAGAATGTTTGTTCAACTTATTCTGCTAACAATGTGAGGACGTCCGGAAACCTGCCCACCTGGATGCACACCAACCGTCACCAAACACAACTCAACCAAAAGTACAAAGAGTGATTTACGGATTTCTAACAGAGTATCAATCTAGGGTGGCTAACTTTAAACCTCAATTAATCAAATCAGATATTAACTCAGCATAGAAAAAAATCACTGACAGTTGATATCTGCAAGTCTTGGGAGGTAATCCCCAATGTTAAATGTCTTTCACCATGAAGGCAGATGACAATATTTGATGGTGCATATCTCCAGTGTAGATCGATTGAAAATCATGGGTAAAACACTGAGGAGAAAATTCAATTAAAGATGGATAATATTACCTGACAATACTATTGACTTCAATGTTATCATGGGAATCCATGGGAGGCCATGTCTCATACAAAGTGCTTTCTCGATAAAGTGCCTACCAATAACATGTATGGTATATGCCAAGGGATGGCAAATCTGCTACCTACACCCACCAAAACATATGTTAAAGCAGGGTTCAGGACTGATAAAATTCAAGGCTATTCAATGTAGTTTCATGGCATACTTCAGCATTTTTCAAGGCCATACAGTTGTCAAATTCAAGCATTTTCAAGGCCTGCCTTCACTAGTCCTAACTAGGACCCTCCGGTCATTACCTCCTCCTCCCACTTCCCTTGAAGGGAGTAATGATGACCTGAGGGTCCTACATGTAGATAAGATGACGCCTTCATGAACACTGGCATATGAAACTATCTAGTTATGATTACGTGGTGACCGGACGTTTCGGCCACGGATGTTTCGGCCCGGACGTTTCGGCCTAGGACGTTTCGGCCTAGGACGTTTTGGCCACGGACGTTTCGGCCAATTGGAGATATTTCTCACAATATATGAGATTTTTCTATTATTATTTTTAATTTTTTTTACTTTATTTTTTTTATTTATTTTATTTATTTATTTTTTTTTTCTTTTGAATGTTCATTTTTTTTATTTAAAACATGAAAAGATTTTTCATAGGGATAGTTATAATCATTAACTATTATGTTTTTATAGTAATATTCCTTCAACCTACCTGTCAGCTTACTACATTTTATGTGTGTTTCCATAACTATTTAGCTTCAGCTTTTGATTATTAGCAGAATATTTCATTTAGGCTTCCTCTTTTGTCAGGGAGTGTTTTTACAGCAATTGGACTGGGGTATGTCATACATGGTCGTGTAGATAATGTGTTTTTTGGGCTTGCAAATTTATATGAGACTGAAAATGATTTTCGTCTTCATTGTGGACAGATAGATGCTTTAGCATTCCTGCCTGTTTCCGAAGTTCAGGAAGGTATGGATTATTTGAAAGAGACAATGCCAGAGGAAGCAGAACCTCTTGTTGAGTACTTTGACAGCACCTATGTTAGTGGCCAACTCCGCCAGAGGCCAGCAAGAGAGGTTAATGGCATACAAACTGTAAGGTTAAGATGAGTGCCGCCATTATTTTCACCATGTGACTGGAATATGCATGAGGCTACTATTAGTAATCTACCCAGAACAAACAATATTTCAGAGGGCTGGAATAATAAATTCCAAGGGCTCGTTGGTCAAAGCCACCCTAGCATCTGGAAATTAATTGAGTGTTTACAAGCTGAGTGTGCACGTGTTACAGGTATTCTGTTGCAATTGGAGCGAGGTATCAGACCCAAAAAGAGAACAAAAAAGATATATGCTGAATTACAATCACGACTCCAAAACTTGTGTGATGATAGAGTGTGTGGTCGTAAAACAATTGCTGAATTTCTACGTGGTTTAAGTTACAATCTGTGTGGTGGTCAACCGAATATGTAATCTTAAATACAATGAAATGTGACATAATGAACTAAGAAAAATATATTTTTCTCTTATTATAAATGTAGCATAACAAACTGAGAGAACCTGATTTTTGATTGGTCAAATTCAACTAATTTTTTCCTGATTATCAAAAGTTATGAATTCTGTCGGTAAATAGAGTGTCAAGTAGTAACGAAGAAGCCGGATCTTCTTTCCAGATTATACCTTATGCCCCTCACTTGAATGAGCTCCTTGAGCTTGTTTAAGTGTTGGTTAAACGGTATCATTTGGATAGAAGACTCCCCAGGCATCAACAACCATGAATTCTGTCTGTAAATAGAGTGTCAAGTAGTAACGAAGAAGACGGATCTTCTTTCCAGATTATACCTTATACCCCTCACTTGAATGAGCTCTTTGAGCTTGTTTAAGTGTTGATTAAAAGGTATCATTTGGATAGAAGACACCCCAGGCATCAACAGCCATGAATTCTGTCTGTAAATGTCAAATAACGAAGAAATGGATAGAAGATTCACCTGTCAGTAAAAAATATAACTTGTTTTCTTCAAATACAATAAAAAATAATACATGTAGTGGACATAAGTGAATATTCTCCAAAATTGTGCTTACTTGTGCTATGTATTATAATTGTTTCATTACTTGTTTTTGTTATATTTTTATGATAACGTTCAATAAATATAAAAAATGGAAATGGTTTTTCTTCATTCCTAAATCACTTCCCCCTCTCCAACTCTTCCAGAGAAAACAAGAAAAAAAAATGTCAAAAAGTACCCTCAAATATATTTTGGCCGAAACGTCCACCCTGTCCAATATTTCTGGCCGAAACGTCCTAGGCCGAAACGTCTGTGGCCGAAACGTCCTACATTCGATTACGTGTATCATTAGCATTTTTATTTCATGAATATTCAAGGCTTTTCAAAGCTGCCTGTCACATTTTCCAGGATTTCAAGGCCTTGAATGACCCTTAGTCAAATTCAAGGCCATTCCTTGAATCCAAGGCCCCGCAGAACCCTGTAAAGATTAGAAACAATGCAAAAAAGCATATTTGAGATAAGTATTAAAACTGGAAATACCCCTGAAGTATGTGTATATATTTGTCATCAGAATGTTAGACATAAAATCTGAGAATGATTCAATGAACAATTTTCTCTGTACAAAACTTGATGACAAATGCATGAATTAAGGGAAGTTGAAGAAAAAAAACAATGGGGCATAACTCTGAAAAGTTACCTGAGAGGCTTATTTCCAAACACAAGTGAAATATTATTGTCATCAGAAAGTTGCAAATGAAATACACAAATAATTTGATGAAAAGCTTTCTACATGTATGTAACATGCTGACAAAAGTAAACATTTTAGGCACTTTGGAAAGAGAAAACAGACCAATGCCTGGAGAAGATACGATCCAGCCAGTGTGATTTGTAATTTACTGTCATCAAAAAGCTAAGTATGAAATTTGAAACTGATTTGCTGCATGATTCCATTTCAAGTGAAATGACAACTTTTTAGGCGATTTGAAAGAAAAGAAAAGGGCTGGAACTCTGGAAGAAATGCCCCAGTGAGGCTGATTTGTGAACCCATTCAAGATATTGTAATTAAAAAGCTTTATATCTGAAATTTGTATTGCATTTATCGAATGGTTTTCCTAATAGTATGATGACAAGCTAGGAATTGTTGGAAGAAAAATGAGTGTCAATGACACTGTAGCTTACCTTGACATTATGCTGTATTTATGGGATTAATGTCATAATTACCTCACTAAGGTTGAATCTGAGTAAAGTTTGTAATAACTATTGACGTTTTGTTACCTATCAAAAAAAATTGTAAAAATGAAAAAATAGGAGAAATAGCAGACATTCTAGAAAGCCAACCATGAAGGGAATATGACATTCTCATCTATTCATCATTCTGTCATCCTACAAAGTTTCAAGAAAACTGACCCATAGATGCAACCTGTCGGGTGAGCAAAAGAAATCCAAGATAGATGGCTACTATTCCTAACTCTTTCATGTAATTTAAGGGCCCCCATAATATCGTAGAATACCACACATCAGAATATAGATATTTATTTCTTCACCCCAACTGCCTTCCTCTTGATTCCACACTTCCACAGGATTTATTCTAGTGTTATTATGAAATAGATATTTCTACCTCTTTACAAATTATGCATCACAAATTAAAACAGCAGAAGAATCCAGAGGTAAACAAATATCTTATGATTATTTTTTGATAAGAAACTTGCATATTTTCAATCTGCACTAATTTGTCTAATGTGATAGGATGAAATCAGTTCCAGTAACATTTATTTATTATTTACTGGTGTTTAAGGTCAGATATGAGATATTTCTGCACAATGGCTGATGATGACGCAATGGCGTGCCGGGATGGTTTAGGACAAGACCTTTTCGACCCTTAATGACTGTAAAATAGTTTTTCTTTTCATGTCCGAGTGTGTTAAAGAAAGTGTCATGGTACTTTGAGGTTCTTGTGTCTTCTGTGGTTCTTTTTTGGAGGAGATGGCTGGGTTGGAGAGACTGTAGAAGTTGTTGGGCTACTGATGAACTGATCTGGTTGATATGGACAAGTCCTGCCCACATCTGGTGTTTAGGACTCAATAGCTAATCGTAACCACAACATGGATATAAAGTCAAGTTGGTGGTTGCGGGAAGTAGCATAGTTCGGGGGATCGACAAGGTTGTCTGTGGGCCGGACAGTAAAAATAGAACAGTTCTGTGCTTTCCGGGGGCTAAAGTGGAGGACCTGAGGGATAGAGTGGACGGTATTGTAGCTGGGTCGGGGCCTGATCCGGTAGTGGTATTACATGTGGGGTCCAATAACATCAGGGAGAGGAAATCAGTTCGTTTGGTGGACACATACAAGGACCTAATTAGTAAGCTACTTAGCAGGAATGCTCGGATCATCGTTTCAGGGGTGCTCCCCGTTATGGGTGGTGGGAATGAGAGGAACTCGCAGATTATGGCACTAAACGAGGAGCTGGAAGAGCACTGCAAAGACTTGGGAATACATTTCATTGACCACTGGGATTCATTCTGGGGACAAGGAGAGTTGTATGGGCGAGACGGATTGCATTTAAGTAGGATGGGTACAGACCTGTTGGGCCAAAAAATTTTACAGGTGACTGGGCCTTTTTTGGAGAAAAGGGGGGTAGGGGACCACAGCCGATAACCCAGAGGGGCACAAATGCTGGGAACATAGGAAGAACAACAAACATGCACAATACAGGGACATACCAGGGTTATAATAATGTGCCAGTGATGACAAAAAAACAAAGATTCATTAAGTTTGGGTACTGCAACATCCAGGGTCTGCACAAGAAAGTAAGCGAAATATCAACAATGATGGACGAAGGAGACTTCGATATAATGGGTCTAAGTGAGACGTGGATACGACGGGATGAGCGGGTTGATCAGATGAAGGGTTGCGCGTGGATAGGAGCTGGGCGAACTGAGGGTCAGAAACGGGGTGGGGATGTTGGCATCTACGCTAAAGAGGAATTACAGCCCTCATTGATTACAGATCTCACAGAAGCAAGGACTCAGATTCCAGTATCCAACGAAATAGTCTGGGCAAAAATCAAGTTAGGAAGCAGGAGTGTTGCCGTTGGTGTTGTATACTTAGCAGTGGAGGGAAGTAAGCCCGAGTGGAATGATTCAATATATACAACTCTTAGATCGAATATCACAGAGCTTGGAAGCAGAGGGTTCAGTATTGTCCTAATGGGGGACTTCAATGGGCACATCGGGGATAAGGAGGAGGGCATACAGGGAGGTGATAAGAAAATTAACACAAATGGGAGGAAGATGTTGGACCTATCAAAAGAGCTTGGTTTAAAGATCCTGAACAGGGATGCGAAATGTAAGGGTAAATGGACCTGGGAGAGGAACGATAAGAAAACAATAATTGATTATATACTCACTGACATTAGCGTATGGAGGGAGGTTATAGATGTAGAAATAGATGACGAGGGAAAAAATGACTTGGGTAGTAATCACAACCTGATAACAGTTAAGATTATGGGCAAAAAGACGAATAGAGACAGAAATACCTTCAAGGAAGTTTGGGGACTAAAACAAAGAGCCGACTGGAAGCAGTTTCGGGAAAAACTAAAACCAAATCTTGAATGTATACCTAGGGATGCAAATGTCCAGAGTATTTCAGATGGCATAGTAAATAGCCTAACAGAGGCAGGGAAGGATTGTATAGGAAGGGTGAGGGTCCCAACGAGAGAGCTTGGATACAGGGTTAACGAGGGACTGAAAAAGGCTATAAAAGAAAGGATGGTAAAATGCGCTGCTTACAGAAGAAGTAGGAAGCTTAAAGGGGTGGATAACAATGACACGAGACTAATGAAAGGAGAATATGACCTGGCACGGAGAAAGGTGAATGAGATAAAGAATAATAATAGGAAGGAGCGCAATTGCAGTCTTGCCAGAACAATAAAGAAAACGGGGGGGGGGGGGGGGGGGGGGGGGGGGGGGGGGGGGGGGGGGGGGGGTTCGAGCTCAAACGTATTTTGGAACTGGGTAAATAAACGGGGGAAAAGTAGTGTGCAGAGTATCAAAGTGGATGGGGAAAGTACAGAAGATAAAGGCCGTATCGCTTCAGAGTTAGTCAAGCACTGGGAAAAGATAAACGATAGGCGATGGGGCAGTGGGTCCCCACCAAAAAGAAATACACTGGTGGAGGAGAACCTATCCAATCGTGTATGTAGCGAAATAACGGCAGAAGAAGTGCGGAACATGGTCTCGAAATTAAAAAATGGTAAAGCGGGAGGGACTGATGAAATTCCGAACGAATTCCTCAAAAATGGAGGGGAGACACTTATTGAAGTCCTGACAAACCTTTTCAACCTGGCTCTGCGAAAGCAAGAGGTCCCCAGAGAGTGGAGGGAAAGTAAGGTGTCGTTCATACACAAAAAGGGGGATAAGGAAGTTCTAGATAACTATAGGGGGATATCAGTTAGTAGTAACATCGGAAAAGTATTCTGTAAGGTCATATACGGTAGACTAGAGGAAGTTATTGAAGAGAAAGGTTTTTTAGGAGAAATTCAAAATGGTTTCAGGAAAGGACGAAGAGTCACTGATCACCTATTTACACTCACCCAACTGATAGAATCAACAAAGGCTGAAAAGAAAAAGATGTTTCTGGCATTTCTAGATGTGAAAAAAGCGTACGACCGAGTGTGGAGGGAAGGTATGTGGATAAAGCTCGAGGGCATCGGACTGGGGGGTGACTTTGTGGGAATCATGAAAGCACTGTATACAGATGTGCAAAGCCAACTCAGTCTAGGGAGTATCACTACAAAACGAGTCCCTATGGATATAGGCCTCAAGCAGGGGTGTATCTTTTCACCGATTTTGTTTGCATTGTATGTTAAAGATTTAGGGGACGAACTAATTCAGAGTGCGGAGGGGGTAAATGTTGGAGACATAAAGATACCAGGCTTATTCTTTGCGGACGACATGGTGTTAATGTCTAGAACTGAACAGGGGCTAGAGAAACTACTGGAAATTGTTGGTAGATATGGGAACACTTGGCGGCTCGAACTAAATGAAAATAAAAGCAAGGTAATACCCGTTGGACGCAAGGTAGATATGACGAAGAGATGGAGAGTGGGGGAGTCCTCAATCCCCGAAGGGGAAAGCAAACAAATCACTGTAGGAGAAACGGGAGAGTATGAGTATCTAGGGGTAAGCATAAATATAACGGGAAGAGGGGTGTACAGAAATTACTCAGCCAAACTGATTCTGAAGGGGAAAAGAATTCTGAACCAACTAAAACTTTTAGGGAAAAATAGTTTCAATAAGGTCTTTGTGGGGAAAACACTGTGGGAGAGGGTGGGTTTACCAAGTATAACGTATGGCACGGACGTGATTCCATTAAACCAAACCGTTATTAAGAAGTTGGAAAGTACTCAGAATGATGCCGGCAGATGGATAACAGGGTCGAGTAATGCAGCAGCTTTGGAAGCAGTAAGGGGGGAGCTTGGGTGGATGAAAATCAAGGACAGGGTAGATTTGGGAAAACTGTGTTACTTTAACTACTTGAGAAACCTGCCTGACAACCGGTGGTGCAAATTGATGCTCGATACCATTTGGAATTCTAATATAGAAACGGGGTGGTCAAAACATGTGAGGGAACTAATGGACAATTACTCTATAGAGGTCACAAACATAGAAGTAGGAATGAAAGAAGGCAAAAGGTTTGTCAAAGAGAGAGTCATGGAAGATTGCAATCGAAACTGGCGAGCAGGGGTTAGCGTGAAAAGATCACTGCAGGGGTTACAATATAAAGAAAAGCCAGCTTTTGAGAAGTACCTAGATGGCACCTTTGGAGGGTCACTGCTGTTCAAACTGAGATCAAGATCACTGGAGCTTCGGGGAAAATTGGGAGAGATGGGGAAAAGGGATGCCAAATGTGCCACTCTGGAGTAGTGGAGACCCTGGAACATTTTCTCTTGGAATGCCCACAGTATATACCTCATAGAATAAAATTTACTGGAAGAATAATGCAGAAGTGGGGTGAAGAAACAAAGGATAGATGGCTGAAGGGGGACACCAGGGAGAGGGTAGGAATGCTTATTGAAGAAATTGAAAAAGAGGAAGTGAGGGACACTATTAAGCAGTTTATATCTGAATGCTGGGAGGAGAGGAGGGGAAGAGGGGGTGGGGTGCAGGGGGAATGATGGCCTTCTCTTATGAGGACCGCGACAAATCAGTGGCTGGCCAAAGAGTTATTATTATTATTAAAGTCAAGTCCAGGCAATCACTTATATCCATGTTACCCATTTTAGAGGACTTCCACCCCAGGCTTTGGATGCCAGTTCCAGTAACAAGAAGGCACATAAATAATAATTAACACCATGGGAATAATTGGGCATGTTTATAATGTAATCTAAGATACCAATTTCATTAAATATAGTTAAGAAACCAATTTCTTTTATTATTGTGAAATTTCACACCTTCATTCCAGAAATGCAATTTCTCAACAATAGTAATTAATTATTTTTTCATACTGGGGGCTTTGAATCAAATAGTAAGTGATTTTTATGACTACAAATAGTTTCTTGGTAAAATGCATTAGGCCTGTCATGATCAATCAAGAAATCGACTAATCATTGGAAACACCAACAGTCGGCTACAATTTCAAAGTCGACATTTGGGGTTTTTCATCACTCTATTACTGCTGAATTATTTGTTATTACCCTCCTCCCCATCGTACTCGAAAGAACTGTCAGAGGCTGTAGAATATCAAAATACATTGTACTGAATATGGGAAAGAAGTATAAAGATACAGCACAGGTCTCAAGTTCTCAAAAGTATGGGAGTACAAATAATTGTCCTCAGTTTGCCAAGGAGTGCAACTGCCTAAATCTCAATGCAGCTATTATTAGACTATTGGTGATCAGGTTTGAGCCTGCGGTAGTCAGGTGCTTGCATACCTAATGAATATACGGTCTGTGGAACTAATGACCAAAAATATTGTTTTCTGTATAGTTGTTTCTAGAGGTCGCAGAATACGATAAAGGTCAACTTTAATCAATTATTCTTCTTCAAAAGTCGATCAGAAAATTTCATAATCATGCCAGTCCTAAACTAGAGGTACTGTGAGCAAGCTCACAAAGTGATACCCCCGTGCCTCAGTTGTTGCGCTTACGAGGACACAACCATTTGATGTAGCAATTGAAATGTATAAGTTAGATTATCTCCCCTTGGAAATGTCAGAACGGAATTATATTGCTTCATGCACATCTTCATATGGAGTTCTTCCATTGTGTAAAGTTTCATGAAAATTCTTCAAACGGTTTAGGAGGAGTTGCGCTTATAAGGATGGACAGACGGACAGATGGACGGACGGACAGACAGGGTGATTCCTATATACCCCCCAAACTTTGTTTGTTGGGGGGGGGGGGGGGGGGGGGGGTGTATACAGACACGTTTTTTCACTTGTTACTCATCTTCCACTTATATGAAAATACATGTAGTGAAGAGGAGAAAAATTATCTCTTCTCTGCTGGGATCAGAGTACCAAATAAGAAGCAAACAAGATGAATTGATTTTTAGCAAAAATTCACTGAAAATACAAGTAAGTAGCAGGAATTCAAACACAGAACCATGATTATAAAACCCGACAGAGAAGTTTGACTGGACCAGAACAAAGTCATGATCTGGTCAAAATTCTCTTTCTGCTTTCCTGCCCACAACAAATGCCCATGAACAAATCACAATTCGATTGAGAGAGACCAATTTGAAACCTTTTGCGATTGCAGTACTGTATGAATTAACTCTTTGAAAAAATGTTTTGATAATCTATAACCAAGCCTGAAAATAAGCAATCTGTCATTTGCAGAATGAGGTCCCCAGAGGGTGAATTTGCTGATGCTATCCCATACAGTGTGCCAATTTATCATCTGGGTTCCTCTTTTCATTTAGGTTAGAGACCCTGATTCAGATTGAGGTCTACAGAGGGTAAATGTAGTGATGCTACCCTGCTGTGCAGGGTAGCATCACCAAATTCACCCCCTGGGGACTTCATTTTGCAGATGACAGTCTGCTTATTTTCTGGCTTGTCTATAATGTGTTTAAACATGCTATTGCTTCCAAAAAGAAGTCTCTCACGTCTGCATGGAGATCAGACTAATGGGCCTACTATGTATATACAGGAGTGTGTTTATGTAGCCTATATAAAAGGCATTTCTGAGTGTCATGGCGTATAGTGTCGCGATGAGGAATTTGAAGTTGTACTACTACTTGTAACTGGTATTCTAATCTCAGACAATAGTATGCCAACCCTCACTGAGTTGCATTTGAAATTATAACATCTATCTCTGTAAAACAAATAAGCTTAAAACAAAAACAAATTCTTTTTCAACTGCTCAATTTGTAAATTACATGGGCAGAGGGCACCGATTCATTTGGTAAAGGGTTAAAAAAAAAAAAAAAAAAAAAGACTCAACTTCCTAGGGTAGTCTCAGATGACTTGGAAAGAGGTTCCAAAGATTAGGGTACTTGTAGGTGAAAGGTTGGTCACCTGCAGAAACTAATTTCGAAACAGACTGGATGGTTTTCAATTTCATCACATACCAAGTTGAAAACTTGCTGATGCACACATATAATATTTAATACGCTAAAATGATTTCCACAGGAAATTAAACTATTGATTTTGTGTAAGTGGCAATAGATGTGGCACCGCAATCTTTACTATCCAGGAAGTCTTTATATGATAAATACCAGAAGAGTGCAACACCAAAAATACCAAGAACAATTTCTGTTAGATCAATAATCAACACTCTTCTCTACAACTGAAAGAATGCTCATCAATAACATTCTTATAACTGGGAGTTCACAATGGGAAATATCACCAAACTAGACTAAAGCATGTCCCTGCACAGCACATGGACACAGTAGGTTGAAGAGCAAACAGTGATTTGTTACTTGTAGATGTGCTGTGTCTGTTCAGACTCATCTTATGGCCCCACAAGTACCATACATGTGAAATTCTACCCCAAATTGACAAAGTTCAAGAACCTGTAATTCTGTGAAATATTTGGACGGGGCAGGATCAACGATGGCCAGGCAGTGCATTACATGTAAGTGTCCCACAGTACTATAAGAAAATTTTAAAAATTGGCGCCAAAAGAAGCAAAATCATTCACTCTTGGCGTCTAATGAGAGATGAATATTACTGAACCAAATACCAGATATTTCCCTTTTGATAACTGGCATTGCATCAGATGCGGATATATTTATTGGCAAATGGGCGGTTAATGGGCAGTTAATTGGCAGGTGGTGTGATAACTGAATACACATATAATTCCTGCCAATGGGAGCCCATTGAGTCAATGGGACTCCCTTGCCATTAGGGCCCCTCCTAGGTAGGGGCAGGGTAACCTGACTCTCAGCCACCATGGCCCATAGGACGAGCTACCACTGCTTGATTATTTATATTTATTTATTTATTGGAACTTAAGGTCACATATTTTTGCACAATGGCTAATCTTGACCACAACATGAGTATCAACTCAAGACCAGGGATGCGCATCAATAAGATTTGTTGCCCATTTTAGAGAGGGTTTGTACCTCCAAAGCATTGGTGACTGGGTCCTATTTTGCTAGTAAAACAGAGCCTGTTTACCGCAGTGAACAGGCTCTGCTTGATTAGAAATAAGGCATGTTGTAGGTGAGCAAGTGCAATAGCATTCCCTGGAAATGTAGCACTAGGAAAGACTAGTTGTTTTGTCTTTATTTGTTTACACTTTTATTTTTGACATGTAAGACTCTTACAGAGTGTTGATGGGATGAAAGGATGCGGAGAATTTTCGACCATATTGCAACCCAATCAGGATCCTCCCACTTTTGTAATCTCAGCATTGTATATATGCATTCACCGGCCATCTAAGACTTGTTATTCAAGACAAGGAATGCGCATATTTTTCAAATTAAGTGTCATACTTTCAAAGATAATTTTGACCAAAATTGAATGATATTCTGCCACTGTTAAAAGTTGTGATTTTGTACATTTCTATTATGGTACAGTACATGGAGAGTGGATTGTTACTAAATAACTCATGGGGTGGCATCTCCACTCAGACAAAAATTCCTTGTCTGGGAAAAAGCATTAGAATGAGCAAAGTTTCAGCCAAGGGACCTCCGGGTTGAACCCGGAGGTCCCTTGACTAAAACTGTGCTTGTCCTTTTCATGCATTACCACAGGAATTGACTGATTGTCAGGGTGGAAACTTCACTCCACAAGAGTTTTAGTGGTAATTCACTGTCCACATACTGTATCTACATGTACATGTATGTTCACAAGCAACTGTTCTGTCTGTAGCAATGACATAAGTAAGTCATAAAGTGCTGTAATATGCTTTTATTGGTCTCCAAGCAATTCATTATTAATAACTCAACTTGAGGTACCAATAAGTTTACATAAATGTGTCAGGTTGTATTATTGCCAATAAACTTCCCATATCTGACTTTATAATGATAATATTATGAAGAACACAGACAAGACACCTTCATGCATAACAGTGAAGATCAATATCTGTTGATAATTTGAGTTTGCTGGTTGGCATTAAGTTGGAGTTGACCCAGCAAGGCTTCTCTGAATTGGAAAGCCAGATTAGATTTGATACAAAGGTACTTATAATTCATGTGCTGTATATATCAGCAAGATGATGGGGGAGGGGGATAAGAGAAATAAACATAAAGATGATATTCACTATTATATTCACCACAGTTTGGTGGAAAGGCTGAGATGAGAAACCCAGAATATAGTAGCTATTTCATAGGATTCCTTCATTGAGCTGATATATGTATGTTTGTTGCATAACACTGAGAGAAAGGGTTCAGGAGCCACTCCATCATTGTATTACATCACAGCAATTCTTCGTCAAGCTTTTACAATTATAACCATTGTTTTGGGAGAGTTAATGATCCGAGACTGCAATTTCATCAAACTTTCTGTTTGTGTGAAGTTTAGTAATCAGGATGAACAAAAATTTGGTAAAGCAATTTCTTTTGAGGCGAACGATAGGTGAACGTATCTATCATTCGCTGCACTCATGCAGGCTTGACTCTCAGGAAAAGCAATGCCACACTACTTGCAGTGCCAGCAGAAGGTACACATTGGGGAAGCAAGGATGTGTCAAGTACCAAATTTCTGCTATTGGGCCGATATAGTTCATGTATCATCATTTGTTGGATATCCAAAGTCCATACACACAGTACATGTATTTTGCTGCTCACTGTAGCAGAGTATGAATATTTCAACAGTTCCAACTAACAATTTGTCTGCAATGACCCAATCAGAGTCAACTCTAATTTAATAAGTTACTGTGTGCTTTCCCTGAATGACAGAGAACAAATTGGATTACAGATGACAACATCCTCCCAACAACTCAGCTGATGTACAACTTAATTGAATGGAAAATGGCCAACAAGATACCCAGCCATACGTACGACTACCATACCAAATTCATTAAATTAAGCGGAAAAAAGGCTAGAAATGGAGACAAAAAAATACTGTTTATTCAACAGTGATATTCTCCTCGTTTTGAATACATTATGCCAATTGGACACAGTATGACTGATCTGTAACTGAACTCTGTCATACAAGATAAATGGAGGACCCACCAAGGCCCCTGTGTAACCCTTTGGATAATTATATTCCATTCCAGTTCAAAGCCATCAACTAGGGCTGCACATTAAAAATCTTCTTTGGTCTACCACACAAATTCACTGAGTAACTATACACTTTCAGGTCATATCACAATCCTGGACAAGAAAAGCAGCCTTTTAGCTTCATAGGGTTAAAGTGAAATCTAAGAAATTAGATTTAAGTTACTGAAGGAGTAGAGTAAATTCCACAAAAAACTGGAGATATATGGATGCTGTATACATGTACCAAATGTCAAAAGATACTGACTGCGGATCTGAAGATCATTTTTATAAAGAATATTCTTCATACTGCACAAGGTTAAAATTTAAGCTCGCATAAAAAACCTAAATCAAAATGTGATATCATAACAAACAATTCACTCAAATTTGACTAAAATCAGTTCCAAGGTTTTGGAGAAGATGTGAATACCATCATGGTATTACCATATTCAACATGGACAACAGAAGAAAAATGATCACAGTACATGTAGCTCACCAGGACTTTCAGTCTGGCATTTCAAAGAATTATAATCAGGCTTGCCAGCACACAAGAACACTTAATCTTGCATTACATGTACAATGTGAAGATGCATGCAAACATGAACAGTTACAGCTGGTTATTCATTGTTAAGCCATAACCATTTACCCAAAGCAAAACAATATCAAAATCTGTTGTTATTTTTTCAAATTTAACCATATTACATGTATGTGAACCTCAATAAACTTGTTCCAATGTGGGATCAGATGATGTGGTTTGGTTAAAATTTTTAGAAAAAATTTTTTCTTACCATTCTCAAATTGTAAATTATGCATTGCGTCACTTGCGTGAGATTCGTTAGATAAAGGATTAACATGCTGAAACTGTTAAAATCTGCCATGAGACATGCATAGAAAGCAAAATTCCATTCATTTTTCTGCGACTTTTGCTTTCAGCACATAACCTATAACCTGACTGGAACAAGCTTGCCAAGTTCATTCCAAGGTCGTTTTTGAGGCAAACAATAAAACTTTTTATCTAGGAGAAAATACTGTGAGTATCATCTACTACATGTACATGTGTAGGGCACATGGATTCCTATGAGGAACTAGTTAACCTTCTGTACACTAAAGTACTGTCGAAATATCAAAATTTCATGGAGCAAATTTTTCCAATAATGCAACTAGGAATTTTGTACATTTTACCCACTGAGCTCTGTCAAACAGGATTGAATTGTGAAAATTCCTAGATGCATTAACTCCATGCATGCTGCTGTAAGATATTCCCACCAGTGCTGGAAATGAACAAAATTGACGGGTGCAGTTTTAAGCTCCTGTGAATTCAGAAACGGGAGCAAATTGCACCCGCAAAATTTTAGTGTATGAATTTTCGAGGGAATATTGTCAGCAAACACCAGAAACCTTAATCCTTTGAACTCTAGTGGTATCTTCCATGCCAGTTCAAATTCAATGGCAGCAATTAGAAGAGTCCATATTCATTATTTGGGGTAGACCAATCAATATTTTCAACGTGCAGCCTCGAAAAATAATGACTGCTCTACACCACACATTTACTGAACAGCCATCCTATGTAATGACGTCATAACTTATCATGTTCCTAGCCAGAAAAGCGACTGATCGGGTTCAAGGGGCTAGATGTAAATGTGTAAGGAATTGCAGAATTATGACAGTAACTTGCCACTGTCTGCAGAGTGCTGCTTTCTCAAAACAACACACATTTATATGCCCTCACAGTATATTAGTGCTCAACAATATATTTCAACGAGTGCATTTTTATTTCCCGTAAAATAGAAAACATGGGTGCTGACAGGAGCAATTGCACTCACACCCATCTCATTTCCAGGACTGATTCCCACCCAGGACAGGATTTCACTTGCCCCTGAAATTAGTATAATTTGGGCACAGTTTGTCGAATTGTCCTGCGGTGAATGGATTATTTCATTTGAGTTAAATTAAGATTATTTTTTTATCAATTTTCTTATTTATTTATTTATTGACGTTTAAGGTCAGATACTTCTGCACAATGGCTAATCATGACAACAACATGGAGATAAAGTCAAGGTCAATCAATTGTTTATACCCCAAGTTGCCTATTTTAGAGGACTCGCACCCCAAGCATTAGTGACTGGGTCCTATTCTACAAGTGAAACAGAGCTTGTTTACCACAGTAAACAAGCACTGCTTCACTTCCTGGGGTTCCCGCAAGGGTTTTTATCAAATTTAGTCATGGCAGCTATAAAGCAGCCATGACTAAATTCGATGAACATTTTTTTGAAAATACTCGGTCATTAAAGAGCTCAGGAAAAAAATTGCAGCTTGATATTTTGTACATCAATATCAGTGTGCAGATACAATGTAATTAATCAATGCTGGGAGAAGGGTAACTGAAAATTTCTCCATGCTCTTGCCCGATGTAAAGAAAAGTAGCACTTGAAATGGAACTCCTGAAGCCAAGGAGTTTCAAGCTGGCACAATCTGTCACACTTGAAATTCTGTCGACAGTGGAAGAAATTAGTTTACTCAATATCGAATTGTTCAATTAAGGAAGAAAATTGCTTTCAAATTTACATCTCATGAGAATGCAGTGTGTTCAATGAAGAAGTATTCTAATCAACACTGTCTGACATTTCTCAATGGTAAAATCACACCTGTAGATGAACTTCTGGAAACCAACTAGAAATTTAATCTTTATTTAAATCTGTTTGATGGTGTATCTGATAGAAAGTCTATTAGGAATTCCAGTCATCAGCATTTCTGTCTCAAGAACTGTCAGTTCCAAGTATTTCCATCTGTCCACTGAACAGAATTTCTTAACCTTCACAACAATAAATTTTCTTTAAATAAAGAGTTTTACTAAAAAAGATTTCAAATTATTGTCGAAAACCGGGCTTTGTCGCTGCTGGGGGAAATAGATTCACGCCATGTATTCAGCCAAAGCTCAAAGAGTGTTGTCTGAACCTGTGCGTGAACATATGTCTCACCGTAACGAACCCGCCAGTTTTCATTTTCGTTGGGGTGGTTCTTATCCTGAAGGGGTCAGTGACTTTTCGTCAAAAAGCATGAATCAACAGGGGTTCACCAAAACAATTTTAATACATATATACATTGTATATATAAATGAATATTTAAATTTTATAGTAAATTTCCTTTTTTATTATACCTACCACAATTATTTACTACAGCTTGCACTACAGTGAAAGACCCTAACTCAGAAAATATACTCTCTATTTTGATCTTTCCCAAGGGATTTGGGAAAGAAAAGTGGTGCAAAAGCACCAAGAAACTATAAAATTGTAATTTGTTGGACAAATTACGGGCTTTCCCAACTTTCCAATGTGAAAATGCAGAGTACATATAGCAAAGCAAAGTGTTTGAAATTATCCATTTCCAAATTGACAGGAAAATGTAACCGAAGTCAGCTACTTTTAGCATTTTAGAATGGAACTCTTACCCTCATTGTGCTTGAGGGTTAAAGATGAGATTAGAAACTAAACAGTAACTTTCGTCTGCAAGCATTGTTGCATCTATGCATACAAAAATAATTGTTACAACAACATTGCAATTAGAGAAATTAGCACGCGAAGTTAGTCAATCTCGAAGATAAAATGCTACATTCATATCATTTGTGGCCAATAAGGGTTAGTTTTGAAATATTTGTGTGGTGATTTTAGTGTATCATATTATGCTCTAAATGTGTGAACATCAATCACAGATTGAGTGTCTGAAAAGAGACATGGACTAATCTTGAATCTTGGTATTTGAATTAACATGTACAAGTTGAGGGTACTCCAATTCAAGGCCTGACAACTGGGTGAGGGTTAAAACTTGGAATAAAACATATAGCAACAAAATTTTTCTTGGATGAATGCCCTATCTTCTCATGGAAAAGGTTTTGAGAAAATATGGCTCCAGTGCTGAGAAATTGCATGTAAAAGTTGGCGAAAATAACAATTATTCCGACAGTACCCTTATGGGAAGTCTCAAATTTGCCAAGGGTTAAACTTTTAATAATAGCATATAGAACAAAATTTGTCATACTTGGACTTCTGCATGCAGCTATAGAAAACATTCTGAGCTCAATCAATTAAAAATGGAGTAAATCGTCGCCTAAACTTACCAAATTCTGAAAAAATTGGAGTTTTTTTGGATGGTACAAAGTTTTATGCAACCAGAATGGGATAGGGTTAAACTTTACAACCAAACTTACAACAGCAAATATGCTTGGTAGTCAATTGTGAATACGTACATGAAAAGTGTTTGAAATTAACCCTTTGCAAAATGATAGAAAAAGCAACCAAGGTTGGCTAATTTTGGCATTTTCAAACGATACTCTTATTCTCGCCCTCATTGTGCTTGAGGGTTAAATTTGAGATTAAAAAGTAAACAGTAACTTTCTTCCGCAATCATTGTTGCATCTTTCTATACCAAAATAATTGTTACAACAACCTTGTAATTAGAGAAATTTGCCTTTGACGTTGGTCAATTTTGAAGAACAAATCTATATTCATGCCATTTTTTGCCAATGGGGGTTAATGTTGAAAGATTTTAGTGGTGATTGTGGTGTATCATATTATGCTCTAAATGTGTGGAAAAGTTGAGCTAAATAACTGTAAACAATTTTGAGACATTCGAAAAATGGTGAAATTTTGACGGTTTTGGCAGAATATTTTGAAAATACGAGTTTCACAGACATGACCACACTGCATTTCACTAGATTTTATGACATTACAGAAGTATGCCAAATTTGATTAAAATCGTACAGCTTGTTTTTGAGAAGTTCAACAGACAAAACTCGAGGAGGAAAAAAAAAAAGAAGAAGAAAAAAAAAATAGAGAAGAACTAGACTTTATGATTCTGGAGAATCATGGCTTTTCCCGATCAGATTCCTTGATTTTTCATGCCCCCACAGTGTCTGATGAATTGTTTTTAACTGTCTCACTGAAGTTCTTTCATTGATGTTATGAGAAAGGTGGTTATAGTAGTCTCAAATGACTCAGTTTTATAAAAAAATTGTTTAGGTAAAAACCATCATTAATGGTAGAGTGGGTTAATATCAATATCGTCGTCCCACAAGTTAATGACCGACAAAAGGAGTTATGTTTGTTTGACACATACCCTTTGAGTGCTCTGTCTATTTGAAAATGGTCCATTTTATCTCAAATGTATCCAAAATATTGATGTCGGGCAGATTGTAGAGGGTTAACATGTGCTAACAGGCATATGTATTCATGCAACTTGCAATTTCAAACCAAAAAGTGCGAATGGCCATTTTTACTTAAAATCTATAAGATGTTTTCAGAGAAATCCATGCGCATGTTCTCTTTTCAAATTCGACATGACGAAATGCGAAATTCGTATCACTGTTCATGGAAAGTGATGCCGCAACTATCCATGAACAACGAGTGAAAATTTCATGGAAATCTGCCTAGAATTGGTTGGGATATAGCGTTTTGAAGAGAGGAGGTAACTGTTTGAATTTGGTCCTTCCTTTTCAAGCCAGTTCGAAAAAAGACGTCGTGAATGGGTGCAGACTCCTTTAGAGCCCCCCCCCCTCTCTCTCTCTGTAAATGGAAGTTGCTTCTTTAAGACCGCCACCCAGGGATTCCAACACAACCTTTAAACCTAAGAGAATCGTCAGAAGTTTAAAGTGAAAAGAAATTGGCGGTGATTGGGTTTCTGGCAGGCAGGAAAAGATTGACGAAGATTTGCATATTGGACATTAAAATAGCACTTCTGACATACACGAACCGTGTCCAGACCGCTGGAGACAGCGACTTGAAATTTTCAGAACTTGTTCTACGAACCCTGGCCGACATTTTGGGATCTGTTTGGAGCATCCGAGCTGCCTGGAAAACACCACGCATCGCTTGGGATGAAAGAATACTATTCGTCCCGACTCTATCAGTTCAGAATGGACATGGGCAGTGTTGTAGATGACTGTGGAGCTGCGATTGAGCATAAAGTCCCAGGTTTCGGTGCCTCATTGCCTAAGCGGCTCCATTGTATGATTTTGTCTCAATATCGTCCTTACTACTTGTAGTTTATACCGTTGCCGTACATTAATGTAGCCTCTTGCCATTTTCGAGACTTTCAACCCAGAACGCCGCCAAAGTGAGGAAGTGCAGGGGGTGGGGGGGTGTTGGGTGGGGCTGTAGCGGCAAGGGGGGGGGGGGGGGTATCCTGACACTATCTTTAAACCTTAGATAATCGGAAGAAGTTGCAGTGAAAAGAAATCGGCGGTGAGTAGGTGTTTTGGCGGGAAACGATTGACGAAAATTTGCCAATTAGACATTAAAATTGCACTTCTCACAAACACGAACCGTGTCCAGACCGCCGAAGGCAGCGACTTCTAATTTTCAGAACTTGTTCTACGCACCCAGGCTGACATTTTGGCATCTGTTGCAAGTGTCGAGACCGCGTGGAGAACACCACGCATCGCGTGGAAAGTGAGAGTACTATTCGTCCCGACTCTATCAGTTTGGAATGGAATTGGGCACTATTGTAGACTACTGTGGAGCAGCAATTGAGCATAAAATCGGAGTTTTTTGTGCCAAATTACCTAACCGGCTCCAAGGTATGATCTTTCGTCTGTACATCGCCCAGATCGTCTGAAGTTTATACCGTTACCATATGTTGAAGTAGCCTTTTGTCATTTACGCCACTTTCGACACAGATTTGAGGGTACCTTCTTCCTTCAGCGAAATCTAGCCATGCTCACAACCATGCCCTCTCCCCGTCGGCCCGGGTGCTTCTAAAGATAGAAAGGTCAATGGGGAGGGGCCCGTTAGCAAACAAACGGGGGCAGGTGTAGTTCGTGAAAAACAGCAGGGGAGGGGGCACGTGTCCTAGGTAAAAGAAACAATAGGGGGCAGGTGTCCTAGGTAAAAAAAAAACAGCAGGAAGGGGGGTGGGGGGCAGATGTCCCCGCTAATTAATTTTAATAACAGGCAGGTGTTCATGGGGCAGGCCCACTGTTCGGTGTTCCAAATTTTCTATGGTACTTGGCCTTGACGGAAACAACACTTCAACAAGAAACAACGGGAAACCTATTTGCAGTAAAGCTGCAAATATAAACATGATTTTAGGACCATTCCATGGTCAGTTTAAAGCCTACTGCGTTATCAGGGTTTATTACTCTCGTCCTTTCACTGCATCACTGCAGTATTTCACCCGAGTCGAGTTCTGACGTCATGCAAGTTTGACAGACATGCTTTCAATTTTGTTATTGACAACAACATATTTATAATTTCGTAATTACTGATCGGAATTTTGAAAACGACACATGCAATCGCGAAAGAGTTTTCTGAAAAACACGATTCTGCAAAAGGTTTTAGTGAAATTTGATTATTTTTTTTTATTTTCAATTTCGATGGCTCTTGTCGAAAAGGTGTTAATCACTGATCCTCCCAAACGAGATCAAAGACTGACGCTGTATATTAATAACACACAGAGAATCTTGGTATTTTCCGCAGACGTATTTTTGTCTTTGCTTCTTGGGGAAATCCATGCTGATAATACAACGAAGGAGTGTTATCTAATGAGGTCAGAACCGTCAGGTGGTCGGGTCCGACACCGCACCTCGAAGTTCTTTTAGTGGGGGTGTCGATTTTACAAGTAATGTAGGCAGCGTACATGGCATGGGCTGTCTGTCTTTAATCCTATAAACAGGGTTAAGGCTTGGTTTTTGAATACCCTTATTTATTTATTTATTTATTTGTTTATTGGTGTTTAAGGTCACATACTTATGCACAATGGCTAATCGTGGCCGTGACAGTTTTATAGGTGGAGGAATCCGGAGTACACAGAGAGAACCACCAAGCATCGACGAGCAACTGTCGGCTCCTCAACATTCTAACTCTGTTCAAGCTCCGCTCAAGCAGGGTTACAGAGGGTGAAGACATATGTACCATCGACGTGCAGTATGCCTTAGTACACGGCGTCATCGTACCCCCATGTCGGCAACCGGGCTAAAGTGCCTTGCCCAAGGACACAACGTGAGTTGTCCCGGACGGGGATCGGACTTGGGACCTCTAGCATAGAAGTACAACAGTCTACCACTGAGCCACCATGCTCCCTTGAATACCCTTAACACTATCATACATTATCCCTCATGAATTCTGAGTCTGATAAAAGAGGTTATGTTTACCTATTACATACCCATTTGCTGCCCAAAAACAGCCGATTTTATCAAAATTTTGACATTTAGCAGCCTGTAGCGGGATTAACAAACGACTAGCGGAATATTCTATCTATGCAATTTGTAAGACCTGCCAATGTCCAATTGTTCTTGAAAATCGCCAACAAGCAGTTAGCGAAATCCACAGAAAATGTAAATTTTAAGCTTTTAAGGGGTATCTCTCCTTATCCAGTCTGAAATAGGTTAAGTTTCATTCTTTTAAATACCCTTACTACTTACGAAACTGATCCTCTATGAATTCTACGCGCAGTAAAAGAAGTTATATTTCTATGTTACATATCCATTGGGTGCTCTTGGTGTCTGAAAACAATCCATTTTATCAACATTTTGATGTTTAGCAGCTCGTGGAGAGTTAACGAATGCTCAACGGAATATTTAGTCCATGTAACTTGTAATGTTACACGAAGACCCGTGAATGGCCATTTTTCTTGAAAACTACAAATGTTTTTAAAGAAATCCAGGGAAAGCATGAAATTTTAAGTCTTTGATGGGTACCGCTGTTTAACCAGCCCAAAACGGGTTAAGACCAGCCCTAAATGGGTTAATGCTTGGTTTGATGAATTCCACTTCCAAAGAAGGAGGTTATGTTTATCTTGCAGGTACACATTGCGTGCAATGGGTGCCCAAGGACAGTCCATTTTCTCAAAATTTCTATGCTTTGCAGCCTCTGGAGAGTTAACTAACGCTTACCGGAATATTTTGTCTATGTAACTTGTAATGTCACTCCAAGACCTGCAAATGGTCAATTTTTCTTGAATACTTACTAGATTTTTTGGAGAAATCCACAGAAAACTGGAATTTTAAGCTTTTAAGGGGGTACATCTTAACCAGGCGAAAATGAGTTAAGACCTCGATTTTTTGAATACCCTTACTACTTACTAAATTTTTCTCTGTCAGTTTTGCATCCGGTAAAAGAAGTTATGTATCTCTGTGGCATTCCCATTTGTTGTTGTTGGTGTCCAAAAACAGACTATTTTTTCAAAATGTTGACATTTAGCAGCCCATGGAGGGTTAACAAATGCTTACTGGAATATTTTATCCATGCAACCGGTAATGTGACTCCAAGACCTATCAATGGCCATTTTCTGTTGAAAACTTACAAGATGTTTGTAACGAAATCCACAGAAAACATGATTTTTTTTAGCTTTTGATGGGTATCTTTAATAAGCACCCCAAAAGGGGTTAACGCTTGGGTTTTTGAATACCCTTATTACTTACAAAAATGGTCCTCAGTGAATTCCACTTCCAACAAAGGAGATTATGTGTAACTCTCGGACATACATTGCGCGCTGTGTGTGTCCGAAAACAGCCCATTTCAACCAAATTATGATGCTTGGCATTCTGTAGAGGGTTAATAAACGCTCAGCGGAATATTTTGTCCATGCCACTTGTAATGTCACACAAAGACCTGCAAGTAGTCAATTTTTCTTGAAAACCTATGGAACGTATTTAGAGAAATCCACAGAAAATGGGAATTTTTAGATTTTAAGGGGTCTCTCTCTTTAGCCTGCCCAAAATGGGTTAAGACTTCGTTTTTTGAATACCCTTACTACTTACAAAAATGTTTCCCTATAGATTGTGCGCTCGATAAAAGAAATCACTTTTCTTTGTGGCGTACCCGTTGGGTGCCGTTGGCATCCAAAAACAGCCCATTTTATCACAATTTTGACTTTTAGCAGCCCGTGGAGGGTTAACAAATGCTCAGCGGAGTATTTTGTCCATGCAACTTCTATTGTCACATCAAGGCCTGGGAGTGACAATTTTTTCATGAAAATCTACAAGACTCGTTTAGAGAAATCCACAGAAAACCTGAATTTTTGAGCTTTTTGGGGGTATTGCTGTTTAACCAGCCCAAAACGGGTTAATGCTTGGTTTTTTGAACACCATTATTACTTACAAAAATGATCTCCGGTGAATTCCACTTCAAATAAAGGAAGTTATGTTTATCTCTCGTGTATCGTTTGGGTGCTCTGGGGGCCTGAAACCGGCCCATTTCATCAAAATTTCGATGTTTGGCAGTCTGTGGAGGGTTACCATATGCATCGCCTGATATGTCATGTGTATCAAAGATCGTGGCACAGACAGGTCTATCAATGATGAAGATTTAAAAAAAATCTACAAGACGTGTTTCGAGAAAGTGCCGATAAACCCCAATTTTGACAGTTTTTTGCCAATTCTGACGAAATAAGGGTTAAATCAAAAATTCCGCTTTGGTACATTTTTATATTTTGTGCCCCTCTATGCGTGTGCAAAATTTTGTGAAAATCGGTCCGAAAATGGCTTCGGAATCGTGCGGACAAAATGTGTGGAAAAAAAAAAAAACCCCAAAAAACTAGACTTTATGATTCTGTAGAATCATGGCTTTTTCCGATAAGATTCCATGATTTTTCTTGACCCCACAGTGTCTGATGAATTGTTTTTAACTGTCTCACTAAAGTTCCTTCATTGATGGTATGAGAAAGGTGAGTATAGTAGTCTCAAATGACTCGGTTTGGGTTAAAAAAATGTTTAGGTAAAACCCGTCATTAATGGTAGAATGGGTTAATCTCAATATTAATGTTTCCCTATCAGTTTTGCGTCCGGTAAAAGAAGTTACGTTTCTCTGTGGCATTTCCATTTGATGTTGTTGGTGCCCAAATACAGACTATTTCCTCAATTTTTTTACATTTAGCAGCCCATGAAGGATTAACAAATGCCTACCAGAATAATTGATCCATGCAACTGGTCATATGACACCAAGACCTATCAACGGCCATTTTCTCTTGAAAACCCCACAAAATGTTTGTAGAAATCCAGGGAAAATGATTTTTTAAGCTTTTGATGGGTATCCCTGTTAACCTCCCCTACAGGGGTTAACGCTTGGCTTTTTGAATACCTTTATTACTTACAAAAATGGTCCTATGTGAATTCCACTTCAAATAAAGGAGATTATGTTTATCTCTCATGTATACATTAGGTGCTGTGCGTGTCTGAAAACAGTCCCATGTTAACAACATTACGAAGCTTGGCAGCTTGTAGATGGTTAAAAAATGCTCACCGGAGTATTTTGTCCATGCAACTTGTAATGTCACATAAAGACCTACGAATAGTCACTTTGTCTTGAAACCCTACAAGTTACCGTTAGGGAAATTCACAGAAAATGGGAATTTAAAGCTTTCAAGGGATATCTCTCTTTAGCCTGCCCAAAATGGGTTAAGACATCGACTTTTGAATACCCTTACTACTTACAAAAATGTTTCCGTATAAATTGTACGCGCGATAAAAGAAGGCACTTTTCTTTGTGGTGTACCCTTTGGGTGCTGTTGGTGTGCAAAAACAGCCCATTTTTTCGCAATTTTGACCTTCAGCAGCCCGGGGAGGGTTAACTAATGCTGACCGGAATATTTTGTTCATGCGACGTGTAATGTCACACCAAGACCTGCAAATAGCCGATTTTTCTTGAAAACCTACAAGATGTTGTTAGAGAAATCCACAGAAAACGGGTATTTTAAGATTTTAATGGGTATCTCTCTTTAACCAGCCCAAAATGGGTTAAGACGTCAAATTTTGAATACCCTTACCACTTTCAAAAATATTTTCCGATCAATTTTGCATTCGATAAATGAAGGCCCCTTTCTCTGTGGTATATCGTTTGGGTGCTGTTGGTGTCTAAAAACAGCCCATTTTATCACAATATTTATGTTTAGCAGCTCGGAGAGGGTTAACTAATGCTGACCAGAATATTTTATCCATGCAGCTTGTAATGTCACACCAAGACCCGAGAGTGACCAATTTTTCTTGAAAATCTACAAGACTCGTTTAGAGAAATCCACGGAAAACATGAAGTTTTGAGCTTTTTTGGGGTATTGCTGTTTAACCAGCCCAAAACGGGTTAACACTTAGTTTTCTGAACACCCTTATTACTTACAAAAATGATCCTCGGTAAATTCCACTTCCAATAAAGGAAGTTATGTTTACCTCTCGGGTATCGTTTGGGTGCTGTGGGGGTCTGAAACCGGCCCATTTCATCAAAATTTTGATGTTTGGCAGCCTGTGGAGGGTTACCATATGCATCGCCTAATATGTAGTGTGTATCAAAGGTTGTGTCATAGGCAGATCTAGTAATTATGAATATTTAAAAAAAATCCTAAAGACGTATTTCGAGAAAGTGCCGATAAACCCCAATTTTGGCAGTTTTTTGCCTATTCTGGCGAAATAAGGGTTAAATCTATGTGTGTGCCAAATTGTGTGAAAATCGGTTCGAAAATGGCTTCTGAATCGTACGGACAAAAATGTGTGGAAAAAAAAAAAACAAAAAAAAAAATAATCCGTAGAAAAACAATAGTCTTTTCCAGAGGGAAAAGCCTAAATATTTTGAAAAAGAAGAATAACAAGAGTTTTTCCCAAACTGGGTTTGGGAAAGCCTAAAAATAAGCCAAAACTGGGTCGAGTGCTACCGGCACACACTCAGTAGGGGACGCTCTTCTCCAAGTACAGATCCACGGCTTCCAGTAAGCAGTGCGCAGGCAGTAATTAATGAATCATTCTTTTGAATCTGCCAACAATGGAGTTATGTGATCAGCGGGGAAGAAGGATTCTTACCCGAATAAGAAGACGGGAGGGCCTCCATGTAAACAATTGTGGTAGGTATAATAAGAAAGGAAATTTACTATAAAATTTAAATTTCTTATCAACCTACCTTACAATTGATTACTACAGGCTGAATAGACAATAGGATGGAAGGAATCGCATAACCAACCCCCACATAACCAATTGCACTGGAACCGTGAACAAAGGAAGAGGTCCCTAGGCCTATCAAACCATAGCATCACAATCATTAGTAAAAGACAATGAGGTGTACGGTTCTGTGCAACACACAGACTGAAAGGACAGTAACAGAAGAGCTGGAACTGACCTTGTAAGAAACCTAATGGCTCCCGCAACTGACGCAGATAGAAGGTGGAGAAAGTAGAAGCATTTCTCCATTAGGCTACCTGCATAACATCCGACAACTTGACGGAGTTAGCATAAGCCCAAGAGACAGACAATGCACTCACCTCGTGGGCAGAAATACAATTGGTAAAACAATCGCCAGTTGCTAGACAAGCGCAAGCCATGCAAATAGCAAGACAAATCCATCGAGAAAATGGATTGAGGAGAGATCTTCTGTCAACCAGGAATAAGAGACAGAAAAAATCGTTTCCTGCCTTTCCTAATGAACTGCGTCCAATTGAGATAAATGCAAATTGCACGAACCGGACAGAGAAAAGGGTGATTACCCTCAGCAGAAGGAAGTGCCCTGATACAGATAACAGGTGGAGTCATTTCTGGTATCTGATTCTTGGCCAGAAAGGATCAATCAGTGGTAAATGTAACACTGTTGGGAGAGCTCCTGAAAAAGGCTGGATCAACCGAGAGTGCGTGAAGCTCACTAACCTATCTGGCTGAGGCAAAAGCCATCAGAAAAGCTGTCTTGTATGTGCAAAAGCGCACATCCACCTGGGATAAAGGATCGAATGGCGGCCCCCCCCCCCCCCCCCAAGCTAAAAAACAGCACCCAAGAAAGATTCCATCTTGGGGTAAGCTGCAAAGTCCTAGGCCTTTTCAAGGAAACGTGCCAAACAAGCTTGGAGAGGTATGGATTAGTGCCGATACGATGCTGTCCCATATACGAAAAGGTCTCCAAAAGCATGGGCCTGTACCCTTTGGTGGTAACAGGCTGGAGACCCCGAGAATCAAACAGATATACCAGAAACTCCGCAATCTGTGAAATCAAAGGATTGGCCTAATCAACAGAGTGATCAGCACATCATCGACAGAAGACCTTCCACTTAGCCACATAGGCTAAACCAGTGGAGTGCCTCCTTGAAGAAGAAATGCACTTCACTGCTCGTCTCAAAAAAGACAGGACTTGACAAAAGATATGCGAGAAGGCACAATGAAGTCGGGTCAACCTGAAACCTCCACGGGTGACCTTGGCAAAGAAGGTCACGACATAGAGGGAGATGTGCAGGAACCGCCACCAACAGAGAGCGGAGCTCCACACCCGCTGAGGTGACAGGGGAGCAATCAGAATGATTTGACAACAGCAGGTTCGTATCTTGGCTAGAACCTGAGGCAGAATCGGAACCGGCGGGAAGGCAGAGCCACAAGACCGTTCCAATTGAGTGACAGAGCGTACATGGCGAAAGCCCGAGGATCTGGACACGGGGACACGAGAGTGTCCACCTGATGGTTCCAACGAGTCGCAAAGAGATCAATGTGGGGATGACCCCAGAGATCGCAAAGCGACTGGAACACCGCCCTGTGGAGCATCCACTCGGTGGAAAAGACCCTGCCCTGAGTCGGCTAGGACGTTCAGACGACCGGGAATATGACGAACAACCACTCCGGCGTCGACATCCTGAGCGAGGAGTAGAAGATCCCGAGCCAATTCATACATGGGAACTGAGTGTGTGGCGCCTTGGTTCCGAATGTAAGCAACCACTGTCGAATTGTCGGACAACAGAAGGACCTGGCGATTCGAAAGGTGGGGGATCCACTGCTGGAAACAAAAAAGAATACCAAGCAGCTCCTTCTGGTTGATGTGAAGAGCTGCTTGATCCTGGTCGCATGCCCCGTGAAGGGAAAGACCAAGAGGATCCAACGTTGCACCCCATCTGAGATCGCTGGCGTCTGCCGTCAGAACACTATCGGACGGAACTTCCTGCATAATCCACTGAACATCCATCCAGGGGAGAAGGTGACGAAGAAGAGACTTTGGAACTGAAGCACCAGATCCAGAAGATCGACATGCCCAGGGAACTGCCACTGTATTCAGCTGAGTCCATCCCCAGATGACAAAACGACTGAGAAGGGACCAGGTCCGACTTCTCCTCATTGACTCTGAACCCTAGCGGTGTGAACAGGCTCAACAGTGTGTCGACATCTGACTCCAGAAAGGCAGCATTGGAATGCCTCTGGAGGATATCCTCTAGATATGCCTAAGTAGTCACCCTGGACTGTGTGCGATGGAAGGCTAACACATGTGACATCAGTCGGGTGAAGGCCCAAGGAGCCAGGTTGAGGACGAAGGGCATGGCCTTGAACTGGTAAACTCACCCCAGAAAAGTGAACCTGAGATACTTTCGTGATGTCCGATGAATTGGAACGTGAAAGTAAGCGTCTTCCTGGTGAATGGAGTGGCCAACTGACCTGAAAGCCTGAAAGTCTCCATGCTGAACTTTGGAGCAATGATAGACTGGTTCAGGATAGTCAGATCGATAACCGGTCAGAGTCGGCCGTCCTTCTTCGGCACCAAGAACAGTTGGGAATAAAATCCCAGTGAATGAATGTTCTGGATGACCTCGATCGCCCCCTTTGACAGGAGACTGTCTATCTCCGTGATCAAAAGTTCATGACTTGTAACGTCTAAAGGAACTTGTGATGGAAGAGGCACTCTCAACAGAGTGGGATGCCTCCGGAAGGATATCCACAGCCCGGACCGAACAACGTCTAACACCCAAGAATCGGATGTGATTGTGGCCCAATGGTCTGCGAATTCTGATATCCTTCCTCCAACCTGGGACGAATCGAGGTGAGGACCTTCATTTCGAGCCCCGGCGAGGCCCGCAAGAGGAGAAACCATCTCCTCTACTATATGAAGAATCCCGAGTCCTCCCTCTAGCCTGTCGACGCTTACGCTTACCCTGTGTGTAAGAAGTAGAAGTGGTCACAGGAGGATCAGCCCTTGGCTTCGCAGAGGAAGCAGAAGGGCGCTTGTTAGGCTTTGGATGGCTCCTGCCTCCAACAGAAGGCTGATCAAGCTGACGAAACAGCAGCTGATCTTTGGAATGACGTAGGACATCATCCCGGACTGTCGCCACGGAACAATGGAATAGTTGCGGACCCGCCAAAGAAGCAGATCGAAGAGCAGCGTGCTGCCCCTCAGGAAGGGAATGGCTTGTGTCCAACACAGCGTCCCAGTGAACTAATTCCAAGATAGCCATGTTACAGGCATGCGTGTGAGTAAGATGCATGAGCACCTTGGTAAACAAATGCAAAGAAACACGTATGTCGTCAAACTTATCTGGAGGCAGATAAGCAGCTAAAGCAGAGACGATGTCATCTGAGAGAGAAAGCATGCCCAGCATCTCTCTCGATAAGCACAACAGGGACTCCAGAGTTGCCATAGGAATAATGGTCGACTTGGGCTTGGAAAGCCAGAGGGAGGTGGAGTCCTGATCCAAGACCGTCAGTCTGGCAGACTGACAGATTGGCGGAATCGTAGGAACGATAATGCAATGACGGCAAAAAAGTATCAGCCCTGTTGAGGAACAAAGTCCTCAGAACCTTGGAAATCAGCTTAGAGTCCAAAGCTGTAAACACTTCAACCATCTGTACTGACTGGCGCGGTCAAAGGCGCCCGGAAGTGGGTTGATCCATAGGCTGTAGACATGCGACCGATGATCGCGGCCTGGCTGACATCGTCGGCTGGTCTGACGGTTTGAGATCTGGAAGGAACACAGATACAAAGTCAAGAGCTGCCCCCCAAATCAGAAGATTGTTGGCTCTCAATGTCGGGTATGTCTGACCCATCCTCTGAGTTGGAAGACACATAGCCCATCATGGGCAAACCAGCAGATGCCTCCATGGCATAGGCACACCTGAGGGATCAGAAAGCAGCCTGCTTCCAATTCCGGGAGGCGACGCCCTGGGGGGGGGGGGAGGGCCTGGAAACCACTAGTAGCTTCACTGGAGGCAATGGGAAGGCTCTTGGAAAGAACCTGAGTGAGCAGGGAGAAGGCCTCCCTAAGCTCACGGCCCAGGTCGGACGGGTGAACGTGGGAACGTACCGGTAAAGTGGTTTCACTCCTTACCCTTTTAACCAACGAAGGGTCACAGTCCTCAACGTCGGGTGGCAGCCGAAACAACTGAAGGCAGATGCGTATAGGGGTATGACACACCCCAAGGATCTACAGGAGAGTTGCCCCGGACCTCTGAGGGACAGAAGGTCCATGCTGCACAAAAAGCGTCAGCCCCGCAAAACTGGCCATGGGACCAGAGTGCGTGGACGGAAATGCAACAGAGTCCATGGTGACCCCACCATGAACAACTGAATCCAATGAGAAAACTGCTGGGCTCGACGGCTGTGAGACCACAGCAGAGGATTCGGCTGGCAGCCCCTGCTGACTTCGCCAAGTTGAAGTTAGGGAAGGCTGAGGCCAATACCCCAGGTGTACACTACCAGACATCTCTGCAGACCCCTGCAGGGATAAGCCGAGGCTGGCTGAAATGGTGACCGATGATGTAGCAGACGGAACAGCAGTAGCAGCAGATACGATGAGGGCTGTTGAAACTGGTGGAAAAGTGGAGAGAGCAATCGAGCTCAGCTCCAAAGGAGGAGTCACAACCCTAGTGACAGCCTCAGATGTAGACTGGAAAGGGGCCACAGTCCCGGAACCAGGCATCTCTTCAACAGACAACTCAACAGCTCACGCAGTATCCACCACAGTTAAAGACTGCACATCCCCACGGAGAGAATATAACTCTCACCAGACGTGGTCGTGTGGGGAGGCCCCGAATGACAGTGTATACCCTCCCTGCGGGTGTGGGAGGAACAGCCACGAGAAGTCACCACATGCTTGGGCAAAAGGCATTGCCCTCAAGGAACAGTCCTGGGCATAACAGAGGTGAGAGCAGTAGAAGAAAAGGTGAACTGAACAGATATAGAAAGTAGAAGAACGCCCCCAACTACGAGAGAAAGGTGGCTGAAAATAAAGGACCGGCAGGAACACAACTACTGATCCCAGACGGCTGACAGGGGCCCAAAATTCAGCTCTCAACAGAGAGGAGAAATCCTGTCCATACAGCCCCACCCCCCCCCCCCCCCCCCCCTCATTGACACCTAACTCCAATAATAATAATAATATCCAAAAGGATAACAAAAATTTATCAACCAAAACGAACACAGAGAATATATAAAATACAACGAAAATCTAAATTTTATAGTAAATTTCCTTTCTTATTATACCTACCACAATTGTTTACTACAGGCTTGCACTACAGTGGAAGTCCCTAACTCAGATAAAATACTTTCTATTTTTGTCTTTCCCAAGCAAGTTGGGAAAGAAAAGTGGTGCAAAAGCACCAATAAAAATAAGCCAAAACTGGGTCGAGTGCAACCGGCGCAGACCCAGTACGGGACGCTCTCTCCCAAGTACAACTCCACGACTTCCGTTGCCAGTGCGCATATACCGTCTCTAAAGACTCATTCTTTTTTGAATCCGTAAACGTTAGAGTTATGTGATCAGCGGGGAGAAAAGATTCTTTACCCGTAAAGAAGACGGGAGGGCCTCCATGTAAACAATTGTGGTAGGTATAATAAGAAAGGAAATTTACTATAAAATTTAGATTTCTTATCAACCTACTCACAATTGTTTACTACAGGCTGAATAGACAAAAGGCTGGAGGGAATCGCATAACCAACCCCCACATAACCCTAGTGCACTGGAACCGTGAAGTAGATGGAAGAGGTCCCGAGGCTTATCAACCATAATGTCGCAATCATTGGTAAAGGACAATGAAAAGAGACATATGAGCCTGTGTGACACACAGACAGAAAAAGGGCAGTAACAGCACAAGGCTGAAACTGACCTTCAAGAAGCCTAATGGCTATGGCAGACAACAGCCGGAGAAGAAGAAAGAGGACCCAGGGCAAAAAGGTCCTCCGACTGCTCCTGCAACTGGCGTAAATAAAAGGTGGAGAAAGTAGAAGCATTTCTCCAGTAGGCTGCCTGCATAACATCCGACAACTTGACGGAGTTAGAATAAGCCCAAGAGGTAGACAGTGCCCGCACCTTGTGGGCAGAAATACGATTGGTAATACAATCGCCAGCTGCTAAACGACTATAAGCCGTACGAATAGCAAGACAAATCCATCGAGAAATGGATTGAGGAGAGATCTTCTGTCGACCCGGAATGAGAGACAGAAAAAAACGTTTTCTGCCTTTCCGTATGAAGCGTGTCCGATCAAGATAAATGCGAATAGCACGGACCGGACAGAGTAAAGGGCGAGTACCCTCAACAGAGGGAAGAGCCCTGATACAGATAGGAGGAGGAGTAGTATCTGGTAACTGATTCTTAGCCAAAAAGGAGCAATCAGTGGTAAAAGTAACACTGTTGGGAGAGCTCCTAAAAAAGGCCGGGTCAACTGAGAGGGCGTGAAGCTCACTAACCCGTCTGGCCGAAGCAAATGCCATCAGAAAAGCCGTCTTATATGTGAGAAAATGCATATCCACCTGGGAAAGGTTCGAACGGCGCCCCCCCAAGCAAAGCAGCACCCACGAAAGATTCCATCGTGGAGTAAGCTGCAAAGTCTGAGGCCTTTTCAAAGAAAAGTGCCGAACAAGCTTGGAGAGGTAAGGATTAGTGCCGATACGACGCTTCCCCACATAAGAAAAAGTCTCTGAAAGCATAGACCTGTAACCCTGATGGTAACAGGCTGGAGACCCCGAGAATCAAACAGATATACCAGAAACTCCGCAATCTGTGAAATCAAAGGATTGGCATAATCAACAGAGTGATCAGCACACCATCGACAGAAGACCTTCCATTTAGCTGCATAAGCTAAACCAGTGGAGTGCCTCCTTGAAGAAGAAATGCACTCCACTGCTCGTCTCGAAAAACCTCTACGGAGGAGACAGGACCTGACAAAAGATATGCGTGAAGGCACAATGAAGTCGGGTCGACGTGAAACCTCCTCGGGCGACCTTGACAAAGAAGGTCGCGACGTAGCGGGAGACGTGCCGGAACCGCCGCCATCAGCGAGCGGAGCTGATTGATCCACACCCGCTGAGGCGACAGGGGAGCGATCAGAATGATTCGACAACTGCAGGTTCGAATTTTGGCGAGAACCTGAGGAAGAATCGGAACCGGTGGGAAGGCGTAGCCGACTAGACCGTTCCAATCGAGTGACAGAGCGTCCACGGCAAAAGCCAGAGGATCTGGACACGGGGACACGAAAGTGTCCACCTGATGGTTCCAACGAGTCGCAAAGAGGTCGATGTGGGGACGTCCCCAGAGATCGCAAAGCGACTGGAACACTGCCCTGTGAAGCATCCACTCGGTGGAAATAACCCTGCCCTGTCGGGACAGGGAGTCGGCTAGGACGTTCAGACGACCGGGAATGTGACGAACAACCACTCTGGCGTGAACATCCTGAGCGAGCAGTAAAAGATCCCGAGCTAACTCGTACATCGGAAGCGAGTGCGTGCCGCCCTGGTTCCGAATGTAAGCAACCACTGTCGAATTGTCGGATAGTAGAAGGACCTGGCGATTCGACAGGTGAGGGATCCAGTGCCTGAAACTCAGAAGAAGAGCAAGAAGCTCCTTCTGGTTGATGTGTAGAGCTGCTTGATCCTGGTCCCACATCCCGTGTAGGGAAAGACCGAGGGGATCCAACGTCGCACCCCATCCGAGATCGCTGGCATCTGCCGTCAGAACGCGATCGGACGTGGGTAAGTCCAGCGGAACACCCTGCATAATCCACTGAACATCTGTCCAGGGAAGAAGGTGAGGATACAGAGAGTCCGGAAACGGAAGCACCTGATCCAGAGAATCTACATTCGGTCTCCAACGACTGAGCAGAAAGTGTTGGAGAGGTCTGACACGCAGCCGACCTAGAGGAATGAGATCCGTCACCGAACCGCAGAGACCGATCAGCCGGAGAAAACTCCGAGTGGTCGCGGACCTGGACTGGGACAGAGTCAGAGCAAAAGCTGAGAGAATCACAGCCTTGGCCTGGGGAACAGCCACCAAATTGAATTTGGTTTGGAAAGACATCCCCAGATGACAAAACGACTGAGAAGGGACCAGGTCCGACTTCTCCTCGTTGACTCTGAATCCTAGCGACGTGAGCAAGCTCAACAGAGTGGCGACATCCGATTCCAGTAAGGCAGCATTGGAATGCCTCTGGAGGATATCACCCAGATATGCCGAAGTAGTCACCCTGGACTGTGTGCGATGGAACGCTATCACATGCGACATCAGTCTGGTGAACGCCCAAGGAGCCAGGTTGAGGCCGAAAGGCATGGCCTTGAACTGGTAAACTCGCCCCAGAAAAGCGAACCTGAGATACTTCCGTGACGCCCGATGCATCGGAACGTGGAAGTAAGCGTCTCGCAGGTCGATGCTGGCTGCGAAATCTCCCTGGTGAATGGATTGGCGGACCGACCTGAAAGTCTCCATGCTGAACTTGGGAGCAATGATAGACTGGTTCAGGATACTCAGATCGATAACCGGTCGGAGTCGGCCGTCCTTCTTCGGCACCAAGAACAGGCGGGAATAGAAACCCACTGACTGAACGTTCTTGACGACCTCGATCGCCCCCTTTGCCAGGAGACTGGCAATCTCCGTGGACAAAAGTTCCCGACGTAAAACGTCTGAAGGAACTGTGGTTGGAAGCGGCACCCTTGACAGAGTGGGGTGCCGTCGGAAGGATATGCGCAGCCTGGACCGAACAACATCTAACACCCATGGATCGGATGTGATAGTGGTCCAATGGTCTGCGAACTCTGCTATCCTTCCTCCAACCTGGGACGAGTCGAGGTGAGGAACTTCATTTCGAGCCCCGACGAGGCCCGTGAGAGGAGAAACCACCTCCTCTGCTAAATGAAGAATCCTGAGACTTCCTCGATTCTGCCGACCCCTACCTTTACCCCGTGAGTAAGAAGTAGAGGCGGCGGCAGAAGGACCAGCCTTTTGCTTCACAGAGGAAGCAGAAGGGTACTTGTTAGGCTTGGAACAGCCCTTGCCTCCCCGAGAAGGCTGATCAAGCTGACGAAACAGCAGCTGATCTTTGGAATGACGTAGGTCGTCATCCCGGACCGTCGACACGGAACCATGGAAAAGTTGCGGACCTGCCAAAGAAGCAGATCGAAGAGTAGCACGCTGCTCCTCGGGAAGGGATCGTCCTGTGTCCAGCACAGCGTCCCTTCGAACTAATTCCAAATTGGCCGTGTTACAGGCATGCGTGTGAGTAAGGTGCATAAGCGCCTTGGACAGCACACGCAAAGGAGCCTGTACCTCGCCAAACTTATCTGGAGGCAGATAAGCAGCCAAAGCTGAGACGACGTGATCTGAGAGAGAAAGCATGCCAAGCATCTCTCTAGATAAGCCCAACGTGGACTCCAGAGTCGTCATTGGAATGACGGCAGACTTGGGCTTGGAAAGCCCGAGGGAAGGGGAGTCCTGATCCAGAACCGTCAAAGTCTGGCAGACTGACGGATTGGCGGAATCGTAGGAACGATAACGCACAGGAGGCAAAAAGGTGTCAACCCTGGTGAAGAACGAAGTCTTCAAAGCCTTGGAATTCAGCTTGGCATCCAATGCTGAAAAAGCCTCAACCACCTGTACCGACTGGCACGGTCGAAGGCGCCCAGAAGCAGGTTGCTCCATAGGCTGTTGGCGCGCGACCGATGATCGCGGCCAGGCTGACATTGTCGGCTGGTTAGCAGGTTTGAGCTCAGGCAGAAACCCAAACACAAAGTCAAGAGCCGCCCCCAAGTCCGAAGACTGCTGGCCCTCGACCTCAAGCATGTCGGACTCCTCCCCAGAGTCGGAAGACACATAGCCCATCGTGGGCAAACCAGCCGATGCCTCCCATGGTGTCGGGACACCAGAGGAATCGGAAACCGGCCTGTTTCCAATCCCGGGAGGCGGCGCCATAGGAGGCACCTGGAAACCACCCATAGCCTCGCTGGAAGCAACAGGAAGGCTCTTAGAAAGAACCTGAGTGAGTAAGGAGAGGGCCTCCCTGAGCTCACTGCCTGTACCGACCGGTTCGACAGGGGAGCGAACCGGCAAAGTGGCTTCACCTCTGACCCTCTTAACCAGCGAAGGGTCACGATCCTCCAAAACACCCGACGCGGGACGACGGGCGGCAGCCGAAACATCTGAAGGCAGACGTGTATAGGGGTACGATGCACCCCGAGGATCAATATTGCGAGAACTCATGAGAGTCACCGTGGACCTCTGCGGGGCAGAAGGTCCAGGCTGCACAAAAGGCGTTGGTCCCCCAAAACTGGTTGTGTGACCAGAGTGAGTAGACGGAAACGCCACGGAGTTCATAGTGTTTCCACTACGAACATCCGAATCCAAAGACACAACTGTGGTGCTCGACGGCGAAGAGACCACAGCGATGGGCTCGGCCGGCAGCCCCTTCCGACTTCGCCGAGTTGAAGTCAGGGAAGGCTGAGGCCGATATCCCACGTCTACAGTATCGGACAGTCCTGCAGTCCCCTGCAGCGAAAAGCCGAGGCCGGCTGAAACAGATAACGAAGCAGACGGGCCAGCAGCAGTAGTAGATACGTCGAGAGTCGTTGAGGCTGGTGAAAAAGTGGAGAGAGCACACCGGCTCGGCTCCGAAGGAGGAGTCACAACCCTAGTGACAGCCTCAGATGTCGACTGGAGGGGGACCGTAGTCCCAGAACCAGGCATCTCTACACCAGAACACTCAACGGCTCCCGCAGTATCCACCACAGGAAAAGACTGCACATCCCCCACGGAGGAGGAATAACTCTCACCAGACAAAGTCAACTCGGGAGGCCCCGAACGACCACGTTCTCCTTTCCCGCGGGAGCGGGAGGCACGGCCACGAGAACGAACGACACGGTTTACTGACGCCCAGAAGGTGGAAGACCATGTTCCACAGACACCACACGGCCGCTCGGCCGAACACCCATTACAGGAGGAACAAGACAAAAGTACATCGTCCACATGCTTTGGCAGCAGACATTGCCCACAGGGAATTGTCCTGGGCATGATAGAGGTGAGAGGAGCAGAGAAGTGGAGATGAGAAAACAGAACACCCCCAAAGAAGAGAGAAAGGTGACAGAAACAAAGACCCCAGAAGGTCGACCGGGAACCACCCAACAGGAAGACTACTCTCAAAAGAAAGAAGAAACACTGCAGGAGTGGTACCCTCGCTGACACCTAACTCTAACACAATTTGAAAATTTTGCAAAAAAAGCATTAACAATAATTGTGAAAAAATCTAAGTCCGAACCGCGTGGCACGCGAAATTCGCGAGCGACTCGAGAGAGAGCAAATAAAAATACATTATGGACATATAATAGAAAAGAGAATATATAAAACACTGTTCCTGAGAATACAAAGGATACACTGTGGTATAATGAATCAGGAATCATCAAACATCGAGCTGGTGGAACACTGATAAGCGTGCAAAAACATCTCGACACGAAGCGGATTTCAAAAAGAATGAGTCTTTAGAGACGGTATATGCGCACTGGCAACGGAAGTCGTGGAGTTGTACTTGGGAGAGAGCGTCCCGTACTGGGTCTGTGCCGGTTGCACTCGACCCAGTTTTGGCTTATTTTTATTGGTGCTTTTGCACCACTTTTCTTTCCCAACTTGCTTGGGAAAGACAAAAATAGAGAGTATTTTATCCGAGTTAGGGACTTCCACTGTAGTAAACAATTGTGAGTAGGTTGATAAGAAATGTGGTTGAAAATAATATATAAAACACAGTCCTTTTATTATACGATCCTCAGATCCATAATTCCAGTCACAGGTAACCATTATCAACGAGTTGAATTATCACTGTTTCTGAATGCAAATGGACGTCACGCCATGTGGGCGGACGAAAAAAGAATGTTTCATTAGTTACTGCCTGTGCACTGGTTACTGGAAGCCGTGGATCTGTACTTGGAGAAGAGCATCCCCTACTGGGTGTGTGCCGGTAGCACTCGACCCACCCAGTTTTGGCTTATTTTTTCTTGGTGCTTTTACACCACTTTTCTTTCCCAAATCCCTTGGGAAAGATCAAAATAGAGAGTATATTTTCTGAGTTAGGGTCTTCCACTGTAGTGCAAGCCTGTAGTAAACAATTGTAAGGTAGATTGATAAGAAATGGTAATTTGTGACTTACATTAAATCCAATGAATCAGAAAACAAACCGTCAATCACCCCTTACCCACACAGTTTTTGAGTCACTTGCGGGCCTACATTCTCTGTTGTCAATGGTTTTTCCTCCTTCTCGCTGGTGTTTGTTCTTTGGTCGCCTCTTCCCTTCACTCCTTCACTGCTGTCGCACGGCCACTAACGTATTGTCACTTCAACAGATGCCTTTGCTCTAACATGTGAAGGAATGTCACTGTACCATAGCCGTCGCACAGTCACTAATGGAGTGTCACTTTACTATATCAACTTCCCTCTAACGAGTGATGGAATATCACTCTAACACTGCCGTCGCATGGCCACTAGCTTACTGTCACTTAACTGGACGCTTTTCACTTAAGCAGTTGCCACCAATGGGGTTAAACTCTCCCCTATGTTTATCACAGAATAATGTTCATACAGGCAAGCCTACTCCGCCTTCGTATGTCTTGCCTTCTACAACAGGTATGCCGTCTTCCTAAACACTAATAGCTCTCTGAGCTTGCACATTCTATTTCTGATCCTACACTCAGATATGGCCTCCGACTTGGCCTGCGACTGCCCCTATTCTAAATATGAGCTCTATGGCTCCCCTACACTACAATGTGCCTCTACTCTTGCACTAATGCAGCACCTCCTCTAATCTATAGCATGGGGCATCCCCAGCTCTTACGGCCAATGATCCAAAGCTGTACAGGCCTTCAGACTAGAACGAAATTTTCGATAACCCCCCTCCTCCCCCCCCCCCCACACAATTTTTATTTCGATAGCCAGAACATCAATTCTCAGTTTAATTGCTTCTCTTGAACTTGGCCACTTAGATCCATCTTAATTTAATATTCACTTTAAAGTTCCTTTGAAAGTCCCGCATTTTGGTATATCCTGACATTCGGTGACAGGCTAGATGCGTAATAAATATGCGTGTGTGTCCAGAACATGTGCAATGTACTGTTTTTACAACAATTACCTATTAACTGGCCATAATTACACAGATAATGACTGCAGGAGACGACTGGTCTCTCTTTCTTTTAATCTTTATCAGATAGCTCATGTGGTGTTCAGTAAACGCACACTTTATGGCCATTAAATTTTCATACTTAATTAGCAGCGCATGCATTATTGCTGATCTGTTCAAGTGACAAATCGGTTTTCGGGGTTTGACAGATACCTTTCTTTTCATTTTATGTTTAGGCAGGCAGAAAGATTATCAAAAATAGACAATTTAAGCTATCACCTTGACAATTATGTCACGCCTGTTTTATAGTTATTTTCTTTTTCCAAAACATTCATGATACATTGTGCATGTGTAGCTCCTGGGATTCATCTACTCTCTTGGAAACCCAGGCACATGCCATTGGGAAAACTTTCAATGTAAGGGTGCCAATTAGGAATTTTATTTACCATTAAATTCAGATGCTTTCTAGCCTTTCTGTACTTTGTTAAGTTAGCAATTATTGGGTTTCTAAGGGCTTATGGCCACCCAGTTCAGAACAATTGAGAATTAAATTGACTGAAATTGGTAAATTTGGGGTTAGAAATTGGGAAAAATCATGCCCAAATGACATTAGTAAAGGGTCTCATATATTTATACATGTACGCACCCACGCGATTCCTGAGCTCATGTGTTATAAATGTATACACGTACATGTATATATAACTGATCATAAAAAAGACTTGTCAGACTTTCCCAGTCAGCTTCCAAAATAAGACTTCAAACCCCTCATTGAATGAGTTCACCAAGTTTGATCTGGGAAGAGGTTCCTGACTTTGGAAGCAAAAAAGGCAAACAGTAGTTAAACGTATATGTATGCACTCGGCATTTTTTATTTACTCCCCACCCCTACCAATAATATATCCCTTGACACAACTGATTGCAATTTTTTTTTTGACCCATTCGAATCTACTGGTCCTGTGGATGCTCCATACCAAATACCAAACTCTGTTTTGAAAATATGGGCATTTGAATTTTTTTTTCAAGTGCATATCCTCTAATAATACTGCAGAGCAAGCATTTTAGAATCGTGACCAGGCTGATCGATAGGCCTGGTGAAATGGTCGACCAGGCTGATTTTTCTTCACTGGGGCTGGTTTATTTTTTGGCACTTGCATGTGCATATTATACTGATATTTCATGTATATTGTGTTATTTGATATGAATAAAGATTAATAATTCCAATCTAATTGTCTTTTATTAATTTGCTATGGGTTATTAACCAGGCAATATTAATACCATACTGATCCGCGTCTTGTGTCTTGGCAAACATTCATGTTTTACAGTTAAAACTAGAAGTCCTGTCACGAACTGTGCGCTTATCTAGGCTTAATTGCGCTTAGAAATTGCGCGCAAATGCCATATCGAATGGCATCCAAAGCACCACAGGTTCTCCAGGTTACTCATAGTAAACACAGGCAATGTTTCTGCCAATGGACCTCCGGGTTACCCGGAGGTCCATTGGCTGAAACATTGCTTGTGCACAAACCATATGTACAGAATATGATAGCCTTACTATGGTCATAACGTGTAGATTAACGCGCAGATCGACGTGCTATTTGTGCGCATTTCATGACAGGACTTCTAGTTTTAACTGTAGCCTCCCCACCCCACCCCACTCTTTGCATGTTGAAAACAAGGTGCCCTATTTATGTCCAAGCCTACTCCCTCAGTTTCAAAGACTTTAAAAGTCGGTGGTGCGCAGGTACATTTGAAGCAAAATTAGGTGAGAAGAAATGTGTTGTCATTACCCGGAGGACGATGCAGCTTTCCTTTTCATCTAACATTCAAGAAATGGATTGTTGCTGGGCTTGATATGTCAAAAAGGGGTAAGTGATTTTTTTTAATTAAAATAAAATCCATTCCGCAGCAAAACAGAGTTGTTTTTATTTTCACGAATTCACTTTGCTGAAGATCAACAAACTTGACATCATGCAGACATGCACTCTCACTTGTCAATTATTCCCTAAAAAATGACCACAATATAAATCACTCATGAATAATTAACATATGAACCAGTACGTGTTCAGTGTATATTTTTCCAAATCAATTAAAATTGCTTTGTTTTGTGATGGGTTATTTTCGAGGACAGCTTGGAGGGAGGGGAGGGGGAATCCACATGAGATGCAGATACAAATTCTTGTGTAAACATTTCAGAATAAATGCTCAATCAATCAATCAGAGGTTATGTTTATTCTCTTTATTATAATAGACACACGCAGTTGTGTTGACAACACAGTCATACACCAAATAATTTTTTTTAAATTTTTTTTAAAGTCTGTCAATGATATTCATATGGCTTTTCCCACCATGTATAAAACTTGTGCCAGGCAATCAAACGGTAATCTCAATAGAATGTGGTAATAAATAAGTCATTACACCATATATGGTTTATAAGGTCAGTATCAAGTTACTATCAACCCGTTTGTGCATTTATTTTCATCATACACATCCCTCACATTTTCTACGCTCATCTGCAATCGTCTTTTAGTACATCCTCGGCAGAAGTGAACGAATAAACATGGAATCACACGATTGATTAGTCCAACTGACAGAAGTCATTTTGTTTTATGAAATCGCTTGTCGCTTGATTTGCCGAGATTAGGAAAACAATAGATTGAGGATTGATCGGCCTCGTCAGATTATTTTTGTGGCCGATTACCAGGCTGGGACTGATCGGCCTGGTCAAAATGCAAGCCATGATACTGCACACAAAATTTGGTTTGAATTGGGCGACCGGTTCGAAAAAAAAGAAAGTTTTGCTCCTCCCAACACAAGCCCAAAGATTGCCTGAGAAACTTTCTTTGAACAAACTTGAATATTGAACATTTTCGGAAGATACATAATAAATTTCCATATGACTGATGGCTTATGATTTTTGAAGAATTTTATGCTTAGCAATTTCTATCAAACAAACTTGAAAGAGCATACCATCAGATGTAGCAACTTCTATCGAAAAAACTTGAGATGGTATACCCCAAAGATAATTTGTGCCAAGTTTGTTTGGGTTTGCGCTCTAGTCTGGAAATAAGCAATCTGTCATTTGTAGAATGAGGTCCACAGAGGGTGAATTTTTTATGCTATCCTACGCAGTGGGCTAGAATCATCTAATTTATCGTCTGGGTACCTCTTTCTGTTTAGGCCTGAGACCGTGATTCAGATTGAAATTCACAGAGGGTAAATTAAGTGATGCTACTGTGCAGGGTAGCATCACCAAACTCACCTTCTCGGGACCTCATTCTGCAGATGACAGTCTCAGTCCGCTTATTTTCAGGCTTGTTTGTGCTGGTGGTGCTAAATAAGAAGACTGATATCTAAAGTTAATGGAATGAAATATTCTCAAAAACGACTTCTGAGTAGATGAAATTTTAATCCTGTTGGTTGGAAGAGGGAAATAAAAATCTTTTTCTTCATGGCCTTGAGTTACAAACAGCTGACAGCAGCTGCAAAAATGACAATGCACACTGCTGTCTCAATGACAGTCATGTTCAAGTACTCATAATAGAAAGTTTATGAGATGTCCACACTGGAAGGGAGCATTGATAATCAATGCATATCAAAGCATTTCTAATCAATCAAAGATAATTAAGGGTCCTTCATCAATGCAATGATATTAGTCATCTGCTCTGTGTTGTAGCCACAAAAGAGGATTAAGATTACTACTGAATTGTCAAACTGCTCTCAACAGTGAGACAATACTATTATTTACCTACATGTGCCATGTTATCAGATTGTTTGTTTGATGGGGTTTAATGACACTTTCAAGAGCCATGCTGCCATGGTCAAACAGTGTCGGAGTTTTGAGGATGAAGGAAACTTGAGTACCCAGAGAGAACCACTGAGTATCAGCCAGCAACTGTCAGACTACCCAACATACTGACTCAGCACAAACCAAGTTAGCAGAAGTTGAAGGCAAGGGCACCATCAACATGCAGTATGCCTAAGAAATACAGTGCCACCATGCTCCCACATGGGGAGTCAAGCTTAAGTGCAGGGCTTATATTACAGGAATCGGAGAATCGATTCACGCAAAAATTAGAGCAACAAAACCAGCAAAAATCCATGTAGATTATCGCTGTACCTCTGCTACGATTCACGTGAAAAGAATTGAGTCAATTTAACCCTTTACCAAACACAGCGGTGGCAAATTAACCAATACAAGGCTAACGTAACCGGAAATATCCTATCACTTTGTCAATAAAATTGTACAAATATATGAGCCGGTTCCAATGACAGCCATATTTGTAAGGTTTTATTGGTAAATATTGTCTTTTTTTTTTAAATTATCAAATTTAGTTTATGTTGTTTAAGTTTTTAAAATTAAAAAGCTGAGTTGGGAAAATGGTTAAAATGTGTTAGCAGTATACAACTGGGGTTCAACCATGGTGGCCTCATGGGATCCTGGGACACTCACAGCAGGTATGGATTCTCACACGCTTGTCATTTTGAGGTGGGCAATGGCCCCAGGCCACATTCGCCCGCCTGAATTCAAAATTCTGTGGACGGTAAACGTCTGCCTAACCCCGATTTCTGCGGTCCATTAATTCAGTCGAAGGCACCTCAAAATCGGCCGCCTCGAACGGCAATTTTCGCGGTTTGAAGGAGGTACATGTAATCAAACCGCAATTTGGTAATCAAACTGCAATTTGTGAAGTTTGCAGTGTGTCGTCAATGCAGTCACCCTGAAACAGTAAGTAACTTTCCAAATATGAGCGGGAGGTCTACCAATTCCAAAGTTGGAATTAGTTATTACCTTGTACATCAGACTGAAACAACTCTGGTGTCACGCATGATTATGGGATGTATCATCCCCAAGCTAGTTCGACCACTGACGATTTGCTTGGGACGTTTCATTCCAAAATCATAGCCGGGACGATTCGTTCCCCAAATCTAATTCATTCGTCCCAAGTAGTCAACATCTGGCAGTGAGCACAGTGCACTGGTTTTTACAGTCATGTAATGTATACATGTAGATACAGGCTTGGTTATCTGGATGCAAGATAACTATAACACTCACTGTTGGTGAGAATCATGGGTAACCTGGTATCTTGTATCCAAATATTCAAGCCTGCATCTATACTTGATGACGTACATCATAATTACTCAAACCATGTACCTTAAAATGATAAGAGTTGTCTACCCATCAGGCTGAAACAAAATGGCCCCTGCAAATCATAAGTGACCCTCTTGGGGTCATTTTAGGTGAACCCAAAATGGCCCTCCTGGGGTGATTTCAGGTGAACCATAATGGCCCTCCTGCAATTTTCAAATGCTCTAACCAATGAGCCACTGTGCACCCTGGTGATCAAATTAATGATTAATGAGCCTAATGCAAGATACTGGAATACCACTGAAATACTTGGGGAGTGGAGTTTCCACCAGGGCAATAACTCTTACATGTACATGTAATATGTAAAAAAGCCAAAGATGCACAAGATATGATTCAACCAATGGAACTCCTGGTTCTACTCAAGGATCCACTGCCTGAAATACTGGTTGTACATGTAGTGTTGACACAAAAACACGTAATTAATTAACATGTACATGAATACATACAGGAACATCTACAGGCTTTTTTCTGGTTACAGTTTCCATAACCAATTGACTACTCACCACTTATGGCAGAATTGGGGAAATCTTGTAATATTTGTGGATTCGAACAATTAGAATTACACAGAACGTAATTTGTTACTTGTGCAAATCTTGTAAAATACAGTTACTTGGGCCTGGGCATGAGTACATGTATTTCATGTGCAAGATTTGCATAGTTGCAGTCTGTCAGTCTATTTAAGCAAGATTTGAATATGATTTTTTTCCATATTCCTCCTTGACTGAATCAACCAATACAAACTATTTCCATTCACATACATGTACATGTAAATATTAGATGCGACATTCAATATTCCACTTCAACATGTTGACACAAGTACATGTATAGTCTCTGTTCACATATAACTTGTGGAATGGATACAACTAGAACAGAGGATTTGACCAGATCACAACTGGGTGTAAATCTGGTTGAAATTCTCTGCTTACCTCCTGCAACACTATAGAATCTTGCTTTAGAGAAAGAAATGCAACAATATCGAATCTGAGATTCTTCTTTCATTTGTTTTCCTTGATTCAGTCTTGATTTTGCAGTGTTTCATTCTGAAAATTTTGACCCTCTGGTGAACCTGTGATGCGATCAAATTGTAATCTGACCACAAAAGAGGACGCTTTTATGATCACTGTACTGTACACACAGGGCTTATATTTTGGTGAGAATCTGAGAATTGATTCACACATTGTACAAATATTGCTGTCATTGGAACCGGCTCATTGAGCCGGTTCCAATGACATGCATAATTGTAAGGTTTTATTGGTAAATACATGTACAGTACAAGTCAAAATAAGTTGCAGCATAACTGCAATAAACTGAGTACACTGGTACTCCTGCACTGATAAGATCAGAATCTGACATGACATCATTTTCTGGAAAGCTCTCAGTGAGAGCTTTCCAGCAAATGATGTCAGTTTCTGGTCTTATCAGTGTACAAAGAGAAAGATACATAAATGAAGAAATTGCTCTATTAAAAGCTTTTGGCCAAAGGCCTTCATCAGTTTTGCTAGCTTCAGAAAACACTACATACTCGGTTGAATGCAAATTTCACAATGAAGGCAGAAAAAGGACGTTAGACGTTGAATCACCCTTTTCGTAAATTGAATACTCCTGTTAACTGAATAATTTCCATTGGCAAAGTGGCTACTCAATTAACAGGGTTCCACTGTATTTACGTGATATCTACATTTAATTATGTAAAGGGTGATTCGAAGTCTAACGTCCTTTCTCTGCCTTCATTGTGAAATTTGCATTCAACCGAGTATGTAGTGTTTTCTGAAGCTAGCAAAACTGATAAAGGCCTTTGGCCGAAAGCTTTTAATAGAGCAATTTCTTCATTTAATACTTTGGTCCCTTTATCTGGACATTATGGAACAGAAAGATACATAGTTTGTAGAGGTTATCCTACAACTTATTTTGACTTGTGCTGTTTTGTTTATTTTTTTAAATATTATAAAATTCAGTTTATGTTTAAAAATTTAAAAAGCTGCTTTGGGTAAAGGGTTAATATGTGTTATCAGTATACAACAGAGATTCAACCATCATGGAATCCTGGGACCTGTATGGATTCTTGCAACCATTTTCATGAGAATCCAAATGGATTCTCCCAAATTTATATGAAATATAAGCCCTGTACACAGTACAAGTTTGGGACATTGATTAATAATGAAAACATCTTTAGCTGAGAGTTTCACCCTCAACAATAATTAATATTCAAATTCCACACCAGAGAAAAAACACCAGCAAAACTTAGCTCATGAGTCTTTTATTTGAACACGAAGGTTAATGAGCTACGACTTTATGTTCCAAATAATTCTTGAATTACTAAAAATTTCAATTTTTGTCTCAAAAAACATAACTTATGATGCCTTTCTGATTATTACAGTGGAGCCCACTTAACTGGATATTTCTTAACTGAATAACCCTGTTAATTGAATATAATTTCCCAACACAAAACCATTTACCATATCTCCAGTACAAATTTGACCTCTTAAAGTGTTGAATATAGGTCATAGAGTAAACTCCTGTTAATTGAATAAAAAATCTTGTAACTTGTCGAGAAATTACCCTGACTCGCCCGAGTTTTCCTTTGTTTACAGACCTATTTGGCCTCAGTACATCCAATACAGTTATTTAATCTATTATATCTTGTTTGACAGAGCTCATGGAGCTCTGTCAAACAAGATATAATAGAATAAATGCTAAGTTTATCTCTAGAATACAGGAAAATGACACAATCACTGTTAATTGAATACTCCTGTTAATTGAATAATTTTTCATTGGCAAAGTGGCTATTCAATTAACAGGGTTCCACTGTATTTACGTGATATGACTGGGTCGTGTTTGTGATACAAAGCACAGCCTTGGTGGCTGGACTCTTTAGTACAGTCTGAAAATGTGTGATCAGACAATTACTGAGAAAGACAAAAAGATAAAAATTTTAGGTGATGCGAAACTCGACTCCACAAGCAACATGATTTATTCTTAACACATACTCGTACATAAAGAAAAAAAAGGACATCACGGCAATCTGGCTCAACGAAGAATATTCGGGGCTCGTGGTTAAAGATAAATTAAATGGTGTTCGAACGAGGAACAGGCATATTTTTAGGTTGGAATGTTGGAAGAAATCGATTGTGAATCCGCTGGTGCAGATAACTTGAGTTTTTGGAGTGTTATTTAAACAGAAAACACACAGGAAAAATTGAGGTGGATAGAACGCTGATTTCAAAATTTCTTTGAACATTACGTTATTGACCAGACTTGTCATTTTGAGGCGGGCAATCGCTCCGGGCCGCAGTCGCCCGTCTGAGTTCAAAATTCTGTGGACAGTAAACGTCCGCCTAACCCAGACTTCTGTGGCCCATTAATTCAGTCAAAGGCACCTCAAAATTGGCCGCCCCAAATGGCAATTTTCACGGACTGAAGGAGGTATATGTAAAAAAAACGCAATTTGTGAAGTTTGTAGTCTGTCGTCAACGCAGTCACCCTGAGACAGTAAGTAACTTTTCAAATATGAGCAGGAGGTCTACCAAGTCCAAAATTGGAATTAGTTATTACATTGTACATCAGACTGAAACAACTCTGGTATCACGCACGATTACGGGATGTATCATCCCCAAGCTAGTTCGACCCCTGGCGATTTGCCTGGGACGTTTCATCCCAAAATCATAGACGGGATGATTCGTCCCCCAAATCTGATTCATTTGTCCCAAGTTATCAACATCTGGCAGTGAGCACAGTGCACTGGTTTTTACAGTCATGTAATGTATACATGTAGATACAGGCTTGGTTATCTGGATGCAAGATAACTATAACACTCACTGTTGGTGAGAATCATGGGTAACCTGGTATCTTGTATCCAAATATTCAAGCCTGCATCTATACTTGATGACGTACATCATAATTACTCAAACCATGTACCTTAAAATGATATTAGTTGTCTACCCATCAGGCTGAAACAAAATGGCCACCGCAAATCATAAATGACCCTCCTGGGTTCATTTTAGGTTAACCCAAAATGGTCCTCCTGGGGTGATTTTAGGCGAATCATAATGGCCCTCCTGCAATTTTCAAAATGGCAAGCCTGATTGATGATGAAATTCTCCAACTTAAAATCGATGATGGATAACGAGTCTCAATATTCTGCGTTTTGACTGGCGAGTCACTGGTGTGGAAAATACCGGATTTGAAGATCGTCAGAAGATATATTTACTATTGTGCTTGACATTCCAAACCCAAAGTTGACTACGCTGTTCAGTAAATTTAAAAGGACTGGAGTGACACCGGAGAGTCAGAGTGTACTGACCAGTGCTGGCGATTCAAGTTCAGCTAACGCGACTATAACATAGGCTATACGAAGACTGTTTAAAATGTGTACCGACTGAGATAAAAGCAGTATCGGAGCATCAGTCTACTATCTGCCACATGAAGACTGTTTAAAATGTGTACCAACCAAAATAAATCTGTTACGTGGACTGTTTAATATATCTACCGACTAACTTTTTCGAAGTATCGGTGCATCAGTCTAATATCAGGCTAATATCTTCCATAGCGATTGTGTGACTGGACAAGTTGGCAGAACTTTTCTCATATCTTAAGGAGTCAGCGCAAGATTTGTCGCGCTTCAAGAACACCAACATAAGAGTGAATGAATGGAAGCAAAAACCCCCTTAGTGATTAATATTAGGACTGGAAGTTCAATGAATCGTGCATCACCCGGAACAAAACGAGTAGAAGCCTCGAACTGCAGCACCGGCCTACACGTTGAGTTGATGTTTTCTCCCATCATAGCCACACTGTTGTACAAGTAAACAACAACCGACAAGCTATATTGCCATCCACATCTCCAAATTGGACTTTTATTTAACTTTTACAATATCTTTGAGATATTGGTGCTCCTGATAGAGGAGGAATTTCCAAATACAGATACAGATTTATTTATTTATTTATTGGTGTTTAAGGTCACATATTTATGCACAATGGCTAATCATGACCGTGACAGTTTTACAGGTGGAGGAAGCCAGAGTACCCAGAGAGAACCACCGAGCAAAAGCGAGCAACTGTCAGCTCCCCAACATACTAACTCCACACAAGCAGGGTTAGCATTGGTTGAAGACAAGTGCATCATCAACGTGCAGTACGCCTTAGTACACAACGCCACCGTGCCCCCACGCAGGCAATGGAGATGAAGTGTCTTGCCCAAGGACACAACGCGTTTGCCGCAGGTGGGATTCGAACCGAGGACCTCTCGGCTTGCAGCCTGCACCTCTACCTACTGAGCCACTGCGCTCCCAGATACAGATACAGTACAGTCGTCGTGGAAAGGTCAAATCCACACGTGGGCAATATTTCCACTCATGCATTAACTGTGAATTCGGGACATAAAACAATTGAATCGCCATCAAATTTTCAATGAATAAAGAAGCACTGGGTATGACCTGGTGCTTCTTTCATTGAATATTTGCTGAAAAGTACTGATTATTGATTGAGAAAAGCTGCCATGGGCAACACTGCTCAGGCAGGGATTTTGACCATTCCATGGTGGCTGTACTGCAAGACTTCAATCAAACCTGGTTGGTGCACAAAATCAAAACAGCGCGCCTGGATTCAAAACCAGTGTTTTTTTAATTGTGCACCTCTGTTTTTCAAAATCAAAAATTTGATTTCTAACTGGGTGAGGGCTGGATTATTTCTCATGGTCTGAATTAGTTCATCAAAATTTGTTTTACTACAAATTATTGGAGAGTGCCCAGAGGCACTCTCCCATAATAAGTAATAAAACAATTTTTTATTTAAACAAAATTTTATTTGTGTTTGACTGAATATGAAACATGAGCAAGTTGGTGTTTGCTCTGGTACCCTCATTTTTTTGAAAGCCCAGACAGTGGCTTATAGCACTCAACCAGTTACGAAATATATTTACAAACACTGTTATTTGTATGTGAGCATACAGGAACAAGCTTAAATTCAATTCTGCACCAAGCGAACTAGCCAAATACATCTGGTTATATATGTACATGTATATGTACTTGTTTAGGTGAAAACCAAAAAAAATTCCATTTTTCATTTTTTTTTACCCCTTGGTGCAAACATGTATACTTGAAATTACATACATCTACATGTATACTGATGGGATTAACAATCACAATAGTCTTCTAAAACTATACTAACTACATAGTGAAGAAGTTAAATCTATACTATAAAAGAAAAGCTTTGATATTTAATAAGATACTCAGTCATAAAGTATACCCCTGAGGAAAGTTTTCATTCATTGTATTGACAATTTTACACAATGTACTTGAATGCAGTATGAATATTCTAACCTTTAATTGGTACAGCAGGAGTCAAAGCGTAAGAGTGTTTCATGTCATTAACTTATCTTATGCCTGAACAAAATTGGAGTTTGCATGTACTTACATTGCTTAAATTAATGAGAGAATCCGAACTGATTCTTGCAAATGATTCTCACAAGGAAAACAATGATTCTCACCAAATGTTTATTTGATTCTTGTCACAGATTCTGAAAGTGTCCTTAACTCCTTGCATGCTGCTGGCGGATATTCCTGCCCATGACAAGATTTCTCTTGACATTGAAAATATGTAGAATTTGGGCAATTTAACCCGATCTCTACCCTGAAAATTGAATGAATCCTTCCACCAATAATTTCTTGAGTTAAATTTAGAAGAATTTTTCATCAAATCTAGTCATGGCTGCTTCACAGCAGCCATGACTAGGTTTGATGAAAAATATCTTAAAAACACTCAGCATGTTAAGAATTAAATGCCTGCAGAATCCTTTTAATGTTCGCTCCCCCACAATACAGTACCATGGACTGGTCACATTCTATGTGTTGGCTGGGCAATATTTCCATGGATGCGATAATATTAGATTCCAAACTAATTCTAGGAATAATCAGCAAAAATTTAATTAATGAAGCACAGGGTACATTAAAATATTGCTGCTGATGATTTTTTATTACCTGCCCACACGTGGATTACGGCCAGTCAATGGCTACTGTACTGTAAGGTAACAATCTGACTACATGTAAGCACTAGTGTTTACAGAGACAGCAACTAGGCCCTTAAGATCAAACTCTACATGTACTTCCTTTGTTTGTTTACGGGAGTTTAACAACACTTTTAACACCCAGGGTTACATAGTGTTAGACAATTTCATGGATGGAGGAAGCTGGAGAACCTGGGAAGAACCACTGAGCACTGGCAAGCAACTGTCAGACTCTCCAACTTACTAACCCAGCACAAGCAGAGTTAGTAGCAGTTGAAGGCAAGTTTATCTCTAGAATACACAGTCCTCCGAAATTAGCTATGGCAGTGCCTTTCAATTTTACGACAATAAAAGAATAAAAAATTGCCGTCGTGATTTATTGGTAACTTATAAAAAATGTTATCCTGAGATTTTAGTAGTGGTGCATATCGACTTTTAAATGTTTAGAGGTGGTATATATCGACTATCTCAGTGGTACATAACGACCGGTACATATCGACTTAGGTTCAGCTGCGCGTGCTATGATGATGATTTCAAAGAATTCTTAACACTTGTGACATTGTACTCATGTAGTGTCTTCGAGTAGTACACGTAATTTATACACTCAGGTGATTATCAGCGCTCATTTCCATGATTCTGATTGAAATTAAAAATAGGCCGATGAAATTGTCAGATGTGTACCCATATGCGCAACTAGTAGAAAGCTGTATGACGGAGGGCCACCACGGATGCCGACATTATGTACACCATACAAGGTATGGCTACATATAGAAATGGATTGGAGGAGTGTCTAATTTGATGGATAAAGGGTTAATATCTCCGGAGCAAATTGTCAGATTTACATAAAAAACTATACAGCACAGCACATCAGTAACCTGAATAAATATATAAAGTAACATGACAATCGGATTGATATTTTTGGAGTTATCTCATGCCAAAGGGATTGGAGGAATTTTCAATTTGAAGGATAAAGGGGGTTAATATCTCTGGATCAAATTATCAGATTTACACCAAAAACTATACAGCTCAGCACATCAGTAACCTGAACACATTTATAAAGTAACTTGACAATCCAAGCAATATTTTTCAATTTATCAAATGCCAAAGGGATTGGAGAAATTAAAGGGTCAATATCTCAGGATTAAATTATCAGATTTACACCAAAAACTATACAGCTCGGCACATCAGTAACCTGAACACATATATAAAGTAACTTGACAACCGCCAGCAATATTTTTCCAGTTATCGAATGCCAAAGGGATTGGAGGAATTTTCAATTTGAAGGATAAAGGGTTAATATCTCAGGATCAAAATAACAGATTTACACCAAAAACTATACAGCTCGGCACATCAGTAACCTGAACACAAATATAAAGTAACTTGACAATCCAAGCAATATTTTTCAAGTTATCGAATGCCAAAGTGATTGGAGGAATTTTCAATTTGATGGATAAAGGGTTAATATCTCGGGATCAAATCATCAGATTTACACAAAAAACTATACAGCTTGGCAAATCAGTAACCTGAACACAAATATAAAGTAACTAGACAATCCAAGCAATATTTTTCAAGTTATCGAATGCCAAAGGGATTGGAGGAATTTTCAATTTGAAGGATAAAGGGTTAATATCTCAGGATCAAGTTATCCGATTTACACCAAAAACTATACAGCTCGGCACATCAGTAACCTGAACACAAATATAAAGTAACTTGACAATCCAAGCAATATTTTTCAAGTTATCGAATGCCAAAGAAATGGATACGGATGCCGGACGGACGGACAGACGGACAGACAAAGGATGGACGAACGACAGATGGTCACCCCGGATGCCGGAATTATGTGTCCCATACATAGTATGGGTACACATAATAAATGGTCTGTGTTGTTCCCCAACTTTCAATTGCGTTGAGTAGACGAATTGGTCAGATTTCCCAAAAGGTATGCAGGGACTGAAAATGCAAGTCATTCTAAGCTTAGTTGTTTCAGAGTTTAATCAATAAATCACCTAGCCATTTATTGCCATCACCATTGCCGTCGTATTTAGGATTTGCAACAGCAAAATGATTGCTGAGGCAAATTTCTCCTTATTTCGAGGACCGGAATACAGGAAGGTGACACAATCCCTGTTAATTGAATACTCCTGTTAATTGAAAGATTTGCACTGGCAAAGTGGCTATTCAATTAACAGGACTCCACTGCATTACTCAGGTTGTTTTTTCAACCACATTTTGGATCCGATTCAAAGCTTCATGTACATGTACTGTTATTTTTTAATCCTTCTTTTAACATGTACATGAACATCCGGTTTTCTATTGAATTTGGCCATTTTTGTGTTAAATCTACATGTAGATTAGGTCATTGTCTACAGTAAATGCCAGACATGGAAGAATGGGGAACTGTGCCCTGCCCCCCCCCCCCCCTTCAATCTGATCCTAAAGAAAACACATGTATGTAAACGAGTGAAAAGGATGAGCATGAAAAAGGAAGTAAACTACTTGTACATGTATGTGTGATATTTATGTATTCCTAGACATTTTTCTGGAGATATAGGGTAGAGCTGAAACGGTTAAGGGGTTTTCTTGATCGAGTAATCATTAACCTTGGTTAACCGATTAATCACTTCTCCAAAGAGATATCTGAATAATTGCCATACCGTTGATGATTTACAGCATGACCTCTTTTATCCAACGTAACAAACAAAACCGACTAGGCCTATATACAAAAATCTCCATTCAAATTTATTATGTTTTCAATTTTTATCTCAAAAACATAGCTTATGACCCCTCATTGGAATGAGCTCGTTCCAATGAGGGGTCATAAGCTGTGTTTTTGAGACAAAAATTGAAAATTTTTACTAAGTCATGAATTTATTTTGCAAGTATCGTCTGCTACCCGCAATGAGTAAAGAGTTAAGAATGACCATTTCCAGCTTCTGATACAGTGTGATGATCATGCAAGTAAACAAGTATGTCAGCAAGTAACTTGCATGCCTTACTCTGTCTCATATAATTGATGTGAGTCAGTGTGACAATCTTTGCCTGTTTTGGAGCAAGTTTGTTCCTTTGTTAAACAATTTTATACAGTAGTTCAAAAGTAACTGTTAATCGATCAATTACTTTTTGGATCGATCAAGATGTTGATTATTGATTAACTGATTAATCGGTTAACCGTTTCAGTTCTAGTATAGGGGATGGCTGCCATCCACTTGATAGTTTATACATAAAAGTTAACAATTTTCACAGGATTTACGATTTAAATCCACGTACATGTGTACTTTAAAGAACTTTCAAGGACCGTGCAAACCCTGTATGGTTTTATCTGCTCTTAAAAATACAACAGTAAGTAACCTGAACTTTGATTTATATTTAATTTTCTATACACCTACTGATCACAGATTGTCTTTTCTAAGAAAATACATGTACATATACATGCAGGAGGTTGGACAAGTACACGTGGATGTAGATAGTGTCTTTTCTTCTTCTCAAGCATATGGGTGCTAGTTTGTATTCTTTTGAAGCTGCGTCTCCAATATTCCATATCAAGCCTGCAAATAAGCAGCCTGTTTAAGATCATTCACTGGCACAACTGGCATGTCCAATAGGCATTAGTTCACTTGTGCCTGTCATAATAACCAGTACAATTTCTTGAAATGGCTGTGAGCCTCTATAACTCAAAAAAAAGTCCCAATTTTATGTGGCTATACCAATACCAATTTCTTGATTTGTTATTATTACTGAAAAGCACTCTTATACAGTACAATTATTTATTTTAAGGTGTTTAACCCTTTACCCAATGAATCCCCCGCATAACATGCAAATTCAGCAGCTGCAAAAATATTATTTTTCAAAAAATTTTGACAAAACCATATCATATGACCCCTCTTTGGAACGAGCTCGTTCCAAAGAGGGGTCACATGATATGGTTTTGTTGAAATTTTTCGAAAAAATTTAAAAAATGATATTTAAAATAATAAATTTTGAAATCGTCTGCGTTAGGTAAAGGGTTAAGGTTACATATTTCTGCACAATGGCTAAACCATGACAGTTTTACGGGTGGAGGAAGCTGGAGTACCTGGAGAGAACCACTGAGCAACTGATAGCTCCCCAACATACCTACCCCACACAAGCAGGGTAAGCATTGGTTGAAGACAGGTGCACCATCGACGTGCAGTATACCACGTGGGCAATGGGGGGGGGGAGGAGGGGATGAAGTCTATTGCCCAAGGAAATAACCTGGTTGCCGCAGGTGAGATTTGAACCGAGGACCTTGTCTTGCAGTCTGCACCTCTTCCAACTGAGCCACTGCACCCCCCTTATACAGTACTGCTGTTGTGGAATGGCCAAAATCCATGCATGGTCAGTTTTCCCTGCGGACACTTTTGTCAATCAATAATCAGTAGTTTTCTGCAAATATTCAATGAAAGAAGCACCAGTGTAGCACAGGCCTGGCATTCTGAAAAATGCAGGAGGGCAAAAAATCGCTCTCCTCAATCAGCTTAGAAGAGCAATTAGCTTTACACAGCATTTTAAGTATCCAATTGAACGAACTCATTGAAACTGAAACCAACAGACTACATCAGTGATTTTATTAACTTTACTAAGGTAAAGCGAAATCTCTTAGACATCTAGATGTCTCACTCAACAACCGAACACACACTTGACAAGACCTGTGTGTGTACCCAGACCTGTTGTCCAAGAAAGCCATACGCCTACCACTACCACCTTCAACCCCCAAGGGGGGTTGAAGGTGGTAGGCTTATGACTTTCTTGGACAACAGGTCTGCTTGAATCTACAGTCACATCCTGGTGCAAGTGCTTCAAGTGACAGGATAGTAGTAATGGTAGTATATTATAGTGTCAATATTCCTTGAATAATTACCCCTCAAACTGTGATGTAAGTTGTTGAACTTGAAACTGACAGAAAAAAAAATATTGCTGTGACCCATTTTGCTTCAAATGATTGCAGCTGTCTTTGGGTATGGTTGCAGCCATTAACTTTTAACACTAAACCACTTTCAAAATGAAATTACGTGATGTTATGTGACTTTGAAGTTAAATTACATATTTGCTTTACAACAAAAATTTAATGTGAGCATAATACATGTAATCTCAATCATCCCAGACCAAAATATTTGGGAGGGCAATTTTTCGCTCTCCTTAATTCTTTCAGGAGGGCAGTAAGGAGAGCTAAAAAATCGCTCTCCTGAAATTGCCAAGCCTGGTAGCAGGATAACCCCCCCCCTCCCTCTTTTTTTTGTGGGGGGGGGGGGGGGGAACATCCTATCTAATTTTGTTTCTTTTACTATTATTTCACAGTATTTGAGTACATTTGATATTAAAGAGCTAAATCCCTGTATAAAATTACTCTGGAACACATAACAAAATGTGGAATAAGTTACATGTAGGGAGAGAAATATTTTGAATGAATTTTATAAACAGTTGTTCATCTTCCTCGGTTCCTCCTCACCCTGTAAAAATCTTTAAAAAGTTACAAAGATAGGCTGTTTCTAATTCATTAGTCAACAAATATTAGTGCAGCATTCCAAAATTTGTTTTCATGGTTAATAAATATTTTGAGAAGGGGAGGGGGAAGATATAGAGGCCTGGACATCTTCCCCCTCACCCTGTCAAAATCTGAAAAACTGTTACAAAGATTGTAAGATTGGCAAATTCTTATTCAGTAGACAAGATTTAATAGTATCTCATTAAAATAAATATATATCTTCCTTTTTTCATGACTGTGATATATTTTGACAATGTGTGTGTATGTGGTGGGGGTGGGGGTGGGGATTCATGGGGGAGAGATAATTGTTAAAATCTAAAAAAAATTTACAAAGGTTCAAAGATTGACTGTTTCTAATATCTTAGTCCGCAAATATTAGTACAGCATTCCAAAATTGACATTTTTTAAAATTTTCAAATAATAAAATGACTCTATTTTTACTTCTTTTATCTTTGTGGGTAACACAATGCAGTGATGATGTTTACTTCATACCAATTCTCTGCTTAATTAGAAAGTAAGTGGTGATATTGGTAAAGTGGGCATCATGAAGAACGTCTTCAGATTAATTGTTTTAAAAAAGGTTACTTACATGTATCACTATTTCCTGAGGCTTCAGATGTTTCTATTTTGCCAAGAAAATGTTACATTGTATAGAACAAACAACTGAGTGGGAGATAATCAGGCCTGAATATAGACCCCCCCACCCTCCTCCCTGTTACCTTGTCAAAGTCTTGTAGACCATCATACAACCTTTACAACCATTGTTTGGACTTTGTTATGGTTGGGTGAGAGTGTAAATAAAAGTTTGTTTTTTTTCAAATAAAATGCTATGGTTTTTGAAAGGGTGAGGGGAAGATAATCAGGCCTGGACATCTTCCCCTCCACCCCCTTCCATTTAATTCCAAAAAACATGGTGCAAGGTTCCAAGATTGTCTATTTGCAATTCACTGCTCTCATTATTATTTAACAGTACCCGGGTATATGATTGGAAGAATTTTTTTTCTTCCAATGTGGACATGGGTGTGTGTGTGTGTGTGTGTGTGTGTGGGGGGGGGGGGGGGGGGGGGGGACTAGGGCTGGATATCTTCTCTCCCCACCATCTTGTTAAAGTCCTGTAGACATTCATATGACCTTTATAAACACTGTTTGAACTTTGTTATGGTTGGGTGAGAGTGCTTTTTTTTTCTTTTAAATGGTTGCTATGGCAATGGGTGAAGGGGAAGATAATCATATTTTGACATGAACTTAAAAGGAAATGTATAAATATATGTAAAGAGTTTGAATAACTTTTTCAATGTTAATGTGATTAAAATTCAGCAAATAAATGTAATGTTATTATAAGCAGTTTTATTTTCTATTTTTTTTTTTTTTGCGGGGGGGGGGGGGGGGGGGGGGGGGAACGTATCCTAGGATACCTCTCCCCTCACTGGGGGAGAGGGGGAGATATCATGGCACAGTGGGTATTACCAGGTGCTTCATTCATTGAAAATGTGAAGGCCCTTCCATTGTTTTATGTCAGAGATTCACTGTTAATGCATAAGTGGAAATATATTGTCCATGCGTGGATTTTGACCCTTCCACGATGACCGTAGTGTATGCATATTACATATACATGTATAGACAGGCCTTTAAATTAATTTATTTTGGGAACACAATACACCATTTTGCCCTAATTTGGGCACATTAAAACCAGAAATAACAGCCTTATTCTGTTATGTTTTATTACCATGCCTTTCTTTGCATTTCTTTTGTAAAACATGTATTATGATGGAAGTTATTTGATGACAGACACACCAAAAAAAGGATTTGCAGACTTGCTCCATATCTGAGCTGTCACAATTATTCAATTAGCCGACTGTGACAGTTTTACGGATGGAGGAAGCCTGCGAAAACCACTGTGCAGCAGTGAGCAGCTGTCAGACTCCCCAACATACTAACTCTGCACAAGCATGGATTGGCATTTGGTTGAAGGCAAGTGCACCATCGATGTGCAGTATGGTACACATGGGCAGTTGGGATTAAGTGCCTTGCCTAAGGAGTAAGGAGCAATGTACAAATTACCGCTGGTCAGGATTGAACCGTGTACATTTCAGTTTGAAGTTCTTAATCTTACAGTGAGACACCATGCTCCCCAATGACTGACTTTAAATCAGTTACCTAATGGTGTAATTGGAGCTAGCTTGTTCCCTTGGAGCAGCCATGGTAATTCACCCTCAGCAATCAGCAGTGCCGAGGAAAATGTCGAGGAAATGAAAAATATCCACAGCAGAAATACTGCAGAGGATGGCTTCTTCAGAAAGCCTTGTGGTGGCAGAAATTGCACAATTTCCAGGTTATACAAGAAATCAAGCCATGTGGGTTGCACTACGCTGTATTGCTAATCTTACAATTTTCAGTACAAGTAGCAGCATAACCACTAGAAACTTTGTGTTCTGCTTCTTCTATGTTGATAACACCAGCATCTGACATCAGTTTCTGGAAAGCTCTTACAGAGCATTCCAGAAACTGATGTCAGCTTCTGGTGTTATCAACATAGAAACAGTAAGATACTTAGTTTGTGGTTATGCTGCATCTTATTTTCACTCGATACACATTGAGCAAGTCGTCTGCTCACCTCCAAGATTTTTTCCCAGCATTCACATGGTTCATGATGATGATATTAGCATGGTCTAATTGAGTGAAAGATTCTACACATTGATTTTGATTATATACACATATATCTCGAACTACTTTCACATGTTAAAGTTACTTGAAAGTTTTTCATTTCACTTCACATACTACAAATACATGGCAATTGCAACTATGTCCTGCACCCTGATGATTTTTATGCAATCAAACAGTCTTCACAGCAATTGCGTACTAGAAGCACCAGTTTTCCACAGCAATTTTTATGCCGAGGAAACAAGGATGAATTCCCATGACTGTTTGGAGTATGGAACCAATGGTAAACGCACTAAACGGCATTTACAATTTGCATGATCCGAATTTCAAAAAAAAAAAATGTCATTTATACTGACAAAAAAATTAAACATTAGTCACATTACTGATTACATGTACATGTAGTGTACGTTTTTTGCACCTTTTTCTGAAGCAATACCTACCTTGGAAGAATGCAACAATATCTGCTCCATAGCAGATGCCACAGAACAAGAAGACCAAGATTCCTGATGTGACGGTCAGTGTCCTCATGCCTGCTTTTTCTCGATTTCTCAAGATTTCATGTCATTGCTGTAGTGTAGTGTAGATTGTGGGGTAAATCAATTCTCAGTCGAAGTTCTGTTCGAATGCCATGTTCTTTTGTGGAATATCAAAACAATGTGCCACTTGTCCTCTCAGAGTTGCTACAGGTGCCCATGTTCTAGGATAACAACAGTTTGTCTTCCAGGCGCATTCTACAGGTCATGGAATTTGGTGAAAAATTAATTACTGCAGATTTCCACTTTCTCCAGGAAGCAAATGCTCCATTTCGCGACAGACATTCAATGACAGTATTTTGGGGCGTATTCATTTTAAAAGAGGGGTGTGAATTGTTATAATTTGTGTATGTTTTTAGGCCTCTCTGTCGTATTTATCCGTTTGCTTTTACTCTTCACTCAACCTAATTGTTAGACTTGATGAAAGGATAGTAAATTAATAGAAAAAATCTTTCTGTGGGAGTTTTCAATTGCAGTCCCATCAGGATTCTAACTGCACCCTAATTTAGGAACAGTCCATTTATAAAGAACGGAGCAGGGGAGGTAACTCGAAATTTGAAAATGAAATGTAGACATGGAATATTTTCCTTCAAAACGGTGTGCAGATGTAATTTAGAGGAGGTTCTAGGGATAATCTGAGAGGTTGGGTGTGTGTGTGTGTGTGTGTGTGTGGGGGGGGGGGGGGTCTGATATTTGGGAGAAAAATACTAAACGCCAGAACCCCCCAGAACTGCTCAAACCTAGGCGACATCGAGTTTAATTTAAATCCAATTCTACATTTTCACTTACCACAAATTGGAAATGAAATACTTTCTCTCAAAACACCACGCAAGTGTAATTTTGAGGTGTGGTGGTGGGGAGGGGGGGGGGGGGGGTTCTGTGTAGTTCTGGGGGTTCTGGTATTTAGGAGAACCGTTTCAATTCCTGGCACTTGTCTCAACCAAACGACACTCACCAAAATCTTACACAAATGCCTTGAGGTGTATTGAGTGTTTCTCCCATTTTCAATCAACATAACATTTTCGCTTGATGTGTTTGATTCAATTTCAATGATTGAGTCAATGAGTGTGTGGTGCGGGGTGCACGTGTGTACCACTACTAGGTGCGGACAAAAACGTGGCGAGAGGGAGTGTGTGTGTGTGTGTGTGGGGGGGGGGGGGGGGGTCTCCCGCCCCATCCCCCTATCACGGCCAAAATTTCCTATAGTCGGAAATTCGGAGGGCAAGTCCTGAGTACTTGGAAATTCCATTTATCTGGATTTTAGAGCTTCTTTGGTAATACTGATGTCTCCTTTACTTCTCAAAATTCCAACTCGATTTCAAATCGGCATAAAATCCACCTGTTATTATTTACAACAACAGTGTACACAATATCGGGCTTCATAGGTATACATGATGTCAATCGGTACGAGATTTCTATAGTAGGCCTACGTTTGATTATCGTAATAAAAAAATCCTCGAAATGCACTTCAAGAAAATCACATCATGTAGGTACCTAAAATTGTTATCCTGAGTTAATTCTATCATTCACAGTTTCAAAATGATGAAACATCGAAAACTGATCATTCCTGCAAAAGATCTGATTTAATATTAGGACAGTGTGAATTGCTCAAAGTTCTCAGCTTGAGCATTTGTTTAGCACATATTCAATTCCCAGAATAATACCAAATAATAATAACCTGATAATTCTATCATAAATGTGTTAGCATTTCAGTTACAAACACCCCCCCCCCCCCCAATCGGAAGCCTATAGCCACGTCCCTGGGTGCGGGAGGTATGTCACTCACTAAAACATTCAAGTATTAACTGCACTGGTATAGCTACCACCACCACCACAAACTTCACTCGCCTCTTTAGCGACTGGTCTTATCAGCGCCACTAACAGTCCGACACGATAAATGGATGTGTCTTTAAAAAACGATAAACAAGCAGTCGTCGGCTATACAAGAGTCTTCGCTGGCGTTCTTCGTATTTCATGCGATAACTGAAATAAGGTTACCGACGCCGACGTTAATAGACGTACCAGATCATGAAAATAAAAGGTATAGGCCTAAAATTAAAAAAATACCCCAAATGATGTGGCATTTCTTTTTAGGTCTCACGGCGATAAAAAAAAAACTGGGTGCACAGTCAGTCAGATGCAGGCCCGAAGCTAGGAGGGTGACCGGAGCGATCCACTAATGATCCTGGCTTCTGGGTGTTTTTGTTGTCTGTCCAAAAAAATGTTGGCCGCTCGAACGCCAATATTTTCTCTAAAAGTCGCTAATTTGAAAAAAAAAGTTGACTATGAATCAGTGAATGAATTAATCTTTATTTGCTGTAAACGTTGAAATGGTATAAGGTTAACAATTGACAACAATGAAAGTAAATGTGTGTCACCGTATAGGGGTGGTAAATATACCTTTCGGGAGGTGGGAGATGCACTCTTTATCTAAAGAAATAGTCGACTTCCAGGGTCTATTCCTCAAATATGTACAGTTTGATAAGGAAATGATTTTAACCCTTTACCCAACGTAACGGCCAAAACCCTCCAATGCTATTCACAAAATCGCCAATTAATTTTCATTATTTTTTCATTTTTTTGTCTCAAAAACATAGGTTATGACCCCTCATTGGAACGAACTCATTCCAATGAGGGGTCATAACCTACGTTTTTGAGACAAAAAAAAAAAAAAAAAAATAGTTATTCGAGAATTTTGTTTGCAAGTGTCGTCTGCTTTTCAGGTTAGGTAAAGGATTAAGGATAACTGCCTTCTTTGAAATCGGAGATTTTTTTTTGGACGATTCGGACCAGATCTATGGACGATTCGGACCATGTTCATGGACGATTCGGACCATGTTTATGGACGATTCGGACATAGTTCTTTGGCGGTTGGGATCTAGTTTGGGGAGGTTTGGAGCGTACTTGTATGTCTTTTTGAAAAAATTGCTCACTGAAATTGGCATTAATATAGTCCATATCTAATTCAAAAGACAAGTCTGTCAGGTTTTGTGGACGCTTGGTTGCCCTTGAACGGTTAACCATCCTAATTAAATTAGCCACGTCTGGCCGAGAGCCTTCTGGTAAATGATAGTGTTTCCTATTGTTAGTGGCTTCTGTAACTAAAGTCTGCGCTGACTCAAACAAATGAGATCTCCCAGATTCCTTAACATCTGCCTTTATTTGAACTGATGTTAATATCCCTGGAATTGACTGATGTGTGTGACTTTGAGTACCAGTGCTGAAGCTCTGACCCTTTTGTTTCACTACGACAGGACAGCTTGATTGTTTGCCACGGACGCTACAACGCCACTCAACAGTTCCACTAACTAACGTTCTCTTGTGAACATACGTAAACCCATCTGTGGAGGTGGAGACTAGCTTCCGCTTTCCTCTTTCGCTACCATTATCGACAACGTGAAATGTTATGTTAGCTTCCTGTTCTATGATGTCCTCTCTCCGTATTGACTCGTCAGCTATAGATATTTACATTTCTTCTCTAATAAGTGACCTCTCGGGGCGTGGGACATCAAAAGTTGAGTCATCTGCGCCTGTGCTGCCCAGGACAGTTTATGTGTTTGTGTTGTCCTGTGAAGTGTGTGTGTCTGTGTTGGTCTGTGCATTTTGTGTGTCTGCGCTGTACTGTGAAGTGTTTATGTCCGTGTTAGCCTGTGTAGTTTGTGTGTCGGTGCTGTCCTGTGAAGTATATATGTCTGTGTTGGCCTGTACAATGTGTATGTCTGTGCTGTCCTGTGAAGTGTCTATGTCTCTGTTGGCCTGTGTAGTTTATGTGTCTGTGCTGACCTGCGAAGTTTCTATGTCTCTGTTGGCCTGTGTAGCTTGTGTCCCTGTGCTGTCATGAAAAGTGTGTATGGCCTGTGTAATTGTTTGTGCGTAGATGTTGCCTTGAGAAGTGTGTGTGTCTGTGTTGGCTTGAGAAGTGTGAATGTCTGTGCTGCCTAGGCATGCTTGGCACATAAACTGATGAGAGATATCCCCTCGCCTCAAACGTCCATACTTGTACTTTGAGAGTCCTGTGTTCCCACAACCACGATGTTGCCATCCACCACAGCTATCACAGTCTATCGCCTGGTGGCGTGGAGTCACTGTGTTAAGTGCTGTATAAACATTTTTCCATTCAACTACCCGAGAGTCATTATAGTTTTTATTTAGTGTCGGATCTTGTCAGTTCATTTTTTATTTATTGATTGTTTTAGAATTTCTAAAGAACATCAACCAAAAAACCGACTCCGAGCCAGAATCATGCAACCGTCTGATAATTTGGTCCAAATGGCTTAGAAACATGCTCCATATCGCCCCAAAACTTGGTCCAAAACGCGCATAAACATGGTCCGAATCGTCCATAAGCATGGTCCGAATCGTCCAGAAATCTGGTCCGAATCGTCCATAGATCTGGTCCGAATCGTCCAAAAAAAAATCTGGTCCGAATCGTACATGGTCCGAATCGTCCATATACCTTCACTCATTCAAAAACATTTTATGTACGCTAGTTCATTATGCACACAAACTTACTCCGCCTTTCCCCTCTTTCCACAAATGACCCGCCCTGATACATGCTAGGGGTGCGGACTGGACCCCAAAAACCGGTACGGTCCGCGGTCCAGGGCCGGACTGCAGACAGGACCGGACTGCCGTCATTGGACCGCTTTGGGCCAGTCAATACATGGCGGTCCGGAGCTGGACCGGTTCGCAGACTTTAATACATAGATGTATGTCTAGCTTTAGCACTGGGGGTTATCTGGTATGGAAATCCGAAGCTCCAATCACCAGTCAACAGACTCAATACACAGTGTCGCAAATGTCTGGTCATCTGGTGTGAGATCTCATAACAGCCCGTCAGATACATTCTTTGTCGGAGACATCAAACGACAGTGACTACCGAGTACCGCCTCTGTCTTCAGACTCCACAGTGACTGAGTGAGTCACAGTCACAAGTTATAAGCACGTTTACTCGCTCTCTAACTTCTCTATAATGATGGACATGAGAAAATATTTCAAAATACACTACACATTTACACAATGTGCATACAGTGTATTATATAAGATGCCAAGAGTTACCAAGCTTGCCCGTCAGATGGCAGTGACTTGATACTTTGTTTAACACAAACACGTATACCTATCCAATCATTATAAAATATCTTAAATAAAGCAAACGTGTTAAAATCTTAATTTGGTATTACCAAACGTAGAATTTTAACACATTTCACTTCATTTAAGGTATTTATAATGATTGGACCGGTCCGGAACCGATCCAGGCAAGAATATCGGACCACCTAGGGTTGGACCGGAACGGACTGGACCACATCTCCCTGGACCGGACCACCACTGGCGGTCCGGTCCTATCCGCGTCCCTAATACATGCCAGGAGAATGTCTATCCCACAGAGTGTACATTTACACGACTTTACCACCACCACTGTCCGGGGAGAAGGTTTCCATCTGTCCCATTTTGGCAATTGACCCTTGAATCACGTTTCCCAGTTCTAGTTTTAAGGTCACTACGCCACCATGGCTCTCACGCTTCCTCCAAATATTTCTTGACATGGTTTATATCGGCAGACTCGAATACTTTACCTGCTCCTATATATATAGGCATTACTTACCTGGGTTTTTAACCTTTAGGCGCCTCTTCTCGCACCCTGCTCCAACCTCTGGGTGCCCGTTTGCTCTGAATCCTTTTCCCTTTGTGCCCCTACCGACCTTAGCTTGAACGTAGCGCAATCACTATTTCCCCATCATGACCTATGCCACTTGCGCTTACGGACTCCTTGGTCTGGAACCTGCACGTGGGTCCCTTTAAAAATGTAATAGTAGATGACTGCTCCACTTGACAAACTCTCGCAAACTTAGCTCTGCCCTGCGGGTTGGATTTCCTTGTTCAGCCAATGGCGTGAGGTTAATCGTCTCTCGGTTTGGGACAGGATCATATGCGTCTGCAGCGCCGGGCCGGCCATTTTCTACGCCCCACCTCCACCCCCACCGCAAGTCAAACCTTGCCGATCAACAAGCCTCCTCCAATTTATCCTAAGGGAAAGGGAGAGGACCCAGACCCTTGGGACAGCCTCCTGCATGCTTGCGGAGACCCCATCACATGGCGATCCCAAACTGAGTGCGTGTCCTAACAACCCCCCCCCCCCCCCCGCTCCAAAACGTAACTTCACATGACCACTAATCCATTCAACGGCATGCCCTTTTACTGGATGATACGGGTTCCCATTTACCCTTCTCGTAGCAAAAAATCGACAACTTTATTAAGCCAGTCCATAGCAAACCTCGACCCTTGGTTGATTAAAATTTCCTTTCAGAAAACCCAGGCTCCCAAATATTTCGAGCAAGGCCTCGGAGACCTGTGACGCCTCCGTCTTACGCAGTGGTACTGCCTCTGGATAACATACACCACAATCTACTACGGTAAAAATGTTCATATGGCCGTCTTCTGTCCAGTAATCAACAGGTCCTACAAAATCCACTTCCAATTTCTCGAATGTCTCACACGTTAATGGCACTTTCTCCTAACGGCATACTCGGGACTCTATCGGTGGGATGTACCACCTGAATATTGCCTTTCTGTGGACATACCCCAAGCGCACCACCGTCGGTGGTTTGCGGTGAACATGTACTGGTATTCGCTAGAGTAAGCGCCCGTCTCGACCCTGCTGATCCCACTGAGTCTTTACGAGTCGGGGTTAACCCCTGTTTTCGATACTTCTCAAGAACCAAACTTGATCTCATGTCATTTGTTACACCACATGGAGTTTTTTCGCTTATTACTTCAGACTCACTTGCCTTGGCTCTCTCCCCGGCTCTTCTAATAGAGGAATGACCTGTTTGGACTTCTCCTGGGTTCAGCCGACGAACATCTCTCGTTACACCTGATTTCACATTCCGTTCCCCAGAGGAACGTTTCACTCTTACAGTCTGGGTTTCCGTCACCTCTGCTACTTCCACACTGGTTAGCTCCTCGTCTAACAACGACTTGTCGGGGCCCAGCCCCACCCCTAGTATATTATCTATGACACGCATGGCTACTACACTGCCACTGTAAAAGGGGGAGGGGGGGGGGGGGGTCCTAACCGTCCCATTAATCAACACACATAGATGTTCGCGACCCAACAACTGATCGTCCCTGACAAGTATTCTCCTTACCACCATACTGATACACCCGGTGCCATGCAGCACGCGAAGTTTTTGATGCCAAACACACCCAGGGTACAGCAGAATCTTCTGAGTTCTTCACACATTCCACTGATGAAAGGGAAGAAGTATGTCATGTGGTTTTCATCCCTAGGTTGGAGGGACCTCGGAAGTGACATCATGTCACGTGAATCAGTGGGTCGATATTGGGTTGCAATGGTAGTACGTGTGGGGGCCATATTATGACGCCATTACCATAGTGATACGTAGTGTCAGTGCGTACTGGACTATACTTCAGTAAAGTAGAAGAGCCTATCAGTTGGAACAGGTTTGCTAACTGTTTTTATCTTTAACCTTTTTTGGTCTGTTCTGGCCTGCTCTAACCCTTTTCTGGGTACTCTTGTTTTTGTTTCGAACGACATTTATTCAGATCATCCAATCAATTCACTTTACTGCAACTACTAACCAATCACTCCAGTCATCTAACCACACCCAGTCTCACTATCACATCGTTATCTGATACACTGGTTCCCTGGAATAAGTCCAAGAGTCACTCTGTCAGTAACTGGAACAGGCATCGCTCGGACGACTCGAATCTGATCGAGCAAGTAAGCTATCGGGCAATAGCTTGTTCGATTGATTCCACACAGGACTCTTCGACTCATCTCGGAAAAATGGGATTCCATAAGTGGGATACTGCAAGTGGATTCCATGCTCTATTCTAACTGCTATGACCCCACTATTCTTGGACCTGTTCTATCTATGTGCTTTAGGCTAAGTAATCCGATTTTCCCATATGTGTCTGTGTGCTAATGCCAACACCACATGTTGCACATAGGAACATACAGCTAAAAGGGATTAAGGAGTGCGGTCAGATACTAGAATGGTATTCCACGGAAAGTGGAAATGATGTTTGATGGAATGCTTTTGTTTGTAAATACACAATGTGTACACATTATATGCAGAACATAGGCACATGCTGAATGTGCTGATATGTACCCTGGTGCTAGTGCACAATATGTGCACAGCACATGCAGCACATAGCACATGCTTGTGTGTTGTGCACAATGCGCGCTCAACGCATACAGCACATGGGTACATACGATGAAAAAAGAATCATCCTAGAAGTATAGTCGGAAACTAGAAAGATTCCACGGAACGCGGGGCTGATGTTTGGGGGAATGTACTTGTGTGGTAGTACACAATGTGTCACAAGCTGTACACATTGCATGTATCACATTGGCACATGCTGCGTGTGTCGACATGTGCTTATGTGTTAATGCACAATGTGCGCACAATAGATGCAGCACATGGACACATACGACAGAAAAGGGATTCTAGAAGTATATTCGGAAAGGGATTCTATGGAACGCGGGACAGGAAATTGGTGGAATATATCTGTGTGCTAGTACACAATGTATTCCAATGTTTACACATCGCATGCAGCACATAGACACATTCTGGATGTGACGATATGTGCTTGTGTGCTTACGCACAGTGTGCGCACACCACATTTATACAGCACATAGGCACATACGGGTATATGGGGATACTTATATCATGATGATATACTATTGGTGGATACCTTTTGAGGATATCTTTTGAAGATACCCTTTGGAGGATACGTGCCTGACTTCTTCATCCGAGTACTTCAGTTGGGAAAGGCACAAAACAGCGTGACCTGTAGTTCTTTGATCATTTGTGTTTTGGCCCTCGTCTAGTGAAGACATGTTCGGTGCAGATACTGTTGTAAGATAGTTTTGGGATCTGATAATGCCTGAAGACACGAGAAGAAGCGTTGTCCCAAAATAGGAATCCGTCGTGGAAAAATCTCCGATGACCTGCGACCAATGATGGAGCGGAATAAAGTGGTTTTAGAATTTTTACGCGGAAATGGATGCTGTTCTTCGAACTGCAGGCGAAATTTTGATCACCTGTTTGTGTGAATGTGCTACCAACATCCTCGAAGATACCCACGAGGGTGTATTGAAGCCGCTTACCTACAATGATGTACCACTTGATATAAAAAGAAGTGTGTTACGAAGGAGTTGCTTTCTTTCGCCACTCATCACCTCAGTCCTTGCCGAAATTTTGAGAAAGGTATAAATGTGATTTACCAACACCAAATACTCATTTGTTCTACAACCACGAAAGTAGAAACAAGTACACTGCGATTCGTCGTTGCAGATTTTGATTTCACACGCAAAAGACACGGATATGGTTACTGTCCCAAGAGGTCCGATGACGAGGAGGAAAAAAGACTGAAAGACTGAACAAAATAGAAAACTAGTGCGATTCCTATCTCATGTTAACTGGCGTGAAGCCAAGACCTCCTTGACCAAGACTGCTAGTGATGATTTGATACAATACATATGTAAATCTGAGAGAGCTCAGCTGATCCCATTCAAACATCAAATGCGTACTAGCAACAAATTTGTCATTTGTAAACTGACATTCGAAGAGAGCGGGCGCAATGCAATCCTGTCGGCGCTGTTCACCAAGAAACTATTCACCAATGGAAGATTCGGAATCCGATAGGTTGGAACTATCTGAAACCCAAGAAGAAGATATGGAATATGAAGAAGAGGACGATTTTACTTTTGTAATGGGACTTATCGTCCAAGGTGCCTACGGCGAATACCAAAAAGATTTTGACAACTTCATGAACAAGTATATCGAGGATGGAATGGATAAAGAAGATGTAGCATATATAGTATTTCAAAAGATTTTCCGAGAAGCCATCCACGCGAAATACATTGATGCGCTGGTGTATATTAAGAAAATTCAAGAGACTACCTAGCATTTCGTGAAGAAGAGGTGTAGGCCTATGACTTTCTAGAAACCCAGATATATGCCTTGGAAAAGCGAAAATTTCTGTTCGACGACCTTATGGCAAAATATTTATTCAAAGTGGAAGATGACGAAGATGATGAAGATGAAGAAGAAAATGGCCCAGAAAAAAAAGTATAAAAAAGGACCGTTGGTATGAAAATAAATTCATTTCCGTTCTGAACGCCAAATAGTAAAGATTTCTGTGTCAACGACAGTGTCCAGATTCAAAGATGACACATACAGGTCTTCAAGAATGATGCCAGGTTAAGGTTAACTTCCCATCAATTGGCTCAAGTGTATCGTATGAAACTCGATTCCCGCGTGTGCATACACTTAGTGACCAGCCAATGAAGAGCTGACGGTTGAGCCCATGGCAACCTGCCATGCGTGAATGTAACCAAAACTCAATAACCCACGTGTGTACGCAATAAGTGGTCAGCACACGGAGAACTCATGGCAGAGCCCGTGAAGAGCCAGTAGGCGCAAATCTGGCCTAAATCTAATGGCCCACATGTGTATACACAAAGTGGTCAGTCCATTAAGAATCGATAGGTGAGACCAAGAAGAGTTGGCCAAGTAGTCTGTACATGAAGATCTGATGGCAGAGTCTCTGGAGAGTTGGCATGTGCGAGTGTGACCTACACATGATGGTCCACATATGTATGCACTAAGTGGTCAGCCCATAAAGGACCAACTGCCAAGACCATGAATAGCTGGCCGTTGGGAATGTGACCTACAATAAATGCCCCGCGTGTGTATGCGCTCAGTGGTCAGCCCATAAAGAACTGAGGGCCGAGCCCACGAAGAGCTGGCGTGTGTGTGGATGTGACCTAAATCCGATGACCCACGAGTGTGTATGCACTAAGTGGTCAGCTCATGAAGAAAAAAAACGGCGGAGCAGGCCCCAGTGAATGTTATATACACAAGATGCTACACATGTGTATGCACCAATGGTCAGCCCATGAAGAACAGAATGCCTAGCCCATGAAGAGCTGGCCTGTGAGAATGTGACACAAATGCGATTCCCCGCGTGTGTATGCACTAAGTTGTCAGCCCACGAAAGACCGACGAAGAGCTCACGAAGAGTTGGCCTCAGTGAATGTGGCCTAAACTCGATGCCCCTCGTGCGTATGCACTAAATGGTCGGACCATGAGCAACTGGCGGCCAATGCCATGAAAAAACTGGAGTGTGTGAATGCGACCGAAAGTCGACGGCCTACGTGTGCTAAGTGGTCAGACCATGAAGAACTGACGGCTGAGCCCATGACGAGTTGGCGTCTGTGAATCTGACAAAACTCTATGCCCCACGTGTGTATGCACTGCGTAGTCAGCCCAGGATGAACTGAGGGCTGACTCCATGAAGAGCTAGCGTGTGTGAATGCGACCTAAAAGTGATGGCCCGCATCTGTATGCACTATATAAGTGGTCAGTCCATGAAGACTAAACGCGATTCGCCTCGAGTGTATGCACCAATGGCCAGCCCATGAAGAATTGAAGACAGCGTCCATGAAGAGCTGACGTGTGCGAATTTGACCTAAACGTGATGGCCCTCGAAGAACTGACGGCCGAGACCACGAAGAGCTGTCTCTATGAAACTGACCAAAGCTAGATGCTCCGTTTGTGTATGCCCATGAAGAGCTGAGACCGAGCCCACGAAGAGCTGGCATGTATGAATGTAACCCAAGTTCGCGTGAGTATGCACGAAATAGTCAGTTCATGAAATCTGATCGAAGTTACTTCGCACAGTTGTTGCTTATAACTCTATGGCGTTTCATGATTTTGACCGAAAGTGATACCTCGAAGGTCATGATCACAGACAGGAAAACATGTATAATATTATTATGCCATCCATATCATGTTCATACACTATAAAATTAGTTGGGTTATTTATTTATTTATTTATTTATTGGTGTTTAAGGTCACATACTTATGCACAACAGCTAATCGTGACCGTGACAGTTTTACGGGTGGAGGAAGCCGGAGTACCTGGAGAGAACCACCGAGCAACTGTTAGGTCCTCAACATTCTAACTCTGTTCACGCTCCGCTCAAGTAGGGTTACAGCGGTTGAAGACATGTGCACTATCGACGTGCAGTACGCCTTAGTACACGGCGTCATCGTGCCCCCAAGTAGGCAACTGGGATAAAGTGCCTTGCTCAAGGACACAACGCGGGTCGTCCCTCGAACTCGGGAGCTCCAGCATAGAAGTCCAACAGTCTACCACTGAGCCACCGCGCTCCAAACAGTTGGGTTAAAAATCAACCCAAATCAACTGGGTTGAGTGAATATGAACCCAAACTGGGTTCATATTCACTCAACCTAGTTGATTTGGGTTAATTTGTAACCCGCCTGATTTTATTTAGAGTGTCTAATATAACCCAATTCGCAGACCTTATGAGGCCCATGCGAATCTTCGAGATTCGATTCGAATCCATTGTCAGATATTCGATATTTCGAATCCATATTGCAGTTTGTCAGGCACAAATCAACGATAATAATTTAAGTCAACGTCCGCGAATTACCAATGTATGACCGTATTAAGTTATTAACTGCAAAATACAGATACATAATTAATGGTGTACAATTCTTGAATTCTTTTTACCTGAACAATGAAATATTGGCGATACATTTTATCGCAGTTCAGTAACAGTAATCGCGAGAATGCTGCGAGATACGATCACACTAGAAATGTAAGTGCACATTCTGGATATTGAATATACGCCTATCGTATTTTATATGACGTTACATCATAACTATTTGCCAAAACGGTGAAATTCCGTTGCTTGCCATTATGAAAAGGGAAGCAGAACAAAATTTGAACTACTTTAGTTGAACTATTTTAATTTTGTACTTGATGTCTGTGAAAATTGGAATAATTGATTAGCTCGCCAGATTAATTTCCTTCGGTGGATTCGATTCGGATTCAATTCAGATTCGAATCTTTTCTAGGATTCGATTCGAACCAGAAGTAAGGATTCGCAAGGGCCTAGACCAAATGCAGAATTTTGCTTCACACAGTTGACGCCTTTGACCCCGAGGTGTGCCAGGCCCTTAAACCGTGATCATGAAGGCAATGCCGATGTCAAGGGCAGGGGGGCTTGGGCGTTAACAAGTCTTTGGAGCTTGGAGAACTTTGTGAAAATGGTATGACTGGTAACCGGTTCTGGCTAGATCACCGAAGTTAAGCAACGTCGAGCCCGGTTAGTCCTCGGATGGGTGACCGTCTGAGCGATCGATTCGGACTCCGCGTTGTGTCCTCGGGCAAGGCAAGGCGTACTGCACGTCGATGGTGCACATGTCTTCAACCAATCTAACCCTGCCTGTGCTGCAGTGCGGAATTACGATGTTGGGGAGCTGGAAGCTGCTCGTCGTTGCTCGGTGGTTCTCTCCGTGTACTCCGGCTTCCTCCACCCGTAAACCTGTCACGGTCATGATTAGCCATTGTGCACAAGTATGTGACTTTAAACACCAATAAATAAATAAATAATAAATAAATGGTATGCCTGGATGTGTCACATAATCAATGAGCTCAAGACGTATACTCGCTAGTTTGCCCATCTGTCCACATCTTTTACAATGCAACCCAAGTTTGATTCTCATTTTTTCTTCCTATTAACATCCATAGACGTACTTTATCTTAACCCTTTACCCAACGTAACGGCCAAAACCGGCCAGCGCTATTCTCAAAAATCGCCAATTAATTTTCAAAATATTTTCATTTTTTGTCTCAAAAACATAGGTTATGACCCCTCGTTGGAACGAGCTCATCTATGTTTTTGAGACAAAAAATGAAAAAAATTAGTTATTCAAGAATTTTTTTTGCAAGTGTCGTCTGCTTTTCATGTTAGGTAAAGGGTTAACCATATTAAAGTTCGGGGAGCATACAAGGCTCTGATAATTATCTTGTTTCTTCTGGAGGGATCGTAAATATGGCCTTAATTAATTAATTATTTATTTAATGGGGTTTAATGACACTTTCGACAGCCAGGGTCACCTCGTGTCGATAGTTTTTCGGGTGGAAGAAGCCGGAGTACCTGGAGAGAAACATCGAGCAACGGCAAGCAACTGTCAGGCTCCCCAACACCGTGCGCCCACGTGGGCAATGGGGTCTTGCTGAAGGACAGAACGCGGTTGCCGCGGGTCGGATTCGAACCGAGGACCTCTCGGTTTGCAGCCTGCACCTCTACCTACTGAGCCACCGCTCCCCAATATAACCTTAAAGAGACGACCACCCCACTAGCATGTTAAATTACACAATCTGGACCTGTTGTGTGATCTTGGTGATTGTATGGCATTAGTGGACTACCGGCACCTGATCAGTTCCTGAAGCAGCCTGGTGCCCTAGAATCACCCAATATTGCACATCATGCCATATTTTTTCATGATTTTCTGGGAGAGGGTTTCAGAATCCTTCCTTTCATTTCAGCCTCCCCACACCAAAAAGTCGACCCGCGGCCTCGGTGCACAAGGTTTTTCCTATGTAATGCAAAAAGATTAAATTTTCATTAAGGTGCTATATAAGTAATGAAATTTTGTTATTTTGAAATTCACACCTCTGATATTCCTTAAATTCAAATTAAATATTCACACATCCTACATCAAAATGAAGGTTGGGAAGTATAGAACACGACAAATATATGACATCAACTCAAAGAGTTGACAGCAGGCACCACTGGTTCCTGAAAGTCTGCTACCGCATTCGTACCAGAACTGATAATACAATAATATTTCCTGAGAAAAACGTGTGGCCAAATGTGCTTCACATATCCAAGAACAAAGCTAGGCATTCAAAACACTTTAGGATGCTGCGATAGAACGGCATTTGGGAAAAGGACAACACTGTCTACATTTTTTATTGAAGATGGATTCCATGTTCGACAGACATGCGCAAATCACTTGATACCACAAATTTCCATCAAAAAACAAAATCGTAATTTTAAGACATTTCAACGGTGTCGTGATACCTTGCATAGAATATGGCAACTGTGCAGTATCTATATAATAATAGTATGCTGTATTACGGCGATCTTTCTCATTATTTTATTTTAGACGGCGTTGTTTTTCGATGCTTTTTCCGTCCGATGGCGTTGACTGGAATCGAAAGTAAGAATATTTGTAAACAAAGACGTCACTTTTGGAATTTACCTCCATGCATCTCTGTCGCTGTGTTTTGAAGGATTTTGATGCCCAAGCTTTGTTCTTGGATATGTGAAGCACATTTGGCCACAAGTTGTTCTCAAGAAATATTATTGTATTATCAGTTCTGGTACGAATACGGTAGCAGACTTTCAGGAACCTGGGGTGCCTGCTGTCAACTCTAGGAGTTGATTTCATATATTTTTCGTGTTCTATACCTCCCAACCTTCATTTTGATGTATAGTCTGTGTATATTTTATTTGAATTTAAGGAATATCAGAGGTGAAAATTTCAAAATAAACAAAATTCCATTACTTATATAGCACCTTAACTACACTGTGCATGGGAAGTAGATTAATTAGTACAGTAAAATACAACTTGCTCACTGCCATAATTAGAGCTTCCATAGAAGGGTTTTTATTTCTGTCTTCATGATAACTAGTGGCAGATTCAGGAGGAGCGAACCCGACCTCAAAAATCATCCAAATTTTTCTGATAAGCCTTTTTCGAAACTGCCATCTTGGCTTTTAAGCTATGTAAGGTCACAGGTCGCGGGGTGTAAACAAGGCAATTTCCATGTTCGTCGCATTGAGTTCAGTGTCAGCCAAGACAACTTGTTTCGTGAAATATCAAGTTTAAATTCGTAGAACCGATGTCATCATTCGAATTAACTGAAGTGGCAACCCAAAACGATTTTAAACGATGGGATACCGCAGATTCAAAGACGTTTTTACGGAGGCACCGGCTTGTTTTGAGTGGCAACAAGGAAACACTCGTTGAACGGAATTTTTCGGCTTGGGGAATCCCCGAAAGTTATCGAAACATTGTCCACGGCCACAGAGTCATGACACGGTGTGCATTTAAGGTGCTGTAAAAGTAATGGAATTTTGTTTATTTTGAAAATTCTCACCTCTGGTATTTATTCCTTAAATTCAAATTATGTATACAGAAACTGTACATCAAAATGAAGATTGAGATGTATAGAACACGAAACACAATCATGTGCAATCAACTCATAGATAGAGTGGACCGTATGCGCCACTGCTTCCTGGAAGTTTGCTACCGTATTCGTGGCAGAACTGATAATTTAATAATATTTCACGAGAACAACTTGTGGCCAAATGTGCTTTACATATCCAAAAACAAAGCTAGGGTATCGAAAATCTTCAAAACACAGCGACAAAGCTGCATGGGGTAAATTCCAAAACCTACGCTTTTGTTTACATATGAATTTACTTTCGATTTCTGATCGACGTCATCGGATGGAAAAAGCATCGATACACAACGCCGTCTAAAATCAAATAATGAGAAAGATCGCCTTAATACTGTATACTATTATTATATAGAGACTGCATAGTTGCCATATTCAATGCAAAGTATCATGATACCTGTTGAAATTTCTTAGAATTACAATTTTGTTTTTCGATGGAAATTCGTGGTATCGAGTGATTTGCGCATGTCTGTCGAACATGGAAACCATCTTCAATACAAAAATGCAGACAGTGTTGTCCTTTTCCAAAATGTAGTCATACCGCTGCATTCGAAAGTGTTTTGAATGCCTAGCTTTATTATTGAATATCTGAAGCACATTTGGCCACGATTTGTTCTCGCGAAATATTATTTTATTATCAGTTCTGTTCGGAAAGCGAACTGGGACATGCTATTTGCTGTTTGCTGCTGTTTGCCAGTTGTTTTGGACCAATCGCACTGGTTCTTTCTTCGGCTACATTGAACAGCCAAGCAAATTATTCATTGTATATAAGACATAGTAATACAAAGAAAAAAAACTTTTTCCTATTTGCGATTTGCTTTTTGCGATTTGCTCTTTGCTATTTGATTTTTGCTCTTTGCTTTTTGAATTTTTACTATTTGCTATTTGCTTTTTGGTCTTTGCTATTTGCTGTTTGCGAGGTACAACCATAATGCTTTTACAAATATGGATATCACTGGAACTGGCTCACTGAACCATTTTCATTAACTGGTACAGTCACTGCAGTATTAAATGGGGTGGCGTGGTAGTAACTGTTCCTTGGCGGATCACTTAAGTTAAGCAACGTCGAGCCCGGTTAGTCCTCAGAGGAGTGACCAATACAACCTGCCCCAGTAATAGGCCTGGGGCGGGCTTACCCCGGGACAGTTTAGGCCGCTGCCATGAAAATCACCAAACCGAAAACCTCTACTATAAATTAGCTCCACAATCAGAGCTTGCATTTTAGCGAGGATGGGGCTGATCAAACCCGTATTCGGCAGTGCAGTTGCCTTTACAGGGCTGGAAAATCATCCCTGTGTATTTTAAGATCTGCATGTACATTAATTTTGCTGCACATTCAATAACCATGGTCACATATTATTTGATATGGTATTAGAACATATGCCCCCCTCCCCCCCCCCACCCCGGGTTCATTCTGTCTTCGTACCAAAATCAGTAGCCTAAATTTGTTTAGGAAGTGCTTTCACATCAGTGTTGGATGCCTCCACAGGCAGCCAACACTGATGTGAACACACTTCCTATACATCTCAAAAGGGAGTAATCAGTAAAGCACCACTCGAAGTGGCTAATTATTACTGCCAACATTATATAACATTTGACAGTAAAATCTAAAAGGCGGCCCTTAATTGAAAAAGAGGCCATGTAAAGCCTTTTCCTAGGCCCTGTCCACATTCTAGAATGCAAGCTCTGTATAATCTTCGATTGGGGTTAGGGCTTTGCAAGCGGTCTTTTATGGTTTTGAGGGTTAGCGTTCGCTAAGTAACCCTAACCTATAAACTTCTCCAAATCCCCAATCCTAACCTGAGATTGTCGGAAGAGTTACAATTACGGCGTTGTTACTTATTTTCGCACATTGGATTGAACGGCCCTTACCCAACATTACCATTTTATTTATATAACTACGGGCCGACAAAAACACATCTTCTCTACACATTGTATTTAATTCCGAGTGACACAACGATTTCGTGTATCTTATAGCCTTTGTGAAATACCCCTTCAATAATGTTGTCAAAATTCATTTTATAAATAAAATAATTAACTTCTGTTGATAAAGTACACTTTCTGTTACCCTACAGTTACAAAGCGCATTGGTTGTCCAATGAAATGTCCCCATACAAAATTATACGAAAAAAGAAAACGGCAAAAAGCAAATAGCAAATCTCAAAAAGCAAATAGCAAATAGCAAAGAGCAAATTGCAAATTGCAAATTGCAAAAAGCAAATCGCAAAAGGCAAATAGAAAAAAGCAAATAGCAAATCGCAAAAAGCAAAAAGCAAATCTCAAATAGCAAAAAGCAAATCGCAAAAAGCAAATAGAAAAAAACCAATAAGAAAAAGCAAATAGCAAAAAGCTTCTTTTTTTGTATTACCATGTCTTATATACAATGAATAATTTGATTGGCTGTTCAATGTAGCCGAAGAAAGAACCAGTGCGATTGGTCCAATACAACTAGAAAACAGCAAATAGCATGTCCCAGCCCGCTTTCCGTAGTTCTGGTACGAATACGAGAGCAGACTTCCAGGAACCAGTGGTGCCTGCTGTCAACTCTGACTTGATTACACATGTGTCTCGTGTTCTATACATCCAAACCTTCACTTTGATGTATAATTTGTGCATATTTAATCTGAATTTAAGGAATATCAGTGGTGCGAATTTCAAAACTAGAGGGGTGTCATTTGTGTGCAAAGCACACTATAGTATATCCCCGCATTCGCATTTGTGATTATTGTCGGGGCCGAATCAAAAATCCAAAACCTTTATGCACATCTACAGACGCTATTGATTAACATGAACACACTTTTAGTGTTTCGAATTGAAACCCCTAGGAGTTTTTCTCCGGAAACCATTCCTCGAACGACAAAAATGGTGCCCTTTGCACCCTCGGGGCCAAATCAAAAATCCAAAACCTTTATGCACATCTACAGACACTATTGATTAACATGAACACACTTTTAGTGTTTCGAATTGAAACCCCTAGGAGTTTTTCACTGGAAACCATTCCTCTAACGACAAAAGTGGTGGCTCTTGCGCCCCCGAGGGCCGAAGCAAAAATCCAAAACCTTTATGCACATCTACAGACCCTATGAATGAACATGAACACACTTTCAATGTTTCGAATTGAAACCCCTAGGAGTTTTTCGCCAGAAACCATTCCTCTAACGACAAAAGTGGTGCCCCTTACGCCCCCGAGGACCGAATCAAAAATCCAAAACCTTTATGCACATCTACAGACCCTATGAATGAACATGAACACACTTTCAATGTTTCGAATTGAAACCCCTAGGAGTTTTTCGCCGGAAAATAATAATAATAATAATAATAATAATAATAATAATAATAATAATAATAATAATAATAATAATAATAATAATTATATTAATAATAATAATATAGTTTATAGCCGTGAATCCACCTAGGTGCTCTCAGGCTTTACACTGATAAATAAACAAATGTGTTGTGTAAGCTGTCGATTAGTTATATACAGGAGATCGCGTAAAGAGGTGGGTCTTTAGTGACGATTTAAATTTCGTAAGAGATTGAGGTGCCTTCAGGTGATCAGGGAGACGGTTCCATAAAAATGGTGCCGCAACCGAGAAGGCCCGTTTGCCTACTGCCGTGGCATTTCGAAAGGTGTGAGTCAAGTTGTTGGACGCACATGACCTTAAAGATCTTGCAGGTGTGTACCTCGTGATAAGAGTTGTCACATAGGACGGTACCATGCCGTTAAGAGCTTTATATGTGACTAGAAGGATTTTGAATTCCACCCTCTCTTCTACAGGGAGCCAGTGCAATTCAAACAGCACGGGGGTTATGTGGCAGAATTTTTTTCGTCGTGTGACTATCCTTGCTGCGCAATTCTGAATAAGTTGCAGACGCCGCAACAGTGATCGTTTACATCCGAAAAGTAGGGAGTTGCAATAATCCAAACGACTGGTTACAAAAGCATGGACTAGTTGTTTAGCCGTCCCCTCGTGGCACCCCGAACTTTAAAGTGACCCTACCCGATGCGGAATCATTAATGGTGACACTCTGCGTCCGGCCAGTCAGATAGGACCTGATCCACTCAAGAGCTGGCCCGGTGAAACCTACAACATTCTGCAATCGAGTCAGAAGGATGGCATGGTCGATTGTATCGAATGCTGCACTGAGGTTCAGCGGTACCAGGCACGATATCTGACGCTGATCCATAGCCAGGAGTATGTCATTTTGGACACGCAACAGTGCTGTCTCGGTGCTGCACTGTGGCGTATAAGCTGATTGGAATTCCTCGGCTTGACCAGAAATTTTAAGATGCTGGCGAATTTGAGCAGACACTGCTCTTTCGATGACTTTTGAAATGAACGATAGGTTCGAGACTGGTCAGTAGTTCTTGAGAACATCTGGGTCAAGCCCAGGCTTTTTTAGTAGTGGAGTGACAAGAGCCTGTTTCATTATTTGGGGAAAGCTCCCAGAGCTAAGGGACTTGTTCACAATTTCCAAAAGCCATGGTGCAAGAGTCGGTAGACATGTTTTAAGAAGTCTTGACGGGATGGGATCTAAGGCACATTGTTTCGATGGTGAATTTTTAATAAGGGTGATTAGATCCTCTGCGGCAATCAGTTTGAAAGAGCTAAACTGAGGTCGACATCTCATTACAGATACGCCACTTTCAGCGGTGGCATTACATGCAGGTACGGTGTCCCCACAGCTTGTGAGTCCAGACCGTATGACTTCTATTTTATTGATGAAGAACGTCGAAAATTTCTCAGCGAGTTCTTCCTTCGATGTATGTTCCGGGAGAGTCGCACTTGCCTTGTGGTGTAACAATTTATCTATAACACTAGATAGGACGTTTGGTCTTCCAATGTTATCGGACACAACATTAGAAAAAACATTCCTCTAACGACAAAAGTGGTGCCCCTTACGCCCCCGAGGGCCGAATAGAAAATCCAAAACCTTTATGCACATCTACAGACCCTATGAATGAACATGAACACACTTTCAATGTTTCGAAACCATTCGTCTAACGACAAAAATCGTGCCCCTTGCACCCCTCGGGGCCGAATCAAAAATCCAAAACCTTTATGCACATCTACAGACCCTATGAATGAACATGAACACACTTTCAATGTTTCGAATTGAAACCCCTAGGAGTTTTTTGCCGGAAACCATTCCTCTAACGACAAAAGTGGTGCCCCTTACGTCCCCGAGAGCCGAATCAAAAATCTTCGAGGGGTGCAAGGGGCACCATTTTTGTCGTTAGAAGAATGGTTTCCGGAGAAAAACTCCTAGGGGTTTCAATTCGAAACATTGAAAATGTGTTCATGTTCATTCATAAGGTCTGTAGATGTGCATAAAGGTTTTGGATTTTTGCTTCGGCCCTCGGGGGCGCAAGGGCCACCACTTTTGTCGTTAGAGAAATGTTTTCCAGTGAAAAACTCCTAGGGGTTTCAATTCGAAACACTAAAAGTGTGTTCATGTTAATCAAAAGGGTCTGCAGATGTGCATAAATGTTTTGGATTTTTGATTTGGCCCCGAGGGGTGCAAGGGGCACCATTTTTGTCGTTAGAGGAATGGTTTCCGGAGAAAAACTTCTAGGGGGTTCAATTCGAAATGCTAAAAGTGTGTTCATGTTAATCAATAGCGTCTGTAGATGTGCATAAAGGTTTTGGATTTTTGATTCGGCCCCGACAATTATAATCACAAATGCGAATGCGGGGATATACTGTAGTGTGCTTTGCACACAAATGACACCCCTCTAGTTTTTACATTTATTTTCACAAACACCATTTCAATATCAGTAAGTTTATGAGTGAGGAAATGTCCGTGGGTAAACCGGGGAGACCCTTATAAAAGGATATCAAGCTACATCGTGTATTGTCCCCAACCCCGTTAAAAATCCTAGGATACCAGAACATTTGATGCAAAGCTTTCTTTGCCACTTGTCGGTGAGGTGCTCGTGGATCTAGCCGATTTCCGGTGAACTTTAGCTGCCATGGACGTCTCGATGATTCGAGATGGGCTCACACCTTCATCCTCAACCCTCTCCCAATTATCCATTGACCCTCACCACTCTCCAAAACCTGAGCATCGACTCGCCCCTTCTTCTCCTAAAATAAAAAAGAAAATTTTTCTATGATGCCGATCAGCTACTACAGACAATCCTGGTAAGCTTTTACAAAAGCACAACATTCCTAAACAATAGTTGTATTGTATGTTTGGAAATTCCTCCGTTAATTTTTCGGAGTACCCTGTGTGAACCCCACAGCTGAGCCAACTCAGGTATTTCTAGGAAATTCCAGCGTTGACTTTTCGGAGCACCCAAAGCGACTCATAGCGGGGGACCTATCACAGGTATACTGAAGTAGAAAGTACTACATACAGGTGTGTGTGTGTGGAGGGGGGGGGGGTGGGGGGGGGGGGGTGGAGGTCCACGTAGTTTTTGCCAAACTATAGCTCCATTGCTAGGGTTCTTTAACAGTACCGGTAATTACTTTACAAGGTACAGCCATTTATACGTCCTCGCTCAAGAGGACAAAATACGAAGAGAAATGAAACTATATATTCCATTCAAAAGGGTTTTTGCGCTTCTAGGAGCCAGTCCTCCTTTGACCACCTCTTAGTGGATGCTTGGAGATACTTTCACTTTTTTCACCGAAGGAAATTTGGTGAGGGTACGTTTGGATTTGGAAGAATTGCTTAGCGTTATTGTCTATTGGCGTGTTGACCCACATGCGTCGATTTGCGTATGACGTGTGTTTGTGGAGGGTGGTGGTGATGGTAGTGGTGGTGTATGGGGGTGGTGGTCTATACGCATTTTAAAACCATTGAACTCGTGTCGTAAAGGCGTAGACACAACTACTCTCCCACTCTACCCCTTATCATGCTCGAGCCTCTAAAATCAATCTATTAAGCGACAAGTCACTTTTATACAAACCGAAGAAAGTGCTTTTGGGGCTTGAGTCTAACTGAACATTTGATGCAGTGAAATGAATGGTTAAGTAAAAACGTATCCTTTGTCACGACCCATTATACGAGTAAATGACGAAACTTGGGAGACAATTTCTTGAAAAAGTAAAAAAAAAAAACTGCTGTGAGCTCTGCTTGGGTGGAAGTAGTACGCCGTGGAGTCTGATAGCCGCTCGCCGGGGCTCAATGGTTCTCTTCGGGTATTCTGGCTTCCTCCACCCATAAACTGTAATACACGATGTGACCCTGACTGTTGAAAGTGTCATAAAAAATCCCAACAAACAATAGACAATAAGCCATTATTTGGAGGCAAGAAATGGAAGAAAAAAGTAACGGTTGTTTGTGAATAGCGATGGACGTTAACCCTTTACCCAACGCAGACGATATAAAAATTTATTATTTTAAATTTTTTTTAATTTTTAAAAAAAATTCAACAAAACCATATCATGTGACCCCTCGTTGGGGTCACCACATGATATGGTTTTGTTGAAATTTTTTGAAAAATAATATTTTTTCAGCTGCTGAATTTGCATATTACGCGGGTGGATGCGGCCGATTCGTTGGCTAAAGGGTTAAATGGAGTGATGGAGTGGAAATTAGAATAACAGATAAGCAGTGGCGTAGAGAGCTTTCTTTGTGTGTCAAACACCTTCACTTGTTCCGACACTCAGCCGACGGGTTTTAGCCGCATTCGTTTTCTTTCTCTCGACTGCAGTGGAAGGCAGCAGTCTTACTATTGGTACAACCAGCAAGTTTCATATTTGTTCCCTTCCTCTTATTGGTGCTGTCACTCTCCAAAGATGGTCTCCTGTAGTTCAAGGTGATCCGGATTCCGGAAGCGAACATTCTCCGTGGATGGACCTATCCGTTTTTCTGTTGTTTTCTACTGTTAATCTGGGTGCACCCACCCCAAAAACTCTTTCTCTTATTGAACGGAACGCTGTCTTGTATGTGTTGTCACTTCGAAGAACAAAGCTGGAGGGAAATTTAAAACAAGGAATGCATTTACAACCACCAGCAGATCAAAGTATCAGGTAAGATGTGATTTAGATGTTCAGGTTACAAGAGACAATACGCAGAAAGACGCCCTTTGCGATTTTGCACTTGCAATCAATGCAACACTAAATGGTCCCGATCACCTGATCGGTGCAATTCATGGGGCATAAGGGCCATCAATCAAAATTGTTAAAGTATTTGTTAAACCCTTTACCCAACGCAGACGATATCAAAATTTATTATTTTAAAAATTATTTTTTCAAATTTTTCAAAAGATTTCAAGAAAACCATATCAGGTTAACCCTTATTGAAACGATCTCGATGAGTTCGTTCCAATGGGAGTCACATAAAATACTCGCCCAAAAAAGAAAGTGTGCATTGCAGAAATTGATCAAACTCCAAAAAAATAATTTCGTAGGTGTAAAGAGTGTTAACCTGTTCATGAATAAGTTATATTGAACACAAAAACAGCTTTCCCCGTTAAAATTGCATTAACGTTAAATGACGTGCTGCACGTTTGTGAAAAGGCATGTTTTGCACGTGGAGAGTCTGAAAATTCATGCAGCAGTGTGAATCCTTGGGTATTTAAACACTAAAGTAAGGCCTTCCTATCGTTCACAATCAAACTTGCGCTGCTATTAAAACGACTCCACATTAGCATGCCAAGATTGACAATGAATCAACGTCTCTTTGACCCTAGATATGATTAGAGCTGGCAGAACACACAGAGAGGTTGCCCAGCATTTGAACTGCCACCGTAACACTGTAGACAGGCTAGTCCATCTACATGCACAACATGATGACTTTCGAGACCGACCCCGCTCCGGGAGACCCCGAGTTACCACCCCTGCACAAGATCGGTATATCCGTGTCGCCCATCTCCGGAACCGGCAACAAACGGCAACGACGACAGCCAGGAACATCCCTAACCTGAGACGGATACATCCTCAAACAGTAATCAACCGGCTGAGAGAATACGGCTTACGTCCTCGAAGACCTGCAATTCGTCCGATTTTGACGTTACGTCATCGTCGTGCTCGACTGCAGTGGTGTAGACAATATCTCAGGCATCCTTTACACTGGTGGCGACGTGTTTTATTCACAGATGAATGTCGTTTCTATCTCTCATCATCAGATGGCCGCCAGAGAGTGTACAGACGTCGAAACGAACGCTACGCAGATCCATGTGTCGTGGGGCGAAACCGTTATGGGGGAGGGTCTCTCATGGTGTGGGGTGGCATCACTGCCCGTAACAGAACTGAGCTGGTCATTATTGATGGCAATCTCAATGCAGCCAGATATCGTGATGAAGTGCTTACACCTGTTGTTGTCCCATTTCTGCAATGTCACGGCCCCGGCGTCATTCTACAGCAGGACAACGCCCGACCCCACGCAGCTCGTGTTATTCAACAGTATCTGCAGCAACAACAAGTGGATGTTCTTCCCTGGCGCGCAAATTCGCCCGATATCTCACTCATTGAGCACGTATGGGACGAAATGAAACGTCAGCTACGCCGGATTCCCCATGCACCGTCAACGCTTGTGGAACTCCAAAGACAGCTTATCAGAATATGGAACAACATCCCACAACACTTCCATGCTAACTTGTTCGCTTCCATGAGGCGTAGATGCACAGCAGTAGTCGATGCAGACGGAGGTCATACCAGATATTGAGTGTGTGACTTTTGTGTTTGACCCTTAGTGTCTTTGACTCCCCATGGCACCAAGAGTATTTGTCCTAGCGTAATGACATTTCTCGTGTTGATCACAAATTGATTCATCTGTGATTGAATAAAATTTCCATGAATGAAAATGATATATATCTTTTTTTAGTGTTATTTTTTAGCATGCACACTTTATTTTTTGGGAGAGTATATGATTTTGCTGAATTTTTTGGGAAAATTTTTTTTTTCAACTGCTCAATTTGTAAATCACGGGGGTGGATGTGGCCGATTCGTCAGCTAAAGGGTTAACGGTCATAGCTGTCGACCAAAGACTGTGAAAGTTAAAAAAAAAAACAAGTTGGGGACTTGAAACGTGACGGCAGTTTGGAAAACAATATTTGAAAGTTGAAATTCCATTGAGAGAAATGCTATGAAACAGCTTATCTTTATGGGGTAATTAGCTAAAAGAAGATAGGGTTATTTTCTGCTAGATTCTGTTGATGGGATGATGGAAGGATGGGGGTGTCGGCGTGGTGGAGGCAAAAAAAGGTTAGAACTGCAGCAAATGGAAAACCACCATTTCAGATGGCGATTGGCCTAGTTAGCTCCCGTGATATCCGCTCAAAATGAGTGTATGCGTTCATTCCCTTGATGTGTGTCTTTGTAAACGGATATATTAAATTTTAAAATGACGTGATATTTCATTCAGTCGATAGTCCTGTTAACAACGATATCATTCAGTCATTATACACAGTGGCAGTGTGTGTGTCTTGAGATTTGATTTTTGCCACAGCATACTGTCTTGATGTACCGTGCATCAAGGGTTTTATACTCTCCAATCCTCTATAACTGCTAGGAAAAGATCATTGGCGCAGGGGGTGGGGTGGGGCAGTAATAAAAAATGCAGGAAGGTATGCCAAAAATCTGCGCAGGGCCTTTTTCGGGATCCACACCTCCCCTTTTATGTAAAACATAAAAAAATTTTACTCTCAATTTTTGGACACCCACCCCCCTTAAAACCCTTTACCCAACGAATCGCCCTCATCCGCCCGCGTAATATGCAAATTCAGCAGCTGAAAAAATATTATTTTTCGACAAATTACACCCAAACCATGTCATGTGACCCCTCTTTGGAACGAGCTCGTTGAGCTCGTTCCAAAGAGGGGTCACATGATATGGTTTTGTTGAAATTTTTTGAAAAAATAAAAAAAAATGATATTTAAAATAATAAATTTTGAAATCGTCTGCGTTGGGTAAAGGGTTAAAACTCTAAAAATTGTCTTCCTGAGAAAATAAAGCTCCAAATGCTCCTGGATGATGAGTATTATTGTAATATATATCGTAATCAACGTGGATTACATCATAAAAGGGATTAGTTTTCAGCTGAGCTCATATTTCCAAACTTTCACCCTTTCCACGTTTTGATTACAAAAATGGATGAGTTTTCAACATTATACCTGTCCAAATACTAGCAAAATGATTGAAACGTCACATTCAAGCTCCAGCAAAAGATGATGTTGGGATCGTTTCTAATCAGTATTGATAACATGCCATAAAATTTGAGAGGAACGATTTTATCATTCCTCTGATGGTTATCTAAATGAAAAAACAGATAACCGAAAAGTTGTTCGTCTGGAACTACAAACAGTTCGTCAAAAAGTTGTGTCTTATCGCCTTATTTGATAGCACTGTTTTAAAATGTTCCGGTGGGAAAACCCCTCTCTTCAAGGCTCAAACTCCCTAAGACAGCTGACAGACGCCCGCTGTGCTTGCCGCAGATGCTTTCGAAATCTGTGAACTGTCATACAGTAGGGCCATCGTGGACAGGTCAAAATCCACGGGTTGTCATTTTTTCCATGCATACAATTCAGAGATGATCCACTATGGCACCTAGTAAAATTTCCACCAATGAAGCACCGGGATTACCCCAGTGCTTCATTGGTGGAAATTTCGCTAGGTGTCATAGCGGATCATCTCTGAATTATATGCTTGGATAAATGCCTATCCATAGATTTTGATCCGTTTTCGACGGTTGTGCTGTAATCGGTCGCCTTATTATATCCAGATGAACGGTAAATAGGTTTTCTCGAAATTCGAGATTTTATTCTGTGGGTAACATTACCAGTCTCTTACGGCATTGAATCGTCATCGAAGCAATTACAATGTAAACTGAAGTGCATGCTTGATTCTGCAGCTTTATATTTAGCTGGAGAGGCTGTTGAAATTTTATTAGTTGTCTCATTGTTTTTACCTTTAAGACTGCCCAAGACCTACATATCTCTATTATTTATTTATTTATTTATTTATTTATTTATTTATTTATTTATTTATTTATTTATCTTTTTATTTATTTATTTATTTATTTATTTATTTATTTATTTATTTATTGGTGTTTAAGGCCATATACTTATGCACAATGGCTAATCATGACCGTGACAGTTTTACGGGTGGAGGAAGCCGGAGTATCCGGAGAGAACCACAGAGCAACGACGAGCAGCTGCCAGCTCCCCAACATCGTAACTCCACACTGCAGCACAGGCAGAGTTAGATTGGTTGAAGAGTTGCGTACCATCGACGTGCGGTACGCCTTAGTACACGGCGTCATCGTGCCCCAATATCTCTATTAGAAAGGCTGAGAGAAGACTATTTTAGTTGTTGGGATATTCGAAGCTTGAAGATTAATCCTCGCGTAAATTCTTGTCACACTTTTTTGACATATTTCTCTTTTGGGTAGGTTCAGGCAATGAGTACACCAAACAACCAGAGGTCACGTGTTGAATTCATTATCTTAACATATCTAATTCATTTATTTGTTTATTGGTGTTTAAGGTCACATACTTATGCACAATGGCAAATCATGACCGTGACAGTTTTACTGATGGAGGAAGCCGGAGCACCTGGAGAGAACCACCGAGCAACGACGAGCAGCTTCCATCTCCCCAACACCATAACTCCGCACTGCAGCACAGGCAGGGTTAGATTGGTTGAAGATATGCGCACCATCGACGTGCAGTATGCCTTAGTACACGGCGTCATCGTGGACAATCGGGGTTAAGTGCCTTGCCCAAAGACACAACGCGGGAGTCCGAATCGATCGCTCAGACGGTCACCCATCCGAGTACAAACCGGGCTCGACGTTGCTTAACCTTTTACCTAACGTGAAAAGCAGAAGACACTTGCAGAAAAACTTCTTGAATAACTAATTTTTTTCATTTTTTGTCTCAAAAACATAGGTTATGACCTCTCGTTGGAACGAGCTCATAACCTATGCTTTTGAAAAAAAAAAATAATGAAAATTAATTGGCAATTTTTGATATAGCGCTGGCCGGTTTTGATCGTTACGTTGGGTAAAGGGTTTTAACTTCGGTGATCTGACGAGAACCGGTTACCGCAACGCCACCGCGCCCCCAACATATCTAATAAACTTTGTCACAATTTGATGGAATGATATATACCACTATGGTAGAATCTAACTTTCCCAAGCTGATGGTAAATGTCCATACATATCTATCGGGGCTTTTGAATGAGACAACACCCTGGCAGTAAGAGTGGATGTTCTGCTGATCTAAAAATCAAATTAGCTATATAAGATGGCGTTGGTTATATTTTGCATTTTCAAGCTGGAAAGTCTTCTGGAAAATGTGGAAATTCTGTTATTGTTACTTTTATTTGTGCAAAGCTAGACAGGCTTTATAAATTATATTAATTTGAGTTTAAATACAGTTCAGTCTGATTCATCCCAGGTTTTTTCAAGCCATGCTCTTTGCAGGTTCTCTTCTGAGTAGGTCTAATTATTTACCCTCATCAAACAGGGGCTATGACCAATAAAAGACGATAAAATAGTTAGCTACTGCCTACTAATGGTCTGTATTGACCTATAATATATATTTTAATCAACATAAAAGCTGAATTTTGTCTTTGAATTTTTTTTAAAAAATTTCAAAGAGGGTGAAAAAAATTGCATCCGGTCTTCTCTGATACCCACCCACCGCGGCATACCTTCCTGTATATTTTTGATACTGCCCCCCCCCCCCCCCCCGATTCACACAGAGCAACAAAGATTTGGACGTACGTTACTTAAAGGTTCTTTATTTAACTAAAATAAATTACAATTTATCGAATCTAACACTAGAAACAAAAGAAATCTGGAAACAATAAGGTAAAACTTATACGTAACATAATATGCCCTAAATGGGAGTTGGTGGGGTGGGGGTTAAAGGTGTGTGTCTGTACCCCCCCCCCCCCCACTCCCTCTGCTCCACATACACACAAAATAATAGGCACTCCCCCATAAATTGTAACAAGGCAAATCCTAACAGACTAAATAATTTCACTTCAAAGATGATATGTAGAACATCCACCGAATATAAAGCCTTTAAGTTGTGATACTGACACTTCAGAATAAAGCCAAAATATGGGCTTCCATGCCTTCCAGCACTCTACCAGTTAAGAGAGAGAGAGAGAGAGAGAGAGAGAGAGAGAGAGAGAGAGTTGGTGGGCAGAAAGTTAAAAATGACATGAAACTCAAGAAACCTTGGCTGTTGGTTTACACCAAGAAAAACTAACCCATATTGATACAGCTTTTTATAAGATATGCCCCCTTTACCCTATTGTGCCATTTCTCATGTAACAGCATATTGCTAACCTAGTTATGATGGTCATGTGACTTGGGCGCATTTATAAGTTATTCAACCTGATTTGATAATATGTACTTAATGTGGTAAACACAAAGTTGCAAACAAAAACCATTACTTCACTATTTTTGTTCAATGAACGCCAATGCTACTTTTCTCTTCCAATAATTTCTGTATGAGTTCTGAGCCTTCTACACAGAGGCGTGTTAAGTGATATAGTATGCTTGGTAGGACAGTGGACTTTAGTTCTTTGCCCCTCTGTCACCCTCCATGTCTCACCTTGATGTTTTTACAGCTTTCTGCAGAAAAATGATATTCAATTCCGTTCCAACAACAGATCTAGTTCTGCCCCCGAGTTGAACAATTATAGTGAACTCGTTCCACTTAGGGCGCTATGTTTTTGTAGCATTGTCTTTATAAACTTTTCGCATTATATTATCTGGTGTCTTCTATTTGCCCTCGACCACTTTTGACCCATTTAAACCCGAATGGTATTTTCCAGGTTAATTCGGTAACAGCAAATGGACAAGTCAATATTTATCATTTTGAGGTAGACCAATTAATATTTTCAACGTGCAGCCTTATGGCTGCGCGTTGAAAATATTGATTGGTCAGTTCCACGCATGCACTGAGCAGACAGCATGGTTAATAAAATTATGACGTATCAAGGTGCTGGACCCGAAAGCGGCCTTCGACTCCCAAGTATCAACAGTAAAGTTTAAGTATGGGACAACTAAATTAGACAATATTCAAATGGCCAATTGTTTCCTTGTCACTAGGAAGGCCCTTTACTATGAGAACATTGGAAAATGAAGCCGTTTCCACATTAGAGCCATGGAATTTAAATTGGTGCTTACTGGCATTGGTTGGTCAGTTGTGCTTAACCCTTTATCTAACATAAATTGGAGAAACATAGATTATGACACCTCACTGGAACGTTCCAATAAGGAGGCCATAAGGTATGTTCTGACGCAAAAATTGAAAAAATAAGAACGTCTAAATAAACATTTTTTGTGATTAGCGCTAATCGATTTCAGAGATTACTGAAGGTAAACTTTGTGTATACACGCTAGGGCTAATACTACATTATGGAAAGAGCTCACATTCTTATGTCTCCAGGCATGGTAGAATTACAAACATCACACTTTGTCATGCTGTCAAGAAAAGTGTCGTTTTGTAATTGGTCAGTTTGCCGAGACTTATTTTATTTATTTATTTTATTGGGGTTTAGCTACACTTTAGACAGTCAGATCATCTCGTGTCAAACACTGGAGGAAGCCAGGGGCACCCAGAGATAACCACGGAGCAGCGGTGAGCAACTGTCAGACACCCCAACGTACTAACTCCGCATAAGCGAGGTTAGCATTGTTGAGGACAAGTGCACCGTCGTCTTGGTACACAGCGCCACCCTGACCACATGTGGGCAATCGCGATTGGGTGCCTTGCCTTTAGGGCACTTCGCAGTTGCGCTTGTGGTGAACGAGCAGTCGACCTTTCGGTTTGAAGTACAATGCCGTAACCACGAAAACACCGCGTCCCACAGTTTGCCGTGATACCTGCAACAGTTTTTCGGACCTTTCCGGGGTCCATGGAAGTCAAACTCCAAGCGGTGTTGTCTTCCTTCGCACTGATCCATGCATATGTATCGAGCACAATAAGGGAGAGAACACTGTTTGGAGTTTCCTTGGAAGTGCGCGATGTTTTGCGTAGTAAGGGGGATAATTACCGCAATAGAAGGATGTCTGCTTTGAAATAAATAAATTGATAAATTGAACATTTTTGCATTCACGTTTCTGCGAGATGCATATTATTTGTTTTAAAGTGATTAACCCTTTGAACTCTGGTGGTATCTCCCATGCCAGTTGAATGGCAACAATTAGAAGAGTCCATATTCATTATTTGATGTAAACCAATCAATATTTCCAACGTGCAGTCTCGGGGTTGCACGTTGAAAATATTGATTGGTCCACCCCACACATTTACTGAACAGCCATCCTATTTAATGACGTTATGGCGTATCATGTTCCTGGCGGGAAAAACGGTCACTCGGGTTCAAAGAGCTAAGGTAACTTCCAGTATGACAAATTTGTTATGCAAGTCTCCAGACGGGAACACATCCCAAGTTACCACTCGGAAGTTGGCCTACCCGGAAACGGTACATAAAAGTATACCGCACACAAATATGTTGTACTGTAATTGGTTACTTACAGCTATGTACGGATTTTTGCTGGGGTACATAACACCACTCGGTGTTCTGCGTAGTCAAGAGAGATACATGTCGGAAGATGACTTTACGTCCAAAATTAAAGTTACTACGTACAGTTTGATATGTAAAGAAACAATGAGGAGACAAGTCGTTGCCTGAGTGCTAGAATGTCCTATGTCCCATATGGGACATAGGACATTCTAGCACTCAGGCGACGAAGTGTTGCGGATCGAACCACGAAAACCCGGTGCCAAATTATTGCTAGTTCGGAACAAAACGCACTTTTGGAGACTTTACATCCAACTCGGCCTGTGAAATAACTAGATTAGATCTGGGTACCAGCTTCCCCCACAGTCTAAGACTCTAGTCGTTCCAGATAGGAGACGCCTGTCCATTACGAGTGAAGGAATAGTTGATACAGTACATCGCACCCTTTAGTGCAACAAGGCGCCATCGACAAAGATAAAATATTGCAGATGGTGCCTTGTTGCACTTAGTGTCAGCACGAGAAGATTACAAAGCCATAATGCTTTATAATTTATTTATTTATTTATTTTATTGGTGTTTAAGGTCACATATTTATGCACAATGGCTAATCATGACCGTGACAGTTTTACGGGTGGAGGAAGCCGGAGTACCCGGAGAGAACCACCGAGCAACGACGAGCAGCTGCCAGCTCCCCAACATCGTAACTCCGCACTGCAGCACAAGCAGGGTTAGATTGGTTGAAGACATGCGTACCATCGACGTGCAGTACGCCTTAGTACACGGCGTCATCGTGCCCCCACGCGGGCAATGGAGATTAAGTGTCTTGCCCAAGGACACAACGCGGTTGCCGCAGGTGGGATTCGAACCGAGGACCTCTCGGCTTGCAGCCTGCACCTCTACCAACTGAGCCACCGCGCTCCCTAATGCCTTATAAACTTTAAATTCATTTTATTGGCAGTTTATCAAACATACCTGATATTCACTAAAAACCTGCAGCCACTCTCCGCCATCAAATACATACACGGGTGGCGTCACAATTCTCGATATTGGTTAAAAAAGAAAAACAAACTGAAGAGAACCACTATTCACCGGTCTAGTGGGAAACAACGGACTAGATACCCGGGTAGTGAATCGGATCTCTATTTTGGACAGAACCGCCAGTGGCAGTCCGATACGGCCCGCCACTCTAGAGAGGTCATTTGCTGTGGGGAGGGGGGGGGGGGGGGGGGCAACAAATGAAAATATTAGTGATTCATTTGCAATTGCCATTTACTAGTCGTGTTATATATCGGTTTTCCTCTCAGTATGCACACTGTGATGTATCAGATTTGATCCTTACTGTCGAACAGAGAGTAACTGATGAACAGAGCACGACGTGAAAGGTGAAACATGCAACCGCAGATTATAATTTGGATGCAACGAAACGCTTCATCAAAATTATTATCAGTGATTGTGTGTTTCTATTTGCACATTTATTCCAGTGTTTTCAATAATTACAGACATCATACCCATTTTTAAATTCCAAAATGAAAAGAAAATTGTTCAAAATGATGTCCACACATCGTACCCAGTAGCAAACAGCCATTTCCCAAACAGAGTAGCCGTATCCGGTCAGCCAGCAAACAGTTAGGCAGGGTTCACTATTATTTGAGAAAAAGATTGTTACAACACTTTCTCTTGCCTGTATTGCTCCCAGTGTCATTATTACTTCAGCCCCAAATCACTTACAAAGCTCAACATCTTTACCACTCAGAGGGTAACCCGTCAACTTTCTTCCGTTCACATTTATTCACAAGTCCACGACGATCCTTCAGACAAACTCCTCCTCCGTTATTCGAGTGTATTCAACCAGGCAACCTCCGAAGCCTCCAAACGTCAAAAGTATCGAGATGATGGCCAAAATAAACGACCATCCCACTTGATAAATGCCAGATGTATCAATGCCGTCAATATATAAAGCGAACATTAAACTCGTGTTCTCCTTTACGTCATACAAATAGTGTCTTCCTTTTAAACCGATTACAATGATCAGCATCAGAGTTAGAGCACCTGTAAGAGAACAAACATGGATCAGTTGTTTATAATCAAACCTGAATATAAGCAACCTGTCATTTGCAAAATGAGGTCCCCAGAGGGTGAATTTGCTGATGCTATCCCATACAGTGGGCCAATTGATCCCCTAGGTACATCTTTCTGTTTTGGCTTGAGACCTTGATTCAAACTGAGGTTCACAGAGGGTAAATTTTGTGATGCTACCCTGCTGTGCAGGGTAGCATCACCAAATTCACCCTCTGGGAACCTCATTTTGCAGATGACAGTCTGCTTATTTTCAGGTTTGTTTATAATATAACAGTATCACAGCACGCAAAGGGGGATTTGGTAGCTGGCTGCCTGTCGGGCGTAAATTTGCCATCGTCATTTGGCGTTCGCGTGAAAATCATCCGTGTGGGAGACACACTTTTTTTCTGACCGCATTGTTTGTACGTCCAGGTGTACATGAGACACGCAATGTTAGTCTACTTGTAGGAAACAATATTGCAGTACGCAAAGGGTGATTTGGTAGTCGAGTGCCTGTTGGAAAGACTTTAGTCCATTTCCTTACTTGCTAGTCGTGTAGAAACAGGCCCGAAGTTGGCAGGTGGGCCGAGGCACTCCTCCACAATTTGTCATTGTCACCCGTGTGAAAATCATCCAATTTTCCTCTGTAAATAATTCTAAGCGTTGACATCATTTCTCTGAATGTTCTCCATGAGGGCTCCACCTCTCCAAAAAAATGATGTTAAGGTCTTGAATTATCGAACAAACAAATGGAAGGAAATTTTTTTGTGGTCATCCCACAGTTTTTTTCTTATGGTTTCGTAGCTCGACGATACGAGAATTTCGAAGAAATTGGGAACGTCTTTCGTGGGGTTTATCTCCTACAACTCCGCCCCTTGCCAGGCCTGAAAACACGCAGTCTGACATTTGCAGAATGAGGTCCCCAAAGAGTGAATTTGATGATGCTATCCCATACAGTAGGCCAATTTATCTTCTGGGTACCTCCTTCTGTTTAGTTTTGAGACTCTGATTCAGATTGATGTTCACAGAGGGTAAATTCAGTGGTGCTACCCTGCTGTGCGGGGTAGCATCAGTAAATTCACCCTCTGGGGACCTCATTTTGTAGATGACAGTCTGCTTATTTTCTGGCTTGCCCCTTGCGAGTTCCAATACCTTTGGAAACTAAAGGTCTGCTTTAACCCCCTACACACTGGTTTTAAAACAACGAAATTCGGCAATTATTTCCATAATGTAATTGGGAATTTAACAAAGATTGAACTGTTTAAATTTCTAGTTGCAAAATGGGAAATTCGTAGCTTAATATTTTGGTATTTTGACATCAGTGTGTTGAGAGTTAATTTGAAAGCTGTATTTTATGTCTGCGGATGCACTGGATTTCCAGACACCCTTGAAATCTAAGAGTTCTACAGAACCAATATCATTATCATGTGATTGCGGAAGCATGTCGTGAATCGTGTAACACGAACGCTTTATAAGAAATGTGACACCAACGAGCATGAATCACCATTAAAACTCCCAGACTCAACTGAGTACATCACATTTTCAGGACCGAAGCAAGTGAGGTGCATACCCCCCCCCCTCCCCACAACACACCCATGACTATGTCTCTCGGAATTTTTATTGCCCTTTGGAAAAATTGTTGGTTGTTCGAATATCAACACGTTGTCTGAAAGCCGTTTATTCGAAAAAGTTCATCATTTGGCGAAACCACGAATGATTTTCATTGTGAAAAAATATCCTTATGTTTCAAATATCTTTTGTTTGAAAGTTCTCGTAATAAATATATGACAATCGAGTTTTGAATTAGACACATAAATAGAGGATATCTAGTGTTTTTGAGTCGATACCGAAAATTATCTTACGAGTGACCGAGACAAATGTTTATTTTTCACAAGTGCTTGTCAAAAAAACAAGATTTTCTTTTTATTATACGCTTTTTATAAAAATCTGATCATTCCTATCGATAATCCCAGTCGTTTCAACCTCGAATTGATGCATAAAAGTAAACAGCTGATGCGCATGAAAACGCCGAAGTGATTTGATCGATTCTCGGAACAGGTAACGTCTTGCAATCTGATTCAGCTGGCGGGTTTCATGCATCAATTCAAAGGAAATACGTGTTGAATTATTGCTGAAAATGATCGGTATCCACTCAAAAACACTAGATTTTCTTTCCATTGTACGTTTTTAGAGCAAATTGATCATTTCCAGTGATAATTTGACTCGTATTCACCTTGAAGTAATGCTTTGAAAGCCGCCAATTTGATTGATATCGTGAAAGTGAAAATTTCTTTCTCTTCAAAGTGGGGGTACGATTTCTATTTCCGGAATTTTTTAGATAATCTATCGTTTAGCGTATAATAAAATAGTTTATTATATTTATTCTTTACTAGGATAATGATAAACGGCCGTTTACGACCTGCTTCATTTATTATGGTTTTAACCCTTTACCCAAAGTAACGGCCAAAACCAACCAGCGCTATTCACAAAAATCACCATTCAATTTTCATTATTTTTTTTATTTTTTGGTTTCAAAAAGTAGCTCATGACCCCTCATTGGAACGAGCTTGTTGCGCTCGTTCCAAAGAGGGGTCATAACCTTTGTTTTTGAGACAAAAAATTTTTAAAAATAATTGTCCATTTTCGTGAATAGCGCTGGCCGTTTTTGGTCGTTACGTTGGGTAAAAGGTTAATGCCGGGAAATTTTGAGATCCTACCTTCGGGCCTGGCCACTTTCGTCATCCGCCATAATAATCATGAATTCAACAAAAAGATTCGGGTCCTAAAGGTATCTCATTTTATTGAATACACCCATTGCAATTTGTTAAATTATTTTTCTTGGACTTTATTCTTAAGGCATTCTAATGCATAGGTGGGGGCGCGGTGGCTCAGTTGGTAGAGGTGCAGGCTGCAAGCCGAGAGGTCCTCGGTTCGAATCCCACCTGCGGCAACCGCGTTGTGTCCTTGGGCAAGACGCTTCACCCCCATTGCCCACGTGGGGGCACGGTGACGTTGTGTACTAAGGCGTACTGCACGTCGATGGTGCACCTGTCTTCAACCAGTGCAAACCCTGCTTGTGTGGAGTTGGTATGTTGGGGAGCTGACAGTTGCTCGCCGTTGCTCGGTGGTTCTCTCCGGGTACTCCGGCTTCCTCCACCCGAAAAACTGTCACGGTCATGGTTAGCCATTGTGCACGAATATGTGACCTTAAACACCAATAAATAAATAAATAAATAATGCATAGGTGGCGTGTTTAGACATGTAATTCATAGATTGAATTATGTAGATATTTTCTAAAAGCAACAAATGGATGCGGCGTAGAGAAGGATGAACATATGTCGCATGCAGTGCATTGAGGCTGTAACAAGAAAATTGCACTGAACAACTGTTACAGTCTGAGTTCAAGTACATAGTTTACATCTTACACGATCTACACTGTTTGTTGCGTTTGTAAAATCGATTTTCTGCAAGACCCTGGGATTTAAAGATCAGTTTTAAACGAAGGCATGCTTTCATCCAGACCATTTCCGAACAATTACAGTTTTGCTGTCTCCGCAATAAATGATAATGGTTTCCTTGAAAATGTATCTTATGCCAAATCAATGTTTGATTAAAAAAAACATTTTCTCCCAGACGCGAAGGCTGGAGACAGATGGTTCGGAACAAAAATGAAAGTGACCCTTCATCGGAACGAACTCAATGAGATGATCGTTTCAATGTGGACCATAAGCAATATTTTTATGCCCAAAAATTAATGCTAAAGAAAATTAATCTTTTGATTCTCAGGCAGCTGCGCATTCGTATTTTCGGCCCGTGTTCGTCATATTTATTTCAGAGGCAAAATTCAATATGCATAAAAACTATCATAGGGTATGATTTTAGCGGTATTAAATCGCGATTTGCGATGCAATATGTCGTATACATTGACACAGTATTGTTATTCTCTTCGCGAAATGCGACACGATTCTCATATGTATGTACAAAATAAATATTTATTTAACTGGTTGAGGGATAGATTAGTTTTAGTGGTCTGAATTTGTCTCACAAAAATTGTTTTATTACAAATTATTGGAGAGTGCCATTCGGCACTCTCCAATAATTTGTAATATAACAAATTTGTAAAAACAAACTATTATTTACGTCTGACTGAATATGAAACATAGGTAAAGAAAATGTTACTTTTGCACTGGTACCCTTATTTTTTTGAAAGGCCTGATTGTGGCCTCTAGCACTCAACCAGTTAAAAAAACTCCTTATTATTTTTGATCCCCATTTTAGTTGTTCTATATTGATTTTGTGTTGTATGATCACTGTTACAAAGAAATCAACATGGAAGCTCTGGTATTTAATTTTAGGCTCTCACAACTGGATTTTAGGCATCGGCGACCATTCCATCAGGAATAAAAAACAAAAATAAAAACCGCCCTCCCTCATTCGTTTTAAAAAAAAAATGCCTGAGAAACAATTATTTAATTTTGTTTGGCCTAATTTTTTTTTTTTTTTGGAGTTACTCCAGAATATTTTTGCCAAGTGTCGTCTGCTATTCGTGTTTGGCAAAACGTCTTATCTCACTAGTCATAACAAGAGGCCTCTCAGCCTGACTAACCCGCGTCATGAATTAAGGTTTCAGGGGCAGCTACCGCCTGGATGGAATTGACAGTGCTTTGACATTTTTTTTTCACTCAGTGACCTTGAGATTGGGAATATGGACTTTAGTTTAATGTTCTTTAAAATTCTGGTCTAATATTATGAACCAATAATGGCTCGGAAAAATAACAGTTTGACGATTAAGGGCAGAGCAAACACAATGTTCACGTGCGACCTTGATCTTGATACAGACCAGTTACGTGGAATCACACCCCTCCCCCACACACACACACACCCACACCCACACACACACCTCATCCCGTTTGATAAGAAACTATGGCCCAGGCATTTGAATTGTTGATGACAGACAGATGATTCTTATGGACCGTACAAATAAAATGTTGACCCGTGACCTTCAATTGTGGGGTAAAAACTTCACATTCACGCAGAACACACCGTCTATCCATTAAACAAATGTTTGTAAAGTTTAATGGTTAAGAAAGTATGCTCTGGATTAAATTTTTTTACAACGGATGGGTGGACAACGGATGGATGGACAACGGATGAAAGGACGGGCGCACATATTACATGACACGCCGTCTAGATATAATACATGTTTATTAGTTTTTGTCATAAAATATTCAGTGGTTGAGGATTTATGGTACACACAAAACAAAATGTGGAAGACACCGAACGGAAGGCCAAACAAAAACAAAATATTGACCTGTGAGACTGACCTTTTTACGATGCCTGAGACACTGTCTATTGAAAAAACATATTTTATTAAAGTTTGACTAACGTGACTACCGTTACTTATTCTCGGTTCCTTATTCGAGATTAGTTATCAACCGATGTTATCGGCTGATAACGAATGTCGAATAAAGAACTGCGAATAAGTAAAAGGGTGTCACGTCCTCTAAAGTTTGGCAGAGATGTTCAGTGGATGAGAGATTAAGCCTCGAACAAACAAACTCCTAACGATCCTAACGATGGGCAGACGGGTGGACGGACGCTATCAGGAAAGGCGCGTTGACTTTATCTTAGCGGAGATAAAAGAAACATTTCGATCCCCACGCCCCCCCCCCACCCCACACACTCACAAACACGATCACGATTCCATGCAGGAATGTGAGAAGTGGGAGTAAGCTTAGGACTATCTTTCATTTGTTTCTGGGCCTGCTTATTCAAAACTGTCGGCTACGCCGGTGGTACCAAACACAGCGTAGGTCTTTTATATATTTCATTCCACATAGAATGTGTCTTCGTCATTTTCAGTTCTCGAATGTTAACGGTGAACGTGCCAGGCATGGTGTCAAAATGACATCACACGACGTGTGCAACCCCTATAAAAATTGTTCACTTGAAATACCTAAACTCACGAAAAGGTGATAGATATATACACTGCGGCCTTAAAATTTTCGGTTTTTGGAGGTATTCACCCAAACCCCAGGATTGTACTTTAGATTTGAGGACACCACCCTAAGCCATATCAAAACCCGTGGGCCATGGGACATGACCACTAAAAATAATTTTGAATGTAAACTGGTTCTGATCAGAACCTGATTTCGTTTTCAGTAATCATCTCAAACATAGAACCAATAATGGTTTTGAGCAAATCCCAAACGATTTGGTTTCAGTTGATCAAATCCAGTTGGTTATAAGCATTTAGTTCTTATCAATTCAGAGGCGGCGGAGCCAGGGGCAGGGGGGGGGGCACAGGGGGGACGTGCCCCTCCACTTTTTTCCATAGGTATGTTTCGCAATTACACAATGAATTAAAATGGGCGGATGCACACGTGCCAATATACAGACATTCCTGTATATAACATATTTGAAAATCCAAACAATATTTAGCCAAAGAATCCCACTTTCGGTCCCTTCGATCCGTTTCTTCCACTTCAACCATCTTCCAACCCGAAGGCTGACCTTCGGGTTGAAAGATGAATGAAGCAGAAGAAACTGGCAGGACAGTGACCACACAGCGGCATATTCATCTAAAGGAGAGACTATAGAGAGTCATGGTACATTACCGATATACGATTGTAAGTAACCTTTCTACATTGGATCGAACAATGATAGCATTGTAAATTTGTGCCCCTCCACTTTTATTGAGCTTCCGCCGTCCGTGTATCAAATCCAAGTTAGGTTCAACCAAATCCATTTGGTTCTGATCAAATCCAGTTGGATATGTGATTTGGTTCTTATCAAATCTAAGTTAGGTTCTATCCAAATCCATTCGGTGCACGTACACTGAGTTCCGGAAGCAGTGTGTATCCTTCTGCGTAGAAATAACCTTAAATCTTTCACTGGTTAGTGAACATCCAATTTAATTTCATTAAGCGGAAAAGCTTCAATAGAAGCAGATGCAATGGTGGTGAAGGTGTGTGTGATGCCATAAGCAGATCAGTATAGGGGAAGAGGGATTTTAAGTCAACAATTTCTCGTATTTTACACGTAGGCATCCAGATTTATCGAAAATGGCACCTGTGCCCGGAATAGTCGTACTGCCCCCCCCCCCCCCCCCCCCACACACCCCAGCGTGAGATGCGCCCCTGATGTCCCATGCAAAAATCAGATCGAAGCAACCGCAGCTACATCACTGTCCAGGGTATCACACTGCAAATAACACACATTTCGGGGACCCATAAAATGTTTCGAGGGTGGGAGGAGGGAGGGAACCAAAACCGCTGCATTGACCTATTTGTGATTATATGAGGCCCACGGGTACAAAAAGGATAGCTTGAACGTCCAATGAGGACCGCTGAATTTTCATTTCTGTTTGGACATTCTGACAGAAAAATTATACTGTTTTTTTAATGTATTTTACAACAATTTTCCCTTCACATTCCCCGCCAGTCCCGAATAGATGTTAAGTAAACTGAATAGATGTTAAGTACTGCGATTCCACTTTTTCTCTGACTTTGGATTCGTTTGTACGTGCTTTGATTTTGACCCTTCACCCAACGCAGACGATATCAAAATTTATAATTTTAAATATCATTTTTTTAAATTTTTCAAAAAATTTCAACAAAACCATATCATGTGACCCCTCGTTGGAACGAGGGGTCACATGATATGGTTTTGTTGAAATTTTTTGAAAAATAATATTTTTCAAATGCAGAATTTGCATATTACGCGGGCGGATGCGGGCGATTCGTTGGGCAAAGGGTTAAGACGGGATATGAAAAATTTATTAGAACGTTATTAAAACAAAAGTGTCAAACACCAAACGGTGTTCTCTCCCTTCTCTGTGCTCGCTACAGTAGCACAGCAAAAAATTGGCAGCACTGCTTGGGGTTTGCACAAGCGCAACAGAATGTCAGTCAACAAGACAGAAGAATACAGCTAAAACAGCTATTAATATGTTTGCTGCTGAATCCATTTTCATATATTGTATTGTATCCTTTATGATTGTCCTGTACATGTGGTACACATAACATAGACTTGAAATAAAATATTGCTCAAACTAAAACTAAGAGTATGGAATATCTATATATTTATTGGTGTTTAAGGTCAATTACTTATGCACAATGGCTAATCGTGACCGTGACAGTTTTACGGGTGGAGGAAACCGGAGTACCCGGAGAGAACCACCGAACATCGACGAGCAACTGTCAGCTCCTCAAGATTCTAACTCAGTTCAAGCTCCGCACAAGCAGGGTTACAGCTGTTGAAGACATGTGCACCACCGACGTGCTGTACGCCCTAGTACACGGCATCATCGTGGCCCCATGCAGGCAACCGGGATAAAGTGCCTTGCCCAAGGACACAACGCGGGTCGTCCCGGACGGGGATCGAACTCGGGACCTCTAGCATAGAAGTCCAACAGTCTACCAATGAGCCACCGCGCTCAAGAGTATGTAATCGAAGCACTTATCCCATTTATACTTTTCCCTGTATTTTTAGGTTGTCACCATTCAGCCAAAGTGTATGTTAAATAGGTAACTGCTTGCATTGATTCGGGCCCTGCGAACCTGAAATTTCGAGTCGAATCGAATCTCGAATCGAATCAGGTACCAGATTTCGAATCGAGTCGAATCTCGAATCGAACCTCACCGCTTTTCAAGTTGTGTATAGTTGCACCTTCTTGCAACTTTTCCCTACATTTTTAGGTTGTCACCATTCAGCCAAAGTACATGTTAAATAGGTAACTGTTTGAATTGATTAGGGCCCTGCGAACCTGAAATTTCGGGTCGAATCGAAACTCGAATCGAATCAGGCACCAGATTTAGAATCGAATCGAATCTCGTCACTTTTTAAGTTGTACATGTTGCTCCTTCTTACAACCGTAAATATCAGTCTCCACTCAAGTCTTGTGTTCAGCGGCGACTCGTGCAAATCAAGCAAAAACGCGGAATAATCCAGAAACGAAATTAAAGTAGTTTCGGAAGCGGAACGCCCTTGAACTCTTCTTGTTCTAACAGACATTCTTTTTTAACTAGTTTTATTTAAATTAACGATACATAATTATTAATTGTTAATGTTATACTTATTTGCGTTTTTCAGTTGGCAATGAAATAGATGATTTACATGAAATTCGGTAGGCTGTTGGGGTGGAGTTGGGAGCTCCCCTAATCCTAACTAGGACCCTCCACAGGGCTTATATTTCTTGACCTGATGACACAAGAAAAGATCAAGGGGAGACTTTTTGTAGGATTTTTAGAACATCTCGACGATTCGAAAAATTTCTATTTCGGCTATTTCGAATCGAACTTGGAAGCTCCACAGGGCCCCAAAAATTAGATCTTACCTGATGAGAACGTTAATATGGATAATATCATCATGATAACCTTTGAAAACCTACTTCTCGGTAACAAAACGTATGAGATTAAACAAGCTGCTGTTAGGAGAAAACACAACAAAGCCAACACGGCAAATGCTTGACTGGCTCGTATGAAGTCTGAAAAGAAAAAATATATAACAGACATTCTTTTTTAACTAGTTTTATTTCAATTTACGATATATAATTATTATTTGTTATACAGTAGAATCCTCTTAATTGAATATCCATTTTGCCAGTGAAAATTATGCAATTAACAGGAGTATACAATTAACAGGGATTTGGTCAGTTTCCTGTGTTCTGGAGGTAAACTGAGCATTTATTCTATTATATCTTGTTTGACAGAGCTCATAGAGCTCTGTCAAACAAGATATAATAGAATAAATGTCTGTATTGGATGCAGTGAGGCCAAAAAGGTTGATAAATGAAGGGTATTTGGTGCCTGTCACAGTAATGTTTTCGACATATTACAAAACTTTATATACAATTAACAGGAGTTTACTCTACAACCCATATGCAATTAACAGATCAAATTTGTACTGAAGGTATGGTAAATGTTTTTGTGTATGAAAATTATATTCAATTAACAGGGACATACAATTAAGAGATATCCAATTAAGTGGGCTCCACTGTACTTATTTGCGTTTTTCAGTTGGCAATGAAATAGATGCGCAACATGAAATTCGGTAGGCTGTTGGTCTGGAGTTGGGGGCTCCCCTAGTCCTAACTAGTACCCTCCGCAGGGCTTATATTTCAACGAGAATTGGCGAATAGATTCGCGCAGATTCACGCAGATTAGCGCAACAAATACTATCAAGAAACCATGAAGATTCTCGCTGCACCTCTGCAGGGATTCGAGTGAAAAGAATTGAGTCAATTTAACCCTTAACCTAACATAGCGACAGCAAATTAACCAATGCAAGGCTAACATAGCATGAAATATCTTGTACATTGTCAATAAAATTATACAAATATGACTCAATGAGCCAGTTCAGGGGGCGCGGTGGCTCAGTTGGTAGAGGTGCAGGCTGCAAGCCGAGAGGTCCTCGGTTCGAATCCCACCTGCGGCAACCGCGTTGTGTCCTTGGGCAAGACACTTCACCCCGATTGCCTACATGGGGGCACGATGACGCTGTGTACTGAGGCGTACTTCACGTCGATGGTGCGCATGTCTTCAACCAATCTAACCCTGCCTGTACTGCGGTGCAGAGTTCAGAGTTCCGATGTTGGGGAGCTGACAGCTGCTCGGTGGTTCTCTCCGTGTACTCCGGCTTCCTCCACCCGTAAAACTGTCACGGTCACGATTAGCCATTGTGCATAAGTATGTGACCTTAAACACCAATAAATAAATAAATAAATAAATAAATAATGAGCCAGTTCCAATGACATCCATGTTTGTAAGGTTTTATTGGTAAATATTGTTTATTTTTTAAAAAAATTATCAAATTTAGTTTATGTTTTACAAATTAAAAAGCTGTGTTGGGTAATGGGTTAACATATGTTATCCGTATACAACAATGGCTCAACCATGGTGGACTCATGGGATCCTAGAACACTAATAGCAGGCATGGATTCTCGCAACCATTTTTCGGAATCCAAATGCATTCTCCCAAATTTAGATGAAATATAAGCCCTGCTCCTGCTCCATTCTCCCACTTCATTTCAGGGAAGTGGGAAGAGAGGTAACGACAGGAGGGTCTTTCTTAGAGCTAGGCCTCCCCTGAGAATTCTTTTTGCAAAATTCAGAGCTCTAAGAGCCTATCTGGGGCATCTGTAGCGAGCGAATCCCTATACTGGAGATCATTTGGGGACTCGATATTATGGCAAACTTGCACTTTTGGGGTGGGGTGGGGGGCACTGAACATTTTAGATGGACCAAGCTCCCCCCCCCCCCCCGGCTAGGCCACTGGAGTGGTTCCGTCCATTATAATTCTGTCTACTGCAAGGATCAGGGTCTCATGATTTTGCTGTGAGGTTCAGCAGTAATGTGATCATACTTCCCAGTTGGGTTATACGAGTTTGTTATTATTGATACTCTGTTCCTAGCTGTTGATCATTTGGGGCGATATTTCACTGACGGTGATTTTTGACAAAAACGCGTTCATTGTTGTTTGACAAGCCGTCGTCTGAGTGCTAGAATGTCCTATGTCCCATAGGGGACATAGGACATTCTAGCACTCAGGCACGAAACATTGACATTGAATAGTGCATTTCATTTCACCGTCTCAAATACTAATACTTCCACTTGATGCATAGACACAATCTCTTAAGACACTAATCAAATTCTTAACAAATCTGACACGAGTAAAAGGACATCACTTTACCTTATTTTAATTCGTACCCCACGTGACCAGTTATTTTCATCATTCAAAGTGACTCGCGAGGAAGTTCTCTCCCTTTAATTTGCTAAATGTGTTCAGGAGTTCAAAGATAAAGGTATGTGAGTTTTTTTTAAAATATCCGTATTTATTTATTGGGACTTAACGACACTTTCGACAGCCTGGATCACCTCGTGTCGGACAATTTTACGGGTGGAGGAAGCCGGAGTGCCCGGAGAGAACCACAGAGCAACGGCGAGCAACTGTCAGACTCCGAACATACTTACTCCGCTCATGCAGGGTTAGCAGTGGTTGAAGACATGTAAAATTCGTAATGTTACAACTGTGTTAACAGTATACACATCCTTCGATAAACTATAGATATTGTAATATCGGTTAATATAAAAATTAATCCATTTCAACCCAGTAATTGCATTATAAAGCTCTGCGTGAAGAATAAGTTGGCTTTGGAACAGAGGCTGTGGAGCCAGGGGGCACAGGGGTAATTGCCTCTCCACTTTTATCCATAGATATGTTTCGCAGTTACACAATGAATTAAAATGGGCGCATGCAAACGTATCGATATACAGGCATTCCTATAACATTATTTGAAAATCCAACAATATTTAGCCAAAGAATCCCACTTTCGGTCCCTTCGGTCCATTTCTTCTACTTCAACCATCTTCCAACCCGAAGGCTGGCCTTCAGGTTGGTAGATGCTTGAAGTAGAAGAAACGGACAGGACAGTGACAACACAGCGGAATATTCATCTAAACGAGAGACTATATAGAGAGTCATGGTACATTTACCTATATACGATTGTAACCTTTCTACATTGGGTCGAACCATAGTAGCATTTATTTACTGAACACAACTTCGGAACATGCAAAAAATATGTTCACCCGATTACGTATTAGTAATCACAACTTAATGATTGAAAAGGGTAGACATATGCAGCCCCCATTACCTGTACATAAAAGTTTATGTAAGGTCTGTAACAATGGTAATATAGAAAACGAATTCCACTTTGTTATGGATTGTAAGAGATGTGACTCTATACGTGCTGACTCCTATCGCAAAATCGAGAGAGAATATCCAGATTTTGTTGGTATGAGTAGCTCTGAGAGATTCGTATTTCTTATGAAAAATGAAATCCCCGTACTGTGTGGTATCATCTGTAATATGATCCGACAAATGTTTGAATGCAGAGAATGCTTACTTGCGGCATAATACCAATTAGAATGAAATCATTAGCTATAACATGCACCAACTGAACATTAGTGTTTATGGTTTCAAACATATTTTGCCATTTCCTGGTATTATTGTTACTAATTTCAATGACATGCAATCTGCCTTGTTTTTGGTGTTCTTGCAATAAATATTATCTTATCTTATCTTATCTTATCTTGTAAATTTGTGCCCCTCCACTTTTATCGAGCTTCCGCCGCCCCTACTTTGTGAACTGTATGCTTTTCTGAGATTTTGAAACTTATTGTTTGAGTGGAATCTTTTAGTAATAATTCGCTCTCCACGTATTACACTTCAGTGCTGTCAAAATAAAGTCATAACCTTCCATTGTTCTTGTTTTTAAAAAATGGATTAAGCTGCTTGGACCAACGTGCTTAATCCATTGTTTATTTATTTATTTATTTATTTATTTATTTATTTATTTATTTATTTATTTATTTATTTATTTATTTATTTATTAAGGTTTAACGACACATTAACAGCCAACGTCATGTCGTGTCGATGACAGTTTTACGGGTGGAGGAAGCTGGAGTACCCGGAGAGAACCACCGAGCAACGACGAGCAGGTGCCAGCTCCCCAACATCGTAACTCCCGACTGCAGCACAGGCAGGGTTAGATTGGTTGAAGACATGCGCACCATCGACGCGCAGTACGCCTTAGCACACGGCGTCATCGTGCCCCCATGTGGACAATCGGGGTTAAGTGCCTTGCCCAAGGACACAACGCGGGAGTCCGAATCGATCGCCCAGGCAGTCACCCATCCAAGGACGAACCGGGCTCGACGCATTGTTTAAAAACAAGAACAATGGAAGGTTACAATTTTACACAGCATGTTCACGCTGGAGGCTTGGAAATGTTAAGGGGAGGTAAGTTTCTCAAAAGTCATTAGGAATGAACAAAATGTTTGGGGCTGCAACTAATAACGCATTTGGAAGACACATGATCAGTTCGACACACCGGCAATGAAGATGAACGAGATCGAAAACTAATTGATTTAGTGGTCGCTGGAAATTATTCGATAAAGCAGCTACAGTACCAAATTAATTCCTCAAATGTTTGATGGTAAATTGCAAGTATTTATTGATACATGGGTCAGACAAACCGAATTTCCGTCTGATGTCAGTAAAAGTAAAAATAATGTATATTCTATCGATTTGGTTACTCGAATGGAATGATGATAAGCACTGAAATTATATGCATCATTTCAGCTTATCGAAACATCCAGTTATCAAATAAGTTATCAGTAAAAAGAGTCTTCGTCGGTCGGATTTTCGTTATAATGCGAAAGTATTGCGTGTTTTTTTTTAACGTGAATCAGATTAGATAAATGGGAATCAATAATGAAGACATTTGTGTGTACCAGCATCCCTGTCATGTGCACAATATTTACTACATGCATTTAACTCTTTTCCTAACGAATCGGTCGGGGGCGCGGTGGCTCAGTCGGTAGAGGTGCAGGCTGCAAGCCGAGAGGTCCTCGGTTCGAATCCCACCTGCGGCAACCGCGTTGTGTCCTTGGGCACGACACTTCACCCCCATTGCCCACGTGGGGGCACGGTGACGCTGTGTACTAAGGCGTACTGCACGTCGATGGTGCACCTGTCTTCAACCCATGCTAACCCTGCTTGTGTGGAGTTGGTATGTTGGGGAGCTGACAGTTGCTCGCCGTTGCTCGGTGGTTCTCTCCGGGTACTCCGGCTTCCTCCGCCCGTAAAACTGTCACGGTCGGTTAGCCATTGTGCAGAAATATGTGACCTTAAACCCCCAATAAGATAAAATAAATAAATAAATAACGAATCGGTCGCATCCGCCCGCGTGCCCGCGTAATTTTCAAATTAAGAAGTTGAAAAAATATATTTTGCAAAAGATTTGATATCCTGTGCGTTGTTTAAAGGGTTAATTGTTTACCCAACATGACGACCATAAACGACAAGCGCTATTCACAAAAAAATCACCTTTCAAATTATTTTATTTTTTTCAATTTTTGGCTTAACTGGTTGAGTTCGAGAATCCACTCTCAGGGCTTTCAAAAATACGAGAGTACCAGAGAAAGAACCAACATTTTCCTTGGTCATTTCTCGTATTCAGTCAAACGCAATTAATATTTTGTTTATATAAATTCTTTTATGCTTTCTGACAAATTATTGAAGAATGCCATGGGCACTCTTCAATATTTTGCAATAAAATAAACTTTGATGACTAAAGTCATACCACCCCAAAAAATGTAGCTCTAAACCAGATAGACACATAGATTATGGCGCCTCATTGGGCCGAGCTATTGAAGATCGTTTTAAGGGGGGGGGGGGGGGGGGGGGGGGGGGGCTAGTTTTAGGTAAAAAAGAGAAAGGTAGGTAATGGGTTAAACCTTTGGGGAAATGGTCATACGGGGAACATGAGGATACTTGTAACCAATAGTTTACATGGGTAACCCTTCATCTGACACAATTTAGTGTCTGCAGAGTCCATACATCCAGTACTTTTTAGTAGGGCCATGATAGTGGTTTCCAGCACTCCACCAGTCAAAGTAATAATACTTTTGAAGAGAAAAGAAAAAAAAAGTGACAAGTTTGTGTAGACCATAAGCAAATTAGTTTATATATAGCAATATTGTATTTAGCACCTGACGGTCACCATTTGTTAGGGCACTTGAAAGCCCATTCCCTGCACGACTGAATACTATGTAATGATGAACCAGCCGCCATTCCGGTGTGTCATTTAGATATTACATAATAAATATCTTAAGCCAGCCTGAGAGGCGCGTTCTACAATAAGTTTTACTCCTTAAAATATAAACCAGCCCAGAATTGTAGCCTTTCTGGTCCACCACCGCCTCTCTCGAAAACAGCGGTGTGTTGCCATTTATTTTACCTATCCAGATCTTATAAAAAACTTTAGTTGTAAAATTTCTAGCTGACTGAATCACAACTCAAACGTGAAACGACGAAACATCTACATCACCAACCACCATCACAACACATCCGCCTCCTAAAAATGTGTGCCATTGAATAAATTAAATTAAAACAATTAACCCTTTACCCAACGAATCGCCCGAATCCGCCCGCGTAATGTGTAAATTCAGCAGCTGAAAAAATATTATTTTTCGAAAAATTTCAACAAAACCATATCATGTGACCCCTCTTTGGAACGAGCTCGCCGAGCTCGTTCCAAAGAGGGGTCACATGATATGGTTTTGTTGAAATTTTTCGAAAAAAATTAAAAAATGGTATTTAAAATAATAAATTTTGACATCGTCTGCATTGGGTAAAGGGTTAAAGTCATGGTGTTTACCTCACACGAAAACTTGTTATGCTGTATCAACTTATCAATATTAACTAAAATGGGTTGTAAATATTCAATTTGTATTGTCCTGAAAAATGTGAACATCATCACCACATTCATTTTTCGCAGACAGCAAAGTTTATTCTTTAACCCTCTGCACAGTGATGTCAAAAGGGCAATGTTTTCGGCAGCAAATATTTCCCATAATGCAGTTTGATATTTAACCAAATATACCTTGTTTGACATTGGTTAAATTCATAGTTAAACAAGAGAAAAACAGAGTGATTGGAGAAAATGTTCTTGTACTACAAGACTCCAGTGTGCTAAGGGTTAAGAAGAGAAAGGAGATTGTGAGGCGTTGGGATATTGAAAACTTTCCAAACATTTTTTTTGTTGAGCATTGTTTATTTATAGCAACACTCCCACCCCACCCCCAACGATAGCCGCGGTTGAGACAGTTGAGGCGGTTGTGTGAGCAAAGAGCGTTCGGGCAGGGCGTACGCACCGCCGTCTCTTATACCTGAATGCAGCGTGCGACTGATTCATGTCTCATATCCCCACCGATTTGTTGCTTGAATGGTATTTTCTTTTTAGCAAAATTACGTTTTCAAGTGGTTAATGTTACATCTTCACTTGCAAATTGATTTACAAGCGCCACACTGCACAACCCCAATTCAATCAGCCGCTATTCAGAGAAAGCAAGCGATACACAGTAATTCGGTATTTAGCTATGGCAATTATTCGATTGTCAGAGTGGTCGACTGCTTTCTTCTATATGATGAAGACGGAAATCGATAATACCAAATATAACATGACAACATAACGAATTGTACATTAACTCTAAATTACTATATTTAATTACACGAAACAATAGGAGGCAGGATTTAACCCTGACTAATTCCATTATCCATGTCATAGATTATTTTCGTCATACTGACAGCGAATTGAGTTGTCAAATGTACAGGAAATGAGTAACACGCGATAAAGTTGTTCTATCGGATATTGACTTATGCCAACAACATGTTCGCTTAACCTTTAACTTTAGCTAATTTAAAGCCTACAGCTGGAATATATTTTACAAAAATACTTTCAATGAAGCTTTTGTATATTGGTGCCTTATTGTTGCCTTAACATTTTAACAGGCAGGGGTAAAATTATGTGGTTACAGTACGGCCTCCGTGGACTGGCCACTTTCCACGGTGGGCAATATTTCCACGGACGCAATAATATTAGATTCCAAACACTAATTATAGGAATAATCATCAAACATTTAATTAATGAAACACCTGATACAACCCGTTGCTTCATTTATTAAAATTTTGCTGATGATGATTTTTATTGCCTGGTAAACGCATGCGTAGACATCACCTCCCACGCGTGGATTACCAGTCCACGGCGGCTGTATTGTATAGGGGGTGACACTCTCCCGTCATATTCCAGTCGAGCCATTTTCGTCTGGACTGAAGTCTTAGACATCGATTCTCTCTTTCTTGCAATCGTGTACTTTCTTATATGACAAGATTTTTTACTTGGTCTTATGTCACACATGCAGCTGGTCTCATGCAAATGGAGGTCTGTGACCGATTCGATCCGCACGACTAGTTTTCAGCAAAGTGCTGCTAATTAACCCTTTACCTAACATGAAAAGCAGACGACCCTAACAAAAAAAAAAAAACATTCTTGAACTCATTTTTCATTTTTGTCTCAAAAACATAGGTTATGGCCCCTCGTTGGAACGAGCTTGACGAACTCGTTCCAACGAGGGATCATAACATATGTTTTTGAGACAAAAAATGAAAAATGATTGGCGATTTTTGAGAATAGCGCTGGCCGGTTTTGTTTGGCCGTTATGTTGGGTAAAGGGTCAAACTAGAGGCTGGGATGCACATACACCACAACAACTACATTTATTTATCCAACAATTTCCTGCGTTATTGAACTATAATCCCGACTGACAATGATAGTAGTGTGATGATAGGTACTAAGAGCCATAGTAGTGTCACAAGCATAGTACTGGTAGGTCCCAACAACAATGGGCACAACAGATAGTATTTAGTTACTTAGCAAAGAGTAGGTTAGTAGTGGGGTAAAAAGTAGTGGAAGACGATGCGTAGTGTGATAGGGAACGTAGAAACAGAGGAACAAGACATTGGCCAGTATCCTCCAACAGTCTACACTGGTCAGGTCCCCGCCAGTACCCACTAGTTCCAAAAGTCCCCCAAATCACAACTGTTTTCCCGGAAGTTACATTCAGTCTTTTATTTAAACATTTTTTATGCACGATTTTCATCTAAACTACCCGTTTTGTGAGATAATGAAGATGACTGATACCATGCTATATTCCTATGATATGAAAAAGATTCGAGAGGAAATGAATCGGACAGACCTCTTCGGGATGCTGCCTTGGTGGGGGGTTGGGATCCACTGTGACCCCCGGGGTGGGGTCGCCAACCATTCTTGTATTGGAGCTCCTAAATCCTGTTAATCCACCACAAACTCCTGTTAACATTCATTGATAATTCACTCTTATTTGAATAGGAATCTGGACCGCGGCGTACTATATGCCAGCAACTATAGTGTAAGAATATTACATATACATTAGTATTGTATCCCGGCGCTTTGCATCATAAACTGCCTTTTTTTTGGGGGGGGGGGGGGGGGTGTTTATTTGTTTCGAGTTTTTTATTTTTTTTGTGGGGATGGCAGGAAGACAGCCAATGGCTATGCCATCTCCAAGCAATATTTAATAAATATAGCATGGATTTGAGTTGACTATGCCAAAATAGTGGTCCTCGAGTAGAGGACAGTCCCGACGCGTAGCGGAGGGACTATTCTCTCCTCGAGGACCACTATTTTGGCATAGTCAACGAAAATGTCATGCTATATTTATTATATTAGATATTAGATGCGTGTGTGTGTGGGGGGGGAGGGGTTTCTTCATCGGTCATATATGCAAGATAAAATTCTTATTCACAGCCAAAGAGAAAAAAAATGGTTCAGGGTTTAAACAGGTAAACTAAGTTAATTCTGCCAGTCATAGTTCTGGGATAGAGAGGTAGAGAACCAAAACCCCAAGAAACACAATACCATTATTCCATTAACCCCCTCCCCGCTCCCAACACTACTACAAACATCACTTTCGATACACATATTTTTATTTCTCCAAACTAAATGTAATAATGTATATGGGACGAGATGTTTTTAAAGTATTTACGCTTTAATGGAATTTTCTAAGCGAATTCGAATGTTACTATTTTTAACCGTGCCCTATTCCCATGCACTATTCTTTTTTCAAAAATGATAGTAGGTCTGTGCGATTTCGCTGACGAACTATCGGAAAATAGGGTGTTTCTGTTCAACCAATCAGAACGCGGGAAAGTCACGTGACATCTAATATACTCACATATTATAAAGTATTTATTTTATCCATAATAGAATTGTAAACACGTTGTATATTACTGAATAAACAATCATCATCGGGCAGCCGATTTCGATTCGAACCAAATATCCCCTTAAGATTTGAAATAGAATCGAAGCTTTGCAAGGCCATAGCAGTTAGCAGTTAGACTGCCATTACCGGTTTAGTGGTTAATCATTATGTATTCTCATGTACTCACATAATACCGTCAATATCTACGAAGAACCATCTAAATGTCTCAGAAACGTTCTCAGGGGAACGCTTCTTGGAAACAGCAGTGAACCTTAATGCAATACTATCAGTCCCTACTTACATCGTCTCGTGGAACGCTCATTCGATGAGAAGGGAAAATCGTTGAGGTGGTCCACTTAACTCTCCGCTCATTATATATAGGCTACTGTTATCTCAGCATGATCCTTCTTGTCCTGGAGAGACGATAATTCTTTGCAAATTATTGGTTTGTCGATTCACCAGAAGAAAAAAAATTGCATGTCTGGTAATGTTACACGAAAAAAACCCTAACATTATCTAAACTGCGCTTACCGGGTTCTCTCATCCATGTTCGACAATCCCATTCGTTGTTTTCTCTGAATTTAATAAAACATTCTCTCCAGAGACTCAAGAAGAGCCCTCCATCTATGCCTACCCAGCTGTTTGACGAAAATGCTATGAGAAAGAACAGGAATCCGAGTGAAAGACTGGCTAACGACAGAACGATAACCAGCGATATCTGATCTGTCATCCTGGATTTACATCATCTGTGTGGCATCATTCATCTGGAAGTATATAAAAAAGTAGAGAATACTCTTATTTATTACACGTCTGTTCTATGTAATCCCCATCTACAGCAATTCTGAACCGTGTGGAAAATAAAAATCTGTTCCGCACATATGTGCGGAATGGAAATCGTTGATGGACTATTTTTAAACAGAAGCGAAATTTCACTGGAATTTTCTACAAATTGTGCCACGTAATTACATTTTGAATCGCTAGTGATAGCTGAAAATCGTACCCTGAGTTCCAATGTGTTCTATGTGCCAGTAGGCACATAGAACACATTGGAATTCTGGAAACGAAAAAGAGACACGGATTCCTCTCACAGATTTGGTTGGCGATAAAATGTGTTCCTTTTGTTGATAGTTGTCAAATGAATTGTTGAGCGTCCGCGTAATAATTGTTTTTATAGACGTGAAGGCGAGCAATAAACGCAGAACGACACACGCATGTGAATGGGTTAATCGATATGGCACTTGTGCCATCGCGGAAGGATAAAACTCGAGGCCCCTGGCCTCTCATTTTATCCTTCCGCGCTGGCACTCGTGCCATATCGATTAACCCATCCACACGCGCGTCTTTCTGTGGATATAAGTCCAAGATGAATTGAGTTAAAAATCAACCCAAATCAACTGGGTTGAGTGAATATGAACCCAATTGGGTTCATATTCGCTCAACCCAGATGATTCGGGTTGATTTTTAACCCAACCGATTTAAGTATACAGATTATTACAACATCCAATTGAGCTGGTTCGTCGTTTGGTTTGTTTGTTTGTGATTTAATGACACTTTCAACAGCCAGGGTCACCTCACGAAGGGTTACATCATGTCGGGCTGTTTTACGGTGGGAGAAGCCAGAGTACCCGGAAAGAACCACAGACCAGCGGAAAGCAACTGTTAGACTCCCCAAATTATTAAACCGATACAAGCAGCCAGCAGGCGTTGAAGACAAGTGCACCATCGACGTACTGTGCTCCTTAGTACTCATTTCCCCTTCTCTCTGAATCTGAGAATATTCATTGGGCGGGAGTACCCCATACATAGAGCTATTGTTCCAACGCGGGTGAGCCGTTATATAATAGCTTCCAATTTCTAAATTCGAAGGCGTCTGTATAAAATTGCGGGAATATTTTGGATGCAAAACATACGGTTAAGTGAAAAGAAGCCGCACTGACCTTCCATTCTTAAAAATTTCACCTGCAGAGGCGCTTTGACCCTGACGACAAAAATGAGATACCCCACCTCGTGTTTGCCCCAACTCACCGCTTCGCATCATGATCCATTGGTTGGAAATGGAGGAAGATGGTGACAAAGAGCCATAGTTTCTCACATCATAATGTAAACAGACCGGCGGATTTTGTCCCCCAAACTCCCCGCCACTGTCACGAAGAAAGAAAGTGTATCGAGGTGGACAACACACTAATATCTTTGTTCGTCGAGCGTGGATTGTGTTGTTGCCCACATTTGGAGATGTTTTTGAATTCAATGGCTTCTTTGCAACAAATGTGTGCAAAAAAGATGGGAACTCACTTTACGATAATTTCCAGCGCTATCTCGCACTCTAAAATCAGTTGGGTTAAAAATCAGCTCAAATCAACTGGGTTGAGTGAATAGGAACCTAACTGATTTTAGAGGAAGTATACGTGTTTTTGAATTCAAATTATTAACTCTTTGCCTGACGTAACGGCGAAAACCGCCCAGCGCTATTCACAAAAATCGCCAATTAATTTTCATCATTTTTTCATTGTTTGTCTCAAAAACATAGGTTATGACCCCTCTTTGGAACGAGCTCGCCGAGCTCGTTCCAATGAGGGGTCATAACCTATGTTTGTGAGACAAAAAATGAAAGAAAATAGTTATTCAAGAATTTTGTTTGCAAGTGTCGTCTGCTTTTCATGTTAGGTAAAGGTTAAACCATTAGTTTCACCGCGTATTTGACAACGCGTCTGGCGTGTTCCATCTGGTAGTTCGAGTGTAGTGAAGCACTCTCAGAATACAAATGGCAGTGGTGGAGATATTCAGTCGGTGAAGATAATTTCCTTTCAATATAGAATACAGACTCGGGACCGAACATACTTATTAATTAGGAGTTAACTTCACGGCAGCTCATTTATCTATAACAGAGAACAATTGGGTACTGGAAATAATCTAGTGGTGCGGTGCATTATAGTAAAAAAAACGCAATGTAAAAACATACCATTAAAAACACTGAAAAATTACTGGCAACCAACTATCGGTAACACTGTCACTGCTTGAAGTCAAATCCTACAGAATATTAACATGGGAGGGCTCTAACATATTTAACGAAAGCATTTAAAACTTTGATGTTTTCAACGGTGAATGAAATACTCATTGATTGAAATATCTACAACTGGAGTACGAAAGAATATGTGTATATCATTGGGTGTAAATTGGCATTACATTGTATCAACGGTCATCTACGTGCAAACTCCAAGAAAAGTAGGCAAACAAACATCCCATAAGAGGGGCGAATTTATTTATTTATTGGGGTTTAACGACACTTTCAACAGCCAGGGTCACCTCGTGTCGGACAGTTTTACGGGTGGAGGAAGCCGGAGTACACGGAGAGAACCATGGGGCAATGGGGAGCAACTGTCAGACTCCTCAACGTACTAATTCCACTCAAGCAGGGTTAGCATTGGTTGAAGACAAGGGCACCATCAACGTGCAGTATACGCCTTAGTACACAGCGCAACCGTGCTCCCAACAGAGTCGAATTCCGAATAGAATTAGTCTGGTGGCCTGAGAGCTTAAGTTGGAGGTAGAAAATATTTATCGGTCTACTCTTCATGTCTGTTGAACAGCCTTCTGGTGTGGTGAAGCTAATATGGGTTCCTAGATGTATACCGGTATATTGTCAAATTGAAGGTAAGGCTGCAGAGTACGCGACTCTGCAATATTTGCAAAAACCCAAAAGAAACACCCTAGCCTCCCCGACATTTCTGTCATTTCCCACTATTCTATTTTATCAACTGTTTGATAAATTTAGTGAAAAAAAAATTGGATTTAATTCTTCTGTGTCACTATTATATGCCCATTTGAGCTTGTATAATAAATATACGCACTTTCCTTTTGTCAGTGTTCTGCTTGCATGATAAAGTCACGCGCGCTTGTGTCTGATTAAAGAAAATGGAAACATTTGGGAGAAATCATTTCATATGGCCAGTATATTAAAGGTAAGGGTTAGCAGACAACTGAGATTCTGTTTCTGAGTAATATTTTATAGAATAAAAGGTTAACATCAGGGACGTTCCTAAAGGATCTCGGTTGGGGGTGCCGAGGGGGAGGTTTCCATCTCTAGATTTCCAACTGCCCTCTTCCTCCGCCCTCGCCTGGTAGGCAAAATTTCGACTACCACTACATAATTCACAGCAAGTGGGAAATTCTAATATCCTGGCCCACCCCGACTCAACATATTCCAACTAGAGGTTTTAAGATGTAGAATTCCATCTGTATGCCCCCACCTCCCCCACTGACTGTAAAAATACCCACCTGGAGCTCTCGCAGTTGCAGATTCCAACAAGAGAAAATATTTGGGGGATATTCGCCACTTTTCAGTCTAAAAACTCCATATTTTGGCCAAATTCTTGACTTGTTTGCAAAAATGTCACAAGCGCCCTAGCTGAACTTTCCAGCTTTTTTAAATTTAGGGCTTTGAATTGTAATTATTGTAAATTAGATGAATGATCCGACACCCCACCCCTGTGACAACATAACTAATAAATATTATATTGTTGGACCCTAAATTGTATTATTTGTTGGGAACCTGATATAGAATGAAAATAAAAGCAGAAAAATTGAAGATGCCAGGTATTTTTATATAAATGTGAGAGTCCCTTATTCTTCGGGTTCACCCAATCAAATGAATGAGGCACAATCAGGAAGGCTGTCTTATAGCCGATTCCCAGCCATACAGTTATTATATCTTCTAAACCTCGTTAGCCCTTTCCCCAACGTAATGGAAAAAAACGGCCAGCGCTATTCACAAAAATCACCATTCAATTTTTATTATTTTAATTTTTTTTTGTCTCAAGAACATACCTAATGACTCCGCATTGTGGCGAGCTCGTTCCAGTGAGGGGTCATAATCAATGTTTTTAATGCAAAAAAAAAAAAAAAAAAATGGAAAAATTAGTTATTCAAGAATTTTGTTTGCAAATGTCGTCTGCCTTTCGTGTTAGGTAAAGGATTATAGATAGCCCAATAAAATTCAGCCACGCTGCTGATAACTATGTTCCCTGATATTACATCTTCATCCATAATATAAGTGCTCAGCTCTGCCAATAGCTCAGAAATTAAGTGAGTACATATAAAAATTTTGCTGTAGAACGTATGAGTGACGGTGGGCTCAGACAATCGACGACCGTGTGACTGGAATCCAGTTTAGCGAGAAGATACCGTCCACGCTGAGAACTTGAGAGTGCAGGATAGACGCCTCTTTTGTTTTTGAGACAAAAAATGAAAAAAATAACGAAAAATAATTGGCGATTTTTGTGAATAGCGCTGACCGGTTTTGGCCGTTACGTTGGGTAAAGGGTTAAGTCCGGTGTGGGCTAATTAAATAAGAAGTTGAGAAGCTCATGAATCACGACTAATACATTTATTTATCCACAAACAAATTTCTCGAGTTTTTACATCTATAACCCCAAATGACAAATATTCCAACTGCATCACCAAGGCATGCCTTCAAAGAAGGCATGCCTTGATGATGTAGTTGGAATATTTGTTCAATCGGAACTTAAGTCATGACAGTCGGGACAAATTGAGTTTACCCCTCCCCCCCTCCCCTCCCCCAAATCGGTCATTTGTAGCCACAGTACTGGAGCGTGTTATGGCAATTTTGTGTGAATTCAATAGAATAGAAATTGGCTTCGTGTGGGTCGTATTATGAACCTCGATCGATAAATGTTCACTCAGAAATTTCAAAATCTTGAACAGGTTAACATACCCCGACCCTGCATGAGGACATTATTTCCATCACAAAACTGCCGTACACTAACCAAAAAATCCTGACACTGCCTAACATTTTCCTGACGTTTGCATAAATCCCCAGTTATTTATCGACATGTGCTTGAATGTGTTTGCAATATTTATTAAATTATATTGCTTAATGCACTGAAGTACTCCTGTAACACATAATATTATTGACATGAACTTAACCAACTGTCAAAGATTATTGGCAAATCGTATCACTTCTCTTGTTATTAAAAAAGAGGGCTCAGCTGTGCAAAGATAATAATTTCATTGGAAAATCGTATTATTGTAAATTCTCTGTTAAATTTACTACAGGGAATATATTTTGAGATTAGATTTTTGTCAAACTTTCCACTGATAACAAAGATGACAACCGGGGTCGATTGCAAATTAAAAACAGTTTTTAAACCTAGATGTGATACAGATATTAAATTTATGATTATTTTTTTCGCTAAATTGTTTAATGACCATAGATTTTCTTCTTTCTGATTGGTTCAGTTCTGGTCATTTGCATCTAGATAATACTACATGTTGAATGGGCTGTTATATAAATAGTTCAAGTTCGCTGTTTTGATATCATTCACACTTCTGAATTCAGAACGTGAGCACCAGATTGAGATCATGGAAAAGCTGGAACTTCCAGAGCGACTAATGAGAACCATTTCAGCTCTGGGCATCTCCTGCCCTGTCACCTGGACTGTCCAGGAGACAGGCAGGAGAGTCCACCTGAACTTGGAGTTTGAGGTTGAGACATCATCCTCTTCGGGGAGAGGTAGCACCTTTGGAGAGAGGATCCCCTCTCCCACTGGTCCTCACCCGAAGAGGCACGGAGGCCCTGAAAAGAGAAGGAAGAAGAAGAGTCCATCAACCAAGCGCAGGGACGCCCGGTGCTTGGAGGCATTCCGGAATAGGAAGAAAGAGTTGAGTGAGGGGGTGGAGGTTCTGGAGGCAGCCGCCAGTTCCCCTCCTAGTCCCACTGGTACACCCAATCAACTGCCGACTCCTGAGCCGGTACAGTTGGATGAGGAACGTCCAGTGGAGACTGAGGAGGAACTGGAAGCTGCTTTTTCACCGCCTCCCACCCCTCACTCCCCTCTTCCTCCACTACCGGAAAGCCCGGGAGTGGCAGAAGCAGAAAAACAGCCACCACATCCTATAGACGTCATCATTCAAAGAGCACTCAGAGTAATGGAAACGGCAAAAGCAACATCCGCCAAAACTGAAGAAATTTTAAAAGAATCAAGGGAATTATGAGGACATCACGCGCATACATCAATACCGCCACCAGCCTCATCACCACCACCATGCCAACCTCTACCAAAGAAAAAGAGCCGGAAAAAGTCCAGAAGGGGATAAACCTTCTCCCTCCTTCCTTTTCCTCCTCTGCCACGCCTCGACATCACGGGTTTTGAGTTGCAGTTGTTTCAAAGAAAACATCACATTATTGTTGAATTAATAGAGTGCTCCTTCGTGGAGTGATATCCGCACATAACAAAACGGTTATTTACTTTTAACCTCCGTTGATACGCGGTTACAGGAACCTGGACGAAGTTTTATTCGCCTCGGGCTTTCAGCCTCATTGAAAACAAAACTTTGGTCAGGTTCGTATAATCCCGTTCCATTCTCATTACTGGCAACAATCAGAATCGTTACATTATTACACCACAGACACTTTTAACCCTTTACCTAACATGAAAAGCAGACGATACTTGCAAAATAAATTATTGAATAACTAATTTTTTTCATTTCTTGTCTTAAAAACATCGGTTATGATCCCTCGTTGGAACGAGCTCAACGAGCTCGTTCCAACGAGGGGTCATAACCGATGTTTTTAAGACAAAAAATGAAAAAATAATGAAAATTAATTGGCGATTTTTGAGAATAGCGCTGACCGGTTTTGGCCGTTACGTTGGGTAAAGGGTTGACGTTTTAACGTATTAACTAGTCAACCCACCATGTAGTATTCACCCAGGTGCAAGGAGACGTCGTTCACGTTTGTAACATTTTCGCCTCGAAAATGTTCGCACCTCATTGACCTCACTTGAGCCTCGTTTGAGACAGTCATGATCTGGACAAGTTGAGACTCTCGTTTTCCAGCGAATCAGATCTAATCGGTAAATTACAACACTATTTGGTGTAGTCAAAAAACAATATATACACAAAGAACTTAATCAAGCACCACCCAGCATTTTTTATTGCATCAAGATTCATAATCGAAATTTGGAAATGGTAGATGTAAATTGGAATCGAACTGCATTCCCTCGCAATATTGGTGGGGTTTGTTGTTTGGTCAGTCGCACAAACACACCACTACATGCACGTGCAACACACCACCCATGATTTTCTCAAATAGCACTTTCAAATCGTTCTGGATTCTGTATAAAAGTGTGACAGTTTCAATGATTGAGGCATTTACTTTCGAGATGGCTCGAAGGAGATACACTGAGGCTACCAGATGGCAGATTATTGGCATGAAGTCAACGGGAATGTCTTGTAGAGCAATTGGACGGCAACTGGACATTAACCACACTGTAGTAAGCCGTCTTATTCAAAAACATCGCCAAACTGACCATGTAAAGGACAGACCGAGACCAGGTCAGCCACGTAAGACTAGTCGAGTTGAGGATCGTTACCTTGCACGTCTTGTTCGACGTCAGCCGTTCTCCAGTAGTGGTGTTCTGAAGCAGCTATGGCTCCCCAACAGACCCCTTTGCAAGAGAACAGTGAGAAACAGATCGAAGGCAATAGGTCTCAAGGCAAGGCGAGTGATTAAGCGGCCAGCGTTGACCAACCGGCATAAAAGAGCTCGTTTGGAATGGTGTCTAGCCCGACGTCACTGGAATCTTACGTCATGGAGGAAGGTCCACTTGTCGGACGAAAGTCGGTTTTTGCTCAACGTTACTGACGGACGGACGTCAGCGTGTTTGGAGAACCAAAAATACTGCATATGTGCCAAAGAACGTCCAAGCGTCAGTCCCATTCGGTGGCGGATCAGTTATGGTCTGGGGATGCGTGTCCCATGATTGTAAGCTTGATTTGGTAACTGTGCAAGGCAATCTCAATGGCGATCGTTACATCCGGGACATTCTGCAACCTGTTCTTGTTCCCCATTTTGACAACCATCCATTGGCCACTCGCCCTGTGTTCATGGACGACAATGCTCGACCCCACCGTTCTCGACTTGTGAAAACTTTTCTTGACAACAACGCGATTACTAAACTGCCATGGCCTGCAATGAGTCCTGATCTCAATCCACTGGAGCACATTTGGGATATGATTGGACGCAGAGTGCAAGCACTGGACCCACCTCCAGGACATTTGGCCGGTTTGGAAGCAGCTATACACCATGAGTGGCAGCAGTTACCTCTTCAGCGAATCAGGAGACTCGCCTCACGCATGAGGAGGAGGGTAGACGCAGTCATCCGTGCACACGGCGGATACACACGCTACTGACAATATTGTTGCTAATTGTTGGCTTACAATGCTACTGAACATTTAGCAATCGCTAATCAATCATTATCTCCATTTTGGTACTTTGTAGCACAAAACTTACAACAGGGTGGAATTTCCTGCAAAACCAATGTTCATGTTTGTCTGCCAAAATTACAGTAAAGTTACATTGCAATCATTGTTGTGTTTTATGTTTAGCTAGGATTATGAACTATCAGAATATCATACCATTTGTTGCCATACAAACGTCATGATGTTATAATGACCGGGTTTTGTCACAACAATCAGGAAAAATGGGGCGGTGCTTGATTAAGTTCTTTGTGTATATATAGCTACACATTTTTGTATGGCTGCTAAGATCTGGGGTAGTTTTTATCTGACAACAGATCCAAGCGATGAAAAACCATTTCAAAGTAAGGGTATATCGATTCAAAGGGGTGTATCGCATGGTTCAGTTTTTCAACGCGTTGACGCTTAGTATATTTCGAATTTTATGTCCTTTTGAGAACCACAACATTTGACATCCCACAAAACAACTGTCATTGAGAGACGACAACGTATTCAGAATAGTGCACTAAATCTGTGTATCATATGTGCGATATTATACACTGAGCTATACGTTATCCCCGAGAAAATGCAGTATGTGATCACGCATAACGATTGACACAGTTTATATATGTTACAGTAAGATTGTTAAATTGGAGATTCCATAAAATCTCAGGGGAATTCACGAAATTCCTAAATTGCCTAAGAAATTAAAGAAATGAATGACGAGGCTAGGGATTTCGTAAATTTCCAAAAATTAGCCAGCAGTTTCCTCCCAATATACTTTTCCACTTATTCGCTATACACATTCATTCGGTAAATTTTGGCAATTGCTATTTATTTATTCAGTATTCATTCAGTAATAATATGAAACAACACAAAACCAACTGTCAAATAAGTATTTTTGTTGATTTTATTGACCGACATATATTTCTTTGTCGAGATCTAAGGATTTCACGAATTCCCTAATTTCTCAATCTTACTGTATCATATACAGTAAACATCGAGTTTTTCTAATGAGTGGACATACATTCCTACTCCTACATTCGAGTGTAGCAGAAACGTGAGACCCCAGTATGCTAATTTGCTGTTGATGGACCACCGGAAATCTACCCGGTGCTCCACGAACAGAACAATTTCTTATTGAGTCCTAATATTACATTGCATATTTAGAAGTCATTACTTGGTCGAGATATCAGCCCGAGACCGACGAAGGTCGAAGGCTGATGTGAAGTTAGCAGGGGCTGAAACCTCAGTCGTTATGAAACTAACCAAGTGATAACCTCTTTATTTATTAAACCAAAACAAACAATTACAAAATGTGTTCTCAGATCTGTTATATTTATTTATTGGTGTTTAAGGTCACATACTTGTGCACAATGGCTAATCGTGACCGTGACAGTTTTACGGGTGGAGGGAGCCGAAGTACCCGGAGAGAACCACCGAGCATCGACGAGCAACTGTCAGCTCCTGAACATTTTAACTCTGTTCAAGCTCCGCTCAAGCAGGGTTTCAGCGGTTGAAGACATGTGCACCATCGACGCGCAGTACGCCTTAGTACACGGTGTCATAATGCCCCTATAGGCAACCGGGATAAAGTGCCTTGCCCAAGGACAAAACGCGGGTCGTCCCGGACAGGGATCGAACTCGGGACCTCGAGCATAGAAGTCCAACAGTCTACCACTGAGACACCCTCAGATCTGTTAGAGTTTACAGACAAGTTATTGTTTCTCGTTCTTTTCATAAAGTCCGAAGTTTTCCCTTCTCCTAGTTCAGCTATCCGAACCGTCGAATAGTTGAACTATGTCATCTCTCATTTCGATGAATCTTCGCTTTCGAATCTGAATCTTTGTTTGCTTTGAATTTTGTGTGCAAATCTCTTATTTTTCTTTTCATCTACTTACATGTAATCTGTACTTATTGCCATCATTAATTCTTCACTATTAAAAAAAACTATCCACTTTTGCTTGTAACGCTTACGTTACTGATTAATTGTGTTCAACGAATAACTGAACGATTTCGCTATAAACAAAATAGTTGCGCCTAGTAAAGCATCAAAAGGGACAACTCCAGCTTGGTTCATAACATAATAACACTTTGGCCGGCCGCTGATTTGTCGCGGTTCTCGGATGAGAAGGCCTTGGTTACCGCTGTACTCCCAACTGCCTCCCTATTCATATCGGCTGAGGTCGGATTCATATCAGCCGAGTTTGAAGTCATATCAGCCGAGCTTGATAACGGGCAATTCTGGGAAAGAAAATCATATCTAATAAGTGCCAATATTCCATCTAACCGACTATTAAATATACAGCTGACACTGACAACAGGTGTGTAACATCACTAACTCGATACACGATACATTCAATTTCCCACTATATCCGGAAAACCCATAAATGTAATAATTCTAAACGACAAAATATAAATTATCAATGAGAATTTATCTGATTCCCATTCGCGGAACCAATACCAGCGATCGATCATTTTATCACTTAATAATCGAAATGGTCAGTATGCTCCAAACGATGACAGCAATAAATGTCATAATAATTGTTGTTCACGAGTGTGTGTCTTGTCAACTAAAACGCTTGGGTGAGGAACTCAAATTTATTGGCAGATTTATAATTAATATTGATGCCATTTATAGACTCGCCAGAAACAGGAACTGGAGTCGTTTTATAAACCTGTGATTGATATGAACCAATGCCTCGTCAAAAACTGCGTCCGTCATACAACCATACAATTGAAACGACAACAAGCCTATTAGCATCGCAGTGTTGAATGTCATAGGTCAATCATGGGGTGTATGCGATCAATGAATTAATGTCATGCTCGAGTTTATTTTCAATGAAAATTGGAAACTCTCTCTTCATGTTATAAGCCCATAAATTTATATAAATATGTCTTGCTTCCTTTGAATGTTATTTTTGTACCGGAAAAAGTACCAATCTCGATTTACATTATTTACTGAGAAAAAAAAAAATAGATTATATTTGGAGGAGCATTTTTTTTAATATTATCGACTTTAATCCCAAACAAATTGTTGTAAATTCATATTTGGAGTCTAGCTGTACGAATGTGCATAATTTCATGTTCTTACTGTTGCCAGCGTCACGTGAGGACGTCGCAATTCAGACATGGGGTGAAATGAAAAGTTCACACATGCAGTCAATAGCGTGTATGTCCACCGTTTGCCTCTTAGATGGCAAGACATCGACGGCGCACGTCACCCTGTGGTATTGCGTTCCACTCCTGCCTCAGAACATTACGTAAATCTTCTAACGTCTGAAGATCATGAAGTCGTACCCGACGGTCCAATTGATCCCAAAGATGCTCAATGGCGACACATCTGGTGAAAGTGGGGGCCAGGGAAGAAGTTCGATGCTCTGCCCCTCAAGAAAGTCATGACAGATACGCGCCACGTGACATTGGGCATTGTCTTGCTGGAATAACTGCAATCCGACTTTGCTTTGAACAACGGGACAACAACAGCGTTCAGAATTTCGTCTTTTTCGCTGTCCATTCAGATTACCATCGATGAAGATCTACTGCGTTCGATTGTGCAAGAAAATTCCTGCCCAAACCATTACACTACCCCTGCCGAAACGGTCGCATTCCCGCACGCAAGCAGCAGGAAACCGTTATCCTCGTCGGCGATACATTCTTGCCCTGCCATCAACGCGCCGTAGACAAAATCGTGATTCATCACTAAAAAGAACTGTGCTCCAACGCTGCTGAGTCCAGCGAACACGCTGACGTACCCATTCCATTCTGACAGTACCATAATGTTGGGTAAGGATTGGTCCGTGGTATGGACACCTACTTCGGATGCCGTGTTCAGCGAGTCTGTTGCGGACGGTTTGTCCACTGATTCTATTGTTAGTTAGAACCAGGAGTAATTGCTGCTGTCCTCGTCGCCGGAAGGAAGCGATCCCGCAAGTGAGACGTCCTGATATGTCGGTCTTGTGCAGGGGCCGTAACTCTTGGTGGACCTGAACGCGGTCGGTCGGCAGTAGATTCAGTGGTTCTATACCTTCCAATGAGACGGTAAATAGTGGCCACAGTGACTCAGAACTCAGCAGCGAGCTCATCTGGAGGTATTCCAGCTTCTTGCATACCTATGGAACACAACCTCTGATTTTCGGTTAACCTTGGCATTTTTTAAAATGTCGGAAGACAAAAACTAGCGTGTTTTCTCAATAACCCAGGCTCTCTAGCACAACATAACACAAAGAAAATCGTCGGTCACCCATTCATTTTGACATTCTCGGGTAGCACGTGCTATTTTGAAATCCGTAGCAAAATTGTATACGGTTGGGTGGACAACAACATGTCATTAAACTATTTGCACGATTTCTTGTCCACAAACATGCAACATCAGAACTATTATATTTCATCCTTTATGCTGTTTTTTCACATTTGTTTCTGTTATACTTTCTTTTTTGACTCAGTATACATTTATGACATGACCTTCCATTTACAGAGGGCCAACCAGAAAGCTATATTGCACACTGCAAAGCCACATGGTGAGGCACTTTGTCTGCTGCATGTATTTTTAATGCCGAATGGCATAAGAATTAACTCTTAGTATGACGAATTATCTATGAGCTTAACCTGCCAGCTGGACACTTGTTCCCCAAAACTGCACCACGTAATCAAATTTTCAGCCGACGATAGTGATATGTAGTGTGATTTTCGTAACATTTGGATAACCCTGGTGAATGACCCGGAAGTGATGTCATATCACGTGAACCCTTGGCGCTATGCTGGGTTGTCAAGGTAGCCATGTTGTGACGCCATTACCATAGTGATGCGTGGTGTCAGTACGCATGCACAGCGCGCGTTGTTAGGGTAAAACGTGTTCCGTCGTCCATTTTGTTAACTGGAGGCCGCCATCTCGGTATCTTCCATCTTGGAGACGCAAAACCCTCTAATTAGACGCGGGTGTGTTCGGAGGTTTGGCATGACGCAATTTGCCAATTTCGATACATTCACACTTCGCGATGTTTCATTCAAACACACGACATACCTACAATTAAATATTTAAAATAAAATTTAAGAATTGTTAATAGTAATTTGACTGAAAAAGCAAGATAAATTCAATCAACTTTGACGATGTGTCCAGCTGTCAATCAAGCATTCACGTGCAGCCGGTAGTACTGCCCACCGGCGCAGATGTAAACAAAACAAACCCGTGTGTTTGCGATAAAAAGTGTCGGTTTTTTTTCTCCATTTTAAGTAACAAAATCGATTATTTATTAAGAGCATGGTATAAATATAACAAATAGGTATATGGCAGGTAATCGGATTTAAACCACGGGTAGGATAAGAGTTTTAACCACTCGGATTGCCGAGTGCTTAAACCCCTTATCCTACTCGTGGTTTAAGGGCCTATATAAGTAATGAAATTTTGTTCATTTTGAAAATTCTCACCTCTGATATTCCTTCAATTCAAATTGAATATACACAAAATGTACATGAAAATGAAGGTTGGGACGTATAGAACACGAAACACATGTGCAATCAACTCATAGAGTCGACTGTAGGCATCACTGGTTCTGGAAGTCTGCTGCCGTATTCGCACCAGAACTGATAATTTAATAATATTTCACGAAAACAACTTGTGGCCAAATGTGCTTTACATATCCAAGAACAAAGCTAGGAGATAAAAATTCTTCAAAACTCGGCGACAGAGCTGCATTGGGGAAAATTCCAAAGCCTTTGCTTTTGTTTACGTATGAGTATACTTTCGATTTCCGGTCGACGTCATCGGACAGAAAAAGCATGTAAAAACAGCGCCGTCTAAAATCAAATAATGAAAAAGATCGCTTTCATACAGTACACTGTTATTAGATAGAGATTGCACAGTTGTCATATTCACTGCAAGGTATCATGATATCTGTTGACATTTCTTAGAATTACGGTTTTGTTTTTCGATGGAAATTCGTGGTAACGAGTGATTTGCGCATGTCGAAAGAGCATGGAAACCATCTTCAATAAAAAAAGCAGACAGTGTTGTCCTTTTTCAAAATGCAGTCCTATCGCTGTATTCGAAAGTGTTTTGAATGCCTAGCTTTGTTCTTGGATATATGAAGCACATTTGGCCACAAGTTGTTCTGATGAAATATTATTTTATTATCAGTTCTGGTGCGAATACGGTAGCAGACTTCCAGGAAGCAGTGGTGCCTACAGTCGACTCTATGAGTTGATTACATATGTGTTTCGTGTTCTATACATCCCAACCTTCATTTTGATGTATAATTTGTGTATATTTAATCTGAATTTAAGGAATATGAGAGGTGAGAATTTCAAAATAAACAAAATTTCATTACTTGTATAGGCCCTTAAATCTGATTACCGGACCTGGTACCTATTTATTCTATATTCACACTGCCCAATCGGTTCTCGGATTCTATGAGCAATGAGAGGATTCTCTGTTGCTGTTCGTAAGTTTCTATGTTGAAATCGTGTCTTTTCACCCAACAGATACGGTCGCAGAGCAGATTTCTTGTCACTCGAGTAAGATGGAGAGGGTATGTATCAACCCCTTTGCATTTGTCAAGTAGCAGGGTTATCGACTGAGGCTCAGTTCTCTCCACCCGTTGTCGCTTTCGCAGCGACGGGCGTTTTGTGGTGAAACGCCTGGCACGTTCTGTACACCCAAAACAACGAAATGTTTAGCACAGACAGAACTACCGAGAACCCTCCATACAGGCCACAGAGAATCTGCTGAACCACTTACCGACTGACGTCTAAATTGTGCATATTTTAAAACGATTCACACTGCCCAACTTAAATTGTTTTCATTCCCAATATATTTCGCTTCCAACCTATCACCTCAAATTCCTAAAATTCTGCCTACAAATTGGTTAAAAATCCACCTGATTGTCCATACGATAGACATTCTACCAGACTCCTCTATGTTTGTGCAGCCTGTTTTCCTCCTTAAAACATAACTTATGTCTCCCCAGATGAACTGAGCCTCAGTCGATAACCCTGCTACTTAATAAATGCAAAGGAGTTGATATGTACCCCCTCCATCTTACTCGGGTGACTAGAAATCTGCTCGGCGACCGTATCTGCTGGGTGAAAAGTCGCGATTTCAACATAGAAACTTACGAACGGCAACAGAGAATCCTCTGACTGCTCATAGAATCCGAGAACCGATTGGGCAGTGTGATATTTAACCTGCTGCCATATTGGTGCAGGTTAAAACCCTTTACCCAACGTAGAGAATATCAAAATTTATTATTTTAATTACTATTTTTTAAAATTTTTCCAAAAATTTCAACAAAACCATAACATGTGACCCCTCATTGGAACGAGCTCAATGAGCTCGTTCCAATGAGGGGTCACATGATATGGTTTTGTTGAAATATTTTGAAAAATATATTTTTTTCAACTGCTTAATTTGCAAATTATGCGGGCGAATGCGGGCGATTCGTTAGGTAAAGGGTTAAAAGGTTAATAAGTGTAAAGAATTTCTTCTCTCTAGACAAATCATCTTTCGACAGAGACGATGCCTTAATGCAAAAGCAGGAATTAACGAGCTGATTGCGTTCATTCTGGAGAAAGGTTTTTCCATGGTACACAGTGGCGGACGCGGGATTCTGGGTTTGAGGGGCGCCACATTTCATAGCTGCGAGTTTGTGGCGAGCACGAGATGGGAGTATCCCACTCTTGTCATCGGGGTGAGGGTGGGGGGTCTTGTGTGCAGATATTGGAACCTGGGCGGTCAGTGTGGCCCTCTGCTGGCTTCTTTACACATGACCGCAATGTTTTCCAACCTAAATATTCCAGCATTCAAATTTTGAAGAAAAGAAACCAATTTATATCCGATCAAACGAGACCCACGTAGGAGCTAATCCAGTAGCCGTATGCGTGGGGTACTGTATTATCGGCGATAAAACATGGACATCCATTACCAAAAACAGTCGACGTCCATGCTTTATCGCCTGTAATATCTCGTCCCTTGGTATTGGTTATTGTAAGAAGAACAGAAATACAAAATTAGGAGGGGCGCGCGCGGATATGCGCCCCCTCTGAATCCACCCATGGGACGCTAGGCAGTCCTCTGCTTTCCATTATTGTACCATATTTTAAATTAATGTTTTATTGTACAGATTTGTTGCTGTAAGTTCTCATTATCACAGGTCTAGGGCATTCCTTTTTTCTGGTTACCTGTGTCTTATCATCCCTGGAATTGTGCCTAGGCTACGATCGTTCTACCAAGAAATAAATGATTTTTCCCCTAGCTTTGTATAACCCTTTACCTAAAATGAAAAGCAGACGACACTTACAAACAAAATTTTTGAATAACTAATTTTTTTCATATTTTGTCTCAAAAACATAGGTTATGACCCCTCTTGGAACGAGCTCGTTCCAAAGAGTGGTCATAACCTATGTTTTTGAGAAAAAAATTGAAAAAATAATGAAAATTAAATTGGCGATTTTTGTGAATAGCGCTGGCCGGTTTTGGCCGTTACGTTGGATAAAGGGTTAAGCTTAGCTATGTATATGAATGGATAAGTTTCACCCCACCCCACCCCCCCCCCCCTACACAAGGAATTTAAAGCGTTTATCGTGTGAGGATCTGACAAATGGCCCATAGAGTTGATACTGCATGGTGCTGTGGTATTCCTTGGTCACAGGTATGAGGCGACATGCGTCACATGGCTCTAATAATTCAATGGAGTCATACTGCGCACATGGCAGATATAACACTGGTGTGTCAGTCAGTGTGCCATAAGCCAAACTGCATGTAGTCATCTTGTATCTGGCTCGAGAGTTGATATCATTAACCCTTGCTTAACGAATCGCTCGCACCCAACAAATTCAGCAGTTGAAAAAAAGTTTTCAAAACATTTCAACAAAATCATATCATGTGACCCCTCATTGGAACGAGGGTAACTATCAAATGATGTTGTAACGTGTAGATACGAGTTCAACAGTCTTCAGAAAGCAAGGCTATACTCCACGAAAAACTAAAAAGCTTAACCTCTGCAATTTGCATCAATGAGCCCATCTCAATTTTGTTGCCCTTTTTTAATCAGTATCAAAGCTCTCTATTCCAACTAGTCCAGTGCTTATTTTCAGCTTCCTTTTTCATCACTGAAATATAAATTGTAAAATGCCACTCTGCAAGTTAAAAGGCCACAAAAACCTTATAAATGCCTGGCGAAAGGCTGGCGGGTACTTTACTGAGAACACGTCATATATGTGGAGTAAAACGAGAAAGCAACACCCAATGTGCTGGACATGAACATGGCTTGCATAATGTTTATTTTTGTATTTAAGTGTCGCAACTTCATGTTCAGACTTTCACTGTTCATGCTAACTTGATATCCACATATCTCTTGAGAGAGCTTGTTGTCTACAAATTTAAAAAAAATCATTGGTTGAGTCGAAAAACAAAGCACCCATCCCAGCACGTTCACAAAATACATGTATTCGCATTTGGAAGGTACATGTTAATTTATAGAGTGCTGATGAAGAATATATTCATATGGCTTTATTTTGTTACGATTTATTGAAGAGTTCCTATCGACACTCTTCAATTAATTATAACAAGATAAATCTACCCGAACGAAGCACGACAGTGTCTTAGAGAATGTTACGTATATCCACAAATGGAGCTAATGATAAATTTAGTGCACCGACGATTGTAGATAGCGCCCAAATATGGACTTCCAGCACTCAACCGGTCAAGACATTGTTACTGGGGCTGACTATGATTGCTGAACTCAACTATAACATCTTTAATGCCGTCGAAAATCGTTAAATTGCAACACACGCGGAATCGCAATCAATAGCACAGGCTTTGAAAATAGAGTGGCGGTAAACAACCTGTTTTGCATGTGGCCCCAGGATGTTGTTATTTCAGTAAACTATAGTAGTTAATTAACTTGCGGTCTCGAGAGGAGTTTTGCCTAAGTGCATTGAAAGGTTGTTACACGCAATCATCAGACCAAATCTCAACATTAAAATTGTAGGAACATCAACTTATCTCGAAGACACACCATTAGCAATTAGTTGTTGACGTCAATATCCAAAAAGGGGTTTCAAAACGACATGACCTTCTAAATAGGGTGCTGCGTGTGAAATGAAGGGAATAGCAGAAAACGAGTTTGTGACTTCAGGCGAAGCTACTTTGAGAAGGTCACAAAGCCCTGATGCTTTAAGTGAATATCTGTCACTTGATGCGCAGAAAGTTCGGCGATCGGCTGTCTGGGTAAAAACAGAGGGTGATATGAGGTGAGACCTCGCCAAGTGATTGCCGATTTGACCTCTTATTCTCACATTGGCTTTAAAAATTCCGATGTTCCACGCAGAAACCTGAAAGTGTGAGGTGAGTCTAGGAACATTGACGTAGCTCAAGGTTATACGACCACAAAAGAAATGTAAGGCGAGGTCCCACCGTGGAGGTTCTAAGGATCGCCAGATACATACATTACATGGCAACAAAGTTTTCATGTTAAATTTTAGTGTTTTCAATATTTACCTCCAAAACATGGCTTATGACCCCTTATTGGAGCGAGCAGCTTTTTAGTTATGTTGGACTGTTTTCGCCCCTAATCGTGTTGGTTAAAGGGCTAATTTTGTCTAAATATTTATTTTAAAACGTGTAATGCTTTTATTACTCTTATCGCCGATTGGCAATTATTTTGTTCGCATCAATGAACCATGGTATATGAAAAATAAAGAGATAGAACTCCCGACAAAACACTTGGTAGCAGAGGGAGTACTCTTCCTATATCTTCAGCATGGTATCCATAAAATCATGATGTGCTTTTTTATACCTGACTATTGTGATAAAAACTGTCCGATGGTGCTGTAGAACCTAAGTGAGTGATAATTCAAAAAAAAAGTTTCTGTTAACCCTTTACCTAACATGAAAAGCAGACGACACTTGCAAAAATAATTGTTGAATAACTAATTTTTTTCATTTTTTGTCTCAAAAACATAGGTTATGACCCCTCGTTGGAACGAGCTCGTTCCAACGAGTGGTCATAACCTATGTTTTTGAGACAAAAATGAAAAAAAATAATGAAAATCAATTGGCGATTTTTGAGAATAGCGCTGGCCGGTTTTGGCCGTTACGTTAGATAAAGGATTAAGTGTATAAACAGGTGTTCCAAAGATGCTGTGGGTGGGATGGTGAGGGAATGGAGATGTACTTGTTAAACGCGAGGTGGTGGGGAAGTGAAAATACCCATAGTATACTGACGGAAAAAAGAAACGCAAGTTCAATTTGTGTAATATATAGAGGATATTCACGAAAATTTGATGAATACCGAAAATATCTCGTGAGTGGCTACAAAGAAATATGAGGATCTTCACGAGCGACTGCGTCGCTCGTGAAGATCCTCATATTTCTTGTAGCCACTCACGAGATATTTTCGGTATTCATCAAATTTTCGTGAATTTTCTTTTTATTTAATGCTCTACGACTACAAACTCTCCAATTTGTGGCCTTTATTTGCCATTAAGGCGCAAAATTTATGTGCCGAACCGGCGTCCATACAAAAATTACAACAACCAAACTCCAACCATTGGAATGTGTGAATATCCGCACAAAAAGTAGTTCCGTCTTATTTCTCCCCTAACTTTACGATTTACCAAGGCTGGCGAATTGAAATAATCGCAATGTGTTTCGAAGAAATAGAACAATAACAAAAAACACCACTTTCTTATTTTCAATAACAAGACACGTCATTTTATTTTTTTTGAACTCAATGCACTGAAGACGTGTGAAGTTGAACTGAAAGAATTTGAAAGTGATTTCGGCTTTTCGCTGGAAGGTGAATGAGAAAGTCAAACTTTGAAACCGCTGATTTAATGAATTGATTTAGTCACCTTCACTATCAATTATTCGAATTCGTTTGTATTTGGGACTCTGGAATTCATTACTGATGTGCTGACTCGTTTAAAGTACATGTGATTCGTCATCCGAACCTACGATGAAATATCGATTTCTAAATATCATTTTGATATTTCGTTTTGCCGACCGACAGGGGAATATGACTTAATTTTTCAGCGTGAATTGATGCCTGAGCATTAAATAAAATCTTTTTATTCGTAGACCAAATGTAGTAAAATTTGACACATAGCTACCTCAGTGTACTGTCTAAAGAGTCTTTGGTTAAAATTCAGTCAACCATGAATACGTGAGACGCTGCATGCTTTCAACAGATTTTTCGAGAAAGCGTGCTTCCGGGACACTCCCACGTGTTGTGGGCTTGAAAACCATCCCAAATCCAAGCTTTGAACAGTGCACATCGATTGCGCAACATTCCATTTCAACTCGATTGAAAAGCGAAATGCCGCGAATATCCGAAGTTGATAGGGGTAGGGCTATTGCTCTAATTATGCAGGGCCAATCACAACGTCTCGTCGTCCAGCAATTTGGGGTCCGTGAGTCAACGATAGCTCATTTAGGTGGGCGTCTCAAAGCCACAGGGGGATTAGCTGACCGTCTCAGCTCACACAGGCCCTTCTTAAGGAGTGGAATAACATCCCACAAAGGACCATAAACAACTTGATGGGATCAATGGTAAAGAGAGTTAGAGCAGCGACTGAAGCCTGGGGTGGGCACACCCACTGTTGATTTTGATCAGGAAATGGCGCAGGGTACCCACGTTTGAACGTTATCCATGCAAACGCCGTCTGTGTTAAGACAACAAAACACTTCAAAATTTAAACAGTAATGATGAAATAACATCAAAATCCAAACAATGACATAATCATCCATAACACATTTGAAATATTTACCAGAGAAAAAAACTTGCGTTTCTTTATTCCGCTAGTAGGTGTGAACATTTCTTCATTACCTTCCCTTCACCACTTTCACCACCGACAACTAATCGAGTAATGAAATTGTCTCCAAGTTCCGTCTACCGTGGGCTGGCCCATTACCTGATTTCATTTTATTACCGTTTTCCACCTTATTCTGGTGCCCATCCTGTTGTCTTGCCATTGGATAGATATTCAAAATGACCCTTTTGTGTTGATTGGTGTGGGTTTGCTCAGTCTCAGGCAATGCTCCAAGTCCAAAAAAGAAGATCCAATACACGTCTCATATCATAATTTCCGAGAAATTTAAGTTGACTAAACTTCTTCTCACACACACTGCCATACGTCTATATTGTTGGTGTTAACAGTCTGTCTCTCAAACACACCTACACTGGTGCTAATAGTACCCCCCCCCCCCCTCTCTCTCTCTTTCTCTCTCTCTCTCTCAGACCACGAAACTCTCCATTCAAACGCGATACCCAAAGCAAATTGAATGGTTTGCCAAAAGGCCGCGTGTAGTATAAAAATATTACAAAACATTTACCTCGTGACACTGTAAAAAATTACCTTTAAAAATACAGTAAAAGTACTGGCAACCAGCTCCCGATACCACTATCGTAAAATATTATGGTGAAAATACCTGATTAAACTACTTTTGGCAATGCTGACTTATAGTTTGTTCGATCTTGGACCACCGAGGAAATGATATTTGGTTCCTCTCCATTATACGAGAAGGCCGTTGATTTGTCATTCAGAGTGGACCAATTAACCCTTTACCTAACGAATCGCCCGCGTGGCATGCAAATTGAGCAGTTGAAAAAAATTAATTTTTCAAAATATTTCAACAAAACCATATCATGTGACCCCTCATTGGAACGAGCTCATTGAGCTCGTTCCAATAAGGGGTCACATGATATGGTTTTGTTGAATTTTTTTGAAAAAAAAAAAAATGATATTTAAAATAATCAATTTTGATATCGTCTGCGTTTGGTAAAGGGTTAATATCTAAAGAACTTTGCTCCGCTATACATGAACGCTCTGAACTTTAAGTAGTAACAGTCATTACTGTAATATTTATGCTTGAATTAACGGCAACTGGTTGCTGTACTTCTATCGTAATTTTAATGGGTTTTTTTTATTATTAGTGTACAGTACAGCTGTCGTGGACTGGTCGTAATCCACGCGTGGGAAGACATATCCACGCATGCGTTTACTAGGTTATAAACATCATCATCAGCAGAATTTTAATTAATGAAGCACCGGGTTGTACCCAGGGGTGGCGCCAGGGATTTCTCGACAGGGGGGCTGACCTCTCCGACAGGGGGTCTATAACATTTGACCTCCCAAACGAAGGAAAATGAGTGAAAATTAGTAAATTGGAGAACCAAAATAGAAGCAAATTGAGTATGTTTGTTGATTATTTAACCCTTTACCTACATGTAACCTGAAAAGCAGACGACACTTGCAAAAATAATTCTTGAATAACTAATTTTTTTCATTTTTTGTCTCAAAAACATAGGTTATGACCCCTCGTTGGAACGAGCTCGACGAGCTCGTTCCAACGAGGGGTCATAACCTATGTTTTTGAGACAAAAAATGAAAAAAAATAATGAAAATTAATTGGCGATTTTTGAGAATAGCGCTGGCCGGTTTTGGCCGTTACCTTAGGTAAAGGGTTAAAGTAAACATATTATAATAAGGTCGGGAAATATTTCATCTATAAAGCCAGTTTGACGAACGACATTAAGGAATTTCGTGAGACTCACTATTCTCTATCAAAGTTCCAGTGCTATACGGGTTCGAGACAGACAAGACGAGATATCTACATTCGATTGTCGGAAATGTCTCGTGAAGTCGGGTTTACGAGACTCTCCGACGGACTGACTAAAAATCTCCGACGGGGGGTGGGGGGCTGGTCCTCTCCGACGGGGGGGGGGGGGGGTTCTAGCCCCCCCCCCCCCCCCCCGGCGCCACCACTGGTTGTACTAGGTGCTTCATTAATTACATTTTTGATGATTATTCCTATAATTAGTGTTTGGAATATATTATTATTGCATCTGTGGAAATATTGCCCGCTCATGGGAAGTGACCAGTCCACAGTTGCCGTACTGTAATTTACACATATTTCCATTCTTTGGCCTTCCATCTGCAATTTAAAACGTAAAGAGGGTTTATCAGATTTGGCTTACCTTGATGAAAATCGACAAAGTCCTGCGAAATACATCAATTTTAAACTAATGATAGGCTTTTCGAGATAACTCTTCGTATACAATAACCATCATTCCAATATTACCAATATAGTTTGCATTATTATCCCGGTTTACAACTAAGCATCATCTGGACAAAATCATGCTCCAATATTGTTCATTGTTAAAATACCTCATTCTACTAATTCCTATAATCACGTATTCTGTCAAGAAATGTAATCCATTTTGCAAGTTATCATTAAGGATTAAATAACGTTTGCTGCTTCTGAAGCAAAATGCAGGATTTCAGTCTCGCATTTTCAATTTCAATCCGATTGGGGTCTCTATATCAATAAAACGCTACTGGAATAACAGGGAAGATATTTAAAGCGTGCCTCGCTGAACGATTTGAATGATTTTAGAAAATGAATTCAAATTTGTTCAAGTGAATGAAATGGTTCAAGAGTTTTTCTTTTGTTCATCGGTCGCGTGCCAAGGTCAACGCGGCGCGTGCTATTTTGTAAGCACCTGCTACGAATGACACAGTTTTGAAATCCCTAGTTTGTCTTGTGAATTATCCGTTACATTTCACCCTGAAGATCGATATTGACGTTGTTTCTCAACTGAACAGAACTGACCCGAACTGAAGAGATTGATTTTTGTTCCCATATCTCATAAAAGCTGTTTTTCAAGCTGAAATATTTTGATTTCACATATAATTTATGGGTGTCTCGGGAGGGCGGGGGGGGGGGGGGGGGGGGGGTTCAGGTTCTGGAATGGGGGGGGGGGGGGCTATAGTTCCGCCCTCAGGGAGAGCCCCCCCCCCCCCCGGTCAAATTCGACGTGAAGATAAAAAACAAACAACACCAGAAAGATAGCGATGAAAAGACCTGACACACGTGCACAATAGGAATAACTAGATGGGCATATAATCATTGTGGGATAGACAGAGTTAACCCTTTACCCAACGCAAACGATATCAAAATTTATTATTTTAAATATCATTTTTTAATTTTTCCAAAAATTTCAACAAAACCATATCATGTGACCCCTCGTTGGAACGAGCTCGACCGGGCTCGTTCCAACGAGGGGTCACATGATATGGTTTTGTTGAAATTGTTTTGAAAAATACTATTTTTTCAACTGCTGAATTTGCATATTACGCGGGCGGATGCGATACCAGAAACTTCTACACAATCACCGGTCGACACACATCTAATCTCTGTTGTGAATTATATCGTACTTATTAAACTTTTGGCTTGTGGAACTAGGGTATCAAAAAGAGTTATCATGGTGAATCGCCACGACACCTGTTTGTGATACCCTATAGTTCCACAAGCCATTTTTTCGCGTTTCATTTTGACTCTCTCAAAGCCTCAAGAGTTGCCCCGGGAGCACTCTAGCCCCCCCCCCCCCCCCCCCCACAGCCCAGTGCCGGAGAAATCCCGGCACCACCCTTGACATAATATAACAGGAAGGCAGCATCACATGGAAGAATATTCCCTGCTTTACTTTACCTTAAATACATTTAAAAATTCTAAGCATGTATAAAGCTGATTTAATTGGCTTCCAATCGACCGTCACAAAAAGGTAAACCGTTTATCAGAAAAGGGAAAGTTGAACATGGCTGAAGCATTTTTTTTACGTCACATCAGTTATGAATGTTTCATTTTGCTTCTTAATAAAAAAAACCCCAATGCTTTTGGCTATTCGCGGATTTGCCACGGTCCTCAAATGAGGAGGCTAACATCAACGCCGCCCGGGTCATTCCTTCCAAATCTCCCCTCTTAATCTTCCAACATTGGGACACAAACTGTTTGTTTTATATCCTCCATCTTAATCTCCCCATCTATAATACTGACACTTTCCTCCGTGTTCTTCCTCATCCACTTATATCTCTCATATTTTCATCCCATTCTTCCACCAGTTTGTCCACGTGCTTGACAGGTATTTGGGACACTTTAAAAGCTAGTGTTTCAAGGCAACTCATGAGCTGCACAATGTACACCCTCTTTCCACGCCTTTCCCGATTTTCCTGATCAGCTCTGAAGTTTGATTACATTTTGAACAACAATGACCCCCCAACGATCCACCTAGCTAATCATCAAAAGCTAGCACACCTTCTTTATATGGTCGTCCAAAAGAGCTTAAGGCATTAACTCCAGCTAGTCAGTTTTCATTAAATCCTTGGGCACGCTTCCCTTGATAAATCTGCCCCTTTCTTTAGTCCTACTTCTAGATCTACAATCTCAATGGATTAGTTCTCTATCAGCTCCCTTACCCGACCTGCATTGTCCATCATGTCTGAATGTTGGAGTCCCATACGTATATATTAGGTAAACGCCGTCTACGTCGTCTGCTGTTTAGGAGGTTTACTAGGTAGTTTTAGAAGCATAATTTTCTCCATATCTATTTTATCTTTGACTAGCATCCACCCACTTTCCCCTGTGACCGCTTGCCGTTTTTGTGCTGCTGCGTTACTTCACTCAGTGATCCACTCGGCTACCTATGTTTTTCAGGTCGCTAGAGCCCTTGGGTATGGCCCAGTCGGCCAATGGGTTTTCACAGCCTCTGATTTCCTGTAACAGTAAATTATCCCGAAGCAGTACTATGTTATATTTATTCACACTGGAGACAATGTAAACAGAAGTGGAGTTAGTTGTCAAACATTAAATATTTTAATCAGATGTCATTTCCTCAAACCAAGTTGAGAGAAATCCTTTGCTTTGCAAGGAAATAAAGTATAAATTATTCAGTTCAATGCTTTTAACCCTCTCAAGACTTCAATGTGGATTCCAAAAAATGTCCATATCTGATTCATTGATCGAACCCTTTGGATGCTGTGCACATATATGCTTTTTCTGGTTTCTTAGAAATTTTATTATCTGATTCCTGTATGAATATCTTTAAATACTATTAACAAAAATCTATTTCTGATTTCTTTAAAAATATCCCCCCCCCCCCCCAAAAAAAAATAAAAATAAAAAATAAGCCTCCATAAATTATCTTTCTATTTTGTTTATTTCTGTTGTTTTAACCTGTCACACAGACTTGAATTTACTGGATGCTGTAATTTCGGTTTCTCCGGTTGGCTTTGGTTCTGCATTCTTTCGGCACCTCTTGCTTTTTCTTGTCGTGTTACATTGTGATGTAAGATGTTCATGTAGTGGATCCTCACCTCATTTTAAAAACTAATCCTGCTGATTTGCCTTTCTTTACTGACCTTTCTTTGGTGACCGCATTTCGTACTTCTCATACATTAATTCCCCCTGCATAATCTGTCAGATGCATTTTCTGCATTTTTTCTCTTGTATTCGGGGCGTGGGGGGGGGGGGGGGGCTCCCCCATCTTCTATCACTTCCTCTCACCCAATGCTTGGTCATTTCCGCTGCAATAATGTTCTGGGGTCAATACTATAGAACTTTTACAATTATATTTTCTAGAATTACGTTTTCTACCTATTAATATAACTGACTAAAATGAATCATTAGCATTCTAAAAGATATGGCCATTTGCCAACAGGCAAATTGCCAGATCTTTGAAAATGCTAATGGTTTATTTTAACCCATTTAAAGTCTTAACTAGAAAATACAACTCTAGGAAATACAATTGTAAAAGTTTTATAGTTTTGGCCCCAGGTCACAGGTGTTTCTACTATCCACCTTAATACTCTCTGCGGTATTGCCTTTGTTAATTCTGTTTACCAATTTCCAGAATACGTAGGAAATTGACCCCACCCCTGTTTTTCTTATTGGTTTACTAAGGTTACTATTAGGCTCTTTCCTATTTTTGACCTTGGTTATAGTAACTCTTTTTCTTGCCTCTTTGTATACCATTTTTGACCATTTTAGTGACTGTATCATTCACCAAATTCAGTTTCCTACCTGTTCTAAGGGCAGCTTATTTTCTCTTCCTCTCTTTTATTGCGTTTCGAGCTCATTATTTACTCTATAACCAAATTCATTTGCTGTCAAGCTAATTAGTCTGTATGAAGCACACAGACTATTGTTTTGTGTGGTTTCTTTTTTTCCCTTCTATTCTCCTGTCTTCTCACTTCCTTGTCCGCGCGATTACTCGAAAACGAATTATCCTATCTCGTTGCTTTTTGGCATACGGACAGACAGTCACACATTCTCTGCCACCTATGTTTTGCAGGTCGCTAGAGCCCTTGAGTATGGCCCAGTCGACCACAAGGTTTTCACAGCCTCTAATTTCCTGTAACAGTAAATTATCCCGAAGCAATACTATGGTATATTTATTCGCACTGGAAACATATTTTGTACAATTAGATTACAGCAGTGATGTTAGCAGTCAAACATTAAATGTTATCTTGCTATTTTAATTAGATGTCAGTTCCTCAAACCAAGTTGAGAGAAACCCTTTGCTTTGCAAGGAAATAAAGTATAAATTATTCAGTTCAATGGTTTTAACCCTCTCAAGACTTCGGTGTGGGTTCCAAAGATTTTATTTCATGCCATGTTCGAATAATGTTAACCCTTACCATACTCACATTACTGCTCTAAACATCATTCAAATAAGTGGCAGAGCAAAAATGCCCATTTCTGATTCCTTGATCGAACCCTTTAGATGCTGTGCACATATATGCTTTTTCTGTTTTCTTGGAAAGACTTATCTGATTCCTGTATGAATATCTTTAAATACTATTAACGAAAACCTATTTCTGATTTCTTTAAAAATATTTCATCCCCCAAAATAAGGCTCCTCCATAAATTCTCTTTCGATTTTGTTTATTTCTGATGCTTTAACCGCTTTCACACAGACATGAATTTACTGGAAGCAGTAAATTCTGTTTCTCTAGTTCTCCAAATGTTTTTCCTTCTTGCATCTGGTAGACTTCTCACTATTGTGAACTTTATCCTCGGTTGGTATATTTTAACTTGGATTTTAATTACTCCCTAAAGTGCCCCCAGTCTGCTTCCATTTCCAGCTTCCATTCCCAGCTTCCAAATGTCCTTAAAGGTTGTCCTGTATTTGCTGTTGTTTTGTCCCTTACCCTTACTGTTATTAAGTTGTCATAACTGACCCCGAAATTCCTTCGTTTTCGATTCTTCATGACTATCACTTATCTTCATAACTCTGAGTACTGCTTCAGTGAGTATATGGTCAGTTATTGTCTGTCTGCCACTCCTTTCTAAGGTCCATTTACCTTTAATCTTTGCATCCCAATTCAGTTTCGTCAGTCCCAGATCAGTTGTAAATGCCCCATGGACATTGATGTTCTTTTCTCCCCTCACTGCATGTGTAACATACGTGTGTCCCGGGTGAGATAGCAGGGAGAGACAGATGTATCCCATGCCACCCACGTGACCTTATACATTTATAACGTTATTATGACGTTATGCATATCGTATCAGTTTCTTGCTACCAACTAATTCATATTGACGTCATCGGAATGCAGTGTGATCAAAGTTCGATGCTCTAAAACTCTTCAACCCTCAAGCTGCAACCGTTCCTAATCGATTTCGTGGTATATACCTTTGGTATATACATAACTTGTGCATGCTCTTTCCGATGGTATCATCAGTTTCTCAAAACAACGAATACAAAATGAGTTGACTGAATCAGCACGTGACTCCCGATTACCTCTGGCTAACGTAATCGCTGCATGGTGGGGGAGAAAAATCAACCTCGATGAGTCTGAAGGTGAGAATGGGGAAATCTCACCCTCGGGGCAAGATATTTGAACCAGACCCTCGGCAAGCCTCCGGTCTGGTTCAAATATCTTGCCCCTCGGGTGAGATTTCCCCATCCCGCCTCCAGACTGATCGGGGATCATAATAGTTTCCACCCACTATACCCTATTTGCTGTACCCAATTTATCCATTAAAAGCGCCCTTGGTATAATACGAAACTCTCTGTTTACTAGTTCTATAACATTGGATCCGAGTATAACATATATTTCATCGTTCCACTCATCCTTGTACTTTCGACAGCCAAAATAGACAATACCCACTGCAACGCCTCTATTTTTCATCTTGGTTTTCGTCCATTTTATTTCTTTTTCTACTGGATTTGTTGTATGTACTTTATATAGGTTTATGATTTTCACATGGCGTAACTCATCATTGATGGATATACCTCATCCCTCCCCTTTTCTGTCCTTGTGATTGTTCCACATCAAACGTGTGCCTCTTGATGTGATCGAACCTTTCACCCTGTCTAATCTATATCCAGGCCTGAAAATAAGCAGTCTGACATTTACAGCAGAATGAGGTCCACAGAGGGTGAATGTGATGATGCTATCCCATACAGTGGGCCAACTTATCCTCTGGGTACCTCTCTCTGTTTAGTTTTGAAACCCTGATTCAGATTGAGGTTCACAGAGGGTAAATTCAGTGATGCTACTCTGATATGCAGAGTAGCATCACTAAATTCACCCTTTGAGACCTCATTTTGAAGATGATAGTCTGCTTATTTTCTGGCTTGTCTATATCTGACTGAGACCTATTATATCAAGATTATCATCCTCCATCATGGTCGTGATTTCGCTTCCATTGCGTCGAAGACCTTGAATGTTGGTGTATCGTATTTTGAAAATAAATGACTTCTCTAATATGTTATTCTTACCTCTTGGTCGAACAACCGTCCCTAACCTACAAAACCCGCTTACCACAAAATGACCCAATGTTGTTAGTTAAGGGTATCACTAGGTTCTTGTAGTACTCCTCTAATTTTTCGTCAAGCCTCATAGTTCTGGAATTTCGTTCACTCCCTCCATTCATCACTGGGAAAGCCCCAATACTATAAGGCGCTCGCATTACCCTCTGATGTCAACGGTGTCATTTACGCTCCATCTAACTAATATCGCCATTTTCGTTTCTCAACGTCTCTATCACATACGACGCCGCAATTTGACACCCTGTGTAATGTTGGCACAGGGTCACTGACTCCGACGTCAAACGTCACTGGCGTCATTTGATACAAACATCACAATTTTCATCTTTCATCGAGATTTGCAAGAGCTCAAATTGGCAATCGGGGTAAATTCGTAAATAATCGACGAAAGTTTTTACCAACATCTCAGTTTTCGTCTCTTAACCTCTCTGTCGCGTGCAACACCGGGGATTTCGATAAATCACCTATCACCAAAACCAGCAACTCGTAATTTATCACCGTCCGATAATGTACCAAAAAGTGTTGACAGTATGTTTCAAAAACTGATAATAAATCAATCAAAAGATATGTCAATTTTTCTAAGCGTTAATGTGGTTTAACAATCAACCATTTACCCTTTGCACTAAGATGAACTAGTCCCAATGAGGGTTCAAAAGCTATGTCTGTGAGTCTAAAAATGAAATGTTAAGCTATTCAAGAAATTGCTGCAAGTGTCTCAGGATTGCCTCGATTGTCACTTCTACTTCTCGTTTTCATTTCTCTTCTTTCACTTTTTATTTCTTCTCTTTCTCTGCTTTTTTATCTCTTTTTTCTTGTTCATTTTTTTAAACGGGAATGGCGGGAAGACAGCCATTAGTGGCTACGCCGTCTCCCTGTGGTGCAGTCATGTAGTTGTGATTAATGTTACCCTTACACGCTAAAAACTAAAGTGTTAAAAACTACACTTGAAGTGCTGTATTTAACACTTACTAAGTGCTGAACTAGCACTTTGATCAAGTGTAGATATCCCAGAACTTGACAGGTGTTACAATAATACCACTTGACAAGTGTAATGTCGCGACACTTAAAAGGAAACAACGCAGATGACGCGGATCAGGCTCGAACTCTCGAGCCTGATCCGCGTCATCTGCGTTGTGTCCTTTTAATCACGTCCCCACCAAACGCATATCAAATTATGGACGATTCTGGAAGAACCATCAACGCTAGACACATGATCCATTCAAGTTTCAGATGTCTCACGGTTGTAATGTCTAAGTGCATAAAGCATTGCACTTTGAGTGTTAAAATCAAACCCTAAGAGTTAGAATGGGTTTAACACCTTGAAAGTGTCAGTTTTAACACTTTAGTTTTTAGTGTGTATGTATATTTTTGCTTTTAATTGTACACATGTTGTACTACTGAATATAATCAATAAATCAATCAATTAATCAGTCAATGATTCGTCCCTTGAGTTCCAATGTGTTCTATGTGCCTACTGGCACATAGAACACATTGGAACTCTCAGGGGACGGATTGTCAATCCCCATAGACAGATATTCCGACTACATCACCAAGTCATGCTATCGAATGAAGCATGCCTTGATGATGTAGTTGGAATATTTCTTCAGTCGGGACTTGAGTCATGACAGACGGGACAAATTAGGTTTACACCTCCACCCCAATCTATCATCTTCGTGACACTCCCGATTGTGATTTCATTGTGGGTGTGGAGGTTGATTCACACCAGGTAGATTGGGGAATCTGCGTGATGAAGCAAAAACAAAATTTTCAAATGATAGGTTGTAACAGCGTTTATCCAACGAATTGTTTAGCCTGGTGTCGTATCTTTCCTTTTGAGTGGGTTTCCGATAAAATAACCATTTCCGAAAACAACAACTTGTGCGCTTGACATGGAAAACAGTTTAGTTGTCAGTCAATCCAAAGCTTCAACAAATTTTCAAGTAGTGTCCATCTGACTCGATGCAACGGTCTATAAAATCCAATATGTGTCTGTGATTATTGACTGGAATTTAACAAGAATGCAATAAACGTTTATTATATTTAATTGAGGGGTCGCCCAACAAAACTTCGGTCAATTTGTTGACATTTTTACTAATGTCTCAGAAACAGATAAGTGAAGTAAAGAAAGGCAAATTATATTTAAAAAATACTGAAAACAGTGCATAGAAAAGGTACATATAAACTTTTTCGTGAAAAAAGTGAATTTTATGATTTTGGAGAAGATTACTTTGCCAACGGCAAAAGTAACGAACCCGTAGAACCATAAAATGATCGGTAATTCGAAAGTCTTGTCCTCAATATAATGATACCATACTACTATATTTTATGACACATGCTCTGGTGTGTTGGAATGTTAGAGTGCAAGACCACGAACACGAAATTTCGATGTTCCGGGTGTGGCCATGTTGAATCTGGTCATGTGATTACAATGTAGTTCTTGCGGGAATTTACATTTTGGACGATCTGAAAAACACAGGGTCGTGATCAGCCCTTTCATTTGTTGGAGACAATGTATGGGGGGATTCGCAATCAAGTTACAGCAAATGCGTTAGCTGTTAATGTCATAACTGCAAATATATGCTTTGAAATTCCATCGACTGTCATCGAATATTTACTTGTTGTCTTACACTTTTTGTTGATGAAAATCTAAATCACTGCGCACTTAAAATGGTAACATGTCCCACCTGTAAAAACAATCACCGAGCGTATAAAATCGGGATTATACACACAATAATATTCATAAAAAGTAAGCTGAATGCTTCAAAAAGCACCTTTTCCCGAAATATATTCCAAGTGAGCTCGAACTATATTGAGCGTTTTGATCTCCACCCCCCCCCCCCCCGATACTGTGAAATTATTTACTTCCAAGTAGCCATGGATTAACGGCCGTGACTGAGTTGATGTCTGCAAAGGACCGATAAAGGATAGGCTGAAGATGATGCATTCTCACTTTCAAATAGGGCACTATTGGGTGATGCTATGGATTTAGTTTCTTCTTTCATACAATCATTCCAAGATGGGCATCTATCAATGGCTTTTGACATCGTTTTAGGCTGACAAATGTGACAAATCCCCTTCTCCAGAAGTGGTATACCAATTTGCATATAATAATAAATATAACAGCTGTCAGCGTGGCCGTGGTGGTCAAGGCCCAAACGAATAATCGAATTTATGGTCAAAACTACCCGTATTTGAAAGGTAAATAAATGTAATGCCAGAAATATTCGCGATTTCATCAGTGCCCATGCTTATAAATCTGACACACCAGGCCACATGCGTTTATTTTCGTTTGTCAGCATCATAGTGTCTGCGGATTTTTGTAGTAATAGTACGAGAGGGTGACAGAAGCGAAATATTTTTCCGTCGTCTATAAATTAATTAAATTGATTAATTCTGTTTATTTTACTAATATAATTATCACTTGATAAGGTGGGTGTATTTGTTCTGAGAACATGGGTTTTTATTGATATTCAATAATATTATTATTATTGATATTAATATTATTATTATTATACTGTAGAAGAATGAAACAGTGGGGGAAGATTGGGTTATTATTATTATTAGTGTAATTTGTGACATTAAAGTAGCAAATCTGCAAATAAGCCCTAGGTCAAGAACAAGGACCAAAGCAAATACCCTAAATGTCCTAAGCTAATAGATTGATGCAGGCCATCATGTCCCAGGATGTAATGCCATGAATATTGGTGATTGAAGATCACATTATTTAAAAAATAAAATAAAAACAAGACTGGGATATCTCTAGTGACTGTTGCCAATAGCAACAGTCACTGGAGATATTCCAGCCTTGTTTGTTATTTATTGTATCACTGTTTTCTCAGAATTTTTATGCGAGAATAACTAAAGCATTCTCAAAATGCAAATAAGTTTGCACAGTGTGTCAGTCATCAAGACCATTACAAAGGGTTTGGTGCAGACATTTTGAGAATGCTTTAGTTATTCTCGCATGAAAACTTTAGTGCTTAATGTCTAAAAAAATGTTTTGCAATGTAATATGATTTTTGCAGATTCATATGTTTGAACTGTTTGATAGTGGTTGGTGGTTTTGCAGAATTTTATCTGCAAATGGGAGGTCATCACCTCTACTACTCCAAACAGCTTATTGGCAAATTTTGATACGAGGTGACCCTGGCTGTCAGGGGTTAAAGTGCAGGAGGTCAGTAAATATATTTCATTTTGTGTTCAACTATGACTTTGCAGTACATTCTACAAAAAAGAAGATCAGAGTTTCTTTCCAAACCACCACACTGACACATACATCTTTATATTGGGAGATACTCTTTTGTCCTTCCATACTTCTTCTAGTGAACTTCTTCAAGTTGGCCTTAAAATTCGTCGCGTGAGAACCATAAGGTTCTATCTTCCAGTGGAAGATAGAACCTTATGGTTTTCACACGACGCTTAGTTGAACCTCCTCCACTCAAAACATCAACAGAAAGAAATGACAGCCATCATTCAGTGAGCACACCACTCATAACATTTGATCTTACTCTTTGCACTTGAATGTTTCTAGAATACAGCTGTTATTTTATTTCAAGGTGGGCCTATTTTATTGTAAACATTTTGGTGTCTTACTTATGCCATAGCAGACTTTTAGGCTGTTCTATCTACCACATGGCAACAGTTCCACAGCAAATTTCAGTTTTCACATGTTCCATGCTTCATTCCAAGCATTTTTCTAGAAAATTTATTTGGACCTCTTTTGGACTTGGGAGAAAAATACCTGAAATTTGACCAAAGGTGGGTTGGATATCTGGAGCACATGTGGCCATGAGTTGTTTGCCTGAAATATTATTTTATTATCAGTTCGGGTACGAATACGGCAGCAGACTTTGCGTATATTTTTCATGTTGTATACATCACAACCTTCATTTTGATGTATAATTTCTTTATATTTAATTTGAATTTAACGAATATCAGAGGTGGGAATTTCAAAGTAAGCACATTTCCTTTACTTATATAGCATCTTAAGAAAGAAATAATCTCTGCGCTCCAAAGTATGAAAACACACCAGTAGCGTAGCTGCAGAGAGGCTGGGGAGGGGACTTGGCCCCCTAAAATTTTCGCTGTCCCCCAAACATTCACACAGTATACAGCCCAAAATGGTATCCAGTATAGGGGCTTCACACGCTACAAATGCCCCAGGGCTTCACACGCTACAAATGCCTCAGATTCACTCTTGGAGCACTATATTTTGCAAACTATTCTCGGCGATGGTGGTGGGGGGGTTAGTCCTAATTAGGACCCTCCGGTTGTTCCCCTCTTCCCATTTCCCTGATGGGAAGTGGGAGGAGGAGGCAACGACCGAAGGGCTAGGGAAGGCCCCGAAATCACACACAATGGACTTTTTCAAATGTCATCTTTGCACCCCCCCCCCCCCCCCTCAAAAAAAAAAAAAAAAAAAATGGGCTAGGGCACTCCCTATTATAGAATCCTGGCTACGCGGTTGAACACACACTTAAATATACTTTCGAATTTTTTCTCTGTTTTCAAATTTATTTGAATATGAAAACAATCGATATTTTTTAATGCTTCATCAGAATCATATTGCAAAACTTTGATAGAGGCGTTTTGTTTAGCCTGTTCAATGGCGCGAGGCGTGTATGTTGTAAAACTCTTTCGGAGCAAACGACGTTGTCATTAATTCTGTTGGTAACTAATATTTATAGTTCGGGGGAAAACAGACTTTTCCTGATATTGGATTTTTATTGGCGTCAAGTGTTCTACGTAAGCAACATTTATTACATTTTCACGAAGATGAGTCCAGCAATTAAAGTGCTCAACTCGTCCATTTCGTCGATATTTAATTAGTTATATTGAAACTCGAGAATGAGATCTAATGAGAAGAAACATAAAAATTATCCATATGGCATCGAAAATTGTATTGGGGGGGGTGGGGGGGGGGGGGGTAGATCTGTGCGCTTTGAATGTTCAAGAAATGTGAACCTTTTTATTTGGTTCAGTGGCGAATTCAGGAAGAGATAGACCCAGCGAGAGCCCTCCTCTAATTTTTTTTTCAAAATTTTCCAAGAGCACAACCGAGCATTTTGCCATTTTCCCTGTATACTATGTAATAATGAAATTATGCTGACATATATTTTTCCAAGCAAAATTTGAGTTTTAATAACTTCTGATACCATTAATCTCATGTTCAGCGAAATAGTAGTACATGTGCAAGATCCACCCCACAAAGGAGTACAACAATACGGCGTATATTGTCCCCAATACCTCGGGGTACACTCTAAAATCAGTTGGATTACAAATCACCCCAAATCAACTGGGTTGAGTGAATATGAACCCAATTAGGTGCATATTCACTCAACCCAGTTGAGTTGGGTTGATGTTTAACCCGGCTGAGTTTAGAGTGTACCAGGTTAATAGCCTTGTACACCGGGGTATTTCGGGCAGTACCGAGCCCCCAGATAGCACGTTGTGATTGTAAAAACGTTGCGAAAACGTTGCATTTCTAATGTTAAAATATTGGCATATATAACGTTGACTGATGGTAAAATTGTTGATTCCCAGTGATGTTGTGATAGCGTTTTTCATCAGGTTGGCAATGAATGTCAGGTCGCCAACTTCTTATTTAACGCTGTAGTCAAGTTGTGAAAACATTGTGGTAACGAAGCCATCTCACAGCATTTAGCAAATTCTAACTTAACCTTGACACACGTTGTAGAAACCTTGCGGGAAACACAATAATCTTACAACATTTAACAAATTCTTATTGATAGCAACGTTGTGGGCTTGTGGCAACACAACTGTGTTACAGCATTTAATAACTGCTCACTTAACGTTGCAGTCATGCTGCGGCAACGTAGCGATAACGTAGCGATCTTGCACCTCTTAAAAACATTTAAACCCTTTACCCAACGCAGGCGATATCAATTTTTTTTATTTTAATCCTTTACCTAACCTGAAAAGCAGACGACACTTGCAAAAGAAATTCTTGAATAACTAATTTTTTTCATTTTTTGTCTCAAAAACATAGGTTATGACCCCTCGTTGGAACGAGCTCGACGAGCTCGTTCCAACGAGGGGTCATAACCTAAGTTTTTGAGACAAAAAATGAAAAAATAATGAAAATTAATTGGCGATTTTTGAGAATAGCGCTGGCCGGTTTTGACCGTTACGTTAGGTAAAGGGTTAAATAAGTGGTCCTGTCATGTTTGGAGGATTAGTTTACCATTTTGGAAATGTCTAACTGTAAGTGTGTTTGTCACCGTATGACAGAGACATTTAGACTTGACTTATAAATAGAAACACTTCTTAGACAAGCAATTTTGTATGCCAATTTGCAATAGGCCTATTTGGTGTTTTCAAACATTCAACACGTTCCCATTATTAATGTCTAATTACAGGAAAGAGTATTTATTACAGGCTTGTTCTGCTGTGAAATCCCCATCTACAGCAACACTGAACCATGCGGAAAATGAAAATCCGTTTCGCACATATGTGGGGAACGGAATTCGTTGATGGACTATTTTAAATAGAAGCTAAATTTCACTGGAATTTTCTACAAATCGTGCAATGCAATTAAAATTTGAATCGCTAGCGACAGCTGAAAATCGTCCCCTGAGTTCCAGTGTGTTCTATGTACCAGTAGGAATTGGAACTCAGGGGACACAATAGTAACACGGGTTCCCCTCGCAAATTTAGTTGGTGATAAAATGTGTTTCTTTTGTTCATAGGCGTCAAATGAATTACCGAGTGTCCTTCTAATAATTGTTTTTATAGACGTGAAGGCGTGTAATAAACACAGACCGACACGCGCGTGTGAATGGGTTAATCGATATGGCACTTTTGCCATCGCAGTAGGATAAAACTCAATGAGCTCGTTCCAGTTGGGAGTCACATGATATGATTTGGTTGAAATCTTTTGAAAAATAATATTTTTTTAACTGCTCAATTTGTAAATTATGCGTTCGATTCGTTAGGTAAAGGGTTACCATTGTGGACACGTTTTAAAAACGTTATGCAACTCAATCATCTAACAATATTTAACAACATCTTGCTTAAAGTTGTGGACATGTGGTGATAGGCACTGCGACAGCACAACTATCTCCTTCTCCCAACTAACAACGTTACGTTGTGTGCTAGTTTGGACCATGTCGTGCCATGATCGCCGATATATATTCAACTGGATTGCTAGAGCTCCCAGTGGGCATATACAGAAAAGGGTCTCAACCGCAGACATCTCGTAGGAGGAGAGGCGAGGAGGGTGGTGTGCTAAATTTGCTATAAATAAAATGCTCAACATCAAAATTTTAGAAGGTTATCAATTTTTGACGCCTCAATCTCAATCGCCGATCGCCTTTTAATGAATATAATAATAAGAAGAAGAATATTTATAGAACGCCTAATCCCCAAAGGCTCTAGGCGTTTGGCGTACCTACTAAAAAATTTCGAACTTGAAAAATTTAGTATAAATATGGTATGTAGAAAGTAATGAAAAATATAGAAATTGTATTATGGCTGTATTGATGGGTGCTGTACTCTAGATTCATCAACAGTTGTGGTATTACTGATATCATTTTGGAGGTATTTTTTGGTACAAAAAACACTTCAGTTTCTTTTTGAAAGAGTCCAAATTGACGCTATCACGGACATTCAGGGGAAGGGAATTCCAAATTTTGGGTGCTATAATTTGAAACGCAGCGCGGCAGTACGTTTCGAGGTTATAGCTTTTCCCAGTTAATAATAACTTATCATGAGATCTCAAAGCCCGGGACGGGATATAATCGTGGATAAGAGATTCCAAATAATGGGGGAGGGTTGAGTCTGATTTACGAAAACAAAAAGTGGCTATCTTGAACTCTATACGTGCCTTTACAGGAAGCCAATGTAAAGGCCGCCTCTGCATTTGATGCATGCAGAGGTGGACTAGCTGTATGGTCCACCGGCAAACTTCCCGGTGCCTCCCTTCCCTCCCGCCACCCTGTTGGGAGCATCCCGTGGTCCCACAAATATACGCTGCCCAACACCCGTTGGCACATGAAATTTCATGAAAATGACCAAAAGGCGGAATGGGTCTGATTGCATGGACTGTCGGTTTATCGAAATGCCCTCTATATGGACTGCCATTGGCAGTCCACATAGAGGGTATTTCGATATACCAGCAGTCTAGTCTGCCACTGATCGATCAGATGCAAGGAAACAGAGTTTTTTCCCATTTTTTGCCAAATGAGCGACAGTGTGCGTGTTAAAAAATGCCATCAGAAATGACTTCTATGTGGACAGCCATTGATCTCTCTGATGCAAGGAAGCAGTGTTCTCTCGGTTCGAAAAATCAAAATTTTGTCCGGCCCGAGGGCCCCTTGGTACGTATTCCGGCTACTTTTTTTGTCCCAGTCCGTCCCTGGATGTATGAATATGTTTACGATGTGTTCATTTTTTCTGGCAATACGAATTGAATATTAACAACATATTTTAATTATTATTGACATAAAAACCAAGTGCTGAGATAGGAAAGATGGTGCCGTGTAAGCTGATTTATTGCCCAGTATAGACCATGACGTTTGATGAAGTGAAAGATGTTACGCCGTGACTAAAGTCTTCAAATTTCATGGATATGGAAGGGTTACCGCGTTGATTGACTTGACGCCATATTGGCAGAGTAGGAGAGGCAAACTGAGTGGCGACGTTTTGGGTGACCTTTCAGCAATGCAGTTATATAGGGATCAGTGACCATGATACATTTCTGTGAGACGGTGGCAGAACCACCCAGCTAGGTAGTCCTACACCCCTCGACGATTTGGGATGGACTAACGCATCCCACTTATTCACAATTCCGGATTCCATCTCTCATCTTCTCGAATCCAAACCAGTGACCATAGTGTCAAAAGTCTCCATTAATTTAATGTCTTCGTCGTTTAAGAAAGAGACGATTAGTAAGGTTTCACTTTTGAAGTAACATATTTTGGCCACCCATAAACAAAAACTATTTGAGAAGGAGAGTTTTTAAAGCTGGATGCAGATGCGCGCAGAAGGCTATACTATCTGATGTATCTGTCTTGCAGGGTACATAAAATCCAGATTATGCTATCATACTAGACAATCAAGTAGAATCAACACCACCCAGGGGCGGCGGAAGTTCGATAAAAGTGGAGGGGCACACAATTCCATGCTACCATGGTTCGACCCAGTGTGAGAAAGGTTACTATCATATATCGGTAAATGTACCATGACTCGCTAAAGTCTCTCGCTTTGATGAATATGCCCAAGTTTGGTCACTATCCTGTCCGTTTCGTCTACTCCAACCATCTTCCAACCCGAAGGCCAGCCTTCGCTTTGAAAGATACTTGAAGTAGAAGGAAAGGAGCGAAGCGACCGAGAGTGGGATTCTTTGACTAAATATTGTTTGGATTTGCAAATAAATGTTGAAGTCTGTATATTGACACGTTCGCATGCGCCCATTTTAACTGATTGTGTTACTGCGAAACATATCTGTGAAAAAAAGTGGAGGGCGCGTGCCCCTTGTGCCCCCCTGGCTTCACCGCTTTTGACAACATCGCATGATCTAGCATTAGGTACTATCCATATCAACCACCGAGTAGCAAAACTCATAATACGAGTAGCTAGTACCACGGGCTCACATTAGGCTAACAGGGACACGCACATCTATCCTATACTACCCTACATGACAACCAAGCATACCCATCATAACCACATAACAAGCTAATAAATTGTAATTACAAGTTAATAACTTGTAAGTACCAAGGGATAACATTGGACTAATAGAGACACACACTGTCCATCCTATACTATCGCAGAGGGTAACCATGCCTGCTCCACGTAATCGCATGACAAGATACTAAATTGTAATTGCAAGTTATTAAATTAAGTTATTTATTATTCAAATGTAATTACAAGTTAACTAAATTGTAATTACAAGTTGGCTACCTCGAAATTACAATAAGCTACCTTGAAATTACAAGTTAGCTAACTTGAAATATAAAAAAAAACTTTGTAATTACAAGATAGTAACTTGTGATTACAAATTAGTATCCTGTAATTAGAATTTGGTATCTTGTATTAGCAGGTTAATATTTTTTTAATTGCAGGTTAGTATATTTTATATTTTATTACATGATAATAAGGGAAGGTCAGTAGCGACTCTACGCTGCCGTAAAAACACGCATTTTCTCTTTTTTCAGTTTGAACATTGACATTTAGAACAGTTTGAAAGGCTGCCTAGCACCAGCATGGTACACTAACTAAGTCGTGCGCACGAGATACCTATGTCGTGCGCACTAGATACTAAGTCGTATGTACGAGGTAAAGAGTCGTGCTCACGGCATACTATTTCCTGGGGATGAGATACTATACCGTGCGTGCGAGATACTAGGTCGTGCGCCCGGCATACTAAATCGTGTGCACGAGATACAGTGTTGTACACACGACATACTAAGTCCGATAAGTATACGTCGTGCGCACGACAGAAGTATCTCGAGCTCACGACTTCATATCTCGTGCGCACGACACGAAGTCGTGCACACGACTTATTATCTCGTGCGCACGACAGCGTATCTCGTGCGCACGACTTATTTTATTTTTTACACTGCCTTTTATTTTATAGGATTTATTTTATTTGTTTACATTTTCCCCAATCGGTCTTCGTTTCAGAATATAATGATGCTTTGCATTACAAACTTTGTGTCGAGAATTTTATGGTATCGCAATTTCCCGATGGGAATTTAAAGATAACTCCCATCCTTAACCTGACAATTTGTTATAAGATTCGATGTAAAAGATGTCATTTCCCTGACCTCAGCTAACTATTGTTATTGATTTTTATCTTGTACAAATCACCGTATATATGTATTATTTGTCCACATCAATCGGATCTTGGTGTGATATACGTCAGTATGGATGCAATGCATTCACTGCAGTCTGGCAATCTCGAGCCCTGAATCACAGTTGCCAGTGAAAGAGATAACTTCTGTTCAGAGAAAAGCAAGGCTGTATTATTCATAAGCCGAATAGGCCGAAGCTTAGGGGGCCCGCAGGGACAGTGGGCCCGCCAATTTTTCATTTGCTGAGGCACTGTTACCAACGCCTTTGGGGTCCAATGGTTAAAGTCACTTTGAACTCTGCGCCGTGGTGATACATGTACATATGTATTTATCCATATATATACTCTCATAAGTATATTATATATATATTTACATACAGTACATTATTTTAATGCTTATTTAAATAATGTGTCAATTTGTGAGTAGAATTCTTCAGGAGGCCCGCAAAATGGATATAGGGCTATGGACTGCGGCATAGTGCCTATCGTACCAGGGTCAGTGTGTCAGCTGCAGTGGGTGAAAGAGTGAAGTGCTGGGGGGGGGGGGGGGGTGGCGAAGTACCTGAAAGCCTAGGGGGCCTGCCATGAGTTAATGCGCCACTGGTCAGAAAAGGTGCTATACTTTATTAGTACAGGTAGAATCAGAATTTTCTTCTGAGTGTGCTTTTGGGGAGGTGGGATAGGTGGAGTTGATAGGTAGACAGAGACAGTCAATCTGTCTATGTCTCGTTCGCTGTACTCTGTCCTTCTCTACAATATATTAATGATGTGTAATCAGTCTTTGCCATATATTTGTACCTATACTAAAATTATTCATTCATTCGCCCATTCTTAGTTATCACCAGAATCGTTTCTGTAAACCAGGGTTGTAGCTTACGGATGTGTTCACGGGCAAGTACCATCTTCTCCTCGGCCCATGACAAAAATTAACATTTGGAACGTACGACTTAACTGATACCCCAAATTGTACAAAAAAAAACGAGTTACATTGAACAGTCTAGCTACCATGAAGATGCCAGGACTTCTATCGTATAATGCTCCAGTAAAAAAATACTGTATTGAACTATTTTTGGCAATGATGCCGATCTTTTCGTTTCTATTTTTTACGTAAACTGGGGACCTGATATCTGGTTTCACTCTATTACACCAGAAGGCTGTTCATTTGTTATGAAGAGTTGGCAAATTATACCCTTTAATCTGCAGCAGTGTGGCCACAGGTTAAAGATATTAATTGATCTACCTTAACCCTTTACCCAACGCAGACGATATAAAAATTTATTATTTTAAATATCATTTTTAAAAAATTTTCAAAAATATTCAACAAAACCATATCATGTGACCCCTCATTGGGACGAGCTCAATGAGCTCGTTCCAATGAGGGGTCACATGATATGGTTTTGTTGAAATATTTTGAAAAATTTAATTTTTCAACTGCTCAATTTGCATATTACGCGGGCGGATGCGGGCGATTTGTTAGGTAAAGTGTTAACAATTGACACCTCTAAAACCAAGCCACCTGTGACCTTCGACATGGACGATGCCATGTTTTTTTAAGCAAGAACTTTGGAATTGAATATTTTCGTTCTGAAAATGTTTGCCCCACTGTACAGGAGAACTTGGTATGTTTGTATTTCACGTGGTTAAATTCCTAGTAGCAACAGTGTTGTTAACATAGAATTTCCCGTAGAAATACCGCCGGCTGGTGGCCGGTACTTTTACCGCATTTTCAACAATAAATTTTCTTCAGTGAATTTATACTCTCACATTGTAAGGCACTTCACCCCAATTGCTCACATGGGGGCACGGTGACGCCGTGAACTAAAGGCGAACTGCACGTCGATGATGCGCATGTCTTCAACCAATCTAATCCTGCCTGTGCTGCAGTGCAGAGTTACGATGTTGGAGGGCTGGCAGCTGCTCGTCGTTGCTCGGTGGTTCTCTCCGGGTACTCCGGCTTCCTCCACCCGTAAAACTGTCACCGACACGATATGACCTTGACTGTTAAAGTGTCGTTAACCCTTTACCTAACGTAACGGCCAAAACCGACCAGCGCTATTCTCAAAAATCGCCAATTAATTTTCATTATTTTTTTCATTTTTTGTCTCAAAAACCTAGGTTATGACCCCTCGTTGGACCGAGCTCGTCGAGCTCGTTCCAACTAGGGGTCATAACCTATGTTTTTGAGACAAAAAATGAAAAAAATTAGTTATTCAAGAATTATTTTTGAAAGTGTCGTCTGCTTTTCAGGTTAGGTAAAAGGTTAAACCATAATAAATAAATAAATACTCTCACATTGATGGACGTGACAACTGTTAATTATTCCCACTTCCCTAATCGAGATTCGTTATCAAGCGATTTTATCGGTTTATAACGAATGTCCAATAAGGAACTGGGAATAAGTAACGGTTGTCACGACCCCTCACATTGAATGAAAATTTGACAGACTGACGGCCATTATGCTTCCACCGAATATACGTTTCTTACCAAAGATTTTGCCATTACTCAAAAACGATACGAATGACACATTGTTCAGCAAGTTCGGATATCAGGAACTGCACGATATTTTTAAAGTTGAGCGGCTGAATCATAGGATTCTTAAATATATGTGTTTGGTGATTGGGGTACGAGCCTGGGTGTGCTTTTCAAAAATCGACCATTTCAGTTAACGAGCGAATGAAATATTTTAAACAAGTGTGTCTACTATTGCTACTATAGTAGTACTGTTTTAAGCATTCTACTCGCGGTTTAATTCAAGTGAACGATTTCCCTTGAAATGTGGTGACGACTCGGACATCAGAACGTGAGCAGCCACAGGTAAACGAAATACCAGTTTTTATGTGGCTGAAAATTCTAACGGGACATTTTGCTCTGTCTTTGCACAGGCTTTGTTTTGAAAGTTCAATACCAATTTGATTGTATTAGGCCTACTTATAAAAACAATGACACCTTTCAAAAAAAAATGTCCGGGGCTAAAGCTCCCAAACCCCCGTCTCTCGGTGGTGTTGATTCAGAAAATTCCTAGCTGCATTTATGTCACGTGCTGTATTTTGGATAGAGCAGTGAGGCAAAACACCATCGTGGGATGTGAAGTCCAGGTTTAAAGCTTTACCCAACGCCTACGATATCAAAATTTGTTACTTTAATTATTTTTTTTTAAATGTTTAAAAATATTTTTTAAAAAACTCCTCATGCGACCCTCCATTGGAACGAGCTCGAAGAGCTCGTTCCAATGAGTGGTCACATGACATGGTTTTGTTGAACATTTTTGAAAAAATGTTTCAACTACCCAGTTTGTAAATTACAGGGCGGATGCGTGTTCGATGTATTTAATGGGTTAATTATTCTAATGAAATAAAAGTGAACTAGTGATTCAGACTGTCTATGTTTGCTCAAACACTCAAAAGTACAAATCAATAAACAATACGCCGGATCGACTATTTGCGTGCGCTCCTCTTTGAACGAAAATAACTTATTGATGCTTTTTTGCCGTTCTGGGGACAAATGTTTTAACTTTCGCATTGTTCCTTGACAAAGATGCCAGAATAATAAACACGCCCATCATTGTTGCCCTTCTGACAGGCAGCATTAAGGGTAGAGAAAGAGGGACAAACAAAATCGAAAACAAATCATACAGCTAAGTTCCTTTCCAATGGACCTCAACTAGTTTCAAAGAATGGGTGGTGTTCTTTTCATGATTGATGTGAATAAAATTATGCATTAGCCAAAATCTAAGAATATTTAGTTTCAAAATTAACATTTGACCCTGTACTACTAGTGGATACACTTGAAAATCAATATCTCGAATAACTAAATATTTTAATTGTTTTGCCTCAGAAACATAGCTTAGACGCCTCTTTGGAGCTCTGCAAGAGCTCGTTCCAATGAGGCGTATTGAGCAGTGTTTGAGACACAAAAATAGAAGAAACAAGAATGGCGATGGACAGATTTGGCTGTTAGGTAAGCAAAGGTTTAAATGAAGCAAGCAAATTATAAAGGACTTTATAGATACGAATCGTTGTTCCATTTTATTGACATACAGGGCAATTGAATTGTAAAAGGTGCACATTGTTTGCAAAATGGTCATTTACTTCCCGCCAAAAGAGAGAAACTTTGAAACATATTCGTCTCTGTTGTCTTTTCATATCTAGACAGTAAATTTACTGATTCCAAACCAATACTTGATTTCCTACTTCCACAATTCGGTATACTTTACCGTCAATTAGTGCGCTGGTGAGTTACCTAAATCAGCTTCTTCCAGTCGTTCTGTCCTTTCTCATTTCTTTTTAGATGAGTAGAAGGAAGAGAGTTAATGGCCGCAGTGTCCTAGTTATTGTTTTCCAACCTCCTTGATTTGTGAGACCAATGGTATAACGAGCAAGGAGTTATAGCAACCGGCTGAGCAGGAGGAATTTTATGAATTTGAACAACCCGTCGTGCGTTAACGCACAAGCCAAGTTGTTCAAATTTATGATATATCAACAGAGAGGCCTTAAACCCTGCCCTTTGTTCAATCAGCAAAACGCACGGACTCGGGTATACTCAGTACACGAGAGGTATTCAAGTGAAATCACTTGAACACTCGGTCCATTGTTCCGTCAGGTATTTCCAGTTGGTAACTCGCCACGAAACGAAAGAAAAAAAAGAGCCAGGGTATGATGTTGGTTACCAACTCCGAAAAGACAGAAGACAAAGGGTGTAGAATATCTTTTGCTACTTACCTCGAAACTCACTCACGGCTACGTAACCCTTTACCCAACGAAGACGATATCAAAATTTATTATTTTAAATATCATTTTTTTCAAATTTTTCAAAAAATTTCAACAAAACCATATCATGTGACCCCTCGTTGGAACGAGCTCGTTCCAACGAGGGGTCACATGATATGGTTTTGTTGAAATTTTTTGAAAAATGATATTTTTTCAACTGCTGAATTTGCATATTACGCGGGCGGATGCGGCCGATTCGTTGGGTAAAGGGTTAAAAGCGTGGATTAAGAAACATTGCCCTCGGGTCCACTTTGAGAAACAAATTATGTTTGTCTGTTGCAGTTCAAATTCACAAGATAGAATATTCTGAATAAGAACACCTCTGCAATGCTGCAGGCATGACGTTGTGAGGGATCTTTTCTCCCGTTACCAATCTGTCTCTTCACACCACACTTTCAGTGTTTCAAAGGTTAGTACATCATCTCATTTATTTCTCTTTCAAGAACAAAATAATGTTATATTTGACTGCACCCCATTTGTTGAAACATAAACCCCACACACTACTTGAACCAACAGCCACACACATGTATGAAAAACCCATGCATGTGCAAGCATATTAATATTTGATGATTCTCCGGGTGTGTAGCCGTTTCTTCCACAAATCTCAGGTACTATGCGAGAACATCCAGTTGGTGGACATCCGCTTCGCAGTCTGAGTATGGTGCCCACGTTTATAAACTAGCGACCAGTGTTGCAACACTCCAACTATTTCCATGCCAATGATTTTGAGAGTATGCTGGTAATACGTCACGTAATGAGCAAATGGTCATCTCTATGAACAACGCAACTTCAACACTGGTTGGGGGTAGAGCCAGCCATTGAACAGGTAACAATTGTAAAACGTGACACTAAACTCCATGCTTAATTTTCTTGTCCAGAGATATGCCCGAGAGCCTTCGACAGCATAACAACTGGTCAACGAAGTATGGGAAGCGAAGAAGACTGTCGAAGAAAAAGAGACACAATACAATTACGCCGTTAACAGTCATTTATTTGGAAAATGATGTGACCAAGAATATTATTTAAATTTTCTTACTGTCGAATGTAAAAAACCTTTTTGTGTTTCGCCTATTACATTGGGGCCCTTTTATATTCTTTGACATCGCCGAGTCATTATCATCGAGGATAATTATGGGCACTTTTTTACATTTGTATGTCAATGTCATGGTCCCAGCATTTAACCTTTCAACGCCGAATCCCTGAATGGTAAATCGTATACACCGCTGTAAACAGAGAAATGGGCGAGGCTACCGTGCATTTGTTTCGAAATTCATTAAGTGGTTGAGTGCTGGAAGCCCATATTTGGACTTTACTCCAAAGGGCGAGTACTGACACATAAAGGCTTCATATTCAGTAGATGTGCTTTCATATACTATTAAAAAATTAGGGGATATTTGATGAAAGTGAGATATGTGAAGAAATATATTTATATTTTCATCAGTTGAGGCACTGCACTGTGATATCTGGTGAATGATTTCAGCGATAGTTGGGTGACTGTCAAGCACACATTCCACGCACTGACCTGTAGAAGACATAGACGGTCAGTCAGAGAATTTACTACATTCAGTCCAAAACCTCAATACTTGGTAAATCCTCCTCGGTTCGCGAGACAAGCGCGGATCCGACGTGGCATACTCCTCACCAAACGTCCAATATCAGCTTGACTGATGTTATTCCATTCTTCCTGCAGTGCAGCGGCGAGTTCCTGGACATTGGTAGGGGCTGTTGGCGTTGTGGTAGGCGCCTGCCAAGCATATCCAAGACGTGCTCGATTGGTGAAAGGTCTGGACTTGGTGCTGGCCAAGGCAGTGTAGTGAGGTTCTGCTCCTGGGGGAACTCTGTAGCGACACGGGCCCTGTGTGCTCTTGCATTGTCATCTTGAAAAATGAATCGACGGCCTTGACGTTGCGCAAATGGCACCACATGAGTTGCTAACATGCTGTCACGGCAGTACTGCCCTGTGCCACGCCCTTGGATGACATGTAATGCTGTTCTGCTTGTCATGGTTATACCTCCCCACACCATAACCGATCCACCACCAAAACGATCGCGCTGCCTACCGGTTACGTCATGGTATCGTTCGTTCCGCCGCCGCCACACTCTGTTTCGCCTGTCGTGGAAGTTCGAGAGTGAACCTCGATTCATCGGAAAACATGTCGTTGCTCCACCGACGATTGTCCCAGCGCTGCCGTGTTCCACACTAATTACACCTTGCAGCGATGTGACGTTCAGTCAAACGTGGAATTATTCGAGGTCGTCGAGCGTACAAATTCCAGCTGTGTAGGCGATTCCGGATAGTCTGACCACTGACTCGCACACCTGTCGCTCGGTGCAACTGCTGCCCAATTTCTGAGGCACTTTGATGGCGGTTACGTAATGTTGTGGTTCGGATGAAACGATCCTGGTTAGCAGTTGTCGCCCTTGGACGACCTGACCGACGTCTGTCATCAACATTGCCTTCTGACGGTAGCGTGACCACAACCCGCTAATCACCGAATGAGTAACGTTGAGAATTTGAGCCATTGCAGTCTGTCTATTGCCAGCTTCCAACATGTCAACGGCACGTAAACGTTCGTCTCGTATCAGTCTTCGCATACCTCAAAAGTTACGTTTCGACCAGAAACTATTGATGAACGAGTTTATACCAAGAAAAGAACGATGAGACCTCCGAAAAAGCCGTCCAGTACAAATGAAAATTTCAAAATGTACCCCACAGACATTAACCCTTTACCTAACATGAAAAGCAGACGACACTTGCAAAAAAAATTCTTGAATAACTAATTTTTTTCATTTTTTGTCTCAAAAACATAGGTTATGACCCCTCGTTGGAACGAGCTCGACGAGCTCGTTCCAACGAGGGGTCATAACCTATGTTTTTGAGACAAAAAATGAAAATATTTTGAAAATTCATTGGCGATATTTGGGAATAGCGCTGGCCGGTTTTGGCCGTTACGTTGGGTAAAGGGTTAACGCGGCGCTTGCGCGATAAACCTGCTCGAAGTTTTCGTGGGCCGGTGACATTCATGATCCACACTAAACTTGATAACATTTTGATGTGTCCAAATCACGCGTATCCAATACCATTTTCCGAAAATATGGGAGAGAGCCGAGGCACTCTCCCATAAATTGTAACAAAGTAAAGAGATGTGAACAAATTTAGATAACCAAAAATAATTCAGCACTCTATCGGCTAATAATTTGACCTTATAACTCTATGAGACTATGGGATTACATGATCACTCATCCTCCTTTCCAGTTAGGTGTTTATCACGGACGGCCAAATTGGGCTTTACGTAAATATTTACGCATACCAGTTTCATTGGGTTAACCCTTCAATTAACAATTTGAAAAAAAAGACAATGTTCCAATAACTCTAAAATCCTCGCCCTCTGATTGGATGAGAGCTCGCGTTGTTTCTTCTGTGTTCACGGCTCTAGTAGCATATGTTACCGTCTAACGTCACCACGCGAAATATTTTAAATGACGCTGCCAGTGTCGTACATATTGCATCAACGGTGTGACTTGCAAACCGCATCATTTTTTTTTTTTTTTAGATTTTTCACACGTGCATCAGACGATGTTCCAAATGAAGTGTTGTTTAAATTACAAATCAGTTTACGATTTGAAGTAATATGGAGTGACCTCGACTTTTATTATTCATTGACTGTCCAGTGACGTCGTTGGGTACACGAGGGGGTTTATTTAGTAACCTTGTGGGTACTGTCTTATTGGAACATACAAGTTATTGTGATGAACAATTCATCACAATGGCCTGTACTGTAGATTGAACTCTGCAGCTTTAATTTGCTTTTTGTTAATTCCATTTGTCATCCTGCACCTTTAGAAAATATCCATGCCAATCAAAAGGAAATGTGTCATGATCAAAATCACAGCCGAGCCATTTTTGTCTTTTAACTGGTAGAGTGCTAAATTATTTTTGGTCCTTAAAATTTCTTTGTGCATCTTTGCCTTGTTACAATTTATGGGAGAGTGCCAAAAGGCACTCTCCCATAAATTATTACATGGCAAATCCTAACAGATAAAATAATATCACTTGAAAGATAATATGAAGCACTTCCACAGAATATGAAGCCTTCAAATTGTGGTACCGGCACTTCAGAATAAAACCCAAAATCTGGGCTCCCAGCACTCTACCAATTAACGATTCTTGTATTCTGAAAAAAATGATAAGCCCAAGTGGAACAGCAATGACTCTTCCAGGCTGTTCTACCACGCCAGTTCTAGTCATTCATTGTAAATGTCTTGTATTCAGACTTCGGTGATTTTATTATTTACGGCAACTGTCATTAACCCAGTGTTGAGATTTTAGCATCGTACAGTGGCGTAGATACAGAGAACGCAGAGGTCCCGCCTCACCAATTATTTTGTCGAAAGTTTCGAGTTGTGCCAGATTAAAGAATTTGAGTCTTGATATGCACGTTCAAAACCTTTTTCATGTCTAAGGGGGGGGGGGGGGGGTACTCACTCTTTCTGGTGATGGTGGTGGTGGAGAGAGGGTCATGATCATGACATTTCCGACAGAATTCAGCAATACAATCCGATAGCACCGCCGGTTACCAAAATTGTACAGCTCATCTTTTATGTATTCTCTTTTAGAGATGGTATAATGAGATCTCGATGTCCCACTAGCCGTTTCTAATTCATTGTAAAAATATGCGCAGATCTTCATCCGTTGCATAAAAAATAACAAATAAGACAAAATTCTCCTTGTGCTGTAAATAGCTGTTACCATAAACTATTCCAAAATGAATGCTCTTTCGTTCGCCCTGACGCGGGATTGCACATCCACCAAAACAAAACTAGACGATCGTCAGCCATATCAGCTGGTCTGGTCCCTGGAAACCAGTTCATCAGATTGTCGTGAATGGAAACACTGATCTCTTTCTTGAAAGTTTGGGTGACCGATAATAAATTTGAAGTGAGAAATATATGAAATATATCATGACAAGAGATGAATTATCCAATGAAACATAGAATTTAAGACATGCAAAACATTTAGAGTAATTACTTAGAATAAGACAAACGACTTAATAATTTCTTCGTTGTTCTAATCTGTTATTGATTGACACTTACCTAGTCTGTATCCAGTTCTTGAGTATGCATTCAGAAGATGACTTGCCCTTGCAATAATATCACCTGTTTGCCCAACACGTTAAATGCATTGTCATCCTGAAACACGTGAAACTGTTTATTGGCACTATTGTCTTGAATAATAAGGTACTTGTCGACAGCTGTATTTCGATCCTAGTCTATTATTCTTCTTTACTAATTACCCACGAGCAGACGACATTCAAAGTTGAACTTCGTGCTGAAAGCAGACTATCGGAATTGTTAGGAAAATAAGCCGTCACCACTGAACCAATCGATAGGTTTTATCGATTCTTATTCACTATAGCCTATTTCTCGATGCGAACCCGTGGTGCTGAGCAATGGTTGGGTTTCATTGTGAAACACTGAATGGGTGTGTTGAAGACGGACTGGTTTGATAATTAACGAGAGACAGTTAATGGAAATGAGAATTTTCCTCCTTGAAGAGGAATTGCAAAATGAAAACCACTTATATTGGTCTGGATGCTATTTAAATGGCACATTCACTTCACTGATGCAATTTACTTTGAACAATGTTTCATAAAGTGTATGATGGTATTTCATCACATTGTTTGTAAAACATAAAAGACAACTGAGTTAGCATATCTGGAGCTAATGCTGATATCATTGGTTTAGAATTCAGATCTCATTCTTTAAAGCGTAATTCATTCAATCTTTACCAAACGTAACGGCCACATCCGGCCAGGCCTATTCAGGGGTAACGCCGGGGCGGGATCGTGGAGGGTTAGTACCCCCTTTGGGGAAACTCCCTCCTTTATCATGTGCCTATCAGGGAATACACCTAGCCCCCGCGTCAGAGAGCACAAGCACCACCCCACCCCAGTCGGAGAAATTCAAGCGCCACAACTGGTTCTTTTCACGAGAATCGCTTTTCAAAATTTTTTAAAATTTTTTGCCTCAAAAACATAGCTTATGACCACTCATTGGAACGAGCTCGTTCCAATGAGGGGTCATGTGCTATGATTTTTAGACAAAACGGCAATTTTTAGTTACTCAAAAAATGTTTTTTGCAAGGGTAGTGTTAGGTTCAGAGATAAGCACACGATTTATTATTGTGCGACTCGCAGTTTGAATGGCCTCAGAGTGCCCTTTTCCAGCTGTGTGTCACGAAAAAGCCTTTCACAGCAAAGACGAAGATGTACACCCAGTGGCGCCGCCAAGGAGGCTTTAGGGTGTGTGACACTTTGCTAATAATTTTTTTCAGTCGGTACATTCTCATCTGGATTATCGATTCGCTCTTGCTCTTGCTTGTAATCATACACTTTCCAATGAGACCATATTTGATACTCTGACTTATGCCACACACACACAGTTGGTCACGTCATTGGATGTCTGTAATACCCGTTTCGGCCTGTTGTTGCCCAATTTGGAGTACCGGTATGGTTCGTGTTAATATTAATAAGATATTGCGTCAGTACTACTACATGTGTATTTTCCACAAATAAATTTCCAAGAAATCTTGACTTCTTTACTAGATTCCCCACTGACGAAGGTATGCTTTGGCAATGTACAGTACGTAGAGAGTGGATTGTAACTAAATCACACGTGGAGTGGAGTTATCACCCAAAGTATCACTTTCAAATTCTGTACATATGGACAAAAACACAAGCAGTGTTTCATCCATTGGACCACCGGGTTTAACTTTGCTTGTGCTGCTTTGCAACAAACTTGCAATTATTGCTTGGGTGGAATTTCCACTCTCAGTGTGATTTAGTGACAATACACTCTCCACGTTCTGTAGATCAGTCGCTGTAATTTATGAACAATAACTTAAATATGTTGTAAATATTTAATTTGTATTGCCACGGCAAACGTGCACATCATCAACGTATTCATTTTTCGGCAGACGACATTTGCAAAGAAAATTCTTGAATAACTAATTTTTTTCATTTTTTTTTGTCTCAAAACATAGAATATGACCGCTCATTGAAACGAGCTCGACGAACTCGTTCCAAAGAGGGGGTGGGGGTGGGGGGGGTCATAACCTATGTTTTTGAGACCAAAAATGAAAAAATAATGAAAATTAATTGGCGACTTTTGTGAATAGCGCTGGCCAGTTTTGGCCGTTACGTTGGGTAAAGGGTTAAAAAGTGATTGGAGTTTGTGAGGCGTCGGGAAACTGAAAACCTTCGCGAAATGTTTTTTTTTTGTTGTTGAGGATTGTTTAGTTATAGGACCTTCCACCCCCTCCCCCACCCCCAAGATGGTAGCGGTGGAGACTCATTTCTATATATGGCCAATGAGCCTCTCAGCAATCCTGTTGAAAAGAAAGCAGTGATCTGGATACATTCTGATGACTTCATTGCCTGATGTGCTGTGCTCTTCGAGTAACGTGCCGCAACTATGAGGTAGTCAATACATCTCAGATGCTTGAACTTCTCTGAATTTGTGGGAACGCCATCCTAGTCTGTGGTTGTACATATTTTACAGCCGGGAGTTATTTTATTTCATAGCTTTGTGAGACGGTAAAGTACGCTTTTGTTCCGGACTTTAACTAATCAGTGACTTATTAACACTATCAAATGAAAATGTTCGAATTCCGGATAGGCGCTGGAGAAGTCTCACGGGTGGGTTTGTGAAGGATCAGATTTGTACTATCGATCATGTTGTTCTTGCTGGTGTTTGTTTTCTCGTGCACGCTGGTTAACTGGTCGCGGTTCCCTCTCGGAAACCCTGCATGGTTACCTTCTTTTCACTCAATATTATTCATGCCACCTTACCTGCTAGATATGTTCAACAGACCTGGCCTTTTGAAAAACCCAGGGGAGCTACTATGGCCCTTCTAAATCTGTTTCAGGGGAGCTGTTCTACACTAATATCAATTATACAAGGTTATTAATATGAAAATTGAGGAGAGCCATTTCAGTTTAAGGAGAGCAATTATGGCTCTCCTCAATTTGCCTTTTGGAGAGCCAAGGAGAGCCGGAGCAATAGCTCCCTTCAAACGGCCAGGCCTGTGTTCAATCTTTATCGAGGAACGACTACGATCATACTAGTAGTCTCCCCACCCCGGCTCCTGGGATCAATGTTCACTACTTCCAAGTATACTGCCTCCCTTTCCCGACCACAGGCTCTTTGCGCTTTGTACTACATCCGTCCTCTTGGCGTAAATTGTTTCTTGTACAAGCCTGAAAACAAGCAGTCTGACATTTGCAGAATGAGGTCCCCAGAGGGTGAATTTGATGATGCTATCCCATACAGTGGGCCAATTTATCCTCTGGGTACCTCTTTCTGTTTAGTTATGAGACCCTGATTCAGATTGAAGTTCACAGAGGGCAAATTTAGTGATGCTACCCTGCTGTGCGGGGTAGCATCACTAAATTCACCCTCTGGGGACCTCATTTTGCAGATGTCAGTCTGCTTATTTTCTGGCTTGTTCTTGTATATTCTGAGGAGACTGTTACATATGACATTGCAAACTTATCGCCGAATTCATAAATTATTGTAATATGTGTTGAAATATTTTCTTCATTTTGGACAAACAATATTGTTTAAAATGAGCCACGCACAACCTTTGCCTATCGGATCATTTCCTATGTTCCCTCATGCAAAAAATGATCCGTGAATAAGAATTTGAATTATTTCAAGAAGAAACTTGAACTCGACGGTCTAATGTGACCGCTGAAATACAAAATCCACATTTTTGTAACATTTCCTTGTATTTTTTTTTTTTATTGTAGAGTGTAGACATGCTTCTGTTAGAGCGTTTGAAGCCACTTTTCTGTGTGAATGTATTATGTAGCGCTGGCATAATAAATTAGTTTATGATAAAAGATAGCTATGAACAAATCTAACAGCACCATTCAAGGTGGTAGATGTCTTTTTTCGAAATTCAGGGGAGCCGAAGAAATAGCCGTTGTCAAAATCAAAGTCTCGCCTTGTTCAGTTTCAAGGGAAACACTAAAATACTAAAGTATTTTCTTTTTTATAAAACAGAGTTGAAAACAGGCATCTATGGCCCCTCTACTACCGTATTCTAATAATAATAAAATCAAATAATATATCACGAGAACACCTCGTGGCCAAATATGCTTCAGATATCCAAGAACAAAGCTAGGAAATCAAAATTCTTCAAAACATAGGGAGAGAGCTGCGTCGGGATAAATTTCAAAATTTTCGGCGTTGTTTTGTTTTCTCTCTTTGTTTACTTTTTGGTCAAGGTGAATAGGGTCGAAAACGCACCGATAAGCAATGCCGTTTAACCCTTTACCTAACATGAAAAGCAGACGACATTTGCAAAAAAAATTCTTGAATTACTAATTTTTTTCATTTTTTGTCTCAAAAACATAGGTTATGACCCCTCGTTGGAACGAGGGTCGAAAACGCACCGATAAGCAATGCCGTTTAACCCTTTACCTAACATGAAAAGCAGACGACATTTGCAAAAAAAATTCTTGAATTACTAATTTTTTTCATTTTTTGTCTCAAAAACATAGGTTATGACCCCTCGTTGGAACGAGCTCGACGAGCTCGTTCCAACGAGGGGTCATAACCTATGTTTTTGAGACAAAAAATGAAAATATTTTGAAAATTAATTGGCGATATTTGAGAATAGCGCTGGCCGGTTTTGGCCGTTACGTTGGGTAAAGGGTTAAAATGAAATAATGAGACTGGTCGCATTCACACTACAGATTGTCGTTATAGGAAGATTGCAAAGTTTCTATTTTATTGACAAGGGACCCTGACACCTGTTTGAATTTTCTAGAATTACGCGATTATTTTTCGATTAAATTCGCGATATCTCGTGACGTACACATGACCATCGACCATCAGGCCTGAAAATAAGCAGTCTGACATTTGTAGAATGAGGTCCCCAGAGGGAGGATGAATTTGACGATGCTATCCCATACAGTTGGCCAATTTATCCTCTGGGTACCTCTTTCTGTTTAGTTTTGAAACCCTGATTCAGATTGAAGTTCACAGAGGGTAAATTCACCCTCTGGGGACCTCATTTTTGCAGATGACAGTCTGCTTATTTTCTGGCTTGTCGACCATGGCATCCTTCTTCAATAAAAAAAATACAGTTCACACTGGTGACATTTGCAGTCTTGTGGTTGCAACGTGAAGCGTTTTTGCCTAATCTTTTTCTTTGATCTCTGAAGCACATTTGGCCATGAATATTATTTGTTTATTACATTCCTCAGTTCGTTTTGCATTGAATTTAATGTTGATTAAAAAGTGGTAATGTCACGAGTGAATTATGTCACTTCAATAGTAACTTTGGAACGACTGACGTATATAAGCCACGCCCCCACCGATTTGTTGATGTTTTGTTTTCCAGTTCCACATCAGTTAATTAAAATGAATTTTCCTTCTGAATATTTTTAAAAATCCTTTCTTTCCTCTATGAACAGGTTCGTTAGCCCAGTTGACAAAATCCAAATAGAAATGTTTTATCTCATGGCTGAATGCCATTCCCCAAATGCGACTGGAACGCCACATAAAATAGTAAAATATCGGACGAAAGTCACAAAAATAAAACTGGGCCATTTCCAATCGAAGATTTGAAACAGAAAGTGATGTATTCATACGCGCTAATTTCAGAAGTATTTCAGAGTTGCAATTACGAATATTTTGTGTTGAATTATTTTTAATGAAAGACATTTTGGTCTAAAATGTCATTTACTAAAGAGAGTGACCCATTCTTACGCCAAGTTACGGTGTATAATTCGCCTCGAGACAGGACTATTTCGTATTTCCTTCCTGCTAATTTTAGAAATGTTTCCGTGTTTACACTAAATTGGATTATATCTGACAATAGTTTGGGTTGAATTATTACAGTAAAAGACCTCTTTATTCCAAATGTCATGTAATAAACAGAGTAATCAATTTGTTTTGAGCGTTACGGTAAATAATTCATCTCGAGACTGGACTGTTTCGTAAATACGCCCTCGTGATTTACTCACGTCCCGTCTCGAGATGAATTATTTACCGTAACGCTCAAAACAAATTGATTACTCTCTATTTATCAGTTCTGGTACGAATACGGTGACAGACTTTCAGGAACCATTGATGCCTGCTACCAAGTCTGTAAGTTGAATGCATATATTTGCAGTATTCTACACACCACAGCCTTTATTTTGATGTATAATAATTTGTGTATATTTAATTTGAATTTCTGGAATATCTGGTGCGGGAATTTCAAAGTAAACTAATTTTCCTTACTTTAATATATAGCACCTTAATATTCGGATACAGTGCAACATCCATATAGCATTTAACCCTTCATCTAACGTAACTGTCCAAACCGGCCAGTGCTATTCACAAAAGATAACATTACATTTTCCTTTTTTGTCCAAAAAACATAGCTATTGACCACTCATTGGAATGAGCTCGTCGAGCTCATTCCAATGAGCAGTCGTAAGCTATGTTTTTGACGAAAAAGAAAATGAGAAAAAAATAGTTATTAAAGCATTTTGTTTGCAAGTATCGTCTGCCTTTTGTAATAAAGGGTTAAAACCGACGTTGATTTATATCCACTTTTACGAAAAAAATCCATCTTGACTTAAGACTATAATTATCGTGTTCGCAGGTATCGCCTGCTCCAGAAGCTATTTGCCTAGCGAGTGTGGCCTTCCAGAAAACATATGTCAGTTGCCCTTTCAAATGTGGATATCATGAGCTGATCAACAGTGGATCTGCTCTGGTAATAAGTCAGAGATTTGTACCAATTTCAACTGCATAGCAGTGGCGTTGTCATTCCATTCAACTCCTTAGGCAAGACACTTAATCACGACTGCCCACGAGGGGGCACGGTGGCGCTGCGTACTTAAGCGTACTGCACGTTGATGGTGCACTCTGTTTGTGCCGGGTTAGTAAGTAACTGTTAGAGTGTCTGACTGTTGTGCGCCAGTGTTCCTTAAATTAGTGTGATGTGTGGTGGCTCTGTCTATTCGTACCACAAGGTAGATTTATTCGTTGTGTCCTTGGGCAAGACACTTTATCTCCATTGCCTGCGTGGGGGCACGGTGGCGTTGTGTACTAAGGCGTACTGCACGTCGATGGTGCACTTGTCTTCAACCAGCGATAACCCTGCTTGTGTGGAGTTAGTATGTTGGGGAGCTGACAGTTGCTCGGTGGTTCTCTCCGGGTACTCCGGCTTCCTCCACCCGTAAAACTGCCACGGTCATGATTAGCCATTGTTCATAAATATGTGACCTTAAACACCAATAAATAAATAAATAGGTAGATTTATTATTTCTTGAACACCCAGTGACATAAGATACCGTCATAAGATTTTGGTTCGAGATTATAATTGTCACCTGTTCATACTGCCCAGTGTTACTATGTTTATTGTAGCGTACCACATGGCAGCATAACAGAACTTAACCCTTTACCCAACGTAACGACCAAAACCGGCCAGCGCTATTCTCAAAAATCACCAATTAATTTTCATTATTTATTTCCAATGAGGGGTCATAACCTATGATTTTGAGACAAAAAATGAAAAAATAGTTATTCAAGAATTTTTTCTACAAGTGCCGTCTGCTTTTCATGTTAGGTAAAGGGTTAAAATTGCCGACTGCTGTTAACTCACACGTCCATTATTAGACAGAGGGTGAATGAGTAAACAAATGAACACATTGTATTTGGACAGAAATTCGGAATGATTTGTTCCGTCAGCTTTCTATGCCTTCGGCATACATCCCTTCTTCAGTTTTGTCGTCTATTATGCGTCTTCATTTAAACTGCCCCCTCTGCAAATAAAGCTTTGTTCCAGATACCTTTCCGCACCAACCTGACGTGCTCATCACACTAGACTGTGTAAGGGACGTTACTCTATTTCAATATTGCATCATTTTTTCTTGAAGCACCGTGTCATCTCTTTTCATTGACAGGTTCTTTGAAGTTAAAACCCGTGGCATAGTCACTGGGTGGGAGGTTGGGGTGATGTGGGGGGGGGGGGGGATAAGGTGCGTGACTCGTCCCCTCCATATCTCCGACTTTTCAGATGAAATGTCAAACTTTTATAGATCTCTATATCCTATGCACTCTCACCCGATATTTCTTTGGCCATTTTTCTATTGTTGTGCCTTCACTTTTAGGGCACTTATGCTTTCAGAAAGCATGGTGCTCGAATTGGCATGGAAGATCCCGAACCTTCAGCTATTGGTATACACACTCATAAAGGTGAAATGTATTGGTAAAAATATCTTTCTTCTGCCAGTTTATTTTGTCCCCCTCCCACTTTATTTAGCCTGGCTATGCCTATGCCTTCGCCCCACGGACAGAGGCGGAATGGCCGTATGGTCCGCCGGGAAAATTCCCGGTGGGCCCCTATTGGTTGGCCCCTGGGGCCCCCAAAATTGATGCAGTCAAAAATCTGTTGGGGTCAGAATTTTCGTGAAAACGCCCAACAGGCGAAATGGATCTGATTGCATAGATTGCCGGTATATTGAAATGTTCTCTATGTGGTCTGCCAATGGCAATATACTAGTTTGCCACTGATCGCTGAGATACAAGGAAACAGCGTTCTTTTATTTTGAAAAATCAAAATATTTTCCAATTGTGTCGAACTATGGTCGGCCCGATGGGTCCGCGTACCCCCACCCCTTTTTGATACCATTCTTTCCGAATGAGTGATGAAGATGATACAAAAATACCATCAGAATGTCCTCTGTGTGACCTGCCACTGATCACTCGGAAGCAGTGTTTGTTCAGTTCGAAAAATCTAAGTTTTCTCCGGGTCCGGGTCTGCTTTGGTTGATTTCCCGGTAACTTTTCGTGGCCCAGTGCGTTCTCCAAAATCAGATTGGAGAACACAGTTTTTAAACGGTCACATGGGAGCACGGTGGCTCGGAAGGTAGAGATGCGGGCTGCAAGTCGAGAAGTCCTCGGTTCGAATCCCACCTGTGGCACCCGAGTTTTGTCCTTGGGCAAGACACTTTGTCCCAACTGCCCACGTGGGGGAACGGTGGCGTTGTGTACTTAGGCGTACTGCACGCCGATGGTGCACTTGTCTTCAACCAATGCTAACCCTGCTTATGTGAAGTTAGTACGTTGGGGAATCTGACAGTTGCTCTGTGGTTCTCAAAACTGCCCGACACGAGGTGACCCTGGCTGTCGAAAGTGTCTTTAAACCACAATTAATAAATAAAGGTCACACACCTGCATTGCGTGTTGCTTTTCACATTTTACAAACTCTGCACGGTTTTAATGTTTTAACCCTTTGAATCCGTTATACGCGTATTTGCATTCAAAGATAACATGTTCCACAGTGAACCAAATTACCAATTACCATTAACAAGGGTTCAATATTAAAAGTTATTGTGGTGAATTGACGGCACCGTGGTCTGAGGTTTGCTCCTAGTGCGTTATTATTTATATAACGAAATTTCAGTTTGTTAGAGAAATGCAGTTATTTTCTCAGATACGTGGTTACAAATTTCCCGAGACGTCGATCACATACAGTGCTGGCCGGTTATGGCCGTTACGTATTTTTTCAAAGCAGCGGTTCATTGTCTCTTTAATTTAACATTTCTTGATACTTTAGAAACTTAATCTGCTGCTCAGTGAATCCGTTTGATTAGGGCGACGTGGACTTTGAGTTGTAGGTGTGATGACCCATTGCTTGCAGAAAGGTCCATTGTCTGAATCGATTCATCCCGTAGCATAGAGATTAGGGGATGCACCGATGGGTTCACAATCATGATCGTTGGGAGCGCTTCTGTTTTTTGGGGACTTGTAATTATATGTGATTACAAAATGTATCAGTGGTGGTTAATTAGAAACCGCCTCTTCTCATTCTTCTATAGAATATTTCCAGCAGTAATGGGCTCAATTGATCCGATGATACCTCACATCGTTTAGCATGCAAAGCTTCAAGAGCTTTACCCACAAGTATACTGTCCTAGACGTACCTACCATTTAACCTTTTGAACTCTGGTTGCATCCTCCATATCAGTTAAATGACGTCAGTTGAATGAGTCCATATTCGTTATTTTGGGGGAAGACCAATTAATATTTTCAAAGTGCAGCCTTGAGGCTGCACGTTGAAAATATTTATTGATACCACACCCAAATTCTCTAAGCAACTTTATGAAATTATAAAGTATCATATTTCTGTTCCGGAAAAGCAGGATTTCGGGTGAAAGGAGTTAACCCTTTATCTAACCTGAAAAGCAGACGACACTTGCAAAAATAATTCTTGAATAACTAATTTTTTTCATTTTTTGTCTCAAAAACATAGGTTATGACCCCTCGTTGGAACGAGCTCGACGAGCTCGTTCCAACGAGGGGTCATAACCTATGTTTTTGAGACAAAAAATGAAAAAAATAATGAAAATTAATTGGTGATTTTTGAGAATAGCGCTGGCCGGTTTGGCCGTTACGTTAGGTAAAGGGTTAAGTATCGACGCCCGAAAAAGGCGGCCACACTAGAAAACTCGACTGAGCACTTTATCGGAGGCTACAACTTTGCCAGACTGAGACTTGAAATCCCAGAGTTAAACCACGACTGAGTTTCTAATTTTCTCAAGCAGCTTAGAGCATTATAAACTAGATTGAGTTAAGGACACGTGTAATCAAACATAATCCGGTTTTGGTGGGGATAACAAAGCCATCGATAGTTTGAGAAAGGCAATATGTGAGAGTGCGGTGACAGAAATGGCACGAATATCTCCGATAATGTCATTTATCTTGATTCACTTGAAGCCATTGGGGTGTAAATTAATCGCTAAACACCAAATGACGTAAACCAGAGAACACGCAGTATTAAATACAAATAACAATCTCCTGTTACATTTGATGTTTCATGTAGGCGAGTAAAGAAATTGTCAACGCTTGCATCCCAAATCGGGCTCCACCATCAGAATAACTTGAAACCTGTGTTTTCGGTCATCCAGGAATCTTTCCCGATTAAATATGACAACGTGGCGTGCGAATATGCAGAGAGGGAGTGAGAAACACACACTTGCTTACCAGAACGTTTGAGGTGACCATTAGCCTTTTCAGATTACCCATTTTCATATTTTTATCAATCAGCACTAATACGATTTCTTAAAACTTGCTGGTCTGGTCATTGCAAAGTTTTATTGAGATGCGCAAAGACTTAACAAATTTAAGTTGCGATCTTAGAAGGCGTCAGATGGAGATAGCAAGGTACTTCATCTTATTTCTTAGATTATTTGCATTACCTCTCTCGGTGCCATTGTCCACGAATAGCTCCACCAAACGAAATCCCCTTCTGTCGCAGAATTTTCCAACGGACAATGTTCAAGTTCGCCTGGAATTGATATCTCGTCTTGATCGCATCGACAGTCGGTTACAAATATTGGACAGACGTATTTCAGATGGACGTTACTCAGAAAGATCTTTGGGAAGTGTCTATTTGGGACCCGTATATCTGAAGAGGACATACCTAGAATCCGTCCATTCAGAGAAATCAGCGTCTATCTGGGACCCGTCCATCTGGGACCCGTCCATCTAGGAAACGTCTATCTGGGACCAGTCTGTAAGTAAGCGTCCATCTTGGACTCGCCTGAGAAACGACCACCTAGAACCCATCTGCGTCGAAGACATTCACCTGAGACTCGTCTATCTGGTAACGCCTATCTGTCACCCATCTGTTTGGGAAACGTATATCTGGGACCCATCCAGTTGGGAAACGTATATCCGGAAGGCTTCATTTTTCAGTATCTATCCGCAATGATACCATTACACACACAGATTGAGAGTGTTTGTCATATTGTAGCTATAGACTAGCCCCACAATATGACCAACGCTCGCTTCTGGCTATTGAAATGACACCTTAGTTCAGTAGTATAGGATGCAGAGATCTGCCCTCTTTACCAGGACCCCGGGGTCTGACCTCGACCTCGGGGTCATTGACCCCGACGCCCAAATCCGTTAGGCCTCCCCGTCCCCGTTCCCCTTCCCTCTCCACACTAGGCCTAGACTATTTTTAGGCGCCCCCTCACCCTACCCGCCCTGTATGTACCCTATCGTTTAGGCTATCCCTCCCCAAAGCCCATTTTAGGACCCAGACTATGTATAGCCCATTTAGGCTTTCCCCACATTGTTTAAGTTTTCCCTGTATGTGGGATCCCCCTTCCAAAATCCCTGTCCCTCCCCACCAAAACCCTGGACTGTTCCTCCCTCCTTCCAACGGCTAGCCCAAAGCTGGGGGACATTCAAACTTAGGTGTCCTTGTGAGTACTAACAAAAGAGTGCCACCATACCCTATCCCCAGCCCTGCCCCACGTAAATTTCGAGCTCTGTTGGTGTATCTAAGTTAAATGTTGTCAAGGACATGTAAATGTAACGGCATACAAAATGCTTTAGACATAAAGACTACCTGGTTTTGTTTAGACATGTCATAAAGGAATTATGATAGAGAGAATCTTTGTTTATAAGAAGATATGATAGTGTCACGTTGTATAGTTATGCAAGTGGATAAGGGACAACTGGTATGTTTGATTATGTCATAGACAAAGGTATTATGATAAAGGGCTCCTTTGTTTATAAGAAATATGATAAAGACCATGTACACTGTTTGATTATGTCATAGATAAGATGGTGTCACGTCGCAGGTGTTTGATAACAAAGTAAGACCGCGGCGCTCTCTGATTGGTCAAACAACTGTCCAATCAGATCGTTCCATGCAGTATTTTCTGCGTGGCGAACAGATGAGTGATCCGGAATGTTGTAGTAAACTACTTTGGCATGCTCAACTCATAGGTAAGCTGAAAAAGAATGAACAACTCTAAATTTTCTCTCTATTAAATTTTATTTTCACATAAAATCAGTCTTACAAGTAATCAATTGGTTTTACAATAGTCAAAATGGATTTGCAATCAGACTTACAAGTAATTTTTTCAAAGCGAAAATGGTTTTACAATCAATTAAAATGGATTTACAATCAATCAAAATGGATTTGCAATCAGACTTACAAATTTACAAGTAATTTTTTCAAAGCGAAAATGGTTTTACAATCAATTAAAATGGATTTACAATCAGTCATAATGGATTTTCAATAAGTTTTTACAAGTAATTTTACAATTTCACCATAAGTAAATTCTACAATAAGTAGTTTTTCAATACTTTTACAGGTAAGCATACAATAAACATAATTACATGTTCAGTAACCGTCTTTTGTCCCTTAAAAGGGATAGTTTTTGTTGTTGTCGTTCTTCTGGACTTTCTCTAGTTATGATCCCAAGCTGTCTGCACTTCCAGAAAACGTGTATTTTCTTAATAATGGATCAAACAAGTATTTTCGTTTCTCAATTGCGAATTTTTCAGCTTCGTTCATTCCGTAACCCTCCTCATCTCGAAGTCGCTGAGCAGTTTTTCTAATTTTTCCATAGACCGGATGTTGTCTGAAGTGCCTTACTCGACTCATTGCCTTAAATAATCTTCTACAGAGGGAAGCTCTCACGCTGTCTCTAAGAGCTTCTCTGGTCGCTTTGGTGGCCTCGTCTGTGGGCAAGACATTTGCTATGTACGACACTTTCAATCTCTGAAATTTAGCTGTATTATCTTCATATGCTCTTATGATTAAGTGTCTGTCATGTTCGTTTCGCCATCTTCCTCTTCTGAATATTCACTTCCTGTGGTGGTATCACTATCGTCTGACTCTGAATATGTACTCTCTTCAGAATCAGACAAGTTATAATCTTCGTTTGACTGTTTGCCTTCACCCGTCATCCCAAACCTCTTGAGGCAGTAGCCATCTTCGTGTCTATTGCGTGTAAAGGCTCTTGAGAATGCTTTCCTACAGAATTTACAGTCGTGGCTCGGCATGTCTTCTCTCTTTGAACGCTCTGAGAACAAATGAGAACTGGGTGGACATCACGATTTATAAGACATTGAAGGGTACCCTCAAATACGCGCATGCGTACATCAGTTTTACATATGTACACATCCGTTTTACATACAGGCACATCCATTTTCCATATGGGCACATCTATTTTACATACGGGCATATCCGTTTTACATACGGGCACATCCGTTTTACATACGGGCACATCCGTTTTAAACATATACACATCGGTTTTAAACATATTCACATCGGTTTTAAACATATACACATCAGTTTTATATATGTGTGCATCGGTTCTACCCACCCTACCAATTGATGGTTGCTTCAAATCCTCCCACAGTGCATTGTGGGAAAATACAGTGATGCGACTCTGGGGTAAAATAAGTTTTTGCTCGACTTCACACTACTTGACACAGTTTACTTTGAAAAAACAAAACAAGACATAAAAGTCTGATAAATGTCAAGTTGGAGAATGATACATCTAAACTTCACACACCAACTTGATAACAAACTTCCGTCCATCAATGTTACAGGAATGTTCTGCTTATTGAACAACATATGTGCCACAAAATAGTCTCAAATGGTCTTACATATTTCTCAAATGGACTTAAATGGTCACAAATGGTCTTAAATATTTCTCAAATGGTCTTAAATGGTCTTAAATGGTCTTAAATATTTCTCAAATGGTCTTAAATGATCTTAAATATTTCTCAAATGGTCTTAAATGGTCACAAAATAGTCTCAAATGATCTTAAATATTTCTTAGATGGTCTTAAATGGTCTCAAATGGTCTTAAATGGTCACTAAATGGTCTTGATTTTGTGGCACATATGTTGTTCAATAAGCAGAACATTCCTGTAACATTGATGGACGGAAGTTTGTTATCAAGTTGGTGTGTGAAGTTTAGATGTATCATTCTCCGACTTGACATTTATCAGACTTTTATGTCTTGTTTTGTTTTTGTTTTTTTTAAAGTAAACTGTGTCAAGTAGTGTGAAGTCGAGCAAAAACTTATTTTACCCCACAGTTGCATCACTGTATTTTCCCACAATGCACTGTGGGATGATTTGAAGCAACCATCAATTGGTAGGGTGGGTAGAACCGATGTGCACATATGTAAAACTGATGTGTATATGTTTAAAACCGATGTGAATATGTTTAAAATCGATGTGTATATGTTTAAAACGGATGTGTCCGTATGTAAAACGGTTGTGCCCGTATGTAAAACGGATGTGCCCGTATGTAAAATAGATGTGCCCGTATCGAAAATGGATGTGCCCGTATGTAAAACGGATGTGTACATATGTAAAACTGATGTACGCATGCGCGTATTTGAGGGTACCCTTCACTGTCTTATAAATCGTGATGTCCACCCAGTTCTCATTTGTTCTCAGAGCGCTCAAAGAGAGAAGACATGCCGAACCACGACTGTAAATTCTGAAGGAACGCATTCTCAAGAGCCTTTACACGCAATAGACACGAAGATGGCTACTGCCTCAAGAGTTTTGGGATGACGGGTGAAGGCAAACAGTCAAACGAAGATTATAACTTGTCTGATTCTGAAGAGAGCACATATTCAGAGTCAGACGATAGTGATACCACCACAGGAAGTGAATATTCAGAAGAGGAAGATGGCGAAATGAACATGACAGACACTTAATCATAAGAGCATATGAAGATAATACAGCTAAATTTCAGAGATTGAAAGTGTCGTACATAGCAAATGGCTTGCCCACAGACGAGGCCACCAAAGCGACCAGAGAAGCTCTTAGAGACAGCGTGAGAGCTTCCCTCTGTAGAAGATTATTTAAGGCAATGAGTCGAGTAAGGCACTTCAGACAACATCCGGTCTATGTAAAAATTAGAAAAACTGCTCAGCGACTTCGAGATGAGGAGGGTTACGGAATGAACGAAGCTGAAAAATTCGCAATTGAGAAACGAAAATACTTGTTTGATCCATTATTAAGAAAATACACGTTTTCTGGAAGTGCAGACAGCTTGGGACCATAACTAGAGAAAGTCCAGAAGAACGACAACAACAAAAACTATCCCTTTTAAGGGACAAAAGACGGTTACTGAACATGTAATTATGTTTATTGTATGCTTACCTGTAAAAGTATTGAAAAACTACTTATTGTAGAAATTACTTATGGTGAAATTGTAAAATTACTTGTAAAAACTTATTGAAAATCCATTATGACTGATTGTAAATCCATTTTAATTGATTGTAAAACCATTTTCGCTTTGAAAAAATTACTTGTAAATTTGTAAGTCTGATTGCAAATCCATTTTGACTATTGTAAAACCAATTGATTACTTGTAAAACTGATTTTATGTGAAAATAAAATTTAATAGAGAGAAAATTTTGAGTTGTTCATTCTTTTTCAGCTTACCTATTGTTGAGTTGAGCATGCGAAAGTAGTTTACTACAACATTCCGGATCACTCATCTATTCGCCACGCAGAAAATACTGCATGGCACGATCTGATTGGACAGTTGTTTGACCAATCAGAGAGCGCCGCGATCTTACTGGGTTATCAAACACCTGCGACGTGACACCATCTTATCTATGACATAATCAAACAGTGTACATGGTCTTTATCATATTTCTTATAAACAAAGGAGCCCTTTATCATAATACCTTCATCTATGACATAATCAAACATACCAGTTGTCCCTTATCCACTTGCATAACTATACAACGTGACACTATCATATCTTCTTATAAACAAAGATTCTCTCTATCATAATTCCTTTATGACATGTCTAAACAAAACCAGGTAGTCTTTATGTCTAAAGCATTTTGTATGCCGTTACATTTACATGTCCTTGACAACATTTAACTTAGATACACCAACAGAGCTCGAAATTTACGTGGGGCAGGGCTGGGGATAGGGTATGGTGGCACTCTTTTGTTAGTACTCACAAGGACACCTAAGTTTGAATGTCCCCCAGCTTTGGGCTAGCCGTTGGAAGGAGGGAGGAACAGTCCAGGGCTTTGGTGGGGAGGGACTGGGCTTTTGGAAGGGGGACCCCACATACAGGGAAAACTTAAACAATGTGGGGAAAGCCTAAATGGGCTATACATAGTCTGGGTCCTAAAATGGGCTTTGAGGAGGGATAGCCTAAAAGATAGGGTACATACAGGGCGGGTAGGGTGAGAGGGCGCCTAAAAATAGCCTAGGCCTAGTGTGGAGAGGGAAGGGGAACGGGGACGGGGAGGCCTAACGGATTTGGGCGTCAGGGTCAATGACCCCGAGGTCGAGGTCAGACCCCGGGGTCCTGGTAAAGAGGGCAGATCTCTGCATCCTATACTACGTAGTTCAATATTGTAGAAATCAAATGACAGAGCCACAAACATAAAGCTTTGCCCTTCTATCAATAAAAACGTCATCTTCTCAACTATCGGGAGCGCGGTTGATCATTAGTTAGAGCATTTGTCTTTAATATTAACCCTTTGAACTCTAGTGGTATCTTCCATGCCAGTTCAATGGCAGCAATTAGAAGAGTCCATATTCATTATTTGGGGTAGACAATCAATGTTTTCAACTTGCAGCCTCGGGGCTGCACGTTGAAAATATTTATATTGGTCTTCCCCACACATTTATTGAACATTTATTATATTTATTTATTTATTGGTGTTTAAGGTCACAAATTTCTGCACAATGGCTAATCATGACCACGACAGTTTTACGGGTGGGGAAGCCGGAGTACCTGGAAAGAACCACCGAGCAACGGCAAGCAACTGTCAACCCCAACATACTAATTCCACACAAGCAGGGTTAGCATTGGTTGAAGACAGGTGCGCCATCGACGTGCAGTACGCCTTAGTACACGGCGTCGCCGTGCCCCCACGTGGGCAATGGGGTTGAAGTGTCTTTCCCAAGGACACAACGCGGTCGCCGCATGTGGGATTCGAACCGAGGACCTCTCGGATTGCATGTACTGAACAACCATCCTATATAATGACGTTATGACGTATCATGTTCCAGGCCGGGAAAACGGCCGCTAGGGTTCAAAGGGTTGAAGTCAGCGGTTCGATCTTGACCCGCGTCATCTACACGATGTCCGTGAGAAAGACAGTTAAAATCCAGATTGCCCACTTGGGGACACGGCAGCGCGGTGTACTAAGGTTTATTACACGCCTGTTCTATGATATCACCATCTACAGCAACACTAACCCAGTTAGAAAATGAAAATCTGTACCGCACACATGTGCGGAACGGAAATCGTTGACGGACTATTTTTATAAAGATGCGAAATTTCACTGGAATTTTCCACAAATAATCTTGCACTGCAATTACAATTTGAGTCGCCAGCGATAGCTAAAAATCGTCCCCTGAGTTTCAATGTTTTCTATGTGCAAGTATGTACATAGAACACATTGGAATTCAGCGGGCGAAAGAGTAACACGGGTTCCCCTCGCAAATTTGGTTGGCGAAAAATGTGTTCCTTTTGTTGATAGTTGTCGAATGAATTGCTGAGTGCCTTTCTAACAAGGGTTTTTATAGACGTGAAGGCGTGCAATAACACAGAACCACACGCGTGTATGAATGGGTTAATCTGTATGGCAATTGTGCCATCGCGGAAGGATAAAACTCGTAGACTACGGCCTCTCGTTCTATCCTTCCGCACTGGCTCTCGTGCCATATCGATTAACCCATTCATATTCGTGTGTCGTCCTGGATATTGACTGCACGTTGTCGGTGCACTTGCGTTCAACCGCTGCTAACTCTGCTTGTGTGGGATTAGTAAGTTGGAGAGTCTGACAGTTGCCCGTCTTGACCCTGGTTGTTGAAAGTATATACAATTAAACGCCAATAAACAAACGTCTCAACTATAAATCGTTTTTGGCAACAACAGATTCAACACAGGAAATGGCAGGGAGATGTTACCTTGTGACTTTGTCATAAAAAGGTGGAATGATAAAATGCTGTCATGTGCCACATAGTTGGGGTCTGCTTTGTCGTTTTTCCAACAGTTTGACCCAAGACAGCAGGTCATCAGTAAAGCCAGTGACCAATAAGATTCACCGACATTAGGAAACAGATTATAAAAGTTTACAAATAAATAAATAAGACAGTTTGGGGAATTTTTATGCACATCATCTGAGGTTCAGAATTTAAGCGAATGAAAAAGAAAAAAGACGGTGGTTTGTTTTTTCTGTTTTTTTTCTGTTTTGAAGTGGCGTATGATATTCATCTATTGATTCTTCTTTCAGCAGGAAATTTTAGTTATCCTTGTTTTCCAGGGTGTATGGGAGTTTACACCGGTCTGGAAAGTCATAGACCCTGAGGCGAAGGGAATACGAGTTGCCAGACCGGTGTAAACTCCCATACACTCTGAAAAACACAAGGATAACGGATTTATTTCCAAGAATTTTGGTGTACTTAATACTTCAACCGAAAGTGTGGGAAAAAACTGACAGAAAATTTGTACTTTGTAAGTTTCGTAATAAAACCAGACAAATATGGATGTTATTGGAACTAGCTCAATGAGCCATTTCCAATGCAATCCATATCTAATATTTTATAACACATAAATATTAAATTTCCTTTTTTTTTTCTAACATAACCGAGCAGAAGATATGAATTAATAATTAAAAATGGGTTCTTTTTAGCCATATAGCCTGCTGTTGTGTATTCTTGTTTTTAGACCGTGGTTAACCACGGTGTGATAAAAGCTACCGCGGATTGCAAGTTACACCGTACCTCTAAGCTAATCAAAACGCAGAATTTTGTATCTTAGGAAATAATAGACTTTACAAATAATGAAATCCTCGTTTTATACACTGCAATATGTTTGCGTTTTATTTCTTTTTTGAGTGGAGATGCCGTGCAAAACTCGCCAACAAACAGTCGTGTGAGATTCTGGTCAATAAAATAATTTGTTTGTCAATAAAAGAACATGCCTGTATGCATTTTATGTATCATCATTAATAAAAAATACACTTTTTTCTAAACTCTTGATTGATAAAGGTCGTTCAATTTGAAGAAATCTGGCTATTTACACTTTTTTGAAGAGTGTTCGTGCGCGATATATTTGCAGAATCATTTTGTATTACATCATTCTCTTGCCCTAGTTAGATAGAAAAATAGTTTATTGGAGCAATACTTGACCAAGGCAGGTTGCATAATTATATGACGTAAACTGTAAACTGGATGATATACATATATATAATAGTGCAAAAAAGATCAATAAAAGAATATAATAAAGAAAAATCCAAACGAGTGATAATGTGATTTTCCCGATTTTCGTGTTCGAGATTGTTTATCTATCCGCGTTGTTGACAATCAATACTTCTCGCTTCCCAATGAGGTTTGAAACAAATGGTTTTCCTTTATTAACTCCTTGCATGCTGCTGGCAGATATTCCTGCCCAGGACACAAAATTCCTTGCCACAGAAATATTATAATTTGAGCACAATTTAGCCAGTATTCCTCCTGCAAATTGAATGGAGATTTTGACCAATGATTTTTTGAGTTAAATTGAGATGAATTTTTCAGCAAATCTAGTCGTGGCTGCTTTACAGCAGCCATGACTAGCTTTGATGAAATTTTTTTTGAAATTTTGAAAGTACTCGGCGGGTTAAGAGTTAATGATCCCAGCTCCAAACTGCAGTTGATTCGTTGAAGCTTTCAAAATCAATGTCTCCCTTCGACTCACCATTTGGTCTCGAAATTGAAAACAGGAGCTTATAATTACATTGTTAATGTAGTTATACGTTTTGGGTCCAAATACTCAATTCCCATTGGTCAGCTGGGTGAAAACGTCATGACCAAATGTAATTCATTTTCCAATGAATACATTTGGTCGAACTTTGACCCGCATTTACGGTAGAGCGCAGTTGACGGAATGTAATTCGGGCGGTGTTTGGGCGGGTTTTTAACTTTTAGCGCCTCTCGCAGTGATCAACTCCGCTGCTGTTTCTTTGGTGATATTTCCCAACTGGGGCATAAAGCCCGTTGCTGAAATACTCGTTTCCATTTATAAAGTTGTGAAAATTAAAAATCATAGTTGTGCGCTTTGTATTTTGTGTGAGGGTGGTTTTTCGCCTCGTTCGTCCGTACATGTTTTATTTCGTCTTTCTGCTTTGGTGTTTGGTAAAAAGTAGTTTAAACAGTTACGGAATGTAATTATAAGAATTGAATGCAATGGGAGCGCGGTGGCTCAGTAGGTAGAGGTGCAGGCTGCATGCCGAGAGGTCCTCGGTTCGAATCCCACCTGCGGCAAGACACTTCATCTCGATTGCCCGCGTGGGGGTACGGTGGCGTTGTGTACTAAGGCGTACTGCACGTCGATGGTGCACTTGTCTTCAACCAATGCTAATCCTGCTTGTGTGGAGTTAGTATGTTGGGGAGCTGACAGTTGCTCGCCGTTGCTCGGTGGTTCTCTCCGGGTACTCCGGCTTCCTCCACCCGTAAAACTGTCACGGTCATCATTAGCCATTGTGCATAAATATGTGACCTTAAACATCAATAAATAAATAATAATAAATAATTGAATGCAATTTTTATAATCTTTATTGGAGTATGAACGTGTGGGAATGGGTACAAATTGTATGAATCACTTCGGGATTCATACATAATTTGTACCCATTCCCACACGTTCATACTCCAATAAAGATTATAAAAATTGCATTCAATTCTTAAGTGAATGGTAAAACCCGGGTTTGACAGAGATCCTGTCCCGCAAGCACACAACATAACCCCGATGTTGTTAATTAGATATGGGAATGTTCTGTGGAACAACAACGTTTCAACCATCAGTCTACAACATTAAATGAAAAGTTGGTGAATAATTATTGTGTAAGACGTTTGTGTTGTTGCAACGTTTTCACAGCGTAAAGTAAAACGTTGTTAACCCTTAGGGTCTTATTTTTACTTTGACTATTTTTTTCGGCAATACAACAGGTGACCCAACATGATGTCTCCGGAGAACTTTACACGATATTTTCTATGTACCTTGGAAGTTCGTCCCCTGAGTTCCAATGTGTTCTATGTGCTTACTGGCACATAGAACACATTGGAACTCGGGGACGAATTGTTTCTAGACAAGTCCTGGCTGCCTACATAGATAGCCAAGACCTGCCTAGAAACAACTGCAAAGTCGACACAAAGTAGCTACATCGTCAAATCAAAGGTAGTTAAATGTTGTAAGATGGTCGTGTTGCCAGCAACGTTTCAATAATGTGTTCTCAACGCCCAGTAAGACGTTTCTAAACGGCTGTGACATAACTGCAACGTTAAGTTAGAAATTGTTGACCTGACATTTATTTTCAGCGTAATGTAAAATGTGATCTCAGCCTTACTAGACGTCTACAATTGCACTGTCAGTCAACGTTATAGACAGTGGGGTTTTTTTTAACAAAAAAACGCAACGTTACTGCAACGTTGTTACAACCACAATGTGCTAGCTCGACGAGGAAGTGGAATGTTAGAACCCTTAATCAGCCGCAGGAGGTACGTAATAACTAAATTCTGAGGAATTGAAATCCGTGGTGTTTGAGTATGTGTTGCAGGCAGTCTCACGGGACGTTCGATTAACCCTTCACTTAACAGTAACGAAAATTTAAATTGTATTATTTTTACAGTCATTGGAACGAATTTGTCGAGGAGTCAAAAGCTGTTTTTGCTTAACCCTTTACCCAACGGAACGGCCAAAACTAGCCAGCGCTATTCTCAAAAATCGCCAGTTAATTTTCATTATTTTTTCATTTTTTGTCTCAAAAGCATAGGTTATGACCCCCTCGTTGAAACGAGCTCGTCGAGCTCGTTCCAGTGAGGGGGTCATAACCTATGTTTTTGAGACAAAAAATGAAAAAAATTAGTTATTCAAGAATTTTTTTTTTGCAAGTGTCGTCTACTTTTCAAGTTAGGTAAAGGGTTAAACATCTTCATGCTATACTTAAAGAATGCTTTTGCAAATGCCGTATCTTGCAAAGGATTAACAGAATATTACTGAATATGTCAATCACGATAGCGTGTATATGTGGAAAAAAAACTCGTAAAATAGTTGCGGTGAGTTCACCAAGATGTGACATTTAAACACGGTGCTGGGTCTTCACAGGTGTAGCTCCGTAAGTACCGTCTCCTAAAAATGTTGCATGTTCAATTGTTGTTTGTGGGCCTACCACTGGAGAAAAATCCTTGATGTCTGTCGTTTGTATCTGTCAAAGTGTTATTTGTCGAACTCTTGATACGGTTGAAGATTGAGTTGGTAGCTTTTAAATACCAAAACCCTTCACATCTTGACTCCCGAAAGGTTGCGTTTTATGCTCTACTGCCCACGGGAAAATACGTGAGTTAAAAAAAAAATCGGTAATAATTTAAGTGTACATATACAGAACGTCACGACGTGTAAATGTGTTCGTCAATACGGAACGAGAGCCAGCGCGAATGGATGGAACGAGAGGCTCAGAAAAACTCGGGTGTGATTGGCAAATACGTGTGACAGATCGATACGTAAATAGAAAAATATAAATGAAAATTGAGTCCAAATAGGTTATTTATTCGTTATTTTAAGAAATTATCTGCAGTTATCTGAGAGATATTCGCTTCAAAGTTAGAACTTGAGTGTTATAAAATCGCTCCCCATTTATAGAATAAATTTACTTTCGTAAATTTTGGCGAATTTGAAAAAAAATGTTTTCTAAATGACGTGTTATTTATCGGTTGTCAACGCAGCTTCCGAATTGAGCTAGGTCAGAATGCGACGTTTCGATTGATCGATTACGAAACTGGACAGAGTCAAGAGCTTTTGATGGATCCATGCCACCACGTCAAAAGAGGTGCACAAGGAACATGTGTTCCGTACGGATTTGTTAATATGAAACTGGCAACAAAGTAATATGCGTGTAATAAAGTCTTTTAAATACTACCCCAGCCCAATAGATTAACCAATGAATAGACATTACTATTGACCGAGAACTGAGGAGTACACCGACAATAATGACCAAAAGAGTTCCCGTATTAAATCAATATACCGATACTGATGGTATATCAACTGCCACTGTCCACCATTTTGTTTTTATTGTAAAATTCGCTGTCTGGATTCGGCTAATTGTCATTTTAGAAAGTTCGTTCCCATTTACTCAACCAGTATTTGCAACATATGCACGGTTACAGTATGAGCAGTACAGTGGAGCCCACTTAACTGGATATCTCTTAATTGTATATCCCTGTTAATTGAATATAATTTTCAAACACAAAACCATTTACCATACCTTCAGTACAAATTTGATCTGTTAATTGCATATGGGTTGTAGAATAAACTCCTGTTGATTGTATATAAATTTTTGTAATATGTTGAAAAAATTACTGTGACACGCACCAAATTCCCCTTATTTATCAACCTTTTTGGCCTCACTGCATCCAATACAGGCATTTATTCTATTATATCTTGTTTGACAGAGCTATGCTCAGTTTACCTCCAGAACACAGGAAACTGACCAAATCCCTGTTAATTGTATACTCCTGTTAATTGACTACTGTAGTAAATTAATTGTGGGCACACTGGCGCAGTGCTCACATATGCCTGCATATGCCCTGATTTACAGAAACTAGACTGTTCGAAGTACATATCACTGCAATATCAGAGATAAAATTAGGAAAAGTTTATTTAAATTTGGTTTAAAATCAAAGGTTTCTGCTGAAAAGGATAATTGAGTTTCATTTAAACACTAGAAACTAGATTTGTAAGAATATTAAGCTACGCATTTAGTTTGTCTCAATTGTCTGATCTGGTTTGATTGGGGGTTAACATCGCCTTCAACAACTATGGCTATATGATGCCTGTATCACAACGTTGTTAGGTTCCAAGATGAAGGTAGAATTATTCAAACAGATCCACTGGATGGCCTAAGGAATCCACCAACCATTGGAGGAACTAACAAGCTCATCCACACAGACACCTCAGTATAAAGGTAAAGCAAATTCCTTAGAATTCGCTACATCAGTTTAGTATTAAAATGTCTGTATGAACAGCCAGGCCATTGCTGCTGTGCGTTAACAACCTGGCTACCAAATGTGGACCTATTATACTCGGCTCCACATTGGGTTCAAGCTATACAGTAATGTGTCTTTGTGAACAGATGTGAATCTGGTAAGTCATGAAAAATGCATCTGATAGAGTAAATGGAAACATGTTTGGACGTATAAAAATATGCATTGATTCAGTGTGCATTACGCGTTTCGAGTTAGTGTTCGAGTGCCAAAGTTGTGTATGTATAAGAAGGAGGTGGGTACCCAAAATGTCTTGGAAAAAATATGCATGAAAGGGTGGGTGGGTCAAAAATCTGCAAAATAAAAATTTCCACCTATGTTCACGCATTTTTTCCACCCCTCCCTCCTCCACTCCCTGTTACATTGCATCACTCCTCGCTCGCATTTGTAAACAAACGAGTGCCGATAGGAAGTTTAACGAAAATATGAAGCCGAGTACTAGAACATGTACCCAGTCGGCCCTATTCAGGGGAGGGAAAGATGGAGTGAATGTAACGTCATAGCCACGTGTTCAAGCGGCGTTATGTTTAGTTGTCTTGGTAGCCCGCGCACGCGGCAATCTTGTGGCGCCATCTCCATAGTGATACGTGGTCTTAGTGAGCATGCGCAGCGCGTGTTGTTAGGGTGACACGTGTTTTTGTCGGTCATTTTGTATACTAGTGCCCGCCATCTTGGTTTCTATGGTAGCACGTGGTTGCTGTGACCCATATGCCTACAATAGATAGGACAGGGGTATGGTCGGAGGGTCTGTTCGATTGAATAAGAGTAGTTTCTCGATTCGTAGAATTACCCAAATAGACCCGATAATACCCGAATTTACCAAAAATTCACCCCTAGCTACCGACACAGACTTTGTTTGGTACGGATTCTTTCAGAACCCTCAGCTTCTACCTATATATCTACAAACTATGTTATAAATTCCCCCATCTCCTTATAAAGTATTCTGACGACCCTGGACGTGCTTATGTTCCAGTGTATACATTACATGTAGCACATAGGCACATGCTGGATGTACCGATATGTGCTTGTGTGCTTATGCATAATGTGCGCACAGCACATGCAGCACATAGGCGCATACTACTAAAAACTGGAGCCAAAAGCCAGACGTCTTTCAAAAAAGAGGTACTGGAAGTGGGGTGCCACGGGACGTTTAATAGTTGGGATTCCAAGCCTACACACGTAGTCTTATCATCGATTTCCATCTTGTCTTCTGTTGTCTAGCCTATGATCTGCCTCTGTTGTAGTCATCTAATACTATAATCTACTAACCTTGCAGTCTTGTACTATTATTATTGACATATAGCATTACCCCGATTCTGTTTCGGCATCTGCCCTCGGCCATGTCTTTAACAGTTAGAACACCCCATTCATCTAAGCCTGTATCAATCTATATAACGCCTTGACCAAGTGAGAATGATCGTACCGAGATGTGCTTGTACACACATTATACACATTACAGGTAGCACATATGATGTGCCAATATGTGCTTATGTGATAATGCACAATGTGCGTACACCACATAGACACAGATAGGTATTGGATTCTTATGAAATGGTGGTGTGCCGGAAGATACCGTTGGGGGATACCTATTAGATGATACCTATTGGGGGATATCTTTCAAATTCTTTATTCACGGTACACATACATGTAAAATGGTCACAAATGAACATATTGCACAAATGTAATGAGAAGTATACCGTGGGAAGTGGCATAGCCAGATTGGCTGTCTACCTGCCACCCCCTGGAAGAAGATGGGGTGATTGCAAACAGACTGTCACTGAAAGAACGAACTGAGAGCCAATTATGTGACACATGATGGAGAATGACGATCGAATCATTACTTTTCTGGGATTAGAGTATTGGTGCTTCATTTTCGCCAGCGTAGGCAAGAAGCAACCTACCTATAGGACTCCCTCCACTACTTATCATAACATCCGAGGGCGGCAACAAGTCCCATCGTGAAGTTCGTATCGTTTAGACTGCGACAAAGAGGTTGGTCATGATGTTTGGGCGTGGTGTCTACATTAGCTGCATCATCATCGTAGGATGACGAATGTTATGATTTATTTGTTTAGACTTTTGTTTGCAAGTTCTTAAGTGTATCCATATAGTATTTTACATAGCACCCCTGTAAGGAGGAAGCGCGACCGGTTGCACAAGACGAGGATTCAAGATTTAGACGCGGACCACGACTTTGACAATTTCCAAATTTACGAAGTTTACGAAGTGCAATCGGGGCAGTAGGGATTGTTGCAGCTGACATAACTGGAATATGAGGAAATGAATGTGGAAGTTAAGTTGTTCTTAAGCATGCTTCTGTCGCTAATATTACGAGTTATGTCGTCCAGAGCATTCCATGGTTTCGGGAAGGAGTATAAAGGAAATTTATCCAGAGTTTGGGTCCGTGTTTTTTTCTATGTATAGGAGGCCCGATTGTCTAGTTCTCCTACCAGATGGATTGTCAGTAATTTTGAATATATCATTGAAAGACACCTGTAATCTGCCGTTCTGCCAGTCAAACACGAACAGTAGTGCATGTAGCCTAAACAAATCATCAACCTTGAGTATTTGGTTTTCTTCTTTAAACAGGGGACCTGTATGAGAATTGTACTTTCTGATATATATTATTCGTAATGAACGTGTTTGCAGGACAGCTAGTTTTTTAATAGCTCTTGAGTTGCCCCATGCATGGATTCCGTATACCAAATGGCTATGTATGAGGGCGTACTACAATGTTTTCAGAGCTCCGTGGGGGGAGGGGGGGGATATTTTCAACTTTGTTGAGACTATAGTTTGGGCGTGCTATTTTCGAGCATAATCAGGATATGTGAGCCCTGTAGGATAAATGTTCATCAATGCTAATTCCTAAGAATTTCACAGGTTTTTCTGTTTCGGTGGCCCCAACCTTGTTAATGTTTTGGTTATTTATTTTTACCTCTTGACAAAGATTATTGTTCCTACCTTTATTTGGATTAAGCATGATGTACGAGGTTTTCTTAGCATTCAGAATTAACTGGTTCACAGGGCACCATTCGAATAGTTTCTGGAGCTCGTCATTGAAATATGGTGTAATGGGATTATTGTCGGAGCCCGGGCAGTGTGCAGTGGTGTCATCGGCAAATGATAAAAGATTGAGTGATGTTGAGTTACTTATATCATTTATATATAAAAGAAAAAGAATAGGGCCTAAAATCGAGCCCTGTGGTACACCGCAACTCTGTTTGGCTAAGTCCGATTTGTGTTCTCCGTACGTAACATATTGAGACCTGTTGGACAAGTAACTTCTAAACCAATTGTTGGTGACACCTCGGATACCATATTTTTCCAGTTTACCTAATAGTATTTCGTGATTTATGGTGTCAAAGGCCTTTGACAAATCCAGGAACAGTGCTAAGGTGCTGTTTTTTCTTGTTTATTATTTTCTATTGCGATGCTTTTAAGGAGCTGAAGAACTGGATGAATAGTACTATGTCGCCTTCGGAACCCGTATTGGTGAGGGTATAAAATATTAAACCTATTGAGGAAACTAGCTAGCCTCACTTCCATGAGTTTTTCCATTACATTTGAGAATTCCGGAAGTATACTGATAGGTCTGTAATTTGTAAAGCTGTGCTCGTCTCCCGCTTTAAATATGGGTATCACCTTCGCGATCTTCATTCTGTCTGGTACTTTGCCGTTTAGGAAAGAGTTGTTAATTACATGTGTTAGAGGATCCAATACTTCGGTTATCGTATGCTTAAAAAGACAAGTTGTGATATCATCGCAGTCTTTAGATAATTTTGGCTTCATTTTATTTACTGCTCGGTTGACTTCTGTGGGATTTGTGGGTTTTAAATAAAGATTATTGGAGACATTGTTGTCCATGTAATCTGTGTAGGACTTATTAGTTTTCTGAATCTGTTCGGGCGTGTTTTTTCCAATTTTGATAAAGAAATTGTTGAATTATTCTGCGATGTCAAAGGGCTCGCTTAACTCGATGTTGTCCTGGATGAAGAACGATGGTAATCTGGCTTCAGGTTTTCCTGTATTGGTGGCTTCGTTTAAAATCTGCCACGTTCTTCGCATATTGTTTTTGTTTTCGTTTAGGATATCTCTATAATTGGTAGCTTTACATTGTTTTTTTTACCTTGTTGAAGATTCTACAGTAGTTTTTATAGTTTTCTGAGTTCTTTTCGGTGGGAGCTTGGAGTTTTTTCTTGTAGAATTTTTCTTTATTGTTGGAGGATATTACAAGCCCTCTTGTCATCCATGGCTGTTTTTTAATAAATTTTTATATTCTGGCGAACACGTTTGAGTGGGAACGCTTTTTCATAAGCTTTCATATAGATGTTTAGAAAGGTTTCATATGACTCATTGGGACAATTGACTGCATTACAGGATTAAAATCACTTTGTGAGATAAGTGTTTTGAATTCAACAATTCTTTCTGCAATTATTATTCTTTTTAGTGTAAAGTGTGGTGTATCTTTTGGTTTGGGTTTTTCCTCAATATAAAAAAAACACCAAAATGATCTGACACGTCAGACATGACTATTCCAGGTAATGCTGCTCGTGAAACGTTATTAGAGAAGATATGATCTATCAGACTAGCAAAACGACAGGTTACTCTCGTCGGCTTGGTGATATACGGCAGAAAGCCTTGACTGAACATGAGATTAACAAATTCTTCCGTTTTTGAGTGTGCAGTTGCCTTTAGAAGGTCTAGGTTAAGATCCCCCCTAATATAAACATTTTTATTTTCGGCATTTAGAACATTCGTTATTTCATTTAATTTTGATAAGAAGAGGTTGATGTCGGCTTTAGGAGGAGTGTTGGGTCTATAAATAACGCCAATAATTCTGGGTTGGTATTTATCTTTATTTTCAATAAACAGAGATTCGAAAACATGGGGAATAAAGAACGAAATATCATTACGAACTCTATAGGGTATTCTTTCTTTAATATATAGACCATCCCCTCCTCGACCATCATCATTCTCGTGTCTCATACGTTTAATAATCGGGGCATAGCCACCCAGACTGAACGACATCTCTGGAGGAAATTGAAATATTTCGGTAAGTTCTATTATGTCGAAGAAGTTCTTTCCTGTTTGTAGGTTATATAGCATGTTTTGGAAGGAATCCCAATGGGCCTTCAGGCTTTCAATTGAGGTGGAATATTGAGAATCCTGCGTCTATTTTACAAGCCATTGACTGAAAGTCACTAGGCGAAAAGTGGTTGCAGTCAGTTGCGTGGTTTTTATATGAGGATTCATCATTTTCTGCCAAGGAACATATTTTCTCATTATAGAGCTGTATAAAGTCGTACTCTGCGTCTACCTGCACCTCGTCGAGTGTAATGTTATCCGCCATAATTCACCAACATACTATCATCCTTTCTCGCTGGACAAATATACAAGACATAAATACAATATATTGTTCCAAGATGAAGATAAAAGGAGGTTAAGTCCCAGACATAGTTGAACTGTTGGACGGATTGAGACGATATTTCTTTTTCATTTCTAGTCACAGTCTGTTGCAGTAATAGCATGTAATTGGGAGTATGTTTAGAAACGAAATTATCCTGTAGAAACAGGATAAAAACACCGTAGTTTATATACAAGTACGTCGGGTGCAACATCACCCTACCTAACATCACATCAAAGTGATATGGTATCTTGGATGAATGATTGAACAAATAAATTTATAATTAAAGGACTTTACAGTAAAACGATGGATTCAATGAGGAAAGAAAACGAGTGAGTGAATTTGTAAAAGACGAGGTGGAGTAATACTCAATATGAATGAATGAATGAATGAATGGATGAATGAATGAATGAATGAATGAATGAATGAATGAATGAATGAATGAATGAATGAATGAATGAATGAATGAATGAATAAATTTACCCCCCCCCCCCCTTCTCCACCGGAGTAATGGAGAGGCCTAATAAGAAGCCCCATCCCTCTCCGTCTGTTCGAAAACCTGATTATGCGATATCATACGCCTCCAATTATTGTGGAGTCAACTTTACACAATCAGTGTCTTGGTCCGTTCCAATTACCTAACGAAATTATAGAGTTACTGCCCTTCGTGTCTTGTTATGCCAAACTTCACGAAAAGTAGACTCGGATCTAAACAAAATTTGATATCTTTTTTTTTATCTTTATGTAAAGTATGGACATTTACTTGGTTATTGGTATCTATAGTTGCATTCTGCAAAATGCCGAAGGCGGCTTTGGATAGCAATGACTGGGTGAATGTCCATATGATTATTCGAACAGTGCATGACATTGGACTTTAATAAAATTTGATAAAACAGCCTTGTATTAACGCTGATTTTGATAAGATTTTGATAATAATCATCGTGAATTGTCGCAAATTGAGTTAATGCTCTTTGTGAATTTCGCCTTACTATAATTTTTATACGAAATTGGAAAGCAATCATCAGACTACAGGACATACAGTATAATAGTAGAGATAGATCGCGTCTTTTAAAAAATCCCCACTTATGATACTTATGTGTTTGTGTCTGAATGATTTGAATCTTGTAACCATAAACTTCCGCCCAGCTACTTGGACGAAAAGTCCAGTTTCTTACATATATATAAATGTTGTACTCGTTTCAGCATAGAAGTCACACGAATGTACAATTTCTTTGACTTCATTTCCCGGAAAAGGAAGGAGCTTTTTCCAGAATCTGTATAATAATTGTTTATCATGTGTATATATCTGTCTCACGTTCCTGACATCAAAATGCTCTTCCACGTACAATACAATTTTTTCTTATTAATAATCATGCCTGGTCTAATCCATAAATTGATTGTTCATACCTCTAAAAAGGGCCCACATAAATGTGCTTTCGATGATCTGTTTGACCAACATGGCTAACAATGCTACACTTGATGAGATCCAGAATGAGGATATTTTTGATTTTATCTCCAAATTCAATGGTACACTCTCCGAAGACAGCGAGGACATGACCCACCCTTTTGCTATGGATAACAAACTGTGCAAGTACTATACACCCGAGCAATTCCAAGATAATATATCGGGCCAAAGTAAATCTCTCTCCCTCTTCAATATAAACTGCCGTAGTCTAAATGCGAATTTCGAAAATCTCCGTAATTTATTGTGCGATCTCCAGTCGGATAGAAACTTTTTTGACGTAATAGGTCTGACTGAAATATTTAACCCCAAAGCTCTCTGCCACGAACTTGAAGGCTATCACCCTCTTATTTGCAACACACGACCCGACAGTGATGATGGAAGAGGTGGTGTTGGTTTATTTGTAAAAGATAATTTGTCCTTCAAAATACGCAGTGATCTCTCAGTCTTTATCCCTCATGTCTTTGAATCATTATTCATAGAAATCACTGGCAAAAATAAATGTATAATTTTGGTTCCATCTATAGACCTAATACTGCACCAAAAGCAGATCTCGACCTTTTTCTGACCGAATTAACTCGACTATTGGATGTAATAAACGCCGAAAATAAAAGGGCTTATCTCATGGGCGACTTTAATATTGATCTCCTAAATTTCAACACTCATACAAAGACCAATTCTTATATAGATTCTCTTTTCACACAGGATTCATGCCAGTTATCACAAGGCCAACGAGAATAACGGACACTTCCGCAACACTAATCGATCATATATTCAGCAACAACCCTACCCCATACGAATCAGGAATTGTAATTACTGATGTTAGCGACCACTTCGCAACATTTTATTACGAGAACAAAAGCAACTGCCCTGTTCACTCAACTCAAATCATGAAACGCGTGTTCAAAAGGACAAATATTAATCAATTTAAGCAGCTTTTATCGGAATGCGACTTTTCGGACGTTCTTAGTATAGAATGTCCGAATGGAGCGTATGATCTTTTCCTCGATAAATTTTATTGTCTCTTCGACAGAGCGTTCCCACTGGAAGTGAGATCAACGCCACAGAAGTACATAAAGCGTGAACCATGGATGACACGTGGCCTCTTACAATCCTCTTTGAACAAAAATAAACTGTATGCTAGAAAGATAAAATCCCCAACCCCCCGAATCATCACTGAATACAAAGACTATTGCCGGATTTTCAACCGACTTAAAAGAACAAGTAAATCTGATTATTACACCGATACCCTACTGTCAAATAAAAATAACATTAAAAAAACCTGGGAAATTTTGCGTAAAGCAATCAGTAAAACTGAACAAACCGCCACACTGCCGTCTTCCTTTCATGCTGACAATGACGAACTAACCGACCCTAGACTGATTGCCGATAGATTTAATACCTTTTTTGCAAGCATAGGTAAATCAATCAGTGACGAAATACCTTCATCAAACCGTCATTTCTCGGACTACATTGGCAACATCAATGCGGAGTCTTTCTTCATATCGCCCACAAACGTACAGGAAGTAATTCTCTGTGTTAATAGCATTCGCGGAAAGGCAACTAAAGATGGTGATAACTTGTCGACTAAGCTTTTAAAAGAAATCATCTTCGAGGTGGCTAATCCGCTAACTCACATAATTAACCTCTCGTTCTCTACTGGTATAGTGCCAAGTAAAATGAAGATAGCCAAAATTCTACCTATTTTCAAATCCGGCGACCCCCATGTATTCAATAACTACCGACCCATTAGTATTCTTCCGGCATTCTCAAAAGTACTTGAAAAATGCATGTATTCTCGCATATCCAGTTTCTTAGATGACCAAAAGACTGTATACCAGTATCAATTTGGGTTTAGAAAGCATCATTCAACCATACATCCTATACTTCACCTAATAAATAATGTTGCTGAAGCAAACGATAAAACAACGAAAGATTGCACTCTTTCGATTTTCCTAGATTTTGCGAAAGCTTTCGATAGCATTGACCATAACATTCTTCTAAAGAAACTGGAATATTATGGCGTTAGAGGGTTAGCTAATTCCTGGTTTAAGGATTATCTAACAGAAAGAAGCCAGTCTGTTTCTTTCCATAATGAGGTATCTGACAATAGAAAGATCACCAGAGGTGTACCCCAGGGTTCTATCCTCGGGCCCATTTTATTTGTACTATATATTAACGACATCAGCAAATCGACTTTGTTAAAAGTCTTGTCGTTCGCAGATGACACAACAGCACATGCAGCTGGCAATAGCGTCGATACTCTTATAGAAAATACAAACTCTGAGTTATATAGCATAAGTGAGTGGTGCTCTGCGAATAAATTGGCTCTAAACGCTTCTAAAACCAAATTCATGATATTCCACCCCCAAAATGATCCATATAGTGCGATAGGCAAGAGCATATCATTGAATAATACGAATATTACACTAGTGGGTAACCATCAAGAGGAAACGACATTTAAGTTTCTCGGTATTCATGTGGATGAAAATCTCAAATTCAAGCAACACATCTCCACCGTATGCTTGAAAATAGCCAGGGCTACTTTTGCCATAAATCGGGCTAAGAAATTCCTCCCCCGAGTAGCTCTACGATTATTGTACTTCTCTCTGATCCAAAGTCATTTAATTTATGGGATACAAGTGTGGGGACACGCTGCAGCCACAAATAGGATCCTTGGTCTGCAAAAAAAAGCTATTCGAGCGATAACGAAACGATCTTATACTTCACACACCGATCCCCTTTTCAAAAGCTGTGGTATACTAAAATTCAGAGACCTTTATACACTACACAGTCTCCTGTTCATGCATGATTGGTTTAATAATAAACTACCCGAGTCCTTCGATAACACATTTGAAATTTATACAAACCCATCTGGCATGAATACTAGACAGTCTGGCAATATACGCACACGAAAACCCAGAACTTGCTTCTCGGCCGAACTCCCGTTCCATTCTTTCCCGCGGATTTGGAATGACACTGAACCATCGGTCCAGCGTCTCAATAGATGCCAGTTTAAGAAGGCGATAATAGACAAGGCTCTAAATTCATACCATTCAGATGTCTCTTGTAATAACCCTTCCTGCCCAGATTGTACTTCCATTCCACTGGATCTCCACACCACATCAGATTTCAACACTCCAGAATCTAGGCTTTGATGATTAGACCATTAAATTGTTGAGCAATTACTGTAATGCAATTTCACCAATACTTTGGCCCCTTACCTAGCGCGATAGTCGTGTCTGGCCTGCACTGTTCGCAAAGATCGCACTGTGTGGGAACTATTCGTTTCTGTTCTTGCCTCCGGAACAGGGCCCATGGTTTATCACTGGAGTAAGCTCATTTAGTCATTACGCTGAGTGCCATGTCGTTGTCCCTGAGGCTAGAATTGAAAGTCAAAGGACTGATAAGAAAATAAATGGAAGTCCTATCTAAGAGTGTCTCTTGTGAAAACAGTGTTCTGTTTGCGCTGGGCTAGGGGTTAAATAATTATGTATTAAACGTTCCCCTCGTGAATCCCGTAAGGATGCAAATTGTTTACAATTTTGATGTCAGGACTAATTATCTTTTAATGTGGGAATGGCAGGAAGACAGCCCCCAGGGCTATGCTGTTCCCATGCAGTTTTACATTTATTTCTGTACATTTCTGCAAGTTGTTTATTATACTTCATGTAAACGTATACTGCAAATAAACTTCAATTCATGAATGAACTATCATCATCGAGGGGTTCATAAGCCATATTTCAGAGACAACAACAAAAAAAACCCCAAAAAACAAAGCAAAAAAAAGCAAAATCCAGAAAAACATACAAAGTGTACAAATCTTGAAAATTGGATAGGGATAGTTGTCAATGGCGCTGGCAGTTTTGACGTTACACTTGACAGACGGTCAATGATCAACCGGGTGAGAATTTGGGATTAAAGTTATTTCACTGGTACTAAATTGACGAACTAGCGTTGGCTGTATTTCAAAGTATAGTTTCACTAATTAAAAGTTGATTTGTTAATGAATAATATTACATAATTACATCATGGAATGTAGACTTTAATAACTAACAATTAACAAACATAACAGCCCTTATTCGAGCATGAACAACAGGCGACACTCATAAGAAGTATTACTGAGAGACTAATTTGTCTTCCATCCCTTGCGTCAAGAGCACAGCTTACGACCCCCACCGGCACGCGCTCGTTCCAATGAGAGGTCACAAGCCATATTTCCGACGAATTTGAATCTGAAAAAGCATTACTCGAACAACTCTAATCTCATCGAGCCGATGAGCTATAGAGCAATTGCTCGATCGAGTGACTCCACATACTGCTCTAAGACCCATCTGGGTATTGGAGGATACCTATGACATGGCGATGTATTACTGGAGGACACCTTTTGAGGATATAGTTTGGAGGATACCTTTGGCATGATATCTATCTGAAGATAGTTAGGGATACTATAAAGCTTCCATATTTATTTATTTATTTATTTATTTATTTATTTATTTATTTATTTATTTATTGGTGTTTAAGGTCACATATTTCTGCACAATGGCTAATCATGATCACGACAGTTTTACGGGTGGAGGAAGCCGTAGAAACCGGAGAGAACCACCGAACAACGGCGAGCAACTGTCAGGGATAGCATAGGTTTGGAGACAGGTGCACCATCGACGTGCAGTACGCCTTAGCATACAACGTCACCGTGCCCCCACGTGGGCAATGGGGGTGAAGTGTCTTGCCAACGGACACAACGCGGTTGCCGCAGGTGAGATTTCAACCGAGGACTTCTCGGCTTGCAGCCTGCACCTCTTCCAACTGAGCCACCGCGCCCCTTCTAGACCAGCCATCATCATTATAGCCCCAAGGCCGGTACTTGTCTACGGTGTATTTGTACTATCATTAACTTCTACAGCAATCATCCAATACTATAGTTTTCTACCGCTCTTGCAGTCTTGTAGAATTACAACTGACTTGTATCATTACTACAGACTTTCTAACTATCTCAGATTGCTCGAACGACTCGAATCCCATCGAGCAAATGAGCCATTGAGCAATTGCTCGAACGAGTGACTCCACGTACGACTCTTCGACTCATTTCAGAAAAAGGGGATTCTATAGCAACAGACATATCCTAAAAAGGGATTCCGTAAATGGGATTCCTAGCCGACTCCGTGAAATGGGTCACAAAGCAACCACGTGCTGCCATAGAAACCAAGATGGCGGGCTCCAGTATACAAACTGGCCGACGGAAACATGTGTCGCCCTAACAACACGCGCCGTGCATGCGCACTAAGACCACGTATCACTATGGAGACGATGTAACAAGATTGCCGCTCACGTGGGCTACCAAGACAACCCAACATGACGTCACTTGGTCACGTGACTATGACGTCACACCCCCTCCACCTTTCCGTCCACCTGAGTAAGTCCGATCGGGTACATGATCTGCTACTAGTCCGTTTGTAAACACAACTAATAGTGAAATTTCGGTGGAAAAGGGTAACGGGACGTCACCTGAGGCAGGACGAGAATAATATTAGGCTCGGCTAAAGCGTCGCCAAATATTGTTCTTACTTCTCCTCAAGTGATACCGTATTCGTTTTACTAAACGCCCCGTGACTTATAATATAGGGATGTGGAATTAAAATTATTACCGATCTTCTTTTCCAAGTTGGTATGTGGTTTCGTTACCTGTAACACTAAACAATACCGTTAAAATTACGACAGAAGTACTGGCAACCAGTTACTGTTACTTTTACCGTATACAAACGGTAATGACTGTTACTTCTTACACTGTTATCGGGAGCGCAACAGTTCAGAGGTACGATAATGGACTTCAAACCGAAAGGTCTACGGTTCGATTCCCGCCCGGGGTAATTGCGTTGTGTCCTTGGGCAAGGCACTTCATCCCGATTGCACACTTGGGAGCCCGTTGGCGCTGTCTACTAAGGCGGACTGCACGTCGATGGTGCGCTTGTCAGGGTTGGGGTATTCCCATTCGGTATTCAGTCGTATTCAATACATTTTTGATTTCAGTATTCATGCAATTTTAAAGTATTTGTATTCATAGTTCTATTGGAATACAGTCCAATTTGAGGTGTATTCATGAACACTTTTGAATACTTTTCTTATTTTTAATATATAGAGTATTTTGTAAAAAAAACTTTGATTATTAATATCAGAGAATAGTCAAGAATTAAATTAGTACATTTGAAGTGCTTGGTTTTTAAATATATTAAATTAAATTTTGAAAACACTAAATTAAAATATTTTAAAACAGAATATATTTATTTTTTTTTTATATCTGTTACAATATTTTTTTTTCTGCAGCATGCTCATTTGCTGCAAAGGCTGATTGATAATAGCATTTTTGTCTTGACCTTTAAAGAAATGTTTCCCAGCAGATGATCAGGTGTGATATGGATTCGTGCTGAAGACAATGGTAAGGCAAATTATTAAGATTATTCTTAGGACAAAAGATATCAGTCTGACCACAGTATTGATTCTGAATCCCCAAAACAACTCCAATATCCAATTAACACTAATCTCATATTTTTTACAGTACTAGTAGAAATAAGGTGTAGACTGATAGAGCTGAAATATTATTGTGGCTAAATTCCAACTTAATTCCAACAGTACAGTAATTGCATAACTGATTAAATGTAAACTCAGTTATCCCTTAACCCTTTACCTAACATTAAAAGCAGACGACACTTGCCAAAAAATTCTTGAATAACTAATTTTTTTTTATTTTTTTGCCTCAAAAACACAGGTTATGATCCCTCATTGGAACGAGCTCGACGAGCTCGTTCCAGTGAGGGGTCATAACCTATGTTTTTGAGACAAAAAGTGAAAAAATAATGAAAATTAATTGGCGATTTTTGAGAATAGCGCTGGCCGGTTTTTGCCGTTACGTTGGGTAAAGGGTTAATTTACCCAATAAGGTGTTCAGAACCAAAAAAATATTATTATAGCTTAATGAGCTTGTTGCAGTAAAGGACCATGAACTATGTTTTCGATAAAGCTGACATATTATCGTAGTTAAATTATAACTTAATTCCAGCAGTACAGAAATTGAATAATTGATTAAATGTAAACTTAGTTAGCCCTTTATCCGACAAACTGTTCCGAAGAACAAAAAAAACATGCCATGGGTTCCAGACAAGTACCCTCACCCCCCCCCCCCCCCAGATATTTGCTCCCCAGTACAATAATAGCCAATTGGATAACTCCCCCCCCCCCCCCCCTAATGAATTGTCACCTAGGATATGTGCCCTCTCCCAAGTCAAAATGTCAGGTAGGAAAACTTCCCCCAATGGAATTGGCACCTAGGACATGCCCCCTCCAATCAGAATGACAGCCAGGAAAACTGCCCCCCCCCACCCCCCCCAAAAAAAATGCCAGCGGCTTTGAAATATGAATACAGGATTTCAAAAAAAGCTCAGATTCCATTACAAAATTTATTAACATCGACACATGTCAAAAGTACTAAATCTGCAAAAGATGTCAAGCACCAGCTGTTTTTGTATAGTATCCTATAGTATTAATTTGCAGAACTGTTTACGTTAAAACCTAATGCAACAACTAGCAGCTGCGAGGAATTTTTCCTATAGATAACCGAGAGCACAGTGTTTTCACACGAGCTTGAAGCTGCTTCGTGTCCTTTCAGATAGTTTTTCTTGAAGGTTCAGAATGTCTTGAACGTTCAGTTTCTGTAAGGGCACAAAGCTGATCTCTTTGTATACATTTAATTGCATGCCAAAGTCGTGGGTTCTTAAGGCCCACGAAGTGACTAAAAGAATTGTTCCAGGATTCAAAAATGTCGTTTGTCTTGGAACCATCAGTCTCTTCAAATACATTCCATATTGTTATTGCATATTTGGGCGATTTGTTTCTTTGTTATCTGAGAGTAGCGCTTGGACCTGGACTGTGTGATATGATATTGAAGAGCTGGTTCCACAGGTATTGATATTTGTATGATTTTACTGACAATGTTCCAAGATATTCTGGGTTTTTTCAATTTAATTTACTATCATCCATTAGGAAGAAATAATTTTAAAAGTATTCAAGTATTCATTTTTAGCTTAACTTGACAAAGTCAAGATAAGTTATTGCCATCACGCGTGAGGAAGTCTGTTAGTCTGTGTGAGTCTGTGAGTCAGTGAGTCTGTTCACATTTTCATTTAGCACAGGCTAATCCCCGTAGTTTTTGTTCGATCATCACGAATGTGCATATGCAAGTTTGGGGGCATGTCTAGATGAGAACGCCCCCTTTTGGTCACGATCGGTCAACCGTGAAGGCTGCCCGAGACCAAAACTCGAAAACCTTTAGCACAGTCTTCAGGTCGTATTTATGAAGGGATTTCTCTGTAACTTGGCAGGATGCCTCTGTATAATATCTAGATGAGAACGTCCCCTTTTTGGTCATGACCTGTCAACCGTGACGGCCGCTCAAGCCCGAAACCCAAAAACTTTCAGCACAGTCTGCAGGTCATATTTAATATGGAGGGATTTCATTGTAACTTTGTAGGATGACTCCATATGATGTCTAGATGAGAACTTCCCCATTTGGTCGTGATTTGTCAACCATGACGACTACCCAAGCCCAAAACCCGAAAAACTTTAGCACAGTCTACAGATCGTATTTATGGAGGGATTTCATTGTAACTTGGTAGGTTGACTTCATATAATGTCTAGAAGAGAATGTCCTCTTTTGGTCGCAATTGGTCAACTGTGACAGCTACAGGGCCGCGAAAACCTCTAGCAAAGTATACAGGTCATATTGATGAAGGGATTTCATTGTAACTTGGTAGGATGACTTCAGATAATGTCTAGATGAGAACGTCCCCTTTTAGTCGCGATCATTCAGCCGTGACGGCTGACCAAGCCCAAAACCTGAAAACTTTTAGCACAGTCTATAGGTTGTTCGTATTTATGGAAGTATTTCATTGTAACTTGGTAGGTGGACTCCATATAATGTCTAGATGATAACGTCCCCTTTTGGTCGTGATTGATCAGCTGTGACGGCTATAGTGGCCCGAAGCCCAAAGACATTTAGCATAGTCTTCAGGTCATATTTATGAAGGGATTTCATTGTAAGTTGGCAGGATGACTCCAGATAATGCCTAGATGAGAACGTCCCCTTTTGGTCACGATCATTCAACCATGATGGCTGCCCGAGCCCAAAACCCGAAAAACTTTAGCACAGACTACAGGTCTTATTTATGAAGGGATTTCATTGTAAGTTGGTAGGATGACTCCAGATAATGCCTAGATGAGAACGTCCCCTTTTGGCCACGATCATTCAACCATGATGGCTGCCCGAACCCAAAACCCGAAAAACTTTAGCACAGACTACAGGTCTTATTTATGAAGGGATTTCATTGTAACCTGGTAGGATGACTCAGTATAATGTCTAGATGAGGACATCCCCTTTTGGTTGCGATCGTTCAACCGTGATGGCTACACAGGCCCGAAGCCCGAAAACCTTTAGCACAGTATACAGGCCATATTTATGAAGGGATTTCATTGTAACTTGATAGGATGACTCGTTTTGGAATAATTTCACTGTAACTTGGTAACTTTCGTTGACATAACTGTGAGGGCCACATTAGCCCATTCCTCAATTCTTTAGTACAGTCTACAACTCATATTATTTTTATTGAAAACATAGCATACAGGGAACAGAAATTAACGTATTCCCAATTATCACAATTCTTGTCTTATTTCACAATCCTTTCATAAACATTGAATATTATCCTTTTCACCAAACACAACACACAGACATGTTAAGCTACAGCATCATTGACACTTTTCATTGTATTCACAAATACATTGTAAAGTACTCGTATTCGTATTCAAATACATTTGGAATTTGTGTATTCGTTTTGAATACATTTTCAATGTATTTGCCCCAACCCTGGCACTTGTCTTCACCCAATGCTAACCCTGCTTGTGCGGAATTAATACGTTGGGGAGTCTGACAGTTCCCGGCAGTTCTCCCCGGGTTCTTAGGCTTCATCCACCCGTAAAATGGTCCGACACAAGGTTACTGTGGCCGTCGAAAGTGTCGTTAATCCCCAAATAAAAATAAATAAATAAATAAATAAATAAATAAATAAATAAATAAATAAATAAATAAATAAATAAATAAATAAAGTTTCGTCATATCAAAACTTTGAGGGGAGTGTTCATATACAATCATTTTTTCATAACCAATGCATTTAACTCAATTCCTAATTTTGCAAAATGGAATCGCCCATGTCGAAGGTTGCCTTGTTTTAGAAGAGTCTATTTTTAAGGTGCTATATAAGTAACAGAATTTTGTTTATTTTGAAATTCCCACCCCTGATATTCCTTAAATTCAAATTAAATATACACAAATTATACATCAAAATGAAGGTTGAGATGCTTAGAACACGAAACACATATTTACTCAACTCATAGAGTTTATAGCAGGCGTCACTGGTTCCTGAAGTCTGCTGCTATATTCCTACCAGAACTGATAATACAATAATATTTCACGAGAACAACTTGGTATGCATGAGGCAGGGATACCTCCACATGAGCTCGCTGCTGTGTTTAGAGCCACTGCGACCACTATTTACCGTCTCATTGGAAGGTATAGAAGCACTGGATCTACTGCCGAACGACCGCGTTCAGGTCGACCAAGAACGGCGACCCCTGCACAAGCCCGACACATCAGGACGTGTCACTTGTGGGATCGCTTCCTTCCGCCGGCGACGAAGACAGCAGCAATTACTCCTGGTAGAACTAACAATATAATCAGTGCACAAACTGTCGGCAACAGACTCGCTGAACACGGCATCCGAAGTAGGTGTCCATACCATGGACCAATCCTTACCCAAAGTCATCCTACCATCAGAATGGAATGGGTACGTCAGAGTGTTCGCTGGACTCAGCAGCGTTGGAGCACAGTTCTACGGCGCGCTGATGGTAGGGCAAGAGTGTATCGCTAACGAGGAGAACGGTTTTCTGATACTTGCGTGCGGGGAGGCGACCGTTTCGGCGGGGGTAGTGTAATGGTTTGGACAGGAATTTTCTTGCACCATCGAACGCAGCTGATCTTCATCGATGGTAATCTGAATGGACAGCGATAGAGGGACGCAATTCTTAACGTTGTTGTTGCCTCGGTGTGCAGCGCTAACGTCGGATTACAGTTATTCCCGCAAGACAATTCCAGATGTCACGTGGCGCATATCTGTCATGACTTTCTTGAGGAGCAGAGCATCGAACTTCTTCCCTGGCCCCCACTTTTGCCAGATTTGTCGCCAATCGAGCATCTTTGGGATCAACTGGACCGTCGGGTACGTCTTCATGATCTTCAGACGTAAGGTGATTTACGTAATGTTCTAAGGCAGGGGTGGAACGCAATACCACAGGGTGACATCCGGAGACTTATCAGATCCATACGCCGTCGATGTCTTGCCATCCAAGAGGCAAACGGTGGACATACACGCTATCGACTGCATGTGTGAACTTTTCATTTCACCTCATGTCTGAGTTGCAACGTCCTGACGTCACGCTGGCAACAGTAAGAAGATGAAATTATGCAAATTCATACAAGACTCGAAATATGAACTTACAATAACTTGTTTGGGATTAAAGTCGATAATACTAAAAAAATGCTCCTCAAAGTTTATTATACTTTCTTTTTTGACTCAGTATATTACTTATTTAGCACCTTAAGGCAGACTAATTAATATCTTTAACCTGCAGCCATATGGCTGCAGATTAAAGATATTAAATGGACCACGCTACAAGACAAATTTACAGCCTTCAGGGACGCAGGAAGCACAGGGACAGAGGGGCAACCGCCTGGCTCCGGACCACGGTGGCGAGAGTGGACAGACAATGCCCCCACCCCCACCCCCCCCACCCCCCCGCTTCATCACGCAATTTATTTCCACATGATTTATTCTCAAAGTAAAACTAAAATACACCTCAAATCCGTTCTGGGAGCTTTCAAAATTCAATGGAGGAGTTTGGGGAGTTTAGGAGGAGGTTCCCCCTACAGATGGGGCCTTCAAGCTTCGAGACTTGCTTCGGCATGTCACGACAGAGCTGCTACTGCGAGTGAATGCCCTTTCCCAGTGTCTGCCCCCCCCCCCCCCCTGCCCTGAAGTGCTTCCGGGACCCCTGACGGACTTCTCGGGTAATGAAGAGAAACTAAATATCAATTCCTCGATTTTGTTCCAAACTCGAATAAAAAATAGAACCCCATTTCCAAAAGTACTTAAAAATATATTTTCACTAAATTATATGTTGACAAAAGTACCCGATTGGTATTTTTAATGGTAATTTTTTAGAGAGTAGTGAGATGTCCAACTTCTTCGCCTTGCAGATATATTGAGTCAAAAAAGAAAGTATAATAAACTTTGAGGAGCAATTTTTTTAGTATTATCGACTTTGATCCCAAACAAATTATTGTAAATTCATATTTCGAGTCTAGCTGTGTGAATTTGCATAATTTCATGTCTTACTGTTGCCAGCGTCATGTTAGGACGTCGCAATTAATACCTGGGGTAAAATTAAAAGTTCACACATGCAGTCAATAGCGTATATGTCCACCTTTGCCTCTTGGATGGCAAGACATCGACGGCGTATGGACCTAATAAGTCTCTGAATGTCACCCTGTGGTATTGAGTTCCGCTCCTGCCTTAGAACTTTACGTAAATTGCCTAACGTCTGAAGAACATGAAGTCGTATCCGACGGTCCAATTGGTCCCAAAGATGCTCGATTGGCGACAAATCTGGCGAAAGTGGGGACCAGGGAAGAAGTTCGATGCTCTACTCCTCAAGAAAATCACGAAAGATACGCGCAACGTGACATCGGGCATTGTCTTGCTGGAATAACTGCAATCCGACGTTAGCGTTGAACAACGGGACAACAACAGCGTTAAGAATTACGTCCCTATATCGCTGTTGTTGCCGACAGTTTGTGCACTGATTCTATTGTTAGTTCTACCAGGATTAATTGCTGTTGTCCTCGTCGGATCCCGCAGTGAGACGTCCTGATATGTCGGTCTTCTGCAGGGGTCGTAACTCTTGGTCGACCTGAACGCGGTCGGTCAGCAGTGGATCCAGTGTCCTATACCTTCCAATGAGACAGTAAATAGTAGCCACAGTGACTCTGAACTCAGCGGCGAGCTCATCTGGAGGTATCTCAGCCTCATGCATACAAATGGCACGCAACCTCTGATTTTCGGTTAACCTTGGCATTTTTTAAAATGTCGGAATACAAAAACTAGCGTGTTTTCTCAATAACCTAGGCTCTCTATCACAACATAACACAAAGAAAATCGTCGGTCACCCATCCAATTTGACATTCTCGGGTAGCACGTGCTATTTTGAAATCCAAACGAGGGGTCATAACCTATGTTTTCGAGACAAAAAATGAAAAAATAATGAAAATTAATTGGCGATTTTTTAGAACAGCGCTGGCCGGTTTTGGACGTTACGTTGGGTAAAGGGTTAAAGACCATCTTCCACTCAGGGCGAATAAACGCTGTGCCTGGGACTTTGAATGGAATAATAACAAACAACCTCGTTTTTCTCACGATCGCAATTAGCACTTATCAGTGTGATAGTCATTAGCGTTCTGAGCTTCCATGAAATCCGGCAATTAATGTAGAATACCGCTAATTATTCTTATACCAGAGCCACAATAGGCGTAAATCGTGTCAGATCGTGGCATTTTTATATCAGATTTACATTACAACATGCCATAAAATGACGGATTCAGGGAGTTAGAGAGAGGACTGATCCTTCCGCCATACTACTCTTGTCTTGTTTATGTCAAGGGCAGATCCAAGGGGACGTGGTAACTGTTACTTATTCCAAGTTCCTTATTCGACATTCGCAACCAATCGATTCGAAGAATGCGGGAATGTGACAACCGTTACTTATTCCCAGTTCCTTATTCGACATTCGTTATCAACCGACTTTGTCATTTCATAACGAATGTCGAATGAAGAACTGGGATTAAGTAACGATTGTCACGTCCATAATTTATGTTGCTAAGAAGAAACACCGCTAATCGTTTTCTTGATGGGGATATTTGTTTGTATATGCTTCAAAATATTTTGAATACAGTGGAGCCCACTTAATTGGATATCTCGTAACTGAATAACCCTGTTAATTGAATATAATTTCCCAATACAAAACCATTTACCATACGTTCGGTGCAAAAGTGACCTGTTAACTGAATATAGGTTATTGAGTAAACTGTTAATTGAATAAAAAAATCTTGTAACCTGTCGAGAAATTACCCTGACTCTCCCCAGTTTTCCTTTGTTTAAAGACCTATTTGGCCTCGGTACATCCAACACAGGCATTTAATCTTTTATATCTTGTTTGACAGAGCTCACGAATACAGGAAAGTTTATCTCTAGAATACAGGAAAGTGACACAATCCCTGTTAATTGAATGCTTCTGTTAATTGAATATTTTTCATTGACAAATTAGCTATTCAATTAACAGGGTTCCACTGCATTTGCATTGATGAACAAATATAGTGAAATGATTAGTACGGTTTTGCAAGGGACATTCCAGAAATAGTAAAAAAAGATATTTGAAAATACTTGAAGACTTTTATCATGCACAGAATCCGACGAAGATAATATGACGAGGGCCTGAATACAAACTCGACGAAAAATATGGCTTTCAGATGGAATTGTTTGTTTGTTTGGTGGTGCTTAATGATACTTTTGACAGCCAGGGTGACATCATGTCGGACAGTGTTACGGGTGGGGGAAGTCGGAGTATCCGGAATGAACCACCGAGCAGCGGCGAGCAACTGTCTGACTCCCCGTCGCACCAACTCTGCGTTGAAGGAAAGTCCATAATCGACCTATAGTACGCCTCAGCACTCAGAGCCAATGCACCCTACGCGGGCAATCGGATAAAGTGTCTCACCCAAGCACACAACGCAATTATTGTTGGTCAAGGGCGAACCGTGGACTTTTTGGTTTAACAATGCTGTAATCACTAAGCCACCAGTCTCCCTTCAGATGAAATTATCCTTTAGAAAATTAATTGTTTGTCACCGAAGAACGACTAAAATGAGTGTGAAACGGAAGGAGTAAAATAATGTGAAGTGTGTCCATGGAAAAATTTACATTTGTAAAGTTACAAAGGGCTGTTAATACAAAGACTACAGACTCGAGTGAGCCTAAAACGCATACCTATATCTACTTGCCTGTAGGAAATAGAAGGTGGCGAGATGGAGTAAGTGGGAAAATGAGTGTTTTTGCCTTTTGGTTCATTTTTTTTAAATTGAATCTATCAACTGAGTTTAAAATTTTACGCTCTTGAAAGAAATATGAAACAATCCAAAATAGCTTTAACACAGCGTCCCCTGCGTTCCAATGTGTTCTATGTGCCTACTGGCACATAGAACACATTGGAACTCAGGGGACGACAGCACATCTTTGCAGGCGTTTATAAGGTAAAGATGTCAAACTACGTCCAGTTCAAACAAGAGTCTTATAAAAAAACTCATTAAATGATTGAATTTCGAAGAAAACTCCGTTAATTTATGGCCAGTTAAATTTGTATAAACATCGGTTTGGGACATATAATATTTCTTCCAATTAAAGGAAGATACAGATTTATCTACATTTTTTCGAAAACTGAATAAGCATTTCTTATTGTTTTATGCAGTATTGTTCGGATGCGAGCATGCTTTCTGCTTACGGCGGAGATCCACCTAATGTCGATACTCGGAGACTAATAAATACCTCGTGTCTGTTCACGTAGTGTGGGTTTTTTCCTGCCCAAGCCACCCGTTCGACCGAATGGAATATGGCTGATCGAAGGGAGGTGGTAAATAGAGATTATTACCATTATATGGATTACAAAATATGTATCCCAGTCGAGCTCCGGGTTCTAAGGGCAGACCACGATTTGTCGAAGACGAGTCGTGATCTGCCCTTAGAACCCGGAGCGAGACTAGGATACATATTTTGTACATCCACATAATGGTAATAATCATTTTATCTTACAATATACTGGGAATAAGTCAAGAATGCAGACGAATATATAACGAAGTATTTATTCGTACAGATGAACAAAAAGAAAAAAAATGGAACTCACGCGAAAGGAACGTGCTTGTATCCGATCCCCTGATACAAACATCTGTATCATGGAGTCGGATATACGACAGCTGCGGACTTAATACAGACAAAATACAGGTTGATTGTAAGATAAAAACCCGTACCACGTCAACAGACATTGGGTGACGATTTTATCTACTGAAATCCCATTTCACCACAGTTTCATCATCGGAAATTGGCCAAATTTCTTCGCAAAACCCTTTGTCGTCTATGCAACACATCCACGTTCGGTGCGAGGCGGTAAGCGGGAAATGAATTTCCGTATCAAGTAGGCATGTCTTTCCTGAAAGTCCACACCTACGTGGTACGGAAGATGTCTCATTGGTTTGGTGGAAATATCGTGAGACGGCTCCGTATCACGTAGCTATCGACCAATCAGATTTAAGAATGCACGCTAGTAAACAGATAAAGCAATTAAAATATCGGGGGTTATATGTCCACCTAATAGCACTGTGAGTAGATTTATATAAACTTCTTAAATATCTCTATCATCCACAAGCCACTGTCAGTAAATCTACTGCGACCCCACAGTACGACATATCCTGCTCCAGGCATGCTACAATGCGCGGAACCAAACTACCCTGCCCCCACAATCTCAGCAAATCTACATAGGGAAAGGGTAGGTAGTCCAAGCCACTGTCAAGCAAACCTACTGCGACCCCACAGTACAACATGTCCTGCTCCAGGCATGCTACAATGCGCGGAACCAAACTACCCTGCCCAAACTCGTGACCCTAAATGAACTCAATTTAATCTGAATATGGTCGAAACCAGCGAAGGGCATAACAGAAACACCCTCGGGTGTGGTTTAGTGTCTAAACCTGTTACCCTCCCGCTACAAACTCACTATCACCCTATGAAGGTGATCTAACAGGCTGATCAGCAGCTTAACTGTGATCACATTTAAAACATAATGTGCTACTTTTATCTTTTATTCTAATGAAAACTAATTCTGCCTTCTTATTTTAAGCAGGTACACAGAAGATGCTTTTTGACCAGCACCCCAAGAACAGCTACGGACAGTTCAACCGTTACAGAAACGGTAACCCCCATGGTTCCTGTACATCCTCCGCTCCATCCCTAAAAGTGGTCGACCACTTTAGGGGAGGCGAGCGTTGGTCCTGCGTCCCGCCTCCGCCCCTTTTTCGTAAGCGCATTGCGCATCTTTTTGTCCCAACCCAATAGGATTACAAATGCAGGCCTGCCCCCGAACCCAAGCGTTCATCCTAGCTAGTGGCCGCTTCAATTGAGTTATTATATTCTCGACTAGTCTCTCTTTTGCACTAGACGAGACGTACTATAAACGTCACATCCCTCCCCCTTTATCTTGTCATTCAAGAGCTTTCGTAGAGAAAGTCAACAGTGTCAAACCGTATGTATTCCCTGTCTCGAGACCCTATTACGTACATGGCTGCCTGTTTCAACAACTTACATTTCAATTGTAAATAGTGTAAATCCCTATTCATTTGTGAACCAATCTATATATCTTGTAGCCGCATCTATGTATTGGTTTTTTCTGTTGTATTTATGGAGAGGAGTTAACACATGCTGTATAACTTGTACTCCAATCCTTTTTGCAAATTTATGGCAAATAAAATATGTTTAAACTAACCAGGGAAGTTCGGGTCTTCTTCTTCTTGGTGGTCCCCGAAAGGGGTCGTTGTTGTTTTCCTTCAAAGAGTCCAACCAAACAGAGACAGCCTGAGGCAGATTATACTTGCCAGTGATGGCCATCACTCAAAATCATCCTCGAAGTGGCAGACTATACTTGCACGAAAATCCAGATCGACAGCACCCTCGGGGAGAGGTAGTACCTTTGTGAGAGGACCCAACCTCTCACACTGGTCCTCACCCGAGGGTTCAACCGACATCAGCCAAGAGACCATCACGACGCAACTGGTGACACCTGCCGAGTACCTGAAGCCGTTCCTCCTTCGACGCGTCTAGACATATGAGAACTAATCATCTACAGTCAATGAGGGTCGAAAGGGGCTTGTCTCTCATACCGTCCCTGCGCGCCTTCGGCGCGCGAAACCATTCCTTTCGATCATCCATTGTTTTCATTTCCATCGATGCAGTAAAATTTTCAGAAAAACTTGAGTAGCGGCATTTAGTCGAAGCAGTTGGCCTTCTTTTGAAGCTGAAGAACGTTAGTAGGCTAATACATTTTTGGAAACAGCTTGCTTGTATTTTGTCGAAAAGTGAATTAGCATTTCCTATTATCATTGCACCACTTTTTTAAAACAAATAACGCCTATATAAAACATACAACTAAACGTTTGTGAAAAAACCCAAACAAAGAACAACAACAACAACAAAATATTTAAAAAAAACTAAAAAAAACTAAAGAATCCCCACATGTGCCTTGTATTATTCTCCTCCACAAAAATGTATAGCATTTTTTTCGTTTCATCTTCGTTGATAACTCCAGCCTCAGATATCGAATCTGGAAACCTCTCTTTAACCCTTTACCCAACGTAACCGCCAAAAAGGGCCAGTGCTATTTTGAAAAATCGCCAATTGATTTTCATTATTTTTTTGTCTCAAAAACATAGGTTATGACTCCTCGTTGGAACGAGCGCGACGAGCTCGTTCCAACGAGGGGTCATAACCTATGTTTTGAGACAAAAAATGAAAATGAAAAAAAAATAGTTATTGAAGACATTTTTGCAAGTGTCGTCTGCTTTTCATGTTAGGTAAAGGGTTAACTCTTTACCAACCCTAACAGTAGACCACACTAGTCTCACAATTTCTTTATTCAATCGAGAGGTCGATGGTTCCATCCTGAACAGCGGTAACTCCGTTGTTTCCTTGGGGCAAGTCACTTGATCCCAACTGCCAATGTCGAGACACAGTTGCGCCGTGTACTAAGGCATACAGCACGTCGATGGTGCACTTGCCTTCAACCACTGCTAATACAGCTTGTGCAGGGTTTATAATTTGGAGAGAATGACAGTTGGTTCTCTTCGGGTACTCCGGCTTCCTCCACCTGTAAAACTGTCGGACGCGATGAGACCCTGGCTGCTGAATGTGTATTCAAACCATAACAAACAAACAAATAAGCAAGTAGTAGTAGTAGCAGTAGTGGTTGTAGCAGCAGAAGTAGTAATAATATAGCCTAGTAGTAGTCAGAGGCGGCGGTGCCGGGGGGGGGGGGGGGGGGCACAGAGAGCTCGTGCCAGTCCACTTTTTCCACAGATATGTTTCGCAGTTAGACAATTAGTTAAAATGGGCGCATGTAAACGTATCAATAAACAGGCATTACTGTAAAATTCTTTAACCCTTTATCTAACATGAAAAGCAGACGACACTTGCAAAAAAATTCCTGAATAACTATTTTATTTGTCATTTTTTGTCTCAAAAACATAGGTTATAACCCCTCATTGGAACGAGCTCGACGTTCCAATGAGGGGTCATAACCTATGTTTTTGAGAATAGCGCTGGCCGGTTTTTGCCGTTACGTTGGGTAAAGGGTTAAATCCAAACAAATCAAATCCAACAATAATTAGCCAAAGTATATAACCCAGTTTCGGTCTCTTCGGTCTCTTTCTTTTACTTCAACCATCTTCTAACCCAAAAGCTGAAGTAGAAGAAACGGACAAGACAGTGACCACACAGCGGCATATTCATATAAACGGGAGACTTTTGCGAGTCCAGGTACATTTACCGATATATGATTGTAACTTTTCTCACACTGGGTTGAACCATGGTAGCATTGTAAATTTGTTCCCCTCCACTTTTGTCAAGCTTCGAGTAGTAGAAGTAGTAGTTATAGAAGTCGTAAAATCGGAAGTTAACCCTTTACCTAACGTAACGGTCAAAACCGGCCAGTACTATTCTCAAAAATCGCCAATTAATTTTCATTATTTTTTCATTTTTTTGTCTCAAAAACATAGATTATGACCCCTCGTTGGAACGAGCTCGTCGAGCTCGTTCCAACGAGGGGTCATAACCTATGTTTTTGAGACAAAAAATGAAAAAAATTAGTTATTCAAGATTTTATTTTGCAAGTGTCGTCTGCTTTTCAGGTTAGGTAAAGGGTTAATAGTTCATAGACGCCTTGGCTGCTATATAAAGGTCGACTCGTGACTCTCGAACTACTAAGTCTTGGGTAATTGCAAACTGCAGACTACGATAAACATGGCAACATTCGAACCTTGCTAATAAACCGTGTTTGAGACGAGGGCCTTTATAGTTGATGCTCACTGTTAGAGGGGCATTTCTTAGATATCATTATTATCACTCAATCTATAAGTTACTAGTCGATTAACATAAGTTTGGAGGCCCGTTAAAACTCCATAATTTCAGTGACGTCATTCGACGGAGCCGGGCCGCGGGCGATAATGGTATAAATAGCAATTAGCGGCCCGCGGCCCGGCTATTTTTAGATTTCATGGTCTAATGAATTACTCCCATTCGGACGACGTCCCTTTGTATTTCTGAACTGAAATCGAACGCACGATCGAAACAGAAATATCGAACCGACTTTAGTGATTATTTCTTCCAGCAATTCCCTCGTGCGGTTAGCCGTAACAGGGAGTGGTAATAATAGTAATAACATTATTGTTGTCAGGCTTCATGATTCATAAGCGGCTCAGCAGCAATGATGAACAGCTCTTGGGCTTATTAACGGCCCTCGACTTCGTCTCGGACCTTTAATAAACCATCGGGCTGTTCATCATTGCTGCAGGGCCGCTAATGAACCATAATGCCCCCCAAAATCATGTTATTGTTATATTAGCCTTGATAGCAACGTTATTAGGGAACCCTAGTAGCAGTTAGTAGTACTGGCACCAAGTTCCTTAGCCGTGGGAAGGGGGTGAGGCTGGGGACCCTGTGCTGCCCCAATCCCTACTGCCCCGTAAAAGATTTGAATTCTACGATCCGCATGGGACGTCAAGTAACGAAACTATAGATGACATACCACACTTGGTGAAAACTGACATTCGTCCGTACCACAAAAAATTCTTTAAAGAGGGCCATTTGAGGCAACACTGGGCCTCCCCGGAGAAATTGACAAAAATTATGACCTCCAACCGTAGATGCGAGAGAGACATCACATCCAAACCTTCCCCAACTCACTTTTTGAAGACTTAAATCTATTCTTCCATGATATATCACCCGTGCTACATAAAAATGCTTGTCCCCCACACACAGTTACCTAAAAAATACCTACCGCACCCCAACCCCAATATAAAAACTGTCTACACGAGTGGTTGCACTGCCACCAACAGTAGTAGTAGCAGTATTGGTAATGGCAGACAAACAAACACTATTTCCCCTGTTGCTTCGAAACATCATTGTCTCTCCGCTTGCCTGCTCCGGGCACGTAGCGAGGAAGTTAGGGGCCAAGAGTAATATCTAGGGGCGCTAGTTCAGCGATCTGAACGTAGCGGCTACCCCCCCCCCCCCCCCCCGCCCTACGAACGGGGATTAATCCCTGCGTTCAAATCGCTGTACTACTGGGGGCATACGGAATAGAATGCGCAGCATCATCCGATCCACGTATCGGCGAGATGAGGGCGAGCACAAGAGGGGGACACCCCTCTCGCTGGATCGGGGCCTCACCCAGGCAAAAATTTGAAATTCGAGACAAAAAACCCCCGCAATTTCCTTGACGCTAAGTCCGTTTGTATCCAGAATTTATAAGTTGTGAAAGGCATCAACAATTAGGCCACATCGCCTGGGGAGGCTAAAAAATGAGGGTGGGGTGGGTGGGGAGGGGTTCTAGTGCCCCCCCCCCCCCCCCCCCCCCGGTTACGCAACTGGCCTGCTCTGGTATCCCTGTTGTCGATCCCAAATAAACTATGCACTTTTCTGTACGACCGTTTTTTTTTCTTTCGCATGTAAAACATCTGTGGTTAACTTTTATTCTGTTGCGAATAAAACAAATGGCATCACACGTCCATTCATTCCTCTGTTAGTCGGTGATAATTGCAAACGTAAAGGTGATTTTCACAGATTCATGTCAATATCGACTAGTGCGCATCGAGACATCAATAAACGTTGCTGTGCGCTTCAAGTGGAATCTTATTTGATGGATACGAATAGGATCTTCATTTATGTTCTTCTGTGACATGAAACAGATTTATTTTCGTGGACAGTATTCCTTTAGTTTTTCATTTGTGTCGTGAAAGGAAAGAAATCACGCCAGACAACAGAAGAGACAACTAGTATGCCATTGTCTCCTCACAGTTATATACAGAAACTGCACAGAGGATATTCTTGAGAACATTATCATTTTCTGTTGTTTGGAAAATGCATATGATTTGGATCGAACGTATATAGATGAAATATTATTCGGAACTCATTGAATTTAATCAACTACATATGTGCGATAATCGATCATTGAAGTTGGCTGATGTTTGTTTCTCAACATTTCTTGAATTTTAGTGCTATTAAAGCCACAACGCATCTTGGCTGGGAAGTTCCAAAAGTGTAAGACTATTTTTATTCATTCCACGGAGTAACTTCTCTGACTGTGTTGGAATAGATAAAAGGTTTGTTTATCCCTTCAATTTTCCTCGTTGGAAAAAATACTGCGATGGGCTGTAGTTCGAGCAAGAATCAGAAAATGCACGATTCCAAGTATAAGGAGAACGGAATTACTACTACCAAAACAGAACCTTGGTATATTACAGTTGAGCCTTCCGAAATTTCAGCTGGCAATACAGCATCTTCATACCTTGAGATGTCTCCAAAAAGGGCATCCGTTTTGGATCATGTAGATTCTTCAAACTCTGTGCTTAAGAAAAATTTACGATTGTCTTCGAATGAAAAATGTTCGGACGGAACTAATGGACAAAAATGATTGCAAATTCCAGCTCTGACGCAAGGTATTTCGGGTTCCGGTATGAATTTTACCAGGAGGCCTGTGCGCTCTGATAGTTTCTGGTTGACGTTGTCGTACATGTATATGCAATCTCTCAAGCCACCAGTGAAATTCTAAAAGAACTCGACGCTATTATAGCCTGAAACCAGTCAAATCCTTAAAAAGTCCATCGCCTATGTTTACATTCAATTATCTAGAATATTTTCGTTGGTCGGAAATGCGAACCCACGGCCCGCTTTTCCGTCAAACTGAAATATTCCATCCGACTGAATAAAAAAATATCACAAACATTCATTTACTTTGAATCGTCGAAAGAAATATTTCTCAACCAGATTTGTTTTGACCGAATGTTTGAAGACCTCACCAATACCCTCAGTGTTTGTTTATTACGCTTAAATAATCAAGAATGGAGACTCGTCACAGCTATAGTTTTATGATTACGCCACGTAATTCCACTAATTGTGTTAATATAAATAAATATGTCTGGAAGGTGAATTAAATACTTATTGACATCTGATTGGAATCAACATATCCAAGAAATAAATATTGAATAAGTCTAAAAGTAGCAGGCATTTCTCCCCAGTCCTCAACCCCCAACTACAACCCCTTCTCAGAGGTGAGGCGAGCCATGTTAGCCATTAGGCCTAGGACTCAACCTTAACCCCCTGCACACTGATGTCAAAATATCCAGATTTGAAGTAGCCATTTTTCCCATAATGCAACTGGGAATTTAACTAAGTCAATCTTGTTTGTCCGAGCTCATTGAGCTCTGTCAAACAAGATTGAATTGGTTAAATTTCTAGTTGCATTATGGTAAATATTTGTACCCTGAACTTTAGATATTTCGACATCAGTGTGTAGGGGGTTAAAGAAAGCCGGAACCTCGGTCACGCGTACCTGATATTTTCAGTATTTATTAACCCTTTGAACTCCATAGGCCCTTTTTCCGACCGTTTCACAAGCTACGTCATAATGTCATTAAGAGGGATGACTGCAAGGTAAATGAGTGGTGTAGACCAATCAATATTTTCAGCGTGCAGCCCTAAGGCTGCACGTTGAAATTATTAATTGGTCTACCCCCAAATAATAAATATGGACTCTTCCTATTACTATCATGGAACTGACATGGAAGCTACCACCATGGTTCAAGGGTTAAGTTTCATATTGCAAGACCAACATCATATCCAAGTTACAAAATGTGATTGTATGTACTGTGTATAAATGTAGATTTGTTATACATTTTTTGGCTGGTTTATGTCCACCTGTAGGGCTGAGCATACATATCAGATTCTCCTTTTATTACTGTAGTTTGAATTATGGGTATCGCTTAACTGATTGAGTGCTAGAAGTCACTATCAGGGTTTTCAAAAATTGAGGGTATCAGAGCAAAAGCCAACATTTTCCCTGCTCACATTTCATATTCAATCAAATGTAAATAATATTTTGTTCATATAACACTGTTTTATTATAAATTATTGGAGAGTGCCTTTGGGCGCTCTCCAATAATTTGTAATGAAGAAATTTTGATGAACAAATAAGACCACCAAAAATAATCTAGCCCTAGACCAGTTAACCCTTTACCTAACATGAAAAGCAGACGACACTTGCAAAAAAATTTCTTGAATAACTAATTTTTTTCATTTTTTGTCTCAAAAACATAGGTTATGACCCCTCGTTGGAACGAGCTCGACGAGCTCGTTCCAAACAGGGGTCATAACCTATGTTTTTGAGACAAAAAATGAAAAAAATTAATTATTCAAGAATTTTGTTTGCATGTGTCGTCTGCTTTTCATGTTAGGTAAAGGGTTAAAGACACTTGTAAGGCTTTTTTGGTTATAACCGTACTCCAGGTACAATTTCTAATTGGGGTTCACCTTCTTTGACAACGTTGAACGTAGCGTGTTCTAATGTTCTCGGACAAAAAGCTGAATATCGCTTTAGGAGCTCGTTCCAACGAGGGGTCATAACTTATGTTTTTGAGACAAAAAATGAAAATATTTTGAAAATTAATTGGCGATTTTTGAGAATAGTGCTGGCCGGTTTTGGCCGTTACGTTGGGTAAAGGGTTAAGGTAAGATCCGGTTTTGATTCAATTTTCTTAGAACGCAGGAAATGTTGGCTTTTTGTGGTCAAAAGTCTTCCCGGAGAGTCCCCATCCCTGAACACCCAATCATAGTCACTCCGATATCTGCCCCAATGTAAGCGTAAGCCTCGGAACCAGGAATCTCACGGCGACTAAATCTCAATACTTCTCGTGCCCAGCCCACCCAGGTTCCAATGATTAATCTGGGCAGGGACCCATGTTTTCTTTGAGAGGGCCTACCACAGCCTTTTCGAATGGAACAAGCTTGTTGATATGTTTCTAATGAATTCTGAGTGGATATTGAGGATCAGTGTGGCAGCACGCTGATTTGACCGATTTGCCAAGAGTTAATATGAATAATACATCCCAAATATTAGGGACAGAGATCACCGGAAGGTATTAAGGTTTTTGCACCCTTAGCGCGATGAGAGCGTTGTGTGCGATGCTGTAAAATAACAATTATTTCTGTTCTCAGTTGATAATTTCGACATTGTGTGATCAGTCTAATTCGAGCCTAGATGTTGATCAAAGACAATAAGCGATCAAACTGAGTGTCTCTAGTAAAACATACGATCACTGAATATAATTTTGACATGTTTCTCCAACATTATAATCAATGATTTTATGTTTCAGTTTGCACTCTGGCTTCATTGTAGTTACTATTTGTCTTTGTTTTACAGCAGTGCTATACTCTGAAGTGCCACACTTTGTCTAAAATTAAAGCAGAGAAGAAAAGCTGTTAATTATCATTTTCTTGCATCGCGCCCAAACTATCCGGTGTAAGTGCTTTAAATAGTATGTCTCGTACCTTTCGAGCAACATTTGGATGATCTCATGGATGATCTCATGTGACGTCATAGTCACATGACCCAGTTAAGTCATGTTTGGATGTCATGGTAGCCCGCGTGATCGGCCATGTTGTGATGCCATAACTATAGTGACACGCGGTGCATGCACAGCGCGTGTTGTTAGGATGACGTGTTTCCATTGTCCATTTTGTGTACTGGAGGCCGCCATCTTGGTTTACATGATAGAACGTCACGTGGTTGCTATGTGTCCCCGAATCCTCTTATAGGACGGGGTGTGTTCGATTCAACGGGAGTAGACTTCGCAGAATTACCCAAATAGACTCGACAAGTTTTACTAGTTCAGATTCTTTCAGAATCCACTGTTCTGTTTTTATCCGTGTATTCTTGTTATTGCTCTTCTGTCTATCCAACCCTATTCGTTTGTTTTGGACTATACTCCACTAGAATAGAAGAGCCTATCAGTTGGAACAGTTTTGTTTATTGCTACTATATTTAGCTTTTATGGTCTTCTGGCTAGTCCTAAACCTGTTCGGTATATTCCTGTTCGTGTTTTGAACAGCATAAGCCATGTTTCATTTACCCAGATCATCCAATCAATTCACGTTACTGCAACTAACTAACCCATAAGATCACTAAATTCATGTAAACTCCACCCACTGTCACATTGTTATCTGATACAAGGTTATCTGATACAAGGGTTCGTAAAAATAAGTCCCAACAGTCAATCGAGCAGTAACTGGGACCCCGCCGAGCAAATAAGCTATAGAGCAATTGATCGACCATGTGACTCCACATACTGCTCTACGACTCATTTCGGTACTTAAGGATACCTCCTATGTCGTGGTGGTGTACTATTTGAGGATACTTTTTGAGGATATCTATCTGAAGATAGTTATGGCTCCTAACCCTATTCAGCTCCTGGCCTCTAAGCCGCCCACCACCTTCACAGCTCCAAGGTCTCTACTTGTCCATAATCACCATCATCTGTCATGTGATCAACTTCCACTACGTGACTGGAGTTTTCTACCACCCTTGCAGTCTTGTACCATTACCACTGGCTATCACTATTCTTTCCTGTGCTGGAATGGTTGAGCCATTACTAACTTGTGGCACTACCACGGCTCTTAGTGCTCTACTGTCGCTAAGGGACCCAGTTCACATCACTATCCAAGACTGAAAATAAGCAGACTATCATCTGCAAAATGAGGACCCCAGAGGGTGAATTTAGCGATGCTACCCTTCACAACAAGGTAGCATCACAAAATTTACCCTCTATGAACCTCAGTCAGAATCAAAGTCTCAAGCCAAAACAGAAAGATGTACCAAGGGGATAAATTGGCCCACTGTATGGGAGAGCATCAGCAATTCACCCTCTGGGGACCTCATTTTGGAAATGACAGGTTGCTTATATTCAGGCTTGTCACTATCATACTTGTTTTTTATTCACTACTGCTTACTCGAACGACTTATCGAGCAAATGAGCTATTGAGTATTTGCTCAATGAGCAAACGCTCTTGTGACTCTTCGAATCATTTCGGTAAAAAGGGATTCTAAAAAGGATTCTGTAAGTGAAGTGACGAGGAACGGGTTGTTGGGTTCATCGAATGAGCTAAAGAGCCATGTGAGTAATTCCTCCATGAGCAAATGTTCTTGCGACTCTAATCTCATCGAGCAAATGAACTGTAGAGCAATTGCTCATAATTACTCAATGAGCAAATTAGCTATGAGCAATTGCTCATAATTGCTCAAAAAGCAAATGCTTTTGCGACACTCATTTCAGAAAAAAGAATTCTAAAAGGGATTCTGTAAGTGGGGTACCGAGAAACACGGATCACGATTTCAACGGATGAGCTAAACGCCATGAGAGTAATTGCTCCATGAGCAAATGCTCTGGCTACTCGTATCTTATCACCTTACCCAACGTAACGGCCAAAACCAGCAAGCGCTATTCACAAAAATCGCCAATTAATTTTTATTATTTTATCACTTTTTGTCTCGAAAACATAGTTATGATCCCTCTTTGGAACGAGCTCGTCGAGCTCGTTCCAATGAGGGGTCATAACCTAAGTTTTTGAGACAAAAAAATGAAAAAAAATTAGTTATTCAAGAATTTTTTTGTGCAAGTGTCGTCTGCATTTCATGTTAGGTAAAGGGTTATCGAGCAAATGAGCTATAGAACAATTGCTCGATCGAGTGACTCTACATACGCCTCTACGATTAATCTCGGTATTTGGGGACTGAAAACTGTGATGATTTTGGAGACTATTGGAGGACACTTCTTGGACTTCTTCATCCGGGTACTTCCATTGGGAAAGGTATAAGATGGGGGTGACCCGCAGTTCTTTGATCATTTTTGTCCAGACCGTCGTCGAGTGCAGACATGTGCGAATGCTGCGAATGCGCACTGATACCACGTAACACCGTTGTAATGACGTCACAACATGGCCGACCACGCGAGCTACCATGGCAAGCCAACATGGCTTAACCGGGTCACGTGACTATGGCGTCCCCTGGCACCGATTAGAGAGAGTACACTGCATAAGCCCGGATCTGTGAGGGGCTGGGGTGTTGGACACCCCCCCCCCCCCCACCCAACCTCCGGAATGTTTTTGTTGTCTCTCGGAAAAACCATTGGCTGCCCGAACACCATCACTTTCTCTGATAGCAGGTGATTTATCAGCCATTCAGTTCCTCGGAATTCCTCCACACGGTGGTGTAACCAGAGTCCAGTACTATAAAACGTTTGCATTTGTATTTTCTCGAATTGTATTTTCTTGTTGCGACTTTAAATGGGTTGAAAAGAACCATTAGCATTTTCAAAGGCGTGGTAGTTTTTTTCAGTTGGCAAATTGCCATATTTTTTAAAATGCTAATGATTCATTTTAGTCAGTTACATTAATAAGTAGAAAATACAATTCTGGAAAATACAATTGTAAAAGTTTCATAGTATGGTCCCAGGAGCCAATACTATAAAACGTTTACAGTTGTATTTTCTAAAATTTTATTTTTCTACCTATTGATATAACTGACTAAAATGAATCATTAGCATTTTAAAAGATCTGGCTATTTGTCAGTCTTTTAAAATGCTAATGAATCATTTTATCCCATTCAAAGTCATAACTAGAAAATACAATTCTATAAAGAACAATTGTAAAAGTTTTCTAGTATTGGGCCGTGGGCAGGAATGTTTGTCAGCAATGACGGTTCCCTATTAAAGGCTGATCTGCGAGATTCGAAAAAATGGCAGTTCAGCGAGAGTCATCCGTAACTTCATAATGAATTGAATGCATAGTGCGTATTTTGTCCGGGAGTGGTAATCGGTGGTAATTAAGTGGCAATTGAAGAAATTTTTGAAATTTGAAAAAAATGTGTATCAAATGGCTCTCTGTGGTTGTATCTAGGAAAATATTAAACGAAATTTAGGACATAAAATATAAGTACTTTTTCGCTGTTGTACATTGGCGTAGCATGGGGGCTGAGCTTATAAATTGTGGACATAAACGGACTCTCGAGTCAAGGAAATTGTGTTTTTTGTCTCGAATTTCAAAATTTTCTCCAATTAGAGGGGGACACCCCCTCTTGTGCTAGCCCACATCTTGCTGCTGCAGCGAATTATATTCGGTACCCCCCCCCCCCCCCCTCCTAGATATTACTCTTGCCCCCTAACTTTGATATCCTGGCTACGCACCTGCTGTTGTATGTGAACTATTATACACAAAATAGATCGACAAAGTTATTGCTAATACTTATAGACATATTTTATTTTCTAAATATATTATTATACCTATGTATGAAATTCTGTTAATATGTGATTCTGGCAAAAATGAAACAACGATAGGCCCGATGTGACTTAGAGGGCTTGTAACACCGGGGCTCTGCAACTAGTTTCTGTGAAACGCCTGGATACTTTCATAAATTTTTATACTAAAAGTGGAGGCTATAAAACAGTACCAAAGTAGTGCCTAGGCGTTTCCCAGAAACTAGACTACATGCCAACGAGAACATTTATATTCTAAAACAACCTTCCCCAATGGGGCGCAGTGGCTCAGTAGGTAGAGCTAAGTGCAGGCTGCAAGCCGAGAGGTCCTCGGTTCGAATCCCACCTGCGGCGACCGCGTTGTGTTTTTGGGCCAAACACTTCCCCCCCCCCCAATGCCCACGTGGAGGCACGACGGCGTTGTGTGCTAAGGCGTACTGCCCGTCGATGGTGAACTTGTCTTCAACCAATGCTAACCCTGCTTGTGTGGAGTTAGTATGTTGGGGAGCTGACAGTTGCTCGCCGTTGTTCGGTGGTTCTCCCCGGGTACTTCGGCTTCCTCCATCCGTGAAACTGCCATGGTCATGATTAGCCATTGTGCAGAAATACGTGTCCTTAAAACAACACCAATAAATAAATAAATAACCTTCCTGGATACATCGTACTCTCTGTGACTAACCCACAGAGAGAACGGCGTATGCGGGTAAGTGATGTAGTCCCATTTTATAAAAAAAAATCAAGTCCCCCATGCGGAACTCCAATTTTATGAGGAGGTGTGTTAGCATCCATCGCACCTCCTCTGGATATGCGCCTGGAGAGCATGGAATGTGGAGAGTTAAAAATTCCCTGAGCAATTTTTGACCAATAATACAAAACTGAATATGTACGTCGATTTTGTTGCAATTATCGACTGAAAATATTGCCTATAGATGTTCTTGACCTAAAGTCTTTGACGGAAATAGCAGTCTTCAATAATGTCTGCTGAATTTATTCAGCGAAATTACGAATAAAATGCCTACTCTTCAGAGTGCTAATGGAATCCATTATTACAGCCACATTTCTCAATCAGTTATCCATCCCAACACTAAGATTCACAAGACAGTGGCTTGCGTGCGTCGAGCAACCGAAGATGTGAAGGGACTGCATGGGGACAGCCCCTTTCGACCCTTGTGACTGTAACGTTATGGCGTGATCGAAACTGCAAGTTTTCTGACCGAAGTAGTGCGTGAAAAGTATAGGAATAACCGTGCTTCTGAGCAAGACCGTCTTATATCGCTCTCTCAGCAAATTGACAAACCCATGCTACCTCGGCAGAAAAGTGCTGTATTAGTTCGTCCTTTGAGTACTTCAAAGTGCCATCTGCAATGCTTTTGCATTGCAGATGACACCTTTTTGTACTCAAGGGACGAGTTGAACCATAATAGCTTTTGGGGCGAAATTATTACTAAACTCTCTACTGATTCTCTTGTCTACACGTCGCCTTCCCAGCTTTTATTTCAACGAATGTTTATGACATAATGCATACCGTAAATGACAGGTTTGAAGGCAGTTATCCTCTCGTGGAATATGAAGTTATTCACTCTGCTGCGGCTCGTGAAAAATCCTTTCTCATCCCAACTAATGATGATCATACCCAAAACGAACTAGTCAACAGTGGTTTCTACCTTTATTCAAATTGTTTCTAGAGACGGTTGTTGTTTTTCTGATGTTATTCATCCAAGTTATTGAAATATTGTTGGCAAACGAAAAAAGGCACATCTTTTCTTTGAGAATGATCAATAGGCGAACATAACCACCATTAGCCTCTTTTTGAGAGGACAGAATATAATGTTTCAAAAATGCATGCAGTTAATTTTTTAAATTATTAGTGTTTCAAGTGGTGGGTGTCAGAGGCGTAGCCAATGTGAGAGGTGGATTAGCTTGGGAGGGGGGGGGGGGGATTCGCCACCCCACTTTTCTCGTAAAAAACTTCAATCTTACATACATACATTCATGCTTGAGATCCCTAAAACTAGTTCATGTACTCTCACCCTGATATATCTTGGGTCAGTTTACTGTAGTTACTCTTCAACCAATGCTAACCCTGCGCGTGTGGAGTTAGTACGTTGGGGAGTCTTACAGTTGTTCACCGTTGCTCGGTGATTCTCTCCGGGTATTCCGACTTTATCCACCCGTAAAACTGTCCGACACGAGGTGACCCTGGCTGTCTAAAGTGTCGTTAAGCTCCAATAAAATAAATAAATAACTATAGTTATTCCTTTACTTTCAGGGTAGTTAATCCAGTCTGTGCTGCAAATGTAGAAAAATATTTTTTCCTCCCCCTCCTTAATTTAGCCTGGGTACGCCCCTGGTGGATGTAGACGTTTCAGTTATCATTCAAGACGTATGCACTACGATAGGTTACAATAATTTGAGAAAAAAACCAACTTGACACAAAAAACAGATCCCATCCCTAATTCAAACGTGACAAAGCGGCTGCGCTTGTGATATGGTTTCCTACATAACTGCACAAACTCATTGTTTGATTTCAGAACTCACTTTATAACCCTTCGTTCCCGTGACTTGGGGGAATTTTCTTGAATGTGAATGGCAAATTTTTGTGTATCAGGTTTCAAATTTTGTCTCTTAGTTGAAAAGTATCAACTCCAGCGGCAAAGCCATGTTGGGATTGAAGGATGTGGTGGTGGAGGGGAGGGGGTGGGAGTAGACTCCTCTTCCCACTTTTTCTAAAAATGTCGATCTAAAATGCATTCATTTCCGAAGTCCCAAAAACAGATTTACGTATTCTCTCCGATTTTCTTTGTTCAGTTTGTTCAAGTTATGCATCCGCTTCTGGAAACACCAGTCTTAACTTAAGTAAGCTATAGGCACTCTCCAATAATTTGTAATAAAAGAAATTTATATAAATAAATTATTATTTGCGTTTGACTGAATATGAAACATGAGTAAGGAAAATATTGGCTTTTGCTCAGGAACCCTAATTTTTCTGAAAGCCCTGATAGTGGCTTCTAGCACTTAACCAGTTGAGGTTGCTGCAGTTGGGATATTTTTGCTGGGGAGGACCCAGGGTCTGCCCTATGGTGGATACACACTCGTTGCCCACAACTTGTTGAAATGAAGTGAGGAGGATGATTATTTTTTTGCTGCCTTTGTCATAAAAATATTTTGGCCCCTCCTCACGTCATTTAGCCTGGCTTGCCCCTGGACTCGACACCAGTGACTTGTTGTTGGCTATAGGGTCCATCGGTAAATTTCTCGGTGGGCCCCTTTATTGAGAGCCCCACGCCCACACACACAAGGCCCCAAAAATTTATGTAGCCCAACACCTGTTGGCGCATGAAATTTCGTGAAAATGAGCTCAAGACGAAGTGGATCTGATTGCACACACTGTCGGTTTTTCGAAATGCCCTCTATGTGGCCTGCCATTAACAGTCCACATAGAGGGCATTTCGATATACCAGCAGTCTAGTCTGCCATTGATTGGTCAGATGCTAGGAAACAGCGTTCTTTCGGTTCGAAAGGACAAAATATTCTCCCATTGTGCCGAACTATGGTCGGCCTGATGGGTAAGGATCTCCTTTGGTGCAACCATTTTCACCAAATGAGCGATAAAGATGATACAAAAATGCTGTCAAAAATGCCCTCTATTTGGACTGTCATTGATCCCTCAGATGCAAGGAAGCAGTGTTATTTTGGTTCGAAAAATCAAAGTTTTGTCCGGGTCCGGGTACGGTGCTCCCTTCTACGTTTCCCGGAAACATTTTTTTTGCCCAGCCCGCCCCTGCTATCGATCCCTTTCACACATCGACCAAAAAGTATTTTTCTACTCGTGTCATATATCTCCCGTGCTTTACAGCTATAGTGATCACTCACCGTCTGTCATCCGTCGTCCGTGGTCTGTGGTCCGTGAATATGGTGTTTGCACCAGCTCCTCCTAAACCGCTAAACCAATTTTAGTTAAGTTTGAGGTGATTGCTAGTTCTGACATCGCATTTTGTTTTTGTTCAAATCAACGTGCCCAGCCCCATAGGGAGGGGGCGAGTGAAAATGCTCCAAAATTTAACAATAAATCTTCTTCTCATGAACCAGTGGGTATAATGACTTAATATTTGGTATGGAGCATTCTTTTGAGGTGTAGGATCAAGTTTCTTCAAATGAAGTTCGTGAAGCAATATTTACCAAGGGAGGGACAAGATTTTTGGCCCCGCCCAAAATTTTTATTTTCTGAACCTATGGTTCGATTTGAACTAAATTTGGTATGTGGTATTATTGAGTCACAAGTACTTGATTACTGCAAAAATAATTTTCCGTGTCCCCGAGGGAACCTTAGGAGCTAAAATAGAAATATTTTCAAACGCCCATATTTCCCAAACCACACGGAGCAGAGAACTGTTATTTGGTATGGAGCATCTTTAGGACCAGTAGAATGGACTGGTAAAACAAATGTCCATCGGTTGTGTCAGGGTGTTCTGTTTGGAGCATCGAAGAAATGCTGAGTCAGTATACTTGCAAAAGGTTTTTAAAACATTTCTTCAGAACCACTAATCATGATCTTTTGATATTTGGTATACAGCATCCACCGGGGGTAAGATACAAGTTTGTCAAAATGAAGCCCCTTGGTTCATATTTGGGGTCAATACAGGGACCCGGATTTTTAACTTAGGGCAATATGGGGAATAATCTTTAAAAATCTTCTTCATTACCAGATAGAATCTTTATTAATGTTTGGTTATACATCATTGTCATGAGGGCCAGATTCAGGATTGTTCAAATCAAGTCCCTCGCTTAATATTTGGGCTTCCTATGGGGGGCCCGAATTTTAATTTAGTGCATCTTTAAAAATCTTCTTCAGGTCCACCTGTCAAAATCTTTCGATATTTGGTATACAGCATCCCTAGAGGGGTTAGATCTCATTTTTTTTAAACCAAGTCCCTGGGTTAATATTTGGGATCCATATTGAAGCCCGAATTTTAACTAAGTCCAATATGAGGAATAATCTTTAAAACTCTTCTTCTCCAGAAACACCAGTCAGAATCATTTAACCCTTTACCTAACATGAAAAGCAGACGACACTTGCAAATAAAATTCTTGAATAACTAATTTGTTTCATTTTTTGTCTCTAAAACATAGGTTATGACCCCTCATTGGAACGGGCTCGACGAGCTCGTTCCAAAGAGGGGTCATAACCTATGTTTTAGAGTCAAAAAATGAAAATATAATGGTAAATTGGCGACTTTTGAGAATAGCGCTGGTCGGTTTTGGCCGTTACTTTGGGTAAAGGGTTAATATATAGCATACAGAATCTTCACAGGAGTTGGATTAAATTTGTTCAATTCAAGTCCATTGATGGATAATTGGGCTCTCTAGGGGAGCCTGAAATTTAACGTAGTGCAATATGAGGAATAATCTTTGAGTTTGAAAATTTTCTTCTTCAGATCTACCAGTCAGTATCTTTTGATATTTGGTATACAGCGTCCTTAGGGAAGTCAGATCTAAGTTTGTTCAAATCAAGTCTTTGGGTTAATATTTGGGCTTCCTATTGGAACCCGACTTTTACTTAGTCCCATAAGATGAATAATCTTTAAAACTCTTCTTCGCCAGAAACACCAGTCAGAATCATTTAACATATGGTATACAGAATCCTTACAGGAGTTGGATTCAGTTTGTTCAACTCAAGTCCACCAGTTAATAATTGGGCTCCCTTAGAGAGCACGAATTTTAACTTAGTTCAATATGATGAATAATCTCTGAAAATCTACTTTTTCAGATCCACCAGTCAGAATCTTTTAATATTTGGTATACAGCATCCTAAGGGAAGTCAGATCTAAGTTTGTTAAATCAAGTCCTTGGGGTTAATGCTTGGGCTCCCTATTGGAGCCCGAATTTTAACTTAGTCCAATATGTGGAATAATCTTTAAAATCTGCTTCTTGACATACAATCAGAATCTTTTGATATTTGGTATTAGAGGGTTCAGATTCAGTTTGTTCAAATAAAGCGCCTGGGTTGATATTTGTTTTCCGTGTGTGGGGAGGTGGGGGGGGGGGGGGGGCAAATTTCAAAATTGACGATATTCTCAAAATCTTCTTTTCCCGAATCACCAGTCAGAATCTTTGAAATGCAGAATTTATTTATTATTTATTGTTGTAAAGCCCAAGAGCTCTATTCTATGAGGATTTTCGGCTTTAAACGACATTTATTTATTTATTTATTTATTTATTTATTTATTTATTTATTTATTTATGTGGTAGCATTCCAATACTAGGAAAATACCATCTGGCATGGATAACAGAGTTATAAATAATTAAACAACTTCATTCCTTTGTAGTGTTAACTAGCCATAGAGGATAATTAAATCCTTCTTCAAACAACTTTGGTCAGATGAGCGTCCCAGGCCCCATGGGATCTCTTGTATTAATTTAATTTTAATTATTTATTTTATATATATTTTTCATTGTTATAAATAACAGAAAGGGTTGGATTATAAGCACCAAGCACTGGAGTTAACTCTTTACCCAACGTAACGGAAAAAAACCGGCCAGCGCTATTCTCAAAAATCGCCAATTAATTTTCATTATTTTTTCATTTTTTGTCTCAAAACATAGGTTATGACCACTCGTTGGAAAGATCTCGTCGAGCTCGTTCCAATGAGAGGGCATAACCTATGTTTTTGAGACAAAAAATGAAAAAAAGTAGTTATTCAAGATTTTTTTGTTGCAAGTGTCGTCTGCTTTTTATGTTAGGTAAAGGGTTAACCCAGTGGTCCTATCCTTTAAACACAATTAGCAGTTATAAATAACAAGTAATAGTTATAAATATATAAATAACGATAAAATAGGTTTGTCATCATTTTTGCTCTCGAGTGTTTTTAATGCACAGTGAAGTGTTCAGCCCATTTAAAAATGGATGCTGTGATGTTAGGAGCAAATATTCCGAACATGAATTCTCTGAGACCAGTAATGATTAAATTATACGCCAACGATGACCTGCCACTTTTCATTATCATCCAGCTATGAAAATTCTCCATTTGGCACTAGTTTCATCGTCACCAGCCTAACTATTCCTCCGACGGAAAGATCGATACAACTCGACTTTATGGCAGTATACTGAATTCATGCCTTTTTATCGGTGATTTAATTCTCTCGTTTCAAATTAATATTATATTTCACATTACTTTCTATCATGCAAGAGCACGAGAATCTGGTTTTCCACTGCGCATGGCAATTGTCAGAACGGCTGTGTCTGCGACGTAGCCATGGGTAGGCCTAAATTAATTCCACGCACATCTGAAATCCCCAATACAAGTTCATGCCAGAAAACGTTTTGGGCAAGCACAAGCGCGCGATAAAAGTATTGGGACTGGATATTCACAAAGAATTAGTTTAAAATAATTCCCAGTTTATAGGACAGAGTTCCAGGACATGGGGGTAATATCGCCCTTCGAAAACACTTAAAAGGGCACCCCTCCCACACACAAACACCTCTCCCTGAAAAGACCAGCTTTTTGGACGAATCGTTCGGTACGAAACTCGAATTGGGACAAAACGCCCTTGTCGAGGTGATTTTGAGAGGAACTGTCACGGCACCATCTCCAAGTATTGTCAGTGGTGGCTCCCGAAAATTCTTTTTAAAGAATTTCAGGCTTATTGTACGGGGGTTGGGGTAGCTACACTTTGGGGTTAAGATCTCCACTCGAAAAAAAACTTGGAAAACTACCTGACCCCTCCACACAAAATAAAGAAAGCAGGGTGCTTAAATGTAGGCCAGAGGCATATTGCGAATTGGGAGAAAATATTCACGCTGGCAGCTTCTTCAAATATAATCGAGGGTGGATGTATCATAACACAAACTGTTTTAAAAAGTTCTTCTAAGTTTGGAGGTGGCATAACACAACACGAATATTGATAAGATTGAATACGGTGAATCCCAGTTTAATAACGAATACCGCATATTAGTGGATCCAGTGTATATATATATACGGTTCCATTTTTTGGTTTTCCAAGTCAGTTGAATCGACCAGAGAATTCACTACTGCATGATCTGGGACAGTAATTGCCCCCAATATCAACCAACGCATGCGCACTAAATAATTTCACTGCATGGAGCCCCGCAGGTGACATGCAAATAAAAAATTCTCATTTCGTGCAATTCGTGCGCATACGGAAGCGTATTCGGGACATGTTAGAAAAAAATAAACTCGGAATTCTGACTTCAGAACTGAGAATTCTGACTTTGGAGCTCAGAATTCTGACTTTGGAGCTCAGAATTCTGACTTTAGAACTCAGAATTCTGACTTTGGAACTCAGAATTCCGACTTCAGAACCAGGTTTCTAAATGTAGAACTCAGAATTCTGACTTGGGAACTCAGAATTCTGACTTGGGAACTCAGAATTCTGTCTTTGTAATCTGAGAATTCTGACTTGATGCTCTAAGGTACGGAAGTACGAATCTGATTGGCTAGAGTTCTAAAATCAGAATTCTGAGTATCAAAGTCAGAATTCTGAGTTTTAAAGTCAGAATTCCAAGTTCTTCTGAAAATGTATGCCTTTTATATATATTCAAGCCTGAAATCTCTGAAACTTGTTTATGTGTTGTGTTTATTCTAAGCCTTCAATAAGTACTAAGAGAACTCCAATTGGCCTGAAAAGATTTCTTTTTCCGGGGGAGACCACATACCTACACCAGTAGGAAATACATACTCATAAACTAGCAGGAGGTGAAATGAAATGGGGTAATTTTTTTTTTCTTGTGCCTTTGACAACAGAAATATATCTTGTCTCTACTTTAATATTGTACTATATGATATGACAATCTTTCGGAACAAACTCGACTGCGAGGTTGCGTCTTGTACGCACATATGACTAGAGTAGCATGCTGTTTACCTCTAAACAGAATTTCCGTCAAAATAAATAGCAACAACTAACGCGCGATCTCGCCAAAGCGAGATCGCGCGTTAGTTGTGGCTGTTTATTTTGGTGGAAATACTGTCAAGACGTAAACAACATGACATGCGTAGTAACAACAGAGAAAGCGGATACAACACTTTTTCCCATATAGGTTGCCACCATGTTATATAGAGTAACAGGTTACGGTATAGGCTGGGAGCACGGTGGCTCAGGGGTAGACTGTTGGACTTCTATGCTAGTGATCCCCGTCCTGGACGACCCACGATGTGTCCTTGGGCAAGGCACTTTATCCCAGTTGCTTACATGGGGGCACGACGACGCCGTGTACTAAGGCGTACTGCACGTCGATAGTGCACATGTCTTCAACCGCTGTAACCCTGCCTGAGAGGAGCTTGAACAAAGTTAGAATGTTGAGGAGCTGACAGTTGCTCGTCAATGCTCGGTGGTTCTCTCCGGGTACTTCGGCTTCCTCCACCCGTAAAACTGTCACGGTCACGATTAGTCAGGGTGCATAAGTCCGTAAAACTGTCACAGTCACGATTAGTCAGTGGGCATAAGTATGTGACCTTAAACACCAATAAATAAATAAATAAATACGGTGAAGCCTCTTTATTTGCATTCTTGGACACCACAGTACGTTTGTTACTGAATTCAAGTTAATCGCGATCCATATCCGACCAGCAAGCCAGATGGAATTTGACTGGTGGTTTGAGAACTTGAACCCATACCATACCATACCATATAATTTCAAATTTACGTTTTTGACGGCATTGGGACCCGAGAGATTTCTGTAGGGGCAGATTTCAGTTTATCCTTCCAAAGAAGAAACGTTTTTTCTCACAGAGAACATAAATTTAAAAACACATATATTAACGATTGTTTAGTTTTGTGATTGCTATCATGTTTGCCTGAAATGTTCCATGTCCTTATAGTCGGTATATTTTTGCAAACAAATATTTGTTTATCTATACATAACTATTGTTGTATTTTTATAATGTATTTGCTCGAGTTAAGAATTTGTCACGAAAACTAAATGTGTGTCCAACGTTCCTCGGTTTTCAAGTTTGCCTTGAAAACACAGCTTATGATCTTTCATTGCACCCAGCTCGTTCCAATGAGGTGGCTAACGCCATGTTTTTTTTCAGGAAAAAATTAAAATTTTGATTTATTCACGAAATATTTTTGTAGGTCTCGTCTGCTGTTCGTTTAAGTTAAGGGATTACAATAAATCATAAACCTGGCTCCGATCTGGAGCACTTTCCATCCCTCAAAAAATTCTAGGAGTCGCCACAGAACCAATAGTACCAGAGCTGACATGATTTTACAGTCTTCTGAAGAACGAGTGCTCCCAATCCAACCCAACAAACTCGGCACGCTTCATTCTCATATTGACCTTCATTCAGTGTGGTTCAAATGATGGCGCTGCTTTCATTAGACATGTGTTCAAATAAAAAAGCCAAAAAATCATTAGAAATCCTCTTGTAAATCAGTGGTTATAATGGCATATTTGAAATTCAGCTTCCGTATGTGTCCGCGATTAAGTTTGTTCAAATGCCGTTCCTGAAGCAATATTTAAAATGGGATTTCCCCAGATCTGCAACAATTTCTTTTTGGTTTTTCATGTCTCCTCAAAAATTTTCATTCTTTCTTTGTATGCTTGAGAGAGATCAGAACCCATCCTAGTCAAATTTTGAGGGGATGGCAAGGTTATATCGTCCCTTGAAAGCATAAATGTGTCAACTGCAATGCTTCAGCATTGCAGTTAGCACATTTATGTTTTCAATGAACGATATGTATTTGATTACACGAACTTGAACCCAACAAGCGATATACGTAGGGTGATCATCTGCGCTTATAAAAACACAAATTTTGCCGTCCAGTTACATGTTTTGAAGTATAAATTGAGTGCATCAGTGATGTGCATAGATTTTTTTTTTGGTGTCTAGTCCAGTCTGGTGCAAAACTTTTCTGTTAGAAATACGCGATGCTATGCATCGCTACGTATCACGAGTGGCACGCGTTCGGATGTTCATCACAATCTAACATTGAGAGAACTCGGCGATAATAAAATGAAAATGAATAATCATTGCGTACATGGACCTGGGTGTAAGTTAGATTTTCGATATTCATTAAATCTCTTGACATGGCGCGGCTGTCCAAACTCAGTTATCACACCCTCACGCATCCAGAGTATTGTGTAGGTAAAACATTTACTTTCACTATTCAGCAAGGGTAAAATTGTGTTCCCCATTATGGGATAGGAGGACGACATTCAAGACCTAATGGCTCTAATTCTGAATATACACCTCTTACCTTATTCTATAAGGCTGGGGGGATACACTCGACACTTTTGTGGTGGGGGGGGGGGGGGGAGGGGGGCATCCATACAACCCGTGTAGTACGTGGCCATCTCACACTCTGCCTCTCACCAGTTCGATACACATGCAATATGTTCGACCCATGAGCTAGAGACTATCAAGGGGACCCGGCTTCGTAACTGAATTCGGGATAGGAAGTTCCTCTAGCTGGCCCTGACAAAAATTAAAAGCACGCACGAATAATGTATCATATTTGGAAAACACCTGACCGTTTGCTTAACCGTAAAGCACCTGTGAATTTTTATATATTTTTGCTGGGGGCGCGGTGGCTCAGTTCGAATCCCACCTGCGGCAACCGCGTTGTGTCCTTGGGCAAGACACTTCACCCCGATTGCCTACATGGGGGCACGATGACGCTGTTTACTGAGGCGTACTGCACGTCGATGGTGCGCACGTCTTCAACCAATCTAACCCTGCCTGTGCTGCGGTGCGGAGTTCAGAGTTACGATGTTGGGGAGCTGACAGCTGCTCGTCGTTGCTCGGTGGTTCTCTCCGGGTACTCCGGCTTCCTCCACCTGTAAAACTGTCACGGTCACGATTAGCCATTGTGCATAAGTATGTGACCTTAAACACTAATAAATAAATAATATATTTTTGCTATACTTTGGTCAGTCTTCATATTGTGTCTTTACAGTTGTTGCTCTGCAAGTCTTGGCTGCTTATATATGCACAGACTTTTTATTCACAACTTTGATTAGAAGTGTATATGCTGATACTCGGGCGGAAATGATTTAATGTTTGATTCCTAATACCCCAAAAATTGATACTCGGTCGTGAAGATGTACTTTAGGAATACCAGTAGAAAAATGTACGTCAAAATTGGTTATCATCTTTGGGTAAAGGGAAATCCCAATGTAAAAGAAAATGTCCAAGAAATGAGATGTATCTGCTGATCGATGCCAATTCATATATTAAATTCTTCAGAATTTAATATATACGAGTTGACATAGGCAAAGACATCTCATTTCTTGGTCATGCTTTTACTCATGATTTCCCATACCCATTGAATGTTACTACTGTACTACAGATTAGAGGACCTGTTTTGTTGTGATCAAAAGTTATCAAAGTAGGAATTAGGCCCTTGAGGGTTAAGCCAAAAAAATAAAATTCTGTTCTGCTCATCTTAGCAAATGCGCAATTTTCATGTGAAAAATCTCTGGCAAGTTACTTTATAGTATATATACGATAATACCATAGTGTGTTTTGATATGTTTGATATCTCAACGAGTTGAAAGTGAGTTTTTTTCGCGAGGCTTGCCGAGCGAAAAAAACTCACTTTCAACTCGTTGAGATATCAAACATATCAAAACACACTATGGTATCGTTGTATTTATCTTATACCGACCATTTTTGTTCTTTTCTGCATTTTTAAAAGGGTTTTGGGGATGATTTCGTGTCAAAATGTCGACTCATCTGGAGTCTCCAATCTATATGACATAGGGGTATGTGTTATAGATAATCTATAACACATGGGCTATATCTTCAACAGGTATAAGATAAATGAATATACCACAGGAGTCTGAAATTCTTTCAGTATAGCTATAATTCACTTTCAACGTGATATTTACGTTCCCAACGTAATCCCCCTCTTCAGAAGGGGTTTACTTTGGGAACGTAAATATCACGTTGAAAGTGAATTATAGCTATACTTATAGAATTTCAGACTACTGTGAATATACTACATGAAGCTACTTATTGTCATTCTGTAATGTTACTGTTTTGCTTATGTTGTATTTGAGGGTATATTTTTTACTGCCGGTATTTTTTATCGACATTTACGGTGAACACAAAGATGCTGGTGCATAACTATGAACTATAGGATGGGAGGGGGGGAGGGGGTGGTAACTCCTTCCCAGGTGTGGTGCCAGAATTTTTCCGACGGGGGGGGGGGGGGGGGGTTGTGCTCCCCGGTGCGTGGGCAAGGGTATTCCCCGACAAACACCACAGTAAAGGGGGTGATTTCAATGACGGGCGCTAACCCTCCCCAATGTGGGAGTCCTCTGTCCTCTGACCTTGAACCTGACCCCACTCCCCCTGAATCTGACCACCCTACCACCCTGCCCCCAAATAATTTTCCAGTCGGGACATTTTCCTTCGGATTTAGTCTTCGATATCGATCTTGCTGGTATAATGATGTACTTTCTGGCGGCACTAGATTTGCTTCTTGAACTTGGGCCACACATGCAGCTGGTCTCGTGAAAATAAAGGTGTGTCGCTGATTGGGGATGCTGCGGTTTGGGGTCCCAGCATGACCAGTTTTGAGTCCTCTACGTGTTAATTAAATACATTGGGAAGCTCTTGCATCACGACAACAACATGTATTTATCCACAAACAAATTTCTTGTGTATTCGTAACTATAAACCACGATGGTAAATATTCCAACTACATCATCAAGGCATGCCTTCAAAGAAGGCCTGCCTTGATGATGTAGTTGGAATATTTTCAGTCGAGACTTAGTCCTTGACAGTCGGGACACCCCCACCCCCGCCCCTCCCCCAAGTCGGTCATCTTCGCGACGTCCTTGCAAAGATGTGTCCAATTTTATAGAACAGAGAAAACTCTTTTCATTATTTTAATCTCACCTGATCACTTTCTCTGAAAAGGACATTAGCATCGAAATATACGATACAATTTTACCAAAAATACAATGGAAATAACTGATTTTTGTTACTTATTAATTCCTGGTTAGCTGAAAAAGCAGATGTAAACAAAATTATGCCAATCTCGCCCAGGTACGTCGCGTGAGAACCACAAGGTTCTATATCTTCCACTGGAAGATAGAACCTTATGGTTCTCACGCGACGACAAGTCTACGTGCACTGTACCAGCCACACAATGTCACTTCGAGATCTATTGACTTGTAATCTCCCATCTTCAAATAACCAAATCAATATTTTCAATTGCCTGGTATTGAGTCGTTTGCACACGTGACGCGTTTAACTCGCTTTATTATTTTAAAGCAGTTTCTATTGCAGTGGAATTCACCTTAAACAAATGCACCCCAGACACCCACACTCATATGCCCCCCCCCCCCCCCCCCCCCACACACACACTCACATGCAATATTATTGAAAAAAATAGTTTTTATGTTGAATAAATGTCCTTCTTTATATTTGAAATACGAGTATTTTTGTTAAATGGTTGACATAATTTTATATTTTGAATGTGAATTGACAATAAATGATATTTTTGTGACATCGTTGTTTTTTCTCGTTACTATTTATTTAGGATGCAGTTTAGAGGTATGCGGAATCCGATAGTAAATCATTCCACCCGAGTATCAGTTAGAGGTATGTGGATTCCGATAGTAAATCTTTATGCCCGAGTATCAGTTTTGAGGTATGGGGAAGCCTGTAGTAAATCTTTGCGCCTGAGTATCAGTTTTGAGGTATGGGGAATCCGATGCCAAATCTTTGCGCCCGAGTATCAGTTTTGAGGTATGCGGAATCCTATAGCAAATCATTTACGCCCGAGTATCAGTTTTGAGGTATGGGAATCCTATAGTAAATATTTATGCCCGAGTATCAGTTTAGAGGTATGGGAATCCTATAGTATTTATTTATGCGCGAGTATCAGTTCAGATATTTGGGAATCCTGCAGTAAATATTTACGCCCGAGTGTTTGTTTAGGGGTATGGGGACTCTATAGTAAATTTTACCCTCGAATATCAGTTTGGAGGTATGGCAATCCTATAGTAAATATTTACACCCGATTATCAGTTTTGAGGTATGTGGAGTTCTTTTGCAAATCATTTATGCCAGGGTATCAGTTTTAATGTATTGGGAATCCTATAGTAAATCAATTAAGTCCGAGTATCAGTTCAGAGGTATGAGAAATCTTATGGTAAATCATTTCCGCCCGCTTATCAGTTTTGAGGTATGCAGCATCCTCTTCCAAATCATTTACGCCCGAGTAACAGCTTTGAGGTATGCGGAATCCTATAGAAAATCATTTTCATCCGAGTATCAGTTTTGAGGTATGCGGAATCCTATGAATCATTTAGGCTCGAGTATCAATTCAGAGGTATGTGGAATCCAATAGTAAAAATTTACGTCCGATTATCAGTTTTTGAGGTATATATTGAATCCAAAAGTAAATCTTTACGCCCGAGTATCAATCAGTTTTGAAGTATCCGAACTCCTATCATAAATCATGTAATCCCGAGTATCAGAATGCACCACTGCCATGTCCATTTTTCAATTCTCAGGCGTTTGTACGCATTTTACGCTTGTGTGAAAGTACAAGAATACAGAAATAGGTAAATGAGCTAGTTTGATCCCACAACGGTTGCCAAGGTGTTACCTCGTATGCATAAAATCAAACAGGCCTTCCTAAACTGTGAACTCAACAAAGAGACCATTCTGATTCAAAGGTGCTATGTTCGAGGCAATTCCATGGGAGCTGAGAAAATCGAACGTTGGTTTCCAGGCGCAGTTGTTATCCCCTTTTTTCATTATGCTCATCGAGCTAGCCCTAATGAGAGATTTGTGTGTTTGCTTGTTGGGAGCTTAACGACACTTTCAACAGCCAGAGTCACATTGTGTCGTACAGGTTTCCAGGTGACGAAAGCTGGAGTACTCGGAGAGAACCGCCGAACAATCGTCAGCAACTGTCAGACTCGCCAACTTACTAACTCTGCACGAGAAGAGTTAGCAGCGGTTGAAGGCAAGTAAGTGCACCATGAACGTGAAGTACGTCTTAGTACACAGTTCTCAGTTACCCCGCGTGGGTAATCTCGATTAACCCTTTACCTAACACGACGAGCAGACGACACTTGCAAAAAGAATTCTTGAATAACTAATTTTTTTCATTTTTTGTCTCAAAAACATAGGTTATGACCCCTCATAACCTATGTTTTTGAGACAAAAAATGAAAAAATAATGAAAATTAATTGGCGCTTTTTGAGAATAGCGATGACCGGTTTTGGCCGTTACGTTGGGTAAAGGATAAAGTGTCTTGTCCAGGGACACAACTCAGTTATTGCTTGCCAGGATCAAACCACTTCGCCGTGGGAAACCCGCGGAAACCTCGTGGAAACCTCGGGAAGTGGAACAATTCTTGTTTACTGCGGTAAACAAGTTCTGCTTTACTGGTAAAATAGGATCCGTAAGCAACCTCTGGAGTGGACGCAGTCTAAAGTGGGCAGCATATGTATAAACGATTGGTTAAACTTGACTTCACCCTATGTTGCGGCCATGAGATAGCCAAAGATGCTGAAAGTGACCTTAAACACTAATAAATAAATAGATATCGCACCCTCGACCATTTGGTTCAAAATCCCATGCTTTAACAACTGCGCGACTGCATTCCCAGAATGTAGGAGATAAGCTCGTGTTTGAAATCAGGCACGTTTGGGGAAACCATATTCCTTGCGTTGTCTGATAGCCATTATGTCTTAGATTTAACCCTCTACACAGTGGTGTATAAATATCAATACTTCAAGCTGCAAAATTTTATTCATAATGTAACCAGGAATTTAACCAATTCAAGTCTCTTTGACAGAGCTCATTGAACTCTGAAAACAAGATTAAATTTGGTAATTCCTATAGTTGCATTATGGTACAAATCTGTCACTTGGAATGTTGATGTTTTGACATCAGTATACAGAGGTTTAACCCTTTACCCAACGTAACGGCCAAAACCGGCCAGCGCTATTCTAAAAAATGGTCAGTTAATTTTCATTATTTTTTCATTTTTTGTCTCAAAACATAGGTTATGACCCCTCATTGGAACGAGCTCCTCGAGCTCGTTCCAATGAGGGGTCATAACCTATGTTTTTGAGACAAAAAATGAAAAAGATTACTTGTTCAAGAATTTTTTTTCCAAGTGTCGTCTGCTTTTCATGTTCTGTAAAGGGTTAAATTGTAAAATGTCTTCTAAGATGGCGTGAGCACTTGAATTTGTTTGACATTAAAACCTTATTCACGAAAACTTTAGTCAGTCTAGTTCAGTCAGAAAATGTTTTAACTTCGGTCAAATGTTGGAGTTTTCTACAGGGACGTTTCAAAGATGCCCCCCCCCCCCCCCCCCCGGCGGGCGGAGGGGGTAAGCCTCCTCTGTCCTGACAGTATATGGATCGCGTCCCAACGGACTAATATTCCAACTACATCATCATGCTTTTACGATGTAGTTGGCACATTAGTCAGTCGGGATTATATACACCTGTAAATTAAGTACCCCCTGTTTTTTTCGCAGTGGTGTTAATAGAAACTGTCATAACTTTCATGCTATCTTTCAGATGACCAAAAGCGATTGTTTGTGGAAAGAATGGTCTATTGACAAATGAAAGACAACAGAATGTTGAAATGCAGTATTTTAATGACGCTAAATACACATATCTGTCGCTAATGTTTTTGATGGAAAAATGTTCTCTCGACAAGTAAGGTGCTGCTACGCTCCGTGATGAAATAATGGCGGTAATTACTGACATAAATGTAACTTGTGATCTCCTGAACACCAAAAGCAGTGTCTGACGTCAGTAGCGAGTGTATCCACCACGTGTCCGGATGACAGCCTGAACCCCTCCTCCTCCTAATGCTAGCAGTGAGCCTTCTGATACGGTCCAAATGCGACTACAGCCACTCCTCATGCAATGCAGCTTCCAAATTCTGTACTGTCGGATCCCTTGCTTGAACACGACGTCCTAGAAAGTCCCAGATGTATTCTCAAGGATTCAAATCGGGGCTCATTGCAGGCCAAGGTAGTGTTGTAATAGTAGTAGTAGTAGTAGTGTTGTTCTGAAGGAATACTCCCACAGTATGGGAACGATTGTATTGTCATCCCTGAATACAGGGCCAGTAGCTAACGGGTGGTTGTCAAATGGGGATTGAGAATGTCCTGGGTGTACTGATGACCATTGAGATTCCCACGTACAGTTACCATATCAAATTTGCAATCATGAGAGAGGCATCCCCAGATCATTACTGATCCTCCGCCATAAGGAACAGTAGGTCTGGTGTTCCTGGGCACTCTCTCACGCGACCATCTTTTACGTGAAGCAGGAACCTACTGACGTCTGATCAATGGACACTCCTCCACGACCTGAGATTCTAATGATATCATGTCATACATCACTCCAGACGTCGTCTTTGATGCTAATCGGACAGAGCTGGACGCGTGATGATCCTTCTGGATCTCTTATCCAGTGCTTTTAGACGGTTTCGGACAGATTTGTTGCACAAACGCCTGTTGAGGAGCCAAAGGTGTTTCAAAACCCCCACTTGAAGCAAAGGGTTCACGCCTAACGAGGCGTGTCAGACTCCGATCTTCCAGAGGAAAGGTCTTTTGGGGGTTGTCTAAGCCTTGGTCGGTCCATAACATCGTTGGTTTGTTGATGTTTTCGGACAAGTCTGGTGATGACAGAATGACCATAGCCAAGTTGCCTTCCAGTAGCTTTGAATGACATGTCTGTTGCATGCATTCCAACGATTTACCATCTTAGTGTCTCTGACAGTCTCTTCTTTGCCATGTGAACATTTATTGATAAAAGAAGTGACAAATTTTCTGCTTTTATTTGCATGTGGATGGTAGTGTTTTTTGTGATATTCGTGGGAACCATGCTTCACGTGGACGAGGGTGATGTGTTTGGGGTACGCTATCAATCAGAAACATGATCTTCTCCAAATAACTAGAACAAGGACAAAAGCCCTGGACCGTCTACCTACCAACCTGTATCCCAGGATTTGGAATGCGCTAGATAGAGATCTACGTACGATGAACAATAGAAACGTATTTAAAAAGAAGCTGTTGTCCAGGCTTCTAGCACTTTATTCAGACAATGTTGAATGCAGTAATCCTTATTGTCCAGATTGCACTATATAAACATCGTAGCGGCGGTGATCACATCAGCGGTAGTACGACCCGTTCTCACCCCTGGATTGAGAGAGGGTGTGATCTTGCTGATTTGGACACCGACATAACACGTCTTCCTGCTTTACTTTACCTATATATGAACAAATTAAATGACCAGACGAAATGACATTCTGTCCTCCAAATAGCTATACCCACCTTGTCCGCGTTAAATGACCTCGCCAGGGGATGTCTTATAGCTTTGGGCCGCTCTCAAGATAAATAAAGGATTGAAGCAAATTTTTATATCTCTTTTACTCGAACTGCTCAATTTAGGTTGCTTCATTTGTAGCACACAGCCAGAAGGCCCCAAGCTGAAATACATCCACTAGAAAACACTTTAACTGCCAAGTCTAGCACAACCCTTACATAGTAAATTTTCTATAACCGATGAGATGATTTTTATAAGAACGTCGACAGTCTGGGCCCGTAAACAGTATTGCAAAATATTCCTTAGGGAGATGACTGGAAGACAGCCAATCTGGCTATGTCATCTCCCAGTAGTATACAAAATGTTATATATTAATTGAACTATGTGATTGTAACCATTGTATTTCCTGTATGCTACTGAACGAATAAATATCTATCTATCTATCTATCTATCTATCTATCTATCTATCTATCTATCTATCTATCTATCTATCTATCTATCTATCCATCCATCCATCCATCCATCCATCCATCCATCCACCCACCCACCCACCCACCCATCCATCCATCCATCCATCCATCCATCTATCTATCTATCTATCTATCTATCTATCTATCTATCTATCTATCTATCTACCCCGTCATTCCTTTGCTTCAATGATCGTACGGTTTGGGAGGGAGTTAGGTGGGAGTGCTGCTTCGGGGGGGGGGGGGGAGGGGGGAGGCGCCATGTACACATCCAGGCCTTTATTCATCATTTATTCTATCCACTTTTTTAACCGCTTCTGATTTATTTATTTATTTATTTATTTATTTATACATTCATTCATTTATTTTTTTTATTTTATTTATTTATTTATTTATTATTATTTTATTATTTTTTTATTTTTTTATTTTATTTTATTTTTTATATTTTTTTGTTTTGTTTTGTTTTATTTTATTTTATTTATTTTTATTATAATTATTTTTTTATTTTTTTATTATTATTATTATTATTATTATTATTATTATTATTATTATTATTATTATTATTATTATTATTATTACTCTGGCTATTTATTTTTGATATAGCCAGGGGATCTGATTTTTCAGTTTAAAATCTTATCATTTTCGGTGCCGAAGATGTGAATATGTATTCCATCAATTTGCATGAAGATGGACTTTCGTTCTTTTTTTGCAAATTGATGGACTAAGATATTCAGCAGCATCAGATAAACATTTATATGCTTGAGCCAAATTTTGGCACTCATTTATTTATTTATTTATTTATTTATTTATTTATTTATTTATTTATTTATTTTATTTATTATTTTTTTATTTTTTTTTTATTTTTTTATTTTTTTATTTTTTTATTTTTTCATTTTATTTTATTTTTTTATTTTATTTTATTTTATTTTATTTTTTTTTAATTTTTTTTATATTTTTTTAGGGGGGTTCTGCGATGATTGAATGTCCGAGATGGGCATATCCATTGGGGGTGTGGTGCGTCGCGAGTTTCGGTGTAGACTGCGTTATCGGGGCAAAGAATGCATTGGTGATGTGATTTGTACGGGGACCTCTGCTTGCCCGGCTTCCGATGGCTGTTTTGTGCCTGCTTCTTGGGAACTGAGCGGAACTTTATTTATTTATTTATTTCCTAATGATTTATTTGGGTGCTTAATTTGTTTTAGTTTTATTATTATTGTTTTTTGTATTTTTTCTTCTATTTTTATTTTTATTTTTTAATGGTGGGTAGGTCGATGTTGAATGCAGTATACCAGCGCGCTTTACTTCCGACATGCGACGCCGTGTGTGGTTCTTTTGAAACCACATGCGACGCCGCCTGTCTGAGGGTAACACGCTCTGATTGACGGCCAGTCTCGGGCCGGAAGGTATCGATCACTGATCTTTTTTGACCCAATCAATATCGGGCCTATAAAACAAAAGCAAGTCTCGTAAACAGGTTTAGTCAAGAAAGTGAACTAATTCATTCACTCTGTGCTAGTGCGTATCCACCTATCGAAAATATCTATCTATCTATCTATCTATCTATCTATCTATCTATCTATCTATCTATCTATCTATCTATCTATCTATCTATCTATCTATCTATCTATCTATCTATCTATCTATCTAATCTATCTATCTATCTATCTATCTATCTATCTATCTATCTATCTATCTATCTATCTATCTATCTTTTTTAAACCGACCGATTCTCACCAACTTCTCCATAGAGCTTCTTACCACCCACCCAAACTATTCAATGGGTTGGTAAAATCTCAAATCATTCGATTCCATAGAAATTGTACGAACAGAAGCGACCTCAATCACGCATGTTCAATTCTTTTCAAAACACTTGTTAAACGCGGTTACTCAAAACGACTTTTGCGAAAAATTAAATCTGATACAATCCGTGAGATAGAGACACCCATTCGGGACTCTGAGCCAACGCACCCCACGAAAATTCGGCATAACCGCCCAGTTCTGGGAAATGGATCAGTAAATCTATGTCAACGCAAAATTTGTTACATACATCGTATGAACTACATGAATACCGGTAAAACATTCTTTAGCGAACAAACCCGTATGTTTTACCAAGTTAGAAACAGCTTCAACTGTGATTCTGAAAACATCATTTATTTAATCACATGTAAATTATGCCATATCCAATATGTCGGCCAGACAAAAAACCCTCTGCGCGTCAGAATGCAAAACCATTTATCAAATATCCGTTTAGATTCAGGAAAGGCAGTCTCAGACCACTTTAACCTCCCGGGTCATGACATTAAGTCACATTTTAGTTTCCAACCCATTGAGCAAATTCCGTTTTTGGACGATGATGAAACCACAACAGACAAACGACTTGAGCGTGAAAACTATTGGATTGGTAAGCTCAGGACCTATCTCCCATACGGACTCAATAGAGAGTACTCTGGGTTGCCAAATAAAATTATTTGTTTTCCTTTGGTTTATAATCGACGCAATGTGGAAATTGCAAATATTTTCAAAAACAACTTTACGGAATTAAACACAAAACTGCCAGAAGCCATTAACAAACGATGCATCATAGCTTATAAGAAAAATCCCAGTCTTCGAAACATTCTTGTGAAAGCACTTCTGAGATGAGTTCATTTTGTCATAAAGTCATATAACTTCAAAAATATTAAAACAACATTGAATTCCATAGAAATAATTTACAACAGAAATCGATTTACCGACCTGCGCCCGTGCTTCTTTGTTTTGAAAAATATCTATCCGCCAGTGCCAGACCTTTGAATTATTTCTATTATAAAAACATTAAATATCTGTCGATTAGTTTTGCGCATTGTCATGAGTTTGATTTCCAACAATCTTCAGCCAGTGAACACAAGTCATTCAAATGCCATCAAACATTAACAGTAGAAATACCTCTAAAGTTTGATGACATTTGAATGGTTGTTTTCCACTAATCACTGAGTGAATCCATCTCAGTCACAGTGATTGGCCAGTTTGGCCTCATCAACAGATGAAGTAAAGGTATTTAAACGCTTTGGGATAATTGGAAAATCGAATTCACCTGCTTCCTGAAGAAGGGCATTTAACCCGAAACGTCGAGGCAACGACAGTGCGCTCTATTTATTTCATCAACATTTTCATTAGGTATTCACATTTCATTTATTCGTTCATTTTCATTTTTGCTTCATTTTTTCATCACTTTTTCATCATTTTGACTTGTTCTAATAATTATTTATTTCAGCCTAAATTAAGTCCGGGAAAATGGCTAAAAACTCCACAAATGTTAAATCTGTTAACCGCCAAGAGCGGCAAAAAGACCCGGCATATTCGGCTCATGCACAATTGGTAAAATCCCTTTACCACATTCTACAACTATTTCACCATTTGGCATTTTTAGAGGACTGTTTGGCACAGAAAGTCCTCCCAAAATCATTCCAAAAAACAGTGGACGAGCGCAATAAAACCTTTCGGCCGGCTCTGCCAACCATTTATATTTCGGACGCGCTCAACAATTTAACCAAAAAATGGGCTTTTGAAGTTATACAAACTTTGGTAGATTATTACAAAAAAACTCTAAAAGAAAAACAAGACCTGCTTCTTTCGGCTCCTTTTCTAAAACCCCAGGACTTTCCACGAGCACGGAATACGGCAGTTAAATGGGGACAGAAGAATTTTGGTAATCGACTACAAGAAAGTACTATTGACAAATTTTATTCTCTTTCGGATCAACTTCTGTCCCAGTTCAAAAAACCAGCGGTCATTAGCCAGACCTCTTTCAATCAACGTGCTCGTTCTAAATCGCCGGTGGCCCGCCAGCAAATTTCATTTTCTACTTCCAGAGAAACTCCATCGAAAAGAAAAAGACGGGAAACCATCTCTCCAACAGCACCAGCGACCAAAAAACCATCATTTGCAGCACGTTGCTCCACAACACCGGAATCGCCATCGTACGCCAGCATAGTCAAGACACCACCTCAAAAGAAACCATCTACAAACGGCAAGTCGTCATTCTACTGATTCTGGAAATCTGGTGAAAACAAGAACAGCTGGAGCCTGCCAGTCAAGCCAAACAAACCTGTTTGGATCATCGGATCATCGAACATCTCGAGGATTGATGCCAACCCTCCACCCAACACGTTCATCGCATCATACTCTGGTGGAACCTTAAACCACATTCGGCAGATGGCTAAGAACATGGAAAAAGAGAAAGATCGACAACATCCCAAAGCAATTCTATTCAACGTTGGGGTCAACAATAGAGAAGACTGGCGCATAGACGTGCAGAACAGAAAAAAAATTGGTCACACATCAACAGGTAGACTAGGTAATATGGTAAGCAATTTCCGCAAATGTTACCCCAATACAAAACTTCTTTTTCAGGAACATAATTTTTCTTCTAGTTTATGTTCTAGGGACCAACAAAATTTGACTGTTATCAACGAGGCTGCGAAGTCAACAAAGAATTTGGAGATAATCCCGGCAATTCCAGCAAGCCAGTTTAAATGTTGCCCAGGTGATCCCATCCACTGGTCGACGGAAACAGCGAATAAAATCTACCAAGGATGGCTGCCACGCATAGAACCATACATCAAAGAGCAGCCTTTAAACTAATTACAGAAGAAGGCATCAGCCATGGAGAGAAAGTAGGACTAGGAACCGAAATAGTTAACTTGGTTCCTGATCTAAAATTAACTGAAGGTGAGAAGGATCTACTCAGGTATGGTTTAACTTTCGTTCCCGCCCCAGCCCCATTAAAACCTAAGCCCAAAACCGTAGATTTTGGGACAGGTGCAGTTGTCATGGATGATTACAGTTACATTAACGAAATGAACGGTGGTCCAGCAAGCAAACAATTTTTTAGGGCAACAGCATTGGCAGATAAATTTCGAAATTCAACAGGCTCAAAAGACCTCTTTGCCAATCCAACCGGGTGGTGCCCATCACCTCGGAAAGTTAAACCTGAAATTAATGAGATTTCTCAAAAAGTTAAAGAACAAGTAAGCCAAATCCCGGCATCATTTTTAAAAGACAAACAAAATTTGAACCAAATCGAAAGAAACGCCCTGAAGACGCTGAAAAACAACAAACAAATTGTCATCAAGCCTTGTGACAAAGGATCTGCTACAGTTCTGATGTCAAAAGATAATTATATTAAAGAAGCTGAACGCCAGTTAAATAACCCAAAATATTACAAACCTTTAGAAGCACCAATTTGGCAAGAAAATTGTTCAAAATTTAATGGAATTATAAAAAGCTTGCTGGACCACGACTTCATTGAGAAAAAACATGTCGAGTATTTAATTGCAGAGAGGGATTCAAACAATCGTAAGTTTTACCTCTTGCCTAAAATACATAAACCACTCAGCAGTTGGAGTGACGAATTTACCCCTCCTGGTCGGCCTATTGTCAGCGACTGTGGCTCGGAATCTTACCACATTTCACAGTATATTGATTTTTATTTAAAACCAATTGCTTGCCGCCATCCGAGCTTCCTCAAAGACACTGAGGACTTTTTAATGAAAATTAACAAATTGCAGGTTCCTTCCGACAGTCTCCTCATTACCCTAGACATTGAAAGTATGTATACTAACATTGGTATTGACGCTGGTCTAGAGGCAATAAAAAAATCATTCAAAAGGTACGATGACCCAAACAGACCATCGGAAGAAATCCTGCAATTGTTAGAATTATCATTGAAAGGCAACGACTTTGAATTTAACAATAAATTTTACCTCCAAGTAAGTGGATGTAGTATGGGTAAAAAATTCAGTCCAAATTTTGCTAATATTTTTGTTGCAGAATGGGAAAGAGGTGCTCTTGCTAAAGCAAGAAAACAGCCATTATGTTATCATAGGTTCCAAGACGACATTTTTATCATATGGCCCCATGGCCGTGATGACTTCAACGAATTCTTGGAGATCCTGAACAACCACGATGAATCCATTAAACTACAGCCCTGCATTTCAGAAAATACCATTGATTTTCTGGATGTGACTGTATTCAAGGGCCCTCAGTTCCGGCATAGCAACGTACTAGACACAAAAATCTTTTTTAAACCGACCGATTCTCACCAACTTCTCCATAGAGCTTCTTACCACCCACCCAAACTATTCAATGGGTTGGTAAAATCTCAAATCATTCGATTCCATAGAAATTGTACGAACAGAAGCGACCTCAATCACGCATGTTCAATTCTTTTCAAAACACTTGTTAAACGCGGTTACTCAAAACGACTTTTGCGAAAAATTAAATCTGATACAATCCGTGAGATAGAGACACCCATTCGGGACTCTGAGCCAACGCACCCCACGAAAATTCGGCATAACCGCCCTGTTCTGGGAAATGGATCAGTAAATCTATGTCAACGCAAAATTTGTTACATACATCGTATGAACTACATGAATACCGGTAAAACATTCTTTAGCGAACAAACCCGTATGTTTTACCAAGTTAGAAACAGCTTCAACTGTGATTCTGAAAACATCATTTATTTAATCACATGTAAATTATGCCATATCCAATATGTCGGCCAGACAAAAAACCCTCTGCGCGTCAGAATGCAAAACCATTTATCAAATATCCGTTTAGATTCAGGAAAGGCAGTCTCAGACCACTTTAACCTCCCGGGTCATGACATTAAGTCACATTTTAGTTTCCAACCCATTGAGCAAATTCCGTTTTTGGACGATGATGAAACCACAACAGACAAACGACTTGAGCGTGAAAACTATTGGATTGGTAAGCTCAGGACCTATCTCCCATACGGACTCAATAGAGAGTACTCTGGGTTGCCAAATAAAATTATTTGTTTTCCTTTGGTTTATAATCGACGCAATGTGGAAATTGCAAATATTTTCAAAAACAACTTTACGGAATTAAACACAAAACTGCCAGAAGCCATTAACAAACGATGCATCATAGCTTATAAGAAAAATCCCAGTCTTCGAAACATTCTTGTGAAAGCACTTCTGAGATGAGTTCATTTTGTCATAAAGTCATATAACTTCAAAAATATTAAAACAACATTGAATTCCATAGAAATAATTTACAACAGAAATCGATTTACCGACCTGCGCCCGTGCTTCTTTGTTTTGAAAAATATCTATCTATGTTTTACTTGATGAAATGTACGAACAGAGATAGCAATCATTAAAACATAATAATCAGTAACAGCAACTTCACTGTCATGAAACATTTCAGGGGGTGCTTAATTAAGTTCCAGGTGTGTAGTTACAAAACTCAAGACTTTTTGAGAATATATTATTGTGTAAATAAAATATACATGTAAAGTCTTGATGCAACTTCTTATTTAACCCTTGACCCAACGTAACGGCCAAAACCGGCCAGCGCTATTCTCAAAAATGGCCAATTAATTTTCATTATTTTTTCATTTTTTGTCTCAAAACATTGGTTATGACCCCTCTTTGGAACGAGCTCAACGAGATCGTTCCAAAGAGGGGTCATAATCTATGTTTTTGAGACAAAAAATGAAAAAATTAGTTATTGAAGAAATTTATTTGCAAGTGTCGTCTGCTTTTCATGTTAGGTAAAGGGTTTTCACGGTCATGATTAGCCATCGTGCTTATGAATGTGACCTTAAACACCAATAAATAAATTAGGTAAAGGGTTAATTAATACGTACCATACCGGTACTCCAAGTTGATTAAACCCGGCGCCCAACAGCCCGAAAATCTTACTGCAGTCAACAGTTTTTTATGACCGGCTGTAAGTGTGACACAAGTCTAAGTATCAAATCTTGTCTTTTTAGAAAGTATATGATCACTAGCGAGAGTGAATTGACTCCAATCCCAACCAGGGGCGCCGGAAGCTCTTCGGGGCATGGGGGGTCAGACCCACTAGCAGAACTGCCATGACACGCCGAAGCATGCATGTTTCGAAGGCCAAAGGCCCAATATGGGAGAGTTTGAGAGGAGGGGGTACCTCCTCCCAAACTCCCCCATTGAATTTTGAAAGCTCCCAGAACGGATTTGTGGTGTATTTTAGCTTCACTTCGAGAATAAATCATTGAAAAAAACGAACCTGGAAGGGCATTGTCAGCCCCCTCTCGCCCCGTGGCCCTTGTGTGAAGAACCTCACTGCCCCCTCTCGCCCCGTGGCTCGAAGGCAGTGAGGGCAGGTGCCACCTCTGCCCCGTGCTTCCGGCGTCCCTGATCCTGACGGAAATATCCCAACTCGAAAAAATTATTGAAGGTGTCACCCCCCCCCCCCCCCAAACCACCTTAGCGATGCCCCTGTTTGTCGACACAGCCGTCAGTTCAGGTCATGGTTGTCTGAATGTGGCATGTGACCATCTTTGAAGCTGTCAAGTCGTGGCACAAGCTCTCAGGCCACCATTCTAATTCCGTAAGGAACCTAACGCTGTTACGGGCTGTTTGTTTATCCAATTTTTGTGGAGTTTGTGCGCAGACTATCGTTGATTATATATGATGCCATTTCCTCACAAAGATATAGGTATTCTTTCGTTCTTCGGTTATAGATATTCCAATCAACAGATAATTATTTCGCCTTTAAAACATTAAAATTTTAACGGATATGGTGGAACGACGCAGAGTGATCATACGACTATAATCGTGGTGAGTCTTCATTCATAAGTGTTTTGTATACAAACATGTCTAACAGTACTGTAATTTCATTAAACCTTTGAACTCTCGTGGTATCTTCCATGCCAGTTCAATGGCAGCAATTAGAAGAGTCCATATTCATTATTTGGGGTAGACCAATCAATATTTTCAACGTGCTGCCTCGGGGCTGCACGTTGAAAATATTTATTGGTCTACCCCACACATTTATTGAACAGCCATCCTATTTAATGACGTTATGACGTATCATGTGGCTGGACGGAAAAACGGTCGCCAGGGTTCAGAGGGTTAAACACCTGTTGAAATCAATTCTCCACTGAAAAACATTTCTGGTGTTGATTCAAACAAAAATGAATGTTTGTAATACCTTTAGATTCAATCGTCTGGAATTATTTCAGTTCCCCCGCGGGAACCCCGGGAAGTGAAACAGTGATTGTTTACTGTGGTAAACAAGCTCTGTTTTACTGGTAAAATAGTACCCAGTCACCAATGCTTGAGGTGGAAATCCTCTAAAATGGGGAACATGGATATCAATGAATGACTAAACTCGACTTTATCTCAATGTTGTCGTCACGATTAGCCCTTGTGCAGAAGTATGTGACCTTAAACACCAATAAATAAATAAATAAATAAATAAATAAATAAATAAATAAATAAATAAATAAATATTTCAACTGGTCGGAAAAGCGATTGAATCCAAAACACAGGCGATAGACTATTTAACCCTTTAAACCCTTGCGGGACTTTTTTCCGGCCAGGGACATGATACGTCATAATTTCATTAAATGTGATGGATGCTGAGTGCATGTGTTTGATAGATCAATCAATATTTTTCAACGTGCAGCCCCAAGGCTGCATGTTGAAAATATTAATTGGTTACCCCCTAAATAATGAACATGGACTCTTTCAGTTGCTGTCATTGAACTAATATGGAAGATACCACCAGGGTTGAAAGGGTTAAGGGACAGACTGTTCACAGGTCATAACGGCGTCGAATTCCTTACAGACATTGACTGTAAGCTCGAGAGCCCGGTCGTAGCGGTCCCTACGATATTAAATGTGCTCAGAGAAAGAATCGTAACACTATTGGAACGGACTGCATTAACCTTTTACCAAACACGAAAGACAGACGACACTTGTAAATAAAATTTTTGAATTGCATTGTTTTTGCGCGAAGAACATAGCTTATGACCCTCATTGGAACGAGCTCAACGAGCCCGTTCCAATGAGGGTTCATAAACTACGTTTTTGAGACAAATAATGAAAATTGAATAGTGATATTTGTGAATAGCACTGGGCGGTTCTGGCCCTTGTGTTGGGCAGAGGGTTAAAAGTCTATAAATGAAGGTGAGTTCGTTAGCATCTACCTGAGGATAACAAACGATGTTATTAATTCTCTCAGGTTTCAGGAACTATTAAGGTGAAATCAATAATGAAGAAACACGCAAATTGTTATGGGACTTGTATCCGATATGCTCAGTTGGATGATAATCATAATTAAAAGTAATTTAATGATGTCTCGGCAGAAAAATACGTCTACAGTTTTCCGGAACGGACGCTGTTGGTAATCTGAATTAACTATATTATCCAGGAGTGTCTGTGGGCAGGTGTATATCACCTGGAAACTCTTAAGTGAGCCTAATTCGACACACGCAGGAAGAAGGCGTTTGTGATACATGTATGCGCTTGATATCAAATGCCGTGTTCTATTCAATTGGGGCATCGAGAATAAATTACGGCTCAGCTGGCTGTATATAAAAAATGACAAGACGAAAAGGACAAAACGAAGAACTCCTTAAAACATTAAAAAAACGAGAAAATTATTTTACCGTCAAATCGAGATCATTGGCACGTCGTCCGAACGTGATAATGGAGTCAGCCAAAGCCAAACATATTGTACTTGATGAGGAATTTAACCCTTTACCCAACGCAGACGATATCAAAATTAATTATGTCAAAAATATTTTTTTTAAATTTTTCAAAAGATTTCAACAAAACCATATCATGTGACTCCTCGTTGGAACGAGCTCGTTCCAAAGAGGGGTCACATGATATGGTTTTGTTGGAATTTTTCTAAAAATAATATTTTTTCAGCTGCTGAATTTGCATATTACGCGCGGGCGATTCGTTGGGTAAAGGGTTAATGCACTAAAAAAGTATCCTAAATGTTTTGAGAGAATATTGGTCTGTTCAGTGATGGTGTCAGGATACCCCGACAGTTGGGGGGGGGGGGGGGGGGGGGGGTGCTCCCCGACAGGTGAGTTAGGGTATATTTTGACAAGCCCATAATAAGGGAGGCACTTTCCCCGAGGTACCCACCCCAAGAACGTTAGACGAGAACTGACAATAACTGAAAGACAATGTGTAATTTTATGGGATAGTTCATGTTCTGAAAAATTTGTAGGCGTGTTGAAAAATGTTTTAGACCATTTTCATCAAAAAAATGTTCATGAAAGCTGAGGACGCACGGAGTGAAGGCCGTGAAATTTGTTATTCTTAGGATCGCCGTATTGCAACGCTAGTTCCCGCCGGAAATTTTATCAGTAAATAAATAAAGATTGATTGCTTGATAAAATATCTGACTGAAACCAGCGTTGCAATGCGATGATTCTGTGGGTCACACATTTGAGTAGGAAATTGTATCGACGCATTCCACCACTGGTTGTGGTTTAAAATAAAATTAGTAGATCGTCGCATCTGTACACTTTCGTTGCAAGAATAATATGAATTTGCTAATCTATTTTATAAATGATCCCTCCCATGTCTGCGTCCACATCCAGCTAGAAATTCAAGCTCTATGATTATCTCCCTTGATATGCGATGCAACTAGAAATTTTCCATCGCGTGGGCGGGGGATACCAATCATAGAACGGGTCGGCCCTCTAGTATAATATAGGTGTCATACATGTAAATAAAATGGCACACTTAATTATTCTTTCCGTGTCCTTGTCCAGCTAGAAATTATTCGCAACAACGTGACCCTGGCTGTCGAAAGTATAGTTAAACCTCAATAAAAAGCAAGAAATTCAAGCTTTGATTATCTCCCTTGATATGCAATACTACCAGAACTTATCCGTCACATGGGCGGGACTACCCGTCCTGGTTCAGGTCGGCCTGCTGGTACAGTACAGGTGGCATGTACGTACCCTTCCCGTTGAATACAGAACTGAAATAAACGAGGTTGCTATTAAACGCACGAGCACCGAGAAAGTGTGACTGGAAATTATTTGAAAAATATCGCATTTTAGTGCACCTAAGACTCGTCGTTGAATTTATTTACGTACAGAAATGAAGACTCAATTCATCCAGTTCGTATCTTCTGAAAAAACGGGAAGTGTGCAAGAAATATTTCAATGTGTTTTAAACCTAAAGTTGTTTTTTTTTTTTATTTGGAGTTACCATATTATTAATAATATTACAACTGATACTTACTATAAAATTTAATTTTAACACAAAGGGTCAAGCGCGTAATATACCAAAATCTATTTATTTGATGCCGAGTCGAGTTCGCGCCCGCCATTTTCTGAAAAGGATTGTGTCTGTTAATTTCCCCTCACGTGACCCAACGTGGGGAATGCTGATCTCCTCTCTCCTAACTGCATAAGCCTATATATTGAAGATAGGGCGCATCTTCTGTTTTAACTGGTTATTAGTCGGAATAGAGAATTTAATTAAAATTTCCCTATATCAATTAGTTTAAACAATATTTTATTCAATGAATATGATATACGTTACATAATTGAACACCAAAAAAGTAACAGTACAAGGCACAGCAGCTCACAATATAACATATATTTAACATTGACAATAAACAAGTAATGCTGGGATTTGACAGATAACTTGGAGATTATCTGAATCATCTTCATAGATTGTGGGGAGGCCCAAGGTTTGCAACAACGCGAGAGGGACACCACTCAAGACTTCAAATTTCGTGATATGTCTACAGCGTAAAAATTATTTGATCACCCAAAAGCTTCCTGTATCCCCCCCCCCCCCCTCCCCCGTATCCGCTGCCCTAATATAGATACCTAGCTACGCGCCTGGTGCGATTGCGATGCCGCACCTCACAAATGAAACACCATATGCGGTGTCAGTTAATTCCTCATTACTCACACCATATATTCCATATTATGTCACCAACAAACTGCACAACTAATTTTTATATACAACCAACCGAACAAAGGCAATGCCAGAAGTATCCTATTTGATCCTGGGGCCAATACTACGCACCCTTTACAACTGTATTTTCTAGAATTGTATTTTCTTGTTATGGCGTTAAATGGGTTAAAAGGAATCATTAGCATCTCACAAGATCTGGCAATTTGCCAACAAATGTTGAGAAAAGAGCGTCTCCTTCATCTTCACAAACACCCAGACCGAATGCCCATGATGGACAGGAATAAGGTAGTGTAATGTTTGAGGAGTGCAAATCTTCCACGAATCCTGTTGTCACCAACTTATTTACAGGACACTTCAAAAGGGTCAAACATCCCACGGACCCACAGGCTTAACTGGAACCGGGGGGTGTAGCCAGGCTAAATGAAAAAGTGAGGGGGCAGGGGGGCAAAATAGTTTTCAGCTACAGAAAAGTACCCCCCCCCCCCCCCACACACACACACACACAAACATGCACACACACACACTTCATTTTATTTCGTGCTGGGTTGAGAGTGTGTATCCCTATTTCGATGGCTCTTGGTCTTCCCCAATTTTTCAGGCCAGTCGGATCACCATGAGGGCTCTTCTTGGCGCAGAATTACCCAGTGTGGTGGTATAACTGTAGCAAAATGATCCAAACAAATCAGGGTGAGAGTACAGTAACCAGTCTTTGGGATCAGGCATGACTGTAAGTAAGGTTAACATTTTTCAGAAAAAAGTGGGGGTACGAGTCTTCCCCCCCCCCCCCTCCCCATGGCTACACCACTGATTTGAACGACAGTAAGAGTACAGCCGTTTAACGATAGAAAGCCGAAAGCAATTATTGTTATTTGAAAGGAGACTGTCAGAGGCCAAAATGTTATATCATTCCGTTTTGAGAGGCGAAAATAAATCGACTGCATTCACAAAGGAAATTAAAAGTCTATTCGCCTTGACTTGTGGTAAGCTTAATTTGTCATATTTGATTGACATGACTGTAGTCAGGAGTAAATAATTTTAAATGACACAGGACAGGTGTTTGTTATGCAAAGCCAATTGTGACAGGTCATGACAAACTCCAAGCTGTGTCTTCTCTTTTCGCTTTGCTGGTAGCGAAGGGAGACAGCACTGCTTTGAGTTTGAGTTCACGAGTTGTTTTTTTTTTTTTGGGGGGGGGGGGTGGGTGGGGGGGACAGACAATTTCCCCTTAGGACAATTACCTCTTAGGGCAACTACCTCTAGGATAACTACCCCTTGGACAACTGCTATTTCATTATAATGATAAATAGGACAATTGCCCCTTACTTAAAAATAATAAATACAATTGTTGACTCTTCTTTTTAAAAATACCGTCTTTTGTTAATACACAATGCTGGCATACAAAACATAGTATTTTAAGATACATATATAGAATATACCCATAGCAGCTTGGTGTACCAAATGTTCACCACGAGTGGTGAAGTTGTGTTAACTGCAAGCCTTTGACGAGCGGTTAACACCACTTCACCACGAGTGGTGAACATTTGATACACCAAGCTACTTTGGGTATATTTTATCTGTACCATGATCGTCAGATTATTAAGAGTCGCTATTAATTTTTCTCGATTTTACTGAGCAGCAGACGTACCTTCGTGTGAATCTGTTTTTGTTTACATGAGCATCGGTGAGCGGTACTTCTGCTGTCAATTTTATCACCGAAACGAAATGGAAAAAGAAACGGGACCTTTTTCATTTTAATAACATAATAACATACTATTTCGAGTTATGGGTGCTTTAGTAACATGAGACAATGCACATTTGTTAATTTTTGGTGTATTATGGAGTAAACTTATTTAAAAACGTAATAAATAATTGCCACTTTCATTTCACTCTTCGCTAGGCGACGTGTGATAAATTTAGACGAGTTTGCATTCCGGTCGACGTCACCAAAGGTCAACATGGATGTAGTTCCACTGTAGGTGTAAATTTTAACTACTGAAAACCCATTGCTGGCGTGTTTACCACGGTTGGTGTGCAAAGCTAAAATTTATCACAGGCTTTTCATGTATAGTGGAATAGGTAACCATGGTATAAATTACCATTAATGATTACTGACTGACTAGTTTAGATGGACTAGATAGTTTAGATAGACTAAAATATAAGATTCTTTGTTTATTTGATTGATCTCAGTTGTACATGATCACACTTTTTGTTTTATTGTTTTAAAAATTAAACTAAACCAACAGCTTGTGTATCAGATTCTAGCAGACACATTACAAAGCTTGCCAGTAGAAGTTTGTGGAGCCAATAGAAAACTGGAATCTGTCAAAAGGAGCATCAGGAGACAGAAACGTGGTGCTCTACCCAAGGAACCAGCAACTCTACAGGAACTAGTAACTGAAGGAGAATGGACTACAACAGGCACAGGACATGGAGAACCATTCCTAATTCACGACAATGGTCCAGAATCTCACAGCCGGATAGTTGTTTTTGCTACAAAGCAAGGACTACAACACCTCTGTCAATCAGACGCATTATATATGGATGGAGCGTTTTCGTCAGCACCAAGAATATTTCAACAACTCTACATTATCCGTGCTCCATTAGTTGACTCTGCTGTCACCCGTGTTTATGCATTCTTATCCTGCAAAACTCAGACAATTTGTGAAGAACCTCTTGAGTCCGTGATCAACAAGTGTGAGCAGTTAGGTTTTAGTCCAGACCCTACAACAGTTATAACAGATTTTGAGAAAGCTGTGATTCGAGCAGTTCACACAACACTTGGTCAGCATGTGACGCCCAGGGGCTGTTTTAACCATCTTACACAGAGCACATGGCGAAAAATCCAAGCATTAGGACTCGTAGATACCTATAAGAGAGATGATAAAGTTAAACTCCATTGTGGCATGCTGGATGGATTAGCGTTCTTACCAGTAGATGATGTTACTAATGGTGTAGCTTACTTGAAAAACAATACTCCAGATGGACTTGAGTGCTTGGTAGATTATTTTGACAGCTACTGTGTGTCAAGGACATAACATCGCATTCAGCCTCCTCCTGCACAGCATGGTATTCCTCCCCCATGCGTATGCACCGAGTTCCACCAGTGTTCCCCCACAACTGTGGAATGTGCATCACGCAACAGTCAACAATGAAGACAGGACCAATAACCTATGAGAAAGCTGGAATCAAGGATTTCAACAACTCATTGGTCATCACCAACCCTCAGTTTGGACAGCAATAGATTGTATAAGAAAAGATCAGGCTCTTGTAGCAACTGCACTGTTGTTGGACTCTCGCGGGGAGCCTCCGCAGAAACGTACAAAGAAAGTGAGTGTTTCTGTTTAGTGCTTTTCATTGTATACTACATGTGGTTATGTAGATAAGTTTTGTATACCTTTGTTGTGATATTCAGAGAATAACCCTTTACCTAACATGAAAAGCAGACGACACTTGCAAAAACAATTCTTGAATAACTATTTTTTTTTCATTTTGTGTCTCAAAGACATAGGTTATGACCCCTCATTGGAACGAGCTGGACGAGCTCGTTCCAAAGGGGGTCATAACCTATGTTTTTGAGACAAAAAATGAAAAAATAATGAAGATTAATTGGCGATTTTTGTGAATAGCGCTGGCCGGTTTTGGTCGTTACGTTGGGTAAAGGGTTAAAAATAAATATTGAATCGACATATTCACTTTCTGTTTATCATTTTGGAATTACTCGGTACCCTACCAGAAGGGGCAGTCGTCCTGAGGGGTAATTATCCTAGGGAACAATTGTCCTAAGGGGTAATTGTTCTGGGGGCAATTACCCTAAGCGGTACTTGTCCTAAGGGGCAATTGTCCTACACTCGTTTTTTTTATTATAGAATTTACAAACTGGACGGGTGAGGGGGTGGGGCAGTCTCATATCTATCTTGTGGTTTGGCCGTCCGTTTTATTTAAGGTAAGCCATCTAAGCTATTAGATGGCTATCAATAATGGAGCAAAGATTATGGAGGGTTGCCCGTCGTCGAGGTTCGTTTTGTCGGCAGCTATGTTGCTCACGTCAAGAAGAAAAATAGCGTGCACAAACTCAGATGGGATTGGTCACATTTTAGTCTTATAAACACTTATAAACATCTAGCGGTCCAACAAGTTACAGAACTTCTAGTTGTATTGCACATCACGGGAGATAATCAAAGCTTGAATTTCTAGCTGGACGGAATCACACATTGCCCATTTGTATAATAGATATGGTGGACTTTTAATCCAGTTTGTGGGCATAGAATGTACAATTTTCGTTGATGTAATTAGAGCAAAAGGTGTCGAGGGAACCACAAATGGCAAGAGCTGCCGAAAATAATTTTAAAATATACCAAATGCGGGCGAGAGTACTAGGGGTGGAAAACAACAACAAATGCTGTTCCGAGAAGCGCATATCAACTACACTTGTTGGCGCTTTGCGTATTTTCAAATGGTATTCACTGAACTCCTTTCTATTTGTTCTTGTTTCTGATACATTCTGCTGCCACAGTATCAACGAAAATTCGACAATCTATGCCCACAATATAGACGAAAGTCCATCAGATTGTCTTTAAAACGGAAATTCGATCTACCCGTCTGAGTCTAAGCGCGCTATTTTGTGCTTTGGTCATGGACAACGCAGCCGCAATACAAAATGGATAACGAATCTAACTGATAATTACAATACTGCCATACGTAAACGTGTTCTTTTAGACTTTCGAAGAAACTGATATGAAACAACAGCCTTCGTTCTCTTCGGAAACGCAGATTTCCGAGAGGATGAGTGACACATTTGAGATGACGACTGACAGCAAAGAAAAGACTTTTTGTAATAGTGTTCGCACCTATGAATTCATTGTTGGGATCTCGGAAGTGACGTCATAGCCATAGTAATACATGGTGTCTGTGCGTGAGCGCAGCGAGTTGGCATGTCTCTTGTTTCCGTCGTCAATTTGATTTACTGGAGGTTGCCATCTTGATTTCTATCGTGGCACGTGGTTCTATGTGACCCAGAACCCACTAATAGAAAAATAGTGTGCCCAGAGGCTGCGTTCAGTTGAATAGGAGTACATCTAATTGTCATAAACACCCGACAACTACCCAAGATCGCCCAAAACACCCATACTTGACTCGGATTCTTCCAGAATCCTCTTTATTGCAGTAGCACATAGTGCTATATGCCTCTAAATTAGAATATATCTAATTACCACAAACAATCAGATAATTTCAACAAACTTACAGAATCCTCGTTTTTTCCTATCCCAAGCTCTATTCTGCCTATTGCCATCCTAGCTTTTGATATGGTCCTAGCTATCTCTGTCTCGACCTCCGGTTTTGACAAATCAGATCACACCATTCGTCTAAGACCCACCCACTGTTATAAGGGTTTTGATACAAAGGTTCTTAAGAATAAGCCCAAGTTTGAATAGAGGAGTGAGTGGAACAGGCATTGCTCTGACGACGAGTAGTGACTAAGCAGGTTCTGCTCAGACGACTCGAATCTCGTCGAGCAAATGATCTGTCGAGCAATTACTCAAAAGAGTGACTTCTCGACGACTTTTTGACTCATCTGGGTATTTGAGGATACTTACGTCATGGCTCCTATACAGCTCCTATCTCCTATGTGGCTCATAGCTCCTATACAACTCCTATACAGCTCCTAGCTTCTATATGTTTTCTCAACGGCCCCTAGAAGGCTAAAACTCTTCACTTATCCACGGGGCCCGCTATCTGTCCTATGTCCTACTTCTATTATCTTCATCATGTACTGCAGTCTTCTACCACCCTTACAGCATTGTCCCATTACTGCTGACTTGTATCAGTACTGCAGGTTTGCCAAGCTTATTTGATACTGTCTCGGCTTGTGACTTAGGTCAAGTCTTTAGTAGGCTCAGTCAGATCTCTTTATCGCAACTAATTAACCAATCAGATGGCTTTAGTTATCTAAATCCCACCCACGGTCACATCATTAACTGATGCAAGAGATTGTATGCTTCCTTCGAATAAACCCAAGCATCAATCGAGCAGTAGCTGGAAAAGACATTGCTCAAACGACTCTTTCGTGCCCAATCTGTACGAAAGAGTCGTTTGAAAGAGGTATGTATTGTGTCATCAGTCTTTTCCGCCCTGGACATCGAAGTTGTGTAATGAACAAAGTGGTGGAGGTTCCATTCGTAGTTGACAGGGTAAATGTGTGAGAACAGGGGCAACTACCCTGTTCTCCCAAATGAGCTAAAGAGCAATTGCTGCCAAGAATAAATGCTCTTAGGGCTCTTTGACACATCTCGGTATTTGAGGATACCTATGACATGGTGAATGGTGATGTACTATTTGAGGATGCCGTTTGAGGTTACCTTTTGAGGAAACCCTTAGGGGAATACCTTTTGGGGGGTACCTTTTTGAGGATACCGTTTGGGGATACCGGTCAAATGATATTTATAGGAAGATATCCATCTGAGAATAGTTATGGCCCCTAGTCCCTGTTTAGCACCTGGCTTCTTGACCATTCCAAAACTCCATATCTCCCCACTACTACTGACTTGTACATTGTCATCATCGTCTGACCAATGATTAGCTTCCACTTTTTTCTGCCACTACTACTGGTTTGTACCATTTATCATGACTTGTGGTACTACTACAGGTTCCAGACCCCACCAATACACTACTACCACTACGGGTCCCGGCTCATATCACTATCATACTTGATTTCCACTGCTACTAGCAGTCGAATACAGTTCGCTTGTTCCAATGACTGTTTAATACCTATCCCGTTTCCCTAAATGAGCTAAACAGCAATGGTAGCAATTGCTCTTTGGGGTAAATGCTTTTACGACTCTTCGACTCATATTGGAAAATTGGGGGATACTTATGACATCATGATGTACTATTTGAGGATACCTTTTTAGGGGAATTCCTGTTGGAGGATAGTTATCTGAGAAGATCTGCTATGGACATACCGATAAACAACCAATCAGACACTATTTGATAACTCATGCGACTTGCCGTGACGTCACGTCCGGGATCTTGTACGAAATCAATTGAACGGGCAAGCTCACATACATGATATGCTACTTAAGTAGAAATATTTAGATGAGTGAACTCTTTATATCAATGCATACACTAAAGAATAACAAGGCTGGGGCACATACTTATTTCCCAATGGTCTTTTCGGAGCCCGAGTGTACGTTTTGTCGTGTATAGACATATAGCAATATTGTTTAAAATAGCAAAAGATAAACAAGGTGTTCAACGAGAGTAAGGTGGCACACATTTTAAATGCTAAAACCAGATACTTGATATCTGCAGTAGAATTTCAAGAAAGCACCAGCAGTGACTGCAAGAGTAAACCGTGTAATTTTTTTGAAAATGTGGTAGTATCCCTTACTTTCATGAAAACTATGGACTTTTATATAGAAGTAAATTAAGTTTACAGAAGAAAAAGGAAAAACGATGAAAAATTATCCATTTATTCATCAATCAACTTTAGAACTAAATAAGTAAAAAACAAGAAAGTTTATGCCTTTCCTGGGAGTGAAAAAAACAACATATGACAATAGTTCGAGGGAATAAGATTTTTTCAAAGAGATACTTGAAAGAGGGATGTATTGTGTCATTAGTCTTTTCCGCCCTGAACATCGAAGTTGTGTAATGAACAAAGTGGTGGAGGTTCCATTCGTAGTTGACAGGGTAAATGTGTGAGAACAGGGGCAACTACCCTGCTAGTTGTGACCATTCAATCACGAACAAACATAAATGGTTAGAAATCGCAACTACTCTACTATGGAGATATTGTAGCCCGTGGGAACGAACCACTACATAATAAAAACACACCGACACTCAAGCATAATACCTTGAAATCGTCTGACGAAGAACACAGCGTTGGATCACAGAACAACGTTTCTTTGACAAAATGGTGAATGGCCCATTTCCATAATAAAATATATATAATGAAAAGATGATCTGGTATCCACTCGTCCAAAGGAACTTACGGAAATCGTACTTGTGTTATGCAGAAGACTCAAAAACTTGCAAGAAAGTTTCAATTTTCTTGATAAAAATGCTTTTGTCCTACATTTTTTACATAAATGTGAGGTCTTTGAATCAGTCATTCAATCCAGCTAGAATATCTTCGTCGCGGGGGCTGTGCTTTCTGTCATGGGACGGGTGGACCCGCTAGTAAAACATAATATGATCAGACATCAACGAGATGGCAGCGATAAAAGAATGTAGACTTCACACTTCCATTGTCGACGAAGAAATAACTTTAAATGAGGAATTTAAATCATATTTCACAAAACATGAGTATAATGCCCATGAGTAGTTCGTTGAAAAAATCTAATTGCAAATGATCCAACCGTTAGGTTTCCATACTCACTACAATCAAGGTGTGGAAAAACTGCTTTCTGACTTGAGTCCAAACAAAGCAGTGGGTGAAGGTAACACCAGTCTAAGAGTCATCGAAGATATGGCTTCTGAAAAAGCACCTTCACAGACATTCATCTTCGATTTTTAACTCCTAAAGACAGGCGAAGTCCCAACTGACGGGAAAACAGAACTTGTCCGCCTCAACAATTTTTAAGAAAACCCAGCGATATGAGGCATAGGACTAGCGTCGGGACAGATTCGGAGTGGTCTAATTTGCTTGCTTCACAAACTGTAAATACTGTTTAAAGCAACTTCTATTTGAAGAATTCAAACATTTGGTAAAACAGGTTCCCACAGGCTATCGTCATAACTACGGTTAATTAAGTTATTTTTTGAGTTGTCTTGTTAAGGCATGAATATATTGTAAAAAAGGGCACCACAGAGTTTGGAAATCTGACTCTCGTCCAGGGAATTGCTATTAACTCTTAACCTGCTGAGTATTTTTAAGATATTTTATATCAAATCTAGTCATGGCTGCTTTGAAGCAGTCATGACTAGATTTGATAAAAAATTAATCTTAGTATAACACAAGAAATCTTTGATAAAAAAATCCATTCAATTTTCAAGAGGAAAATCTGATTAAATCTGCTCAAATTATATTGATTTCAATGACAAGAAAAACCCTGTGCTGGGCAGGAATATCCGCCAGCAGCATGCAAAGAGTTAAATTTGTATTACAGTGTAAAGACATTTAGTTTTCGTAGCTTAACGTGAAATCCCTGATTGAAAATATCTTTGTAACCAAAGTCCCCCGATCACAGGACAATTGCCCTGTTTAGCTCCTCTAAATTACATGTAAACTGCTAAAACATATAACCATCAGTAACATTATGTGCCCGTGATCAGAATAACATGACCTGCCTATTCATAAATTAGTGAAAACTGAACAACGGAATCAGATGTGTTGTATTTAGAAGACAACAACATGTCATGGTGAGTGGCGAAACATCTCACATGGTAAATATTGATTATGGTGTGCCACATCATGGCCTCGAGGTCTGTACTTGAATTATGCGCCTTACATTAACAACCTACCCGCTCTGCTAAATTCAACCGCCCAACCATTGAAGGCGACACTATTGCAATAATATCTGACAGACAGACACGCTGAAATGCGCGGTAGTTCATTAATGAGCGCATTGAATTTCAGATCGAAAGGTCGAGGTTCGACCATGACCCATATCATTTGCGTTGTGTCCTTAAGCAAGACGCTTAATCACACTTGCTCAACCGGGAGCGCGATGACGTCATGTACTAAAGTGAACATCACGTTGATAATACACTTGCCTTCAATCGATACTACCTTTGCTTGTGTTGGATTAGTAGGTTGGAGAGTCCCGGCACTTACTCCTCGCGACTTTGTGGTTCTCTCTGCGTACTCTGGTTTTCTCCACCTGTACACTCTCCGGCATTATATTACCCTGATTGTTGAAAGTGTCGTTAAATAACAGTCACAGATGCGTCTGAATCTGGTAGAAATAAATTGGTCATACGCGAAGACATATCTTTATCTATTGACTAAAGTGAATTTTTTGATTTGATTGGTTGTTAGATACGTGGTATGAGACCATATTCATTGAAACCCACGATACGTCCGCCCAGGCGGATACACCCATATCGTCCGCTAGCCAACTCGTCCGCTAACAATTTGACCCAATTCGTCCGCCAGTGAACCCGAATCGTACGCTACAATTTTACCCAATTCGTCCGCTAGAGAAATCGAGGTTGGGCATGAGAAAAAATAACTCTGACGCTTTTTTACTTATTTATTTTATATATAGCACATAGCAATGGAAATACATGAAAAAATACATACAGGGCACATCGAAATTTGTGAAATATACATGAAAATACATATAGGGCACATCGAAATTTGTGAATTATACATGAAAATACATATAGGGCACATCGAAATTTGTGAAATATACATGAAAATACATATAGGGCACATCGAAATTTGTGAAATATACATGAAAATACATAAAGGACACATCGAAATTTGTGAACTATACAGTAAAACAGACATACAGCACCTCGAAATAGGTATAATTTCGAAATTATGGGGAAAAGTTTCAACATTTTTGGCGGCGAAATTTAGCGAAACTTACCAAAATACGGTTTACTTAGTTAGTGTCAAGAACACTACTCATAATGAAATAACTTTGCAACGATTTTATGCCTTGGAATGAAAGCACTACTTTCTCAAATCAACTGGGAATAATTACAAAATAATTAGAAAAATTTATTGCAAAAACTTTCACGTTTTTTCTTTGAATAAAAGGGTATGTTGAGAATTACTGGAAGGAAAAACGGGAAAGTTTTTTTTCAATAATTTTTTCCAATTATGGAGTAATTATCCTAGGAATTCTAGGAATAATTACGAAATAATTGGAAAAATTTATTGCACAAAGTAGAACAGACCCACTGATTCTCAGCAAAAGTAAAAAGTTGTTCTAAGGCAGAACCTGTTGTTTGTTCTTTCAAGTTGTTAAATTCTTCAACAATGTGTGTGTGATGTAAGTAAGGCAGAGCCATAAGTTTTTTATGAGGCGGTACACATCGGATCTTCGAAAGTACTCCACTTCCAAGCCACAACCTTGGACCCTACGGTACACTGCTTGCTGCCAATGGAAAGCACAGCCTCGAAATTCAACATTGGGCAATAGCCCTCTAATCGCCAACCAAACACCTCGTTCAAAATCAGCCATACACCGCTGAACTTTCACTGCCATTACACCTCCCAGTTTTTCTAACAACGAATCAAACACTTTTTTGTAGTCCTCTTCTCGACGACGCGACATAAATATAAATGCTGTTGGGACTTGTTTCATTTCTCCAATCTCGAATAGTAAGAAAGTATGTACTGTGTAGAGTTGAACAAACGGTGACCTCACTACACGGAATGTACCATCCATGTACCACGTTTTTGCATGTTTCATCGTTTCTAACTGGTTTTCAGTGGCAAATATTAAATGTCTTGCACTACCAACTCTGACATCGTCGATTAAAAAATCTGAAGGAAAATATGATGGTTGAAAGTCATAATCTAGGTTCTTGGGCTCAGCAGGTTTTAACGCCTTTCTAGACCTGTTGGCCCTTTTGCACATTGCCGTTATATTAGGTAAAACTGCACTAGTCAGCCCATCACCCATCAGTCGAGACTCAACAATTTGTTGGGCTGGCTTGTACAAGTCTCTACACGCTGCACTTTTTATTTCCACTGATGCCAAAGTTGCTTCACAAATTCCCGGCATTCCTTCGTGATTATGTGGTTTCATGCCTGGGATAAAACTATCACCTAACTGTTTAATTGTGACCGGGCACTTATTTAATTTTGTTCTGATAGAGCAAACAATGCCGGAATGATCAGTCAATTAATTAAATGATTGAGTAGATGTCACAACGACTTTGATATTACCGTACATGATTAGCCACTCTCAATCTTATAGGTGTTTGTTGTTCCCAACTAAAACAAACATGATTTTGAAAATGTTTCAAAATTATATCAGTAGAGAATATTACTCTGAACTGTGTGGGTGTTCAATTTTTGTGAGAGATATGTAATTAATTCCTATTCAATTCTCGCTGGACTATACAGGAAATATTCACTGTGTTTTGTTAAATTCTCAAAACAAGTAAGTACACAAATAAATTAATATAAATTAATAGCAGTAATAATGACAAAAAGTCATAAAAAATAAATAAAAAAATAAATGAAAAAGAAAATAAAAGATTAGTAAAATAATTTTTTCATAGCGGACGGTTTGGGTGAAATTGCGGCGGACGATTTGGGTAAAATTGTAGCGGACGATTTGGCTAGCGGACGATATGGGTGTAATTCCGCCCAGGCACTGACAAATTTCCCATACCCAGTGGAAGCCTCGTTCCGAAATCTACAAATTGTCCATACATAATAATTTTTTTGTACTAGTCATATCGGCATATTTTCACAAAAACTCTTTTGCACAAAAATTCCACAGAAACCTGTATGGCTCAACAATGGAAGATAAAAGATCTCATGCTGTGTGTGTTCACACATGAAATAGATTGTACTTCTAAAACGGAAAGTCAGTAGATAAATTCGTTACCCCGTGTCTGATCACGTGGCTAATGCCTCATGGGATACGGCTGGCTTCGGGTCCGTAAAAACCCGTACCACGTGATCAGACACGGGGTAACTAATAATATCAAAAGAAACATTTCGTTCAATCAAATGTAATGTCATTCTGAACCAAAGAGTCGATCACTCCCGAAACACTGAAGACAAGAACCCATCTCTAAGGTCATGCAATTTACATATCCACACAGTAATGTATTTAGGACTCTATGGTGGGAAGACCACATTTCCATTACCTGCGACAAAGCAAACAGAGCAGCTAGATTTGTATAGACACAGAAACACCTCAAGTGTCAGAATAATTGTCAATCTGCTTCAACAGCGACTTTGGAAGACAATGATGGTGTATAATCTGAGCAACATCTTGCATATGTACGCAAAAGAGACCTGGTACCTCCTTTCAGAGAAGTGCAACCATAAAAACTCACCATCTCTCGTACAAAATATCAATATGTTCAGTAAGCGCAGAAGCAATCGTTTCCCCCAAGGTCTACTCGTGATTGTAACATACTACATGTTCCGTGATACAGTCATATCAGCCCCCAGCCAGATCATCTGCTGACAATTTCAGACGAATAGTACGAATTTGTAGCTGGCAATTTTGATCGTCAATTCGGTAGCGGAAGAAATAGTTATTTTTTTTCGGAATAATACTTGAAAGAAGTCATTTATGAAAATGAATCTTGGTGGAATTGCACTACTGCCTATTTGCACCATCTGAATACTCGATTTGTAAAAAAATCGCTTTGTACCACCTAAAACTTGGTATGCACCACTCAAATGAGAATATGAGTTGGAAATGAAGAAATATTCACCCGCCGCTTTCAAAGAAATTATGTCGATGGTTAAGATTAACAATGCAAGTAAAATGGAAAAAAGTGTTTTTGCCATTTCGCTGCATCATCCTTGCAGAATTTTCGTTGTATTCTTGTCTTTTGAAGAGGCAATGACTTGACATAATTTCTCGGTTTCTCGGAAGCTTACCGCCAAGGGCTTTCAAAGAAGTTGTGTTAGGCCTTGGAATTAGTTATTACGGCACGTGTAAAATGAAGCATCGTGGAATACTATTTTTAAAATAAAAAGATTATATTCTTCAGTTTTCATCGTATTCACAGGTTGATTGTTTAAGAAACCTAAATAATAATGTTAGATGAGAGAATAGGTGCGGTTTTAAAAAATATTTTTGCTAGTTTGTATTCCATTTGTTTGTACCGTTGGTTCAAGATTTTATTATGTTAATTCATTATGTTTTGTAACTGTGGCACCACATGTTTTGATAGGAATGAGATTCAAATAATAGAAGGAAATGGCCCCCAAGGGCAACAGAAGCATCCAAGAGCGAGGGGACAGGGGCACCAAAAAAGGGCTCTCGACTCTGGATATGAGTTAAGACCGGGAGTTTACAATATAACATAAATTGTAATATGACACTCAATGGTATTGACATTATTTTTATGTAAAGCTTTGAAACTCACCATGCTGGTTGTATAGCTTCTTTGTTTGGCGATTATCGAAATGGTGTGCTCTAAAACTTGTCCATGAGAGTTTCTCAGTCACAGTTCTCGGAATGCATGCCCCTGTCCTAGTCTCAGAGCGAGGGGGCAGCTGTCCCTCTGTGTCCCCCCTTCCCATCCCCCAACTACTTACGTCGACCTTGATAGCCAGTCTTCCCCAAAAATGAAGGTATTCACTTCACTTCTGAACTGTGCAAATTGACTGTTCAAACTGTGGTGCAAGTCGGTCGAATGTATTGTGCAAATCGACCGAACCGGTGTTGTAAATCGACTGCACAATGGTGCAAAAATAGACCGTGATGCAAATCAACAATGGAGCAAATCGAGCATTCGCCTTGAAGATAATTTCATGTGCGACATATTTACAAACATACTAGAATGGTGGTTCTCAATTTTGTGACTGGAAAATGAAATATAAAAAAGTGATGTGTGTGTGTGTGTGGGTTTGTCTTACCAACTTGTCGAGGTAACTAGACAAAAGAGTTTGCGTGTTTCGCCTTACCGAGGTACAAAAGACAAAAGAAACCCTTTACCTCGGTTGTTTTCCCAGAACTGTACCGGCAAAACGAGGTAGAAACCGTTAGTCCACACAAAGGACAAACAATGGGGTACCTCGGTATGTAGGGTAGACAAGACTGTGTGTGTGTGCGTTTGTCTTACCAACTTGACGAGGTAACTAGACAAAAGAGTTTGCGTGTTTCGCCTTACCGAGGTACAAAAGACAAAAGAAACCCTTTACCTCGGTTGTTTTCCCAGAACTGTACCGGCAAAACGAGGTTGAAACCGTTAGTCCACACAAAGGACAGACAATGGGGTACCTCGGTATGTAGGGAAAACAAGACTCTGTGTGTGTGTGTGTGTGTGTGTGTGTGTGTGTGTGTGTGTGTGTGTGTGTGTAGGTGGGGGTAGGGGAGGCTTATGCGTGCCAAAGCGAAATAATCCTCATCTTGTTGAAGGCGGTGGCCGGTGGGACACAGATAAAGTTAGAAAGTATAGGTGTCCACAATTTCTTTCACCTTTATTGTCCATCTCCATACCTCTTGTGAGTGATGACAGGGGGAATTCTATTCTCCGTGGTGATGATCTCTGTGTTTGCGAGAAACGTTTTCGCTGTCAACGACTCACCTATTTAAGATTTGGGGTTGTAACCGTTGTACGTATTTATTGCAATGCACATCACGTCATGAAAATAAATAATGACATCGATAATGAGTGGATGACATTCTGATAATTTATTGAGTTGAGCTCACAATTTTGTGTCACCTAACTTCGTGTGGGACCGGGTAGTTTCGGACCTGGGCAGATCGGTACTGGGAAGTTTCAGACCCTATTGTTTGTGGTAATTAAACCTTGGGTGTGTGTGTGTGGGGGGGGGGGGGGGGGGGTGATTAGGGTAAACATGAAGAATAGCGGACCCAACAAATTATGCAAAAAATACCAGCTTTTCCCAACTTTTCATGATTTCCCTACATTCTTTTGTGTTTTTTCTTCACATATGTACCAAAAAACCCTGAGTTTTTAATACATTTAGACATTATTTACTAAGTTTTTCCTTCCCGTAAGAGAGGCACGGAAAAGTCGTCTGATCGTGTTTTATCAACAACGACGTTCTTTCAATGGAAACTGTCAAAGATGTGACATCACGGTGGGCGTCTCCTCCCATTTGTGGAGAATTCAGTATTACATCAGTTCCGAAAATCACACCGTGTTCAACAGATTAGGGTCAGTGTAGGAAGGGTTCGGGTTAGCTAACCCGAACCCTTGCTAGACTGACCCTAACCCGTTGAGCGGGGTTCTATTTATTACATAACTTACCTTAATAATGAAAAAAAGCACTGTACTTACCGACTTCTCCTTGTGGTACCAGTGCAGAACAAGTGCGCTTCAAAATTGAACACACACTTTTGAAAGAAAAGATGGTTGATGCACAAGTTGAATTGCTTTGTCTCGGAAGTTAAAAACTAGTAAAAACAAGCTAAAAAGTGATTTTTATTTCCCCAAATTTATGAATATGTAAAGAAAAAACACTAAAGAATGTAGGGAAACCATGAAAAGTTGGTAATTTTTGTATAATTTGTTGGGTCCGCTATTCTTCATGTTTACCGTGATTAGTTTTGGAGTATTGATTAAGGTGCTATATAAGGTAATGGAATTTTGTTTATTTTGAAATTCCCACCTCTGATATTCCTTAAATTCAAATTAAATATACACAAACTATATTATCAAAATGAAGGTTGGGAGGTATAAAACACAAAAGGTATATGAAAACAACTCATAGAGTTCACAGCAGGCACCACTGGTTCCTGAAAGTCTGCTACCGTATTTGTACTAGAACTGATAATACAATAATATGTCCCGAGAACAACTTGTGGCCAAATGTGCTTCACATATCCAAGAACAAACCTAGGCTTTCAAAACACTTGAGGAAGCACTGATAGTACTGCATTTGGGAAAAGGACAACACTGTCTGCATTTTTTATTAAATATGGTTTCCATGTTTGACGGACATGCGCAAATCACTCGATACAACAAATTTCCTTCAAAAAACAAAATCGTAATTCTAAGAAATTTCACCAGGTGTCATGATACCTTGCATAGATAAATTCAAATTAAATATACACAAACTTTTTATCAAAATGAAGCTTGGGAGGTATAGAACACAAAAAATATATGAAATCAGCTCATAAGAGTTGACTGCAGGCACCACTAGTTCCTGGAAGTCTGCTACCGTATTCGTACCAGAACTGACAATGAAATTATATTTCCTGAAAACAATTTATGGCCAAATGTGCTTCACATATCTAAGAACAAAGCTAGGGCATCAAAATCCTTCAAAACACAGCGACAGGGTTGCATGGGGCAAATGCCAAACTTGACAGCTTTGTTTACATATTTTATTACTTTCGATTTCCTGTCAGCGTCATCAGTCGGAAAAAGCATCGAAAAACAACACTGTCTAAAATCAAATAATGAGAAAGGTCACCTCAATACAGCATACCATTATTATATGGAGACTGCACAGTTGCCAAATACTATGCAAGGTATCATGATACCTGGTAAAATTTCTTATACATCAAAATGAAGGTTGAGATGTATAGAACATGAAACACATATGTAATCAACTCATAGAGTTGACAGTAGAGCTGTGTGTTGATGAAATTTCAGGTTCAGTATTGGTATTTTTCAGGTAAATATGCACAGAGCACTGAAAGTAGTCACAAACTGACCCAGTTTCCCAACATTCAACCATATAGTAGCTCAACAGGTTCAGCACTGACATCTCATGATCTTGACATGAATTCATCTGTGATAATTGATTAGTCTAGAAAGTTATTTAATGAATCACTCGATTCAGTGTGAATCATCACACTGAATCAAGTGATTCATTAAATAACTTGCCAAGTTAATCAGTTGGCCTCTGTGTCTTTCATACCATGCCCCTCCCCCAATGAATCAGGTAGAAGAAACATATGTGCTTCACCTTCAAAGATTTTCAGTGAGTTTTCACTAGTAGTAACACTCTTGGTCAGTCCTTCCCTGCTTATCTTTCAAAGTGACAACAAGATTAATGTCCACTGTCCAGTCAATCCAGTGTTCAATATGAACATAAATATGCAAGTAAATTGAAGTACCGGTAATGGAACTCTAATTAATCTCTCTTTGATAATCCCAGTTGTGAAAACATTGTGCAATCATGGCCAATCATCCAATGCTTCAGTGACGTGTTGTCATCCACCTTTCATTGTTTGGGTTCATCCTTGAAAAACTTGTAAAATAACATGTTTTATGACATTCATCTAGTTGTAATTATAGGTTATTTTGAGTGGAATCACTCTACCAGTGTTCACTAACTTCAGCTCTGGTTCCTTGCTTCATACACGTTTCTGAAAATTCCAGAGAATCCACGATTTTCCATAATAAATTAGGGTACATTTTCATTTTCCATGAGAAAAAAATGTACAAATCGATGATTTACTAATAGCAGCAAATAGTTATGAACCGATAATCGGAATCGGCATTTGGAACTGGTCAGTTATGGGGAATCAGCCGATTATGACAACTGGCAGTTAAAAACCGTCAGTTTCCGGTTATTCTATATTTAACACTGACTATTAAAAATCCCTTTGATATCTGGCCATTTCAATAAAGTTTCCCCATTAAAAACATGTGTAGTGCATAGCAGAAAATTTAGGGATTTGCAGAGCAGAGATATTATAGAATTTACCAACTGCAATCGGTACGAGACCGCCACCATTTCCCGAAGATTGTAGAGTTCATGTAAACATTAGAGAAACACATCAAGGGAGATAACAAGTTGAAAAAAGAACATTGAATAATACATTGATATGCGTGTAAACCATGTGTCATACGACTTCACAACATACATTAACATTAAAATTATTATTCATTTAAGACACAAAGTATATGTGCTCTGTATATTCCTGGTTAATACAGCCAAGTGTATTGTATCCTTACACAAAACCGTTTTTACACTATTTACCAGAATAAAACACAATCTTCATGAGAACAATATCGTGTGATTGTATTGTTAATAACAATGTTTTCCCCACACCCCAACCAAAATGCAAATATTATTTTGGCTAATATTGCCCAGCACTAAATATGCATGCTCTGAGAACGTATGTGGTATTTAGCTTTCGTAATTGATGATTTATCACCAAAATTCTGTAGTATAATAGGCACCAACAGATCTTCTTTAGTGTCCTACTTCAACCATCAGAATCGGCACAATCGGCAGAGAAATAACCGGTAATCGGCTGATAGCAAGTTTTGATAATCGGTTCATCACTTGCAGCAAATCATTTTCAAAGCATTTGCTGTGCCTCGATCGATTAAATGAACTCCAATAATGCTAAATCTGTTTTCTCATGTTGGCTTCTGTACATTGTTTTTTTTCAATGTGTTTTAAAATTTAGATCAATCACATCTTTCCAGTGTGCACTACTGTGCATTATAAATTATTTATACAAAAGAATATAAAACAGATGATCGGGTATTAAAGTTTCGGGACTTATATTTTAATAAAATGATCAGTTGTTAAAAGTATTGTAACTTAAAATAACAATGCTGAATTGAAAGAAATGCTATAAAAATCGCTGAGAAGCGATAACCACAAGTAGTATTACTGTTTGTATGTCAAGATGTCAACATACTGAATTGTCAATACCAGTGGATTATATTTCCAACCCATTGTGAATAAACTGCACAGTAATTTCCAGAAAATATATTAAATCAGCCTGAATGTAAGGAACACTGGGGCTGGGCTGTATTTCTTGAGAAACAGAAGTACCAAGTTAACAACTTGCCATTTTTCGTTTTTCTGCTGTTGCTTTTTAACTCAACTTTGACGTAGTCAAATTTGAGGTTTTGTCATGACCCATCGTCCGTCTGTCCAACCATCATCAATTCAATACAGCTCAGGCTAGAGGCTGTATTTATGAACCGATCTTTACAAAACTTCTTGGGTACTTTTGTTATCACCGTGGGACGAGAACAAGTGTTTTTGGGTGTGGTCCAAAATTCAAGCTTTCCACCGGCAGCCATTTTGTACCAAAACTAGGTACAATCAGTTTTTTGTACAGAACTTCTATATGAAGGTTCTGATTTGAATAAATTTTTGGATGTATGTTTAGTAACATGGAATACATCACATATAATACAGGTTTTTTTCTCGTGCAGAGATTATGCAAATTGGATGAACTTTGATTTATTCAGTGCTACTTATACACAGTAAGTGCACATGTCAATATGGCTCGGGCTAGAGGCTGTATTTATGAACCGATCTCCACAAAACTTCTTGGGTACCTTTGTTATCACCTTGGGATGAGAACGAGTGTTTTGGGGTGCGGTCCGGAATTTCAAGATGGCCACCTGTGGCCAATTAGACAAACTTTGCTTTATTCAGTGCTGCTTATACACGGTAAGTGCGCATTTCAATACGGCTCTGGCTAGAGGCATCTAACTGTCACCCACCTTTACAATACTTTACCTGTACATTTGTTACAGGCTATGTATGGTCAGTATTTATGTACAGACCTTTACAATACTTTACATGTACCTTTATTATCAGGTCATTACCTAGATGTGTGTCATTGCTGTGTCACATACTATACATGTACATGTCTTACACAAGTTGACCTAAGAGCGACTCTCCTGTTATGTACGTTACATTTGCAAACTTTTTTCAGTGTTTGAGTTGAAATAAACATAATACAGTAAGTTGATATAGAGTAAAGTATGGTACATTTTGAAAACACTTTCCTGGTGGTATCTTCCTGACTAAAGCCGAGATACTTTCCTGCTTTCTTCTGATTAATAGAGGTGGTTGAGTATTGCCTTATGTACATTACTCAGAGAAATAATTATTTCACACCTGTTGTATTTCGGTATGATTTCCTTTGATTTGGCTCTGTTTGAAACACAGACATTGCAATTCCACATTAGAAGAAATGTAAATATTTAAAAAAAAATATTCTTGGCAACCAGTATTTTGGATCTGGAACATTTGCTACTAAAAAATGCAACGTTACGTATATCCCAGAAAAAATATTATGTACGTTGCAGTGTGATTACAGATTTTAGATATCTTGACAGAAAACTTACAAGCAACAGTGCATGTTTCATTTCGATATACTCAACACTAAGGTCCAATATCACTGAACTACAAAGCAAGGGGCTTGGTATAATTCTGATGGGTGACTTTAATGGACACATAGGTAATGATGAAGAAGGCATAGAGGGTGGGGACAATAAAATCAACAGGAATGGAAGGAAGCTGTTGAACTTCACAAACGAGCTCGGTCTGAAAATTCTGAACAGGGACGCGAGGTGTAAGGGGAAATGGACCTGGGAGAGGAACAACAGAAAATCAATAATTGACTGCATCCTCACAGATATTAATTTATGGAGGGAGGTTATAGGGGTAGAAGTGGATGATGAGGGTAAAATGGAGGTGGATAGTGATCACAACTTGATTACAGTGACGATCAGGGCCAAAACTCGAGTAAAAAGCAAAGGAAGCTCTAAGGAGATTTGGGAACTCAAAAAAGATGCTGACTGGGCGAAGTTCAATGAAAAACTGAAACCAAAGCTTGCTACCATACCCAAGAGGGGCAGTGTCCAGAAGATGGCCGACGTCATAGTTGCGAGCCTGGTGGAGGCAGGAAAGGAAAGTGTAGGAAAGGTCAGGGTGCCTTGGGTACAGAGTGAATGAAGAACTGAAAAGGGCCACAAAGGGAAGAAAATCTAAATGTGCTGCATACAGGAGAAGTAGAAAACTTAAAGGGGCAGAAAGCAACAAGGCCACAGTAGCAAAGGAAAAATACCACCAAGCACGAAATAAAGTAAATAAGATTAAAGACGATAATCGGAGAGTACGAAATAGCAGTCTTATTAGGACGATAAGAATGACAGGGGGGGTTGCGTTCGAACGTATTTTGGAAATGGGTGAATAAACATAACAAAGGAAGTAACCCACAGAGTATTAAAGTAGATGGCAGAGTTACAGACGAGCAAAATCAAGTCGCATCAGAACTAGCCAAGCACTGGGAAAAGGTAAACGATAAGCGATGGGGCATGGGGGGCACATCTGAGTATCCGAATCAGGTCGAGGAAAACCTATCGAACTTCGTGTGCAGCGAAATTAAAACGGAGGAGGTACGAAAGGTGATATCAAAATTAAGGGATGGAAAAGCGGGAGGAGTGGATGAAATTCCTAATGAGTTTATCAAAAAAGGGGGAGAGGAACTCGTGGAAAGCCTAACTGCCCTGTTCAGTCTGGCCATAGAAAATCAAGAGGTCCCAAAGGAGTGGAGAGAAAGGAAAGTGACATTTATTCACAAAAAGGGGGAAAAAGACATTTTGGATAACTATCGAGGGATCTCTGTCAGTAGCAACATTGGAAAGGTTTTCTGTAAAGTCCTTTGTGGGAGACTAGAGGAGGTGATTGGGAGAAATCCAGAATGGCTTCAGGAAGGGAAGGAGTGTAAGTGACCATCTTTTCACGCTATCCCAAATGATAGAATCCGTGAAAGCAAAAAAGAACAAGATGTTTATGGCCTTTTTGGATGTCAAAAAGGCATACAATAGAGTATGGAGGGAGGGTATGTGGCGTAAGCTGGAGGCTATGGGCTTAGGAGGCGAGTTTGTTGGAATTATGAAAGCATTATATAAAGATGTACAGAGTGAACTTATCCTGGGAAACATTACAACAAAACGTGTGCCGATGGAGATAGGCCTAAAACAGGGGTGTATCCTTCCGCCAATCCTGTTTGCATTGCACATCAAAGGTTTAGGAGATGAAGTCCTGCGTAGCGACAAGGGGGTAGAAGTTGGGGACTTGAAGATCCCAGGGCTATTTTTTGCAGACGATATGGTTCTAGTGTCAGAAAGCGAAGAGGGGCTAACGAAAATGCTGGGAATTGTTGGGAAATATGGGAGCAAATGGAGACTCGAACTTAATGAAAGCAAGAGCAAAGTTATACCTGTGGGCCGTAAAGTGGACCCCACTCGAAGGTGGAGAGTGGGTGAGTTCTTCATTCCGGAAGGGAGCAGCAAACTTCTCAGTGTAGCAGAGACAGGTGATTACGAGTATTTGAGGGTAAATATAAACATTACAGGAAGAGGCATCTACCGAAACCACAGAAATAAATTGATTCTGAAGGGGAAGCGAATCCTTAACCAAATGAAACTTATAGGGAGAAACAGTTTCAATAAGGTTTTCGTGGGGAAAACCATTTGGGAAATGGTGGGGCTGCCAAGTATAACAACACATGGTACGGAAGTGGTACCCCTAAACCAGACGGCCGTAAAGAGCTTGGAAATCTTGCAGAACGATGCAGGCCGATGGATAACAGGGTCGAGTAATGCCACAGCGCTAGAAGCAATCAGGGGTGAACTTGGGTGGATCAGGATCAAGGACAGGATAGACCTGTTGAAACTCGGTTATCTTAATTATTTGGTAAATCTCCCTGACAGCGATGGTGTAAAGTAATGTTCCTGAGAATTTTCAACTCAAATATCAAAACGGGGTGGATGGTCCAAGTGAGGGAGCTAGTAGAGAACCACTCATTGGAGATCTCGGACCTGGACGTTGGCGCAAACCAGGGTAAAAAAATCATCAGAGAAAGGGTCATGGAGGATTGTAACCGTAATTGGTGAGAGGGAGTCAAATCAAAGAGGTCTTTGGGTGGCCTGCGTGATAAAGAGAGGCCAGGTTTTGAAGAGTACCTTGATGGCACCTTTGGGGGGTCACTGTTGTTCAAGCTGAGGTCGCGATCTCTGGAGCTGAGGGGAAAAATTGGGGAAGATGGTGAAAGGGAGTGCCAGATGTGTAACTTGGGCATGGTGGAGACCCTGGAACACTTTCTTCTAGAATGCCCAAAGTATCAGTCTAAAAGAATGAGATTCACTGGGAGTATAATGGGGAAGTTGGATGGGAGAATGAAGGACATGTGGTTGGGGGAGACTCAAAGGAGAGGGTTAATATGCTAATCAGTGAGATTGGGAAGAATGGGGCAAGGGATGTCATCAAGCAGTTCGTCTCCGAGAGTTGGGAGGAGAGGAAAAGCGTGGGAATAGGGAGGCAGTTGGGAGTTCAGGGGTAACCATGGCCTTCTCGTCTGAGACCCGCGACAAATCAGCGGATGGCCAAAGTGATATTATTATTATTTCTGATATGGGTAAAAGAAGCTTTGAAATAAAAGTTTGTCGTATGCTGAGAGCAAATCTCCGTACTTTTAGTCTTTAGAAGGAATACATTACATATGTTACAAGTGAAATCATGTTAACTGTCAAATGGCCTCTGAAATTAATATATTAAAGTATATGCTCACTTTTGTCCAGTAAAAGAATCGAGAAAAGCATCAGTATAAAAATGTACTGCAGAACACTACGGTATATGAGTCAAGAACACTCAATATACCTGCGTATACAAAAGACTTTTTTACACAAAAATCTTGGTTTTCAAGTTTACTGTAGTACATTTTTATGTGGGCAATAACAGTTCATCATGAGTTAACTGGTAGAGTGTTGGAAGCCCATATTTGAGCTGTATTCTGAAGTGCAGGTGCCGCAACTTGATGCCTTCATATTCTAAAGATATGCTTCATATCAGCTTGGAATTAAATTTATTTAGTCTATGAGGGTTTGCCTTGTTACAATTTATGGGAGAGTGCCAAGTGGCACTCTCCCATAAATTGTAACAAGACAAAGAGACGTGAACAAATTTGGATGACCAAAAATAATTTAGCACTCTTCCAGTTAAGATTATATTGCTTGAGCCAGTAATGACACTAGTAGGCTGTATTTCACAAAGTCATAGGAAATAAAATTAGAAAACATTTGTAAGAAGTCTTTAGGCTACAAGCCAGGTTGGACAAAATGTCATGTGGCAGTGTTGCAAATATTGATCTGCAACCCAATAATTTTGAGAAGATTGATAGGAACATGAGTTTTAATTTGAAGTCATCAAGAATTGACAACTAAATTTAAAAAATGAATTCATTCAAACACTAAAACTATAATAATGAATCAAACTGTGTCTGAAACAAGATTTCATAAGTCTTCCGATTTGAACTGTTTATGACTTATTGTAACAATAGGTGGACTAATAACTTTTGAGAATGTTTTGTTGTCTATAATAGATGTGGTCAAGACCATTTAACCATTTCCGCCCACTACCAGATTTATGCATCACACAAACTTTGTATTGCTACTCGTTATAAAAAATTTCTGTAACTTTGCCTGGGAACTGACTCTTGTCAGTGTTAACAATAACCCACTCTCCAACTCTCAGCCTACACACGTTATCAAGTTCAGGATTATCAAGAACATTATCACCATGTGCATGACTGCACTGTTCTCTGAAATATAAGGTTGAGTCAGGAAAGGTTTGTCCTGAGACACGTCACATAAAACAGTTCAGTACTCTGCTCCAAATAGCAGAAATTTGCTTCATGCACTTTCCTTTTTCCTGGTATCTCAGTCATGTTGTTGGTCAATGGATCATCTTCACTGATCACGTTGTCAATTTCAGTTGGAGACATACAGAATAGTAGTCAGTGCCAAGAGTTTGGATGCCATGAGATAAAAGTCACAGGCAGATTGAACATGATTCTCAATGTTCAAAGCCATACACTTTGATCTGCCTTAACTGGTAGAGTGCTGGAAGCCCATATTTGGGCTTTATTCTTTAGTGCCGGTACTGCAATTTAAAGGCTTCATATTCTGAGGATGTGCTTCATATTATCTTTAAAATGATATTATTTTATCTGTTAGGATTTGCCTTGTTACAATTTATGGGAGAGTGCCTACTGGCACTCTCCCATAAATTATAACAAGGCAAAAATGCACGAAGAAATTTTAAGGACCAAAAATAATTTAGCACTCTACCAGTTAAATGACTTAGCTCACCAATAAATAAATAAATAAATAAATAAATAAACGACTTAGCTTGACCTCCTGACACTATCAACCCCCCCCCACCCCACCCCACCCCCTTCCCATTGGAAAGGGCAAAATACTTCCAAGACATATCCTTCTTGTATGCCTCCCCATTGGCTCATTTGTAGGCCTTGTTTTGTTAGAATCCACCATGTGCTCACTTGTCCATACAGAAAGAAGTAATTCAATAAAAAGTCTCTGAAATCTAATAGTCACGTGAGGCCAGCTAACAGCATTTATATAAAGGAAAAAGGAGAAAAATGTAATACACGTAACGTTACGTATGTTACAGAACTGTACCCCATGTGCCTTTCAACCATATTATACCAATGAGGCCTCATATCGCAGCCACAAAATATTGGCTTGAAATCCACTTATGGAAACCTAAAGATTTTTCTGTTAATAGCTTAGATGTCTGATATGAAAACAATATCAACGGTTTTGTTACGTACGTTACATTAAAAATACCTTATTTGGTATAGCCTCATCAAAAATTAATCCATTAGAAAATTCTAATTTTCTAACTTTTTCCACTTGCTTTGTCATTTTTGCTTCAGTAATCTAAAAGATATTAACTTCACTCTAAATTAACAGATTGAACTGTTTATAGGGAAAATTATTAAAAAAAACTAGTATAAAGCTCATATATTTCCCACCTTCTCTAAAACGTTGGGACAGAAACATGAATGTAAAAATGTCTCAGACTCCATTAAATGTGGAAAATACAGTAGAATCCTCTTAATTGAATATCCATTTTGCCAGTGAAAATTATTTAACAGGAGTATACAAATAACAGGGATTTGGTCAGTTTCCTATGTTCTGGGGGTAAACTGAGCATTTATTCTATTATAGCTTGTTTGACAGAGCTCATAGAGCTCTGTCAAACAAGATATAATAGAATAAATGCCTGTATTGGATGCAGTGAGGCCAAACAAGTTGATAAATAAGGGGAATTTGGTGCGTGTCACAGTAATTTTTTCGACATATTACAAAAATTTATATACAATTAACAGGAGTTTACTCTACAACCCATATGCAATTAACAGATCAAATTTGTACTGAAGGTATGGTAAATGGTTTTGTGTTTGAAAATTATATTCAATTAACAGGGATATACAATTAAGAGATATCCAATTAAGTGGGCTCTACTGTACAGGTTTGTAGGTGAATGTTTTCATAAAAAGTTAGCACTCAAACAGAAGTTTATTTTTCACCTTCTTGGTTACAATTGCTGGAGAATCATCCTACAGTGTCATTGATACTTTCATTTATTTCTTTCTCTGACGTATTCGACAGCATCTGCTGCTACCTGCCACTTACAAAGTTCATATTTGCATGTTTTCAATCTCAGTTCAATCAAATATGCAGTCCACAGGCTTTTAGATTTACGATCCACCTTGATGAGTTGACTTTCTATCAATTTCGCAGGAAAAATATAAATGCCAAAATGAGCAATATTTTGATTTGATTTTGGTACGGTTTTCAGTATCCTTGTAATACCGAAACCGTACCAAAAATTTGCTATACAGAACTAGGTGACAGTAGGCCCCACTGGTTCCTGAAAGTCTGCTACTGATTTGTACAAGAACTGATAATACAACAATATTTCCAGAGAACAACTTGTGGCCAAATGTGCTTCAGATATCCAATAACAAAGCAGGGCATTCAAAACACTTTAGGATGCAGTGATAGGACTGCATTTGGGAAAAGGACAACACTGTCTGCATTTTTTAATGAAGATGCAAATCACTCGATACCACAAATTTCATCCAAAAACAAAATTGTAATTCTAAGAAATTTCACCAGGTATCATGATACCTTGCATAGAATATGGCAACTGTGCAGTCTCTATATAATAAAAGTATGCTGTATTAAGGCGATCTTTCTCATTATTTGATTTTAGACGGCGCTGTTTTTTTTATGCTTTTTCCATTTGATGACGTTGACTGGATATCAAAAGTAATTTGCAATGTGAACAAAGCCATCAGTTTTGGAATGTACCCCCCATGCAGCTCTGTTGCTGTGTTTTGAAGGATTTTGATGCCCTAGCTTTGTTCTTGGATATGTGAAGCACATTTGGCCACAAGTTGTTCTCGGGAAATATTATTGCGTTATCAGTCCTGGTACGAATAAGGTAGCAGACTTCCAGGAATCAATGATGCCTGCTGTCAACTCTATGAGTTGATTTTATATTTTTCATGTTCTATACCTCCCAACCTTCATTTTGATGCATAATTTGTGTATATTTAATTTGAATTTAAGGAATTTCAGAGGTGGGATTTTCAAAATAAACAAAATTCCATTACTTATATAGCACCTTAAACATAAAAAGCCATATTATGGAGCAATCAGCGAGATTATTGATTGGATTTTCTTCATTGAAAATGGAAATTCATTTCTCAAATTTCGATTTTGTAGAAGTTTACGATTAAAATTTGTGTGAAAGTTTTTAAAGATCTGCAATTTTGAAAGATTTCAATTTGACATCAATTGAACACAGGTTAGAAAGTTGATCTCAGTATTGTCTCACAACGTTGTCGATAGTGTTGTTGGTTGATGCTGGTGTCACAGGTTCTTTGTTCTGTGTTGCCATATTTTGCATGTGTCGCACTCTAACGTTTGTTAACGAGAAGTAACAGATTTGCAGCACTTGGCAACAGTGGTAATGTGCGGTACCGTTAACAGTCAGTGGTCGAAGATTATACTGGCTCATGATTGAAAAACTCTGACAAAAGTTTCTTTTTTTCTAAAAAAAATGGATGGTTGGCTGGCTGTTGAAATGGATAATCTGTTAAACTTTACCAAAAACTGGCTTTCAGGTGGGAACCTTTGGCCCCAATCAGGACCGAAACTTCCCACTTACAAGGGACCCAAACTTCCCAGGTCCAAAACTAGTCCTGACCCCATCATGTGGACTATCGGGTTACAAAAACCTAATTAAAATTAATGTTCATGACAATGGTGCTTACCATTTTTCATCTCAACATCTCATCCAACAGGTTTGAGAGAAAATAAACGGTGACCATTAAAAAGAGTATGCCACGGCCATGTTCATAAATTGCAGAGGTGGAAATACTTTTGACCAGGAGGGGCATTTTCACTATGAAGATCAGGCTATTCTGATTTGATCAAGCTAAAGTAGCACATTTAAAATATATCTTTCGATAGTAAAGGTGACATTTTATGCAAAAACTAAAAAATTACAAGAAATTCTTGAAAACTCACAAGAGCGGTTGTTGATTCTTTTGGTGCAGGTTGTTTTTGTATACAACAACAATCACATTCTCAATTGATGAACTATTTTTTTGGTGTCAGAAAGTGTTTTTTCGACACAAAATGTATGACATATCGAGAACGTCTTCCAAAGCCTTCTTCGCTTTGCTAAAGTGTAACTTTGTTGACCATTTTCAATGTGTCATCTCAAAGATTAATTGGCCATTACAGTTTCAGCACATGAAAATATATCGCTTTTCATTGGTTTTAACGGATGTACTTATCCAAAAAACAATGCTGTGTAAATTATTTCACTTTTTCTTGGATGTTCTTTAACCTTTGCACAGGGGTTGGATAGAGAGTTCCACAGAAAAATCAATTAAGCATTAACACATACAGATATGTATGTAGTGACGAACTGATAATCGACAATCGGAACCGGGCGGTTATGGGTCATCTTCCAATTATGATAACCGTCAGTTAAAAATCGTCAGTTTCTGGTTATTCCTTATTTAACACTGACTATTAAAAATCTCTGATGTCTGGCCTTTTCAATAAAGTTACCCAATTAAAAATGTGCCTAGTGCATAGAATATTTTATGGATTTGCAGAGCCAAGATATTACGGAATTTACCATCAGCAATCGGTATGAGATCATCATCATTTCCCGGGTGATCGAAGTCATTGGCCTTCAATCATTCATAGTGCTGTACAACAACAACATTGCATTGGGTAAATATATAAATAAAATGTGTTCAGTTGGTAGTCTGTAGTACTTCATGATGCAAGCATCACAATACAATAAGAAATTAAAATTTGAGAAAAAACACTCTTTTTAGCCCGACTGTTTACAGTGAGGGCTATAGTAATGACTTTTGTCCGTCCGTCTGTTCAAGTACAGGCTATACCCGGTAGTTCTTGTCTGATCGTCACGAAATTTCATATGCAGGTTATAGGTCATGTCTACATGAGAACGTCCCCTTTTGGTCTTGATCGGTCAACCAGTATGGCTGCCCGAGCCCAAAACCCCAAAACCATTAGCACAGTCTACAGGTCACATTTATGAAGGGATTTCATTGCAACTTCATAGAATGCCTCTGTATAATGCCTAGATGAGAACGTCCCCGTTGGGGCATGATCTGTCAACAGTGATGGCTGCCGAAACCCAAAAACTTTTAGCACAGTCTGCGGGTCATGTTTAATATGGACGGATTTCATTGTAACTTGATACGATGACTCCGTATGATGTCTACATGAGAATTTCCCCATTTTGGGCGTGATCTATCAACTGTCACGACTGCCTGAGCCCAAAACCCCAAAACCTTAAGGGCTGCCCAAGCCCAAAATTCGAAAAACCTTTAGCACAGTCTTCAGGTCGTATTCATGAAGGGATTTCACTGTAAGTTGGCAGGATGCCTCTGTATAATATCTAGATGAGAACGTCCTCTTTTTGGTCATGATCTGTCAACCGTGATGGCTGCCAAAATCCGAAACCCAAAAACTTTCAGCACAGTCTACAGGTCATATTTATGGAGGGATTTCTTTGTAACTTGATAGGTTGACTTCATATAATGTCTACATGAGAAAGTCCCCTTTTGGACGTGATTAGGCAACTGTGATGGCTACAGGTGCCTGAAGCCTGAAAACCTTCAGCACAGTCTACAGGTCATATTTATGAAGGGATTTCATTGTAACTTCGTAGGATCAATCCACATGATGCCCAGATGAGAATGTCCCCTTTTGGTTACGATCATTCAACCATGATGGCTGCCCGAGCCTGAAGCCCGAAAACCTTTAGCACAGTCTACACGTCATATTTATGGAGGGATTTCATTGTACCTTGATAGGTTGCCTTCATATAATGTCTAGATGAGAATGTCCCCTTTTGGGCAACTCTGACAGCAACAGGGGCCCAAAGCCCAAAAACCTTTAGCGCAGTCTACAGGTCATATTTATGGAGGAATTTCATTGTAACTTGATAGGTTGACTTCATATAATGTCCAGATGGTTACGTTCCCTTTTGGGCAACTGTGATGGCAACAGGGGTCCAAAGCCCGAAAACCTTTAGCACAGTCCACAGGTGATATTTATGGAGGGATTTCATTGTAACTTGATAGGTTGACTTCATATAATGTCTATATGAGAACGTCCCCTTTTGGACAACTGTGACGGCAACAGAGGCCCGAAAACCTTTAGAATATTCCACAGACCATAATTATGAAGGGATTTCATTGTAGCTTGGTAGGATGACTCCAAGTTTGTGGTTAAAAACCCAGACAAACACCACCACCCCCCCTACCCCCACCCCACCCCCAATTAGGCTTTTTTCTCCAATATGCATTTTGAACTATTTACAGTCACTACATGTGGAACCTTTTTTTAAACTTACTTACCCCCTCCCCCTCCCCCCCACACACACTCCCCGGCCAATATAGGCACTTTTTTTAGCTCACCTGAGCGAAGCTCAAGGGGAGCTTTACTAATCACTTTCCGTCCGTCGTCGTCCGTCGTCGTCCGTCGTCGTCCGTCGTCCGTCGTCGTCGTCGTCCGGCGTTAACTTTACATTATCGACTTCTCCACCTAAACCACTAGCCCAATTTTATTCAAATGTTGGCTAAATGTTTATTACCTAATGCCAATTCAGATTTGTTCAAATGAAGTTGCCCCTCCTCCTGGGTGGTGCCACGCCCCCAAGGGGCACCAAAATCTTTGTAAATCTTCTTCTCATGAACCAGCAGTAGCAGAGACTTGATATTTGGTGTGCAGCTTCCTTTTGAGGTGTAGACTCAGATTTGTTCAAGAGAAGTTTGTGGAGCTATACTTGGCGTTGTTATGAGAGGGGCAAAATTTTTTGCCCCGCCCAAAATTTCTATTTTCCAAACCGAGAGGCTGATTTGAACCAAATTTTATGTGAGGGCTTATTGGGTCATGAGTACTTGATTTATGCAAAAAAAAATTTTCCCGCAGCCCCGTGGGAACCGCAGGAGCTAAAAATAGAAAAAATTTAAAACGCCCATATCTCCAAAACTGCACGGCACTGAGAATTTTTATTTGGTGTGCAGCTTCCTTAGGACCAACAGAAAGGATTGGTAAAAAAAAATTGCCATCGGTTTTATCATAGGGTACAGTTTCGGGACTTTGAAAAAGTGCTGAGTCAGCACTTTTTAACACTGTAGGCAATGGGAAAAACATTAAAAAATCTTCTCCAGATCCAGCAGGCAGAATCTTCTGATATTTGGTATGCAACATTGTAGGGTGGATCTGATTCAAGTTTGTTCAAATCGGCCCCCTGGGTTCATATTTGGGCTCAGTATAGGAGCCCGATTTCGAACTTAGTGCATTTCAGGCAAATTTCTTAAAAAATCTTCTTCTCCAGATCCAGCAGGCAGAATCTTTTGATATTTGGTATGCAACATTGTGGGGTGGATCTGATTCAAGTTTGTTCAAATCGGCCCCCTGGGTTTATATTTGGGCTCAGTATAGGAGCCCAAATTTGAACTTACTGCATTTCAGGCAAATTTCTTTGAAAATCTTCTTCTCCAGATCCAGCAGGCAGAATCTTTTGATATTTGGTATGCAACATTGTAGGGTGGATCTGATTCAAGTTTGTTCAAATCGGCTCCCTAGATTCATATTTGGGCTCACTATAGGAGCTCGAATTCGAATTTAGTGCATTTCAGGCAAATTTCTTCAAAAATCTTCTCCAGATCCAGCAGGCAGAATCTTTTGATATTTGGTATGCAACGTTGCGGGGTAGATCTGATTCAAGTTTGTTCAAATCGGCCCCCTGGATACATATTTGGGCTTACTATAGAAGCCCGAATTCGAACTTAGTGCATTTCAGGCAAATTTCTTAAAAAATCTTCTTCTCCAGATCCAGCAGGCAGAATCTTTTCATATTTGGTAAGCAACATTGTGGGGTGGATCTGATTCAAGATTGTTCAAATCGGCCCCCTGGGTTAATATTTGGGCTCAGTATAGGAGCCCGATTTCGAACTTAGTGCATTTCAGGCAAATTTCTTAAAAAATCTTCTTCTCCAGATCCAGCAGGCAGAATCTTTTGATATTTGGTATGCAACATTGTAGGGTGGATCTGATTCAAGTTTGTTCAAATCGGCCCCCTGGGTTCATATTTGGGCTCAGTATAGGAGCCCGATTTCGAACTTAGTGCATTTAGGCAAATTTCTTAAAAAATCTTCTTCTCCAGATCCAGCAGGCAGAATCTTTTGATATTTGGTATGCAACATTGTGGGGTGGATCTGATTCAAGTTTGTTCAAATCGGCTTCCTAGATTCATATTTGGGCTCACTATAGAAGCTCGAATTTGAACTTAGTGCATTTCATGCAAATTTCTTAAAAAATCTTCTTCTCCAGATCCAGCAGGCAGAATCTTTTCATATTTGGTAAGCAACATTGCGGGGAGGATCTGATTCAAGTTTGTTCAAATCGGCCCCCTGGGTTTATATTTGGGCTCAGTATAGGAGCCCAAATTTGAACTTAGTGCATTTCAAGCAAATTTATTAAAAAATCTTCTTCTCCAGATCCAGCAGGCAGAATCTTTTGATATTTGGTATGCAACATTGTGGGGTGGATCTGATTCAAGTTTGTTCAAATCGGCTTCCTAGATTCATATTTGGGCTCACTATAGAAGCTCGAATTCGAACTTAGTGCATTTCAGGCAAATTTCTTAAAAAATTTTCTTCTCCAGATCCAGCAGGCAGAATCTTTTCATATTTGGTATGCAACATTGTGGGATGGATCTGATGCAAATTTGTTTAAATCGGCTCCCTAGATTCATATTTGAGCTTACTATAGAAGCTCGAATTCGAACTTAGTGCATTTCAGGCAAATTTCTTAAAAAATCATCTTCTCCAGATCCAGCAGGCAGAATCTTTTGATATTTGGTATGCAACATTGCGGGGTGGATCTGATTCAAGTTTGTTCAAATCGGCCCCCTGGATTCATATTTGGGCTCACTATAGAAGCTTGAATTCAAACTTAGTGCATTTCGGGCAAATTTCTTCAAAAATCTTCTTCTCCAGATCCAGCAGGCAGAATCTTTTGATATTTGGTATGCAACATTGCGGGGTGGATCTGATTCAAGTTTGTTCAAATCGGCTCCCTAGATTCATATTTGGGCTCACTATAGAAGCCTGAATTCGGACTTAGTGCATTTCGGGCAAATTTCTTAAAAAATCATCTTCTCCAGATCCAGCAGGCAGAATCTTTTGATATTTGGTATGCAACATTGCAGGGTGGATCTGATTCAAGTTTGTTCAAATCGGCCCCCCTGGATTCATATTTGGGCTTAATATAGAAGCCCGAATTCGCACTTAGTGCATTTCGGGCAAATTTATTAAAAAATCTTCTTCTCCAGATCCAGCAGGCAGAATCTTTTGATATTTGGTATGCAACATTGTGGGGTGGATCTGATTCAAGTTTGTTCAAATCGGCTTCCTAGTTTCATATTTGGGCTCACTATAGAAGCTCGAATTCGAACTTAGTGCATTTCAGGCAAATTTCTTAAAAAATCTTCTTCTCCAGATCCAGCTTCAGAATCTTTTCATATTTGGTAAGCAACATTGTGGGGTGGATCTGATTCAAGTTTGTTCAAATCGGCCCCCTGGGTTTATATTTGAGCTCCGTATAGGAGCCCAAATTTTAACTTAGTGCATTTCAGGCATATTTCTTAAAAAATCTTCTTCTCCAGATCCAGCAGGCAGAATCTTTTGATATTTGGTATGCAACATTGTGGGGTGGATCTGATTGTGATTCATGAACGTATTTATTTGTAAAGTTGATAGAATCTTAGACAAAATTTGCAGAAAAGATCTACTATAGAAGGGGTGGTATCCAGGGTGAACCGTTTCCCCAAATCTAGTTTATATTGCATTGCATTGTTTTTGCACTATCTTTTGACCGCTTTGCACGGCTATCTGCTAATTGAAGAACCACTTTGCCACGAAAAATAATCAGTTGACAGGAGTTTTCCCAAAACTGGACTTATTCATTTTTCCTGTATAAGCTAATCATGTAAGCTAATTTTCAATTCTCCATGTATGACCATACCCTGAAAGGTCAAGTTTGATTTTCTGAATTTTGGCGCATGTAGTTTCAGAGTTATCATCCCTGATTCGCAAAACTTCACTATTTTTTTTATTTCCACATAACTTTAACTCCCTTTGGTGGAATAGTTCAAAATTTGAATTTTTCTTTTGATTACGAAACAAATTTTGATTTTCAGATTTCTGGTGTACCTAATTCCATAGTTAAGGCCCTTGTTGTGCAAAAACATTGTTATTTTGTGGTTTCTTCATTTCCTTTGGAAGATTTATTTGAAATTTGGCCTTTTTATCACCACAAAATGAAGACCAAGTTTGATTTCTAATACCAAAGTTCCAATGTTATGGCCCTTGATTGTATGAAACTGTACCATGCAGGACTCGAATGTATTGGTATTCTGGCTTAATTTTTGTGTGACTAGGAGGCAGAATTAAGCATTTAAGCTGATTTAATTGGTATGGAGAGAAGGTAGCATGTTTGGGCTGATGGTAGGCATGATAAATATCAAAATTACTTGAAAGTTTTACTTTTTCCTGAACTGTCGATGTCTATGTCATGTATGATGTGCAAATTTGTTTACATATTTACTATTCCAACAACATTGTCCACTTCTTCCAGGAGACAGTCCGAACTTTTCACAAAATCTCCACAACATTGGCCAATTGAATTGCTGCACACAAACATGCCATGAAAGTGCATAAGCTCTTAGTACCTGTGTTTTACTAAATGAGACAGGTCCAATTACATTTAAAATACTTTTTTTTCAAAATGCAGGACTGTCATGAACTTATGAACTTGGGGTATAATAAAGGAATAAAAACTATTTCATTGCCATCAGTATTTTTAGCTCACCTGACTGAAAGTCAGGGTGAGCTTTTCTGATCACTTTTCGTCCGTCGTCCGTCGTGAAGGTGGTGTTTGGACCTTTTTCTCCCAAACCACTGGCAGCATATTAATGAAGTTTCATGTGAGTAGGGGTTATATAAGGCCATTTTGATATTTATCCAAATTAGGTTTCAGCTCATATTGAGCAGAGGTGTGGGAAAAAATGGCCAAATTTTTTGAAAATCTTCTAATGAACCACCAGTAGCAGAGACTTGATATGTGGTATACAGAGTCCTTTTGAGGTTTAGAATCAAGTTTGTTCAAGAGAAGTTTGTCGGGCATTATTTGCCTTCGTTATGGGAGGACAAAAATTTTGTCCACGTCTAAAATTTCTATTTTCAGAACTGTGAGGTCGATTTGAACCAAATTTGAGATGAGATGATAATGGGTCATAAGTAGTTGATTGATGCAAAAACCAATTTTTCTCATTGCCCTCGGGAGCTAAAAATAGGAAAAACCTTAAAACTGCCATATCTCCAAAACTACACGGCACAGAGAATTCTTATTTTGTATAAAGCTTACTTTTATCCAGTAGAATAGAGTGGTTAAAAAAAAACCCTATCGGTTTGATCTCAGGGTACTTTTTTCAGGACTTTGAAAAAGTTCTGAGTCAGCACTTTTTAACACTGTAGGCAATGGGAAAAAGATTACAAAATCTTCTCCAGATCCAGCAGGCAGAATCTTTTGATATTTGGTATGCAACATTGTAAGGTGGATCTGATTCAAGTTTGTTCAAATTGGCCCCCTGGGTTCATATTTGGGCTCAGTATAGGAGCCTGATTTCGAACTTTGGTATAAGCTTTTCTTAGGAGGAGCAGATGCAACTTGTTGAAATCAATTCTCTGGGTTGATATTTAGGCTACCATGTCAGGTGAGCACTCTCAGGCCCCTTGGGGCCTCTTGTTTTCTTTTGTCAAAAATGCTTGTTTACAGTTTTGGTTAAAAACCCAGACAAACCCCCACTCCCCCCAATTAGGCATTTCTTTTTTTTATTTTCCTCCAATATGCACTCTTTACAGTCATTACATGCAGAACCTTTTTTTTCCTTTTGACAAAAATGCTTTTTTACAGTTTTAGTTAAAGTTTGTGGTTAAAAATCCAGACGACATTAGCCCCCCCCCCCCCTCCCCCTAATTAGGCATTTTTTTTTTCTTCCCCCCTCCCCCCGGGGGCCAATTAGGCACCTTTTTAGCTCACCTGACTGAAAGTCAGGGTGAGCTATTCTGGTCACTTTTCGTCTGGCGTCCGTCGTGAAGGTGGTGTTTGGGCCTTTTTCTCCCAAACCACTGGCCGCATATTAATGAAATTTCATGTGAGTAAGGGTTATATAAGGGCATTTTGATTTTTTGTCAAATTAGGTTTCAGCTCATATTGAGCAGAGGGATTGGGCAAAAATGCTCCAATTCTTAAAAAATCTTCTTCTCAAGAAACAGCAATAGCAGAGACTTGATATTTGGTATGCAGCTTCCTTTTGAGGTGTAGACTCAAGTTTCTTCAAGAGAAGTCCGAGGGGCTATATTTGACGATGTTAAAGGAGGGGCAAATATTTTGGCCCCGCCCCAAATTTCTATTTTCCAAACCACGCGGCTGATTTGAACCAAATTTTACGTGAGTGCTTATTGGGTCATAAGTACCTTATTTGAGCCGAAATTTTTTTTCTTTTTTCCCATAGCCCCGTGGGAACCACAGGAGCTAAAAATAGAAAAAATTAAAACGCCCATATCTCCAAAACTACACGGCACTGAGAATTCTTATTTGTTGTGAAGCTTCCTTAGGACCAACAGAATGGAATGGTAAAAAAAAATTGCCATCGGTTTTATCATGGGGTACTTTTTGGGGACTTTGAAAAAGTGCTGAGTCAGCATTTTTTAACACTGTGGGTAATGGGAAAAACATAAGACTACTTTTCTCCCAAACCACTGCTCCAAAAGCTTTCAAATTTCACATATAACATCTTTGGAAGATTGTTTCACAGGTTTATTGAAATCAATTCCCTGGGTCCATATTTGGGCTCTCTATGGAAGCCCAAATGTTTAAATTAGTGCAGTATGAGGAGTATTTTTAGCTCACCTGACTGAAAGTCAGGGTGAGCTTTTCTGATCACTTTTCGTCCGTCGTCCGTCGTCCGGCGTCCGTCGTCCGTCGTCCGTCGTCCGGCGTGAAGGTGGTGTTTGGGTCTTTTTCTTCCAAACCACTGGCTGCATGTTAATGAAATTTCATGTGAGTAGGGGTTATATAGCGGCATTTTGATTTTTGGGCAAATTAGGTTTCGGCTCATATTGAGCAGAGGGGTGGGGCAAAAATGCTCCAATTCTTAAAAAATCTTCTTCTCAAGAACCAGCAATAGCAGAGACTTGATATTTGGTATGCAGCTTCCTTTTGAGGTGTAGACTCAAGTTTGTTCAAGAGAAGTTTGTAGGTCTATACTTGGCGATGTTATGGGAGGAGCAAAAATTTTGGCCCCACCCCAAATTTCTATTTTTTAAACCGAGAGGCCAATTTGAACCAAATTTTATGTGAGGGCTTATTGGGTCATAAGTACCTAATTTATGCAGAAATTTTTTTTCCTGTAGCCCCGTGGGAACCACAGGAGCTAAAAATAGAAAAAAATTAAAACGCCTATATCTCAAAAACTGCACGGCACTGAGAATTTTTATTTGGTGTGCAGCTTCCTTGGGACCAACAGAAAGGATTGGTAAAAAAAAATTGCCATCGGTTTTATCATAGGGTACAGTTTCGGGACTTTGAAAAAGTGCTGAGTCAGCACTTTTTAACACTGTAGGCAATGGGAAAAACATTAAAAAATCTTCTTCTCCAGATCCAGCAGGCAGAATCTTTTGATATTTGGTATGCAACATTGTAGGGTGGATCTGATTCAAGTTTGTTCAAATCGGCCCCCTGGGTTCATATTTGGGCTCAGTATAGGAGCCCGATTTCGAACTTAGTGCATTTCAGGCAAATTTCTTAAAAAATCTTCTTCTCCAGATCCAGCGGGCAGAATCTTTTGATATTTGGTATGCAACATTGTGGGGTGGATCTGATTCAAGTTTGCTCAAATCGGCTCCCTGGATTCATATTTGGGCTCACTATAAAAGCCCGAATTCGATCTTAGTGCATTTCAGGCAAATTTCTTAAAAAATCTTCTTCAGATCGAGCAGGCAGAATCTTTTGATATTTGGCATGCAACATTGTGGGGTGGATCTGATTCAAGTTTGTTCAAATCGGCCACCTGGGTTTATATTTGGGCTCAGTATAGAAGCTCGAATTCGAACTTAGTGCATTTCAGGCAAATTTCTTAAAAAATCTTCTTCTCCAGATCCAGCAGGCAGAATCTTTGGATATTTGGTATGCAACATTGTGGGGTGGATCTGATTCAAGTTTGTTCAAATCGGCCCCCTGGATTCATATTTGGGCTCACTATAGAAGCCCAAATTCGAACTTAGTGCATTTCAGGCAAATTTCTTTAAAAATCTTCTTCTCCAGATCCAGCAGGCAGAATCTTTTGTTATTTGTTATGCAACATTGTGGGGTGGATCTGATTCAAGTTTGTTCAAATTGGCCCCCTGGATTCATATTTGGGCTCACTATAGAAGCCCGAATTCGAAGTTAATGCATTTCAGGCAAATTTCTTTGAAAATCTTCTTTTCAAGATCCAGCAGGCAGAATCTTTTGATATTTGGTATGCACCATGCTTAGGGGGTGAGATTCAAGTTTGTTCAAGCCAAGTCCCTTGGTCCATATCTGGGCTCACTGTGGGAGCTTGAATTGTAACTTAGTTCAAAATGAGGAATTTTCTTTAAAAATCTTCTCAAGATCCAGCAGGCAGAATCTTTTGATATTTGGTATGCACCATGCTTAGGGAGTGAGATTCAACTTTGTTCAAGCCAAGTCCCTAGGTCCATATTTGGACTCACTGTGGGAGCCCGAATTATAACTTAGTTCAATATGAGGAATCTTCTTTAAAAATCTTCTATTTTTTTTTAGATCCACTGGTCAGAATCTTTGGATATTTGGTATAAGCTTTTCTTAGGAGGATCAGATGCAACTTGTTGAAATCAATTCTCTGGGTTGATATTTAGGCTACCATGTCAGGTGAGCGCCCTCAGGCCCCTTGGGGCCTCTTGTTTAAAAATCTTCTTCAGATCTACCAATAAGAATCTTTTGATATTTGGTATGCAGCATCCTTAGGGGGGTGAGATTCAAGTTTGTTGAAGCCATGTCCCTGGGTTCATATTTAGGCTGAAAATTTGGGGTCCCGTTGCGGACTTAGAAATTTTGGACCAAAATCCGAAAAAAATTTTTTGTTTTTTTTATGCGTTTCGGTCAAATTTAAGACAAAAAAAAATTATTTTATTTACACTGAAAATTTGGGGTCCGGGTGGGACTTAGAAATTTTTGGACCAAAATCCGAAAAAAATTTTTTTATGTTTTTTATGCATTTCTGTCAATTTTAAGACAAAAAAAAATATTTTTTTTTGCACCGAAAATTTGGGGTCCGGGTGGGACTTAGAAAATTTTGGACCAAAATCCAGAAATTAGTTTTATCGTTTTTTATGCGTTTTAAGAAGAAGAAAAGAATTTAGGTTGAAAATATTTTGTTTGGGGAAAAAATCTGTTTTTATGCGTTTATCTCAATTTTGGGACATAAAAGTGCAGGAACTGAAAATAGAAGGAAAATCCTGTGTATTGTGTGGCACAATTGCTTCATCTAGTTTGTATATGCTTTTCTTAGGAGGGGCGTATGCAGCTTATTCAAGTCAAGGCCCTGGTTTGATATTTAGACTACCATGTCATGTGAGCGCCCTCAGGCCCCCTGGGGCCTCTTGTTTTTTCTTTCGGCAAAAATGCTTTTTTACAGCTTTGGTTAAAGTTTGTGGTTAGAAACCCAGACAAACACCCCCCCCCCCCCACACCCCATGGTGCCAATGAACTCTCCTTACCCCCCCCACCCCCCCCCCCCCCACACACACACGCACACACGCACACACACACACACCTCCTCCTCCTCACCCAGGACCATTTAAGCAATATTTTTTCTTTGGTACAAAATGCATTTTTAGCCTGACAGGGCTATAGTCATGATGTCCGTCCGCCCATCCGTCTGTAAACAATTGGTTTCCGACTGATAACTACAGTTTGGATTATTTGATTTCACCCAAAGTTGATATGTGTATTTTCCAGTTAGTTATACAGGCCAGGTTTCAATACAGGTTCCACAACTCCCCCCCCCCCCACCCCGCCCCCCCCCCCCCCCCCCCTCCCCACGTGTCACTTAGGCAATTATTCCCAAAATGCATTTTGAAGGATTGGGAGTTATTACATGCAAAAAAGAAAATTGACTCATATAGCCCAACATTGCCTTATGTACTGCATTTTTAATCCTTTCCCTAACACAAGTTGAAGCCAACACTACAAATTATTTTTCTGAAACATCAGATTTTTTCATTTTTTATTTACTTCTAACCATGGCTTATTACTCCTGTTACTCCTTATTGGAACAAGCTCATCAAGTTTGTTCCATTAATAGGTCATGAGGTATGTTTTGAAGTAGAGAAATGAAAAAATAAATTTGAATAGCAAATTTTGTATATCACGAGTGCAGATATGGCAGATTCGTTAGGTAAACTGTTAACAAAAAATGGCTCCGACTATTTTGCGTCTAAGCATTGCCATTCCTGGGACAGTCGGGCTGCATGTGTGACATCACTCTAGTTTCAATTATAGATGATTGTTATGCAACATGTATTTTAAGTTGCATGACTGTTACAAACACGTTTTCCTTTTGTCAAATTCATTTTTAGCCGACTGTTTACAGTCAGGTCTATAGTCATGACTTTCATCCGTCTGTCTGTCCGTCTGTCCATCTGTTAACATTTAGAGTTTTGGTTAAAGTTTGTGGTTAAAGTTTTTTTACTGAAGGTTCAAGTGGGTTTTTTTTTTTTCTGTTTAGTCTTGACTTTCGTCTGTTAACATTTGGAGTTTTGGTTAAAGTTTGTGGTTCAAGTTTTTTAGTCAACCTTCAAGTTTTTTTGTTTTTTTTTCTTTTAAATTATTATTACTATTGGTTGTATCATATTCATTATGTTTTTAGCTCAACTTTGGCGAAGCCAAATTTGAGGTATTCTCATGGCCATCGTCTGTCTGTCGCGCCGTACACACGGCCCGGGCTAGAGGCCGTATTTATGAACCAATCTTTACGAAACTTCTTGGGTACCTTTGTTATCACCGCGGGACGAGAACGAGTGGCTTTGGGTGCAGACTGAAATTCAAGGTGGCTGCCGACGGCCATTTTGTACCAAAATTAGTGCAATCAGTTTTTTGTACATAACTTCTGTATGAAAGTTCTGATTTGAATAAATTTCTGTATGAATGTTTAGTAATATGGAATACATCACATATAATATGGGTTGTTTTCTCGAGCAGAAATTATGCAAATTAGATGAACTTTGATTTATTCAATGCTACTTATCCACAGTAAGTGCATGTGTCAATACGGCTCAGGCTAGAGGCTGTATTTATGAACCGATCTTCACAAAACTTCTTGGGTACCTTTGTTATCACCTTGGGATGAGAACGAGTGTTTCTGGGTGTGGTCCAAAATTCAAGATGGCTGCCAGTGGCAATTTTGTACCGAAATTAGGTCCAATCAGTTTTTTGTACACAACTTCTAAACGGCTCAGGTAAGAGGCCGTATTTATGAACTGACCTTTACGAAACTTCTTGGGTACCTTTGTTATCACCGTGGGACAAGAGCAAGTGTTTTTGGGTGCGGTCCAAAATTCAAGATGGCCGCCAGCAACCTTTTTGTACCAAAATTAATGCAATCAGTTTTTTGTACAGAACTTATGTTTGAAAGTTCTGATTTGAATAAATTTTTGTAGGAATGTTTAGTAACATGGAATACATCACATATAATACAGGTTTTTTTCTCGTGCAGAAATTATGCAAGTTAGATGAACTTTGATTTGTTCGGTGCTACTTATACACAGTAAGTGCACATGTCAATACGGCTCGGGCTAGAGTCTGTATTTATGAACTGATCTTCACGAAACTTCTTGGGGTACCTTTGTTAACACCTTGTGACAGGAACGAGTGTTTTTGGGTGCCTTTGTTATCACTGTGCTATGAGAACAAATATTTTTGGGTTCTGTCAGACCCACTCTGGGACTCAAAGATTTCTTTTCTAGTTTAGCATCTAACTGTCACCCCACTTTTAAAATACTTAACCTATATATTTGTTACAGGCTACGGTCAGCATTTATGTACAGACCGTTACAATACTTTACGTGTACCTTTGTTATCAGGTCATTACCTAGATGTTTGTCATTGCTGTATCACACACTATACATGTACATATCTTAAAACAAGTTGAGCTACAGTGTGGGAGGGGGGGGGGGCAGTGACCGGTTCTCGTCAGATCACCGAAGTTAAGCAACGTCGAGCCCGGTTAGTCCTCGGATGGGTGACTGTCTGAGCGATCGATTCGGACTCCCATGTTGTGTCCTTGGGCAAGGCACTAAACCCCGATTGTCCACATGGGGGCACGATGGCGCCGTGTACTAAGGCATACTGCACGTCGATGGTACGCAACTCTTCAACCAATCTAACTCTGCCTGTGCTGCAGTGCGGAGTTACAATGTTGGGGAGCTGGCAGCTGCTCGTCGTTGCTCGGTTTTTCTCTCCGGTTACTCCGGCTTCCTCCACCCATAAAACTGTCATGGTCATGATTAGCCATTGTGCATAAGTATGTGACCTTAAACATCAATAAATAAAATAAATATATGAGCTACAGTGTCATTGACACTTTCATTTTTTTTATGCTTCATGTAATTTTGAGAAATATTTAACCCTTTTTTGTATGGCAGTTTAACTTACAACTTCCAGGTTAAAGTTTTTGGTTAAAGTTTGGTTTTTTTTGGTGGGGGGGGGGGGTGTTTTAAAATTACACCTTTAATTCTTCAAAAAGTTTAGTGGAATGTCACTGTTTCTTATTTGGGACAATGTCTACTATCTACTGAACATTTCTACAGTGATTTTCATTAATATCGGCATGATTTTAACCCCTTTTAAACATGTTTTCAGACTTACTTTCTTTGTATTTGAAATTAGACTTTGCCACATACTTTCTTACTCCAATTCTTGCATTGTCAATACAACTTAATGATTCCATTTACATCAATGATTTCTTTTATCGGTTTTAGGAAATATTTAACCCTTGTTTGCCAATCAATTTTACTTAGTATTCCCAGCTTAAAGTTTTGGATTAAAGTTCTGCTTCTCAAGGTTCTACCTTTCATTGTCCAAACACTCTGTTACAACGTCATTCCTTTTTTCATTTCGGACAAGGTCTACTGAAGCTATACTCAGTGGTTTCAAATAATATTGGCATTAAGTTAACCCTTTTCACAACGCTTTTCGAACTTAGTTTCTCTAAATTTCAAATTAGGCTTCTACCACATACTTTGTTACTTTTTATCCCCTCCCACAAGGGAGGGATGTAGCACAGAGCCCGCTCCATCCGTCTATCTGTAAGTCCATCTGTCCATCCATCAGTCCATCCGTCTGTCCGAACTTTCTTTATGCCACAACTTAAACAAAAGTTAACAGATTTCAATTCTTTTCAGTACATGTCTCTAGGTCAAGTTTAATGACTACAATTATCCAATGAAAAGTGTTGAAGTTAATGCCCTGCTCAGCCCCTGCCAATTAGGCATTTTTTAATTTTTTTTCTTCTTACTTTTTTTAAACTCACATAACACCCCCACCCTCCTCCCCACCCCCCTCCCCCCTTAAGGGTGAATTAGGCACTTTTTTTTCTTTCGTTAAAATGCATTTTTACAGGTTTGCTTAAAGTTTGTGGTTAAAAGCCCAGACAAACACTACACACCACCCTCCCCCCCCCCACACCCCTCAGTACCAGTCAGGCATTTTTTTTTCTCTTTGCGACAAATGCATTCTGAAGGATTTAGACTGACCACTTGCGGAAAAAAAAATTTACTCCCCTAACACCCCCCCCCCCCCCCTCACCCCTTTCCCCCACCTCCTCCTCACCAAGGGCCATTTAAGCAATATTGTTTCTTTGGTACAAAATACATTTTTAGCCTGACTGTTTACAGTCAGAGCTATAGTCATGACTTTTGTCGGTCCCCCCCCCCCCCACCCCACCCCCACCCCACCCCACCCCCGATGGTCATTTAGGCAGTTTTTCCAAAAATGCATTTTGAAGGACTGGGAGTTATTAAACGCAAACAAACAAAAATAGACTACTACAACACACCACCACTGCATACCAGATATTTTGAAGGATTTGGAATTACTAAATTCAAACAAACAAAAATTGACTACTATAACACATCACCACAACCTCCCTCCCCCCCCCCCCCCCCCCCCCCCCCCACACACACACACACACACACACATGTGTCACTTAGGCAATTATTCCCACAATGCATTTTGAAGGATTGGAAGTTATTACATGCAAAAAAGAAAATTGACTCCTATAGCCCAAACATTGCTTTATGTACTGCATCTTTTAATCCTTTTCCTAACACAAGTTGAAGCCAAGAGAACAAATTATTTTTCTGTAACATCAGATTTTTTCATTTTTTTTGTTTCTAACCATGGCTTATTAGTCCTTATTGGAACAAGCTCATCAAGCTTGTTCCATTAATAGGTCATGAGGTATGTTTTGGAGTAGAGAAATGAAAAAATAAAATTTGAATAGCAAATTTTGTATATCACGACTGCAGATATGGCAGATTCGTTAGGTAAACAGTTAACAAAAAATGGCTCCGACTATTTTGTGTCTAAGCATTGCCATTGCTGGGACAGTCGGGCTGCATGCGTGATGCCACTCTAGTTTAATTCAGTTACCTCCCTTGATGTTTCTCTCCAATGTTGACTGCAGTGCAGAGTACATGTAAACACTGGAGAAACACATGTCTGACATGTCACGTGTGTATTTCCAAACCATGCGTCATACAACTTTACAACACACATTAACATGAAAGTTATTATTGAATTAAGACGCAGAGTATGTGTGCTCAGTATATTCCTGGTTAATACAGCCAAGTGAATTATATTCTTACACAAAACCGTATTAACACTATTTACCAGAATAAAGTTAACACAATCTCCACAAGAACAATATCGTGTGATTGTATCATTAATAACGATCTTTTCCCCCACCCCAACCCCCAAAAATGCAAATATTATTTTGGCTAATATTTCCCAGTACTAAACATGCATACTCTGAGAACTTATGTGGTATTAAGCTTTCGTAATTGGTGATTTATCAACAAAATTCTGAAGTATAACAGGCAACAACAGATTTTCTTTTGTGTCCTACTTCAGCCATTGGAATTGGCATCGGAATCAGCATAATCCCCAGAGAAATAATCAAAATAACAAGTTTTGATAATCAGTTCATAACTACAGATGTGCAAGCTCCAAAGTCTTAAAAACCTCTGAGGTCTATAATCCTTGTGCTCTACAAAACAACACTTTTGATTTTTCTCAGATAGGTTAAAAATTATTTCCATAGGAATAATTGATAAACAGCTGGTCTACAATTACTTTTATTACTATTTACAGACTCCTTGATGAGAGTTTTGTGGATTTGATCCTCTCCCAATATTATCTAATTATCCCCGCATTTTTAAAAAAAAAGCGGGAATATTGTTGTGATCTTAGTCCATTCCATTCTGTCTGATGTCCGAATTTCATGTCACCAAGAGTATGTAATTCGAAACATTTAAACTATGCTGAGGTGTTCACGTAGCATCTGTAGATGTGCATGATGGTTTCGGAATTTTGATTTGGACCAAAGTGGTTTCAGTGGAAACACTTTTATTGTTATTGTTATAAAATCGGTTTCCATTGAAAGGCTCCTAGGGTGTTTAATTTGAAACCTTTAAACTATGCTAAGGTATTCAGGTAGCATCTGTAGATGTGCATAAAGGTTTTGGAATTTTGATTTGGCCTAAAGTGGTTCCAGTGGAACCACTTTTATTGTTATTGTTAGAAAATCAGTTTCCATTGAAAGGTTCCTGGGGTGTTTAATTTGAACCCATTAAACTATATGCTAAGGTGTTCCGGTAGTTTTCTTTTGTTTATAGACCTATTTGGCCTTAGTACATCCAATGCAGGCATTTAATCTATTATATTATGTCAGATATTTTTTCTGTCAAACAAGACATAATAGAATAAATGCTAGGTTTACCTCAGGAAAGTGGCACAATCCCTGTTAATTGAATACTCCTGTTAAATGAATCATTTTCATTGGCAAAGTGGCTATTCAATTAACAGGGTTTCACTGTACTTTTTTTTTTAGAATATCTTTTTCACAAAATTATGCCCATTTGTTTACATTCGGAACAGCTACCAAGGACCCCAGTTTTTGGGTACCCCTTCAAATTAGGCCCTGCTCTAATGTGCATAGGCTTTTACCTCTTTGGTTATTTACAGATTATTCTGGTTATCTTTGCTATTATTCTGGTTATCTTTCATACAGATGTGGTATTCTTCCAATTAATATTTTTACTTGCGAGTATACTTGGATTCCGTGCTGTGGTAATTATAGCCTGTATACTTGTCTATAATTCTGATATGTTTTAGATATTATCATCTCTGAAGTGGGCTTACAATAAGATATCTACATTCAGCACTTATATTTCTGCTATCTGTGTAACTGCTAAGTTTCGTTATTACGATATTGCAAAATTCATAGTCTTTACTTCACTAGTTCGGCGTTAAAAAGGTTGAAGAGAGTTATTTCTTTTATTCTTCATTTACTGCCATACTATCTTGCTTCATTATTTATTAGTTGTATATTAATTGCGTATTATTATGTCAGATATTTTTTCAATTTCAGGTATTTTTGTGGGCGTTGCTTAAAATACTGCCCAGTTTTAGATGTTTCACATCACGTCGGTAGCCATTTATTGTTCCTTAGCATCATATTTTAATGTATAAGCTACATTTTATGGCTTGCTTAAGTTATTTATGCATTCAGTAAGCTTTTGACCACATTCAGCATCTTAAGCTATTTCCAGAATTCCTGCAATTTATAGTCACTTTAATAATAGTTTTCAAAGACCTTCATTGGTTCCGAAAAGATTTTTTTATATTTCCGAAACTAACTGTTACATGTACTCATGTATTGAGTTTTGATTAAAATTTTTTTTTTATTCCAATTCTCAATTTTGACGGTATTTAGCATTTTGTTTTTCTTGTTCCCAAAGTTCATGCATCCAACTTTTGGGAAAAATGAAAACTTTTTGCTCAAATTGTTTGCTTGACTTGCACCAGATGTAACCCACAAAATACTTGTGATATTTGTGAAAAATGAGAGAAGAAACTTTGGACTAAAATTCAACCTTTTGTTTTAGGCATAGAAGCGAACTTGCCTAAACTTTCTCCCAAGAATGTCTCTCATTTTACTTCTTCCATTCCAGGAGGTTTGTCAGAAGAACAATGGTGTATAAATCATCTTCACTGGATGTTCAGCCTTCCTCCGTGGACTTGGGTTCCTCGGAGGCTGTATCAGTTGAAGGATAGCTGGCATCGAAGGTGCTCATGAACAATAAGTCATCGGCAGCAGCCTTGGGATGAGGGATTACTGTTACTTTGACTGATGCCAGCTCACATGGAGTGGGGTGGGAGCATCCTGCATAGGTTTGGCTGTGGCAACACTGAATACATTCACGTAAGCGGGAGAGAGAATGTACTATCAATTCACAGGCATTGAAGTTAGTAAGAACACCTTCACCACTATGTCTTCCATAGCACTCTATCCGGAGGAAATGCAAACCATGTTTCCTTACTTGGCTGTGGATCAACACAGTCATCATACATGTATACATTCACTGGGTAAAAAGTCTGACCAGCCAAGTCATTGGTCATCACACAGACATTGCCACCATTCAGATTGTAGTTCTTCATATGAAATGAATAGATATTCATCACACATTGATGCGTATTCTTATTCACATCATCATTTACATAAACATCGACTTCCAGCATCTCCATGATGATGTTCGTAGAGACATCAAGATGGTCTGTTATGTCAGAGTACCGAGTTGGGACAAGCTTTTGCAAAAGCTTGAGATTTGCTCTCGCATGCATTCTCTATGCAAAATGCACCTTCAGAGCAATATTACTCTTCAGAAGCAGCTTCATATTACTCGGATTCCCATTCAGAACATCCAGATGACGGAGATCAAGGGTCATCCCACTCTGTTCTTGTAGAATCTTTTGATGATGATAGTGGTCCTTCTCTATCAATGCAACACATGGAAGCAATGTACTTTTTTATCAGTCCTTTATGGATCTTGTTCCTAGGGAGGTACAAAGTGCATCTTTGCTCTCCAAACCGTCATTCATTTTGGACATGGTTTATTGTCTCAAGAAAGAGGATTTTCCATCTTTTACGATCCAATCTCATCAGGTGATAGAGGCCTTCAAGAGAATTAATGTGCTTCTTTTACAGAAAGCAGATACAGCTTCCTTCTTATCACCAAAAGACTCAGCTTTACTGTTTCGTGAATCAAAGTTCTTCAGGACGGTCAGTCCATCCATTCAGCCCACACCACTTTAATTGGATAAAAAGTCTCACGATCTAAACATCCAGTTGCCGTCTCAATGTTCCATTCGTACGTCTGTTCTGGGTCAAACTGCTGGATGTTCTATCCTTTCCTGATCATATAACTCATGCTCTGGATAAAATACTTGAAAAAGATGAATTTGAAGACATACTTTCTCCACTCCATGAAGCCCTCCTGTTAAGCTTTTTGGCTTACTTTTATCGAAATTTGTTATTAAATTTCTTGGGAGTTCAATGTGTTTTACAGAATGTTTATTCTGTTTATCCCCATGGTTACGTCCTCACCCTAGGGGTGTTGGGTCATTTGGGTCATGCATCTTCTATCGGATGTATCGTTTTTTTTTCATTTGAAGATCTTGCTTTACGTCTGGTAGCTTTAAAATCGGTTTCTAACTTTGGGCCTTTTTGTTCTGTGCCTGATGTCTTGTTTCCGGTTTTTTCCTTGACCTTGTTTACATTGGCAACATCCTTAAATATATGTAATATTTAGTTATTATTACTGTAGGATTGTTGTAAGATATACATGTTTTAATATTCCGGTAGTATAGCAATAATTTTTGGAATTTTGTCAACACTTAGGCTCTAAGAGCTAGCTCAACCGGTGAAGCGGTTACTCTGTGCGTGGGAGCCGTGACACCGGGTCTGTCCGTTGTCCGTTGCCGTCGAAGGAAGTGTAGGGGGTAGAGCGAGCACCTTAAAAACAAAATAAGCTCACCCAGCGATGATGGAACTAGGAAGAAGCCAGCAATTTTTTTGTCGGGAGGCTCGGCAAGGTCTGAAAGGACCGTGAGCGGGAGAGGTCCCTCTCTACCCCTGCAACATCTGGGGCCAGATATTGTTATGAAAAACTTGCATGAGCTATGGCAGTCGTCAACACCTGCCGCTCGGGATGCTCCGTTTAGACTGCAGCCGGCCTCGGGTACAGTCACAGCTTCTTCCACTATGATCATAATGCATACATGACTGCATCCTAGCTACCTGACTTCGGATATCCAGCCTGCTGCGTGAAGAAGTTGGAGCATCTGGTAGCTAAGGAGACGAGGCCTCAATCATCGGGACGTTCAGAGAAGAGATCCATCTCCGGAACGGCGTCCCAGGAGCAGCAAGCGGCCAAGAAACAGAAAACCGCTGCTCCTCAGGCCTCGATGACGGACTTGCTGTCACAGTTTGCACAGCTGATCGCAGCATCCCAGCAAGTGCAGGAGCAGCCTCCCTCAGACTCAGAACCTGAGCTGTCGGATGGTGCTGGGTCGGTCCAGTCGTCTGTTCATGCAGATGCAATGGATTCGCAACTGATTCACTCGGATGGTGTAAGGGATAAGGAAAAGGATTACCCTTCCCTTTCGGAACAACACACGGTTGCAGTGGATTTCATCCATCAATACTACCCTGAATTTGTTCCACCGAATCAGTGTGCTGTGACAACAAGAGAGAAATCGTTGGCGTCTCTAGATGCAGACTTTATACGGAGGAAGGAAGAAGTTATTTCTTTCCCTGTTCAGTCTAGGCAGGTGTCGCAGGCCTTCAGCCTTGTAGACGATGCCATATTTAACCTCTCGAGTGCAAGGAAAAAAGGCGGTTTCTTGCCTACGTCTTCCATAAATATACTGTTCCTTGGACCACGTTCATTTAAAACAGTTGGAGAAGATGTGCACAGAGCTCCACTGCGTTTGGATGAGCAGGCCGGGGGATTCAGATATATCCTCACCTGCATCATTCAGTATTCACTCAGATGTTATGGAAACTGCAATTTCATCAAATAGAGCGAATTTGGACGCGATGTCCAATGCAGATCACCTTCCCAGAGCTATGGTGCAACGTCTCAATGGGAAGGAATTTGAGGATGTGCATACCTCTCTTAGAGTTCTTTCCAGGGCAGTCATGTATACCACGAATAACTCTGCCTTGACATTGGCTAATCTGGAGTTTTAGACATGATGCTACCCTTGCGTCGTCATCACTTATAGATGACAAGGTGAAAAGCTCTCTCCGGGTCACTCCAGTCTCTGGACATACTATTTTTGATGACAAGCTTTCGTTAATATACGAACAAGCTACTAAGAAAGTGTCCAGTGCTCTGCTAGTGAAGTTGGCATCTCAACAACCCACTTCAGCAGACCGGAGTAAAAGAGGGCGTTCCAAATCAAAACCTTCAAAAGGGAACTCCTTGCGAGGGTACAAGAAACCCTCATACAATTACTCCGGAGGTCATCAATATAGCGACTCGGGAAAGGGGCGTAAGTCTGATTGGGACTATCGGTCAGATGTCCCTAAGCCAATGGGGCAAGGATCTTCGCGGGGAGTAGGGCAGGGCGGTTTATCAGCTTTTCGGTTCGTTTTTTTTTTCAAAACCCAAACCGAGCCTCCGCCTTAACAAACAACCGAGACTTTCGGTTTCAACAAATTTCCCAGAATTGGTAAGTGTATAACCTCTCAGTCACTTGCTTTCTGCATGCCAAAGGCTAAAATGTCAGACAAAGGTAAATGTTGTGCCGTTTATGCTTACTTTGAGAGGACTGACAACAAATTCCCCCCAAAATAGTGGTAGCACATTTGTCATATCTTAAACGATATCTACAGAACCACCACCAGAAGGAATATGAGAAATTAAAAAGTGTAACATAAGAATCCGCACACATGCAATTCAAGAATCGTTAAGTAAATTTAATGAACCGTGCACAGCCCCAGGCTCACTCATATTCGACCAATTAGGAATTGCAAGTTACCTGACAATGTATGGTGTAAAAGTAATATAAGTTATCTTTGACCCCAAAGCATCGGCGTACGGCGCATAGTAAATTAGATTGGAGGTAAACATAAAATTTATTTAGTTTTAAAACCTCAAAGTTCCCATAGGAAAAATGACAGATAAATTATGTTAATTAACCAACTTCTGGCACATTCTCTGATGTCACATGCTCAGAGATAATGCATCACATTGGCAGTTCTGTTTTTTGTCAACAGTAAAATGGTTAAATTAAAATAGAATGTACCCTGTTAAATGGATGGCAGGTAACTATTGAAAAAGTTTTTTTAAACTTAGTGGGAATTGTTTCTATACTATTTGAACTTACTTTAAGGAATCTCGCAGTACTGCAGGTCTATCAGGTATAAACTGTCAAGTTTATGCTGCATTCCCAATACGCAGTTGTTATAATCAACACATGTTTTCTCATGTGTATTTTGTGTACACAACAAATCCCGAGATGCAATATTGCAAACTGTCAAATTCCATTATGCAGCCGTCTCCCTTCATAAACGTCAATCACCTGTCTTGACCGAGATAAAATCAAAGCAGGGATCAGCCAAGAGGGCGAAGTGAAGTTGGAAATATCTTTGCCTTGGCACTGCTCACTTCGCTCAGTTTCTACGTTTGGGCAAAATCAAAGTCAAAAACGAACCTCTACAGTCGAAATTAGGAGAGATATTGTGAAAAGATTGGAGTGAGTGAGTTACCAATAAAAGTTACTCGTATATCACGACTTACTTCAATAATAGTTATCAAAATCACAAGAAATATGATTGTGTTCCTTTCATTCCTCTGTCATTTGAAGCAGGAACCATTTAGAAACACGGAGCGGGGCGGTCCATGTTGAAGCGATGTGATAATTACTGAAATAAGCACAACAATTGCACATTATGCACCAAAACCAGGGTGAGAGCTTAGCGACTCCTTAAAAAATAGGGAAATTTTGATTTTTGCTAAAATGTAGCTTTCCTTGTAAATTTTGGCATCTTGACAAGGCCCCAAATCTCACTGACAGAACAAGGCAGATCCCACCAGTGGTGGAGCCATGGTTTTGAAATTCTGGGGGACCTTGCTGGCTGCTGGGGAAGAGTTTGGGAGGGGGGGGGGGGGATCTCCGGACTGAGGGTACTGTTCTTGTATTGAGTACAAGAAATCAAAAAGAATCTTTTCAAATTTCGGGATGGGAGGAGCAAGTGTGATTGGGGGGGGGGGGGGCTGGTCTCCCTAGATACCCCATGGCTCCACTACAGTAGCTCACCACAATATATCCATTAGCTGAGAAGAGTGGTGAACAATGAGTAACCTGGGTGACTCAACACGCTGTATGAGCCTCTTGACCTGGATGACAAATACAGACACATTCTATGTGTACATTACCCTTTAAAATGTGAATTTCTACAATATATTTTGAAAAACCGAAAACCGAGTTTTTGTACGAAACCAAACCGAAATGCAAATTTCAAAACTGCCCAGCCCTAGCAGGGAGGACGTAGTTTCTCCTCCCGTAAGCCTCGCAAGTCCTACAGGTGATGTTCAAGACCCCTATTGCTTGCCATTTGGCGGAAGGTTATCAAACTTCGCAAGAAACTGGATAGCAGTCATGGAAGATCAGTGGGTGAGAAGTGTAGTCTTGGATGGCTCACGGCTATCATTCTGAGCGAAACCTCCACTAACCAGATGTCTGCGTTGGACAAATCTTCCGGCGAATCCCTCCAAAAGAGAGTCTCTCCTAGCGGAGGTACAGCCTCTCTTATTAAAGGAAGCAATAGAGGTCATCGAGAATCAAAATTCTCCTGGTTTTTTCAGTCACCTGTTCCTCGTACCGAATCCAGACGGCTCATTCCAACCGATAATAGACTTGAGCTGGATAAACAAGCTTATCGTGGCTCCAAAGTTCTATATGGAGACCATTCGGTCGTTAACAGTGAGCATTCAAGTGAACGACTATGCGGCAAGCATAGATCTAAAGGATGCTTACTTTCATGTCATGGCACATCTGGCATTCAGAAAGTACTTGTGGTTCGCCGTACAAGGGAAGGTTTATCAGTTCAGAGCAATGTGCTTCGGTCTGAACCTGGCTCCCTGGGCCTTCACTCAAATAATGAACTTGGTAATGTCATACTTCCGAGCTCATTCGTCTGTGGTAACATCGGCTTATTTGGACGACATTCTGCAGAGATACAGCAACAGAATTATTATTCAGAACGATGTTCAGAGTCTGCTTCTATTACTCCGATGTCTCGGTCTCATCATAAACGAGAAGAAGTCGGATCTAGCTCCGTCCAAGTCGTTCACTCACTTGGGAATGAGCTTCGAGCCTCGCAACAATCTGGTTCGTCTGCCGTTACCCAGAGCGAAATTAGTGAGTTGTGCTCGCTTTTGTCTACACTCAGACACATTAACAGTGAGGGAATTCATGCAACTGATGGGGCTGTGCGGAGTGGCTGCAGATCTTATTCTGATGGGCCAGCTGCACACGCGTTCCCTCCAGATATTCTTTACTCAGAACTGGAGTGTGAAGACACATTCGCTCGAATCCAGTATTGTTTTAACTGATCTAGTAAAACAAAAGGTTCAGATTTGGGCAGATCTTCAATGGTTAACTCAGGGAGTTCCGCTGCAACTGCCGGATCCAGCTTTCACGATTATGACAGATGCGAATCAGACGGGCTGGGGCATGACCCTAAGTCCCGCAGACTTGAAGTGTCAGGGTCTTTAGGACTCTCGGTTCCTAGAGAAGCACATAAACATCAAAGAGATGATGTCAATATGGCTAGCACTTCAACACTGGATTCGCCTAATAGTGAATGTCCACGTTTAAACTTCAAATCCTGTCGGACAATTCGACAGTAGTTGCTTACATTCGGAATCAAGGCGGCTCTCATTCGATTCCTTTATGTGAATTAACGGAGAAGATTCTCCTATACGTCATGAATCATGGCATTCATCTCTCTGTCTGTCATATTCCAGGTCGTCTGAACGTACTAGCAGACTCGCTGTCTCGGAAAGGTCGCCTGTTACCATCAGAATGGACTCTCAACAAGCGAATATTCAGACAGATTTGTTACCAGTGGGATCATCCGATGATAGATCTTTTTACGACACACCTGAACAATCAGTTGCAGACGTTGGTGTTGCCATGCCCAGATTATCGAGTGTATGCAGTAGACGCTCTATCGATCTCATGGGATGGAATGATAGGATATGCATATCGTCCAACTCCGATGATTCAGCCGATTCGGTTAAAGATCAAACAGACCCGTTGCAAAATTCTGGTAGTAGCACCTCTGTCATCACAGAGACCTTGGATCAGTCTTCTCAGGTGTCTGTTATGGGACGTTCCTCAAAAGCTTCCTCCACGAGAGGACCTTCTTTATCAGGGGAAGTCCTGCACACTGCATCACAACCCAGAAGGTCTCAACCTTCATGCATTTCTGTTGTGCGATCATTCCTGCATGGAAAACATTTTACAGGACGTGCAGTGGACACAATTTCTAACTGCAGGAGGTCCTCCTCTTCGTTGAACTATGCAGTGAAGTGGAGGGTTTTCTTTCGTTGGTGTAAGGATCGGTCGATAGACGTATATGATCCGTCCATACCAAATATTAATGATTTCTTGGTCTACTTGTTTGATGATCTCAAACTGCAGCCTGCTTCTATTAAGGGCTACATGTCTATGTTATCAGATACTTACGCTCATCATGACAACTTGGCTATTGGATCAAATACTTCATTATCCAAGCTAGTTAGAAATTTCTCTATCAATAGACCCAGAACCCTCAGATTAATTCCGAAGTGGAATTTGGCTTGGGTTCTGTTGAAGCTCAAAGAAGCTCCTTTTGAGCCGTTGGACATCGTAGAGTTCAGATTCTTGACCTATAAAATGGCGTTTCTCTTAGCCTTTGCATCTGCTAGAAGAGTCAGTGAACTTCATGCCTTATCTGCTGATAAATCTCACTACCGAAGTGTGGGTAATGCCTTACCCTCTCGGCTGCAGGGTATTCAAATTTCAATATCGGTATTGAAAAAAATACCGCGATATACCGGTATATCATAGACTGGTTCAGAGGGTGAAAATTGGGCGATGTTCTGGGAACTGAGTTCGTATATAATTGACAACACAGTTATATTTTGGGCAGTTAACAACTGAATAAAATTTACTGTACTCAGTACCTTATGTTCAGCTAAAACGAATATCTTTAAGAAAGCATTTTTTTTTTTTACAAATGTGCACAGCGTTATTTTATTTTGATTTAAAATCACATCACAGAGACAGCTCAGACATGAGGGAAAACAATAAAATGCCATGACTTTTCTGTTGGAAAAGAATATCCCACAATTCGTCACTGTAGCTGACTGTAGTGTTTATTTTTCCTTTGTTCATGAATATTAATTAATACAGCTGTTTTATGGAGTGTGTGCATTTCGCAACCTGCATTTTCCTCTCCATTGTTTGGTTCTTCTTATGACCTATTGTATTTTAAGTGTTGATAAAGATGGTCAGTGGTGTGTTTGTGCTAATAATTAACATTCATGTGTGCGGCAATTATTAATGTCTGAATGGATTATTTTTGTGCAGGCTTCTCCTTCCCTTTGTTTCTGGTTCTGGTTCTGTGCCGTGTATGTTCATACTCCCAAAACTTCACCTGATGTGATGCATGGTTAGCACAGTTCTTAAAGAGTTAAGATATATAAATGCTAGGTTTATTTGAATTTATTATTAATTTCTGGGATAACATCTGTAAAAAACTAGTTACAAAAAAATAGTTGGTTTTAGACTGCTGGTCGTCATTTTAAAACTGGGATGAAAAGTGACAGAGACGTCCAACCCATGCCTTCATTGCCATTGAACAGCTTATTAATATTCATAAGTTCAAAGTTCACAATGACAGTGTTGATGGAAATGTTGATCAAAGTTGCTTCAGGTTTTATCAGTTTTTGAGAGGAATAGAATAAATAAAAGAAACAATCCTGATAATGATTTTGTGAGTTATTGTATTATCCAAACGGGAAAACGTGGGATTACATATACAAATGTGTCAAAGTATTCATTCCATGAATTTGACGCACTCCTGAAATATTCAACTTTCAGTTTCAAATTGCTGGTATGTGTATACTTACTTGTAACTTACGCAGCTCAAGGACGCTGCAAACTGTGTTTTCATTCGTCGAATGAAGATTGACTGACGTGTACTTTATCACAGAAGTTGACAGACATGATAGTATACATTGATTGTTTTTTCCCTAATAATATATTGACTTCAACTTCGATAATTTGATCCAATACCATTTCTTACGATATACCGGTACTTTTAAAACAATACCAATATTCATCCGGTATCATTCTCAATACCTGTAATTACTGGTTTACCGGTATACTGTGCAGCCCTACAAAAGATAGCTTTTGACTCCTCAAGGGGCTTGTTCTATTACCCTCACTATGGAAGTCGGATTTTTGGCTAAGAATCAGATTCCAGACAAGCGGTCGGAGCCTATTATCATTAAGGCTCTACAGTCTTCCGATAACCGTAGACCTTTGCTGTGTCCAGTCAGGGCTATGCACATTTATAAACGTCAATCAGATTTTATTAGAAAAGGAAGAAAACGTTTGTTTCTTTCATTGATTCCTAACAGAAAGGATATTTCTGTTCATTCCGTTGTTAGATGGATTCAGTCGGCAATACGCATTGCCTATGAAAATCTATCTTCAGATCAACGTTCTGTTAATAAGATATCAGCGCACAAGGTTAGAGTGCTATCCACTTCTTGGGCTTATTCTAACAGTATAGCCATTACTGATCTCCTGAAGGGAGCTTACTGGATACAGCCCTCTTCATTTACCAAGTTTTACCTGAGAAATTTAGAGTCCATCTCCGGTGACCTTAGATCTTCGGGTCCTCTTTCTGTTGCTCAGAATGTCGTCCATTAATGGTTACATCTATAGGCATTTAGGCGTTGATGCTGTTCTGCTGCCCTCTTCGTTCTGAGCTTATTTATCTCAGAACAAGGGGAAAGGGGTGGGGGGGGGGGGGGCGGAGGGTGATGGTTTTTCCCTTATGATCATCTGGCTTTATAGTGAAAAGCAAGGGAAGACCTCCTCTGGTGTCAGTAGTCCTGAGTTGGTGCTGGAATGGTTTTAATGTGTAGCTCGGTGTGAAGCAAATACTTTGTCTCATTTATGTATGGTTTTTGAAGTGTAGCTCCCTGTGAAGCATTTGGATATGTCACATGTCAAGCGGGCATTACTATACAATCCTCGGTCACTTTTAAATAAGTATAAAGAGTCTCATTCTCTAGACTATCTTTATGTATTGGTTTTCCTTCACCTAATTAGCGTAATGGGTTATACTGGCATTAAATGGAGAATTATATATTATGTAATACTCAATTACATTGTTGGTGTTATGCCTTTCTCATTTCTCGTAAAGGAGAAAGACATATATAATTCCTATCTTCTCCTATTCTCCTGTAGGGGCTATTCTTTACTGAAGTAATTGAGAGATTGGATTTTCCTTTAAGTCCTAGGCCCTCCAGCCTTTTTACTATTCAGCTAGTCTGGGCCATTGGTTGTATAAAAATATTATAAATTTTAAGTAATTTGTATATTTTTTTATACTTACCTATGGCCCAGACGGGTGTAGCCCTTCCATGAGTGGGCACTCATGCCTCCCCGCTGTTTACAACATTTAACAGGCAATCTGTAGAAAGAATGATGGTTGGCCCCAAGTTCGGTTCCTTCCTGGATACTGTGCATGCGCAGATCTAAAAAGTATGGAGTACCAGATATGACTTTATTTTTACCTCACCTGAGCGAAGCTCAAGGGGAGCTTAACTAATCACTTTCTGTCCGTCGTCCGGCGTCCGTCGTCCGTCGTCGTCCGTCCGGCGTTAACTTTACATTATCGACTTCTCCTCCTAAACCACTAGCCCAATTTTATTCAAATGTTGGCTAAATGTTTATTACCTAATGCCAATTCAGATTTGTTCAAATGAAGTTGCCCCTCCTCCTGGGTGGTGCCACACCCCCAAGGGGCACCAAAATCTTTGTAAATCTTCTTCTCATGAACCAGCAGTAGCAGAGACTTGATATTTGGTGTGCAGCTTCCTTTTGAGGTGTAGACTCAGATTTGTTCAAGAGAAGTTTGTGGGGCTATACTTGACGTTGTTATGAGAGGGGCAAAATTTTTTGCCCCGCCCAAAATTTCTATTTTCCAAACCGAGAGGCTGATTTGAACCAAATTTTATGTGAGGGCTTATTGGGTCATGAGTACTTGATTTATGCAAAAAAAAATTTTCCCGCAGCCCTGTGGGAACCACAGGAGCTAAAAATAGAAAAAATTTAAAACGCCCATATCTCCAAAACTGCACGGCACTGAGAATTTTTATTTGGTGTGCAGCTTCCTTAGGACCAACAGAAAGGATTGGTAAAAAAAAATTGCCATCGGTTTTATCATAGGGTACAGTTTCGGGACTTTGAAAAAGTGCTGAGTCAGCACTTTTTAACACTGTAGGCAATGGGAAAAACATTAAAAAATCTTCTTCTCCAGATCCAGCAGGCAGAATCTTTTGATATTTGGTATGCAACATTGTAGGGTGGATCTGATTCAAGTTTGTTCAAATCGGCCCCCTGGGTTCATATTTGGGCTCAGTATAGGAGCCCGATTTCGAACTTAGTGCATTTCAGGCAAATTTCTTAAAAAATCTTCTTCTCCAGATCCAGCAGGCAGAATCTTTTGATATTTGGTATGCAACATTGTGGGGTGGATCTGATTCAAGTTTGTTCAAATCGGCCCCCTGGGTTTATATTTGGGTTCAGTATAGGAGCCCAAATTTGAACTTACTGCATTTCAGGCAAATTTCTTTGAAAATCTTCTTCTCCAGATCCAGCAGGCAGAATCTTTTGATATTTGGTATGCTACATTGTAGGGTGGATCTGATTCAAGTTTGTTCAAATCGGCTCCCTAGATTCATATTTGGGCTCACTATAGGAGCTCGAATTCGAATTTAGTGCATTTCAGGCAAATTTCTTCAAAAATCTTCTTCTCCAGATCCAGCAGGCAGAATCTTTTGATATTTGGTATGCAATGTTGCGGGGTAGATCTGATTCAAGTTTGTTCAAATCGGCCCCCTGGATACATATTTGGGCTTACTATAGAAGCCCGAATTCGAACTTAGTGCATTTCAGGCAAATTTCTTAAAAAATCTTCTTCTCCAGATCCAGCAGGCAGAATCTTTTCATATTTGGTAAGCAACATTGTGGGGTGGATCTGATTCAAGATTGTTCAAATCGGCCCCCTGGGTTAATATTTGGGCTCAGTATAGGAGCCCGATTTCGAACTTAGTGCATTTCAGGCAAATTTCTTAAAAAATCTTCTTCTCCAGATCCAGCAGGCAGAATCTTTTGATATTTGGTATGCAACATTGTAGGGTGGATCTGATTCAAGTTTGTTCAAATCGGCCCCCTGGGTTCATATTTGGGCTCAGTATAGGAGCCCGATTTCGAACTTAGTGCATTTAGGCAAATTTCTTAAAAAATCTTCTTCTCCAGATCCAGAAGGCAGAATCTTTTGATATTTGGTATGCAACATTGTGGGGTGGATCTGATTCAAGTTTGTTCAAATCGGCTTCCTAGATTCATATTTGGGCTCACTATAGAAGCTCGAATTCGAACTTAGTGCATTTCAGGCAAATTTCTTAAAAAATCATCTTCTCCAGATCCAGCAGGCAGAATCTTTTGATATTTGGTATGCAACATTGCGGGGTGGATCTGATTCAAGTTTGTTCAAATCAGCCACCTGGATTCATATTTGGGCTCACTATAGAAGCTCGAATTCAAACTTAGTGCATTTCGGGCAAATTTCTTCAAAAATCTTCTTCTCCAGATCCAGCAGGCAGAATCTTTTGATATTTGGTTTGCAACATTGCGGGGTGGATCTGATTCAAGTTTGTTCAAATCGGCCCCCTGGATTCATATTTGGGCTTAATATAGAAGCCCGAATTCGCACTTAGTGCATTTCAGGCAAATTTCTTCAAAAATCTTCTTCTCCAGATCCAGCAGGCAGAATCTTTTGATATTTGGTACGCAACATTGCGGGGTGGATCTGATTCAAGTTTGTTCAAATCGGCCCCCTGGATTCATATTTGGGCTTAATATAGAAGCCCGAATTCGCACTTAGTGCATTTCGGGCAAATTTATTAAAAAATCTTCTTCTCCAGATCCAGCAGGCAGAATCTTTTGATATTTGGTATGCAACATTGTGGGGTGGATCTGATTCAAGTTTGTTCAAATCGGCCCCCTGGGTTTATATTTGGGCTCTGTATAGGAGCCCAAATTTTAACTTAGTGCGTTTCAGGCATATTTCTTAAAAAATCTTCTTCTCCAGATCCAGCAGGCAGAATCTTTTGATATTTGGTATGCAACATTGTAGGGTGGATCTGATTGTGATTCATGAACGTATTTATTTGTAAAGTTGATAGAATCTTAGACAAAATTTGCAGAAAAGATCTACTATAGAAGGGGTGGTATCCAGGGTGAACCGTTTACCCAAATCTAGCAGTACTAATGCATTATTCACACAAATCTTCGTTCAAATTTTATGACCCCTCATTGGAACACACGCATTCAGCTCATTCCAACAAAGGTCATATGCCATGTTTTCGAGACAAAGGAATAAAAATTTTAGTTATTCATGAAATTTTTAGGCAACTGTTGTCTGTTATTCACATTGCTTCATGAAATTTCAGTACTTTTAGAAGTTACCTCAGTAATCAAGGGTTAATTCCCCTTAATTAAATGTCGCCTCTAAAAAACAACCACTTTGCATATCTTACCTTTTTACCAGCATAACTGCCAAAACTTGTCAGCATTCTTCGCAAAAATCGCTATTCAAATTTTAATTTTTGTCTCTTAAACATACATGTACTTATCGCTTGTAAATACCCCATTGGAATGAGCTTTTTGAGCTCATTCCAATGAGAGGTCGCACACCATGCTTTTTGAGTCAAAAAAGCAATTTTTTTAGTTATTCCAGAATTTCGTACGTAAAACACAGCTTTATGACTTCACATTAAAATGAGCTCTCTAAGCTTGTTCCAATCAACATTCACGCACTATGTCTTTCACACAAAAAATAAAATTTTCCATTTATTCAGGAATTTTGTTTGCAAGAACACTCTTACCCCCCCCCCCCCCCCCCCCCCCCCCCCCCACAAACACACACACACAAACACACACACACACACACAAACACAGACACACACATCTAAAAGTTCGTCAGCAAAAAAACAGTTACTTCAATTTTTAAATGCATTATAGGAACAACTTGCCTAATCAAATTTAAATACTTTTGCATCATTCTGTATCTAGAACAAACCATTTACCATATCTTTACGCAAAATTCTCCAGCATCATTCACAAAAAAACACCATTATTTATATATTCACATTTCTGTCTCAAAAATATACCTGATCTTCCCATACCCCTATTGGAATAAGCTGTTTGAGCTTGTTCCAATGATGATAAAAAAAAATAAAATTTGTGAAAATTTTTGTTTTCTTGCATGCAAATATATACATGTAGCACATGGAAGATATCCACAGTTGGGGAGAGATGTCCAAGGCTATCTCTTCACATTCCTTGTTTGTGCTTCATGCTAAACCAGTTTGTCTGCAGAGATAAATTTGCTTTATTAAAAATCATTGGAGATTGGCCACACACCAATGATTTTAAATAAAACTAATTTTAGGTAACAAATGTTGAACTTCAAACAAAATCTATCACTCAACCAGTTAATGTTGATGAGGCATGACATGGTGAAGGTGACCTAAAATACTTCTTAGAGTCACTTTGTCAGGTGAGCGATTAAGGCCACATGGGGCCTCTTGTTTTGGTTTTGCATGCAAATTTTGGGGATTGGGGGGCAAAATTTGTGTTTGGCCCTGGATTAATTTTTAGCTCATCTTGACAAAGTCAAGCTGAGCTAATCCCATCGCACTCCGTGCGTCGTCCATCCGTCCATCTGTCGTCCGTCAACACCTTGTTTTGGTCTTCTCCTCCAAAGCCACTAGGCCAATTCAAGTGAAAGTTTATGTGAGTGATGGTCCCGAAGGGGCATTGCATTTTTGTTCAACTCAGCATATCCAGCCCCATAGGGAGGGAGTGGGGGAAAATGCTCCAAAATATTTTTAAAATCTTCTTCTCATGAACCAGTGTGTTAGATGACTTCATATTTACTATGGAGCTTCCTTTTGAGGTGTAGAATCAGGTTTGTGAAGCAATATTTGGCTTTGTAATGGTAGGGGTAAGATTTTTAGCCCCGCCCAAAATTTCCATTTTCTGAACCCATGGTCTGGTTTGAACCAAATTTGGTATGTGGTATTATTGGGTCATAAGTACATGACTCATGCAAAAAAAAAAAATATTCTGCATCCCCAAGGGAACCCTGGGAGCTAAAAATAGAAATATTTTCAAACGCCCATACCTCCCAAACCACACTGAACAGAGAGCTGTTATTTGGTATGAAGTAGCCTTAGGACGAGTAGAATTGAATGGTAAAATAAAATTGCCATCGGTTATGTTAGGGTGTTCTGTAATGGGCATTGAAAAAATGCTGAGTCAGCATATTTGCAAAAATTTAAAAAAATCTTTTCTCCAGAACCAATCATCAGAATCTTTTGATATTCAGTATACAGCATTCATAGGAGGATCACGATTGTTCAAACCAAGTCCCTAGGTTAATATTTGGGCTTCCTACGGAAGCCCGTAATTTTAACTTTGTTCAATATGGGGGACAATTTTTAAAAATCTTCTTCTTCAGATCCACCAGTCAGAATGCTTTCATATTTGGTATGCAACATCTCTAGGGGGTTCAGATTCAAGTTTGTTCAAATCAGATCCCTAGGTATATATTTGGGCCCTCTATGGTAGCCCAAATGTTTACTTAGTGCATTATGAGGAAATTTCTTCAAAAATCTTCTTCTTCAGATCCACCAGTCGGAATGCTTTCATATTTGGTATACAACATCTCTAGGGGGGTCAGATTCAAATTTGTTTAATTGGAGTTCCTGGGTTAATATTTGGGATCCATATGGGAACCTGAAATTTAACTTAATACAATATGAGGGAATTTCTTCAAAAACCTTCTTCTTCAGATCCACTAGTCAGAATGCTTTCATATTTGGTATACAACATCTCTAGGGGGGTCAGATTCAAGTTTGTTCAAATCGGATCCATAGGTTAATATTTGGGCTCGCTATGGTAGCCCAAATTTTAACTTAGTGCAATATGAAGAAATTTCTTTAAAATTTCTCTTCTTCAGATCCAACAGTCAGAATGCCTTCATATTTGGTACACAACATCTCTAGGGAAGTCAGATTCAGCTGTGTTCAAATTGAGAGTCTGGGTTAACATTTGGGCTCCCTATGGGAGCCAGAATTGGCCATGTTGCTGAAGAATTAAAAATTTTGTATTCAGTACCCTCTAGAGGTGTGTAACTAAGATTAATCCACATAGGTTGTATCAAGAGGCTTCATAGGGGAGCTCTACATTTTACATTATAATCAACTGAAGAAGAGTCATGATGCCCGGACTATTTTTGTCACTTCTGCGGGGCTCAAGGATTGACAGTGTATCCTATGGAAATGGATTGCTTAATGTAGACTCATTCTTGGACTCTGTTTATATTGTGTCCTGTTCAAGATGAGTGCCTCAGGCCCCGTGGGGCCTCTTGTTGAGTTAGCACCAGCTAGTCTGGGCCATTGGTAAGTATAAAAAATATACATATTGCTTAAAATTTATCATTTTCCTGCCGACCTTACAAAAAGGAACTGTCTTCTCAAAGCAGTAAACTTGATGATTTCCAAGAAGGCAATAGAGGTTGTAGAGAATATTTTGTCTCTTGGTTTTTATTCAAGAATCTTCATGGTGCTGAAGCCAGATAGCTCATTATACCCCCTGCAAACAAAGTTTGGGGGGGGGGGGGGGGGGTATATAGGAATCACCCTGTCCGTCCGTCTGTCCATCCATCGTAAGCGCAACTCCTCCTAAACCGTTTGAAGAATTTTCTTGAAACTTTACACAATGGAAGAACTCCATATGGCAATGTGCATGAAGCAATATAACTCCGTTCTGACATTTCCAAGGGGAGATAATCTGTCCGTCTGACCATCCTTGTAAGCGCAACTCCTCCTAAACCGTTTGAAGAATTTTCATGAAACTTTACACAATGGAAGAACTCCATATGAAGATGTGCATGAAGCAATATAATTCCATTCTGACATTTTCAAGGGGAGATAATCTAACTTATACCGTCTGTCCACCCTTCTAAGCACAACTCCTCCTAAACCGTTTGAAGAATTTTCATGAAACTTTACACAGTGGAAGAACTCCATATGAAGATGTGCATGAAGCAATATAATTCCGTTCTGACATTTCCAAGGGGAGATAATCTAACTTATACCGTCTGTCCATCCTTGTAAGTGCAACTCCTCCTAAACCATTTGAAGAATTTTCATGAAACTTTACACAATGGAAGAACTCCATATGAAGATGTGCATGAAGCAGTATAATTCCGTTCTGACATTTCCAAGGGGAGATAATCTAACTTATACATTTCAGGCGCGGGGGGGGGTGGGGGGGGGTGGGTATTACTTTGTGAGTTTGCTCACAGTACCTCTAGTTTGACTTGTTATAGACCTACGCTGGATTAACAAGCTCATTCTCGCTCCAAAGTTTTATATGGAAACCATCTGGTCGGTAAGTGAGACCGGCACTGGGTCAGCGCATTTTGTGCAGCCTGGACCTTCTGTCCCTCAGAGGACTGCAGCGACTCTCCTGAGTTCCCACACTCCAGACTCTCGGGGTATTTTATACCCCTATACGCAAATGCCTTTGGATGCTTCAGCTACCACCTGTCATTCTGCATTGGGTCTTCTTGAGGATCATGACCCTTTGCTGGTTAACCCTTTACCCAACGTAATGGCCAAAACCGGCCAGCGCTATTCTAAAAAATCGCCAATTAATTTCATTATTTTTTTCATTTTTTATCTCAAAAACATAGGTTATGACCCCTCGTTGGAATGAGCTCGTTCCAATGAGGGGTCATAACCTATGTTTTTGAGACAAAAAATTAAAAAAATTAGTTATTCCAGAATTATTTTTGCAAGTGTCATCTGCTTTTCATGTTAGGTAAAGGGTTCTACTAGAAGAGGAAGTGGTTTCTCCTCTCGCAGGCCCCGTCGGGCTCAAAATGAAGAACCTCACCTCGATTCGTCCAGTTTGGAGGAAGGATATCATAGTTTGGAGACTGTTGGGCTGCTATCACATCCTATCCCTGGTATGTGGGAAAGTGTTGTATGGGCACTAATCCAAACTTTCCCAAGCTCCTTCGGAATGGGGGGCACCTTTTGAACCATTTTCCTAGGTGGATATGTGTTTTCTCACATACAAGACAGGTTTTCTGATGGCTTTTGTCTCAGCCAGGAGAGTTAGTGAGCTTCATGCCCTCTCTGGTGATTCAGATTTTTTCAGGAGTTCCACCAACAGTGTTACTTTCACCACTGATTGCTCCTTTGTAGCCAAGAATCAGATACCAGAAACATCTCCGCCTCCTATCTGTATCAAGGTACTTCTTTCCATTGAGGGTAGTCGCCCTTTGCTCTGTCCTGCTCATGCCATTCGCATTTACCTCAACCGGACACAGCTTATTAGAAGAGGCAGGAAACAATTCTTTCTGTCCCTGATCCCTGGTCGATGGAAGATCACTCCTCAATCCATTTCTAGGTGGATTTGTCTTGCTATTAGAGCGTCATACACTTGTTTGGCGAGGGATGATTGTATTACCAATTGCATTTATGCCCACGAGGTGCGTGCATTGTCTACCTCCTGGGCATATGCTAGATCCATCTAGTTGGCGGACGTTATGCAGGCAGCCTACTGGAGAAACGCTTCTACTTTCTTCTCCCACCTGCATCATTTGCTGGAGCAGTCGGAGGACCTTTTTTCTCTTGGACCTCTTTCTTCTGCTCAGGCTGTTATCAACCCTTGCCATTAGCTTTTCTTTTAGGACCAGTTCAAGCCTTGAGCTTTGTTACTGCCCATTCTGTCTGTCTGTCACATTCATCTCATCTCTCATTGTCTGTATCGATGTTTGTGATGCGATGGCTTTATAGGCCTTGGGAACTCTTCTGTCCACGGTTCCAGCTCAGTCGGGTTATGTGGGGTTTGGTTATGTGATTCCCTCCTCCTATTGTCTATTCTGCCTGTTGTAAACAATTGTAAGGTAGGTTGATAAATTTAAATTTTGGAGTAAATTTCCTTTCTTATTATACCTAGCACAATTGTTTACCTAGAGGCCCTCCCGCCTTCTTATTCGGGTAAGAATCCTTCCTCCCTGCTGGTCACATAACTCCAATGTTGGCAGATTTCAAATAGAATGACACGTTGGTTATACATCTGTGCACTGGTCCCGGAAGCCATGGATTGGTGCAGAGAAGAGTGTCCCTACAGTGTGTGTGCCAGTCACACTGAGCACAGTTTTTTGACTTATTTTTTCTTGGTTCTATTGCACCACCTTTTCTTTCCAAAATTGCTTGGGAAAGAAGTTCAAAGAACAAAAATAGAGAGTATACTTCTGAGTTAGGGACTTCCACTGTAGTGCAAACATGTTGTACACAATTGTGGTAGATATAATAAGAAAGGAAATTTACTATAAAATTTAAATTTCTGTAACTTGGGCACTTTTAAAGCCATGCGAAATAAGTGCCAAAAACAATACAATCTAAAGGGCTGTGTGAAGGCTCCAATTGTATATAAGTGAAGAAGCATACAAACAGGGCTGGGAGCATTTAACGTGTTAAAAAAAAATTAACGCGTTAGAAAAAATTTAACTTGTTAATTAACGCCATAGTTCATATTCTTTATATCATCGTATATGCATGTCGAATAACGTAAAATACAAGAATAAACTGAATTCACCCAGTCTATAATAACCCTAACCAGACACGGTATTCGCGTGGCGATGACATTGCTTTTCCTGCTTAGAGTATGTTTCATGAGAGCTATAAATAGACTCGGTTCTGTGAATGAATTTCTGTTGCAGATCGCGTGACCCATGCCTTTCTGCTCTGATACTCGAGGACGTTCAAGTGTATACGCAAGAGTGTGTCATACATCACATGGTGTTTACAACTACCGTGTTTCTCTGTGATTCTTCCCGTGGACTGGAAGCTATTTATTTTCCATGAAACATTATGCCACCCAAACTCTGTTCTTGACGTATGGGTTAGTGTTTGAAAAACGCCGAATGAGTTTGGCGAAGGAAATGGCCGCGGCCATTGTCTTCTTGCACGAGAACATTGGAAGATGCAACTAGGCCTGTTGCTATCAACACATGGTGGTGTTCTTCTGTGACTGTGACACCATCGAGCGTATGCACGTATACCAGTTGCAAAATGCAACAATTCTTATCTGTTCGATTTTATTTCCATGTTTCGTTGAATAAAACTTTGATATTTCCATTATGAGACATTCAAAGTACCTGTTTTGTGGGCATTATCATTTTAACACGTTTTAACATGTTAACATGTTAATTTTTTATAAGTTAACATGTTAGGACAAAAATTAACTTGTCCCAGCCCTGCATACAAAGAATAAGAAATGTTACCTTCATATTGAACTGAGAACATTAATACAGAAGCTACTACATGTGTAGTGCATATAACAAACAGTTGCATGAAATAATGATCAGTCTCTGTAATATCTATTAAATACATTATTCTTATACTATTAACCCTTTACCCAACATAATGGCCAAAATCAGTCAGTGCTATTCACAAAAATCGCCAATTAATTTTCATTAATTTTTTATTTTTTGTCTCAAAAACATAGGTTATGACCCCTCTTTGGAATGAGCATGTTGAGCTCATTTCAAAGAGGGGTCAATAGTTATTCAAGAATTTTGTTTGCGTCTGCTTTTCAGGTTAGGTAAAGGGTTAACCCTCTTCACTCCGATGTCAAAATGGTAAAGTTTTCAGCAGCCAATATTTCCGATAATGAAATTTGATATTTAACCAAATATATCTTGTTTGACAGAGCTCAAAAGCTCTGTCAAACAAGATATAATTGGTTAAATTCATAGTTAAACAAGAGAAAATTGGAGAAAGTTCTGTTGCACTTCCAGAGTGCTAGGGGTTAAATAATGAAGCTATTTATGCATTTTTCTACCCTTCTTCAACAGTTGACATTATGTGGCTTTGCAGTTGTGTCTAGGCAGCCAGGACTTGCCTAGAAACAACTGGCAATGTTCTTGGGATGTAACTTGAAAATGCATCTAAAAACTGTCTGTTGAAGTTCCTGTTTTGTTGCAGTAAAAAAGAGATGAAAGTCAAAATTAAATTTTTATTTGAATAAGGACTGATATTGGGAAAATTTGGGTTTGAATTGGGAAAAATCATGCCAAAATGCCATTAGGAATGGTTCACACATGAAGACACCCAAAAGAATCCCAGAACTAATTGTAAATTGATTAATGTACAGCTGATGTTTTTCTGTCACTTCAGGCTCTACTTGCTTCCTGGAATGGCTGTTATCTATAGTCATGGGTCAACAGCAGTTATTTGGTGTGTAGTTTATTGATGATAGACTCTGATGTCCTGTTTTTATTCAAGAGTCCTAACTGGACAACTATAATGTGGGACACCACATCTGTATATCTCAACACATTCTGGCACACAATTGAAGACATAGACATTGACTATTGGAAGTGGGTGTTCTGGGTGATATATCCAATCATCATATCTTTCCTGTTACCTGCATTCCTGTTGATATTCATCTATGCCTCAGCTTTGTTTCTTCATATCTATCGACATCGACACCGATTGAGAGATGCTTATGCAAGAGACTTCTGGAATGGAGCTATCAAAACAATTGCTGCTTTCTGGGATGGTCAAGGATGGGTGTGGCATGGTGAGTGAACAAAATCTTATTTTCCTCTTTTTAGAATTAAAATTGATTGTTGAAGTCGGGTACTATCATTCTTAGTCAATTTTCTCATCTTAATATTTTTACCTGCGTCGCCAGCGGCAGAGCAGGTCTAGTAACCACTCGACTCCATCCGTCAGTCCGTCTGAAACACTTCTTCCATCAAAGTTTTCTTGTCTTCTATGAAAGGGAATGTTTTATATTTGGTCTGCTGCTTCATAATGATGAGTTGTATCGTGTATCTAATTTTCAGATCTGCCGTGCAGCCACTTCCTGTTTGCCGATACTTTGAAGTCTTCATCTCTGTAATCAATTGCATGCAGCGACGCAGGTCCAGACCCGGTATTGGTCTTGGCTTGTTTGTTTTTGAGAAATGCACTAAATTTGTCCAGCTACATGTATATGTCCTGGTAGAAACAGGAATCTGGTTGAATTCAAAATTCTCTGAGTATAAGTTGGAATTCCAACTTCCGTTGGTAGAATCTGAGATTCTATCAAATTCCAATTCTTCTCCTGTATTTTTACACAAAAATTGTCATCATATTTTATCATTCCATTTTTTATCAAGCCAGTCCCATGGATGTTGTGACAGTGGGGTTAGTTGGGTTCCTATCCCCATCTTTCCAGCCAAAAGTTTCATAAGACAGGAAAATTAAGCCTCAAACCACCAAGAGTTGGAGATTTCATGGCTTGTGACAGTAGATTTCATAGTGTTTCATCCGTATCTTTGACCATTCATAACAGACAGTTCACATTTCATATGGTTGTCTTACTAGAGTTACTAACACCACACAAGTAGGGTTAGAATTGGTTGAAGACAGGTGCACCTTCGACATGCAGTATGCCTTAGTACACAGTGCCACCGTGCCTCCACCTAGGCAATTGGGAGTAAAGTGCCTTGCCCAAGGACACATTGCAGTTACCCCTGGTGGGGATTAAACGGTGGACGTCTTGATTTTAAGTTCAATGCCCTAACCGCAGAGCCACAGATTACATGTTAGTGATAAGAGCTTGTGAATGCTGACCTATATTACAGAAGATTGTATGTCTATACTGAATGGATTGTATATGTTTATGTTTGGAAATTCTTTTACAGGTTTTGAAGTACATGGCTTTGAAAATATTCCTGACAGGGGACCAGCTCTGTTGATATATTACCATGGAGTTGTACCTATTGATATGTACTATGTTATATCTAGAACAGTTTTGGAGAAAGGACGAATGATCCATCCCGTTGGAGATAGGTTTTTATTTAACATTCCAGGTATTCATAACATCGTACATTTGTCACAGCTAATTGCACTTTTCAGGTCTATCATTTTGAAAATCACAGGAATGCGACAAACTCTTTGTTGGGATTAGGTACTGGAAGGCCTTTGCCACCATAGTTTAGTGGCCAGGGCTTAAATTCTTTGATTCTCATAAAATGTTTAGTTGATTCTTGTCACAGATTCTGAAAGTGTCCTTGAATAAATAATCAGGCTTGGATTTTTTAAAAATCCAGGGTGGCAAAAATCGCTCTTCTGGGATGTACTTAGGTGAACTAATTGCTCTCGTGAACTATGCTCTCATGAATTATTTTGCTTCACAAACATTCTCAAAATGCCAAGTAAATGCAGTTTTTTCTACATGAAGTGCATTCAAGCCAATCAATGCCAATAAAATGTTGTGGGACCTGTGTTCGTGTTTACAAACTCTTCTACCCCTGTATGGACAAATAGCAGACATGTTAACTCTCCTGGAATGCCAGGAAAAATCCTGTAAAGGCAGTGCATTTCAGGGTTCTCGACAGGTGTGTAGCATGGATTCTACAGCAGAGGGTACTTAGCCTATTGTGTTTTTTGGGGCTGGAGCATCATGACATACCGAAGGCCATTAAGTAGGGGTTAGAGGGTTGAAACTTTTGCAAAAAGCAGTGCTCTTAAGATCAAATCTGAGGCTTCAGTAGCATGTGAAGGCCTCTATTGAAGACCATTTTTGGGTTCTGTATTATGTGAAACTTTCATTGTGCCAATGTTTTGTTTTTTTGTTTTTTTAGAGGGGTGAAGGACACTGAATATTTTTTGTCTGGGGTGGTAGGTTCATGCACCTGTTGATGGCTATGCCAGAGCCTTACAAAGGAAAATCAGTTTAAAAATTCGAGAAATAACAGTCAAAATTATTTTCCTGTATTGTTATGACATTCAATGTCAAAATCACAGGCCTCAAAACTTTTGATTATTGCAAATAAAATACCCAAAATATGTATACATATTTTTTCTGTTTTAACCCTTTACCCAACATAACGACCAAAACTGGCCAGCGCTTTTCACAAAAATCGCCAATTAATTTTCATTATTATTTTTTTTTTTTTTTTGTCTCAAAAACATAGGTTATGACCCCTCTTTGGAACGAGCTTGTTCCAAAGTGGGGTCATAACCTATGTTTTTGACACAAAAAATTAAAAAAATTAGTTATTCAAGAATTTTGTTTGCAAGTGTCGTCTGCTTTTCATGTTAGGTAAAGGGTTAATCAGTTTTTCATTCATTTCAATCTGAATTATGAACTTTGTGGTCGAATTGCGAATATCTGAGCAAAAATAGGTGACTTAAGAAGTTCACCATTTTAAAAATCTTCCATAAAAATATATGAAAAGAGATTAAATAATATATATTTATTAATTTATTTCAAATATCAACTCGATTTGTCATTCAATTTTCCAATTGAAATGTAACCCATCTCTGATTAATAGAAGAAAGCAGTTCAAAAATAGATGTGTACACAGTAATTCATGCGTTACGTCTCGGAGAAGCCGGAAAATTTACTACTAAAACTTAGTACACAATGGACGTTTTTTTTTCGAATAGGTAGTAAAAGTGCTTTGTATTCCATTGTGTGTGCTCATTTGTGATTAGATCATCTGTTTCCAGAAAGTTCCAAATGGAATTAAAACAGGTGATAAAAACAATACTTCACAGATGATTGTGAAAATGTTAAGTCCCAAAGTCAAAAATGTCCCCTTTGAAATCGGTGCAAGTGAGAAACACCACAGTCCAACAGAAAGGAACCACTTGATCAAATTTTGTGACTCATGAAACAGGGAAATGGAGTTTATTGCCCATTCCAGGATTGCTGTTGGAGTAACTTAGATACATGTACCCACATGTCGAAAACAGTTGAAAGTAGTTACACAAAAAAACTAGTGTTGAAACGGTTAGGGATTTTCAGGAGTCGACTAGTCGACAGAGGTAATCGAATACTAGTCGATTAGTCGGACCCCTGCCGTAATTTTCCATTTCTGTGCCTACAGGTGTGAAATGGGCATTATGGCAACGCTATTTTCATAAGTTATGAGTATCATATTCTGTGTGTCAGTACGTAACGCTCAAATGCAAAACCGACGTGTTAGAAAGTGGTTACTTATATTTACCTTGCTTAAACCGATAAATGGGTAGCTTACGGGCTGAGTCGGGCTTATATCATAACATGGGTTTTTAAAATCAGCTGTTCGCCATGCGTACACAAAACTCAAAATGAGGTCAGGCACTTAGATTCTACACCGGTGATATTATAGTGAAACCTTTGAATAGAACATGAGGTACATATCAATATCGCCTGAGGACATTTGTCCCAGCCTCCCAGGGTCTGTCATACCCTACCAAATACCAATTAATGCTAGTCACCATTGTGAACAAACATTAATTGGGTGGTAGGTTATAATAGAGTAAATAGACCCTGGGACAAATGTCCCCCGGAGATATTGACATGTAGCTTGAGCAAAGTGAAAGTGGCCACCGACTGCTGGCCGTGTTTTGCGTTTGAAGAAGTTTGGACTTTGGAATCAAATTATGGTCACAGCGTATATGTGTATTGTCACTATTTTTAGTGGCAGTGCGCATATATGCTGGTGAGCATAATTTGATTCTGAGACAGAAGTGCAAATATAGGCTACAACACCCCCCCTCCCCCCCCTCACAAAAAAAAAAAAAAAATCAAAAACAAAAAAAACCTCAACAACAACAAAAAAAACACAATGAAAACAGCCCTACAACTGGCTGGAGCCTGGATCTCGAATCGTGTGTGTGTGTCCCCAGAGAGGGGTGGAGTGAACTTGCGCAAAATTGACAAAACGAAATTTGGGCTAAAAAAGTGACTGCTTTTTTGCCTCTTGATTACAAGAATGCTGATTTGGACCATGTACAGTTCGGACAATTTTATTTTTGGACGATCCGGCTCAGATCTTTGGAAGATTCCAGCCATATTTCTGCAGAATTCGGACCACAATCACCAGATCTTTTAACTATGATTCAGATAATTTCTTTGGATGATACGGATAATTGCCAAAACAGTTGCAGTACTACAAGAGTCACCCTAGAATGATGATTAAGGATCATCTTCAAAACAAATTCATAACGACTATAGAGTACCCCAAGGAACGGTGCTGGGACCGTTACTTTTCCTCTGACATATCCCTTATAAAAAAGTACCATGGTAAACCATGGTAAATCCCAAAATGCCCTGGTAATACCATGGTATTACCAGGGTATTTTGGGATTTACCATGGTTTACCATGGTACTTTTTTTATAAGGGATAAAAAATAACAGACCATATTTTTCCAAATTTCTCTGGAGAGCCCCAATGGGGGTGTGGTGGGGGGGGGGGGCACATAAAAAGACTGCACATTTGACATTTCCACACACCCATGTTCGCGACACGTGCCTCGACGGTAACCGTGGTATCACCTTTTGGGCAAAATCTGCAGACAACTAAATTGATCCATCTATGGGCCATACATTACGAAATGTATGCTTCACTTCACAAAAGTGTGTGGCCTCACTGGCCTGGTATTGAGAATGTGAAAAGATAATTAACTTAAGGTATGGATCATTTAATATAAGTCTAATTCACTAATCTGATCTTCCCAATATATAGTCACACAAAATAAATGTTGGTGTTTTTTGTTACAATTTAGTCCCGAACCCTGATTAATGGAGGATAAAGTACTATTCTTCAACATCATGTCAATATGGGCCATTATGGTGCTGAGTCCTGCTGCAGGACTCAGTTCCCCTAATGACCCCTATTGACATGATGTCGAAGAGTAGTGCTTTGTTGTCAACTTGTCACCCATTAATTAGGATTTGGGACTAATTGGGCTTGTGTATCATTGTTTTGTTGTAAAAAACTCCTGTTGACTAAACAGTTTTCAACACTGAATTTAAATCCGGCAAGTCAGGGCAAGTCAGATGTCAATGAGTTACATTCATTGTGTGTCTTCAGTTTGTTGAGTTTTGGCCTTTTCACACACATGACACTTGCAGTCGGCATCACTGGCAAATTCTGACACCTCATGAGACTCAGTTGTGACATTTTCGGTTAAACTGACAGAAGCCGTAGTCTTCATGTTTTCTCGAACGAAGATGAGTTCATCCACGGTCCCAGGGTCAAGATTAGCTCGTCTCTTACAGATAACAATACCTGTTAGCGAGAATACACGCTCCGATGGAACTGAAGTGCCGGGAATGGCCAGGTATTTTCTGGCTAGCACAGCAAGTCTGGGAAATCTATCACAATTTCTTTTCCACCAATCTTTAGGGTCGATGCTTGTAGCTTCAACTTCCCTGTACGAACTCAGCTCACTTTCCACAGTATGAACCGATGCAGTTTTGACTGTCTTAGCGTCAAAATAATCACCCATTATGAACTTCATTGTTTTATTTGTTTGTTCAATTTTTGACTTTTTACAAACTGGTCCGGGGTGTTTCTGGGTGTCAACTTCGGTGCTAACAGCATCTTGTTCACTTGGTCGGCTCTGACTGCAGTCACCAGTATTATCCACGTGGACACCTTTCATTTCATCAATGACACACACCCATGCTAAGTCCTGTTGCGTTTTGGTTAGAAATTTAAGACTTTTGTACCTCGTATCAAGAGCACTTGCAATAACAATTGATGACTTGGCAAATTCCTCCGAATCTGTCCCTTTCCCTATATCCACATACCTCTTACTCAAATCACTGGAAATTGTTTGCTTGAACTCAGTGACCCGTTTAGAATCTGCAGGCTCTTGCGACACAGGATCACTAGCATTCACTTTAAGGTGTTTTTCAAGCAGTCCCTTGACTATAGGGTATGTCATGCTTAAAGATGGGTACGTTTCGGATCCGAGCAGTGTTGTCGCCATTTCCAAAGGCTTCAGAATGGGTGTGATCTCTTCCATTGTCACCCATGTATCATCAGGCAGTTCCAACTTATGCACATCGGAAGAGCTAGTCACGTTTCTATCATGCAATACAGCAAAGATTGCCAACCGCTGTTCAAGTAACCGCTCAAACATGTAAAAGATCGAGTTCCATCTGGTATCTACATCCTGTATTAGCCGGTGGGGAGGCAAAGAAAAGTTTGTTTGTTTGATTTTCAAACCATCAGATGCAAGTGTAGATTTTCTGAAGTGGGTGACTAAAGTGCGACCTGCTCTAGCTGCCTTTGACGCAAAATTCAGCATAAGTCCACGGTTCACCCCTAACTGCAGGGTGTGTCCAAAGCACCTAATATGTTCAAACTTCATCAGATGTGATCCCTTAACAATATTAGCTGCATTATCTGTCGTAATTGCGGATACTTTTTCGGGATCTATGTTGAAATCATCAAGGATTTGCAAGAGAACATTACAAAGATGCTCACCTGTGTGGTGATCAGTAATAGCTTTTGTACATAACACACCATGTTTATAATTCCAGTTCTTGTCAATGAAATGGTAGGTTACCGTAACATACCCTTGCGTAGAACAACTGGTCCACGTGTCTGGTAAGAGCAATCGAATCGATTTCCAAAATTTCATCCATCAGTTGGGATTTGAGTGAAGAATAAAAATATTTGAGGTGAGTCCGGAGTGTCGTATGGCACGGTACTTTGAAAGCTGGTTCCAGCTCGGCCATCAGTTTGTGGAATCCATCACCATTGACGATGCTTAGCGGTCTCAAATCCATTGCACACCATTCCATGAGTTTTTTTACAAGCACTTCATACCGCTGTTCAGTTATGGTTGGCTTGCCACTTATTCGACGAGCGAACGTTAATGCACTTTGAGTTTGTGTCTCTCTTGGAGTCGTATTTGTCGACGTTGGGTGCTTGTATTTGAGGTGATTTCGCATACTGGAAGTTGAGTTATTGTATTTAAGCTTTGCTTTACAAAGATTACACTCGACACTTTTGTCTTTGTCAACTAATGTGAAGTGTTGCCAAACATCGGACGTTTTTACTTTTTGAGTTGCAGCCATGATGATCGCTATTCTGAGAATGCTGACTGAGGTCTGAATATGGTGTTATGAATCAGCGAAATTAGCGAATGGCATTGAATGTTATGCCCTCATTGTGCTCACATGACACATCAAAGGCAAACGCGGCCCTTTACGCGGCACTTGCCACAGTTACAATTTTCATGTTTCTCTTTGATGTCCGATCAGTTGTATCACACCAAAATGAACAAGGTGGTGGTTGGCACTGTATTTAATCAACATAAAACAGTGAAACCGCAGACACTTGTCTTTGAAGTTTGATACTTTGAGTTCAGTTCGGATCACCGAGTTCACCCCCCCCCCCCTCTCACCGACTGTAGGCAGCGGCAATCATCAAGGCAACAATTCATTGAGGCTTTAACAAACTAATCATGTGTTCCGATAACGTTCAACGGCACTGATGACCTAATAGCATGGAGGTGGTGCTTTTTCCCGACTAATCGACTAGCAGATTTCGGGATCGACTAATTTATTAATCGCGTCGATGTCGATTAGTCGGATAATCGTTTCAACACTAAAAAAAACCACCTGGGATTAAAATTGCACATGCAGTAGGCATGCAAAAAAAAAAAAAATCATGCATGTCAGATTTCCATGACTGAATAATCTGCTTATTTTTGGCTCCTTCATAATAAGGTAACACTTTGATTTAGCAGAGCAGAAGTTTCTAGTGAAGTCTTGCCTGCCTCCATAGGCAGCCTAGAATTAAATAGAAACCATTGCTGAGGCCCCACAAAGTAGGTCTTCTGTGTCTCAGGCCATTTTTTGTAAAATTGCATGTGGGTGGTCAGTTTTTTATTTTATTTTTTATTTTTATAATTATTTCTTTGCCATCAAAAGTTCATGTTCTTGGTTTGTTTTATGTTTTAGGCCCATAATCTACAGAATAGCATGGGTTGTGGTGTATTTCTTCCCTTGAGTGCAAGAAGGCTAAAGCATTGCAAAGCCTTCTTGCACTCAAGGGACAAATTTATCAATTTTATTAATTTTGGGTAAAATATCCGACGTAAACCATTTAATGTTTATTTTTGAAGTTTGCATTGGTTAGAAAAAGAGAGCATGCAGCAGCCAAAAGGACCAGATTGGAGGGCCTGAGAAACAGATTGTTAATTTTTTTGAGGCCTAAGCTGCTGCAACTTCTATCAGCAAGACCACGAAAAGCCTGTATGTTCGAACATGTGTTCTGCATGTAACTGCAAGACAAGAAACTCACCAAAATTGAAACTAGGCCTTAAGGGTTAATCTCGAGTAAATATATAAATATGAAGTTTGTTTTCTGCTATGTACTGGTTGCCAGGGTTTCCGCTACCATGGCTGAGTGTCCGTCAACTGGACCCATTACCCCCACCGATCATTTACTGATCAGGCCTGGCCTTTTGAGGCGGGCGATCGCTCCCGCCCGCCTCCGCCTGCCTGAATTCAAAATAAGGCGGGCGTATTTCGCCCACCTGACGTCAATTTGCGCGGGTGATTAAAACTACCAAAATCTGGGGTAAAAACCCAAACCGCCCGCCTCTGCAGATGATAACAATCACCCAAAAAATCACCAAGAATGGAGTCTAAAACAATGCATATCGTCAACAGGGCATAAACACGACAATTTCTGGAACAGGATATAGTTTGCAGCTGCAGCATCACGCATGTTCATTGTTGTCTGGGAGACACAGTCTCCGGTTCTCCCATTGGTTACACTTTTTATCTTGTTTGTGGACGTGAATTTCAAAAGTTGAAAAATGGAAGAAAAGGGAATCGTGTTGAACTCTCCACGTTTGCGACGTGTGGAACACAAGCCATGGCATAATAGGACATGAAACTGTACGATTTCAAGGCACCGACTACGTGGTTAAAGTCTGGTGTAAACTCTGTGCAAAGCACATACAAAAACTTCGCATTGATCCCCAACTCCGAGGCAAAGCAAGTTCTGACGTTGAAAAGTATGTTATGGGCACGAATTTCGTGAAGAAGTGCAATGTTGATCGACACCTCAGTTCAAAAGCACACAGCCTAGCTGAGGGTATTGAAGTGGTAGGCACACATCTTTCTACTGGTGCTTCGAATGTTACTCAGTCCGCCGTGGGCCTACCCAGTTCATGTGTCAGAAAGCCTGTTTCGAATATCGAGGAATCTTTTATGAAAGCTTCCAGGCAAGCTTATCAAACTTTAATAACTGATGCATATGTAGTTGCTGTTGATGGGCAACCTCTGTCATGCTTTCGGACAATTGTTAGGGCCCAGAAAGCCACGGGAATGCAGTTGATCAAGGGTACAGACAGTCACAAAAAGGCTAGAGACTTTGTTTGTGTGTTGGCCTCTACCATAAAAATGAAAATTAAGAAACTTTTGTTGTCCAAACAAGCTTTTGGGGTACTCAGTGATGGATCGCAAGGCCGTAAAACGGGTCGAGAGAAAGAATTGATACTAATACAGATTGTGCATGAAGTGGAGCCAAAATACTATGCGATAGGTTTGGAAGATATTGAGGAGTACGGGGATGCAACTGGGGAAAATTTAAAAGCATCAATAGACCAGGCTTTCTTGAACAAAATGTGTATGGACAAGGACTCCTATATCAAATTAATGGTATCCGCTACATCCGACGGCGCGGCAGTAAATACGGGAGTGTACAAGGGTCTTTTGACCAGACTTGAACAGGAGAGAACTTGGTTGGTCAAAATACATTGCATGTCACATCGAATGGAGTTGGCTCTCAAGGATAGTCTGGGAAAAGATAACTATTTTAGTAGTATTCAAGACTTCATGCAGTCACTTTACAAGTTTTGTAAGCAAAGTGGGAAATTCAAGACGCATTTCCATAGAACTGCTGGAGCTCAGAATGTGGAGTCGTATACATTTCCCAAAATAGCAGGTACACGATTCGTTTCACATCAGTTAAGAGGCGTGAATAACCTTCTCAAAAACTGGATGGTGTTAATTCATTCACTCGAAAATTCCATCGCGAATCAAAGTTTCTCAAAAGTAAATGCCAAGATTATGGGCTTTCTAAAGAAACTTAGAAATTTACAATTCCTCCTGTCCGCAATTGTATATAAAAACATTGTAAAGACGCTGTCTAAACTCTCGCTTAAGTTTGAGAAAGAAGCAGTTCTGTTGTGCGATGTCAAACCAACAATTGAGAGAACTATAGACGCTTTGCAAACTGAACTGGAGGAAAGTGCTGATGTGCATGAAATTCTCCAGAATGCTGGCATGGTTTTAAATCAAACTGAAACAGATTCAGTTCTTGAACACGAGATACCCAAGAGAGGGCACACACGAAAGAAAATTGCCAACAGAGAATATGTTAAGCTAAATTATGAACGCTTGAAAAATACAGATATTGCGAACGCGACGGGACATATAGAGTCATTGAAGGAACGAGTGTTGCCAGGCCTCATCAAATGCTTACTTAATCGTTTCAGTGGTGAGGTGGTTAATCACAAATTTCAGAGTGACAACAGAGCAGACGCTGATGTCATTGGCACTCAAAGTGATGCTGAACTTTGGAAATGTCAGGACAATAACAATACAAACTCTGAAATAATTACACTTCAGAAGCATATGCGCTTGCTAATTGATCCAGCAAACTGGGTAGCAAAGGAGGACGAGTATGAAGCCCTATTCGCTGTCGCGAATTATTTCGAAAAAACTTTAAGCTGCGCACCAGATGGCTGCAATACATTTGAAACCAAAATATTGAAAACAGAATGGAAAGACTTAAAAAGGTGCGTCGAATACAACTACCGAACGACCAAAGCCAGACAATTATGGAAAAAAATCTTTATGTATCGAAAAGAAGAATTTCCAAATGTGTGTGCCATCATAGAAATCATTTTGTGCATCGGCGTCAGTAACAGCACAGTGGAGAGGGGATTCAGCAGTCTCACTTCCATGTTAACAGATAGAAGATTGTCACTTAACCACCAGACAATGGAGGATCTGCTGATAATTAAAGTCAATGACCATGTGTGGAGTGAACAGGAAAGATGTAGTATTATTGATGAAGCTGTTGAAACCTATCTTTCGAAACATCGCAAGCTAAAGCTGGCATCCACCCTCTCTTCAGAAAGATCTGCGTATTTATGTAAGAGGGCACGCATTAACGACTCAGTTCTGATGAAAATACCAGTGCCGGTTCAGTGATCGAGTCTGACTCATGTGGTAGTTCGTCTTGTTTTGCTGACAGTAACAGTTGTTCTGACAAATGCCTCTTATCAGATCGTAGCGATGATGAACAGAATCCAGGCGAATCAGGCTCTGATTGATCATTGGGTCTATAACATTACCAGCAAAATAAGGCTAGCTTATTACGACATTGACAGTGATTGTCCATACAAGAAGCCAATGCAGCCATTATGCCTCTCAGTCTCAGTTGGATAACAAAGTTGTCCGATGCTTAAGTTACTGAAAGTTCAATGAAATTATTTTACACGAAATTATTATTAAAATAATAAAACTCATTCAAGATAGAACTTGCCCACTTGACTTTACTCCACTGAGTCCAACATGACAACAGCCCCCCCCCCCCCCCCCCCTTCCTGCACTCCCCACTCGATTTGAGATCCAGGCTTCGTCACTGGGTTAGTGGCGGAGTCAAGATGTCAAATCAGGTGGAGAAGGCTACATTGGCACCAATTATGGCCATATTAAGAGCAGCATAAAGCTGCAGGCATATATATGGGAGGCCTGAGCTCTTGGGAATGTACGGGAAGCTTCTTCACGTATATCCCCAGGAACTCAGGCCTCCGAAGAATGTCCTCTCCAAGCCGGCCCATGGTAGACACCGCAGCAGTGAGTTCTTGAAGATTCTTGAAAATGGGCATGAAACTCATGGGTTCTTGAAAATACTTGAAAACAGTTCAAAGGAACAACTATCTTCAGTTCATTTGTACCGCCGGTACTCTATAAATTATTTTGCAGTTGATTCATGTCATCAAGGTGCCTGAATCTGGTTCAGTGTGGTCCTTAATAATAAGTGAAATTGAACAATGAACTCCTGAATGTCCTTGAAAGTCTGATTGGAAGTCAAAACACAGCAGGTTCTTGAATTAGCTCCTGAAATTGTGAGTACTCCTCTCTTTTCATAGCCTATGATATGTAAGGCCCGCTGCAGTTCCTCCCCCCCCCCCCCCCCCCCCCCCCCCCCCAGACACACACACCACACCAAAGGTACACGACAGTGAGGTGATTGTGGAGGTTCCTGGAGCTTTGAGGCTTTGGAAAATTCTTGAATTTAGTTCCAGAAATTGTGAGAGTTTGAGGTGATATCCCTTGCCCACCCCTCGAAAATTAGGGGTTCAACGATACCCCCCCCCCCCCCCCCCCTTCACAGTTCAATACGAATCGCAATTTTTGGCCACGATTCAATACATATCGCGATACACCACAGATCAAGCAAAAGTCAGGAGAGATAGAGAGGGAGCAGCACCCCCAATTTCTGCACAACTGGACATTGGAGAGGCTGAAGGCACACAAAGTAAGCCAATGCAAATTATGCAATCACACTCGGAGTTACCAAAAAACTCTAGACCCTCCGCCCTGTGGGGAAAAGGCAACGACCGCCCCCGTATGCCCTGTGCTCTGCCGGCCTTGCCCCCCTCTCTCCCCCCCCCCCCCCCCCCCACACACACACCATTGTTTCCTCACATTATGCTAGACTTAAGCTGCAATCTTTGGACTGCAAATGGCCGACAGCAGCTGTCAATCTCTGAAGTGTTTGTAAACGCCCCAATGCATGTGACGTCAGTGTTGTAATTGCTTCTTCCAAGTTGGAAGACCCAAATACAACTTTGACGTCATATGCATGGGGGCGTACCAAGAAATGAACAGATTATATTCTGTTTTCTAAAAATATAATTATGCACTGGTTTCAGTGCCAGCGATCCACTTTAAAATTGCTTGTGTATTTGTATTAACAGACTTTTGTGAAATCATTGCGTCATGTATTTAATGACCCAATAACTTGAGCTGAGACAGTCTAATCTCTATAAATAAACTGCATACGGAAAGTTGTGTCGAGCCGCGAAACAATATGGACATTTTTTCAGATCAACTTTGACGTGCAATGTTGACGAGTGTTGTCTTTTTCAAGATGTCGTGACAGCACTTAGTTCTTCAACTCTCATACAATCAAACTCAGAAGAGTAGGCCCAATGGCGGGTTGTATAATTTGTTAGATAACTGATAAAAGAAAACGAAATATGAATGCGAGGTGGTTGCAGTCGCAAATCAGCATGGATCTGCTTTCGGGTGCAATGGACATTTTGTGCCACCGTGTAAATTCATTCTCTTGACAGATGAGAAAAAGCACAAGTCTTGAAATTGAGGTGAATAGAATCTCAAAAAAAAAAATCGTTGCAGCCCTACCGAAAACTGTTGAAATTTCGAAACTGAGGGTGACTGGAAGTCCCTGGATCTGTATAAAAAAAATGCTTCAAGAGGCTCCAGAATCGTTCTCCCAGTCCTAGTCCAAAGATTTTAAAGTTTTCAAGACAGGCTTGTTTTTTCTTGACATTTCAATAACATTGAAAAGTCAAGTAAAAACAAACCTCTCTTAAAAACTTAATTTTTCACACACTGATGTGGGTGGGCCTGTGGCAAGTTTTCATTGGTGAATTGTGTCTTTTGTGAGGCAGCAAATTACAATTCTATGTTGAACTGTTCCATTTGATAAAAGGTAGATTTGAGTGTAAAGAAATTAAAGTCATCGATTTAACTTTGCTTAATGTTACAATAGAGTATGAGTAAGAAGCAAAATCCCGCTCCTTTCAGATAATCGGCTAACATTCATTCAGAATGTGTGTGTCACTGTGTGTGGTAGGGTGGTATGGAGGGGGGTACATGCATGCTATGCCGGAACAGTGTGTCAAAATAGTTTGTTGAAATATCAAGTAGGCCTACATTTCTAACGTACAGTAACCAGTGAGTGACATGGCTAGGGGAATCTCCCCCCCCCCCCGCCCCCCCCCCCCACCAAATGAAATATCACATCTAGCCAGCCTCCCCAGCTCGGATACGCCACTGGTTACTTTTCCTAGGAAATGTACCTGATGTTCAAATAAAAATAAATTCTATGCACATCCCCAATACTGATTCATATCTATTCCACTGACAGTAACATGCCTTGGAAACACAGGCCTACATGTTATTAAATCATAACGGGACGGTACTCTCCCCACCCCACCCCATCATAGTTTAACAATATTATTAGTCTATGATGCAGGGGGGGGGGGGGGGGGGGGGCAGTTATGATTTTCTAGTAAATATTATTTGGTACAAAAAAATTGTCAATAACGTGTCCTTGTTCCAAGCGGTTGAACCAGTTTGGTGACTGGTCAGGTAAGCGAATTCTGAATGATATTGTGGTACACTTGAGATGGTCAGACCAGCCAATATTTTTATACTGTACCAATGACCCAGACTTAGCTGGTGCTAACTCTAACAAAACCAGGGCCAAACACAAATTTTGCCCCCCAATCCCCAAAATTTGCATCCAAAACCAAAAGAAATCATGTCCTATAGGACCTCCATACTTCGCCCCTACTGCGCATGCGCAGTGTCAAGGACGCTCCGAAATTGGCGCCAATTATCATTCTCTGTTTGGCCCTTCATCAGTCAACATCTCACTGATCTTTGTGCTTGTAAATCTCAGTTTAAAGGATGCCAGACACGTAATTATTGGAGAAATGGTGATTCTAAGGAGGATATAGAAGAAGGAGAGGAAAAAGGAGTGACAAAAAATAATCAGGGCTGTACTTAAAATTTTATATGAAATTATGTTAAGTTGCCTATTTTCGAGGCATGGGCCTCTTGTTGTCATTCTTGCTAAAAAGTTGACCTGCTTATTCAGTGTTTCCTCTCCCCTGGCCTTCTAAGTCCCCCCTTGCAATTCTCCCATGCTTTTGGCATATTTTTGAGAAAGTTCATTTCTAAAATTCTCTTGGGAGAGTTGCTTGGTTACAGAATGTTTTCTGTTATTTTCCCCACAGTTACGTTTTCACCCATGGGTTGTATAAACGTTGTGTTCTGCATCTTCCATCTGATGTTCTGCAGATTCTTCCCTGGGAGTCTCTGTCTTGCATCAGATAGAGTGTAATTTTGATGACTGATTTCGGGCCAGTTTTTTCAGTGCCTGGAGTCATGTTTTCTGGTGTTTTACACTGTTTGTTTACATTGGCAACAGTCTCTTTTGAGGGGGGCTGTTTGCCTTTGTTGTAGTTTATCTCACTATAAGATACATTTTTATTATCCGTAAGTGTTGCATTAATTATTTAATATAAATTTAAAATTTTTGACCGCACTTAGCCATCGGATCCATCGGGGCTCAGCGTTACTTTTCAGAAACTTGGGCTTCGCTGAAAAAATATTTTTCAAAAATTATTTTGATTTGCAATTGTTTTTTCATTATTAATGGATCATGTTATTATGTATCTTTGTGTCAGGGGTTTGTGTGAGTAACTAGGACTTGTTGTTGACTTTTCACAATGAAAGGATATTGTTCAAATTGTAATAGGAAGAAATCTTCCTCTGACTTTCATGATCATTGTATTAATTGTAGTCAGTGTTCTCGCACTAATCCCTGTTCTATATGTCAATATTGGGATGACAAACATTGGAAACGTGTGTCACGGTATGTTGTTACTGGAGAAAGGGCTATGCCGGCTCTTTCTCTGCAAGGTCACTCTACTCTCTCAGTTTCTATTTCAGAGGAACAAGAACAGGGTGATGTTTCCATGTTATCTTCCGCAAGTGCGCTTCCGTCGTCACAAATGAATACAGAGCTAGCGGCAAAAGTGCTCATGGAGATTAAACAAATGTCGTCCGCTAGCTCGCCCGGTGTAGCGTCCATTCACCGAATGGTTCGGCAGCCGGGTTCGTCCGATGCGGTCCAGGAGGAAATGTTGGGTGATGCGAGCACTATAAACATTCAACGTGCACACCCAGTGACGGCGGATAGTAGGCGAGATCGGAGGAAGCCTTTGAGTCCGGTTCCTAGCTCGTCCAGGTCCAGCCGGGCCGCGAGCGAGAGAGGCCCCTCTCTCGTACAACAACATCTGGGACCAGATGTTGTGGTACAAAATGTGTCGCAAGCAGAGCATACGTCCGTCGCTCGGGATGCTCCGTTGTATAGGCAGTCTGCGGAGACTGCTCAGGCTTCTTCCTCTCGTCAGCGCACACGACCGCACCTTGGCTGCGTGACCACCGATATCTTACCAGCTTCGCCGATCAGGGATTCTTCGGCGACCAGGTCACACCATCCGGCAGCCAGGGACACGAGGCCGATGGACTCTGGACGTTCGCATAGAAAAAGTATGCGGGAGCCATCAGATGCGGAGCTGCCCTCGGCAAAGCAGCGAAAGACTGCGCCTCCGCAGGTCTCGATGCCGGACGTACTTGTGCAGATAGCACAACTTATCGCAGCATCCCAGCAGCCGACAGAAACGGTGTCGGATCGGGAATTATCCGACGGCGCTGGGTCGGTACGCTCCGCCGAAGCATCTGGGGCGGACGACCGGGAGCATCATGAGGTCCAACCGGATGGTGAAAGGGATACGGATGATTTGGAGCTATCCCTTTCGGAACAACATAAAGCTGCCGTGGACTTCATCCGACACTTTCTCCCTCAAGTTGTTCCGTCGGGCCAGACTGCTGTGGTTCCGGACAAGAGGATTATAGCGTCATTGGACTCTGAATTTTTTGAGCAGTTCAGGGACATCGCTCCCGAGTTTCCGTTGCAGTCCAATAATGTTGCAAGAACATTTGAATTATTGAACGACGCTATATTTAAACTTGCTTCCAAGACGGGGAAAGCAGGTTTCTTGTCTGCCAATTCTCTCATCCTGCATTTCATTAATGCAAGGAATAAATTCGACACGGCAGGACAGGGTATTCCGAGAGTTCCTCTGCGTATGGACGACGAGGCGGAAGACTTAGAGCTATCATTACCGTCGTCGGCTTCTATTCCAACCGCCGTGTTGGAAACAGCTATTTCGTCTAACAGAGCCAGTTTAGATGCCTTATCTTACGCAGATCACCTTACTAAGGCGTTATCACTGCGCCTTCAAGGGAAAGAATTTCAGGATATACAGTCCTCTTTAAGACTTCTTTCAAGGGCAGTAGCTTATTCCACGTGTAACTCCACCATTTCAGTGGCAAACCTGGAGTTGGTTAGACGTGATGCAGCCCTAGCTACATCCACACTCGTGGATACTAAGGTGAAGAACTCTCTCAGAGTCGCTTCGGTCTCCGGAGAACTTCTCTTTGACGGCAAGCTTTCTGCTATTTATGATAAAATTACAAAGAAAGCTTCGGATTCTCTGTTGTTCAAATCTGCTTCAGACAAGAATAAGACAGGCACTTCTGGGTCTAATGCGCCCAAGAGAGGTTCCTATAGAGGTTCCGGTGCATCCTCTTGGTCTTATTCGAGAGACCATCAAGGTAGCGACTCACGTTCGGGACGTCCTTCGGGCCGGGACAACCGGTCGGACGCCCCGAGGTCGACGGGACGAGGTGCGGGTCGTGGAGGACGTGGTTTCCCCTACCGCAGGCCTCGCAGGTCCAGGAGGTGATGGCTTAAACCTCTATCGCGTACCGGTTGGCGGAAGGTTGTCGAGCTTTTCACAAGAATGGGCGTCGATTACGGACGACCCTTGGGTGAGAGGAGTGACTTCGGAAGGTCTAAAGATATCCTTCAAACGAAAGCCTCCATTAACTCGAAGTCCAAAGTGGACTCAACTTCCGTCAAATCCGCAGAAAAGAGACGCTCTATTATCAGAGGTGCAGTCTCTTTTAATGAAGAACGCGGTAGAGGTCGTAGAAAACCAGGAGACTCCGGGAGTCTACAGCCATCTGTTTCTGGTTCCGAAACCAGACGGCTCGTTCCGTCCAGTCATAGATTTGAGCTGGATAAACAAGCTGATCGTCGCTCCGAAGTTTTATATGGAGACGATTCTGTCGGTCAGAGCGAGTATTCGGGTGAACGATTATGCAACAAGCATAGATCTCAAAGATGCGTACTTTCACGTCATGGTACATCCGACATTCAGAAAGTATCTACGCTTCGCAGTCCTAGGAGTGGTGTATCAATTCCGGGCGATGTGCTTCGGATTGAATCTAGCACCCTGGGCTTTCACTCGGGTAATGAACTCGGTAATGATCTATTTCCGAGCTCATTCGTCTGCGGTAACGTCGGCCTACCTGGACGACATTCTTCAGAGGTACGGCAACGAGTTAACGCTTCAGAACGATGTTCAGAATCTACTTCTATTGCTCTGACGTCTCGGTTTTATAGTAAACGAGGAGAAGTCGGATCTGGTGCCGTCCAAGTCATTCACACATCTGGGAATGAGCTTCGAGACGCACAACAATCTCGTTCGTCTGCTGTTAACCAGAGCGAAAGTAGTCAGTTGTTACGCTTGCTATTGTCTGCACGCAGACAAAGTCACAGCGAGAGAATTTATGAGACTGATAGGTCTGTGCGGAGCCGCTGCGGATCTCATTCCGATGGGGCGGTTACGCACGCGTCCTCTCCAAATTTTCTTGACTCAGAATTGGAGTGTGAAAATTCATTCGCTCGACATAGACGTTCTCTTGTCAGATCAAGTGAAACAAGAGATTCAGACTTGGGCAAACATTCAGTGGTTAACTCAGGGAGTTCCGCTGCAGTTGCCGGATCCGAGTTTTACCATTATGACGGATGCCAGTCAAACAGGTTGGGGTGCATCATTGATCCCAACGGATTCGAGATGCCAGGGTCTTTGGGATCCGCAATTCCTGGGCAAGCACATAAACATCAAGGAAATGATGTCAATTTGGCTTGCGTTACGTCATTGGATGGACATTATTCACAATGCTCATGTCCAAATCCTATCCGACAATACGACAGTAGTGGCGTATATACGGAATCAGGGAGGCACTCATTCAGTTCCGTTGTTCAATCTAACGGAAAGAATCCTTCTGTTTGCGCTAGAACATCAGGTTCTTCTTTCGGTCCGTCACATATCGGGTCGTCTGAATGTGCTAGCAGACTCCCTTTCACGAAAGGGTCGCTTGTTGCCGTCGGAGTGGACTCTCAACAAACAAGTATTCAATCAGATTTGCTACCAATGGGAACAGCCAATGATAGATTTATTTGCGACACATCTCAACAATCAGTTGTGTCTCCGTGTCCGGATCCAAGAGCATTTGCAGTAGACGCTCTGTCAATCTCGTGGGACGGAATGATAGGATATGCGTATCCTCCAGCGCCGTTAATTCAGCAAGTATTGCTAAAGATAAAACAATCTCAATGCAAGATTCTGTTGGTAGCATCTCTGTCTCCACAGAGACCGTGGATAAATCTACTCAGGTGTCTGTTGTGGGACCTACCGCAAAAGCTTCCTCCACGGGAGGATCTTCTTTCGCAGGGGAGATCGCGTCAACTCCATCACAACCCGCAAGGTCTCAACCTTCACGTTTTTCCGTTGTGCGGTCCTTCTTGCATGGCAAGCACTTTACAGGATGAGCAGTGGACGCGATTTCTAACTGTAGGAGGACCTCCTCTTCGCTAAACTGTGTGGCTAAGTGGAAGGTTTTTCGTCGTTGGTGTAGGGATCATTCTGTAGATATTTTCGATCCCTCTATACCAGACATTGCAAACTTTCTAGTATACTTGTTTGACGAAATCAAACTGCAGCATGTTACTATTAAGGGTTATAGGTCTATGTTATCTGATACCTATGCACATCATGATAGTTTACAAATTGGATCTAATGTCTCTTTATCTAAGTTGGTTAGAAACTTCTCGATAAATAGACCCAGAACTCTTAGGTTAATTCCTAAATGGAATTTAGCTTGGGTTCTTCTTAAATTGAAGGAAAAGCCATTTGAACCTCTTGGGACAGTAGATTTCAAATTCTTATCTTATAAGACAGCTTTTCTCTTAGCTTTCTCTTCTGCTAGAAGAGTCAGTGAGCTTCATGCACTGTCGGTGGATGATTCTCACTATCGTAGTGTCGGGAACACTATCACCTTCACTACTAATGTGGGATTTTTAGCTAAGAATCAGGCTCCTAATAAATATCCGGAACCTATTGTCATTAAGGCTCTTCCGTCTTCAGACGGGCGTAGGCCTTTACTCTGTCCTGTTAGAGCGTTACGTATCTATAAAAAGAGATCTCAGTTTATCAGAAAGGGACGAAAACGTTTCTTTCTGTCTTTGATGCCTAATAGAAGGGACATTTCGGTCCATTCTATTGCTAGATGGATTCAATTAACTATCCGTTCTGCTTATGAGAGTTTATCTTCTTCTCAGCAGTCTGTGCTTAAGATTTCCGCTCATGAAGTAAGAGCTCTTGCTACTTCTTGGGCTTGTGCTAATAGTATTGCTATTACAGATTTAATGAAGGCTGCTTATTGGTCTCAGCCATCCACATTCACGAATTTTTATCTCAGAAATATTGAGTCCATTTCTGGAGACCTGCATTGTTTAGGTCCGTTATCTGTTGCTCAGAATGTCGTCCACTAAACAGTTGCAACTATAGTTATGCAGGCTTTCTGTTCCGGCAGTGACTCCGTCCGGCTGCCCTCTTCGCTCTGGGCTATTTGACCCAGGGCAAGGGGAAGGGGGGGAGGGGAGGGTGTTCCCTTAGGTCACCTGCTTTATAGTGAAAAGCAAGGGAATGCCTCCTCCGAAGTCAGTATTTCTGAGTCGCTTCCGGGATGGTTTTAAAGTGTAATATTAATGTTAAAATTCATTCATGTCATATTTTTAAAGTGCAGCTCGGTGTGAAGCATTTGTATATGTCAAGTGTCAAACGGCCGTTAATATACAATCCTCGGACATTTTTAAAAGATTATAAAGAGTCTCAATTCTCTGGACTAACTTTATTTATTGGCTTACTTTAAAAATAATTAGTATAAAGGGTTATACTGGATGTTAATAGAGAACATGAATGTTATTGTGCTCAATTATGAAGGGTATTGTATCTTTCTAATTTAACATTAAATAAGAAAGATACATGTAAAGCCTAATACTCCTTTTCTCCTTAAGGGGTTGCCTCTATATTATATAGTTGAGCTTATTGGATTTTCCTCTATGTCCTAGGCCCTCCAGCCTTTTTACTATTCAGCTAAGTCTGGGTCATTGGTACAGTATAAAAATGTTAAAAAATTTATAGTAATTTATATATATTTTTATACTGTACCAATGACCCAGACATAGCTGGTGCTAACTCTTAAAATATAGGGCCAAACACAAATTTTGCCCCCCAATCCCCAAAATTTGCATCTAAAACTAAAGAAAACATGTCCTGAAAGGCCCTCCACACTTCGCCCCTACTGCGCATGCGCAGTGTCAAGGACGTTCCGAAATTGGCGCCATTTATCATTCTAAGTTTGGCCCTTCATCAGTTAACATCTGACTGATCTTTGTGCTTATAAATCTCAGTTTAAATGATGCCAGACACATAAATATTAGTGAAATGGTGATTCTAAGGAGGATAGAGAAGGAGGAGAGGAAAAGAATGTGTGACAGAATATTATCAGGGCTGTAACTTAAATTTTTTTAATGAAATTATGTTAAGTTACCTATTTTCAAGGCAGCAGCCATTTTGTTGTCATTCTGATTATTTAGTTACACTGTTTTTTTAAGTGTTTTCCTCTCTCCCTGTCCTTTAAGTTCCCCCTTGCTATTCTCCCATGCTTTTGGCATAGTTTTTGTAATTATTATTACAAAATTTTCTTGGGAGTTTTAACTGAATAACAGAATGAATTCTGTTCTTTCCCCATGTTTACGTCTTCACCTAGGGGTGGTTAGGCATTGTGTTCTGCATCTACCATCTGATGTTCTGCAGTTTCTTCCCTGGAAGTCTCTGTTTTGCATCAGATAGTGTATTTTTGGTAACTGATTTCGGGCCTGGGTGCCTGGAGTCTTATTTTAGTGTTTTTACACTCATTGTTTACATTTACAACAGCCCTCTGTGTGAGGGGGGGATTTCTATAAAATAATATCTTGATGTTATTTTAATCATAACTAGATACATTATTATTGTTCGTAAGTGTTGAATAAATTGTTTAAAATATTTTTAAAATTTTTGTCCACACTTAGGCTTGGGATCCATTGGGGCTCAACGTTACTTTTCAGAAACTTGGGCTGTTCTGAAAAAATATTTTTTCAAAATATTTTGAATTCAATTATTTTTTCTTTATCAATGGATCATATTATTATTATGTATTTTGATTGCCAGGGGTTAGTGCGAGTACCAGGACTTGTTTTCTTTTCACATTGAAAGGATATTGATCAATTGTTTTAAGAGGAAGTCTTCCTCTGACTTTATTATCATTCTATATGTGGTCAGTGTACTCGCATTAACTCCTGTTCTGTATCGTATGATTCCGATGACAATATGGGAAGCGTATGTCACGGTATGTTGTTGGGGATTTGGACACTCCGGTCCTTTCCCCGCAGGGTCACTCTACTTTATCAATTTCTATTTCAGACGATCAAGATTAGGGTGATGTATCTGTGATGTCTTCCAACAGTGTGCCTCCGTCGTCACAATTAATGAAGGGCTAGCGGAAAAGTGCTCATGTAAATACGCCAATTGCCTAAGAGGACCCTAGTAGGTTCGACGGCCTTTGACATCCGCTAGCTCGCCCGGTGTAGCGTCCATTCACCGAATGGTTCGGCAGCCGGGTTCGTCCGTTGCGGACTAGAAGGAATTTTGGGGTGATGCGAGCACTATAAACTAACCTAATGCACACCCAGTGACGGCGGATCGGAGGGAGAATGCAGGAAGCCTTTTAGTCCGGTTCATAGCTCGTTCCGGTCCATCCGGACGGCAAGCGAGAGAGGCCCCTCTCTCCGTTGTATAGGCAGTCCGCTGAGACTGCTAAGGCTTCCTCTTCTCGTCAGCGCACACGACCGCACCTTGGCTGCATGACCGCCGATATATTACCAGCTTCGCCGATCAAGGATTCTTCGGCGACCAGGTCACACCATCCGGTAGCCAGGGACACGAGGCCTGCAGACTCCGGACGTTCGCATAGGAAGTGTGCGGGAGTCAACGTACACGGAGCTTCCGGCGGCAATGCATCGTAAGACCGCTACTGCACAGGCCTCGGGAACGGACGTGCTTTCCTTAATAGCACAGTTTATCGCAGCATCCCAGCATCAACTGAATCTGTCGCATATATTTTATCCGACGATGCTGGGTCGGGACGCTCCGCGGAAGCGGGTACGGACGTCCGAAAGTTTCATCCGGTCCGACGGGATACCGAAAGGGATTCGGAGGATTTCGAGCTTTCCCTTTCGGAACAACATATGCTGTTGTGTATGTCATCTGACTTGGTCTTCTACAACTTCTTTCGTCGGACCAGAATGCTGCGATGCCGGATAAGAAACTGATAGCGTCGGTGGACTTAGAAATTTTTGGTTCGGTTCAGGGACATCGTCCCTCAGTTCCGACATAGTCCAATAATGTCACACAAACTTTTGAATTATTGAACGACGCTATATATATTATTATTTTATGCTTGCTAACCAAGCATTTCTGGTTTCTTGTTCAAGGAGTTATGGAGATGTCTTTCAAAAGTGTGCCTCTGTCGTCATAGTTAATGAAGAGTTAGCGGCAATAAGTGCTCATGGAATATGTCTATCGCCTACGGAGTGACATTCGCTAGCTCACCCGGTGTAGCGTACATTCATCGAATGGTTCGGCTGCCGGGTTCGTCGGTTGCGGTCTAGGAAGGAGATTTGGGTGATGCGAGCACTTTAATTACTTTAGTACTCACCCAGTGACGGCAGATTGAGGACAGATCGGAGGAAGCCTGTTAGTCCGGTTCCTGGCTGGTCCAGGTCCGTCCGGGCTGTGAGCGAGAGAGGTCCCTCTCTCGCCCAACAACATAGGGGACCACATGTTGTGGTTCAGATATTTTACATTCGGAGCATATGTCCGTTGGTCGGGACGCTCCGTTATATTGACAGTCCGAGAGACTGTCTTTAATGCTTCCTCATCCTCACTGCAGGGCACACGACCGCACATTGGCTACGTGACCTCGAGTATCCGATCAGTTTCGGCATTCAGTGATTCCACGGCGAATAGGTCGCGCCATCCGGTAGCCAAGGGACACGAGGCCTATACACTCCGTTCGCTCGCATATTGGTAGTATGCACGGGGTAACGATCACGGAGCTTCCAGCGGCAATGCATCGTAAGACCGCTTCTCCTCAGGCCTCAGTGACGGACGTGCTATCCGAGTTAGCACAGTTGTTTCGCAGCATCCCAGCAATTGACAGTTTCTCGGTCGAATCAGAAATTATCCGACGGCGCTGGGTCGGTGCGGTCCGCGGTTGCATCAGCTACGGACGACCGAACGCTTTATAGGGTCCAACAGGATGGCGAAAGGGATTCGAAAGATTTCGAGTTTTCCCTTTAGTAGTATCGGAAGATGCCTTTCATATCTTCTGGCATTATCTTCCAGTGATTATTATTTCGGACTTCATTGCTGCGATCTTGGATAAGAGACTTATAGCGTCATTGGACTCGGATTTTTCGATCGGTTCGGGGACATTGTCCCTGACTTACCGACGTAGTCCAATATTGTCATTACAACATGTGTTTTATTTTTCGACGCTATATATATATACAAGCCTTCTACTAAGCATGATAGTTTAGTTTCTTGTCCGCGTTGCTCATTTCTGCCATTTTATCATTTATACAAGTAGTTTATTTTGGCAGAGCAGGGCATACCGAGAGTTCATATGCGTCTAGACGGTGTGATTAAAAACTGCATATATTCTTTTTCGCCGTTTATGTCTTTTCCAATTTCAATGTTGGGAACGACATTATGTATAGTAGACTTAACTTAGACGCTTTATTATACGTAATCCGCCTTACTGAGGCGTTATCATTACGTCTTCAAGAAAAGATTTACGGGATATTATTCTTAATGTAATTTCTTTTGAGGGCAGTAGTTTGTTCACGTATAACTCCGCCCTTCAGTGGCTGATTGGAGTTAGTTAGACGTGACGCAGCCCTAGCTACATCCACTCGCGTGGATAGTAAGGTTAAGAACTCTCTCAGAGTCGCTTCGTTCTCGGAGGAGCTTCTCTTCGACGGCAACTTTTCGGCAATCCATGAATTGCTCGATTTACACGTTCTCTTGTCTATCTAGTGTTACAAGAGATTCAGACTGGGGCAAACATTCGGTGGTTGACTCAGAGAGTGCCGCCGCAGTTGCCGGACCCGAGTGTGGCTGTTATGACGGTTGCCAGTCATACAGATTGGGATATAATACTGATCCCTACGGATTCGAAGTGCCAGGGTCTTTGGGTTCCGCAGTCTTTTAGCAATCAGTTTTCTTCCGCGGAATAATGTTTTTTAGGCTTGCTTTATGTCATTGCATGAACATTATTCAGAAACACATGCCCAAATTCCTGTCCTTTAATTCGACAGTAGTGGCGTATCTCCGGAACCAGGGAGGCACTCTTTCGTTTCCGTTATTCAATTTAATGGAAAGAATCCGTCTGTTGGTTATAGTACACCAAGTTCAGTTTTGGTCCGTCATATTCCGGGTCGTCTGATTGTTTTATCGGACTCCCATTCTCTTACGGGTCGCTTGTTGCTGTCAGAATGGACTCTCATCAAACAAGTATTCAATCAGATTTGCTATCTATGGGAGCGCCCAATGATGATTTATTTATGACACAGCTTGCTAATCAATTGCAGACGTATGTGTTGGCTTGTCCAGATCTCTGAGCTAATATTCTTAACGCTCTATTGTTCTATAGGACGGAATGATAGGATACGCGTATCCTCCGGCGCTGTTGTTTTAGCAGGTATTGCTAAGATAAACAACCACAATACATTTCTGTTGATAGCATCTCTATCTTCACAGAGATCATGAGTAATTTTCTCTCTTGTCTACTGTGGGTTTTAACGTGAAATCTTCCTCTATGTGAGGATCTTTTTCACTGGGTAAATCGTGTCATCTTTATCACAACCTGCAAGGTCGCAACCTTCATGTATTCCGTTGTGTGGTCCATATTGCATTGTAAGCACTGTACTGGACGAGCTTTGGACGCGATTTCTTACTATAGGAGATCCTCTTCTTCGCTATTCTATGCGGCTAAAGTGGAGGCTCTTCCGTCGTGGTGTAGGGATCATTATGTTCATATTGTTGATCCCTCCATACTACTCATTGCTATTTTTTAGTATACTTGTTTCACAAGATCTACTGCAGCCTGTTATTATTTAGGTTATAGGTTTATGTTACCTCATACCTATGCACTCTACGATAGTTTACAATTGAGTCTTTTGTCTCTTTATCTAAGTCAGTTAGTAACTTTTTGATAAATAGACTTAGAATCTTTAGATTAAATTCCTATACGGATTTTAACTTCGGTTCTTATTTAGCTAAGTAATCATTTGAGCCTCTGGAAACAGTAGTTTTCAAATTCTGACCTTTTAGACAGTAATTCTGTTGGTTTCTCTTTTACTGTAGAGTCAGTGAGTTTCATGCACTATCGATGGATGATTTTCACTTTCATAGTTTCGGAATCAATACTTCCGTTACTATTTAGGTTGGATTGTTGCATAAGAGTTAGGCTCCTATTATCCGGAACCTATTATTTTAAGGTCCTTCCGTCTTCGTATGGGCATAGGCCTTTACTCTTTCCGGGTACAGTTTATGTATTTATAAACAGATTTCTGTTTATTACTATGGGCGTAAGCTTCTTCTGTCTTTGATGTCTAGTAGAAGGACGTTACGCTCCATTTTATTGTTAATGGATTCTATTAACTATCGGTACTGCTTATAGTATATCATTGACTTAGCAGTTGTGCTTAAGATTTCGGCTCATGAAGTAAGAGTTCTTCTACTTCTTGGGCTTACATTAATAGTGTCGCTATTATAGATTTTTGAAGGCCGCTCATTGCGCTCAGCCATCCACATTCATGAATTTTATCTCAGAAATATCGAGTCCATTTCTGGAGGCCTCTATTGTTAGGTCTATTATCTACTGCTCAGAATGTCATTCACTTAACAGTTGCTACTATAGCTAGGTAGGCTGTCTGTTTCGGCAGTGTCTCCGTTCGGCTGCCCTCTTCGCTCTGGGCTATTTGACCCAGGGCAAGAAAAAGGGGGGGGGGGGGGGGGGGGGGGGAGGGTGTTCCCTTGGGTCACCTGTTTTACTATGAAAACAAGGGGATACCTCCTCCGGAGTTAGTAATTCTGAGCTGTTATTGGGATGGTTGTTTAGTGAGAAGTTTAGGTTTTTAAAATTCATTCAAGTCTTAGTTTTTAAAGTATAGCTTTTGAATATTGCATATGTCAACGGACATGATTATGCAATCCTCAGACACTTTTAGGAGTATAAGAGTCTCTATTCTCTAGACTTACTTTATTTATTGGCTTACTTTAAAAATTATTAGTATAAGGATTATATTGGATATTAATAGAGTACATGGATGTATGAAGCTCAATTTTGGAAGGTGTTGTATCTTTCTAATTTATCATAAATAAGAAAGATACATGTAAGGCCTATTACTTCTTTTCCCTACAGGGGATGACTCTATTTTATTTTATGGAGCGTATTCCATTTTGCTCTATGTCCTTGGCCCTCCAGCCTTTTTACTATTCAGCTATGTCTGGGTCATTGGTACAGTATAAAAATGTTAAAAAATTTATAGTAATTTCTATATTTTTTATACTTACCAATGACCCAGACGGGGATGGCCCTCCCAGGAGTTGGGAACTCTTGCCTCCCCGCTGAGTACATAGCGCTTACCAGGCACTGGTTATTAGAATGATTAATGGCGCCAATTTCGGAACGTCCTTGACACTGCGCATGCACAGTAGGGGCGAAGTGTGGAGGGCCTTTCAGGACATGTTTTCTTTAGTTTTAGATGCAAATTTTGGGATTGGGGGGCAAAATTTGTGTTTGGCCCTATATTTTAAGAGTTAGCACCAGCTATGTCTGGGTCATTGGTAAGTATAAAAAATATATAAATTACTATAAATTTTTTTAACTTTTTATACTTACCAATGACCCAGACGGGGATGGCCCTCCCAGGAGTTGGGAACTCTTGCCTCCCCGCTGAGTACATAGCGCTGACCAGGCACTGCCAGTAAGAATGATAATTGGCGCCAATTTCGGAACGTCCTTGACACTGCGCATGTGCAGTAGGGGCGAAGTATGGAGGTCCTATAGGACATGATTTCTTTTGGTTTTTGGATGCAAATTTTGGGGATTGGGGGCAAAATTTGTGTTTGGCCCTGGTTTTGTTAGAGTTAGCACCAGCTAAGTCTGGGTCATTGGTAAGTATAAAAAATATATAAATTACTATAAATTTTTTAACTTTTACCTTAGGATACCTTAGGATCTTGTGTGGATGCAGGCATATCTTCTGCCTCTATATCGGATTATCCACCTCTAGAATAATTCTTTGTTTTGATGTTGGTTCTGGTTTTTTGTCCTCGTCAGTCCGTAAGTAAGTTGTCAAGCGTGGAATATGAAGTATGATTACTATGAGCGTTACTGGAGGAGATTTCAAGAGTTAATATATCGGTGCACAACATTCCAGGGAGAAATATACCACACACGCTATCGGCCCAAGTGCATTGCTGCTTTTAATTCGACTTACATGTTCGTAATTCAAAAGATTATTCAAACTATTATTTTATTATATATAATATTTAGTATATTAATTTTTCCTGATACCCGATGTTCATATAACAACTCATGATCAAAACCCATTTGCCGATGTTTGTATAACAACTATACATTTTCACATGGGACCTGGGTGTTATGATCATAAAAATCGCTCTCCTGGAATGAATTAAGGAGAGCCATTATGGCTCTCCTGGGCCAATTTAAGGAGGGCGATTGTAGCTCTCCTGCCATTTTCAAACGGCCAGGCCTGACTGATAAAGCATAAAATCTGGTCGAAAAAAAACCCCCAAAAATAACATTACGCCATAAAATTATAGTCAAGACGTGGTCATTCTCCAAAAACATTTGACACATTTTAGGAATACTGTTTCCGGATTTGGCATTCTGCAACTTAAGATTCTTGAGTGGGCATTTGGAAACTATCGCTATTTTCCGCCGTTTACCGATTAGGTAAGATGTCACATGCCGATTGTAGCAAAGAAACGGTGATAGCCTTGGGTGTTTCCTTGAAGATTCGACATAATTATTCTCACAAAATCGTTAACACTAAAACATGAATCACTGTCTCAGATGCAAGGAGGAAATGACCTTTCGGCATTGTTCAGTTCTAAAATTTTCTTACCCCCGCCATGGTCGTGCCAGTTGATCTGTGATTTTCCCCTCCTACCGGACCCACTAATTTATTCCCAGCAAAATCCCCGTGGTTGCACACATAAGGTTATACAGCATGCAACAGTACTCTCAATTTCTAAATTATGTAAGAACTGAAAATTGATTCTCACGGCACGGTTTTGTGAGAATAAAAACCGATTCCTGCAAATCAGGACAGATTTTAGGGCTTGTGCTCATTTCTTGGTGATGGGAAACTCTGGCTCATAGGCCTATCTTTTATACCATATCTGTGGAGCTGTTAAGCTTTAAAGACCTATAATCTGACTTTGTCAAATGTTGTGGACTTAGAACAAATTCTTTAACATATAACCAAGAAGACATCTTGCAAACAGTTGTCAAATTATGTAAACAGTGGTTTGTAGTCAAGTCAGCCTTGGCCAAAACTGATAAGCCTCCAGACATTCAGGCTGCTGGGTTCTGGAATGTATAGAAAATTGCTGTTGCCTCAATTGGGAGAGTACTAAATTATTTATAGGCACTCTCCCATAAATTGTGACAAGGCAAATCTATGTAGACTAAATAATTTCACTTTGGAGGTTGTATGAAGTACATCGACAGGTCAGAAAATGGAATTTATATATTGCAGTTCCTGCATGTAGAATAAAGCCCAAATACCAGTTGAGGGTGAAAAATGACTTGTGTTCCATTAGATTAGAATTTACAAAATTAAAAAATGTTACAATTTCACATTAGCAGAATTCATGTATTCTAAAAGTGTAGTAAGTAGACTTTTCTGGACTGATTGGAATTAAATCTCGGGCAACTCATAGCTTTCAGCTTATACTGTACCACCAAAGGCAAATTGTATGTAGATTTGATCGTTACTTTGTAGTTTAGAAATGTTT